>JARDYH010000001.1:212360153-213610153 GCA_029215795.1 Anniella stebbinsi
AATGCAAAGCTGAATTGGAGAGTCATGTATCAAGCAAGAACCAAGATGGTGGTTTAGCTCCTTGATGTGTGAGTATTTTTAATAGACTTGGGATCAGCAAGTGCCAGACTTTGCCTCCTGTCCGTGATTGGTGCCAACCAAGCAACGGTGTCACATGCTAACATGGTAATTAGGCAATTTCCCTACATCAGGAGTGTTTCAGACTGAGGGCCAAATTCAATTTTGGAGATGCTCTTGGGGAGCCACATTCCAGTGGAGGGTGTTGCCAAAGGCAAAAGGGGTGAAGGCAAAGGGACAGGGATAAACTATCAAAAATACTTGCATATTTTACTGTAAGGCTCATAATGCCAGTAAGTAAGCCCTAGGAGAATGAGGGAATGTGTGGAAAAGTGGGGAGACCACCAAATAATTAGAGGCTGGGGAAAAGGGGGGTGAGACCAGAGGAAGGCCAAACCTGGGAACCCCATAGGGCCATACTGGGACCCCAGGTTTGGCCTGCGTGCCAGAGGTTCAACAACCCCGCCCTACATCTACTGAAGAATATGACCTCCTTGAGGTACCAACAGAAGCACAGTGTCATGTGCATGCCCATTCCCTCTGGCATTCACACGTCCTGGCAAACTGACACGAGACACTCACTTCAGTGAGACTTCTTTTTATTGAGGAAATCTCATAGTAAAAGGCTTAATGTTTACACACTCCAAACCATAGCGGAATGATGGTCAGAAAGCTTTAGGCTCCATTCCTGATACGATCCTTCAGGCAATCACACGGGAGTGGGGGATTCTTGAAAGGGATAGCAAACCATCCCAAAGGAGCTTCAACAAACGTCGCATACACTGGTAACTCAGGGGACATGGCCAAAGCCTAAACAAGATCACAGGAAGGGTAACACCTCAGGCACAGGAGCCCCATGCTTTCTCCTTAGCACTGGCAACTCACTGCCACTTGAGTCTGGCAGAGGAAAATCATGCACAGTCAAACCTAGGCTGACCATATGAAAAGGAGGACAGGGCTCATGTAAAGTTGCAGGGGCCTTGCCTTCTTTTGTATATGGTCACACTAGTATAGTGCCTGCAACTTTAACTGTTGTAATGAAGAGGGAATTTCACCAGGAACTAATTGCATACAAATGACACTGGCTGAAATTCCCTTTTCTCTACAACTGTTAAAGTTACATGAGCCCTGTCCTCCTTTTCATACGGTCAGCCTAGTCAAACCCAACCTGCCGAACGCTGAGCTCACCAGGTAAACTTAATCACAAGGAAGATACAATCTCAGGCACAGGAGTCCTGTGCTTCTGCTTAGCACCGGCAACACACTGCCACCTGAATCAGGCCACACACACATGCAATCCACAGCAAATGCAAGTTCAAGTCTATGAAAAGCGTCACAGATCTTTTCATGGCACAGTCCTTAGAAATCCAAAGTCCAAATAGCAGAGAGAAATGTGCAGAGTGTTTTCAAAGTCCCAAATGGAGATGGCTTTTCAGAAGGGATTTCAGGCCTTGCGTCGAAAGATGATACCTAGCAAAAGCTCTTCAGCTCTCGCTCCAGCTTATAAAGGCTTGTTCAAAGCCTCTTGACAGACAGGTTCTTTGACCTGTAAACCATGCCCATGTGCCAACAGGGCAGGATTGCTTCACCCACTAAAATGATGCTACAACCTGAGTGACACCTTCAAATAGTGGCCCCCCACCTTTCCACCATACCCAGGTTCCCAGGGAAAGCTATTACAGCTGCAAGGCCACAACAGGGAGAGAGAGAGCTACTCCCATGAGAAAATCTGACAGAAGCTTGCAGAGACAGTGGCTGAATTCAGACAACACAATAAGCAATTGGGGGAGGGGGAAACAATCGTCAGTTGTATTGACTATCGTGTCATTCGAATGCTGCCATAGTCAACTCAGCACTGATCCTAATCCACACCACAGTTGATTATTTATTACCATGTTGTGTGGGGAGTACCCCTAGATGAACAACTGTAAAGTTGATTATTACCCCACCATTGACTATCGTGTTGTCCGAATTCAGCCATTGACATTCTAAAACTATTCCTAATAAACCTACCTACATTCAACAAGGCCGGAAGCCTTGTTGAAGACTTATACCTGACACACAGGAAGATTCTCTAGAAAAGGCAGGTGTGAGACCCAGCTCATATAGGATGACCGTATAGAAAGGAGGACAGGGCTCCTGTATCCTTAACAGTTCTATAGAAAAGGGAATTTCAGCAGGTATCATTTGTATACATACAGCACCTGGTGAAATTCCCTCTTCATCACAACAGTTAAAGCTGCAGGAGCCCTGCCCTGAGTGACTAGATGCAAAAGAGGGCAGGGCTCTTGCAACTTTAAAAATTAAAGATAGAGGATCCCTGTCCTCCTTTCCATATGGTCACCCCTAGATCATCATAGTCAGTGGTGGGCAAAGTCAGACAGCCAAACAAGGATTTGCAAAGCACAGTGAGGTCAATGCAAGACAGTGGCAAGAATGGGTGAGGGAACCCTAGCAAACTTAGACTGTGTGTTTCTCAGAAAGAGCATCCCACCTCCACAATTCTCTCCTTTTTACCCAAGTGAATGGAGGTTCTCAAAGGAAATCACTGTCAGGAAGGCCCCACATTCAGGTCAACAGCAAGCTTGTGTCCTGACAACAGATAGCTTTCCTAGCATTACATCTCTCACTGTGTCTGGGCAGGCATCATAACTAGTGATGTAAAAATCTGTCAATTTTGCTTCTTCTCATTTCTTAGTTTTCCAATCTGAAGTTCAGTTCATCCCAAATGTTAGAATCGTTTCATCTTTTTTTTTTTTAGCGTTATACTTTAAGTCTGCCTTGAAAACTAACAAGTTCTAATATCTGAAATGCAATGCAACTATTAATATTTGAAATGCGATGCAATGCAATATGTTTTTTAATATATATATATATATATATATATAAACTGCAGTCTAAAACTGCAGTCTTGTTTTCTAGCTGCACCACAATATAGTTTTCAAGAATTGTCGGCAACATCCGTTTTTAATTTTCTGGGCCTCTTGAAACCACATTAAAGCGCCAGCTGAGTATATATATATATATATATATATATATGGGAAATTAGGTCTGTTTACTTTTTTTCTCTAAGCAAATTTGTATCAGGTATGCTATTATTGGTAAGGGACTGTCAACGCATTTACCTGGAAGTATATTCAGCTGAGCCCAATGGGGCTTACTTCTGAGTAGACATGTAAAGAGTTGTGTTGTGATACTCATGACATCCCCCAACCCACCATTTTCTTCTTTTTTTTCTTTTACTTTTGCAGAAAATATGCATGAATAAGTCCAAGCCATTCTACCTGAAATGTTACCGCTTAGATTTTCTGCAGTTTTCAAAGAGAGTTTCTCCAAAGTTTTAAATCATAAAACAGTGCAGACAGAGAGTGTGTCTTCACTACTTAGCATTGCCATAGCAACGCTTATAATAGTGTCTTATTATACAAAGATGCCTAAATGTGCTTGGAAAAAGTTATACAATAATTAAATATAATGTCGTCTTTGGTGCCAAGACTAAAAATTGGAAATCTGAGCAAAACGAGATGTCGGTATTCAAGACAGCCCTTTAACATAGCCATTCCCCACCACCACAGTATGCTTTGATCTGCCATGAAATTATGTAATATACTGATGAAGATCTTTCTAGATTTCAGAGAAAGACGCATTTGTCTACAGCTCCTGAAGACCTCACTTTATTTTGAGTGAAGCATCTTATATTAATAGTCTCTTCCTTATTATACATGCTTGAATAGTTTCACTACTTCTTTTGTGGCTTGATGTTTGTTAAAAATCTAAGTTAAAAGGGGGCCTATCTTATTTTTACTGCTGGCTCTTCCACTTAATTTTTTAGTACTCAAAAGAGAGCCTGATATCGGGCAGCCTTCATTAAAAAAGATGTTAGAATGCTGTTTCACAGAGTACTTAAAGCAAACAAATCTTACAACACGTTACAGTCAAATTTGGAGAGCAATCCTACATTCCCTGGGAGAGCATCTCCAAGCTTCAAAGGAGGAATTGGAGATCCAAGCCTCCCCCCCCCCACCCTCACAGCTAGTGTGGAAAGAATTGTGTTGCCTGCCCTCTGAGGTCAGAAAAGCAACCTTGGAGGAAGAGGGAAGTTGGCATTCTTGTGGGTAAGGAGGGGAGGAGACAGGAGAGGTCAGGATATGAAATATCCTGAGCCTCCTCTAGGCTTTCCCCTCCCCCTCGAAAGTACGCTCACTGGACAGGCTGGAAAGCTTGTCTAGCAAAAATCACCAAAGACAGAGAATGGGGTGGCAAAGAATGCCTCCGTCACTTCTTCCGCCCTCCCATCTTCAGCCCAGCAGGACACAGGAATCTTGGAAGCCACCAAGTTCGGAGAGCTCCAAGTAGGATTCCACCCTTTGCAGCTTAGGAGTGAGATCATAAAAACAGAGCAAGACGGGACTTCATTTGGGGGGGGGGGGGAGGTTATATACCCTTTAACCATTACATAATGCAACCCAAATTGGCTTCTTTTAGATGGTAATACACTATCTAAAATTAATCTCTATATTTGCTAATTAAAAAAAAACACATCCTTCCTATATTTCTCTTTATTCCTTTTGGTTTAAACTAGGGAAAGATCCAGGTAACTGCTGAATTACTTACACACACACACACACACACACACACACATATATATATATATATATATAGGGGATCAGCCTTTACAGCTTCAATTTTGTACCCACTTCCCTGTAAGAAAGCCCTGTTGAAATCAGAGAGACTTAGGCCCTTTCTACACCTAAGGGTATAGAGGAAGGGAGGGGGGAGGTTCATGGACTTAACTGCTTCCGCGATCCTCCCTGGGTGTCCAAGCAGCAGCGCAACGTCACAGAAGGGAAGAGGGACGTTGCACCTGTTGCACCCGCCATTTTTTTTAAGAACCAGGAGCTGGAAGTGCACTTGTGCTCCTTTGAAACTGTAAGTAAAAAAAAGCCCCAATCTGCTCCCCCCACCCTGATGCCCCTGCACTCCCCCCCGGCCTGGCTCATTCCCTCTTGCTGACCCCCACTACTCGTGGGGAGGAGGGAAGAAGCCAGGATGAGCGCCCAGACCACCCACGGTCCTCGGGATTGTCCTGGGATTGCGGGTTAAATCGGGATAACAGAAGTCTCGGTTATCCCGAGACAATTGAGGGGTCATCCATGCCTGCTCCCAGGATCCCATGTGCATCATTTGGACACACAGGGAGGACCCAGGGAGGACCCCAAGAAAAATGGCTGGTGAAGACACAGCATTAAGTTTGAGTTGACGTATTGAGGATTGCGTTGCTAGTCTGCTATCTCTATTTATTTATTTATTTATTTATTCATTTAATATCCTGCCTTCCCATCAAAAATGGTGCCCAAGGTAACTAACAGGGGTCTGGAAACAAAGCCCTAGGAGAGACTGGGCATATTTAGCCTTGAGAAGAGAAGACTGAGAGGAGACATGATGTCGTGACTCTGGCTAACTCTCTAAAGTTCTTGCTCACAACTTCAGGTACACTGATACACAACAATAACAGTGAGATTTCTTTTATTGTAATTACACGGAATTCAAAGCATAACGGTTTCATTTCTGCAAACACACACTTGAAGCTGAAGACGGACCACACAGCTTTCAGGTAGAACGGCTTAATGAGAACAGCACTCACTCAGGGATTGACATTTAGAGATTAACTCTAGTCCTTAGAGGGCAGGAGCGGCCACGCTGCACTGGAATCCTCTGGAACATAGAGAGACTCTAGGATTAGGCCTCCTAACAGTAGAACATCGGTCAACTGGCAACTAAATCTTCACTCAGCCTGTCAGGGAACGCTGAGCTGACCACGGAAGCCAGAAGCCAGGGAATGAACCTCTTCGACCTAGGGAGCCTTCCCAATTCACGTAGCTTTAGCTCTGAGGAAGGTCCTCTCACAGGTCTCACACACACACGAGTTTCAGAACAGCAACGATCAGCTTCTGCCTCCCTCTGCCCGTAACTTTGGCTCCATGGAGGGAGACAGCAAGCTATAGAACACGAATCCAGAACAGTAATCTCAAGTCCAAATCTATGAAAAGCCACAGTGCACTTTTCATGGCAGAGTTCTTTAGAAGTAACAAGTCCAAACAGCAACAGAACATGTATAGAGTGCATCTCACAATTCCAAATCAGATAGTAACTCACAGCAGCAGCAGAGCAGCAAGAGGATAGACGAGATAATTCCTAGCAAAGGAATTACTCTCAGGACAAAGGTAATATAGTGTGGAGGCTGGGCAATTCTAAACTACTTTGATAGACAGGGCTTCAGGCCTGTAATCTAAACTCACGTGCTAACAGGGCGGCACGGTTCAACCTCTTCTGATGACGCCACAGTGTGAGGAAGATAGCCCCCACCTTTGCAAAACATAGTTTAATTCCCAGAGAACCTTCAAGGCCTTCGGCCTACCATTTGAGATAAGCACATAACAGAGAAGCAGAGATACATTTTGTCATGACAAATTGCCAAGTCTTCAGTCTACAATTCACAGGGCCAGCCCTGTGAATTGTCTACGAAGCACCTGACACCCAACACATGATAGCACTCTTCAAATACTTGAAAGGTTGTTACACAGAGGAGGGCCAGGATTTCTTCTCGATCAACCCAGAGTGCAGGACGCAGAATTATGGGCTCAAGTTACAGGAAGCCAGATTCCGGCTGGACATCAGGAAAACATTCCTGACTGTTAGAGCAGTACGACAATGGAACCAATTACCTAGGGAGGTCGTGGGCTCTCCCACCCTAGAGGCATTCAAAAGGTAACTGGACAGCCATCTGTCAGGTATGCTTTAAGGTGGATTCCTGCATTAAGCAGGGGGTTGAACTCGATGGCCTTATAGGCCCCTTCCAACTCTACGATTCTATGATTCTAATAACAAAATACTGATTAAAACAAAGGGGGTGCCTCCAGAATCTGTCTTCCATGAGAGGAGAAGGCCTTCTTTGAGAGGAAGAGAACTTGTGGTCATAGAAGGCCCCTCTGCCTGAGTTTTGTCTCTCCTCCTCCCCACACGCAGCTCCCCCCACTCAGCAGGGTCTCCTGACTCTCTGTGTACTATTTTCAGGGGTCTGGCAGGGCTGCTGTGGGAAGGAGGGGGTGGGGAAGTCCACTTCCACCAGCACAGTTGATCCAGCTTAAATCTGGGTCCAACCCAAAATCTTAATTACACATAACATAAAAAACAGATCCATTAAAACACAATTGAAAACACAATAAAAGAAAGAAACAGCACACAGACAATGAAACGACTGTTCAGCAACAGAGCTGCTTACACACCAAAGGCCTGCCTGAATAAAACAGCTTTGCCTACTGGCAAAAAGACAACAGAGAGGAGGCCAACCTAGCCTCTCTCAACAGCGAGTTCAAGAGCCAGTGAGCAGCCACCAAGAAGATCCTCCCCTGAGTCCCCCACCAAATGTGCCTCCGATGATGGAGACATCAAGAGACGGCCTCCCTCCCCGAAGATTTTGAAACTCAAGCTGGCTTGTATGGGAGAAAGCAGTCTTTCAGGTAGCCTGGTCCCAAGCCATTGGCTTGATTCAGACAACATGATAATCAGTGGGGGGGGGGGGTGTTGAATCAATCGTAACTTGTGTTGATTATTGTGTCGTGTGTCAGGCAACACACAACTGACACACAACTGACAGTACACTGTTTTGGTGAATTAAACAATGGAGGAAAACAATGGGCTTTTCCGTTGATTATTGCGAAACCCGTTGATTAAAATGTAATATGTCGGGATCCCCCCTCTCTCCATGTACTATTCCAGTCAGTCATAGAGCTCCCCAGCAGGAGCGACTGAAACCCCCCGGCCGCTCCTATATAGCCAGCAGAACATGAAGTGCATGATGGGATAGGGCCGGAGGACTGAGGGAAGAGGGAGGGAGGAGCATCAGTAGCCCAGAAGAACGTCAGGACTTTCAGCCATGCAATGAGGGAGGGGCAACATGTTGTGTGTTGGGCACTGGGAAAATAATGCACGGTGAGTATGCTATTTCCCCCTCCATTGCTTAATATGTCATCGGAACTCAGCTGTAGACTCCTATACCTTCTCTCCCCCTCCGCCATTTCTTAACATCAACCTGACGAAGAGTTCTGGAAACTTCGAAAGCTTGCTCACTGTTTTTGCAATATTTCATTCGGGTTTCAGGTCTGCTTTTGGCACGGAAACAGCCTTGGTTACCCTATATGATGACCGCTGTTATCTTTTCGGCACCAGATTAAGACCTTTCTCTTCTTGCAAGCATTTAACAGCATATGTTGAGCTTTTTTTTAACTGACCCCTGGATAGTTGAAATGATACATAGTTTGTGTTTATGCTTTTTATAGTTTTAAATTTTGTATATTGGTTTTTAAATGTTCAATGTTTTTAATTTTTGTAAACCTCCCAGAGAGCTTCGTCTATGGGGTGGTATATATATTATTATAATTATTGTTGTTATTATTATTATTATTTATTTATTTATTTATTTGGTTGTCCCGATAAAGGTATTGCCCAACTCTGATTTTGGAACACGTTTTTTTCCCTGAAAAATATCTTCTGCTATGCTTTCAATATTGCACTCTGGGTTCTCTCTCTCTGACATATGAAGGTAGGGCCAGTGGATTTTCCTAAAGACTGTGGTTAAAAGGGAGCACTGTGTGAATATCCTTGAATGCAGGTGGCGGCAGACTTTAGGTTTGAAGGATTTACTGTATTTTTCCTCCCCTAGAATCATGATAACCACAAACCAGAGTGTAGTGCAATTTAGAATTCAAGAATCCTGAGCCCAGGAATTTGTTTTGTGTACTAAATCCAAATGGTGCTCACAGTCCTTCACTCAAAAATATCCACTCCTGGTCGCGCCACGTCTACAGCTGTAGAGAAAATAACATAAGCCACCAAGTGGTGGAAGCAGATAGTGCAACTGTCATGACCGCCCACATTCATCACTGTAAAGGAGTCTGTTTTCATGTTGGGTGGAGCTGCAACACATGCTTTACTGCAGTAATGTGGAATGCATGGTGCTCCAGATGTCACTGGAGTGCAATTCCCATCATCTCTCACTATTGGCTATGCTGTCTGGGGCTGACGGGAGTTGCAGCCCACCGACATCTAGAACAGGGGTGTTATACCCATTTTGGCCCAAGGGCCAAATTCCATTTTGGAGAAGGACATGGAGGCCACATTCCAGTGGTGGGTGGGGCCAAAAATACCAGCCGATTTTAGCTTAAAGCTCTTACTGCCAGAAACTAAGTTGTAGAAGAGGCATTTGAACTGCTTAGAATGGGGAAAACCTGTGCCAAAGCTGGGAAACCAAACGATTGGTGGTTGAGGGGAAGAGGGTGGGGCCAAGGGAAGGAATATGATCCTCTAGGAACCCCAAGGAAGGCCAGATTTGCCCCTCCCCCCAGCTGAGCTTCTGTATGCCTGATCTAGAAGGCCACACTTTCTCCACTCTGGTTTGGTTTTTTTTACTGCAACAGTTGGTGTATATTAAGCAGCCAATGGATGCTTGAGGGCACTCAGTGGCTCAGTTCGGACGACACATTAGGCAACGGAGGAGGGGGGGGAACAATCGTCAGTTGTGTTGCTTATTGTGTCGTCTGGAGGGCAACACACAACACACACACAACTGACAGTACGTTAATCAGGCACTTTAAACAACAGAGCGAAACAATGGGCTTGCACGTTGTTTAGTCCAAAGCCCCGTTGTTTAAAGTGTCGCCCGAATTCAGCCCCCCTTCTCTCCGTGGACTATTCCGTTTCGGAATAGAGTTCTGCTGCCTAGAGCAGCCAAAAACCCCCGGCCGCTCTATGCAGCCGGCAGAACTCACGGTGCATGCTGGGATACGGCTGGGGGACACACGGAGGAGAGGCTGCAACCAAAATGCCCACCGCAAGTTCCTAGCAGCCGGGGCGTTTGCCGGTTCCGAGCAGCGCTGGCTGCAGCATGTCGTCTGTAGAGCTCCTCCTGCCTAACGCACAGTCAATACGTTATTTACCCCTCCGTTGCTTAATATGTCATCCGAACTGAGCCATTGACTGGTGAGAAGTCACAAGTAACAATCTAGGTACTAGGTCATCCTGGCACTGGGAGAACAGGAAAGGTCAGGAGTCACCTTTATGGAATGAAAATTGAGGAGTTGACTGGTTGCTGCTAGAACTTGTTGTTTCATGATCTGTGGAACTATTCTTATGCTTCAAATAGAGACCCGTGAAGCTTTGCCATAGAAATTCAAGGCTGTAATTCTTATTGGCTGAAATCAGAAATAGGTGTGTCCATCCTTCCTGGCTGAAATCACTACCAGGATGGGAGGTTTTGAGCTACACTAGCAGCTTGGATCTGGCTTAGCAATTCTGGTTGACTCGGAACTTGGAACTGCAAAGGAGCTGCAGGCGCATTTCTGCCGCCACCTGCTGGGTGGTGTCTCTCCTCCAGGTGCACCCAATTGCATGTTTCAATGCACTTGGTTTGCTGCTGCCACCCCTTGCTGCTTCAGGACATATTGGCTCAATTTGGACAACATGATAATCAACAGGGGGTGGGGAATCAACTGTCAGTTGTGTTGCTTATTGTGTTGTGTGTCAGGCAACACACAACTCATACACAACTGATGGTACTCTATTTTGGTGAATTACACAATGGCGAAAAACAATGGGCTGCTCAGTTGTTTATCCCAAAATCCGTTGTTTAAAGTGTCGTGTGTCGGGAACCCCCCTCTCTCCGTGTACTATTCCAGTCAGTCATACAGTACCCTGGCAGGAGCAGCAGACCCCCCCCCCCGTTGCTCCTATACAGCTGGTATAACTTGCGATGCATGATGGGATACAGTTGGAGGACTGAAGGAGGGGGGAGGGAGGAGCAGCAGCAGCAGCCCAGAAGGACGCTGGGACTTTCAGCTGCGCGACAGGGGGAGGTACAAAATGTCATGTGGCAAGCACCGGGAACATAACACACGGTGAGTATGTTATGAATCCCTCCGTTGCCTAAAGTGTCGTCTGAACTAAGTCATTGTAACACCCTCAAATTTCTGCATCTTTGGGGACCACACAAGCGTCAACCCCCACCCCTACTGCTTCCTTGAATTAAATGCAGGGCCAAAAGACACAGGCTTCCACTGGCACATCTAGACCTTGTGAGGAGGTGGGAAGCTTGGATTTAGGGATATTCTTGTGGTTGTGTCTCTGTTGCTAAACTCTTGTTGATGTACTGTATTGAATAAATACTGTTATTTGCCCCCATCTTAGACACGTGTGTGTGAGAGGTAGTGGGGAGAGACTGCTATCCAGACATCCACATTGAGTTCTCATGTTTTTCTGGGTAGCAGCACAAGCCAGAACTTAATATAATAAAGAGAATGACACCTAAGCACTGATCCCACCCCTGATTCGTAGCTGCCTTGGTTTTCAAAATCCTCTGATGAAACTCCTCCAGGAAGGTCAAAACGCAGGGTTTAAAATAACTGCACGACTTATGTTGTTGTTGTTGTTGTTGTTGTTGTTGTTTTCACAATATGAGTGACCGCCTTATAGTGGACCACTAGTTTAAATGGAAAGCCCCATGTATAGCGAATCCCCATTTCTTGTAATTGTAAGGTGAAGGGGAGCAGTCCTCTGCGCATTTGCAGTGTTTCTGGAGCTAAGGCCTGTAATACCGTAGCAGGTAGGGGTGTGCATCGGATCGGATCCGATCCACGATCCGAATCCGATCCGCCCCAAAAATCGGAAAATCCGATCCGATCCGATCCGATACACCATCCGATCCGATCCGATCCGATCCGGCGAGGTCCGATCCGGATCGGATCGGATCGGCGGATCGGATGCCATTTTAAATGCGTTTTTCCCATAGCAAAGTATTGTTGTTTTACAAAAACGCCTATAACTTTTTCATTTTTAACGACAGAAGGATGAAACTTGGGCACATTGTACACTGGTTAGGGATAGGTATCTGTGAGAAATTTCAGAAAGATTGGTGCATGCAGTTTGTGGCAATTAATTTTTTAATAAATAACATGGAATGCCTATAACTCGGTCATTTTTAAAGTTACACACATGAAACTTTGCCACATTGTAGGTGGAACCTTGGGACCCACGTGTGTGAAATCCCAGAACCGTGGGTGCTTGCCTGGTGTGGCAATGAATTTTTGAAAAATGGGTAGTAGTGGGGTAAATGCAGTTATGCCTCCCATGTTTTTATTTTTAAAGATACAAACAGGACACTTCGGCACATTACAGGGAACACTTCCCTTGATATGTGTGTAAAATTTCAGACAGCTAGCTCCAGGCATGTGTTGGCAATGAATTGTTGAAAATTGGGTAGCAGTGGGGTAAAATACAGTTTTGCCTCCCATTTTTTTATTTTCAAAGATACAAACGGGAAACTTTGGCACATTGCAGGGAACACTTCACTTCAAATGTGTGTGAAATTTCCGGAAGCTAGGTGCAACATTTTAGTGGGAAACGAACGTTTATTCATGGCATTTCACATGGGATTTATGGGTTGGTTTTAAGAGCTACAAACCTCTAACTCGCTCACATGGCACAGGACCTATGCCCGCTCAAACGCTGGAAATTTAACAAACTTTGGTGCAATGCTTTAGTGGGAAAACAAAGGTTTATGCATGGCATTTCACATGGGATTTATGGGTTGGTTTTAAGAGCTACAAACCTCTAACTCGCTCACATGGCACAGGACCTATGCCCGCTCAAACGCTGGAAATTTAACAAACTTTGGTGCAATGCTTTAGTGGGAAAACAAAGGTTTATGCATGGCATTTCACATGGGATTTATGGGTTGGTTTTAAGAGCTACAAACCTCTAACTCGCTCACATGGCACAGGACCTATGCCCGCTCAAACGCTGGAAATTTAACAAACTTTGGTGCAATGCTTTAGTGGGAAAACAAAGGTTAAACTTTATTATTTTAAACCTTCAGGAAAGGGAGGGGGAGGCTGTGTTTGTGTGTGTGTGTTTGACAGCTTGATCCACCAATTGTGCTTTAGAATACATGACTGAATCACCCAATCCTGTGAAGACTTTCTTCAGCCTCCAATCGCAATGCTGGAGGAGGGCACCAGTATATATTCTCTCAGCCCTGCCCTTCTGGCTCTTTGTGGGTTGAACGTGGAGGAGATTAGGGAGTGTTTTGGAGCTGTGTTGGAGAGACTGTATTGATTTGATTGTATTTGGAGGTGGTTTTGAGGAGTTTCTGATCTTTTACTTCAGCTTTTCTTGTTCTCTCTCTTGGCTTTCCTTTCTCTCTTGCCTTTCCTTTCTTAGATAGCACGTTTGTTTGTCTGTGAGTTCAGTTTGTCTTTGCAGTGAGTGTGTTTGTTTGTTCTACTTTCGCTTTCTGAAAAAAACCCAAAAAAATAATAAAAAAATATTTCTATCCTCTCTCTCTCTCTCTCTCTTTCTCTGTGTGTGTGTGTGTGTGCGCGCGCTTGTGAGTGAGTGTGTGTTGCTGGGCTGTGTAGCCTGCTGCTACAAACACAAAAAAAGTCAGCAAAGCACACACTTACACAAAAATAAATAATAATAAAAATAAAATGAAGCGTGGCACTCAAAGGGGGGGTGCTCCCAAGGCAGCATTTGGGAGAGGCCGCTCTGGGCATGGCGCTGCTGCTGCTGCTGCTGGGACCAGCAGCAGGCAGCCTACTTCCACACCCCCAGTTAAACTGAGGCGTTCTCCACTGGGGCAGCAGAAGCAGGCAGAGGCAACTCAAAGTAGTGCCTGCAGGGCACTCTTTCAGCAACATGAGGCAGGTGCTGGGAGCAGCAGTGGGCATGAAGAAGGAGCACTATATTATCCAGCTCCTTCTTTGGTGGGTGAGCCTGTGAACCCGCTGACTGATCTTTTCCCAGATCTTGTGGAAGTCAGCGAGGTTCAGAGTGAGAAGGAGGACTCTGATGTGGGGCAAGAGGAAGAGCAGGCAGCACCAGAGACTTACTCTCCACAATCCGTCCTCTCTTCCACTCATTCCCTTGCTCCTGAGGTGACACCACAGAGCGAAGGCGCCGGCAGGCCGTCTGTGTCACCCCAGAAGCGACAGGCAAGCAAGGTGTGGGACCACTTTGAGGTGGCAGTGGATTCCCGCTTTGCTGTCTGTCGCCACTGCAAGATGTCAGTGAGCAGGGGAAAAATGCCAGGCCACTTCACCACCACGAACCTCACCCGCCACATGCAGAGGCACCACCAGTCTGTTTTGCTTGGGACCGAGGCGGGCACCTCGCAGCAGACTGGTGCTAGCGGCAAGGGCAAGCAGAAGGCTCCTGCAACTTCTGCCAGCTCTCGACCTCCCATCCCCAAGAGGCTTCGCCAGGCCACCATGGAAGAGATGGGGTGGGGGAAGTATGGAGCCACAAGGTGGCGTTTTCCAGCGCCCAACCAGATCACCAATTGCATCGGTGAGATGGTGGCGTTGGATGACCAGCCATTCAGCCTCGTCGAGAACGCAGGCTTCAAGAGGCTGATGGCTCTTGTGGTTCCATACTACAAGCCGCCGTGTCGCACCACCCTGAGCAGGCGTGTGGTGCCCTCCCTGTACCAGGCATGCAGGGAGTTAGTTCTGGGTCGTCTGTGCCAGGCAGAGGCACAGAAGGTGCACTTCACTTCGGACATCTGGTCCAGCGAAGGAGGAGTGCACGCTTACCTGTCCCTGACGGCTCACTGGTGGGGAGCCTCAGGGCAGGAAGCACCCAGGACTTCTGGGACTGGGAAGGAGGGCTGCCGCTGGGCCCTCCTTCATACCGCAGTCATGGACCAGTCCCACACGGCGGAGGAGATTACGGAGGCCATGAACCGCATGGTGGCAGGGTGGCTGGGCGGGCACCAGCACACCCGCGGTTACATGGTCACGGACGGGGGAGCCAATATGCTGAAGGCGGTGCGCGATGGCGGATTTGAGGGCATCCGCTGCATCGCGCACGTCTTCAACCTGGTCGTCAGGGATGGCCTTGGAGGCAGCAAGGCCCCTCTCCCTCCCCAAATCCGTAATCTCCTAGAGAGCTGCAGGAAGGTGGCTGGGCATTTCCACCACAGCGTGAAGGGCAGTCGGTTGCTGCGGGAGAAGCAGCAGGAGCTGGGACTTCCGCAGCACCGGCTAGTGCAGGACGTGGCAACACGTTGGAACTCCACCTACCACATGCTCGAGCGTATGGTGGAGCAACAGCGTGTTGTCCACGAGATGTTCAGGGTCGGGGACATTGGCATCCAGGCCCCACTGTCCAGGCAGCAGTGGGAGGCCATGTCCCAGCTTCTGGTGGTCCTCAAGCCGTTCCTTGAGGCCACCGAGACCCTGAGCAGCAGCACTGCCCTTCTCAGCCAGGTGCTCCCCGTGGCCAGGCATCTCCAGAATCAGATGGGCGAGTTTCTGGAGGCCGGGGATGCCGTCACCGGCAGGCGCTTCCTGCCAGAGGTGCGGGAAGTGGTGACGAGGCTGAGGGAAAGCCTATCCCGCCGGGTCCAGCCTCTCTACAACGAGAGGCAGTACATGTTGGCCACCATGTGCGACCCGCGCATCAAGGATGGGTTATGTGGGCAGACTTCCCGGGCAGGTTGGGTGGAAATGCTGGTGACGGACGTTCGGGCGGCCCGGGATGCCAGGATTGGGCAGGCAGAGGAGGAGCCCACCGAAGCCCAGGCGCTAAGTCCGCTGAGCACCACCAGCAGCGGCGGCACCAGCACCACCACACCCAGCAGGGGGACAGGCCAGGGGTTTTGGGACAAGGCTTTGCAGGCTGCGGTTGGGCATAGAGGCACTCAACCCAGCCGCCGCCAGGATGACGCTGCAGCAGCAGTGCAGCGTTACCTGGCGGAGCAGATGGAGGACGGCTCCATCGAACCCCTGGCCTACTGGTCATCTCGGCGCCAGATGTGGCCTGATCTGGCGCGGGTGGCCATGGACAGAATCAGCTGCCCACCGTCCAGCGTTCCAAGCGAGCGGGTGTTTTCCATGGCGGGCGACGTGGTCACACCCCACCGCTCTCGCTTGGACGCTGAGATTGTGGAGCAGCTGGTCTTCCTCAAGGTCAATCTGCCCCTGCTGGGATACCCCACCCTCATGCCCGCGGGGGAGTAATTGGCAGGCACCCCCCATCCATCCCACACCTTTGGGCAGGCACCGGCAGGCCCTTGATTTTTTAATTCTTATTTTCGGTTAATTAATTTTCTTTACTTTAATTTACTGGCTGTGTTGTTTACAGCTCAGTAACTCAACTCTGAACGATGGATCCTGAAGGGATCTAGTTTCTTCTCCTAGCCTCTTACATTGAGGGGATGCACAAGCATCTCACACATTCTATGTTGTTTGACTTGAACCAATGTGCTTGCACGTGTGCCTCTGAAATTGGACTCCGATGGCTCCCTCCAGGCCTTCTGTAAGGTCCCACACTTCCATGGGCGTTTCTTCTTGTAAGACCACGTCAGAGGCTCATGAGAACTTTGGATAAGAAGAAGGCTTAATTTTATCGCCAAGGAACGCATGCACCTCTCTGACTATGAATGAAGGACGCGATAGGATTCCTCTTCCAGGCTCCTACATTGAGTGGATGACAAGCAGCATCCCACACTGTTTCTGACTGTGTCTTTTGGACTTATGTGGCAGCCTTGCAGGGCTGTCACTGTGTGTTGTGTTTATTTTGGCTATATGATTTAAAAAACTGCCTGCCCGCCTGCCCGCCTGCTAGGTTGCCGCCATTGTGAAGTAGCCGGAATGCGTGGGCTGGTCTCACGGTTTCATTGCTTACTTGTGCAATGCGCAAGCGCCTGGCATCATGCCCGCCTCTGCCTCTGCCTCTGCCTGCCTGCCTGCCCGCCTGCTAGGTTGCCGCCATTGTGAAGTAGCCGGAATGCGTGGGCTGGTCTCACGGTTCTATTGCTTACTTGTGCAATGCGCAAGCGCCTGGCATCATGCCCGCCTCTGCCTCTGCCTCTGCCTGCCCGCCTGCCCGCCTGCTAGGTTGCCGCCATTGTGAAGTAGCCGGAATGCGTGGGCTGGTCTCACGGTTCTATTGCTTACTTGTGCAATGCGCAAGCGCCTGGCATCATGCCCGCCTCTGCCTCTGCCTCTGCCTCTGCCTCTGCCTGCCTGCCTGCCCGCCTGCTAGGTTGCCGCCATTGTGAAGTAGCCGGAATGCGTGGGCTGGTCTCACGGTTCTATTGCTTACTTGTGCAATGTGCAAGCGCCTGGCATCATGCCCGCCTCTGCCTCTGCCTCTGCCTGCCTGCCTGCCTGCCCGCCTGCCCGCCTGCTAGGTTGCCGCCATTGTGAAGTAGCCGGAATGCGTGGGCTGGTCTCACGGTTCTATTGCTTACTTGTGCAATGTGCAAGCGCCTGGCATCATGCCCGCCTCTGCCTCTGCCTCTGCCTGCCTGCCTGCCTGCCCGCCTGCCCGCCTGCTAGGTTGCCGCCATTGTGAAGTAGCCGGAATGCGTGGGCTGGTCTCACGGTTCTATTGCTTACTTGTGCAATGTGCAAGCGCCTGGCATCATGCCCGCCTCTGCCTCTGCCTCTGCCTGCCTGCCTGCCTGCCCGCGTGCCCGCCTGCTAGGTTGCCGCCATTGTGAAGTAGCCGGAATGCGTGGGCTGGTCTCACGGTTCTATTGCTTACTTGTGCAATGTGCAAGCGCCTGGCATCATGCCCGCCTCTGCCTCTGCCTCTGCCTGCCTGCCTGCCTGCCCGCCTGCCCGCCTGCTAGGTTGCCGCCATTGTGAAGTAGCCGGAATGCGTGGGCTGGTCTCACGGTTCTATTGCTTACTTGTGCAATGTGCAAGCGCCTGGCATCATGCCCGCCTCTGCCTCTGCCTCTGCCTGCCTGCCTGCCTGCCCGCCTGCCCGCCTGCTAGGTTGCCGCCATTGTGAAGTAGCCGGAATGCGTGGGCTGGTCTCACGGTTCTATTGCTTACTTGTGCAATGTGCAAGCGCCTGGCATCATGCCCGCCTCTGCCTCTGCCTCTGCCTGCCTGCCTGCCTGCCCGCGTGCCCGCCTGCTAGGTTGCCGCCATTGTGAAGTAGCCGGAATGCGTGGGCTGGTCTCACGGTTCTATTGCTTACTTGTGCAATGTGCAAGCGCCTGGCATCATGCCCGCCTCTGCCTCTGCCTCTGCCTGCCTGCCTGCCTGCCCGCCTGCCCGCCTGCTAGGTTGCCGCCATTGTGAAGTAGCCGGAATGCGTGGGCTGGTCTCACGGTTCTATTGCTTACTTGTGCAATGTGCAAGCGCCTGGCATCATGCCCGCCTCTGCCTCTGCCTCTGCCTGCCTGCCTGCCTGCCCGCCTGCCCGCCTGCTAGGTTGCCGCCATTGTGAAGTAGCCGGAATGCGTGGGCTGGTCTCACGGTTCTATTGCTTACTTGTGCAATGTGCAAGCGCCTGGCATCATGCCCGCCTCTGCCTCTGCCTCTGCCTGCCTGCCTGCCTGCCTGCCTGCCTGCTAGGTTGCCGCCATTGTGAAGTAGCCGGAATGCGTGGGCTGGTCTCACGGTTCTATTGCTTACTTGTGCAATGTGCAAGCGCCTGGCATCATGCCCGCCTCTGCCTGCCCGCCCGCCTGCCTGCCTGGAGGTGCCCATGCAGCTGTGACTTTGCCTCTGCCAGTGGGACTTTGCCTCTGCCACTGGGACTTTGCCTCTGCCACTGGGACTTTGCCTGGAGGGAGCTGTGCCAAACTGTGACTTTGCCTGGAGGGAGCTGTGCCAAACTGGGACTTTGCCTGGAGGGAGCTGTGCCAAACTGTGACTTTGCCTGGAGGACCCTGTGCCAATGTGACTTTGCCTGGAGGAGCCTGTGCCACTGGGACTTTGCCTGGAGGGAGCTGTGCCAAACTGTGACTTTGCCTGGAGGGAGCTGTGCCAAACTGGGACTTTGCCTGGAGGGAGCTGTGCCAAACTGTGACTTTGCCTGGAGGACCCTGTGCCAATGTGACTTTGCCTGGAGGGAGCTGTGCCAAACTGTGACTTTGCCTGGAGGACCCTGTGCCAATGTGACTTTGCCTGGAGGGAGCTGTGCCAAACTGTGACTTTGCCTGGAGGGAGCTGTGCCAAACTGGGACTTTGCCTGGAGGGAGCTGTGCCAAACTGTGACTTTGCCTGGAGGACCCTGTGCCAATGTGACTTTGCCTGGAGGAGCCTGTGCCACTGGGACTTTGCCTGGAGGGAGCTGTGCCAAACTGTGACTTTGCCTGGAGGACCCTGTGCCAATGTGACTTTGCCTGGAGGGAGCTGTGCCAAACTGTGACTTTGCCTGGAGGACCCTGTGCCAATGTGACTTTGCCTGGAGGAGCCTATGTGCCACTGGAGTCCTCCGATCCACATCGGCCGCACGAATAAGGTAAGTGTGTGCAGTCAACGCAGGGACACCTGAGAGTGTCCAGAAGTGGGGCAGTGTGAGATCTTACTTCCGAGTAAGCAAGCAGACTGCCCATCTGCCCCAGCCACGGCCGCATGGAGGTGGCCCCTCGATTCACGTCGCCCCTACGACTCAGGTAAGAGTGCAGGCAGAGTGGCCATATAGAAAAGAAGGCAGGGCCCCTGCACCTTTAACTGTTGTGATGAAGAGGGAATCTCAGCAGGAACTAATTCCATACAAATGACACTGGCAGAAATTCCCTTTTCTCTACAACTGCTGAAGTTAGGAACCCTGACCTGGATTTGATCTGGTCAGCCTAACGTAGGGTGCTATTAGGAGTGAATGAATAACCCAAGGACAAAAGAAATGGTGATTCTCTAATGATCCGGTAAGCTGTGTCCTGCCAGACACAAAAGGATAGCCAATCCCTCTAACAATGGGCTCAGAAGAGTGATTTAGAAAGGGAGGGGTGCAGGAGAAAGAGGATTGCATCACAAACCAGAGAAGTGTGCCGGTGGGAGACTAGTTACTAGGACTTGCATGTATTAATTAATACAAATCTTTATTTATTTTCCTTTCTTCTTTTGCAGTATAAAAGTATTTATGTAATATTCATTATCCCCCTCCTCTTCTTTTGCAGCCTATGGCACTCTCACTGCCACAGTGCCCGGGAAAGGAGAGACTTTGCCCATTACATGCCAGCCTGCCCGCCCGCTGCTGATGCCGCCTGCCGCCTTCCAGATCGTTCCTGCGAGGCGGGCCAGCCGCCTTTCTTGCACAAGCCATGGGACTAGGGGTCCTCCAGGAGAATCTCACCGAGTCCTCAACGCCCTCAGGACTATGGTAAGTGTTCTGTGAATGGGGGGGGGGCACCTTCCACCTAACTGAAGGTTGGCTGTCTGCCTGCTAACTTCCGAGTGAGCAGGCAGCCCCGTGTGCCTACTGGGGCGTGGGCACTCAGGACCGGGCAGATGCCAGTCCTGGGTGAGAGGGAGCCAATGGTGGAAAAGTATGATTTATCTCATGTTAATTCTTCCCCCCCCCCTCCTTCTTTTGCAGCCTATGGAACTCTTCGCCACTGCGCAAAGCGTACCCGTGAATCCAGACTGCCCATCTGCCCCAGCCACGGCCGCATGGAGGTGGCCCATCGATTCACGTCGCCCGCACGACTCTGGTAAGAGCCTGTCAGAGAGCTTACCCACGAGTAAGCAAGCAGGCAGCCCCGTGTGCCTGCTGGGGCGTGGGCACTCAGGACGGGCACATGCCAGTCTTGGGTGGGAGGGAGCCAGTGGTGGAAAAGTATCATTTTCCTCATATTCTTCCCCCCCCCTTCTTCTTTTGCAGCCTATGGAACTCTTTGCCACAGTGCCCAGGAGAGACGGTAATGCAGACTGCCCACCTGCCCGTCACTGCCCGCCTGGAAGTGGCATCTTATCAACAACGCCCTCAGGAGGACTACGGTAAGTGTTCTGTGAATGGGGGGGGGGGCACCTTCCACCTAACTGAAGGTTGGCTGTCTGCCTGCTAACTTCCGAGTGAGCAGGCAGCCCCGTGTGCCTGCTTTGGCGTGGGCACTCAGGAAGGGCAATCCTGGGTGGAAGGGAGCTGGTTGTGTTGAAGTGGTCAACTAATATTCATTCTTTTTCCCCCCCCTTCTTCTTTTGCAGCCTATGGCACTCTCACTGCCACAGTGCCCGGGAAAGGAGAGACTTTGCCCATTAAATGCCAGCCTGCCCGCCCGCTGCTGATGCCGCCTGCCGCCTTCCAGATCCTTCCTGCAAAGAGAGCAAGCCGCCCTCCTCGCACAAGCCATGGGACTTGGCATTCGCCCTCAAGGAGAATGTCACCCAGTCCCCAAAGCCGCTGTTGGACTTTGCCCATTAAATGCCAGCCTGCCCGCCCGCTGCTGATGCCGCCTGCCGCCTCCCAGATCCTTCCTGCAAAGAGAGCAAGCCGCCCTCCTCGCACAAGCCATGGGACTTGGCATTCGCCCTCAAGGAGAATGTCACCCAGTCCCCAAAGCCGCTGTTGGACTTTGCCCATTAAATGCCAGCCTGCCCGCCCGCTGCTGATGCCGCCTGCCGCCTTCCAGATCCTTCCTGCAAAGAGAGCAAGCCGCCCTCCTCGCACAAGCCATGGGACTTGGCATTCGCCCTCAAGGAGAATGTCACCCAGTCCCCAAAGCCGCTGTTGGACTTTGCCCATTAAATGCCAGCCTGCCCGCCCGCTGCTGATGCCGCCTGCCGCCTTCCAGATCCTTCCTGCAAAGAGAGCAAGCCGCCCTCCTCGCACAAGCCATGGGACTTGGCATTCGCCCTCAAGGAGAATGTCACCCAGTCCCCAAAGCCGCTGTTGGACTTTGCCCATTAAATGCCAGCCTGCCCGCCCGCTGCTGATGCCGCCTGCCGCCTCCCAGATCCTTCCTGCAAAGAGAGCAAGCCGCCCTCCTCGCACAAGCCATGGGACTTGGCATTCGCCCTCAAGGAGAATGTCACCCAGTCCCCAATGCCGCTGTTGGACTTTGCCCATTAAATGCCAGCCTGCCTGCCCGCCTTCCAGATTCTGCTGTGGAAGGAGAAATAAATAATACTAGGTGCTGCAAGAGACCATGTGGATTGGCTCTACATCAAAGCAGCCTTCTGGTTTAGAATTACATAGTACACAAGAAAAGAACAATCACTTATCCTGCAAGATCCCTTCCCAGGCTAGGATCTGAATAATAGCTATTAGCTAGGATCTGAATAGCTATTACCTGGGATTAGCTACTAGTGCATTTGGTAGCATTCCTGCAACCAACACCTGTCTTGTCATGTAAATGTATGGGTCCCTAAAGCAATTTACAATCACTTTACATTTTACAAATGAATAAGTGAAACTTTCTTCCCTCATTACCAATCCACACCAGGCAGGCAATGTCCCCTTCCTGAAGGTTTAAAATAATAAAGTTTAACCTTTGTTTTCCCACTAAAGCATTGCACCAAAGTTTGTTAAATTTCCAGCGTTTGAGCGGGCATAGGTCCTGTGCCATGTGAGCGAGTTAGAGGTTTGTAGCTCTTAAAACAAACCCATAAATCCCATGTGAAATGCCATGCATAAACCTTTGTTTTCCCACTAAAGCATTGCACCAAAGTTTGTTAAATTTCCAGCGTTTGAGCGGGCATAGGTCCTGTGCCATGTGAGCGAGTTAGAGGTTTGTAGCTCTTAAAACCAACCCATAAATCCCATGTGAAATGCCATGCATAAACCTTTGTTTTCCCACTAAAGCATTGCACCAAAGTTTGTTAAATTTCCAGCGTTTGAGCGGGCATAGGTCCTGTGCCATGTGAGCGAGTTAGAGGTTTGTAGCTCTTAAAACCAACCCATAAATCCCATGTGAAATGCCATGCATAAACCTTTGTTTTCCCACTAAAGCATTGCACCAAAGTTTGTTAAATTTCCAGCGTTTGAGCGGGCATAGGTCCTGTGCCATGTGAGCGAGTTAGAGGTTTGTAGCTCTTAAAACCAACCCATAAATCCCATGTGAAATGCCATGAATAAACGTTCGTTTCCCACTAAAATGTTGCACCTAGCTTCCGGAAATTTCACACACATTTGAAGTGAAGTGTTCCCTGCAATGTGCCAAAGTTTCCCGTTTGTATCTTTGAAAATAAAAAAATGGGAGGCAAAACTGTATTTTACCCCACTGCTACCCAATTTTCAACAATTCATTGCCAACACATGCCTGGAGCTAGCTGTCTGAAATTTTACACACATATCAAGGGAAGTGTTCCCTGTAATGTGCCGAAGTGTCCTGTTTGTATCTTTAAAAATAAAAACATGGGAGGCATAACTGCATTTACCCCACTACTACCCATTTTTCAAAAATTCATTGCCACACCAGGCAAGCACCCACGGTTCTGGGATTTCACACACGTGGGTCCCAAGGTTCCACCTACAATGTGGCAAAGTTTCATGTGTGTAACTTTAAAAATGACCGAGTTATAGGCATTCCATGTTATTTATTAAAAAATTAATTGCCACAAACTGCATGCACCAATCTTTCTGAAATTTCTCACAGATACCTATCCCTAACCAGTGTACAATGTGCCCAAGTTTCATCCTTCTGTCGTTAAAAATGAAAAAGTTATAGGCGTTTTTGTAAAACAATAATTTGCTATAGGAAAAAGCATTCAAAATGGCGTCCGATCCGGATCGGAAAATCCGATCCGCGGATCGGAATCGGATCCGATCCGATCCGACACACGATCCGATCCGATCCGATCCGATCCGACCCCCCAGGTCCGATTCCGATCCGCTATCCGATCCGATCCGGGGGGTCAGTGCACATCCCTAGTAGCAGGTACTCCCTGGCATTGTATTTCTTTTAGTTCCCTCAGTTTTTTCATTAATGTTTCTTTTTTATTATAATGACCAAAGCTTGTGATTCTATCTCGTGGTGTGTTTCTTGTCTTCGGCCCCAATGCATGATGAGCTCTTTCTAAGACATTACAATCATTGGGGAAATCAGGCAGTAATGAGGTCAGCCATTTTACCACAAATAATTTTACATCATTTTCTTCCAAATCCTCAACTATTCCGCGGAAACGCATGTCACAATGTCAATTTCTGTTTTCCTGCTCAACCAGTTTTAGTTTAATTTCAGAGGTTTGTTTCTTTAGTATTTTATATTTCTCCTCTTGTGCTGACACCTTTTCCATCGCACACATAGCTGTTTTCTCCACTTCAACCACTTTCTGCTTTAAATCCCCCCCCCATTTAGCTTCCAAAATTTGTGTCCAATTATCCATAAGTTCTAGTTTAAATTGTTTTAGACATCGTAAAATTTCTTCCTTCATTTCTGTATTTGTAATGTCCGGTGGAGTTGAGGACTCACCCATTCTTTGCTCATCTCTGGAACGCTGAGATACTCCGGATTCCATTTCATTTGCAGAGCAGCAGCTGTATGTTACTTGAAGCTCTTGTGCCTTATCTTTCAGCTTGAAATAAGCACTGATATCTTTCTTTCGCTTTTTAATCAAGTCTGTTGACATTCCCCTTGCATCTCTTCTTAGTTTCACTTTGATTCAAGCCATTTTCCCTCCAGTTTGGGATTGTTTTATTACTTGGGCTAGGGAGCTCTTCTCTCACACCGCCATACAGTTGGCGTCCAGGCTCTGCCCCCACTAGTGGCCTTCCTAAAAATAAAACGTCTTCACCATATGGGGGAAAGACATTAGGGGGCAAGATGAACCTCTCTTTGGAGGGGAGGAATTGCAGAGCCTTGACCCTTTCCTTGTCCCAATGAGGTGAACTGTTAGGGTTGATGGACTAGGTAACAGGGATTCTCATGATAACCTAAGTAATGGGCATGTTCATATAGGCAAGGTCAGCATAAAGAGCTGGCATGGTTGGGTACCTGCCCAGTGTGGACCATATCCCAGCATGGGCCCTGGTCTTGTTATTCCTATTCATCACTGCAGCCTGCTTGTTCACCTGCCTCTCAGTCTGGCCCAGGCAATGGTGGTGGTACAGTGAGTAGTAGATGCCACTGCCTGCTTGCACACTGTCTTTCTGCCTATGCATCAAGGTTCCTTCTATGACCTGGACCCCATGATCAACTCTTTAAGGATCTCTGCCTCCTTAAGTATCCCACCTTCCTTCTTTTACCTTCCTCTTCTCAGTAAAGGTATTTAGTCAATAGAGCTAAGTGATTAAAGCATTAAAAGAAAATAAAAGCTGCACCTAGACTTCTTCAGGCTGGTTCTTTCTGCTCCTTCTTCATGCTCGGTCTTCCCTGGTTCTCCCCTGGCAGGCTTTCACTCTCCTCTTTCCCCAAAACAGAAAAATACCATTCCAACTTTGAAAAACTGAAACTTAACTGGAGAAATTAAACTTAACCAGGGAACTAATCTTAACTGGAGAAATGAAACGACTTCTCTCGGAGATACCTCCTCCTAACAGAAAAATCCCAGGCCTCTAGGCCTGTGTTTATTATTACCTTCCCTCTGTAAGCCTCAAACCTTCACACTGTCAAACAAGCAAGTGGTAGCAGTGATGAGAAAGACAACAAGGAGCAATACAGCTGGTAACAATAGTGGTGAGCAGGTAGACTCACTGGGGAAGGGGACCCACTAAGGGCGTCTTGCCCAAGGGCCCTCAAAAATGTGATCTCAGCCCTGCATATGGCTTCACTGAGACTTACACCCAGATAAGTGTGTATAGAGGTGGCAGAGTGATGGAAGCAGTGGGTCAACTGTAGCCAGGAGGAGCTGGGAAAATGTTGATGGGAGCACAGTTTCATTCACCTTCAGTCCTGGGGTGATACAGGCTTCTGGGGAGCCCAATGTTCCCCCTTCAGTATCCATGATTTCAGAACTTTCCCCTTTCTACACACAAGTTAGTGGAGTGACGTTCACCAGCAGCCATCACCTACAACTTCAATCAAAGAGCCATTTGGAGCAACTGATAGGCGTAGAGCGCTTGGCAGAAGAACAAAACGTAACAAACATAAAACATGTCCCTCGGGAGCCTCCGTCACTGTTTTCTTCCAATTTGTTCTCAACATGTCCCCAAAATCAAATGCTGCTGGGCCATCTGATTCCACTTTAGATAAGATTCCTGTGGCCCTGGGAATTATTTCGTTGTTCCCTCAGATATTTTGCCCATCTGTTTCTCTTCATTCTGGGCTGTCATCTTTGCACCAACCATTTCAACTTAGACATGTTTCCCTAAATGAGATTAGTTATGCTGTAACTGTCTTGTGGCATACACTTATTTATTGTTTGTTTGTTTGTTTTTGCATTTGCCAGTTGTTTTCTTTGTTTAATCATCTTCGAAAGGCAATTTGTGGATGGACACATTTTGATCATTAAAAGGTGCTCCAATGAATTGGAGTTGTGAAATAGATTAGATTTCTTCACGGTTTACAGGTCTGCAACTCATCTTTCATCCCAATCTGCTACATGGGACCCATTTTTCATTTTTAGCTATATCATGCCAAACTTCCTGCCGCTTCCTGCCCTCTCCCAACCACTGTCTCTTCATTTCTTCTGTGCTGCCACAACCATTCTGCTTTCCCCTCTCTTTCCCCCTCTTGTTTAAAATATTGTTTTGAAAAGATGAAATAAGATTATGGTTGTGCTTCTCAGGTGTGCCTCACCTTAGGTAGGTCCACAGCCCTGTTCTTGGTTCCAGCCCAGTTACTGGTAGCAAGAGCTTTGAGCTAAACTATGTTGGTATTTTAGGAATCTGGGGTATTTTTGGGACCACATCTTCTGCCTTTGGCCTTGCCCATCACTGGAATGCAGCCCCTGAAAGTTTTTACAAAACAGAATTTGGCCCTCGGGTGGAAAGAGATCCGACACCCCAAAAGTAAAGGGTCAAATATGTGCCATGTACATTTTGCAAAGATGTGTTTGATGGGCCATGAACAGCTAGCACAACTTAGCTAGGGCATTTTATTCCAAGTCACTCACCCATGCCCATGACTTAATCACTGCCTTGCCACATGGGGACCAAATACACACACCCCAAAATACATCTGAAACCATCTGCTTTCAAAAATTCTCCTCCAAATTTGATAGGACTGTTATCAATAAAAGTGAGGAGACCTTCATCATTCTCTAGAAATCATATCTGCCTGCAGTGCTGGAAGAAGATCATAGCTTGTGACATCTTTGTTGGCATTCCACATCCTATAGACATGAACTATCATTTTGTGTTTCCCCCTTGAACATAAGAACATAAGAAAAGCCCTGATGGATCAGACCAAGGGTCCATCTAGTCCAGCTCTCTGTTCCCATAGTGGCTAACCAACTGTTGACCAGAGAACCACAAGCAGGACATTGTGTAATAGAACCCTCCCACCCATGTTCTCCAACAGTTAGTGTATACAGGCTTAATGCCTCTGATACTGGAGGTTGCACTTAGCCATCAGGACTATTAGTCATTGATAGCCTTCTTGTCCAGGGACAAAATAAAGGAGTAGATCTTCTTCCAATTATGTGAGGTGACATCTGCTCACGCAACAGGACTTCCCTTTGCTTTCCTCAGTCTGAACCCCCCGGTCTGCTCTGGAAGGTCCCCCAACTATCCAAAACAGATCTGAGGGGTGTGTGGGGGTATGGGGGGATCACTATTCCACCCATGGTTTCCATTCTGCTGGCTGGAAAACAGATAGCATTAAATATAAGCCATAGTTATCTAATCCTCTGGTCTTTAATTGGTGGAAATGCAGTGTAAAATGTGATAAAACATGCAAAAAGTGAGTTCAGAATCACATTTTAACCTTTCTATAGTTTTTGTTTGTTTTACAAAAAAATCAAACAAAAATACAGATCTTAAAAACTAACGAATGCATTGTAGCATAAGCTTCTGGTCTATGAAAGGCTATGCTATAATAAATTTGTTAGTTTTTAAGGTGCTGCAGGACTCTTTGTAGGTTTTGCTACAACAGATTAACAGAGCTACCCCTGTGTTTTTTGTGACTCCCATCCCTTTTTTAAGTCCTCCATCCCTTTTTTCCATAAAGGGGTACATATTTGTTTTTCTCCCCACATTTTAACCCTTCTTTCTGCACATAAGTGTCTCTTTGGTCACCAATAGACAAAACAGCTCCCTCATTTAATTTTAAATACATCTTCTTTGTTTAAAGAACTTTGAACTTGTAAACTGCTTTTCAGCCAAAGCGGTTCATGATTAAAATGGAATAAGAAAATCAACAAATACCAAACAACACCAAAACACAGTCCAGAGGGAAAACCAATCAGTCATTAAAAACCCATTGAAATAAGATAATGTAAAACAGAAAGTGAGAACGCTATGTGTGCCTTCCCAAGGGAAGGCATTCTGGAGCCTAGGTAACACCACCACCAAAAAGGCCCTCTCCCACATACTCATAAACCTAACCTCTGACAGTGGAGGGACACAGAGCAGAGCCTCCTTTTCCCCCCTCCTTTTCTATGACTATGGCCATTTTCCTCACCTGACTGATAATTAAAGAGCTTGAAAGTGCACAACTGAATTTGCCCTAAGCCTTTAAGAAGGAAGTGGGCAGGGGAGTGCACTGGAGCTAACATGCTGAACATGTTCCCTCTTCTGAGGTAAACACAGTTTTTCTACATGAGGCATTTATTGTGTGCTCATGATACTTCACTTAGGGTAGTCTACGGTACACAACATTCTCCTCCTCCAAGGCCTCTCCTGCACTTTGCAGCCATTTCAGCAGGGGTTTTCCTAATGCGGAAAGTCTTCTGGCATTTGTGAAAGGCAGGTTAAAGCCTAGTGTAATTCTGCAATTCCACTATACCATAGTTGCCACCTAGTATTTGTGTAATGGAACTTAAGGAAAGGGAAAGAAGAAGAAGAAACCGTGTGTGTGTGTGTACACATATATGGGAGCCGATCTTATTCCTGCAAGGAATCCAGAACAAAAGCCTTGGTAAAGTGGTGGTGGGTTAAGTCTGTAATGTAGATATGCTCATATCTACATCTCCATTAGTGCGCAAGTTGTGGGGCGCAAGTTGCTGACAAACAACGATGTTTCTGTAGTGTTTTGAAGATCCCAAGCAATTTGATATAGGTCAATTGGAAATCCAAGAGAGTTTCTTGGTGTTTGACTTGTGTGTATTGCACTGTTACATTCTGTTATGTGATTTATTTAGTTGTGACAGGATTTTTTTTAAAAAAAACTTTCTGGCATTCGAAAGAATAAGAAGAAAAAAGGTTCCCAAGGTTGGTGGGTTTTCTACTACTTAAGGAAGATTTATTTTACAACATAAAGAAGCTGACATTTCCATAGACTGCAGCAAACTATAAAAGAGGAACTTATTACCAATATTATTATCAATAGATCCCCTTAATATTTACTTACTCGCTGTTGTGTGCAGCATATTTTGTACTGAGGATTGTCTCAAACATTTCTTTGATACGAATCCCTGAGCCCCCCTGAAAGAAACGCACACCGTGATAGATTACAAAAGCCATTTTCAGTTAAACTTGCTTCTTTGTCTATTCCAGGCAATGTTCAAATCTGTAAGCCTCGTAATGATAGTGAAATACATTCTCGGGCTGGAGCTAAACAGCTTCCACTCAGCACAATCCAATGGCATCCTCCATGTATTCTTTCCACATGGGCGTCTGTAATCCCCGTCCTGTAACTTAATTAACTCCTGATTCAGTCTTGAATGCTGCGACTTCAAACATCCTCTGCTTGCTCAGTTGGAGCTGCACAGCTGTGTCCTCGGAGTCATTATGGGCAAGGGACTAATGCAGCAAACATTATTTTTGTACTGGAGGGACGGCGCACTAATGGAGATCTTGCAGCAGTGGAGAATGCAATGCACGTGCTCAATCGCTTGCGGAATATGTTGCTTATAGAGACATGGTGCTGGCATTTAGGGTGGACACAACTGCCTTTCAAGGGTGAGAAGCAATGCTGTAAAATGGTGCTATTTTGGCCATTATACTCAGGTAAAGTTGTATCTATTGACTTCTTTCTTGCAGATTTGAACAACAACAACAACAACAGCCTCGGATTCAATTTCTAGCGGGGGGAGGGGGAGAAAGACTGCAGTGGTATAGCCGAAAAAGTTGTCATGCAGACATTCATCATGAAAGTCCGTGTAGCCAAATTTCCTAAGGAGAGTTCGAACAGGCAAGGTAGCTGCGTTGGTTCATATCAACAAACCAGTTCTAGCCGTTCTCATCTCCACCAGCAATTCCAATGGGTCTTAATTGCCCATTAGAGACCTTTGCACTACAACAGGGAGCAACATGTTGTTGGGAAAATCTATTTCCCCCCCAGCTACTGTCGGGATTGCAGCTAAGCTCAGAGTACACAGGAAAGCTTTGGGAGGTGAAGGGGTGGCGGATGACATGAGCATCCCTGCTAATTAAAAAGTGTCAGTGCTGCATCCCTGCAAGCCATGGTTTGAGTACACCACTGTGTGTATGTTTCTAGAAGGACAATATGGCAGCTTGTCTGGCATTCCTGCAGCAATACAAACCTGGCTGAAAGTACACAGAAGTAATTGGCAGTGACAATATAGAGATGGGGTACTTCCACAGGAAATACTTTAAGTCAGCCTTCCCCGATGGAGTGCCCTCCATTTCTGTTTAGACTACAAGTTCCGTCATCCCACAGAGAACCACATTGTGAAAGGGATGGACTACAAGCAGAGGAGGTAAGCTCAACCCCCCCCCCCATATTAACCAAGCCTAATGCCCTTATTATTGTACGTAAAGGCCATTTTTGCACATGAGGCTTGAATCAGATAGTAGTGAACTTGTAAAATCTGCAGTGGTTTGGATGCACATCTGATTGTTCTCCGAGTTTCGTGGGTTTGTGAATCCATTCCAGTTTCAGTCAGAACCAGCCAGAACTCTAAGGAGCTCTCCTCAAAAATAGGATCCAGCACCTTGGATGGCTCCTTCAGAGTCCTGGCTGGTTCTGACGGAAACCCAGAAAGGATTCACAGCCCTACCAAAATCGGAGCCACCAGCCTCCACTGAGTCTGTCCTCTATTAGGAGTATTCCTATGTGACCTCCATCATAATATGCATAGTATGCACAACTGGGTCACACATTAAAAAATACTCTTGATGGCATGTAGGCCCAAGAAGATAAAAACATTGTGTGCACACACACACAAACACCGTCCTGCAAGAATGATGGGTTATTGGGGCTTCAGTATGTTCACTTAGATGCATATATGAGCTAGTTATATGTTGCACCCAACACATGTGAAGACACAATCCTGCTCCTACAAAGTACTTCACCTGAGACAGTTTATTTGATTTGCAAATAATTGTGACATTAAATTTTGGCTAATTATTTGACAATTATTTGGATACTGAGGCCAATGTAATTAACAGCCAACTTGTATTTATCTTAAAAGAGAATAGTTGTATTGCTGGATAGTAGATAGTGATATATTATGCAGTGGAAAGTACAGGGATTAATTATTCTGCACAGTGGTTGGCAATGGTAATGTAACTGTGAACTCCACTTCTATGCATTATTGAGCATGCATGATCTTCTTTTTTAAACATAAGCATCAAAGTTAACCATGTGCCTAGAAACCAAGAGCATCATCAGATCAACGTAAATAAAGTGTCTCTTGACAAACCTGTCTTGCTAAAGAACTCTTGGTTGGAGAACAACATTGCCATGAAGAGATCAGTTTTTATTCAGTGTATTGTGGATCTGTTAGACGCCAGTGCATCCATCAGATGCCAGTAAAATTCCCGCAAAAAATAGTGTAGCATTTTGATTGTGCAATGGTAAATGCAAGAGCACATATTTATAAATATAGCAAAACCCAGAAATCTATTTGGTTCCAGGACATGGGATGTAATTTACGTTTTTAAAAAACATTTGGTTACATCCTAAAGTTTACATCTTTGGATGTAAACTTTTTGGAACTTTGAAAGCAGTCTTGTTCAATACTAGGATGTGAAGTAATAATAGTATGAGCAATATTATTCTGTATTCATTCAATTGAATAGCAGATACCTGTTATATATTTTGTAGGCAGTAAAATTGACATACTGCAGCTTAAACAAAAGACATTCATTATGTAGCCTTAATTACTCGATGTACTTGTACATTTGGAATATGTTCTGGGGAATTGATTAATGCAAGGTATTAAATACATGACAAATCCCACAATCAGACCCAGCCATAAAAAACAATATAATCTCACTCACGTGAAGGGCTTTAAAAATACTTGGGAAATTATTATTTATTACATTTGTATTATTATCATTTATTACATTTGTATACCGCCCCATAATAATAATAATAATAATAATAATAATAATAATAATATATTTATTTATTACCCGTCTCTCCCAACAGATCAAGGCGGGGAACAGCATCAAACATAAAATACAAAACTGATTAAAACACATAAAACCAACACATCATTAAAATACCAATAAAACACCAATAAAACACTTTAAAACACTTTAAAATTCATCTGGGTAGGCCTGCCGGAAGAGATCAGTCTTTATAGATCTTTTAAATTCCTGAAGACTGGTGAGTTGGCGAATCTCTCCTGGCAGGTCATTCCATAGCTGAAGCTCTCTGGTTTACATAAAATTAAACCACTTAAAAACAATATACAAAAATTAAAACTGCAAAAACATATATTATACTGGTTTCGAGAAAAGGGAAATCCTATCTGCAATGTTTAAACTGCATGGATAACCCAAGTTTACATAATAGAGGTTCTTTGGCAAAATCTGCCCACCATGCATCATCAATAATATTAATAGCTACAGTAATGTTCAGTAGGTGGGGGGCTATAATGAAATCACATGTAATTAACTTTATCATTGTAATGTATTACTCGTCTGCAAAATTCTAGGAGAGAAAAGCCCTAGAAATAATCTGCCGAAGGTACATATACCAAAACAATGTAATACTGTTAGCAACAAGGTATATACATGCCAACAGTCTTCTGGCTTAAAGATAAATCTGCAAATTAAGCAGGCTAATTGATAACCGTTTAAAAGACGATATCAAGCTGAGATCTAATCTGCATAGTCATCTTCTTCATTATTTGCTCCTGATTTCTCATGTTAGAATTATAAGATAGATGACAAAGTGTAAATCCCTTTATTAGCAAAGAGGCATTTCCTTCTTTGAGTCAAGGCTGCAGCTGCAGTAGCTTTGGGCTATGCTGGTGCTCTCAGGAACACAGTAGGCTGCTGATGGGGAACAGTGCAAAGACTGGATAAGTAATGATAAGTAGAGAAGAGCAAACCTGGGTTGGCTACCACAGGGAGAAAAAAGCACAAGGTATCAAGCTCACAAAGTGCCAAAATACGTCATAGGCCAACAGAGGTGCCATTTCAGGGTGGTGGTGCTGGGGAATACACAGCAAGGTACAAAGGCAAGGCTGGCCCTATCATGAAGCAGTCTGATGTGGATGCAACAGGTAGCAGAATACTGAAAGAGTGGGAAATTGCTCTCCCCTTCCAAAGGGCCTGCCAGCTGGCCACATGCAGGTGGCTAGCAGGACCAAGAAGCAAATGATCACTTGCACACCTCCCTCCCACCTTGACTGCTTGGGCACCCAGCTGGCTGTGTACACTGGCCGTGCCCACTGCTTTTGGTCCTGCCACTTTTTGGCTCAGGTGTCCGGCAGGACCAAGAAGTGGCTGATCGCTTGTACACCTCCCCCCCTGCTTGCCTCCCTCCCACCTGAACTGCTTGGGCAGCCAGCTGTCTGTGCCCACTGGCCATGCTCACTGCTTCTTGGTCCTGTCAGCTGGACATGCAGGTCATTGGCAGAACCAAGAAACAGCTAATTGCTTGCTTGCTTCCCTGCTCACTTGTGCAGCTGATGTCTTGCGATACTTCCAGGACAAGGTCATCTGAAGTCTCACAAAACTTCTGGGACAAGGCATAAGCATCTCTCATGTTTTGTCTAGGAAGTCTTGTGATACTTGAGAGTTCTGGGAGAGGTGGGGAAGTGTGGCGCCAAAAAAGCAAATGGGCAGGTGCTGTCAAACAGATTGGATGGGAATGTAGGTGCTTGCTTCAGGTGGCAACCTGCCTTGGGCTGAGAGTGTACAAAGGTCTCTCTTGGGTCCCCTCTACAAGGATTCGCTTTTGCGCCCAGTTAGGCGATTATGTGCATAATCGCTGAAGCGCATTTACACCTAATACCTCTGCACGAGAGGCGGCGAGAGGCGGCGAAGCGCATTAACGGATGACCAAAATGCGCTTTACAAGTAGTTAATGCGCATAAGCGCTTATTCACATAGTCAAAATGCGCTTTAACGGCCGGAGCAAAATAAAACTCGCGATTTAACGCGCATTCGATAATGCGCATAATCGGAGAGATAACGTGCCTCTACGCCCGATTTGCGCTCCGTTCTTGTAGAGGTAAATTTTTTTAAGCGCCTTGAAAGAGCTTTAAACCTCTCTTGTAGAGGCAGCCTTGGATATATTCAGGTTAGAATTGCACAAAAGCAATGGATTTTAGAAGCATTTCAGCGATGTTGAGATCTTAGGGGTTCCTACGAAATACTGAGGAAAGATGTTCCAAAGGAAACTCCCCCCACTCCACTAAATGGCGGCAAATAGAGATGTTGGAGAATTTCATGCAGTCCTCATTTTTAAGCAAATCAACCCAATTCACAATTCCTGAACTAATTCATGGATCAGAATGCAGTTAACCTTCGATTGCATGGTTCTCCATAATTTGCAATGCAGCACTCAGCTCCTAAAATGCATACAAAATGGTTTGTTTGTTTTTAAGGGGGAAAGGCATTCCAAAAATGTATACTTTAGGAGGATAGACATACAAAAATGTGTATTTTAGGAGGAAAGGTATACAGATGCATATTCTAGGGGGGAAAGTGTACAATTCAATTGCAATTTTTTCAGAGAGTTTTTAATTAAAACAAATCGCAGAATAGAACGGACATAGGACTGAACACACCCTAAACTGACACATCCCAAAAACAGACTGATCTGGCCACCCCTAGTACCAAAGTTAGACAACCTATCAGCTATAATAGAGATATCCATTTTAATTTAAAATATATCATGGACTGAAGTTGTTTTAAAGCAGGTATAATATATTTCATGTCCCCCAGCCCACGGACTTCCCAGTGCGCAGCAGAGAATTTTGATGAAGATGAAGCACAGGCTACATGTTGGGGGCAGGACAATCAGTTCTTTATTTCAGGGTGCTCCTGGCCAGAGTCCACAGCCCTGCCAATGTCGTCCAGCAGAAACGGCATCTCTCAAGCTACAAGATCAGGCAAGGACTCCTGAATGGTCCAGTCAGCTCCTCCAAGGGGGGGAGTTGACTGCACTACAGGTCTTGTCAGCCTAGGTAGGGCTTCAGTTGGCTTTAGCCACCTGCTGAGACAACCTCCTCCTATTGTTCTAGTGGGAGAACATTATCCATATTTACTAGCAAAAATAATCCCACTGAAATGAACAAAACTTACTTTCCCTCCATTGTGTGTAGAACACAGTCTTACTTGGGAATAAATCCCTTTGGTGTATCCTGAACCCTTCTTCTGTCTTGTGCGTGAAAAGAGGGAAGAAGCTATGGAAAGAACCAACCGAGATTCTGAGGGCATCAGATACCACAGCTTTCTCAATTAAGGTTGAACTCGTGTTCACAGTTATGTGGATCCCATTTTAATCAGCGGGGCTTTCTTCTAAATAAACATGCCCAGGATTTCAGTGCATGTCTATTACTCCTCCCAACTCACGATTATAATGATCTCTTTCACTGAAACCTTTCATGAAACATGGCACTTCACTCTAAAAAATCTTCCAGTGCCTTTCCCCTTATCTTTAAAACAGGGGTGGGTAGAATGTAGGTTTCCAGACCTTTGGGATTTCAACATCCAGAAGCCCCCACCAACATGGTTAACGGCCAGGAATCCTGGGAGATGAAATCCAAAACATCTGGAGATCCACTTTCTGCCCAGCCCTGCTTTAAAACACAAGCAGATATTTCTCTTCTTGGATTGATTTTTGAAACACCGTCTGCCTTTAATACAAAAATAAGATAAAACAATCCTTTACAAACAGGATGATCTCCCCGATGAGGCCCGCCTGGCACCAACACTGTTATCTTTTCGGCGCCAGGTCAAAACTTTTCTTTTCTCCCAGGCATTTTAACAGCTTAAGCTGAGGTTTTAACTGACTTTGTGGTCAGGCTTAAAAAGTTTAAAATATTTTGAATATCAGCTGTTTTATGGTTTATGGTTTTAAATTTTGTATATTGACTTTTTAATGTTCAATCTTTTAATTTTTGTAAACTGCCAAGAGAGCTTCGGCTATGGGGCGGTATATAAATGTTAATAATAATAATAATAATAATAATAATAATAAATAACTTTTCAACATCAATCTCTGCATTTATTTCCCTGTCATTGTGGAGACAACCTTCCATTCCAGCCAATCCCATCCTTTAGCAGAAAAGGATGAGATAGAAAACCCTTCAATTTAGGATCAATCATATTTTCCATAGCATTCGCCAGGGCGTAGGAGTGATATCCGAAAGCATGACAAATTACTTCTATAATCAGAGTGTCAAAGCAGATGGGGCGAAGTGCAGCCTGTTTTTCTGCCCAAGGACTTTAGCATTTCATTGAAGTGGGGCTCTCTTTGTGTGCTTGCTGTGGTTTCACACACAATAAAAAAACCAACTTTAATTTCATACTCAGTTTTCTGGGAAGAGGGCACTGAGAACATACTGTTTATATACGCAATGCTCAAGGACCTGAATCAAGGATAAGTTCCCCGTGTTCCCTACTTTGCTCAGAACAATAATACATAAGACAAACCTTGCTGCAGCAACAGCTGGCCATCTAAGAGCCAATCAAAATCAATAGGAGGGGCTTTAGGAGGACAAAGAAGAAACACAGACCCCCTCTACAAGAATTCAGTTTGACGCCTGGTTCTCCGATTATGCGCATTTTCTTGGAAGCGCTTTATGGTAAATGACTGTACGCGGGAGGTAATTGAGCGCACAACTGGTGGCCTTACCGGTTGTTTGAAATGCGCTTTAGAAGTAGTTAATGCGGAGAATCGCTTGTTCACATAGTCAAAATGCGCTTTAACGGCTGGAGCAAAATAAAACTCCCTATTTAATGCGCATTCGATAATGCACATAATCGGATAGATAACGCGCCTCAACTCCCAATTTGCGCTCCGCTCAAATAGAGGTAAAAATTTTAATGAGACTTGAAAGAGCTTTAAACCTCTCGTGTAGAGGCAGCTATAGATGTAAGCCTTGGCACAACCTTCAAACCTTTGTCCTCATCTACAAAACACAAACAGAGGTTCTTTCCCTTTCACATTTTGGGAGGGTAACTTGCACCAGAATTCTTCCATAGCACTAGGCTGGGTGGTCATGGTGGCAAAATATTCTGATTTTGTAGGGACTTTATTTTTAAGTAAAGGGTTTACGACATGAAGAACAATTGTTTTCAGATATATACAGGAAAGCAAACCTACAAGGTTAAATCTGATGTCATGTTAGTGGATGTCTGTTAACACAACAGGACATTCCCCCCCCCAAACTTCTTCCTGCTGACCTTTGTGCCACACAAAAATCTCTTCCAGAGATTTCCGAGCCCTCTGGAGCAGTTCTTGAGGGTGTGCATGGGGGAAGTAGGAATCACACACCCCTCACAGTTCCGCTGATGGAAGCAGTTCCATTGGGCACCATTGGAATTAACCCCTATTTGGGGATGGGGGGGTGGTATGAGGAAAGTCCTGTACCAGGCCCATAATCAAACATTTTGCAGTAGCAGATGGCAGATTAAGGATACGCTGGGGATAAATGAAGAGAGTACAAATTAACACAAACATAAGTGTAATATGTTTAGATTGGCATTAATGTGTTAAGGAATTTTAATAAAATAAATCTCAAGCCATTAATCATGCCAGTATTTTTGCGCCTATTGGCCAGAGCAATAAGGAGATGGGTGCAATTAAGCAATATATGCATAATACAGTCTTTAAAAACCAGGCTGATAATTCTGGGAAGATGGCTTGGAATACTTTTGTGGGTACCTGTTTTCCCCCTTCACCTATCTAGAACCCTAACCTATTTGAAGTCCAAAACATCTGGAAAGCAATAGGTTGGCAAAGGCTATCCTAGCAGCTACAATGTCACACAACCCTCTAATCCCTTAACCTGCCTACCTGCTTCTGTCTGCCTTGCAAATTCTTGGTCTCATGTTGGTCCCTGAAAGCTGCATGGAATGGCAGGGAAGAAAGAACCGCGCCAAAGGAAACAAAACTTTTGGAAGGACACCTCCTATCCCCAAATTGGATGCCTGTAAGCACCATTGAAGTATGCGTCCATTCACAGGTCTCTAGGAAAGCATCCTAGCAACCAGCCTTTGTGAGACAATTTGCTCTCTGGGGCATCTAGATATGTACAAATGATTGAGATGTGGTGTATTGTCCTGCTTCGTTGCGCAACAGATTGAGATATCAACACAACTGGCTACAGACCTGCAGTTAAATGAAAGGACTGTTGAGTTGGAGCAGACCTCAGTTCCAACTCATCCAACCCCCCTTGTTCTGAATTGGTTCTTCTATCCCCAACTTCCCTAACCTCAGACAATTATTAGTTGTATGCTTCAGTTCTTGGTTTCCATAAAAATGAGAGCTCAGCCATCATTTGGCACATGGGATAGTAGGAGGAAGATGTCATTTGATTTGCAAAGTGGAATGTTTTATGCTTGTTCTCCTTAAGTTCTGTTTGCTGGGAAAGGCACACAGCAGGGGGGGGAAACACATCTCTGTACTCTGATGTTTGGCTGTAACTAAATGCTTAAGATAGAAAAGGGGGGAAGCACCAGAAATATCCACAAAGAAGCTCCAAAGAGCAACAAAGACATGAACAAAACGCACATACCGTGGCAACAGAAAACAAATTGCCAGCTATTGTAAATCCCATTATTTTCTCAATGCCTCTAAATACTGTACTACCAGGTCTCCCACTGATTTTACCAGCATGGAAATATAATATTATTGTGAACATATTTTCAAAATAATATGGAAGGCACTGAAGTCAAAGTAATTTTCTGTGCCATATAGAATATTATACAGCTGGGAAGCTTTTCTCCCATTTTTGATGTCAAAGTGTATAACTTGTTATGAACTTTGCATTTGAGTGCATCACATCAAGATGCTTGGAAGAGTTGTTTACTCTTGAGTTTTAAGTTCATATCTTATCAGGGTCATGGTATCATTTTATTTATTTATTTATTTATTTATTTATTTTTGTCCTGGCTTTATCTATTTTTTGCCTTAGAAGATCTCCATGAAACCAATGGGGCTGTTTCCCCCTCAAAGTCATTTTACAGTAACTTCATGGCATAGACCATGGTCCATTGAACTGTTCATACAACTTGGCCAAATCATTGGCTGTGGAATTCAAGGATGCATTAACACAAGTGGATCTGTCATTGGCAAAACAAATTCAACTAGATTCACCCTGCTGGATTGTCTTTAAAGGACTGAGAAACAGGGTTGTGCTCAGAAAACAAAAATGCCTTGGAACCTGACTCATTGGCTTGGATAGGGGTCACCTCAGCTCACAGCCTCGGAACTACATTGCATTTTGGCTCTGATCTGAGGCAGAAACTTACCTCACCTCATTTCCTGAAGCCTCAAGTGTGTCCCTGATTGACCATAAGGGGAAAAATCAACACATAGATACAATTTATTTTGGGTCAGAATTAGATGGAATTTGCAGGCAGAGCAGCCTCTTCTGAGAAGATGTAGCTTGCTACATTTCAGACAAATAGGTGGAGTCAGTTTTGTGCCTGTAAAGTTTGAGGTTTTGTTTGATGTTTTTTTAAAAAAAAAACCTTCTCTGTGGTTTTGTGGGCAATTTGCATGAATGTGACATACAACATCAAAGCAAGTTCCCTGCAGAATGTTAGAGTCTCTCTCTGTCTCTCTCTCTCTCTCTTTCTCTCTCCCTCTGTATTTTCTGCTCAGTTTGGCACCAAAGTCATGCAAACCATGCAAAGTTGATGATGCAGCTTAATGTAGGGTGACCATATGGAAAGGAGGACAGGGCTCCTGTATCTTTAACAGTTGTAGAGACAAGTGGATTTATATTAATGTAGTACCTGGTGAAATTCCATCTTCATCACCACAGTTAAAGCTGCAGGAGCTGTACTAGAGTGACCAGATACAAAAGAGGGCAGGGCTCCAGCAGCTTTAACTAGGGATGTGCACTGGATCGGACCCGATCCACGATCCGAGTCCGGTCCAGTGGGAAATCGGATAAATTATCCGATTTCCGATCCCGCAGCTGGATCGGCCGATCCAATCCGAACCGGTCCGAAAAAGCTCCGAACCGGTTCGGCGGATCGGCGGATCGGCGGGCGCCCACTGGCGCCCACCGCCGCTTCCATTGGCGGGCGCCAGCGGGCGCCCGCCGATGAAAGTGGACAGCGGGGGGGGGGGAGGAGGGGGGCACTTACCTTCTCGGCCCGGTGGCTCCCGTCCGGCGCCGGCGCCTACTACTACTAGCAGGCTCCGCGGCCTGCTCTAGGGTGGCGCGCCGGGTGATGTCATCACCCGGCGCGCTACTCTAGAGCAGGCCGCGGAGCCTGCTGGTAGTAGTAGGCGCCGGCGCCGGACGGGAGCCACCGGGCCGGGAAGGTAAGGAGGGGGTGCGTGGAGGGGAGGAGGGGGCGCGCGGAGGGGGGAGGGGGGAGGGGGGCCCTTACCTTTCCGGCCCGGCGGCTCCCGTCCGGCGCCGGCGCCTACTATTCCCAGCAGGCTCCGCGGCCTGCTCTAGGGTGGCGCGCCGGGTGATGTCATCACCCGGCGCGCTACTCTAGAGCAGGCCGCGGAGCCTGCTGGTAGTAGTAGGCGCCGGCGCCGGACGGGAGCCACCGGGCCGGGAAGGTAAGGAGGGGGTGCGTGGAGGGGAGGAGGGGGCGCGCGGAGGGGGGAGGGGGGAGGGGGGCCCTTACCTTTCCGGCCCGGCGGCTCCCGTCCGGCGCCGGCGCCTACTATTCCCAGCAGGCTCCGCGGCCTGCTCTAGGGTGGCGCGCCGGGTGATGTCATCACCCGGCGCGCTACTCTAGAGCAGGCCGCGGAGCCTGCTGGTAGTAGTAGGCGCCGGCGCCGGACGGGAGCCGCCGGGCCGGAAAGGTAAGGAGGGGGTGCGTGGAGGGGAGGAGGGGGGCGCGCGGAGGGGGGAGGGGGGCCCTTACCTTTCCGGCCCGGCGGCTCCCGTCCGGCGCCGGCGCCTACTATTCCCAGCAGGCTCCGCGGCCTGCTCTAGGATGGCGCGCCGGGTGATGTCATCACCCGGCGCACTACTCTAGAGCAGGCCGCGGAGCCTGCTGGAAGTAGTAGGCGCCGGCGCCGGACGGGAGCCGCCGGGCCGGAAAGGTAAGGAGGGGGTGCGTGGAGGGGAGGAGGGGGCGCGCGGAGGGGGGAGGGGGGAGGAGGGGGCGCGCGGAGGGGGGAGGGGGGCCCTTACCTGCCCGGCCCGGCGGCTCCCGTCCGGCGCCGGCGCCTACTACTACCAGCAGGCTCCGCGGCCTGCTCCAGGGTGGCGCGCCGGGTGATGTCATCACCCGGCGCGCTACTCGAGAGTAGGCCGCGGAGCCCGCTGGTAGTAGCCGCCGGCGCCGGACGTGCCGAGAAGGTAAGTGGCGGGGAAGGGGGCTTACCCCCCCCCCGGAGCCGTCCGCTTCTATCCGCTGGCGCCCGCGGGCGCCAGCGGATGGAAGCAGGCGGCCCCAGGGGGGGTAGGGAGCGCGGGGGAGGGGGTTTACCTGCCGGGGCCGTCCACAGCGGACGGCCCCGGGGGGGGGGAGGGAGTTAGGCCCCCCCCTTACCCACCCGCCGCCATTTTTTCCTCATAGACTTGCATTGCAATGCAAGTCTATGGGGAAAAAAATGGCGGCCGATCCAAAAATTTCCGATTTTTGGATCGGGATCGGACTCGATCCGGTCCGGGGGGCCTCCGATTTTGTCCGAACCGGTCCGGGACAAAATTGGAGGTCCCGATCCGGGTCCCGATCCGATCCGGGGGGTCCGTGCACACCCCTAGCTTTAACTGAAGAGGGGATTTCACCAGGTGCTGCAGGCATACCAATGACACCGGCTGAAATTCCCTTCTCCGTACAACTGTTAAAGATACAAGAGCCCTGTCCTCCTTTCCATATGGTCACCCTACTTAATGTGGACATCACAAACACCCATTCACTTGGAATGCTGGCTGACGGGCAAAAATTCAGGCTTTTCTGTGTGTGTTGAGTGACTAATAGCACAATCCTATCCATATCTGTGCAGAAGCAAATGCCATTGAGTTCAGTGTGACTTACTCCCAGGTAAGTGGCGATAGGATCGCAGCCGGTGTTACACACATGCACACTCAGTGTTACTCACTACCATAACACCAAGACAGCTCAATACGCCTCCTCTTTTAGGCAGAGCCAGAGAGAGGGGTTGGGTCCTTCTCATTCTTTGTTTCAGAGCTGAGAAGCCCTGCTCATGACTGTGGCTATTCATCGGAGGTGAGGAATGTTTGGTTTTACGGATGTTGCTGGATTGCCACTCACTTCAGCCCGTGCCAACATAGCTCAGGTGGAATGCCTGTATTCTTCTAGACAGGTGAAATTTAGACATAAGTGAACCCACATCACAGACTCTCTTTCCCTTTCTGTTCAAATACCAGATATACCCCCTTTGCAACCAACATTAGATTTTACTTCATTTCATTTATTATATTTCGATACATATAATAAGCTCTCTGGGTAATTCATAAAAACTAAAAACCATTAAAATGCATCATATAAAGTATAAAACTATTCATGTAAGGACAGAAAGCAGATAGATAGCGTGTTTGTCAAATGGAACCTGCAATGAACGTTTCCTGTATTTTTGAAGATGCAAGTTTACACAATTTCACAATATGTTTTGTGTACCTGATAGGAATTTCCACAATGAATTTTCCAAAAGTCAACCCAGAACCTTTTCAAAGTCTCCAATTTAAATAACGAGGTCGTAAAAAAACAAAAAAGCATAAAATACAGAGTAACTATTAGCACAATAAACAATTCAGAACTTCACATAAGACTTTCAAATGATGTTTGGAACAGAGCAAACAACAAAAACTGTATATTAAATACAATTCTTAAAGACAGCTAATGTATCAAGCACACTTCAGCAGGTTGGTAATGTTCCTAGCAAACAATGCAAATTCAACCGCATGCATAATGAATTATTCAAAACATAAGATGCAGTGTGTGGCTTTCCCCCACCACAAACATACAATATCCCACCATGCCTTGAATGCTAATTTCATTGTAAAGGCACAGGGCCGATTATATAGTACACCTAACTCAAATTCCAAGTGAAATGATTAAATATAGTGTGCAAATATGATAAAGTACAGTCCAGTGTTTGCATAATGGTCCTGTGGCATGAATAGTGAATAGGGTATATAAACAGCCAAAGCTTGATTATCGCTGCCGAGGCTGTGAACATTTCACCTAAAGAAGCAACCAAGGGTACTGGCGGTTATTGGATTGGATGCAAAAACTCTGTTTGCCACACAGTTCTTGATGTAGGTTAGATTTTATTTATTTATTTATTACACTTATTTATATGATGATGGTCATATAGCCAGTTTGTTGGTGATGCAGCAAACCTTTGACAAAATAGATCACTAGCCATTTCATTTATACACTCAGACTACATTTAAAATTAGCTAAATTACCTTAGAACACTTGGCCCAAGTCAGTTAGCTACTTGGGGTGAAGGACAAGGTGATGCTCGGAATCCAACCAGACTGGCAGTTGAAACTTACTTCAACAGTGGTGACAAGACAGCCTCTTCCACCATACCTGAGGGCAACATATTAGTTTATGGGGGCACAGAGCAGGCTAGCCTAGGAGCCTTGGAGAAAACGGCAGGGGAGGGGTCTACTGTTACCACACGACCAGTCACTGTCTATAGCAGCTGCCTCATTCTATCTAATGATAGGGCTGGCCCTACCTTCGACACTGCATTCAGGGTGAGCTCCAGGTTTGAAGAGGCCCTTCAAATTGTGATCTTTTGAGCCCACCCATCCTACATGAGTGCTCCTGAAGGAGCCCTGGTGGTTTTACCTGACACTGGGCAGAAGTGGTGGGCAGCAGCATTCTGATGAGCACTGGGTGGATTGTAGAGGTGGCCTGCCTCTTCCAGAAACTGCTCCTTCCATGGGCACATTGGTGCATATGGGTGTCATGTTGGAGATCCCAGCTGTAACAACCACAGGAGAGGACCAATGCTTTCAAGCCCTGCTAGTTGCCCACTGCAGGAAACAAGATTCTGGAACTTTTCTCTCATGTTCTGAACCTGAAGTTCCCTGTTCCGAATTCTCAACTCTTGTTTGTTTGTTTGTTTGTTTGATTTGGGGGGGGAGGGGAGCAAAGTGTGTGTGCTTTGTTTTGTATTACTGGGCTTTGCTCCTTATTTCTGCTTCGGTTTTTTTCATTCACTTTCCTCCCAGTCCCATCTTGACTTAGGATGTGCAAATCTCTCAAGCTCAATTTCTCATTTTTCCACTGCTAAGTTCATTCCACCCCATTTCCACATCAGATATTGTTTTGTTTTGTTTTAATTCATGTGAAAATTCCTCTGTATTTTTGTATATCATTTTGCAGTATGTATTTTTATCAAATGTATATTTTTAAATGTACACACAGTTTTCCATGTAATTTTTTCCCATTCCATAAAGGATATCTGCACATTTCCCCAAATATACACATTTTTGGTATGTCCCATTTCAAATGTATGCATTCTTATGCACAATTTTTCAGATGTAATGCATTTTTGTATCCATGTGTCTGTGAGCCTATCCACATTGCCCTTAAAACAACTTATATTCTGTTTAAAAACGTTTTTTAAGTCGTTTCATTACGTGGTAGGACACACTGAGCAGTACTTACGTTTAATAGCGACTGCTTCCTCCGTTCTCAAAGCATTCATTGGTGTCACACGGGGTTATTTCTGTGTTTTACAGGCTGCTTGAGTTACAGAGACAGAAGTGGGCGGGTCAAGCAGCCTGCAGAACAAAAACGAAAGTAGAAGAGACCCAGAATTAACCCTATGTGACACCAGTGAACACGGAGGAAACAGTCACTATGAAACGTAAGTACTGCTCAGTGTGTCCTATCAGGTAATGAAACGACTTAAAAACCATGCTTTTAAACAGAATATAAGTCGTTTTAAGGGCAATGTGGATAGGCACTCTGTGTGTGTGTGTGTGTGTGTGAACAACCTGCATAGCAGTGTCTAATTGCATCCCGGTTCGTGTTCAAGGCAACACGAATTTACGAAGTGTGAATTTGGAAAGTTCATGTTGATTTCTCAACTAGCCTTAGTTTGTCGCACCTGTTTCTACTGACCAAAATGAATGGTGCCATCCTGGTCCAATAAAAGCTCTTATCCTGCCATGTAAGAATTGGATTGTTCTCCTCTGTAGCTTGCTTTATTGCCTTGGTGCACAATGTAATGATACAGACCAACTAATTTCATAGGAAAAAGGCAGAACCACATAGCTCTAAATTCATTGCCATTACTAATGGAGCCAAGTTTCCTTTGCGTGTCTAGCTATACTTGGAAAGCTAGAATTTTACAAGGAAAAAAATACATGGTAACTACACTGCTCTATAGAGAAATATCTACAGTTCCACCCACTGGAAAGGTCCCCTGAACAAGGCTCACCGTAATTAATGGGATGCTGCAGAGCTCAGACAGGCAAAAGTAGGAATCTGCTCTCTTGCCAAGGCCCAATTACTAACCAGACAAATCCTGATCTACCTTACTGGGGAGCCATCAGGAATGATTTTGCAGCTCTCTGGACAGCACAGGCTTTAAGAGGGTCTCTGTCCATTGCTGCTTCTGGTCTTTGATGGTTTGCTCGGTTAGGTTGTTCTGTGGGGAACTGAGGAAGCTGAATTCAAGACCCATTGCCCAACCTGTGGCCAGCCTTCCTTGTTAGGTGGGGCAGCCACATTTCTAGGTGCAGCATTGAAGGGAGATGCATAGCACCAGCCAGTCTTCCCCCCTCCGCCGCCAACACTGGTGGAGAGTGTTCTTCAGGCATGAATGATGTTTAATCTGTTGAATTGTCTCACCGTGTTTTGAGAGCTCCCCAGGAATATCAGACTCAAAAGCTTGACTTTGCCTATAGCACCATTCCTCTGCCACCTGTGGTCTGTCCTTGTGTTCTGATTCTTCATGAAGTGAACTACTTTGGTAATGGCAGTGAACTCCTGGGGTTGGAACTGATGCTGGATTAATTGCCTCGGCTTTAGATTCCGCCTGAAAAACAAATGTCCATGCTACAAATTTAGGGATGCACAGAGAGAAGATAAATACTTTAGAGTACGTTTGTTAACTCCTCCTTGAGGATCCTTCCTTCTAGTCTTGTTCCTGACCTTTAGATTTTCTTTCCTGCTGGACAATCAAGGGAAAACTTTTTAACTGGTTGCTATATAAAGGACTACCTAAGCATTTGGAAATAGACTGTGGAAAGCAGATGGATTTGTTTTTTCATGAGTTGCTGGGTTGATTTTTCTGCCTAGAAACTCTGAAAAGGCCTCATGCTGAGCTGCATACATTGGGAAAATCAGACATTAGGCCTGAGTTACAGCCTAGGTGGCCATCCATCCAGCTAACTGTAGTGTGCACAGCAGTATTTCTATTCCTCCAGGGCTATTTTCATTCTTTGCAGTCAAGTACTCAAGAAAAAGAAGAAAAAATAGCCACTATGATTGTGAGTATAGTGAGTGCTTTAAAAGAGTAAAGGGTAACTTAGGATAGATTTTTTTTCCAGATCACTTTAAGTTGTCTCTATATTTTACCCTTTAGCAATAAGCACCCAATGCTGCTCTACTCATAATAATACCTGCAAAATAAACATTGCTTCTGACTGCGGCCAAACAAACATGCCTCCTTTATTGCTGGTTGGGTAGAGAACACAACTGAAACCAAAAAGCAGAGCAACAGAAGCTCTAAGACAAGGAGTCTAATGCTGTTTCAGCACTGGCCTTTTCCCCCAGGATTGTCCCTGGGTGCTCCCTGTGCATCCAAATGATGCACAGGGACTCTCGGGGGCAGGGGGGATGGGCATGGGTTTTACCAGGGATAAAGAAACCCTGGGAAAACACAATTCTTCCAGCGGTCCCAGGACTGTCCCGAGGTCATGGGAGGTGTGGGCACCTGTCCCACCTGTTGCCTGCCTGTTTACTCGTGAGTAAGTGCAGCGCCAGAAGCGGGCACGGAGCCATGCCACGTGACTCTGTGCCCATAGGGGTGGGCAGCAAGTCCGTGGGGGCACGCATGGGGGTTCCTTACCTTCTCCGCTGCACTCCCGGCTCCTTTAAGTTTTAAAAAATGGCGCCTGCGAGGAGCGTGACGTCCCAGGACGTCGCACTTCCACTTTGGATGCCCAGTGATGATCCCGGAAGCAGGTACATCTGGGATCGTCCTCTCTCCCTCTCTCCCTCCCTCTACACCCATAGGTATAGAAAGGCCCTAACTCTAGCTCATAATGTAAAGTTCTAACGTTTAACTCTTTAAGGGTTATGTTATTACACAGGCTGTTTTTCTCAGGATCACTTCGATAATTATAGGGTGATTGTGATCATGAAAAATCCACCCTCAGTCAGCGAAAGTCTTGAGATGAGGCTTTTGTCGTGGACTGACCCTGGTTTATTCACTGAATTTTTCAGAGGGTTCTTAAATTGTTCCTGTTCTTAAATCAACTAGTCATTTTTTAAAAAAATAGAGGCTGGCATTGTGTGTCATGACAGATTTAAAAAGACTTTAAAAAAAATCCAGGGAGGGGGGTGAAGCATGGCTTGGGGAGGGCACTGCACCCATTTGCCTCACCCTGGCTAAGGGCTGCCCCTGTCCCTGATAATAACTGTGGATTCCCCTACCCATCAGCAATGGTTGAAACAAATGAGAATATCTTACCTCCTGGGTGGACAATGTATGGTCCTCCAGATTTTTGACCTACAACCTTCATCATGCATCACCTTTGGTTATGCTGGCAAAGCTGATCTGGAGGCCAACAACATATAGAGGGCCAGACATTACCGAACCCTTCTGAAGAAGACAAGAGGTCAATTTTTTCTCCTCTGTAGATTTGCATGATTTGTTCTGATCTTGAAAATGGCATTCAGATCCCAACTTCTCACATCATGAATAATAATTCAACGAAATAGTCATGTGATAGAAAGTTGTGGAGCCATTTGCATGACCCAATCCTGTGTGTTTATGCTGACACACCTCTCTTATCAAGAAAAGGATTGGTGATTTTGATGACATGGGTGATTGGTCTGGATTGCAACTGTTCAGAAATGGATTTCAGCCATTCAACGTTAATCCTAAAAAGAAGAAGAAGAAGAAGAAGAAGAAGAAGAAGAAGAAGAAGAAGAAGAGACACTCTCAGCAAATGTGCTTCCCTATTCTGTGCTCCGGATTCAATTGGTCTTAACTGTTTTGAGGACTAGGCTGCCCCTCAGTGGCACAATGGAAAAGGACAGTTGTGCTGTGTTATTATTGAATGATCACGCAGATTGCTGTGTTTGCCAAGCAGGAGAGTCACTAGCATTGGGCGGAACCATTGACACATGCAACATAGGTCAGATTTTAGCAGGACATCCAACACCAAGAGACCATTTTTGGCATTAGGCCTTCTCCGTCAATACACTAACGCTAGCCAAGGCAGATCCAGCTTCAGTAAGAACAGATCCATTAAAATGAATGGGAGATATACAAATTGCATCCATTTCCCCCACTGCTCTAACATTCAAATTACAAAATGCTGTCCCACTAGGGATGTTTGAGAAATCTGCAGTGGAACCAAATGACTTTGGTGTTTTATGAATGTGACCTGCGGATTCCACAGTGGACCACCTTTCTCCCTGTTGGACAGAGTCTGTGGACTTGCGGACTGTTTTCCTAGCCTTTGGAAAGTTTGCGCAAATCTTGTCGTCAGAAAATATGCCCCCCCAAAAATTTAAACAGCTAAACTTCTCATTTCCCCCAAAGTCTAAAGCATGAAAATGCACATTTGGGGGATATTTGCACATTTGGGGAGAATTTACATACATGCGAATTTTCACAAATTCTGGGGGGAAAAATCCAATTATGTTGATAGATGACAGAATGAAAATCACCTGCCAAACCACAAATGGAACAGATTTTACACAATCTGTACATCCTTAGCCCCCCTCTAAAGAATAATCTTTGATGATGCCACTTGTAATTAAACAAAGCACTATTGCAATTTCAAGGCTATTAAATCAGACTCTTTGTCCATCTTGCCCAGTACTGTCACTGGCAGCATCTTTCCAGGCTTTTAGGCAGACATCATCGCCATCACCTTAGTGGAGGCTGGTGGCTCCGTTTTCGGTGGGGCTGTGAATCCAATCTGGGTTTCAGACAGAATTCTAAAGGCGTGATCTAAGGACCTGAGCCTAGTTTGGTGATGGGATCAGCACCTTGGAGAGCTTCTTTAGCGTTCTGGCTGGTTCTGACTGACACGCAGAATGGATCCACAGTCCTACCAAAAATGGAGCCACCAGCCTCCACTGCAGCACCAGCTATCTTCTTTTCTTTTCCCTTTCCACTTGCAAGGGTTGGAGCCAGGACCTTCTTCGTGCAAATGATGTGTGTTACCCGTGTATTCTGCTACCATAGCCTGTGCGAAAACAAGATGTGATGTAGGGAATCCATAATCAGATCTCCCTATGTTTTGTTTTTAAGCTTTAAAAACATCCATACAGGGCTCTGAAATTGATCAGAACAGCCATGTTCAATCCTCTCCCTACACTGTTCTCCTGATCTAAACCTCCCCCCTCCAAGATGATATTAGCTCCTCTGAGAGGAAAAGACAGGTACATGCCTTCTGTCTGTGTTTTCCCCAGTGCGGCTAATAGCAGTTTTGGAGTGACAAATTTAGACTGGGGAATGGAACAGGGGAAAGCATTAGCATCCCAGCTGCCCCGCCTGCAACACTGCCACTTAAATCCAAATTGGAGCCACCCACAAGTCTCTTAAAGTGAAGTAAACAAAATCCGTTGGGAGCTGGTGCTTCAGGATTGCCAAGGCTGACTCAATGCATTTCGCTACATGGGGTAGAGCAGCAAACATATCTATGTGTCCCCCACCACACCCTGCAGTGTGTGTCCCCCAACATATACCCTGCTGTGTCCCCTCCACACACACACACACACACACACACACACACACACCCCAAGTCAAGAAGCATGAAACCAAAGGCTGGTTATGTTGCTTTGGCAGCTGAGGCACAAAACCCCACAAACACCCTCGCTGTAAAAATATAAAAACAATACATTATATAACTAACCATTTGCTGCTCTTTCAGAACACCCCAGTTCAACTGCCTGAAGCAGCTGCTTCACTCTGCCAAATGGTAGGGCCGGCCTTGCATTACATCTGTTTGGTCCAGCAGTTCATACTCCTTATATTTGTCAATTTTATTTCAGCTCACTTTTGGTCAATTTTACATCAGCTCATTTGTCAGGGGAAGAGCTGTGCCTCAGTCATAGAGACCCTGCCTTCCTTTCAGAAGGTCCAGGTTCAAATCCTAGCTCTCCAGGAAGGGCTAGGGAAGATTCCCGCCTCAAACGCTTGACAGCCACTGCCCGTCAGTATTGACAATACTGGACTAGATAGTCCAATGGTGTGACTCAGTATATGGCAGCTCCCTATGTTCAAATGATCTACACTATAGTGCTCTTGAATGATGAAGACATCAGAAGCAGTTGAAAAGTCACTTGTAGAAGGAGTGAAGTTATCTGTCGGGGTAAAATCTCTAATCTCGTCATTCGTCACTCATGTATTTCCTATCCAGTAACACAGAGCTGCAAAGTGAATCACAATCTTTTGAGAAAATGCTTGTCTTTAGCTCATGCGTTAACCTCCTGTGCAGATATTGTCATTTTTATATTTCTGATTCTGGGGGTGTGGGGAGGATTGAAAGTCAGACTCCCCCCCAAATAATAATGATAATAATAATAATAATGAGATTAGGTAGCAGTCTTTGTTCAAATTTAAAAGAATGTAAAAATATCCTGCCACTTCTTGTAGAACGAAGTACAGGGCTACAGTATATCCTTTCAAAGACATTTTTAAAAAAAAGGCATTACATATATTTTAAGATGACTTTTACCCAAATGAACAAAAATGCTGGCTACATATAATCAAACAGCATGGATTATAGGTCATTGAGATGAGTGTGCGCTTTTCAGTCTTGGAATGGTGTGTGAAGAATAAATGTGAATATCTGCCTTCCATATTACAGATAATGGGATTTCAGCTGTCGCCAGGAAAACTGCATTTCCAGACAATTGGTGCCTCTTATTTGCAACTGCAAAAACGTTTTTGCCTTCCACAGAAAAATGCAGTTACTGTCATTGTTTTACCATATTTTGTCAAATCTTTTTACACAAATTCTATTGCAGGTAAATAAAATACATTTCTGGGATAAAATGCAGTGTGCATTAAAAGTACCAACCATTTTAGTAGGCATTACTAAGCGATACACCTACCCCCTCCAAATCTCTTTGGTTTGAATGAAAATCACAGAAATTGATAATTTAGGACTGCTAACTTTTTTACTTGCTTAATCATCCACCCTTTAAACTGATTGATTTATTGGCTATAAATAAATGTGCATATTCTCAAAATCTCAATATAGATGCCTTTTTGACCTACTTAGGGAACTCCAAGAGCTTACATTTTAATAATCTATAAATAAAGTAAGTAATTAGGCTGACCAGATAAAATCCAGGTCAGGGTTCATGTAACTTTAACAGTTGTAGAGAAAAGGGAATTTCAGCCGGTGTCATTTGTATGCAATTAGTTCCTGGTGAAATTCCCTCTTCATCACAACAGTTAAAGGTGCATGCACTATACTAGAGCGACCATATACAAAAGAAGGCAGGGCCCCTGCAACTTTAACAGTTGTGATGAAGAGGGAATTTCACCAGGAACTAATTGCATACAAATGACACTGGCTGAAATTCCCTTTTCTCTACAACTGTTAAAGCTACATGAGCCCTGACCTGGATTTTATCTGGTCAGCCTAAAGTATAAAATAAATACATTTTAGTAAACTTCTTGAGTTTTATCCATTGCAGAACTTGTGCAAACATGCTCAAACAAGGGAAATACTCCACCTCTTCCTTCCTCCTGTGCCCTCCAAAAACCTCTACAGGAATACCCTGGGATGTAGAGCAGGGGCCTGCAGTGGGAAGGGGAAGCTGCCTCCACCCAAATTTGTCCAATTTGCCCCTTCCACTTTAACAGGCACCCCACATCTGATGCCTTTCCTGAGAGTCCTTTCACCCTCAGGAAAGGCTTGGGGGGTTAAAGGGGGCTGTACTTAGAGGGATGGATGGGGAAATTTCCCTTGAGTGAACATCCTGCTGCATAGACTGCATGGATTACTCATTGTCAGTGAGAAAGGCTACCTATATTGAATTGTGCTAAGCCTTTAGGTCTATTTGGCTGAGCTGGTGTCACAGCATGGAACATTCCAATTCTTCAGGGAACAAAGCTGTCATCAGCAAGCTGTGAGAAGGGATAGCTGTCAGTTTGGTGCTCATAAACATCTCCATTCAAAGAACCAATGTGGGAGAAGCTAAGGACAAGAAAGCTAATTGGAAGAAGGCCCACAATGTAAGGGAACCTACTGGGAAGGGAGCCCAGAGGCAAACTGGCTGAAGGAAAAGCGCAGAGCAAGTAACCAGAGAGATATACATGAATGTGGCGGTGAATGTGGAGGTGAGGTGAGGTGAGGTAGGAAAGACAGATCTGAGGGAAATGGTTGGGAAATCTAGACAAAGAGAGCTGTGAGCATAAGGACTAAACACTGTGAGGGTTCCTGTGTCTTTAAACAAATTAGAAAGAAGAATTTGGACTACTGAGTTTTCTATCTTTTGCCCTCCCCCCTTTTAAGGATTAACTGTGACCTGTTAAATTAAAGGGGACTGTTGGGCAAAGAAACGTTGGGGTGAATACTGCATTCCATACAAGTTTTGAAGTAAACAGTAAAATTCTTGGTTGCAGATGTCTGATCTACTTTTTCCCAGTTAGAATAACATACTAGAACCAAAGTAGCCTGTCTCACTGATTAAAAATTGGCATCAACTGATTAATTGACTAAGACCTCTATTTGTTCATCAACAAAACCGATTTGACTTATTGTCAGTGCAATCCTATGCATGTCTACTCAGAAGTCCATTGGGTTCAATGAAGCTTACTTTCAAGTCAGTGGGTATAGGATTACAGCGTATTTTTTTCAGACCTACTGTAGAATCCAACTTATATTGTTTAAGGAATATAGCTTGGAATGTGTATGAGAATTGCTATTAAGTACTAATAGCATTTCTCATTATGGCTTCATAGTCCAATTGCAGGGCTAATCTTCTTATATAAGAATACCATAGTGTTAAGCTTATTACTTGATATGTACCAGACTAATTTTATTCATTTTTGTTTTAAACTGAAACTTGAGCAGTGTAGACATGTAGCAAATTTAAAACTTATGAAAACGTTCAAAGCTCGGGAAGGGAGAAGAGACAGGAACGAAGGAAAGGGGAGGTTAATGTATATGCCCCCACAATGTGAATGTAATGTAACATGTGGCACAGTGTAATAATGCTTACTTCAGTGAGCTCTTAGAGTTCTGAGCCAAAGAAAGGACAGGCACAAAATGTTAGCAACAGGGCTGAATAGTAGTGATAGCGGTGATAGAGGAGAAGGAAGAGAAGCTGAGGAGAAAGAGCTGAAAGAACACCAGAGGGTGAGAGAGAGAGAACTTTTATATCACTTGTTGTCATCCTCAAAAGTAAGAAATGGTAAATGATCTTTTTAAAAAGAACATTCGCAGAATACTAGGCCCCATGGCGACATGGGATTTGCACTGGTCTATATAAAAATATGGTATTTCAAGACTTATTACTAGAGATCTACCAAACCGATTTTGCTCACTTTTGTTTTGAATGGAAGCAGAAAATGTTGCAAGTTTGAGCTTTAATAGCGAAGCAGTCCAACTCCTCTCAGGCATCCCAATAGGTGGGATTTTCCTATCATCCACCGCTAACCAGAATTGCAATTTCGAGGATGTTTTGCCATTAGATGATTAGCACCCATGGTGACACAGGCTTTCCGCTACTAAGACATTTAGGATGTGACAACATACCGGAAGATGTGGTTAGTTATTATTATCATCATTATTATCATTATCAATTATCATCATCATTATCATTTTGCCTCACCCCAAATATGTGGAGCTGCATGAAAGAAGCTGACACTACAGTGTTATCAAATATGTGACAGGCAGGACAATCTTCTTGTTTATTTGGATGCTCCAACATTTCTTAAGCCCTGCCAGGTTCCTGCTTCAGGGCAGAAAGAAGGAGAAGTTTTTGTCTTAGTTTTTCCACTTCCCTCCCATTGCAATCCATGGAAGAGAACCAATTAAACCAGCTCTTCCGCTTGTCTAAAGTTTCCCCCACGTTGGGGGCATGCAGAGGGCTGGGAATGCTTTAGATACTGTGTATCCAGAACCTCTTCTGAGCCACTCATTTCCCGTGTCTAACATCAGGCCCTTGGAAGGTCCATGTAGACAGAGAGGGGGGATCTGTGATGAGATTTCCTCCTTCAAGGTCAGAGTCCTGCCTCCAATCTTGGAGATGGAATCCTGATCTCTCCTATAGCCCCTGGGACACTGTCCCAGGTTCCATAGGATGACAGCCTTGCAGAAAAATCCTAAGAATATTTACTTGGGAGTAAGTCCTAGTGAGGACTTTAGCCTCAAACGTTCCTGCTGTGCATATATGTTAGATGTGATCTAGGGATCCAAAGAAGCACATTGATTGCAGGATTGAATGTCCTCCTTAAAGTCCACAGAGAATCAGCCATCTCCAGCCAGTTTCAAATTCTTCAGGGGACATAAAACAAGTAGCATTAGATTTTCTGTTTTTTTATTTATTTTTTTCCAATAGGGGAGATCTAATAAAGGAGGGAAGGAAGAACACATTGGGATGTGCTAGCAGCACTACAACTGTGCATGCATGTAAAAACCAAACAAACCCAACACGTGCTATGTAGAATGTCTGGCCGTATTAAGGAGTCTTTAGTGGTCTGATTTTTTATTAAATACAGGGAAACAGCAACCTGCAAACGTATGGCAATTTCATACATTAGGGTCCCTCTCGATGTACCTCAAGGATGTTTCTAATGTGCATCTAAAAATGTAAAGTGTGAATGTGACGAACACATGTATCAAACATTTATACTTGTTAGGCACCCAGGATGGGCGTCAGTTGTCTGTTCAGTATATACACTCAGTAGAAAATCTGGATTCTCTGTTGTATAATGTCTGAAATGGGCATGCCTTAGACTTTCTTCCTCTGTGCCATGAGTTGCTTCTGCAAATCTGACAGGGCCTTTATGTGAGTTCGGCAGTGCGTGGCAGCATCCAACATGCACAGAGTGCTGTTATCTTATCATGGAGTCATCTGCACGAGCCACCACACATTTGGGATGAGGAGAAAAGGATTTTAGGGCGTAAGGGTGTGATGGGCAGGCTCGAGTCTCAGCTCATTTTAGAAATGACTATTTATGTATCCTGGCCTTTCCCCCAAGAAGATCAGAGTAGCATTTTAACCTCCTGTGAAGGAAAGGTTATGCTGAGAGACACTGGAGAACATGGCTATCCCACAAGCTTCATACCTGAGCAGGGATTAACAAATGACCTTTCTACATACAAATCCATACACTATAGCCAACACACCATAGCAGCTTTAAGCACACACTAGATCTGTCAAGGACAACTCCTGTACTATTCCATCCATGCCCTAAATTCTTGGAGCAAAAGGTCACATAAAGAGTCATTTCCCATGAGGGGGACACAACCTGACAATGGGATTTTCCTACTCCTAGTTGCAAACTGAAGCTCAAACCTTGGCCTCTGTTTGAGCAGCTGATCCTGTTCAAATTTGAAACTCAGTAGGAATGAGGGCCTTTAGATCAGGGGTCTCCCATGCTGTCCCCATGAGACAAGGCTGAGATGCCATCAAACTATTTTCTCCCTCTGCGAGTGAATGGAGCAATTTCTCCATTCATTTGTACAGCAGGGAAAAGTCCTCCATCTGAAAAATGGCTGGAGGGCAGAGGCACAAATTCCACACACATCCCAGAACCCTTGGAGCAACAGGTCCATGGCAGTGGGGAGGGGAGGACAGCTGATTTTCAGTAGGAGGGCTTTATTCCTCCCTATTCAAGCCAACGTACCAATCCATTCATTAGTCTAAATAGGGAGGGGAAAATGTCAGCTGTGCTGAAAAAAGAGAAAGGAAGAAAAGAGCCAGAGAAAGAAGAGACAGATGGAAGGAAGGAATAGAAGAGACAGAGAGCAGCCCATCTCCCTCTATGCAAGTCAATGGAGATGCTGTCTCCTTTGATGTGCATAGGAGAAAAGATGGACTTCATCCCAAAAAATGAGTGTTGGGACTGTACTTGGTGGTGGTGGTGGGGTTTCCCCACAAGCCATTTTCAGAACTATAGCCTTTATTTTCCTCCATGTAAATCAATCGAGACAGCGTGTCCCTCAACTTGCATAGGGAAAAAAGCACAGTTGTAGCCCTGAAAATAGCTGGTGGAGTGGGGCAAGCCATTCCTCACCAAAGATCCCTGGGGCAACAGTTTCCTTGCTGGGAAAAAGGTTTTTCCTCCCTCTTCCCCATTTTCCTGACACAGACCTTTATCACACGGGCGGTTTTAAGCACACCCGCCATGACTTTGATCCAGTTCTTCAGCGTGGGACTCGCATGACGTCGTCCCCCTCGTGTTGTTCTCGCGCCCTGAGTGCTCCGTTTTTCGTTTCTGTCTCGATTTAACCCTGAATGGGCAAAGCCTGTTTCAGGCAAGTTCAACAGGCCAAGCTGACGTATTGCAGCAATCCTGACTACATGTGATTCAAAACGCTAGATTCGCATAGGAAACGGAGGGGGAACCTGCAGAAGCAATCCGGGGGGGGGGGGGGAGGGAATGGTAGGTGTGATAAAGGCCTTAAATAGGGAAAACAAATGAATTAAATCTGAATTAAACTATGAATGCAAGTTTTTTTATATAGAAATTACAAGAGTAATTTTATGTATGAAAAATGAAAGAAAAAAATGACACACACACACACCAGTGGACATTCCTAAAGCAAATATGACGAAATGCCAAGTGGATATATGCACATTTCAAATGTTCAGTTCTTCCTTAAGTGAGATTTTTTTCAACAAGCCAAGCTTAGTGATAGCAGGAATTCATATGAATTGTAAATCTGAGTACAATGCTGTTTTCAGATCAACTATTGGATAATTTCTTCTGAAGAACTTTAATTTGAAGATGTGTGGGATATCAACTTAGCATGAAAACATCTTTTTCTGCCAGTGGTTCTCACCTTCTGCATCTTTTCAGCCTGTCAGAACTCCACAAGTATGAGGTCATCATGTGGAAGCAGGAATTGCTGCCGAAAACCCTCTTCTGTTACATACTTCCTATTTCCTGTTTCATATCCGGAATTGAAGAGACCTAGCAGCACACTGAAAATTACCTTTCAAATGCAAATTTCATAATGAAAACAACGTTCCACTCACACTTTTTATATTAGCAGTTGGCTATAAAGTATGGAGCTCAGTATTCAAGTCACCTTGGATATGAAAAGAATGAATAATGGAGCTGTCTCCTGTGTCTTCTGCATATGACATACCTTATACAGCTTTCTTTGCTTCACTCTATATTCATCATGGACACTTAAAATACCTGTCTTATTAACATGGTAACTTACATGGTATTGTTTCTGTGCTCTGGCTGAATGAACCATGTAAGCACTTCTGGTGCAAATTAGCTGAGAGAAGAATTTAAAACTCACTTTTTGTAAACGGCCCTGAACATTAATTGGAAACATAGCTTTGCAAATTGTTTGTATAGTTAAAATGGTTGTCGGTGTTAATGAAAAAGGAACATTTAAAAAAGGGCCCTTCAGAAGCATATCCAAAGCAAGGAGAGTTGAAAGAAGCCAACACAAAGGCAGGATCTACACTACTGCTTTATAATGGTATTGACAACTGTTGGGGCCCAGGACACACTCCATATACTATTTTCAAACCATTTTCAAAGTGTTATATCCTGCTTGCTGTAGTTCTAGCCAAAGTGTTGTCTCCTTCATAGGTATCCTCCTAGTGCCCGTTAGGATGGGCATTTCCACTGCTACATAATGCAAAAAGCTTCTCAGTAGCTGCAGTAGGTGACTCTGTTATCCCTTTTTTGTTACCACAAGTTAGCATAGACATGAGTTCCATTAAACATTCAAGCCCCATTCAGGTGTTCTCCTACCCAGTACAATCAACACATGACAAAAAGGAGTGCTACAGTCTCACCCCTCTCCATTGTCTCATCCATCACCTATAATGTCTGGAGGGTGACTGTCTGAAGAGGAGAGGCTTTCCATGCGACCCAGAATGCTGGAAAATATATGCTCTGGCTCACATGGAGAGCCTCCATAGATACAGGAAGCTCTCCTCTTCAGACTGTCACCTTCCATGTGATAAGGAAGAGGAGAAGAGCTTCTGTGTTCCCTCTCTTTATGAGTTTGCTCTATTCAGGTACAGAATGTCTGAATAGGATTCTGGGTTCTGAAAACATCAGGGCTGTTAGAACCCTAAACAGGAGGACTCTACACTGCAACATGAGTCCTGGTTGCCTACAATGATATGCCACTTTCCAGGCTTCCGCCATATTATAGCATGACACCAAGAGAGGCAACCCCAGGCCATGGCTGTACAAACAGGGGGCATGAATTCTCAATGGCTCCTTCTAAGTTCTATGGGACAAAGTACATGGAATGCAATGTAGAAAGACACAACTGAGGGGACAAAACCTACCCCTTGTCCAACTATTGAGTTCATTATAGTCAGGGGGAAAAGTTTAGCCTCACTTTAGCCTACCCAGTTGAATTTGTTTTTATTTATTTTTACTTGTTTTAAATGTTTTATCTATTTTATGGTCCTTGTATTTATATTTATTGTTGTTCCCCACCTCGATCCAGAGGGAGAGACAGGTTAGAAATAAATATATTATTATATTAGTAGTAGTAGTAGTAGTAGTAGTATCCCAGAAATAAGGAGTGTCCATTGTATAGGATGGAGCTGTCACATTTTGGAAGATGCGATGCTACTTCAATAGAAGGGGCATCAGGCCGTGAGAAACAACATGCAACAATGGATGTGTATTGAGGTCCAGGGGAGAGGAGCAATTATCCTCATCCAAACCCAGTCTCATACCTGATTCCAGGAGGAATGCAAGAATATATTGTTCTACCCAGAACACACTCATGGGCTAACACAGCTCTACATTATCTGGTTTAATGACATTTAGGAAACTGGGATTAAACCGATTCAGCAACCTCCAGGAGTCAGCTGAGGCACTCCATGAAGACCCTGAGGAAGAGACCCAGAGATGGGTCATAAATGGAGAAAAAAGTGTTCATAAGGGGGAAAGGGGGAGAAGAAGAAAATGTGCCAATGACAGAATTAAGTGACAGTACTGCTTCGTGCATTATTGCTTGGTGCTTGCAGGTACCTTTCCTAAGGGGTATTTTTAGAAAGTGTGAAAACATTTCTTGTAACTCGCGTTCATTGAACTTGCTGTGCTTATCAATAAAAAGGCCATTCTCAGACATAATGAACAGAACTATATGTTACAGGTATTGAAAACGCGAGTGCCGTGATTTGTCAGACAGAGAGACAGAGACATACACAGAACAGGATATGACTTGATTTGGGAGTGGCGCTGTAGAAAAGGAGCTGTGATAAGGTCATTGAAAGATTCTTTTGTGGGTTTTAAAAAGTGTGGTGTACTTTATGGCCAGTTCCTATTCAAAACATCCTAACCTCTTACCCATCCCTAGATTGGTCAACCTTGGACCACAGACCTAACTGAGACAAAGTGGATGATGGACTATTAGAGTGCTCTGCTCTAAAAGCTAAAATCTAACAAGACAGACTTCCTTGTCTCACTTTGGCTTTTCTTTGTGACATGATCACATGGGGGGAGGCAATAAGAGGCCTCCTAGTCTTAGCTTCAGCTAGCTTGGTGCCTCATGGGCTTTTAGATCTGGTGCCCTCCAGATGTTTTGATCTTCAACTCCCACCAGTCGCAGCCAGCGTGGACAATGGTCAGGAATGCTGGGAGTTGTAGTCCAAAACGTCGGGAGGGTGCCATGCTGGGAAGGAAGCTTTACATTATGGCCCTGGGTATTACAAAGTTCAGTCTACTTTGCCTTGTTCCTTTGCTACTGGAACCCTAACAAATTGGCGGAGCTGAATATCATGGAAGTGGAGGAACCCACAAACAGCACAGGGCTGTCTTCTTATAGGCTGACCAGATAAAATCCAGGTCAGGGCTCCTGTAACTTTAACAGTTGTAGAGAAAAGGGAATTTCAGCCAGTGTCATTTGTATGCAATTAGTTCCTGGTGAAATTCCCTCTTCATCACACCAGTTAAAGTTGCAGGGGCCCTGCCTTCTTTTGTATCTGGTCACTCTAGTATAGTGCCTGCAACTTTAACTGTTGTGATGAAGAGGGGATTTCACCAGGAACTAATTGCATACAAATGACACTGGCTGAAATTCTACAACTGTTAAAGTTACATGAGCCCTGACCTGGATTTTATCTGGTCAGCCTATCTTCTTAACATAATTCAAGCGGAAATACAGCTGTTCAAGTGACATGGGAATTCTAGCCACAGTATGTAGTCCTTCCTATAAAATTCCAGATTTCCCCAGCCCCGTTTTAGTTTGAATTCTTAATCAATGAAACGTTGGGAAAAAAGAGTGGCATCCTTAATCATAAAAGCAACGTTTGCACTAATTTATGATACTTACATTTCAAGCACGATCACAACATTGCTTGTGTTTAGGGAGGGATCATTCCAGGTGGAGAAAGTGATCCATCAGGCAGCCCATTTACATTAAAACATTTTGACAGCTGCAATAATTAAACATTTTCGCAGGTGCAAGGAACCATCTTAAATGCCCCTCTGGTTACGGTGTTCCCCAGCTTTATCTGCCTTACGTAGTAACGGCTGTGAAAACAAGATAATGGAAAGATAGTAAAATAAATAAATACAGAAATACACAGACAATGCAGTCATTATAAGGCGTCCTCTTGAGGTTTTGAAACACCAAAGTGTATCTGAAAAAATTATTTCGGACCAAGGAGGAGGAGAAAAACTTGGCAGAATGTTGCAGTATTCAGATCATATTGTATGAAGTCTAGATTACCACAACTTATTTGGGTGGTCTTGCTGGGATACAAGGATAAGTGTGTTGTTGTTGTTGTTGTTGTTGTTGTTGTTAATAATAATAATAATTGCTGTTGTTAACAATAATAATAATAATAATAATAATAATAATAATAATAATAATAATATATTTATTTCATTTTTCTACTGCCCAATAGCCGAAGCTTTCTGGGCTGTTCGCAACAATTTGTATATCTTAGACTCTCTCCCAGAGCTTACAATTTAGAATAGTCTACTGTAAAAACAAAGCATGGAAAATGATAATCCTATTACTAATAATGTGTCTTTATAGTTTTTCCTTAGTGTACATATGTTATGTTTCCAAGAACCCTATATGATCTGGTAGTGTCATTTTACCCTTAATTAAAGTTTTGGGGTGCGGGTGGGTGGGGATTACGACTGAGATCTACACCTCTATCAAATCATTATGAATGTGAAATAAAAAGCAGGAAATAACACTACCAAAATGGTATATGGAATGTGGATTGTGCCCCAACAGTTATCAGTGCACTTCATCACTGCTATAAATCAGTAGTGTAGATCTAGCTTGAGGCTGCAATCCTATACTCACTTACTTGGAAGTAAATCCCATAGAACCCAATGAGACATTGGGTTCTATGGGATTTGAAATATTTTTTCAAATAAAAATATTTGAAAATATGTTTTGGGGCGGTGCAGGGAGCGTCCCTGCACCACCCCGAATTGCCCTGAGGCACACCGAGGCTTCGGTGCCAACCTTCTTCAGCCTTGGGTTGCCTCGGGCTGACCCGGTACTGCCTTGGTTCTGGGCTGAGGTGGACGAATTGGCCTGCCTTGGCTCAAATTTGGGGATTTCGCCCAAGGTAGTGCACAGCCCTAGTAACAGCAAAAGATGGTGAGTCTTGAAATGCAGAGTTGCACAACAGGGTGGGCATCACCTTCTTTCCCCATATACTTTCCTTTGATTCAGTGAAAAAAAGCTGTTGTACCTCAAAGGTAATGAGCTCATAACAGAACAATTTTGACAAGTACGTGATTGTGCCCTGATAGATTTATTTTTGATACCTTACATACAGTATTGAGAAAATCCTTAATTCATACTGTTGGCCTACCTCCTCTCTTTAAAGAGCAAATTCCTTCCCCAGTGGGGTACCTTCCAGATGTTTTGATCTATGGCACCCATAATCTCTCACCATTGGCCATGCTGGCTAGGGATGATGGGAACTGTAGTCCAAAATATGGAGGGTGCCATGTTGATGAAAGCTGATTTAAATTGTTTTGAGTCCCTACAAATGGATGGATTGGTTTGTGTCTTTGTCGGTCTTTGCATTGTATGGTTAGGAGCTTTCATAATATAGACAGGACGCTTTTTCTTAGCGATCAACAGTTGGACCCACCTAAGCCAGATCTAGCTTTCTGGAGAATCGTTGTTGCCTCCTTGTTTGCAATCTAGGTTGAAAAAGCTAGTGGCAGCTATGATAACAAAACATATGGGCATAGGCCTTAGTGGCAATATGCCTACTAACCTCTAAACATATATATTAATTTATCTATGTTATGTGTTATCCTTGCAAACATTATTTAATGCATTTTTAATATTACAGCCCCCTGAAGAAGGCCTTAAAAAACGACACAGGCCAAAATGTGTTGGGCTTTGAAATAAAGTATTTTAGCATCCTGAGAACCTGTTTCTCCCTTTTTTTGTCCTGTTATGGTAACAAAACTTGCCACTTTGGGGGCGGAGTGGGGATGAGACTTGGACTGGGCTCACATGTAATGCTAAGCCCCCATGGGTCATGTTCGGGAGCAATCTATGTGAGGTTAGTGTATCATATGGGGGATATTCCCCCCCCCACACACACACAATTGGCAAAGTATCCATCCCGGGTACTCACCCTCTGCAGTGGAGGCAAAGATCGCTGGGGTGTCTTACTTTGTCATCTGTGGGGTGTTCCTTAAATACATGCGACCACTCCATGGAAAAATCTCAGCAACCAGTGAGATGGCTGCCTAGAGCGACTGGAAACTCTGGCGACATTCTAGCATGCACGGCCAAACTCTATGATGGCTGGTCAGTGCAACCCAGTTCCCACCATGGCAACCATTGAAATCCATGGCAGCTGCAGCGGGAGGATGATGAGGGACCCATGCTGCAAGGATTGGTAAGGGAACCACACTACTCTGCAATTGTTGTCTTACCCCTCCCCACAGCATAATTCCCCTATTCCCCCCCCCCCATGATCATGTGAATAGAGCCTTGGAATCTTGGCCTTCCATCCTTGGCTTCTTCTAAAACCAGCCATTCAAGAAATCTAATTGCTGTCCAAGAAGTAGTAATGCCTAGAATGCTGCATCAGCAAACCCTTTTTTGGATTAGGCTGTGTTGCACTGATGCCAAGGCAATATAGACTTACACCCTTTTACCGTAAGGGAGAGCACCATATAGAAACAGGCTTCCGTGCATGCAACCAGTGCAGATGCTCATTAGGATGGCCACTTATGAATCATTAAAAAAGAGAAAGTAAATCACCAAAGGAAGAGGACAAAAGAGGACCCTGATTTGCATAAAAATTGCATATACTAATTTGTATGCATAGATGCAAATTTAGAACTTATTATTATTATTATTATTATTATTATTATTTAAATAGTAATACAGTACATCTCACCATAGTGTGGAAGGCTGTGACCAGGTGACCTGTATGCCTTGCTCAGTCTGCTGATCAGGTACTCTTGACGGGCAGCTTCAAGGCCCAATTCTTCCTTCTGATGATTGTTCTTTCTCTTTAAATCGGTCTTGGACAGGACAGCCCTTCAAAAAGAGGATGCCTTCAAAAGAGAGGACAGTCCTCTTGCAGCCCTCTAAAAGAAGACACATGGCCACCTTAACATTGTCATGGAAAATTGCATCCACATTGCAGTACTTATCCAGGACCTCTTAAATTGCCGAGATAAATCTTTTGGTGCAAACAGAGATATGCATCCCCCTCCCCCAATGCCCGGAAGACATTTCATGTGACTACAACTGGATCACTACAGCTACAGAGCTTGATGAGTAGATTCGAAAAGGATCTTTTCTTAAAGTGGGGGAGGATTATCAGATACTCTTGAGAGATGTTTAGAGGGAAAGACTAACTGTCCTAATTGGAATTTCCTGTACACTTTGCATGGGAAATCTGTGCCTCTTGGCTCCTGTTTTGCCTTGCCTCAACGGCAAAAAATGCAGTCTGCCTAATGAGGCAGTAGTAAGTGCCAACCCAGAAGGATGGAGTCATGAGAGATGTACACAGAACTAAAGGACAAGCTGGCCCTGCACAAAAGCCTGGGGCCATTCCCCTACCAGACGTTAGTAAGCCACAGTAGAAGAGAAAGGGAAATACAGAGTAAAACACCTAAAGTAGGGCTGTGCACTGCTTGGGCCAAAGCTTTGGGGCACCTTAGGCCACTTTGGAGTGGCACTGGGCTCTCCCTCCCACCATCCTGGGAAAGCCGGTGCAAGACTGTCTGTGAGTCCATTGGACTCACCTTACTCTCCCTGCTTTCCCCAATCACCTGCCGCCAACATATCACTGCCGCCACGTCGCCACAGCAACCAGGAAACACGACGTTCTCCTGAGAACAAGGCCGCGATTTCAAGATATCATGAGGTCTCTGATTTTGTATTACTATGGCAGCAAATTACAGCAGCTGTAAAGGGAAAATGGCCCTTTGTGGCAGCCATAGTTTGGGGCCATAGATGAATTAAACTGGAGCCCCCACCTCTGGGGGCCCGAATCTTGCCTTGGCTTCAGCGCTGAAGTGAGGTGGGCAACCCCCGAAGCACCCCAAGTCAAATTGGGGCTGTTTTGGGGGCTCCGAAATGGCCTCCAAGGCAAATTGGGGGGGATCATGCACAGCCCTAACCTAAAGGTGATTAAGGCTGTGATCCTATGCACGTGTACCTGGGTAAGTCCTCTAGAACTCAGTAGAATTTATTCTGAAAAAACATGTATAGGATTACACTGCAGCAATGCAATTCAGAAGCAAGAACTATTGTGTTCAGTGGGGGTTATTCCCCCCTTTCCCCATTTGTCCTACTTTACAGAGAATAGCCCTCTATTTGAAAGGCTGTTAGAGGGCACTCCTCTATTTGAAAAGCTGTCCAGTCTCCGTCCAATTAGAGGCAAAGTACTATAAGAAGAGAGAGCAGGGAAAAGACTTGAAGTTGTCCATCAACAGTGAGTGTCTGGACAGCAGGTTGAGCAGGACCACCTAGAACCTCAGTCTTCCCCATTCTAGTGAGATGTACTACATTTCTATTTAATGATTTCTACATTTGCATCTGTTTCTATAAATTAGCATATGCTCAATTTCTTCAACTCTGTGTGCAGTTTTGCTATCCTGTTTGGTAATCATGCATTGCCTCTTTTGTGTGTGTGGGGGGGGCAATGTGTAAGTGACCACCCTAACTCCCAGGCAAGCAGTGAAGGCTCCTATAGGGGCTCCTTTGGAGTTCTGATTAAAACCCAGAGTGGATTCACTGCCCTAACTGACATCGGAGCCACCAGCCTGCACTGCAGCTAAGTCCTATACTGACAAGACACTACCTTTTACGTAGACAGACCTTTGATCCCTCTAGCTCAGTAAAGTCTACACTGACTTGCAGTGACTCTCCAGTGTTTTACACACAGGAGACTTTCTGTGCCCTACTTGGAGATATCAGTTATTGAACTAGTACTTTAAATTTGACAACTCTAACCAAGTTGGATTATTTCCCAGTGTCTTAAATTACTTTAACACATTTGGGGTGACTTGATATAATAAAAGGCTGAGATGGAATCGGGCTGAGTTCCTAGGCTGTGGGGGCATCTGTCCTGGGCTGTCTACTCAATGATTCACTCAAGAGCTGAAACAAGCAGGACAAAGTGTTCATTTTCTCTTGCAAAGCTGCCAACACTGACCTGCATGGCCAGCACTGGGTTAATGTGGTTTGCTTTATTGGTGGAGGGAAGTTGTGCATCAGAGTTGTGAAACGGACTACAAAGGTGATAAAGAAAAACAAGGTGATCAAAGTTGAACCATTGGAGGGGGCACTAAAGATGCTTCCCACCTAGAACCCCATTTGGTCTAGGGTGGAATTGTTTCCTTTGGGTTGAATCCAGATGTAGTCTGGTTTCAGTGGCTTTTCTCCAAGTATAAAATGCAACCCAACCTCTGTATCTTTCCCAAGTTTTTGAAAACTTGAATCCAATGCCACAAATGTATATTCAACAAGAGCTTCTCCCACAGGGATCCTGGATTATATCAAATGGATACACCAACCATTTGCAGCAATGGTTGGTGTATCCAGACAATTTGACTGCAATAAAACCAGGCAGCTCTTAGCATGCCAAATATCTATTGTGGCCTTGGAGGTGTTTGAGGAAACAAACAAACCCTGGTTTTGTGTCCCATTGGGATGGCAAAACAGTTAATTTATCAAACTTCCAGGGGCCTTCCATACATGACAGATGTGATGCATGGTAGGCCTGGTTTACAGAGCTTTAGGACAGCATTAGTTGACTTAACAGAAGCAGCTGGCTCATTTGCAGAAGTGTTTCTGGTATAGCTTCACAGGATCATTGAGTTCAAAATATCAGCCAGTGGAAGCCTGGTTAGATTTGGTACTATTTTAGAAACTAATCTTAGATATAAAATATTAGGGGTGTGCATGCCAAAAAAATAGTCATTTATCGTTATTGTCATTTCGGACCAAAAAAATTATCATCTTCATTCATATCGTAGGTGAACCTTATCGTCTTCACGATAATTATCGTGAAAAAACGGTATTTTTTGCAGCCCTATTTATAAAGAAAAAATGCCTATAACTTCTGTATTTTAAAAGTTAGAGGCTTGAAACTTGGTCACAGTGCTTATGGGATATGCCTAAGTATGTGTATGAAATGTGAGATAGATCCCTCCAACCCTCGATTTTATATGAATTTTTTAAAGATCGTTTCCGTTCTGACAGGTCTGAATGAACGCATGTAGCGAGCTGTCATTATGATCTGTCAGAATGGAAACGATTTTTAATAAATTCATATAAAATCGAGGGTTGGAGGGATCGATCTCAAATTTGGCACATATGTGTACCAGATGCTGCCTTTCCAGAAACACAATACAAGACAGTCCAGCAAATGGAATGTTGGATTTGGGGCTGGTTCAAGCCCCTCTTGAGAGGGGCTTTCGCAAATCTCTCTCTCTCTCTGTCTCTGTCTCTCTCTCTCTCTCTGCCCCAGGCCCCCAGGCCCCCAGCTCTAGTGTGAGAATATTAGTGATAGAGCAGAATGTAATTGTACGGATCAGTGAATGAGCTGAGAATATCCCCAGGTCCCCCTTTCACAAAACGATGGTCCCCGTTCATGTGTTGCCTTGGGGCAGTATTAATAGGGGCATTGTAAATACCCCCATTCTAATAGAATGCACTTTGCCCAGTTGGGTTGCAACCCTAATGACAAATTTGTGGAAATGAGTACACAGGATTGTGCTACACAATGTGTTAATTAAATGATTTTAAAAAAAAAATAATAATAACAAAACTTGGACCCTGTCTTCATTGTGCAGAGTTGGTGCCGCTCCACCGCCAAATCCCGCAGTTTCACTAGTGTGGGGTGGTGTCAGGTTATTCAGATGGAGGGAGGCAGTGCAAGATTTTTGGCAGACATTAGGCTAGCTGGGACTGCCCGCTCCTCCTCCCACAGCTTCCAGCGACCAATGGCAGGTCACCTTCCACCCAGGAACACCCCCAAGAGCAGCACCCAAGTGAGGACAGACGGAAAAGAGCTGTGCTGACTTTGCTCAGACAGGAAAAGTAGAGGTAAGTCCCTGACTTTTCTGTGGTGGCTCCTAATCAGTGGCTGCATCATATAACCGACGCAGCATGGATTCGGAACCACCCAGGGGCAAAGACAATGTATAGACAGTCTCCTGGGTGAAATCCAATGGTATCTGCCAGCAGAATGGATGCTATTGGCCAAACAGATTCTCCTTCTTCCCTGCATTCCTCCTTTCCCCCCCCAAAAAAATCTGCTCCAGAGGATTGGGGGACACTCCAGAACAGACAGAGGTACAGCGAGAGGGGGTCAAGTCCTATTGCATAATCAGATATCTGCTTGCATAATGTTTGATATCATCACACCCTTTCTTTTGCTTCGTTGGAGAGTATCCAACTGTGTTACTCCATTAGCTCAGATGACATTGTGCTAGCGGAAACTAGGTTCTGAACCATGAGCCAGAGGAGAATCCAACTAAATTTACATTTGCACAAGTGCAGTTGTGCCTGTGGTTGTGCGTTATGTTTGTGCAACCAGTTGTACCCAACTCTTGCACAATCCATTGTGCAAGTGTAATGGGCAGCCGCTTGCACAACGGAAAGATTCAGCAGAGCTCCGCTAGCAGTATTTAAACTTGTGGAATGACACCATTGGATACTTACTATTGAAGTATTTCCTCTTTCCATTACTTCACATTTTCAATGGCATGGTTTCTAACAACTGATAATGCAGCATGTTCTGGCAGGACTCAAGGCACTTAGTCAGTGATGCATGCATGAGAGCTTCAAGTCTTGAGCAGGATGGTCCCTTGCCATCAAAGAGGCTAGGTAAATTCAGCAGCTGCCCAGTCTGGACCCAATGGGGTCTGAAGGCATGAATCCTGGTGACTATTTTTTTTTTGTTTAAATTTTTGTATATGATTTTTAATTGTTTTAATCTTATGTAAACTGCCCAGAGAGCTTCAGCTATGGGGAGGTATACAAATGTAATAAAAATAAATAAATAAATAAATAAATAAATATTGGAGAGTCAATTTTGTGCTGCTCTTAAGTTGGGATGGATATGTGGTTTTCACTGGGGTGAAGGACATAATAATATTAATTCTGCACAAGATTTAAGGAATGGGAATAACCTTGAACAGGGAGGATGTGGGTGAAGACCATGTGAATGATGCTGGGAAGCAGGACTCTGCTGCAAATCAAGTGTGAAGGAAAGAAGAATGCAGACAAATTGAGGGGACTATGGAGAAGGGACATGGCTCAGTGGCAGAGCACCTGCTTTGCATGCAGGAAGTCACAGGTTCAATCCCCAATTTCTCCAGGTGGGGCTGGGAAAGAATCCTGCCTGAATCCCTGGAGAGCTTCTGCCAGTCAGTGTTGACAATACTGGGCTTGGTGAACCAAGGGTCTGACTCAATATAGGCAGCTTCCTATGAGAGATGTGGAAAAGACGCATGCCATTTATTGCACGGAATGGTTTTTGATCATGCTTGAAGGCCTTTTGGGCATGACTAGTAGAAAAGGCTGTGCACAGCATAGGTAGTTTTCTTAAAGAATATAAATAGTACTTTCCTACAAATCTTTGAAACAACCCTTCAATTTCCTACTCAGATGATTATGAAACGTTCAGGGGAGGATTGCATGGAGTTACCACTACCTCTGGAGGGAAAACTAGGAAAACTGTTATCGTGGGAATCTGAAATAAGGAAGGTACCAAATTTTTGGGATTCAGACAACTGTGCCTCTATTAGAGGTTTCTAAAAAGGCCTATGTTAGTGGCTTGCAAACTGTGTTTGGAGTCAGAGTGGCCACTTTACAGAAGACAGTCCTCTGTTTGAAGATGTTTAAAGGGCTGCCCAAGTCCAGTTGAAAGATCAAGGCACATAACAAGGGAAGAGCCTTGAAGAAGCCATGACGTTGCTCATCACCAGCAGTGAGCACTTGGATAGCAAACTGAGCAGGCAAACAGGTCACCTGCTCACAGTTTTCGCCTCTCTGGTGTGATGTGTTGTATTTCTATTTAAATTATAGTAAATATTTCTACATTATTTCCACATGCACTGATAGATAAACACACATTAGCATATGGAAATGTTATGCAAATAAGTCTTTTTTAAAAGGAAAAAAAATATGCATTTCGGTTTCTTTGGCAATGTGCAAGTGTTCACTCTTCCTCTGCCTTGAACTCACTAGGAGTCTTAGCAAAGTTACTCTCAGCCTCAGTCTGACCCTCAATCTAACTACCCTGCTACAGCTGAGTCAGGCTCAGCCCTGGGGCAAAATCTAATAGCAAATCAGCAGACAGGCACATGGTCAAGCACAGTTGTAACAGTCCAGCAAGAGGGCAGTTCAAAGCAGGAGAACTCAGTAACTAAGCAAAGGACAAGACTAAATCTGGTCAACTGAATAAGGCTACTGTGTCCTGGGCCTGATCTACAGCAAGCAGGATATGACAATTTGAAAACAGCTTGAAAATGATATATGAAATGTGTCATGAGCCCCAACGGTTGTCAATACCATTATAAACCACTACAAAGCAGTAGTGTAGATCCTGCCCTAGTATTATCTCCAATGCACAGGTGTCCCATAGCAACCATGCAGGTTGACATGAATAAGGGCACCATGATGGACACCATGTTTTCAAACTTTCTTCAAAGTAGGAAGTTCGGGGGAAAAAATGATGCCCACCACATAAAAGGCCAGTGTAAGAAGAAGAAGCCAATTGTGATGATAAATATTAGGAAAGTTGTGAAGAGATAGCAATCAGAGGAAAGCTAAAGAAAAGAAAGAGGACCATTTATCCAATCTCAAGCTTTTAAAATGGCTTGTACTTGTACCGACCACTCTTCTCTAGGATTTCATTGTCACTGTCTTAGCCTCTCATTTTCCATTACTTGTGAAACTGGAATGCTGTTCAGCAGCTCCGTAACAGCCTGGCAAAACACTCTTCACTCGGTTGCTTATATAAAATCTAAATTTGGAAAGGGAGCACTCATGGTTGAATATTTACTACAGGAATTTCTACAGGAGGCAGTTAAGTTCACCATAGCCTCCTGCTGAGACACAATCTGGCACTTTGTTAGGAGTGGGTAATTTTAAAATATTCTCACTCTTTTCCAGCACCTTCAAACTGAGACTGTGCACCAATCCGTACTCCAGATGTTTGGCCTTTGACCACCTTTGAGACCGGTTTGGACATGAGTTACCAGATAAGGTCCCTTTGGCTCCATTATTAACAGTAATTGTGCATTTGCAAAGTAACATTTTCTTTTATCCTTTTATTCTTTTCTCTTTTTTTAAATGGGGACACTCATTGTATTTGTGCATCTGCTTTACTCCAAACATTCAGGCTTTCTTGCTGATTTGCAAACGGCAGGCTTATTATAAGCCACTCTGTCCTCCAGAATGCCCATCCCTCCATCATAAGCAGCATACGATGCAAGAGCAATGTGCAAGCAGGTAATAATAATAATAATAATAATAATAATAATAATAATATAATAATAATAATCATTATTATTATTATTATTATTATTTGTAGCCCGCCTCTCCCTCCGGATCGAGGTGGGGAACAACAACAATATAAAACATAAAAATCACAACAGTTAAAAAATTTAAAAAACAAGAGAAAAAAATACAACATTAAAAACATTTTAAAATTCATCTGGATAGGCCTGTCGGAAGAGGACAGTCTTCATGACTCTCTTAAATTCATGAAGACTGTCAATTTGTCTAACCTCCTCCGACAGACCATTCCATAGTCTGGGAGCGATGGAAGAGAAGGTCCTCTGGGTAACACCCGCCAGCCTAGTTCTGACTGGCTTGAGTAAGTTCTTCCCAGAGGACCTAAGTGTGCAGGGCAGATTGTATGGGAGAAGGCGATCCCATAGGTACCCTGGACCCAAACTATGTAGGGCTTTAAATGTAATAACCAACACTTTATACTTCGCCCGGAAACTGATTGGCAGCCAGTGAAGCGATTTTAAAACTGGTGTAATGTGATCACCCCTAGGTGTACCGGTGACCAACCTGGCTGCCATATTTTGAACAAGTTGAAGTTTCCGGACTAGGCACAAAGGTAGCCCTATGTACAGCGCATTGCAGAAGTCGAGCCTCGAAGTTACCAGTGCGTGCACTACCGTCTTTAGGTCTTCCAACTCTAGGAAGGGGCCCAGCTGGCGTATCAGCCGAAGCTGATAGTAGGCACTCCTGGCCATCGCATCAATCTGAGCTGTCATCTGGAGCGACGGATCCAGGCGTACCCCCAAGCTGCGAACACAATCTTTCAGGGGGGGTGTAACCCCATCCAGAACCGGTTGACACACCTCCAGACCCAGGTTGGGGCCTTTGACAGCAAGCACCTCCGTCTTGTCCGGATTCAGCTTCAGTTTGTTTTTCCTCATCCAGCCCATTACCGCCTCCAAGCATTCATTCAGAGGAGACACACTATCCTTAGCTGACGATGTTGTCGAAGGCATAGAGAAATATATTTGGGTGTCATCAGCGTACTGATAGCACCCCACCCCATGCCTCCGGATGATCTCTCCCAGCGGTTTCATGTAAATGTTAAACAGCATTGGGGAAAGGATGGCACCTTGTGGTACACCACATAGCAGCTCCTTTTTTGAAGAGCAGCTATCCCCAAGCATCACCATCTGGAGCCTGCCTGAGAGATAGGATCGGAACCACTGAAGCACAGGGCCCCCGATTCCCAATTCCCCCAGGCGCTCCAGAAGGATACCATGGTCGATGGTATCGAAAGCCGCTGAGAGGTCCAAGAGTACCAGCAGGGACACACTCCCCCTGTCGATACTAAGGCGTAGATCATCCACTAAGGCGACCAAAGCAGTCTCAACTCCGTATCCTGCTCTGAAGCCGGTTTGAAATGGGTCTAGAAAATCAGTGTCATCCAAGACTGCCTGGAGTTGAAAAGCAACTGCCCTCTCGATCACCTTGCCCAAGAATGGAAGGTTTGATACCGGTCTGTAGTTATTAAGGTCCAGGGGATCCAGGGAGGGCTTTTTTAGAAGCGGCCTTACCACCGCCTCTTTTAAACATGATGGAAAGCTCCCCTCCCTGAGAGATGCATTAATGATATGCTGTAGATGTGATCTAACTGCATCTCCTCCCTGGACGACCAGCCAGGAAGGACAGGGATCGAGAGGGCAAGTCGTCTTCCTCACACATCCAAGTACCTTGTCCACGTCCTCGGTACTCACTAACTGAAACTGATCAAGTGTAATCCTACTTGCGGAGTCACTGGACACTCCACTGTCAACCTCTGCTATAACAATGGCATCTAAGTCGGTCTTATCCGAGAGATTTTATCTGAGAAATGATCGTTAAAGGCATCACAGCGAACTGCCGAAGGCTCTAAAATCAGATTCAGGGGAAAGGGAGCCTGAGTTAGACCCCTCACCACCCTGAACAGTTCTGCTGGATGTGAATTCGCAGACGCAATGCATGCAGAGAAGAAAGCTTTCTTCGCTGCACGTATTGCCACTCTATAGAAACGAAGATGTTCTCTATGTCGTGTCTTGTCAGATATAAGTCAAGTTTTCCGCCATCGGCGCTCCAGTCGTCGTCCTTTCCGCTTCAACTCCCTGAGGTCTTCTGTATACCAGGGCGCCCTATTAGAAGCGGGCCGGAGAGGACGTTTTGGGGCGATTGTGTCGATAGCCCTAGTTAGGTCTTGATTCCATCTATTGACCAGGACTTCTACAGGATCATCGACGATACCAGCCATGGAACCCTCCAAGGCTTTCTGGAATCCAGAAGGATCCATCAGCCTTCAAGGGCGGACCATCTTAATAGGTCCGCCACCCCTGCAGGGACGGGTAGTAGCCGTGATACTAACCCTGACCAGAAAATGGTCTGTCCATGACAATTCGGAGGTTCAGAACTGAAAACAGCGTCGATAGTGTGACCTGCTGAATGTGTGGGTCCAGAGACCAATTGGGATAGGCCCATGTTTGTCATGGATGCCATGAACTCCCGAGCTCCACCTGACAAACCGGCCTCGAATGGGATGTTGAAATCGCCCAGGACCAAGAGCCTGGGCGAATCCAACACCAGCTCCAACACCAGCTCCGAGACCAGTTCTGTGAGCTCGGCCAGGGAGTCTGATAGGCAGCGGGGTGTTACTGTTCTCATTAAGAGGGCAATAATAGGCTAGGTTCTGGCTTATATATGGAAGCTTGGCTCCAAATTGGTACCATCTGATTGGAAGATAGCTTAACATTCTAAGGACATCTATTGGTTCTGAGTTTGAATGGGTGTTGTGATAGGCTAGAACCTAGTTCAACATTGCCTTTGAAATGGCTGCAGTAACAGCTAACTGACAACCGCCAGTACACTTAGGGATGTCAGAAGTATCTCCAATGGAACCAAATGAGTTTGGGCTTTTTATAAATCTGACCTGCAGATTCAGCAGGGGTCTGGCTTTTCCCCTGTCAGGTGGATTCCACAGACTTGCAGATCATTTTCTAAGCTTTGGAAATTTTGTGTAAATTTCATCATAGAAAAATATGCCAAAATAGTATTTTTAAAAATAGTATTTTTTTAATGCTCATTTCCCCCATAGGCTAAAGTGTGAAAATGAACATTTGGGAGGAATTCGTGCATTTTTGCATGTGCGAATTTTCACAAATTAAAAAACAAAAAAAATCTGATTCCATCGATGGGTAAACGACAGGAAAAAACAGGCACCCGCCAATCTGTGAAACACAGACAGAAGGAATTTTACACAATCCTTACATCCCCAAACACACTAGGTTTACATTGTATTTCTCCTCTCCTTACAAGCCTCAAGTAAAATACTCACATTTTTCCTTGTATAAATGCCTTCATCTTTAGCTCTGGCTTTGCACACAATGTATAAAACACTTTAAACTTTAACCTCACAAAAATTAGTTCCTTCACAAAGGTCTACTTTTGGATATACTCGCGATCCAGTTGCCTCAAAGCAATGCATTTTTCTCGTTCTTTTGTATACTTCATAAATATGAGAGTGTGTGTGTGTGAGAGAGAGAAAGTGTTCACAATGAATAATCACAGAGGTGTGTGGGGATGGATATTCCCCAGCCCTCTGTAAATGGTTTGCCCCTCTATGTCAACTAAAGCTGGTATCAAAATTGATGCATGTGGTTCTGCAATATGTTGCTAGCTTCATATTTTAGTATCAAGGTAAGAAGGAATTCTGAATGCATGGAGAGGATGGGGGAACATACAGTGCAATCATATGCATTTCTATACAGGCCCAATTGAATTCAACATAGGGATGCTCAAGGATTTTGCAAACTGACCTGATCTGCAATTCCTGGATTAATATGCAGATCAAAACAGTTCTTCATTTTTCGCACTTCTCCAAATTTTGTGATACACTTCTCAGCTCAATTTTTATATATATATATATATATATATATATACACACACACACACACACACACACACATCATGTTATAGGATAACATGAATACAAACAATGCATAATTTTAAGTAAAATCTATAACATATATAGGAAAATACGTTTTAAAAACAACTTTTCATGCAATTTTTTAAAATAATTTCAGCTTGAGTTAGTAAGTTTGTGTAATATTGCAGCCATAAGGTTTAATCATCTCTTACTGAAATCAGCATCAAAACTCCCATTGATTTTAATGGAACTGGATTTTAATGGAACTGGATTTTACCCAGTGCAGTCAGGAGTAGGTAGAGGAAAAAGCTTCCTTCCATGCCAACCATTTTTAAGTGTCTGAGTTGGATTGATAAGAGTTTTAATCTGTGGCAGGAGAATGATAAGGACCAATGCTTGTTCCTGCAGAATCAGTTGTTTGTTCTGACAATGGCAAAGAAAGGGCAGAGGAAAAGTGAATGACTACTTAGGGATAGCGTGCCTAGATGCAAATGCTGACCCTAGTGGAGAAAATTTACAAAAGCAAAGAGGCTGGGCAAAAAAACAAAACAAAAACAAGACAAAAAAGAAAGTGCTATGAATATAATTTCTTGTATTTCAGCCCTGCTAAAAGTACTACTCTCATGGACAGCCACAGTAATTTTTCTAGGGTAGGGAAAAACTATATATATATATATATATATATATATATACAATTACATCCACCACCACCCCTAAAATCTAGGGCTGAATTGTGCGGTGGTGGCCAACAACAAGGATCAGTGTTCCAGGCCAGCACTCCTTGCAGGGCAGTTGAGGACCTTCTTCACACTCCCCTCTAGCATTGCTGCAAGAAGACTGAGGGTAGGGTGGGGTGGGGTAGAAGCTAAAGGAACCATGAGATGGATTGGTAAGAACTCCACCGGAAGTTGCTGAGGCACAGATCAACTGGAGGAATTACATCAGATTTCTAGGTGGCAAGATGACAAAGAGCAAACATTCTAGGCACCGCACGTCATGCAAGGTCCAAACACCATCAATGGGACCCCCTCCATCAGTGCATCTGCCTCCTCGCCACCATTGTCATCGGCTGCTCTTGCTCTTCACTGTCTTTCTCATCTTTGCTTGATTGACAGGCAGAGAACCAGTGAGCAAGTAGGCCATGACATCTCCTGCTCCTCCTTCTCACCATCGCTGTTGCTTGGGTCACAACAAGAGGCAGGCAAACAAGCAGGTGAAGAGGAGGAGCAACTCCAGGCGGTTCTTGTCAGTGGGACCCTGCTGGGATGAGGGCCATCAGCAAGTGCCTGACCATGCCTACCCTTGATGCCAGTCCTGACCGCATGGCATCATGCAAGCCATGGAGATGTACCTCTGAAGCACCCCTACTTGCAAGTGGGTTTGAGGTGAACACAGCTCTGCTCACATCGAACCTGCAGGTTCCCCTCCAAGAACTCACCTTTAGGACAGGGAAAGGAGGCAGTGGCAGACACTTCTACCACCCCCAACCCCTGAAGAATGCCTTATCTCACTGAGGCCTAGGACACAGTCTCAGTATCCCTGGCAGAAAACTGACACTATGGGCATCACTGAGATGAAGGCCCTCCCATGCGTCTGAGCAAACATGATAGGCTTGTGCTATCACTGGTCTCTTAACCATGAATGCTCTTAAAATATTTCAAATAGAGTTTTATTTAATTCCTCTCCACCCTTCTTTGTAGAAGCGTATTTACCTAGGCTTTGCTTACTATAGCCACTGATTCATATGTTCTGCCTGAATCTGAGCAGCTCCCTTTTGAAGATAGACTGAAAACCACAATCTACATGACCTAACTGTTCAGATGAGAGAATATTATGCTTAACGACACAACACATGATTCACAGATGAATCAAAAGGCCACAGGCACCTCTCATTCAGGGCTAATGAAGCATGAAATGGTGTGTTGGAATTAAATTTACATCGGGGGTGGGGAGGGGGAAGGAGATTCAAAACAAAAATAATAATAATTAGTAGTGAAATTGTGGAGCAAAACTGCAGAATGTATAAATTCCACAATTATCAGCAGAGAGCAAGCAAGCAGTTCATCATTTCTTTAATTTGCAATTTTCACAGATCTTAGTATTCATAAGCACTTGAGCATTCAGAGTCTCTTTGATAAAGTAATAATGAGCTCTTTTGTAGATCTCAGATTGGCGGGTATTCCGGACAGCGTGCTAACCATTTGGCATATGTGTCTAAATCAGTGCTGTATGTAAGAACTGGCATATACGTACAGCCAACCAGGATTGCCAGCTTGCAACCCAGAGCTTGCACCTGTACTTTTAACAATGCATATGAAGCAGAACAGACTGCTGTTGCTGAGGTCCTGCTTCTCTCTTCCACCCCACCTGATCGGGGGGTTCAACATCCCTGATGTTGATAAGGGATGCTGAACCCTGATCAACGTCTGAAAAGAGAGAATATATTTTATTGACAACACATTTTGAGTGAAACCATTGCAAAGAAAATTGTCTTCACAAACAGGTAGATCAAGTAAAACAAGTAAAGCAGGTGTATTGCCTTAGCCTCTCAATAACATCAAAATCCTGGTTAAAAAACATCTCCATGCCACTGAATATAAGACAGCATACCTGCAACCAAGGCTGGTGTAAAAGGTAGCCAAGTTTGGTCACCTGCAAATGACTCACCTTGGCAGGGACCCACTGACAGGAGCTGCTGCTTCTTTTCACAATTGCAATTTGTTTGTTCACCCATCTCTTGCTCTGGCCCAGACAATGATGGTGGTGAGAAGGAGCAGCAGGAGGTGCCACTGCCTACTTGATCATTGGCTCTCTGCCTGTCAATCAAGGCAGTGAGAAGAATGTTCAGAAATAGGATGAGCAGAAAGAGCAGCTGGTGGTGAGAAAGTAGACTCATTGAAGGAAAAAGCCCAAGAGCGCCTTGTCCTAGAGAGTCCTCCAACAGTGTCTTGTCCATGAGCTCTCAGAAAGTAGTTTGGTGAGCTGGCTGCACCAAACTACTTCAAAAACTAGTGCCTGAATGAAACAGATTTCATAGGTTTAACTGCTTTACATGACTGTAAAGACAGTTTTCCTTGAAACACAGAAATGCAGCAGGAATGAAAGACGTATTTTCCTACAGGGAAGTTGTTGTTATTTCTGCATGCTTTTGTAAAGTTTTGATGTTTCTGGTTGTTCCCCACACACCCACACATGGGTGGAAAATGGGGTGAGGTGTGGGAAGGGAAGGGAAGGGAAGGGAAGGGAAGGAGGCCAGTTGTGATTCCTTTCATTGGCAGAGATTGGCTTTTTCAATATTCCGCTGCACATATCCTTGTGCAGCAGAATATCCTTGTGATGGAGCTGAATTTTTCTTCTGTGCTGTCATGACTTTTAATGAAGGATAAATCATTTGAGAAGTCAGGACAGCAAAAACCTTGATCAATTTATGCATTCATAAGTTCACTGTGGTATTTATACAATTCAAGAAAGAAATGCATGGAAATTCCATCACATAAGTATTAGGGATATTTTGCAATAAATTTGGGGATTACACTCCCATCTTACCATACAGAAGCTTCAAGTGATGAACTATAGGGGCAAAGAATATTTAGCATAATGCTCTGGATGTAAAATAGATTTGGGGACCCAATCCCCCAGCTCCAGAAAGACTAAGAACATAAGACAAGCCATGCTGGATCACACCAAGGATCTATCTAGCCCAGCATATTGTCCACGCAGTGTCCAACCAGCTGCCTATAGCATATGAGTTCAATGGCTACACCAGTTCTCCTTCTGTACACCCCCCAGGTTCTATGGGTCTTACTTCTGAGTAAACATCCATAGAATTGTGTTGATGCTAGCTTTAATTAGGGATGGCAGAGGGACCTGCCAGGAGGGTGAAGCTTGGTGAGTTTTTATCAGTTCATCCTGCCTGGACTTCAGATCACTTCCCTGCGCACTGGCCCAACATGATCTGCATTGAGCCAGTTCATGGATTTTCAGTTGTTATTTTTAAAAATGTGCACAAATAGCAGGGTACAATTTGCATAATTTGTGAAAATTTCAGCTGTAATTTGTGTAAATCACTGCTGAAATTTGTACAAATCATACAAAATGTGCCAATTTGTATATATTGCTATTTGCCTAATCAAAAAAAACAAAAAACAAAAAAAAACCAGAAATAGTTCCCAGATTTTGGGAACTGCCTCATGGCTAGGCCCTAAAATGTGAGCCAAATCAGATGCCCACTGGGAGTCCATTGAGACCCAAACAGGGGCAGTTTCCACAGCGATAGACATTCCTAGTTCTAATGGTGTTTTAATGGCATTTTAATATGTTTTTATTGTTTCTATGTATTATTGGTTTCATTTGAATTGTACACTGCCTGGGTGGAAAGGTGGTATATAAATATTATTACTACATAATAAATAAATGTTGACATGGGAATACATTCAACCCTTCCTGAAAATTAGCGATGGGCAAATTTCTCAGATTCTCTTTCTCCTTTTTTGAAAAGTTTGAAAACCTCACTTTCCTTTCATCTTGAAGATGAAGAAATTTGCAAATTTGGGTCAATTCTTATAAAATGCACACACAAAGCAAAACAATTTTTTCATCCATCTGCACCATCCAAATGAGCAAAAGTACAAGGAGAGTACCAGAGCGTACCCACCTGTCATGTAGCTGTTAAAGATGAAGAGTCTGTTAGAAAAGAGGGCGTAACCCCGAATCAGCACCACCAACTATTTGTTCATTTATTACATCTCTATACTGCCCAATAGCTGATGCTCTCTAGGTGGTTCGCAACAATTAAAACCACAAAATACAGCAATGTCAGACATTATAAAAATTTGACATTTCAAAACTACAGTCTAAAATAAAAGTAAAAATCGGAATGAAACCTAGCAACGATGCAGAGATTTACAGAAGAATAACAGATTTAAAACTAAAAGGCTAAAATTCAGCAGACAGGGATTCAAAGCCAGACTGGATGGTTTCTCCAACATTCAGGGTTTTTTGGGGGGGAGGGGTGGAATCTCACGTTCTTTCCATCCTGAATATGAAGAAATTGGCAAATTTTGGCAATCTCCCATAAAAAACAAACAAACTGAAATGGAATGGAATTCTCAGCAATCCCTATTGAAAATACAAAATGTGCATCTCATCATGTTAGTGTCAGATTCATTTTAGCATGTTGTGACGGGGGGGGGGAAGAGATGCTAAACTTGATTTCCATGGATGCAGGCTGCTCTTGGTAACTGAATTGTCTCTGAATGAAAGAGCCCCTATCCCCTCTTAACAATAACCCTTTTCTGTTGCCAATATGAAGTGTTTCCCTGAATGCATTACTGCTATATCTCCAATTGCCAGCACTCAACGCGGTTGTTCATTTCAATGATGCATTGCATGTTCCCACTTCAGTGAGTACGGTTGCTCATTATTATGTAAGAGTTCGCTTGCCAAGGTTGTGTGAGCACATTTCAGTCATTCATATTCTGCAACTGGGTCAAAACTTTGCCTCTAATTAAAAGAATAAGAATTAGATTACAACTTTCTTTACTTACTTTTCCCCAAGATTTTGCACCTCTGGCAGAACGCCTGCACACGCCACTCTGGAGGTGCTGTAGTCATCAACCTCCTGGAAGAGTTATATGATTGTAGCTTCAGTAGAACCATAGGAAACAGATTAGAATGCAGAGCAAGGTTCAAAGTCGGAGGAGGGACAAGGTATTGCTCAGGCAAATAAGATTAGTGACGTGCCTCACATGAGACCAAAATGGAAGCATCGTTCTGCTACTGAACACATTGTGCAACAGACATGTTTGGTCTGCATACAAGATGGGCAGCTTTATTTCTTTTAAATGGTACGACACAGTGTCATTCTGAACACAATGGTAGTGGTAGATGGAGAAATTGCGCACTTAATGGGTTGTAGCCAATGTTAGTTGAAATGAATGGAACTTGTTAGTTGTGTCCCATTCATTTCAGTGGGTCTACTCTAAGTAGGACCAATGTTGGATATAACTACTTATTTTTATTTATTTATTTATTACATTTTAAACCGCCCAATAGCCGAAGCTCTCTTATGCTGTGTGTCACAATTCAGTTTCTCTTTGATTGGCTACTTTCACGGGGTATACAGTGTTTTTATATATAAACACAGAGGTGCATGGCTGCAAATTTAGCTAATTTCCCACAATCGAACCAATACACAAACCAAAAAACTGTTAATTTTTGAAATTCACAGTTATCCAAATTTTGCAATAGGGTTCTTTGATCAAAGAATGTGTACCCGAAATGCAAATAGTGAAAAGAGCACATAAAAATACAAATATTACTGAAAATAACATTCAAAATTCATTTTATTAGGAAATTTGCTTAAAATAAGTATGTGTACTAGGCAGCATTGCATATGAATTTGCATGTATTAGGAGATATGTCAAAAGGTTTTGATGCAAACTTTAAAACACAGCAACTCAAAATTAGGGATGTGCCGAATGTAAGACTAGAGAAATGAAATCCTGAAAGAAACCAAAATTGTGATATTTGTCCCTACCATGGGGAAAACACCAGAAGTAGCTACATCCAGATCTATATCCAGATGAATGTGTAGTTATCTTATTCATTTTATTATTACAATTATATCCCGCCTTTTTTTCCCTCCTGCAAGAAACACAAAGTGGCTTAAATAATCCTCATCCTCCTCTCCATTTTATCCTCACAACAACCCTGTGAGGTAGGTAAGGCTGAGAGTTAGTTACTGTCCCGAAGTCACCCAGTGAGCTTCATAGCCGAGTGGGCAGTAGAACCCGGATCTCCCAAGTCCCAGTCCAACTACACCACACTGGCTCTATTTAAAACGTAAGTATATTTTCCAACCTTTTAGTTTTGCCCCTCCTATTCCTGATCTTTCCTTTAGTCTCTCTCACACTGGTTAGTGTGTTGCAGCTGTACGTCACTGAATCTGCAAGTTTTTCCTAATCCCTATATAAATAGTAGTGAATGATTTCAAGTTGGTTGTTGCTGGCCAGACATGGAGTGACATGGATAGGGAATAGCATCGTGTTTCCTGTTTACATAAAGTGGTAACTTGGGCTTGGCCTGTAACTAGCCTAATTGAACTCAGTTTGAATTACTTTATGACACATATGCAGTTGTGTTGTGTAAATCCTTCTTTCTTATTGCTCATCTTTCCAACCCAAACAGAGATTCTACATCAACACATGGGTAGCATTATTCATGGGAGATCAATTAATTGTGTATGTGTGTGTGTGTGTGTGTGTGTGTGTGTGTGTAATATCATAAGAACATAGGAACATAAGAAGAGCCATGCTGGATCAAACCAAGGGTTCATCTAGTCCAGCACTCTGTTCATACAGTGGCCAACAAGCTGTCAACCAGGAATTCACAAGCAAGACACGGGTGCAACAGTATCCTCCCACCCATGTTGTTGTTGTTGTTATTACTATTATTATTATTATTATTATTATTATTATTATTATCTTTATTTATATCCTACCTTTTGCCCAATGCTGGGCCTCAAGGCGGCTTTACAAAATTAAAACAAATACAATTAAAAGCTATAAATAAGAGATATAGAAAAGTTTAAATATAATTAAATAGGTTTCACTATTAAAACATTTCAACAATTAAAATACATATTAAAATTAAAAGTCTTAAAACAAAGATGGGGTCCACATTATTCTCTAAAGGCCTGCCGGAATGAGTAAGTTTTTGTGTGCCTCTGGAAACACATCAAGGAGGGAGCCAGTCTCGCTTCCCTGGGAAGGGAGTTCCAGAGCACTGGAGCAGCCACCAAGAAGGCCCTCTCCCACATTCCCACCAGGCATGCCTGTGATGGTGGTGGGACTGAGAGAAAGGCTTCCCCTGAAGATCTCAAAGCACAGGCAGGCTCGTAAGGGGAAATACGGTCTTTCAGATAACCTGGACCAGAGCCATATAGGGCTTTATAGGTCATAACCAGCACTCTGAATTGTGCCCGGAAATAGACTGGAAGCCAGTGGAGCTGTTTTAACAGAGGAGTTGTATGCTCCCTGTAACCAGCCCTGGCCAACAATCTGGCTGCAGCTCTTTGAACTAGTTGAAGTTTCCGAGCGCTCTTTAAAGGCAGCCCCACATAAAGCGCTTTACTGTAATCCAATTGGGATGTAACTAAGGCGTGTGTCACCGTGGCCAGGTCAGACATCTCCAGGAATGGGCGCAGCTGGTGCACTAACTTTAACTGTGCAAATACACTCCTGGCCACCACTTAAACCTGGGCATCCAGGCTCAGGGCTGAATCCAGAAGTATACCCAAGCTGCAAACCTGTGTCTTCAGGGGAAGTGTAACCCCATCCAGCACAAGCTGATTCCCTGTTCCCTGATCTGCCCTTCAACTGGCCAGGAGCACCTCTGTCTTGTCTGAGTTAAGTTTCAATTTGTTTGCCCTCATCCAGTCAATTACTGCCAACAGACACCATTTTAGCACTGAAACAGCTTCCTTGGAATTGGGTGGAAAGGAGTAGCAGAGTTGGATGTCATCAGAGTACTGATGGTATCGCACCCCCAAACTCTGGACAACCTCTCCCAATGGCTTCATGTATATGTTAAAAAGCATGGGGGACAAAACAGAACCCTGAGGGACTCCTCAGGCCAATGGCCAAGGAGTTGAACAGGAATCCCCCAGCACCACCTTCTGGGTTCGCCCCTCCAGGAAGGAATGGAGCCACTGCAAAACAGTGCCTCCAAGTCCCATCCCAGCAAGGCGGCCAAGAAGGATACCATGGTCAATGGTATCAAACGCCTCTGAGAGGTCCAGCAGAACCAACAGGGACACACTCCCCCTGTCCAGTTCCCAGCATAGGTCATCCACCAAGGTGACCAAAGCTGTTTCTGTACCACAATCAGGTCTGAAGCCAGATTGAAATGGATCCATGTTCCCCAGCAACTGGTGTTATATAGGCTTACTGCCTCTGATACTGGAGGTAGCACATAATTATCAGGACTAGTAGACATTGATAGCCTTCTCCTCCAGGAATTTATCCAACTCCCTTCCATCCCAACTGGTGCCCATCACTACAGCTTGTGGTAGCAAATTCCATAGTTTAACTATGTATTTTAGTTGCCCTTTTCTGCACCTACTTCCTCAGCCCTTTTTTTCTAAGTAAGAAAGTCCCTCTTCCCTTTTGTGCGGTTGCTCACAGATTCTGTCAATGGGACGCATGGCAGAAAAAAAGATAGGAAGACCAGCTATCCCAAAGCAAACCAAACAACCAATAATCACAGACAGATTCTGTCTTATCATGATCTGAATGGAAGAATGTGGTGGACATAAAACTTTCTAGATTCTACATGACACCCACAACTGTCATCTGACTGATATTCCATCAAACTGCCACAGGGGCAGAGAAAGAAAATGGGACCACTATTAGCGCTTCTGAGAAGCCAGCTTCATGAGGCTTCCCCCCCCCCCCCTTCCAACTGTTTTCCAGCAGCCATTCCATCAGACTGCAACTGAGGGGGAGATTAGTAGAGACTCTCCATCGGCTCAGCTGAGAAACCAGCTATTTTGGCTCCTTCCCTCTTGGAACTCTTTCCCATGCCGGTTGCTTCTGACAAGAAAATCAACAACATCCATCTGGATTGCAGCTGACCGTTATAAAAACCATTTATCTTTAAGAATTGGTGCCCTTCCATTTGACTTTCTGTGTCATGTCTTTTTGAATATAAGCCTGAGAGAGGGGCTGTCTTGTTTTTATAAGCCGTTTTGAGAGCCTTTCTGGCTGAAAGGTGGGGTGGAAATGCTTTGCATAAATAAACATGTGGAGCCTCCTCATCAGTTAAATATCTTCTGAAACATTTTGAATAAAGGGTTTCTCTGCTAGAGTTTTGTAGGGATGTGTGGAACCTGCAGACCAGCTCAACCCCACCCAAAATTTTGCTAGTCTCATCTAAACTCCTTTTCCTTTCCTTCAAATCCCTCAGATGTTTTGCCTGACTGGACACCATTAAATCCACATCAAAAAATTCACTTTAGGCCAAATTCAGTGGCAACTTAGAGTTATGTGGATGCCCCTGGTAAGTTTGAAACTCCTTTTGCTCCAATAAATTAATCTGATATGTCACCTGAACAAGAGCCACCAAATGCACCTCCGGATTTTGTTTTTGACGACTTATCGGTGATTTGGTCCCCTGGTTTGGATGCCATCTACATACTGCCTTTTCAAAACACCAATAACCTCATTCAGGGCCTCCTGATGTTCATAGAAAAGTCATTGCACATAAAGAGATTTGCTGCACACAAGAGTAAACCTGATGAGTTCAGTGTTGGATTCCCCTTGCTTATGAGACTCCTCCACCAAACATTAGACAAAGGTATATAATGTGGGCAGGTTCTCAAGCCAAATGCATCATGTTGTTTCTGCAAATAACGTAATGGGGTAAAACAACAACAACATTATCAACAGCAACAATTTATGCACATTGGCATTCCAGTACCTTTGCAAGGTGGCATATAAAGCAGTTGTCCCAGGAAATACGTCCCTGTAATTGCTAGCTAGTTCCTTCCTTTGTGTGCCATAAGGCGCACAGTTCTTCCATCGTGGGAGACTGCAAGGTGAATGTATCTTCACAGAAACCCCTGCAAGCTGTCAGTCTTTGGATCTCTCTGGTATTTACTTATGTCTTGGAGTTCATCCCTTTTTTTCATCTGCTTTACTTAGCGATAATGAAAGAGATCTATGCTCAAAGCCTGATCCTCAACTAGTTAGCTCATTGATGTCCATAGAGTTAGAGTCAGTCTACAGCCAGCCAGCTGAGAATTTTCGCCTTCGGTGGTCTTCTATACTTTAAATAGGCTTCCTAAAAAATAATTAATTTAACAACAAGAGGAAAGAAAGCAATAAAATAAAATATCCAAACAGCAGCTTCTAAAGTTCTCTTTCAAATGGGATTTTAGGTAAGTCAGACATTTACATAAGTAAGAAAGGCATATTTAAAGATCATGTGAAAGAAGAGTACTGTATAAATGTTTTTCAGCACTACAGATCTGTGCCAAGGAATTACATAGCCCTGGCTATATAAGAAATGTAAATGTTTTACTTAATGGATGAATGAAATGCTACTGAGGTTGTCATCAAGAAGTGTCCTACTAGGAAGGAAGCCCCAATAAAACTCAGTGGGCCTGTTCAGCCGATACTTCAGGCTCTGTGGTTAGTGAAACTGTGGTTCTCTGGGGTTAGTACTAACCACAAGCCATGCTGTCACACACATTTTAATCAGTGGTTAGAGTCGCTAACCCTGCTGCAGATGGTCCAACTGCAGTTAGTGAGTGAGCAGGATTTAGCAAACTGCATTGCACAAGGCACCTTAAACACTGCTGCTTAACCAAAAGCCTTAACCAGCAGGGTTTAAGGTGTCTTCTGAACAGGACCACAGGGACTGCTTTCCAACCATACATGTTTTGTTTTGCTTTGTTTGAAGTCTTCTGGATGATGATGATGATGATGATGATATTAAAATGCAAATATATATCAGTACCCAACTTCCCTGGATACCCCACCTCCGTCTCAAGACCCAAACCTAGTAAATTGAGAGGAAGAAACAAAGAGAAGACTGCAAGAGAGAAAGGAATGGCAGAGGGGAGACAGAAAAATGAAGGGCATGGGGAAGGAAAGGAAATGCAAGCCACCAGAGATACCCAGAATTCAAAGAGCTCTAACAATTCAGATGATACTATTGAATTGAATACTAGCACTACACCTCTGAAATGCCAATTCTAGAAGCTCCTCTGTTTCAATATGCATTGGGGTCAATGCTTCCAGTGCTAGAATGTGAGATGTTTAACTATCATGGCAGCTCACAAGAACTATATTTTTTGGGCTGGATGTAATCTCCCACATAGCAGCATAGGTTAAGAGTTTAAAATTTGAACAATGAATCAAGAACAGTGTTAATCCACTGCTCTTAGAATCAAATGGCAACAGGGCTAGTCCACACAGTATACGAGCTAAAGTTTCTCCAGTTACAGCCACATCTCCAGTAATGGGACACATTAGCAGAAATCCACATATTGCCTAGATAAGGAAACCCATGATATTGTAAAAGGTACGAATTCCATGAGCAACATGTAAGATGGAAACGATCGCTCACAGCTGGTTCACACATGCAAGTACATCAGTTGGCTTTTCATCACATGCTCTCTAGTCTTTCAGTAAGTGCTTTCAGACTGGTGAGTACCAGGGACAGAGCCTTTTTGGTGGTGGCCCATCAATTTGGAACTATCTTCTCAAGGAGATATGTATGCCATCCTCTTTAAAATCCTAAAATCCCAGTTAGCTTTTGGATGATCTTAGAGTTAATTTTATAACTATTTTATTTGCTGCTATTTTACGTGGTTATATATTTTATATTGTTATATGATTGTTCTGGTGTCTTAATGACTTGTCATTGCCATTGGTTATTTATTGGTTAATGTAGATGAGCACAGGTCTGGCAAACACTTTGGCTTCTGCCAAGAATGGGTCGGGGGGGGGGGGTTGGAGAGCTGTGAATTCTGTGGATCGACAGCCACTCCATCTTCCCTGACACACAGACCCAAAAGCATCCCCCCACACACAGTGAGATTGGAGTTCTGCCCTCAGGGAGGAAGCCACTGCAGAATTTTCCATTGTTGTTGGAAACTGAGATCACTTCTCTCCCTGCAAGGAAGGAACCTCTCTGCCCATGGACAGGGAAATCAGCTGTATCCTATAGCCCCTGCGACATTTTGCACCCTTGGAACCAAAGGATTGCTCTCTAAATCTATTAAACAAATAAACAATAATTCGCTGCTGACTGTATGAGTGGTCTCCACTGAAATGTACTGCTTCTGGACTAATAGGAAAATCTGTGGTGTCTGACATGTGATGTCTTATTCACGTGGGCCAATCACCACTTAAGGCTGCAGCTATCGAAGAATTAGCGTGCATGCGTGACGCAGCTCTTCTAGTTGTGTTCCTTTCCCCCAATTGTTAAACTATAAGAAGGAAGACTTTCAGTCCATTGCAGCAGAACACAGGTTACATGAAAAGGAATATTACTTTCTAGCAAACTTTCTGTGTGAGGGTGGAGGGTTGTGGGGAAATGTTAGCCTGTCTAGAGAGAGCAATGAGTAATACTGATAACATTTCATGGGAACTCATCTGAAACACTGCAGAACTCAAGTTGAAGAAGCCAAAGGTGATAGGCTGTGACACCATCCATATATCATTTCCTGGTGCACCACAAGCCACAAAATATTGTGCCTTCATGTGCCGAATGGCTTGGAGGAGAACTTCTAATAGATGGATGCTATCTAAAAGAGCCAGTTATACAATTATTCCCTGTGCTTCTATATCCCAGGGCATTTGCAGTGCAATCCTATATATGTCAATTTAGAGGTATGTCCCATTGAATTCAATGGGATTCATTCCCATTATAGGATTGCAGCCATAACATAATAGGAAAGTGTGATATGCAAACATGACAATTATGTTCAATAGTTTCTCCACCTGTTCCTCCTGCAACTCTCTTTTCCATTCATCAAACATTTATGGAAACATTTAAGTAACATATATATATATATATATATATATATTTCCCTCAGCGCATTATGGTATAGGCTTCTTAGTCTCCAAAAACCCATCTGATCATCCCAGTTCATTCTAAATGTGTATTTCATTCCAGCTACATGTGCTGATCTAAAACCGCTGTGACCTTATAACAGCAGAAACTCTCTGTCATTCTTTCACATTTATTCCACCGTATGATTCATCAGTGATATAGGTAAAGGTAAGCTAGGAAGGAAGGTTTCTGAAAAGCTATCCTGTTATTACATTTATAATACATTTCCTCCAAGGAACTCAAGGGAGCCAACATGGTCTAACCCCTCCTCCTTTATCCTCACATCAATTTTGTGAAGTATGGATGAAGGTTACCCAGTGTTCATGGCTGATGGGAGGGCACTAGAACTAAAGTCTTCATGGACCTGATCTAACCACTATACAACACTGGAAGCCAAACTACATGTTATGCTAATTGTATACTGCGTAGCAAGGCTTGTCCATTTAACAAATTTAGTGTAAGTACATGAGGTCCCTGTTCAGTTCGAGAGCCCTATGAGAGGGGAAGCTTAAACCTTTCCCTGGCATTTTTTCTCCCTGAAATCGCCTTTCCCCCCCCACTCCAGAGCTTACAAAAAGAATAATATTCTCCGTTAATTTAACTCTCTCCCCTCCCAGAGTACAGTAGTCCCAATCTGACTCAGAACCATACATGCTCACACAAGAGTAAAGAAGAAGAAGAAGAAGAAAAGTCAAGCCTCAGCTACATGCTATACAGTTAGCATAATGTGTAGTTTTGCTCTGGCTCACCAGAAACTGGGCGGTGGGGAATCATCTTAATAGTCTTTCACACCAATGATGATAAACTGAAAATATTTGTGCATGTTGATAAACAGATCATAGAAAGACAAGTTCTCTTCCACTTAGAAGTGACAAAGACAATCACTGACCTAGGTTTTATCCTTGGAATAAAAATGAATGTTACAGTGCAACTGTGGTGTAGTGGTTAGAGTGTTGGACTGGGACTCAGGAGATCATTCAACCATGAAGCTCACTGGGTGACTTTGGGACAGTCATTAATTCTCAGCCTAACCTACCTCAAAGGGTTGTTGTGAGGATAAAGTCGAGTGGAGGCCCTGTAAGGTTCCTTGGGTTCCTTACAAGAGTAGAAAAGGTGGACTATAAATGTAATAAAAAAATAAGTTTAAAAATGTGTATTGTTTCTACAATATCTGAACAGGAAGCCCATCTGGCACAGTGCAGCAAGGGAGGCCACTCAGGTTGTAGTTACAGCACCATGGAGAGCTCCAAGTGAGCCACTTGCTCCATGAAGTCTAGCCATGGTCATTCATGCACTAGTAAACTCATGATTAGACTACTGTAAGATGGTCTATGTGGGGCTGCCCATGTGTGTGGTCCAGAAGCTGCAGCAGAACATAGAACGCAGCAGCTGAGGTGCTCACAGGGACATCTAGCTATGTTCATATAAAATCTGTTCTAAAAGAATGGCACTGGCTGCCTGTTAGCTGCTGAGCCACTTCTTCTAAAGCCCTAAACAATTAGGGATCAGCATACCTAGCAGACTGCCTTCCGTTATATACACCCAGGCGACAGTGACGATCTTCAGAGGAGGTCCTGTTGGCCATTCCGAAATGAACGGAATGTCGCCATGAAGAACCTTAATGGCAAGGCCTTCCCAGTAGCAACACCCATCCTCTGGAAAATCCTCCCTCGTTCAGTTCAGGAGGCAGAAAATGTAACATCTTTTAAACACCTCCTGAAAACATACCTTTTCACACAGGCTTTCCCTCTACTGCAATTTATCTGATTTTATATTGCATTCTTAAACTTTTAACTTTTTAAATTTATTGTATGCTTATTTTTTTTTATGGTTTTAATTGTGTATTGCCCAGAGAGCCTTGGCTATGGGGCAGTATAAAAATGTAATAAATAAATAAAGTCAAGGGCAATCCTTGGAATGAAGACATTTATTCCTCCAAGCCAGATTGCCGCTCCCAGGTTCTCCCCTTTCTTAAGGAGTGGAAGTTCTTAAAGGAGCAGACCTCTGGCTTGGAGTCTAGAACTCCTCCTTTACTTGGAAATTCTCTCCAGGCTCATGGATGGGAATCAGAGCAGGCATGGAAGGGGAATTGAACCCTTCCCTGCCCTGCTGTAGTCCTGAGGACACTTGCTTTTCTCCAGAAGATATCTGCATTGGAGGGAAAGCCAACACCAACCTCAGAGGAGGGATTTTCTTTAGGACTGCAGAATGGGAGGAAAGAACTAAATTCTCCTTCCATGCCTCCTCTCCAGGGAACCCCAGAGCATAGTATTGGGATTCCAGGAGGGCCAGATTTAGCCCCTAGGCCTAAGCATCTGCATTCCTTGTTTAAATGTGATGTGAATTTTCAGATGAATATAGGAAACTGCTCTGGAGCAAGTCAGACACACTCAAATGCCATGTTTTTCATATCCGGCATGATCCTGTGCATGTTTAAGTGGAAGCATGTCCAACTAAGTTCAATAGGGATTAATGCTAAGGAAGTGTGCTTTGAATCACAACCTCAGGTTATTCTCTTGTGTCTCCATGCCAACAAGTTCTTTATTTATTTTTTCCTGTGGCAAACATGGCTGCCAGACATTAGAGGCACACATCTTTAACACCATCACATGATCAACCTATGAGGGAAGGTTACAACAGCTGCAACTGTTTAGCTTGGGAAAAAAGGAGAGTAAGGGGAGACATGATAGAGGTGTACAAAATTATACATGGTGTGGAGAATGTGGATAGAGAGATATTTTTCTCCCTCTCCCATCATACTAGAACCCAAGGTCATCCCATGAAGTTGATGGGGTAGGGGATTCAGGACAGATAAAAGGAAGGACTTCTCCACACAGTGCATAGTTAAAATATGGAATTCACTTCCACAACACATAGTGATGGCCACCACTTTGGATAGCTTTAAAAACAGCTTAGACAAATTCATATAGGATAATGCTATCAATGGTCGCTCGTCTTGATGGCTATTGCTACCTCCAGTATCAGAGGAAACTCCAGTTGCTGGGGAACATGGCAGGAGGGTGCTGTTGCACTCCTGTCCTGCTTGTGGGTTTCCCATGGGCCACTGTGTGAACAGAATGCTGGACTAGATAGACGGTTGATCCAGCAGGGCTGTTCTTATGTTCTTATCAAAAGCAACACCAGGTAATTCACACTGAACGACCACATTTCTAGGAACTATCATACCAATAAAAATCACTTTGTTTCTATTTTACATATCATGTCAAACATAGCCACATGGTTGCTGTTGTTTTTAAAGGGCATTAGAGGTTTAAAAATGCACCACTTGTGACAGCACATTAAAAGCAAGCCGGAAAGAGGGAACTTGCATAATCTGCAAATTGTGAGGTTAAAAGCCTTCTTGTTCCGATGCGCATCATAGAGAGGGGATGCTAAGAGACCAACGGAATATAGCTAGGTAAAAGCACTTTGCTTTGCCTCAATTCCCAGACTGCAAATATGTGGTTGTTTGTTTCAGAAAAGAAAAAGGGGACACCTCCACCCACCAAAGTGGTACTTTGCACCTTTGAATGGAATCCAAAGTTCACATCTCCTTCACTTAAAAATAAATCCCTCATCAAATAGTTTGACTCAAGCAGAGCTAGAATAGGGAGGTGTTTGTTATTTCTAACCATTCTGCCTCCATGTGGCATTACTTTTTTCTTTTGCTATCCCTTTTCAGAGATTTAGGCCCTTTCCACACCAGGCGTTTCGCCTGAGATGGCTCCTGGCTGGTTCCCATGAGTCCAAATGGCACACAGGGATTCCCAGGGGTGGGGGGTTGGCCATAGGATTTTCCAGGGATAAGGAAACCCTGGAAAATCCAGAATCTTCTGAGATGTGGCCGCCCATCCTGGGTGTTGCCGTACTTACTCATGAGACACACCATGCGGTTCTGTGCCCATCAGGGGAGGGGGGGCAAGTTTGCCATCCCCAGGATGGCAGAGGGTAGGGGGCCCCAGATTCCACACATATTTGTTTTCACTCTTCCCTGGTATAAAAACAAAACAAAATGGTGGGTGCGATGGCCCGATGGCCCGGGAAGAGCCCAGGTCATCGCACAAATGGTGTGCATTAATGCAATGATCCCGGAAGCAGGCACTTCCAGGATCGCCACCCCTCTGTCCCTCTACACCCATCTGGTGTAGAAAGGGCCCCAGTAACTATGGCACTGTGGTGGTGATGGTAGTGGAAGGGGGATAAAACAAGACAATAACTTCTGTCCACATTCACATCCCCCACTCATTCATCCATCGCTCATTTTCTCCAGACATTCTAGAATCCTGGAAAATGTAGAGTATGCACTCTATGTGCGTACAAGTTGTACATGCTTAGGCTATGTACAGACAATCAGATGAATGCATGGAGTAGAAACAAGAAGATCACAGAATCATAGAACAGTAGAGTTGGAAGGGGTCTATAAGGCCATCAAGTTCAACCCCCTACTCAATAGTCCAACCCCCTGTTCAAAATATCTCCCTGTTCTATTTCTTGATGGTTCCTGTGATTTTACTTGGACGCTCCTCTTGGATTCCACCTGAATGAGAAATTCTGCTCTTAATTTGTGAGCTGGAGTACATGCAGTTTGCCCCATCTTTCAGTTCCGTCAGTTCATTTGCACCTCCATGAATAATGTGCAGGTACACATAGATAAAATGCTTGGGGGGGGCACACAGTCTTGATGTGGTCATATACATGATTCCATCAAGATTCTTTTTGTGAACTCTTTATCAATGCACATGTGTTCCTGCACTCTGCTAAGACACCACTGTGACAGTGCCCTGGAGCTAGGCTATGTTGAGGGCATTGTAGGAACTTAAAATGGTGGTCAGACCCCATCCTGGTGCTGCCTGGGGCCCTGGGTTGGAAAATATTTTAAAGGGGAGCCTGTGCCAGGTGTCTCCATTAGGTCCTGTTGGGGTGCTGGGACCCTGGTAGCTGTTCCAGAATACCCAGAGTTGACCCCAGACCTGTTTGAGGACACCCCATCTCGTGACTGAAAAAACAGGGATGTGCTTGCTAACCCCACCCCCTCCATTGGATGCCCAATGGCCCAGGCCCTGCCAACCTCCATATGTGGAGACTGAATTTCTGCAATAGGGAGCCAGCTCTGTGCGTAGACTCATCATTTAGAACCCTGGTCACACAGAGTTCCAAAACATGCAAGGGCCTACAAGGGTAGAGTAAGCAGAGCTTCAGCCCCGACGTGCAGTGTGATGGGACCAGGGAAAGGGATATGACAGAGATATGACTATGGGGCGCACCTCACTCTCCCCCCCCTCACACAACAGGGAATGAATGAAGCTTGAACACCTAGTTAGGGCTTTAGGGTGCATGACTAGGGTGGCCATGTGTCCTCTTTTGCAGAGGGTAGTCCTCTGTTTGAAGAGCTGTCAGAGGACTTCCCTCTATTTTGAAGGTCTCCTCTATTTGAAGGGCTGTCCAGTCCAAGTCTAGTTTCTCTGCACGCATTGCGTCTGCGAATTCGCGTCCAGCGGAATGTTCAGGGTGGTGAGGGGTCTAACTCGGGCACCTTCTCCCCTGAATCCTATTTTAGAGCCTTCGGCAGTTCGCTGTGATGCCTTTAATGATCATTTCACAGATAAAATCTCTCGGATAAGAGCCGACTTAGATGCCATTGTTATAGCAGAGGCTGACGATGGAGTGTCCAATGACTCCGCGAGTAGAATTATACTGGATCGGTTTCAGTTGGTGAGTACCGAGGACGTGGACAAGCTGCTTGGACGAGTGAGGACGATGACTTGCCCTCTCGATCCCTGCCCTTCTTGGCTGGTCGTCCAGGGAGGAGATGCGGTTAGATCGCAATTACAATATATTATTAATGCATCTCTCAGGGAGGGGACTTTCCCATCATGTTTAAAAGAAGCAGTGGTACGGCCGCTTCTAAAGAAGCCCTCCCTGGATCTCCTGGACTTTAATAACTACAGACCGGTATCAAACCTTCCATTCTTGGGCAAGGTGATCGAGAGGGCGGTTGCCTTTCAACTCCAAGTAGTCTTGGATGACACTGATTTTCTAGACCTATTTCAAACTGGCTTCAGGGCGGGATACAGAGTTGAGACTGCTATGGTCGCCTTAGTGGATGATCTACGCCTTAGTATTGACAGGGGGAGTGTGTCCCTGTTGGTACTTCTGGACCTCTCAGCAGCTTTCGATACCATCGACCATGGTATCCTTCTGGAACGCCTGAGGGGATTGGGAATCGGGGGCACTGTGCTTCAGTGGTTCCAGTCCTACCTCTCGGGCAGGTTCCAGATGGTGATGCTTGGGGATAGCTGCTCTGCAAAGAAGGAGCTGCTGTGTGGCGTACCGCAAGGTGCCATCCTTTCCCCAATGCTGTTTAACATTTATATGAAACCGTTGGGAGAGATCATCCGGAGGCATGGGGCGGGGTGCTATCAGTATGCTGATGACACCCAAATATATTTCTCTATGCCTTCGATAACAGCGCCAGCTAAGGATAGTGTGTCTCCTCTGAATGAATGCTTGGAGGTGGTAATGGGCTGGATGAGGAAAAACAAACTGAAGCTGAATCCAGACAAGACGGAGGTGCTTGCTGTCAAAGGCCGCAACCTGGGTTTGGAGGTGTGTCAACCGGTTCTGGATGGGGTTACACTCCCCCTGAAAGACTGTGTTCGCAGCTTGGGGGTGCTCCTGGATCCGTCGCTCCAAATGACAGCCCAGATAGATGCGACAGCCAGGAGTGCCTACTATCAGCTTGGGCTGATATGCCAGCTGGGCCCCTTCCTAGAGTTGGAAGACCTAAAGATGGTGGTGCACGCGCTGGTAACTTCGAAGCTCGACTTCTGCAATGCGCTGTACATAGGGCTACCTCTATGCCTAGTCCGGAAACTTCAACTAGTTCAAAATATGGCAGCCAGGTTGGTCACCGGTACATCTAGGGGTGACCATATTACGCCAGCTTTAAAATCGCTCCACTGGCTGCCAATTAGTTTCCGGGCGAAGTATAAAGTGTTGGTTATTACCTTTAAAGCCCTACATGGTTTGGGTCCAGGTTACCTGCAGGATCGCCTTCTCCCATACAATCCGCCCCGCACGCTCAGGTCCTCTGGGAAGAATTTACTGCAGTCGGCCAAGACTAGGCTGACAACCGTTACCCAGAGGACCTTCTCTTCTGCCACTCCCAGACTGTGGAATGACCTGCCGGAGGAGACTCGTCAACTTAACAGTCTTTTAGAATTTAAGAAAGCTATAAAGACTGTTCTCTTCCGGCAGGCATATCCAGTGGAATTTTAGAATGTTTTAAGGATGTTTTTAGGATGTTTTAGGATTTTTATGCAGTTTTAATAATATGTGTTATGTTTTAATCAGTTTTATGTATTTTATCATGTTGTTGTTCCCCGCCTCGATCCAGACGGAGAGGCGGGTAAGAAATAAATTGTTATTATTATTATTATTATTATTATTATTATTATTATTGGAAGGAAGAACTGGGCCTGGATGTTGCCCGTTCACAGCGCCTGGATAGCAGACTGAACAAGCACCTGGTCACCATCGTCTACACTGTGGTGCAATGTACTATATTTCTATTTAAACTACAATAATTATTTTATAAATTTGCAATGATATATACAAATTAGCATATTCAAATTTCATGCCAGTTGGTGTCCTCTGTTTTGACGATACATGTCCTCTTTTTTGGCAATTTGTAAGTGGCCATAGAGCTCTAAACCAGTATAGATACTAGCTAGTTCACACAAGCAGCTAGCATCCCCCTTTCTTCATGCAGTCATGTACTTGGGAACACAAAGAAAGTTTAGTAAGAAGGAGCCACTTACATGGGATTAACAGTGATAATTTTGGGATGGTGCTGATCCTAGCACAGGTATTAACATGGGAATAGACTGAAGTGTAGTTATATCACTACTATAATATCACAGTTATATATTCAATCTTATGTGTCAGAGGCTTCTAAGAATCTAATTCCCTGCCAGGCTGTTACCAGCAGGGCAAAAGGAGGTGATATTCACCTCTCTGTCTTCCATTTTACAGATTTTCCTCTAGACAAGCGTTTGAGGCCATCTAGAGGAGGCATCCTGGCATGGCTGAGCCAGGGCCAGAGAGGCCATAGGATTTCTACTATCCCAAGCTCTCCTTTTCCCTCCCCACCCACCAAAAAACTCCTTTCCCCTGCCTCCAAGGCTGCATCTGCAAATTCGGGACGCAACTGGGCACAATTTTTCTACAGAGGCTGCGAGGAGTAGTGGTCGTAGATGAAGGCATGTGGAGAGATCAACTCAGAAGTTCTCCTTCCAAGGATGTAGCGGTGTCTAAAGCATTGGAAGAGGGACTCTAAAGAATCCTATAGTCCCTGGGACCATAGGATTGCTCTCTCTCTCTGCTATGTGCAAAAGCAATCTAAGAATAAAGTTTGACTAGAACTCACATGTCACATCATTAAAAAAAATGCACATTCCTTTCGCTTGAAATCTCTGATAAGTCCAGATCAAAGAGGGGGGAATTACATAGTAGGCCCATTTTAAGGCAGAGCTATTTAAACTAGCAAAATATGATTTATTGGTCCGAGTTAGAGAGTTTACTGCCAAATCTTGTTGAATTAAGATAGAGATAAAGTGGATGAGCTTCTAAAGTATGCTCTTGCATTGGAAAGTAAGTCCACAGAAGGGGCATCATCTTATGTAGCAGATTTTGATAAGCATTCAGAATCACAGCTGTTTATCTTAGTTAAATAGGAAGAATGTCCAGAGAGGCATCCGCGTTAGTGTAGCAAAAACAACAGAGTCTTATGGCACCTTAAAGACTGACAGATTTATTGCAGCATAAGTGATTGTGGACTAGAGCCCGCTTCATCAGATGTATGAAACATCAACATCAACTGGCATGCATGCGGATATAGCTATAGCTGTATAGTAGGGCTGTGCACAATTTGGCCTCAGCCTCAAAATTCTGAGGCTTAGGCAGCCATTTTCTAGTCAAAGCAGAAAAGTCCTACAACTCCCAGCATGCTTTGCAAGGGAGGGAAGTACTTACCAGGCTCCAGGTGCTCATGGCCTCACCATTGCTATTCCCGGTGGATCGCCCACCCAGTTGAGCAATCAGGGCTGTGGGAGACCCTGCATGGCTTGTTGCAATGTCCGTGTGTCCCCTCAGCTCTGCCAGCTTCCATCTGCTCCTCTCCGATGCTGACTCTGAAAGTGCGCAGAAAGGATCTGGCCCGCAAGGGTCATAAACCAAACAGCCAGTTCTGCAATACACCAATTTGCCTATGATTTGCATGTGCTAATTTATATGTATAGATGCAGATTCAGTAAGGATTATTATAATTTAAACTGGAATACAGTGCCTATCGTCATAGCATTGAAGAGTGTGAGCAGGTGAACTGTGCACCTTGCTTAGTCTGCTGTCTAGGTGCTGTTGATGGGCAACTTCGAAGCCCAGCACTGCCTTCTCACGCTGCTTTCCCTTTAGGCTGGACTTGAACAGGAAAGCCCTTCAAAGAAAGGATGCCTTCAAAATAGAGGACAGTCCTTTGAATGCCTGTCAAATAAAGGACTGTCCTCTACAAAAGAGGACACATGACCACCATATATATAGGGATGTCGGAGAAATGCGCAAAAGAATCAAATGAGTTTGGATTCTGCAGCGGACTGGCTTTTCCTAAGTCGCAAAAATTCCATGGATCTGAGCACTGCCTTTTTTACTTTCTGGAATTTTACGCAAATTGAATCATAGAAAAATGCATTTTTAAAAAAGCTGAAAATGTGCATGTTTTCCCATAGGCTAAAACATGAAAATCTGCATTTGGGGGAGGTGCATTTTAGGAGATTTGTGTCTTTTCACGAGTGTGAATTTCCACAAATACAAATTTGCATGAATTTGGGGAACTGGAATAAATCCAATTCCATCAATGAGTGGACAATGGCACGAAAGGCCCCTGACAACTTGTAAAATGCAGACGGATCCACACAAATACAAGCATAAGTCTTTAAGGTGCCACCAGAGCCTTTGTTGTTTAGATTGGGACATCACTAGAAACAACAGAACTGTAGAAAATATAAACTGGTTTTTTTTTTGTTTTTTTTTGGTCTGGCCTGTGCATAATGAGCCCACAACACGGCTAATTCTTTGAGGCAGTTTTTCAAACATTATATTCATGTTTCTATATTTCATCATATGTTTAAACCTCCCAGGAGCTTTGCCACTTTATCAGTGTGAAAACACTATTTGTATCACAGAACGTTTCCACCAAGATCAGCATTTGACCTGTGCAATCATTATTCCCACAAATGACATTATGGGCCAGTGGATGAGACATACACACAAGCACACCTCTATTTCACTTTCAGGTCACCTCGGCAGCTTTGAGGACAGGCTGTTACTGGTTTAATGCCATCACTTTCATTCTCACCTAAGCAGCTTGCAGCTGCTGCCTTTGAGACAGAATCAATACGGAATGCCGAGATGCTGCTTTTACACCGTTCCTTGTCAGAATGTACATAGGACTTTGAAGCAAGCCAACAATATGCCGTTCTGCTTGTGTACTCTTACAGCAACATGGAGGTTCATAACAGAAAATTGGTGCCTCCCCCCCCCCCCACACACAAGAAGTATCATTTTCAAATGAGATATGCTTTATTTGGGGGGGGGGGGAAGTGTGAAATATGATCTAGAGGAGGGAACACCAGCACCACACATACATCCAGATTTGCTGCTGCTGAGTTAGGGAGAAGAAGAAAGACTCTACCACTGGATAGGAGGCACAAAAGATTCTCCTTCTTCATTGTGATGGTTGAGGAAAAGTCAAACTTTTAAAGTCCAGTTGCCTGTCTACAGCACAGCCCAATGTCCTTGGTGCAGCCTGTCAATTTCTGCCATACAAGTAAAGAATCAGGCCTATATTTCACAATACCATTAATATTGTGGAAAAGCAAATGCAATACCGTGCTTCTCAAAAGTCATTTTCAATTGGTACCATTTTTCTAAGGCCTCATCTACACCAAGCAGGATATTACACTATGAAAGCAGTATAACAGAGGTATAGAAAAGGCAGGAGCCACACCAAGCAGTATATAGAGATATGAACAGGGCGACCATTTGAAAAGGAGGACAGGGCTCCTCCTGTATCTTTAACCGTGGAGTAGAAAATGGAATTTCAATAGGTGTCATTTGTATTCATGCAGCACCTGGTGAAATACCTCTTCATCACCACAATTAAAGCTGCAAGAGTCCTGCCCAGAGTGACCAGATACAAAAGAAGGCAAGGCTCCTGCAGCCTTCACTGTTGTGATAAAGAGGGAATTTCACCAGGTGCTGCATGCATGAAAATGACACCTGCTGAAATACTCTTTTCAATACAACTGTTAAAGATACAGGAGCCCTGTCCTCCTTTCCATATGGTCACCCTGAAGCAATGTCAATGGGCCCCAACAGTTGTCAGTGCACTTCAATACCGCTATAAAGCAGTAGTGTGGCTCCGGCCTTTTATATACCACTTTCATACCACTTCTCTTAGTGCAATATCCTGCTTGGTGTACATGAGGCCTAAGTCAGCCTTCACCCAAACTGGTACCTTCTGGATGTGCTGGACTACAACTCCCAACATTCCCAGCCAGCATGACCAATAGCTGTGGTGAGTAGGGATTAGGGGAAGTGTAGTTCAATGCATCCAATGCAAGTTGGAGAAAGCTGTGCTAAGATGTGTAAAACATGTTGTTTGCTGTGGGTTCTACTCTCACTGAAGCAATAGTGTTGGCATCTTGATCCCATTGCCTATGATCTATCCATCCCAATGGGTCACAGGCAGTGCGCTGGAGATATTGAACCAGAATGAGAGTTGGGCTGGGTTCACACATTGCCAAAGCAGATCAAGTAGTAGACAAATATATGTGTTCCCTCGTTAAAATAGTCTGACCATCTGAAAAGGAGGACAGGGCTCATGTAACTTTAACAGTTGTAGAGAAAAGGGAATTTCAGCCAGTGTCATTTGTATGCAATTAGTTCCTGGTGAAATTCCCTCTTCATCACAACAGTTAAAGTTGCAGGGGCCCTGCCTTCTTTTGTATATGGTCACTCTAGTATAGTGCCTGCACCTTTAACTGTTGTGATGAAGAGGGAATTTCACCAGGAACTAATTGCATACAAATGACACTGGCTGAAATTCCCTTTTCTCTACAACTGTTGAAGTTACATGAGCGCTGTCCTCCTTTTCAGATGGTCAGCCTAATTAAAAGGGCAGTGTAAACTAGACACAAAACCAAACTTTCAGGGATATTGGAGGCATTTTTACATGAGGTTTTCATCCCACACCTTTAGCAAGGCATCTGCTTCTGGATTCTTCTGCTTCCAGCTCCTTTACACATGCTTTTTTTCTGAGCATTTTCTTTCTGTGCCTTTCTATATATTTCATCATTCAGCCACTAGATGGTGCTGTGGCATAGCAGAATTGCACAAATACCTGAGCCTCTCATTCAGCCATTTCAAAATAATACCAGCCTTTCCTCATTAGGAAAAAAATGTGGAAATGGTTGCAAAGCACAGGAGAGCCATGTAAACAACCTGCAAACTACCATGAGTGAGCAATCACAAGCGCACAATAAAAGCCTCATGTAGAAAGGCTCCAGTACAGGCCTTCAATACCTCCATTTGTGTGCTCTTAGATCTGAGTCTTGTGAACCACCCAGAGAGCTTCAGCTATGGGGCAGTAAAGAAACATAATAAATGAAATGAATCACTAACTATCAAGATAAGAGAAAATGTGAACTCTCACTTAAAAATGCCGCTCTTATATTTTCCACCTTTCTTTTCCAGAAGCTTCAGTTCGAAATCATTATGACTGCTGCTAGTGGCCAATAGATTTAACAAAATATCAGCTCTGACTCCAGTGTGCCATTTTTTACCAGATGTATTTAAATTGCACTTCTAATCCACAGCTCAGGCACTCTGCCAAGGATGTTGGCATATATGAAAAAGGAAATTTTCACAATTCAATATTAGGGTGTAACTATTTTCTTTCCCAGTTATCATATTTTACAATCTCATAGCTCAGGCTAAGGCTTGTAACACCCTAATGGCTAATTGTTCATAATGAAGTAACTGATCAATGGGGAAAAGGGAATGCATCTTTTACTACACTAGCAAAACTGGCCTTCGTTACCGTTAGCCTTTCAAACAACAAATGGCTTGTTAAACTAAAATGGATCAACATTAACAAAGGTCAGTGGGGGAATAATTCTGTTTGAAGCTCCAACCTGAACTCTCATTTTTCATAATTATTCTGCTCTTTTCTCATCCTACAGTTGCGCACAGAGGAATATGTGCTTCTTATTAGCACTATGTAGTTCTTCAGAAATGCTGACACACAATATAAATTCAATGCCTACCAGCCCTACAGAAAGATCACAACGGACATTACCGTTCCACACCCACACAGCAAGGCATCCCACTTGCTCATTCTTGCCCACATGGCAAACTGTGGAGGAGGTGATTTTCCCCTCCCCCATTCTAGTGTTTACATAAAATACACCATACAACACAGAGAAATATATTTGCCACATCGACTAATTGCTGATGACTCTTTCTCTCACACATGCGCACGCATATTAGGGTGACCAGATAAAATCCAGGTCAGGGCTCATGTAACTTTAACAGTTGTAGAGAAAAGGGAATTTCAGCCAGTGTCATTTGTATGCAATTAGTTCTTGGTGAAATTCCCTCTTCATCCCAACAGTTAAAGTTGCAGGGGCCCTGCCTTCTTTTGTATATGGTCACTCTAGTATAGTGCATGCACCTTTAACTGTTGTGATGAAGAGGGAATTTCACCAGGAACTAATTGCATACAAATGACACTGGCTGAAATTCCCTTTTCTCTACAACCGTTAAAGTTACATGAGCCCTGACCTGGATTTTATCTGGTCAGCCTAGCATACATACTGTGATGATTTCATGCAATATGATTAGACAACTCTTAATTTCAGTATAAAGGCATGCCCACCCACCCACATTTTGGATTTTCCATTTAAAAGGAAAAGGAATCATGTTTGTTTGTTTGTTTGTTTGTTTGTCCCCCCCCCCCCCCACAGGGCTTTCAACCAGTTCCTGGTTGATGGGTGGCTGGAAGCAAAGGGACAGATATTCTAACAAGTGGTGTAGTGAATCAGGGCTCATAGGGATGCAGCAATGACACTTTTTTATTAGCAGGGACAGTGATGTCACCTGCCACCACCACTACCTCTCAGAATTCCTTGTTCACTGAGTTGTGAGGGAGGGGATGAATTTTTCAGCAACAATATACAGTTGTGAGCTACCCCTACTGTAATGCTAAGAATTTTGGGGTGGCCTGGTCTTGAATGGGCAGTTCGAGCCCACTGGCTTTCCAAAAGAATTGCTCCTGGAGTATATGGATCAACACAGCTGGCTGCATTTTGGCCTCTCCTTGGGACGTGGCTATGCATCTGTCAGAATAAGTGCCTGCACTCCAAACCTTTACTACTACACCACTAATTGTAACACAGGTATTCTAATTCACAGTGGCAATTGGAAGAGCCTAGTATACTCCCAGTGGAGGAGACAATTTGCATTTTGGTGGCTAGGCTGAAAAACAAATACGAACATCCAGCATGCCTGAATAGCTATATGCTCCCCTGTAGAGTGTTCCTGAATTGGTGCCTCCAACTGGTAACGCGTTGCTAGCAAGTCCGAGAATTGCTTTATGCAGACGTATATATTTCTCATCATCACTCACAGATGACATTTAAGATCTTCAGAGGAGGTCTTGCTGGTCATTCCGAAATGAACTGAATGTCGCCATGAAGAATCTCAACAGCAGGACTTCTCTGTAGCATCACCCACCATTTGGAAAAAACCATCTCTCCTGCAGTTCAGGAGGCAGAAAATGTAACATCCTTTAAATGCCTGCTGAAAACCCATCTTTTCATACAGGCTTTCCCTGGGGCTGTAACTACTGCCAATTTTATTTTGATTTTACATATTTTCTTTTTAAAATTTTTGAATCTTTATATTATGTTTTGATTTCTTGCATTTTATGGTTTATTGTGAACTGGCCAGAGAGCCTCGGCTATTGGGCAGTATAAAAATGTAATCAACGAACCCAACCCATTCAGGGTCTGCACTTTCCCCCATGGCAAAACACTGCATGTGAAATTATCTCAGGTACCACAGGTCAGTGGGAGAGTGCCTGTTTTGCATCTAGAAGGTCCCAGGAGCAACATCCCCCACCCCAGTAATGTCATGGCTCAGACCCTGGATTCAAGCACCTCTGCATCAGAAGAGCTACCTTGGGACATGAAGGACCCTGAAAATAAAGGAGATCATTATTCCTTCTTGTATAATTTAGCCTGATTGGCAGTGGTCATCCAGGATTTCAGACAGGATCCTTTCCCAGAGATGCTGGGGTTGAACCTGGGATTTTTTGCATGCAAACCAGGCGCTCTACCATCCAGCTAGCATTCACTGAGGCAAATCTGTGCTGGATTGCAGTGGTGCAGCTAGGTAATTCTAGACCAGGGTCTTAAAGGTCTTACTGTGGGGTGGGGGGATTTAGATGGCCTTGTGTATTACTTCAGTGGTGAAGGACAGAACCAACTGCTTCCACTGTCCTTATACGTTCAAGCAAAATACAAAATAAATAACAGCAACAAAACTGTTTGCCATCCCTAAGAAAAAAGAATTCTCTGAGCACGCACAGTCTCCCATTCGAATGTCACTTAAATCAAAGCACCGGCCACAACTTCACGTCGCTGGGAGCACGGCGCCTTGATGCCTCCCCGGCGTCATGCGCCGCATTTACACCCCTTAGGTAAGTCCTGACGTAAGGGGCATGACGGCGCCTCTTCTTTTGTTGCCGCCCGCACCACCGGCGTGGCGGCTGCTGGAATGGGGACTGGGAGCCTCAGCTCCCCTACTCCCAGGTAAGTTAAATAAATAAATAAAATACAAACAGTGGGGAGGACAGCGGAGGCGCATCGGTTCCCCCCCTTTTTTAACAACTTTAAATGTGGGGGAGGACTGCCGCTAACTAAAAAAGTCGTGTTTAATGGCTGATTTTTTTAGTTCGTGGCAAAGGGCCTTTGCCCCTACATGTCTTTGCATTGGCAGCTGCGTCATGTAACACAACTGCCGCCAGTGCAAAGACATGTCGACAGAAACTCTCCGTCTAGAGGTACCCACCATCATGACTATGGGAATAAAATGGAGTTGTTTCTGCCGATCTCAGGCCAACCACATTTACCTGGGGAAAGCACCATTTTGTTGTAGGAAAGGAAAATTGCTTTTTAAAAAGTCATTTGGAGAGGGGGGCCTGGACTGCACCATTGCTGGATTGCACCCAGTATCCTGATGCAATGAGTACATACCAAGACAGTGGTATGTTAGCCACCATTCCACATTTTGTACTAGGCAAAGTGCTAAGAATCTACAGTTGCATAGTCGTTTTGAGGGGGGTGGCGTGTCAAGTAAAATAAACATGCCAAGTATAGGATAGGAGACTAACCGAATAAATATTTTAAAAGTACACATACCTACTTTAGAAGGCTATGGCTGCAATCCCACGCACACCCTCTTGGGAGGAAGGTATCAAGATGGGGCCTGGGCTCCCTGGTTTGGTTCCATGCTGAGTCAGACTCGTAGGCTGAACTAAAAGAAGGTCAGGCAAGTCAGGGAGTGGAGAAGGAAATTCCCCAAGATTCTCCAGGAGTCAGGGAATAATCTTCCCAGGAGCTTATCGAACAGGAAGCCCAGGTTCAGAGACTTCCTTCTCCTCCCCCCTCCCTTGGGAACTCAGTCTTTGTTGGAGGGGGAGGGAGAATTGACACATCCCAGAGTCAGCCAGAGTCAAGCGGGTGGACTTGAAGGAGGTGGGAGGTGGTCTGCCAGACCTAGATGCATGGAGCAGGGGGTTGGACTCAATGGCCCCTTCCAACTCTACTATTCTATGATTCTGTGATGCTATGATTCTATGACCCTTCCTGTAAAAGCCTGTCAGGCACAGTGGGAAGCCATCCATTTAGCTGATAGGCAGCTGCCTTGCTTTGTTTAGCTAATTAAGCTTAGAGGATAGCTCCTAGCATGCACACTCCCTTCAGGTGTGAAGAGGTCTTTTCTACTGAATCAAGACTTTGTGGATTGCACAGTGAATCTCTGTCACCTCACATTTCAGTTGAAGGGCTTGGAATCCTGACAGAAGACTCATTGAACTAAACAGGAGTTTCTTCAAGTACAAAGTGTACAGGATCGAACTGTAAAGCAGGGATCTTAAATCCAGCAGTCCATGGCTAATAATGTTAAGCAGAAATGATTGTAAAGGACATTTTATATATTGGGAGCAGCATACTCAAAGTGTTATTGCTGCATATCATTCTTTGCTATCCGAACACCCCCATCTCACCCTTTAAGGTTTTATGCAGTCAATTTACGAGATGCCAGGGGCAGGGGTAGGCTCATTTACTCTGCGCTGTAAAAACGAAAAGAAAAAAAGTATGATGACTCCTCGCAAAAGCTTACTGTTGTTATGAGAAAGAATAAGAAGGAATTCAAACACGGCACTGGCTTTCCAAATGGACCTTCAATAAAGCTGAATTACAGGGTGCATCGCTGGAGCTGGTTTCTAGAGAATGTGTGGGCGCATATAACACCTGTGCTTTTGATCATTATATACTGCTGCTTGCTAATAAATTTAATGAGCCTTAGGGCTGGCAAAGCTGTTATAAACTGCAGCCCATGGTGGCAGTTGGCATGCAGCAAACCATGTGGGGTGCATTGGCTCACCACATAGCACATTTTGTTATGATGCTGCAGGCCAAGCTATGGGCAGGGGGAGGTTTCAGTTGTGGTGGAGTGGATGAAAATCAGCCAGATAGCAAGGTGAATTGCTGCCCACGAAAGGGCTCAGGTGAGAGCCGCCATGAACAGCAATTTAAAATGATCTCCATAAGTACACCCATGGAGCCCTTCATGTATGCATGCACCCAGACCCGTTCATCTAAATCCATGTTCTTAAAACAAGCAATTGTCACTCTGCTGGGTAACTCTACTGATGGCAGCCATGGCTGTTCTTATAAGTCTCTACTACACCATTATATAATTTATCTTCTTTGTATAGGTAGACCCATTGAAACCAGTGGGACTCAAATTATTCACAGTGAACTAGAGTCCCATTGATTTCAATGGGTCTACTCTAAGTGTAACTGAATTTGGATAGAACCCATATAATCCTAATCTTCCTTCATAGCCATCAGGATGGCATACATCGATCTTCTCAGCACCCTCATTTTGTCCATAGCAACCTTATGAGATAAGTTAGGCTGAGGGGCAGTGACCAGCCCATGGTAACTCAACGAGATCCACACCCAAGTGCAGATTTGAACACAGGTCCCCCAATTCTAGCCTAATGCTCTTACCACTGAACTCCCTCTCTCTTTAAAATCAATGGCTGTGTTAAAGACAAAATAAAGAGAAAGCAAGATTAACATATCCATCAAAATACATTTGCCTTTTAAATGACAAGGAAGGCTTCTTGAAGATATGCCAATAAAGCAGCTGTTGATTCTCATCTATAATGAATTTTATGTTTGGGTAAGTACTTGGTGCTATTTTCACAAATCATTTGTATGGAAATAGCAATTCAATTAATATTAGTGTTGCTCGTAATTTAATGGATTTGGCCGTCGAGTCTTTTCAAGCTTACCGAGAGATCATTGTCCTTATCGAACCATATAGCAGGTCCCTTCCGCTGACATTTGGGTGATTTCTCAACTTGGATAAACCTTCAGAAAGTTGCATCAGAACTTTTGTTCTTCACAGTTGTGGAGAAATTGGGTGCTAAAGTTTTCCAGTAGGTGGTGTGTGTCTGTGTGTTTGCTTCTGCTTAGAATGGGCATTTTATGCAATATGCTGTGTGTATAGGCAGGTGTGTGGGTTGGTGTTTAAATATGGAGATGAATGTGTGTGAAGTTTAAATAGATTCTAATTAAGGTTGTTGTTGTTGTTGTTTTTAAAAGAGATATGTAGGCAGTCTGTAACCAAACCAAATTTAAACCAAATGTTTAGTTCCAGTTTACAATGATGCACTCTTAACTCTCATCGGGCCTGTTAAGACATCATGCTAAACCATGGTTAGGCCACTAATCCTTTTGCAGCAAATGGTTAGTGAGCATGTTTAAACCATGGTTATGTAGCCACCATAGTTAGGAATGGTTCATATGACACGCTAAGCCATAAAGTTTAGCTCAAACTATTTAACCACCATGGCTTAGCATGTCATCTGAACAGGGTTCTTGATAGCAATAAAATCTAAGTGGCATAGATGTGCCACTGGGCTATGCAAGGGAGCACACAATTTGGTCACTCTGGTACACTCATGACATTCCAAACTAGCAGTCCATTCTCCATTGAGACAACAAACTACCACCGTTACGTCTTTTCAGATGACGTAGCAGCTTGTAGGGAAAGCAAACTGATAGAAACCTTTTCCTTTCCACATGCAACAAAGTCCTTTTTGTCATAGGCTGTTTCTACACCGGCCTTTTGATGTGGGATTGCCCCTGGGTGGTCGGGAGGATGGGCCCTGTAGGCCATCAAGGGAGGGGGGAAGCAAGTCTGCCAACCCCCAGGATAGTGGGGGTGGAGGACCTGATTTCGGGGGTTACTTTAAAAAGTATTTACCTTTTTGTTGGAGCGCAAGTACACTCTTCGAGGATTGTCAGGAAAAAAATGGCGGGCATGACTCTGCGACGGGCCAGGAGGAAGCCACTTTCCATGTGCATTTGAGTGACCATCTCGGAAGCAGGTATTTCCGGGATCATCCCTCCCCCTCCCTCTACACTGTATGGTGTAGAAAGGCCCACAGAGTAGTACTTGTTTGAATGAACACTATGTGCAGTTCGAGATGGTTCAGTCACGGCCAAATGCACCTCCTGAACATTGGAATCTGCCATAAGGCTCATTTAGGGAAGAGGAAATGGCTGAAGATGGGAGGTTCACCCATGTGAACCATGGGCCATTGTCCCTGAACATTTGACTCTCACTTGCATGTGAGTTCTCCGACATTCTATTTTTTGTTCACATCCCAAGGTATGGATTGTATCCAATGTTAGTCTAATTAAGTCCCATTTATTTCTATGGACTTACTCTGAATAGGATGGACATGGGCTACAACCCTATAGGAAAACATAACAATGGAGTAGATTCATGCCACTCATGATCATCACACGTTATTACCCTTTATTTCCACAGATAAGGAAACTTGAAACTAGGCTTCTGAATTATTATAAGGACTGAGGATAGATAGATGATAGATAGATAGATAGATAGATAGATAGATAGATAGATAGATAGAGGAGACAGACAGACAGACAGACAGACAGACAGATGATAGATGGATGGATGGATTTTTATTTAATTTTTGTGAACCGCCCAGAGAGCTTCGGTTATGGGGCAATATAGAAATGTAATAAACGAAATGAAATGAATTCTACCTTCTTACAAATGCCTCAAGATAGCTAATAAGCTTAAGTGATAAAACAATGCACTAATAAAAAGTGTATAAACAAAAATAACAATAAGCCAGCAAGTAAAGAAAAAGCTTTAAAACAATCAGTTTAAAGGGGAGGGACAAAACTTCATAAAAAATAATTCAAATACCATTAAAAGCCCTAGAGAATAGGCTGTGCAGTCCTGACCATAAGCAGTAGCCCACGAAACAAGAGGTTTGGGGCAGGAGGCAAGCAGGCTCTGGCTGGAGTCATAGACTCAGACAGTCCAAGCAGACAACTTACAAACTTATGTGTTCCCAGACCCTCACATACCTTTCCCAGGCTCTGTGCCTTGCCAGACTGACAGTCTTAAAAGGGTAGCTACTAAGTCAGATCATTGGTCCATGTAGGCCAGTATTGTTGACACTGGCTGGCAGCAACTCCCCAGGGTTTCAGGCATGAGTTTTTCCCACCCTATCTGGAGATACCCAGGATCAAACCTGAGACCTTGTTGCATTCAAAGCAGATGCTCTACCACTGAGATATGGCTTCTCCTCCCCTCCCTTCCTCATCCATTTGTTTATATGGGGATTGCTTCTTGTCCCAACTTCCATCTCTGATTTGGATCCATCTCCCATTCCCATTGTAAGGAGAACATGATGTCAATGACAGGAAACATAAATGTGAGTTAGAGTGTTTAGAAGGAAATGTGAGAACAAGTTTTCAGGAGAAAATACATAGTGAGAGTATGCATGGTACTCTGAATTCAAGTGAACATGAAAGGATTAGGTCACATTTTATGCCTGGTGAAGGAAGCAGATTTCAGAACAAGGCGAGTCCGGAAATGGCATGCAAATTACTGCAGATTCCATTGAAGAATGGAACAGACAATGTAAGAGGCATTACTTGACTTACTCTGTAATAAATGCTCGCTCCAACGACTTGCTCACAAACTCTATTTAATTTTGTTTTATCTTTTATGAGAAGCATGTGTGTTTTTCTAAAACCAAATTGAGTAGTAGTTATTTCCAGGGGTCTCCCCTCCCCCATCCCACCCAGCTAAGAGATCTCTTGTTCAACACTACCCTTCCCCAACCTGGGTCAGATTTACACCAAGCAGGATATAACACTATGGCCTTTTCTACACCTAAGGGTATAGGGGGAGGGAGGGGGAGGATCACAGACTTACCTACTTCTGTGATCCTCCCTGAGTATCCAAACAGGAAGCATGACGTCCCGGAAGGGAACAGGGATGTCATGCCCATCATTTTGTTTGGATTTTTTTTTAAGGAGCAGAGCAGGGAGCGCGGCGGAACAGGTAAGGGGAACCCCCCGTGTGCCCCACCCACCCCCGCCATCCTGGGAATGGCGGAATTGCTTCGTCCACCCCTCATGGGCACAGAGCCACCCTGCATGGCTCCATGCCCATTTCAGGTCCCGGAATGGTGGGAAATCCGGGATATCTGCGGTTTCCGCTATCCCGGGGTTGTCCCAGGGTTGTCCTGGGGTCATCCCCTGGATCCCCTATGTGTCATTTAGATGCACAGGGATGACCCAGGGACAGCCATGGGAAAAATCGCTGGTGTAAGCATGGCCTATGAAAGCAGTTTGAAAACAGTATATGGAATGTGTCATGGGCCCCAGTCAGAGCACTTCAATATCATTATAAAGCAGTAGTATAGATCCTGCCCTGGTGTCCTCCACCTGCCAAATGGGGATGACAGGGTTTGTAGCCTACCCTCCTGGAGAGCACAAGTTTGGGGAAGGCAGTTCACAACTATCACAGCTTTATGGCTGCTGAGTTTCCTTGTTTCAGAATTCAGCCGCTACAGAGAAGAAATGTAGCAGCTATTGTGCAATGTCCCTTATCTTTATTTGAAATTCTAATCAGTCAGTCCTCGCTTGGTACTCCTAAGAGTGGAAGGGCATAACATATGACATGGATCTATTTGAAACAGTCAGAATAGACCTCTCCTCTTGAAAAAAAGACAAAGCCTAATCGAATTCATTAGCTCATGGCTTACTGACTCCTCAGGGAGATATTCACATAAGCCAATATAGAACAGATTGCACTGTCTGTAAATCAAGGCACAACATCCTGTTTACTATTAGGTAATTCTTTTCCTATGAATTAAAATGTATCAACTTTTCATTATGAAAGAGACAGAAGCTGAGTGGACAGAAGTCTTCAAGAGGTTTAGCTACAAGTTAGTCAATGATCTAGGTGGTTCAGTTTTAAATCAGGAAGGCGGGATGCCAATGATCGTGTGAATTAATAAATAAAATATTGTGCAGCTCATGAGATTGAACACATCATCACCCACAAAATAAATGTCAATATATACTATTATGTGCTTAGACAATCTTGCAGCAACATTAACCTCCAGCCAAGGTGTCTGAGGGGATTAATGAACCGAGGTTGATATAGAGTAGGATTAAATTTTGCTCCAACATAGCCCTCCATTCATAGAAGTAAATAAAATTAAATTAAATGTGAGAGAACAATTGACCCAGAATAGAGGAGGATGAAGAACATCCCTGCCAGTGGAGCTTTTAGTTTAGAAATTCAGTCACACACATACAAGTGCTTTAATTATTACCCAAGGTGTTGTCTTTTTCTAAAAGCCAAGGGAATGCACAAAACATGGAGTAGACTCAGTAAATGGAAGGCCAAAGGAGATGTGATATTAATTATGTGAAGGCAATTCACACCACGTGTGTTTTGATATCTACATATCAGCTGAGGGAACATGGAGGTGGGGAATGAGAAATGTTACTTCCATTCTGGGGGAGCCTGCTTTGCTGTGAATGAGGGCTTCCCTCAAATAGCAACTCCGAAGAGGAGTTATTTGGCAGGGGCTGCCTCTACAAGAGAGGTTTAAAGCTCTTTCAAGGCGCTTTAAAAAATGTACCTCTACAAGAACGGAGCGCAAATCGGGCGTAGAGGCGCGTTATCTCTCCGATTATGCACATTATCGAATGCGTGTTAAATAGCGAGTTTTATTTTGCTCCGGCCGTTAAAGCGCATTTTGACTATGTGAACAAGTGCTTATGCACATTAACTACTTGGAAAGCGCATTTTGGACATCCATTAATGCGCTTCGACGCCTCTCGCTGCCTCTCGTGCAGAGGTATTAGGTGTAAATGCGCTTCAGCGATGATGCGCATAATTGCCTAACCGGGCGCAAAAGCGAATCCTTGTGGAAGGGACCCCAAAAGGGTTCAACTCACCCTCACCACCCTGAACAAACCTCAGGCTGCTTCAGGCTTTCCCTCAGATGCTAATTAACATAACAATAGCAACCCCCCATACATACACACATATATGTTAACTGCATTCACACTATTAACATTGCATCCAGGGCAGGATCTGCACTACTGCTTTATAACAGTTTATAACAGTATTGACAACTGGTGGGGCCCAGGACACACTCCATATACAGTTTTCAAACCATTTTCAAGGTGTCACATCCTGCTTGGTGTAGATCTGTTTGCCTCCCCCAATAATAGACTGATTGGCAAATGGTTCAGAAGCAATCTGCAAAAGGGCCCACTCCTTTACACAACACACATGTTGCTTCTTGATAGCTGAACCTCTGATGCTTGACGTTCAGACTTGGCCCTTGCTTATCCTCAGCATCTATGTTCCTGTCCCAAGGAATATAGACTTTGAGCTCCCTTGCCTCTTTTACCTTATATTCAACCCAGCCCCCTCCCAACACCTTTCCTTAGTCTTTCTAGCTCTGCTTTCCCCAATCTCCAGACATGTTGAATTATAATTCTCATCATCCCCAGCCAGCAGGGCCATTGTTTGTGTTAGCTGGGGAGGATTGGAGTTTTAGCCCAATCCATCTGGAGGGCACCAGGTGGGGGAAGGCTCTTCCAGCTGACAATGAAGAGGTACATGGTCCTGCACATTCCATTTGGCTGCAAATGCAAGCCATCCATTTCTTCTTCTTTCATTTATTACATTTCTATACTGCCCTACAACCAAAGTTCTCTGAGCAGGTTACCTTAAAAATACGATATAATAACATAATGCAAAATCATTTACAAAAATATAAGACCATTTTAAATGATCAATGATAAAAAAAAAACTGGGACCTGTTAAAACCCTTATCATATGTTGTCAACTGTCTAGGAGTAGAGGAAGGTCTTAACCTAGTGTTGATAAGATGTCAGTGATGGTGCCAGGCAGATCTCACTGGGGAGAGTGTTCCATAATTGAGTGGGGGAGGGTATCACCAAGAAGCCCCTCTCTCTTGCTGCCATCTTCCAAACCTGCCTAGGAGGAGGAACTTGAAGAAGGGTCTCGGATGATTTGTAGTACAAAGGAAGGTTATACAGGTAGAGCACATTGCAGTAAATAACCTGGAGGTTACTAGAGCATGGACGACTGAACCAGGTTATCTGTCCCAGATGGGAGTATAGCTGGGCCACCAACTGAAGCTAATAGAAAGCACTTCATGCCACTAAGGCCACCTGAGCCTCAAGTGATAATGATGATTCCAGGAGAACCTCCCAAGATGTGAGCCTGTTCCTTCAGTGGGAGGTGCAACCCCATCCAGAACAGGTTGAACACCTTCCATTAGGGTGACCAGATAAAATTGAGGTCAGGGCTCATGTAACTTTAACAGTTGTAGAGGAAATGGAATTTCAGCCAGTGTCATTTGTATGCAATTAGATCCTGGTGATATTCCCTCTTCATCACAACTGTTAAAGGTGCATGCACTATACTAGAATGACCATATACAAAAGAAGGCAGGGCCCCTGAAACTTTAACTGTTGTGATGAAGAGGGAATTTCACCAGGAACTAATTGCATACAAATGACACTGGCTGAAATTCCCTTTTCTCTACAACTGTTAAAGTTACATGAGCCCTGACCTGGATTTTATCTGGTCAGCCTACCCTCCATCCAATAATCATATGAGTCTTCCTTCAAACACATCATTATTACAGATTCAAATTCTAAACTATTTCCTGGAAGGGGCCAAATATATTTTAAAATCAACTCTGTAATAGTAAGCAGGAGTGAGCATATTGAACCAGGCCACAAACAGTATAGTACACCTCTGACCTGAACACATTGACTATTTATGTTTTGTTTCAAGGGGCATCGTGAGCCTGATGTCCAACAACCTTATCCAAATGCTCACTGCAGAAGACAGATTATCCTTTCATTCATGAGACATCTTTCCGCTGGCTAGAATGCTAAATCACCATTTTCTTTTTCTTTCACAATCCAGTAATCACTCTTAGGGAGTCATGATGTCATGTGCATTGGAATGGAGCTGAAATATAAAATAGGCTGCACAGCTTGAGTTAAGCAATTTTGAATTAAGTAACCAACGTGTCTGGAAAGAAATATTAGATGGCTTCATCATAGCACATAATAATTTGAACTGAAAAGCATTTGCAAAATAAAAGCCAGATTACAAAATCATATAATATATTGGAGTACAGGTTGTTACCTAACCTATGCATCTCGGCCTCAGAACTTTGACTACGTTTGGATGGTAAAAATACCAATGGGCTGTAGAAAGGGGTGAATGCTTTTAGTTGCATGGGTTAAGTTTGGTGTCATGTTGAGCCAGAATGTGTCAAGGACTTCTTCTTTGATCATATTTTTCATGAGACACAAAAATATGCTTTCATATCTTTCTCATGCTATTGATGTTATATGTGAATTTCATTAATGCAGAATACAAAGCAAAAGATAAATTCCATTAAAATTTTTGCCAATGTTTTTACATTCGCATCAGTGATTTATTTTTATTTATTTTTAAAGCAGATTAAAACTTCTATTGTGAGAATGCCCTTTATTTGCACTGGACTGTATCTTAGACAGAGGGGGGCAAGATGAGGCAAAGACTTTCAGTAGGGTTTGTACATCTCACTTCTAAACCCTCCAGTGCGCAGTGAACAAGGAGAAACCTTCATGATGTCTAAGCCAGGTGATTACTAGGGGTGTGCACGGACCCCCCGGATCGGATCGGGACCCGGATCGGGACCTCCAATTTTGTCACGGATCGGATCGGACAAAATCGGAGGCCCCCCAGACCGGATCGAGTCCAATCCCGATCCAAAACTCCCTCCCCCACCGGGGCCGTCCGCTGTGGATGGCCCCGGCAGGTAAGCCCCCTCCCCCGCGCTCCCTACCCCCCCGGGGCCGTCCGCTTCCATCCGCGGGCACCCACGGGCGCCCGCGGATAGAAGAGGATGGCTCCAGGGGCGAAAGCCCCCTTCCCCGCCACTGTTTACCTTTTAGGGACGCCCGCTCCCGTCCGGCGCTGGCGGCTACCGCCAGCGGGCTTTGCGGCCTGCTGTAGAGTAGCGCACCGGGTTATGACCCGGCGCGCCACCCTGGAGCAGGCCGCGGAGCCCGCTGGTAGTAGCCGCCGGCGCCGGACGGGCGTCCCTAAAAGGTAAGGGCCCCCCTCCTCCCCTCCGCGCACCCCCTCCTCACCTTTCCGGGATGTTCGCTCCCGTCCGGCACCGGCGGCTACCGCCGTGGGCTTTGCGGCTTGCTCTAGAGTAGCGCGCCGGGTGATCACCTGGCGCGCCACCCTGGAGCAGGCCGCGGAGCCCGCTGGTAGTAGCCGCCGGCGCCGGACGGGAGCGGACGGCCCAGAAAGGTAAGGGCCCCCCTCTTCCCCTCCGCGTGCCCCCTGCTTACCTTTCCAGGCCGTCCGCTCCCATCCGGCGCCGGCGGCTACTACCAGCGGGCTCCGCGGCCTGCTCTAGAGTAGCGCGCCAGGTGATTTCATCACCCGGCGCGCCACCCTGGAGCAGGCCGCGGAGCCCGCTGGTAGTAGCCGCCGGCGCCAGACGGGAGCGGACGTCCCTCAAAGGTAAGCGCCCCCCTCCTCCCCTCCGCTGTCCATTTTCATCAGCGGGCGCCCACTGGTACCCACCAATGGAAGCGGCGGTGGGCGCCAGTGGGCGCCCGCCAATCCGCCAAACCGGTTCGGAGCCTTTTCGGATCGGTTCGGACTGGATCGGCCGATCCAGCTGTTGGATCGGAAATTGGATAATTTATCCGATTTCCCACTGGACCGGATCGTGGATCGGGTCCGATCCAGTGCACATCCCTAGTGATTACACTGGCAAAATCAGAAACACTGATTTTGCCAGTGTAAAGAGCAAAAGTGAAAAGTTAAATGGCTTGGCGTTTTGAAAGAAAAAATTACTGATACATGTTTTAAAATGCAATGACGGGGTAAGCAAACCTCAGGCTTGCAGGAACTACTTTGTTTTTTTAGATAGGGTGACCAGACGTCCGGATCCCCCCGGACAAGTCTGGAAAAAGGGGGCCAAATTTGAGTCCGGGGGGGGATTTGAAAATATCCCCCAAAGTCCAGAAAAATTGGGCCTCTCCCATGCCATCCGGGCCTTGTTATTGGCTAGTGCGGTTGAGCTGGCCAAGAACAAGGCCCAGATCGACCGGGGAAGAGGCCAGAACGACGCGCGCCCGCACTTCCGGGTGCGCATTGTTCCGGCCTCCTCCCCTCCGCCATCCGGGCCTTGTTCTTGGCTAGTGCGGTTGCACTGGCCAAGAACAAGGCCCAGATCAGCCGGGGAAGAGGTCGGAACGACGCGCGCCCGCACTTCTGGGTGCGTATCGTTCCGGCCTCCTCCCCTCCGCCATCCGGGCCTCCTTGTCATTGGCTAGCGTGGTTGCGTAGGAGAAGGAGGAGGAGAGAAGAAGAAGACAGACGGAGGATAAGAAGAAGACAGACGGAGGAGGAGGAGGAGACAGACAGAGGAGGAGAAGAAGACAGACGGAGGAGGAGGAGGAGGAGGAGGAGGAGGAGGAGAAGAAGATAGATGGAGGAGGAGGAGAAGAAGAATACAGATGGAGGAGGAGAAGAAGAAGAAGAAGATGGAGGAGGAGGAGGAGGAGGAGGAGGAAGAAGAGGTGACAGACGGAGGAAGAGGAGAAGAAGAGGAGGAGGAGACAGATGGAGGAGGAGGAGGAGGAGGAGAAGAAGAGGAGGAGGAGGAGGAGGAGGAGGAGGAGGAAGAAGAAGAAGAAGAAGAAGAAGAAGAAGAAGAAGGCAGATGGAGGAAGAGAAGGAGGCAGAGGAGGAGAGAAAAGAAGGAAGCGGCAACAGAAGAGGAACCAGCAGGAGCAGCACTGGTGTTCAGCGGAAAAGCGGTGGCGGAGGAGGAGGAGGAGGAGGAGGAGGAGGAGGAGGAGGAGAACGTCCAGCAGCGGCGGCAGACCAGCATCAGAAGAAGGTATGTGGTGGTGGCACTCGTAAGCCCTTACCCAGCACTGTTCCCTTCCCTCCTAGACAGAAATGAGATGTAGTTAGTAAAGGATTTATTTTATTTACACCTGCCTTTCCATTAAGAATAATACTAAAGATTGCTTGTTTTACATTGCCAATGTTTTCCAACAGATGTGAAGAGGCTGGGAGTAAGCTTTATTGAAATCAAGCTTTATTGAAATCAATGGGACTTATTTCTGAGGTTTCTTTGAACAGTTTTCTTTGGATCCCTGAATGGGATTTCTGTTCTCTGCACACTGAGGCAGTGTAAATTCAGGAGATATTTGGATAAAAGGAGGGAAAGATTCTTGTCTAGCATTGTGATAATGGGCATCTGTTCTGTTCTGTTCTGGCTTGTTTACGTGGCTAATGAACCTGAGGTGTAATAACACATTTTCAGATTAGTTTCTCACTGATAAACCAGAAGTTATTATTACTGCTCTAGCACCAGAAATGTAGCAGTTGTGCAATGTGGAATTGAAATGATTCATTTTAAGATATAAAGGGGGCTGTACAACCATTACATCCAGCATCCAAAATTGCTTAACAACACCATTGTGAGCTGGTGTCTGACTGGGCAGGGAGAGGCGCCCAGCAGCCAAACACTGCATTTTGCCATTGTAGACTGTGAGGCTTCTGGCAAGGGGTGAGCAGGTATACTGGCTGCTGTCATGTTTAATGGAGTGCCAGAGGTCTTCCTCACCTGTTGCTTTTTCCAAGCTGGCCCAGGTCCCTTATCTGGGATAGGGGGACAGAAGTGGTTTTGCTTCCAAAAAGGGATGTGAGCAGCAATGTCTGGACTAAGGGGCAAGGTAATATGTGAGTGCATAGGGTGGCTTGTTTGGGCTTGTTTGAGTATGTCTGGATTTCCTAGGCTCTGAAAATATCTTTCTGAAGTGCACCTGCTGGTTGCATGATCCACGAGGCCAGGCTCTGGTGGGTGCATAGTCCTCCTTGACAGCAGGGGCTTGCACTTGCTAGAGAAAGATGAACAGATGTGAAGAAGCAGAGGCACCTCTTGTTCTTTTGTGTTTGAAAGCCACAAAGTGTCTTGTGGCATCTTGAAGATTCACAAATTATGCAAACTATGTTCATCTTGTGTGTGATAGACAACTTGCTCCACAACTGCAGAAACTTCCCCCTCCTAATTCTGTCAATGATCCTGTTTTGTGTTTGTAATTACGTTTATGTTAGCACTTTAGGATTGCAGGCCCTACTGAAGTCAGTGGGACTTACTTCTGAGTAGACATGTTTAATGTTGCACTGTTCAACTTGCTTAAATTCTATCACAGTGAAGATTTATCATGAACAGTAATAAAATACGAATGGCCCTGTAAGCACCTTCATTTAAGGCTGCAATCCTATATTCATTTATCTGGGAATAAGCTTTATTGAAATCAATGGGACTTTGGGCAGTTTTCTTTGGGCAGAGCACTCTCTGATTGGAATTTCTGTTCTCTACACACTGAGAACAGAATTTCCAAATATGTCTCGAATCCAAATATTCAATAAAAGAAGGAAAGGATCCTTGTCTAGCATTGTGGTTATTTCTCATTGATAAACCGAAGTTGAAACAAGTTAAGAGGTGGTAATTTTGTTCCATAGCTAATGCTTGCAGGGTAATTGTATTTTATACTCTGTCTGAATGCTAGGTTGCTAGTTTGTTGTACTAGATTTTTCTGCTCCTGTTCAGTGGTAGCAGTATGCTGAATCTGTGAGTATGAGTATGAGAAAGATGATGGGGAAAGAGTGTTAAAAGTTAGGAAAGGTGAGACTATGGTCATCCAGTGAAGGATTTGCAGTCAGAAAAGATATCTGAGTGAAGGAGAGAATGTATCACACAGAATATAGCAAAAGCTTCAAAGTACAGCAAAAGCTACAAAAGTAGGAGTGAGTGAAGTTAATTTCAAATACACTGAATGTTTCACTTGTTCTTTATTTCAGTGATTTTAATGTTAAGATGTTATGTAGAACAGGTTTGTCTTAATTGTGTGCTGTGAAATCAGACATGTGTCCAGAGCCATGTTTGGGTGGGCACGCCCCCTTGGGGGCTGGACATGTTTGGGTGGGCACGTCCACTTTGAGGCGGCCATGTTGTCCTCCTTTTTGGTTTCCAAAATATGGTCACCCTAATTTAATCGCCCTTAGCCAGAAATTAGGGTGACCAGATAAAATCCAGGTCAGGGCTCATGTAACTTTAACAGTTGCAGAGAAAAGGGAATTTCAGCCGGCGTCATTTGTATGCAGTTAGTACCTGGCGAAATCCCCTCTTCATCACAACAGTTAAAGGTGTATGCACTATACTAGAGTAACCATATACAAAAGAAGGTAGGGTCCCTGTAACTTTAACTGTTGTGATGAAGAAGGAACTTCACCAGGAACTAATTGCATACAAATAACACCAGCTGAAATTCCCTTTTCTCTACAACTGTTAAAGTTACATGAGCCCTGTCTTCCTTTTCATATGGTCAGCCTATCAGTCTATGTAAATGGCATACACTTTAAAGAATTCTGAGCTCAAGAATTTGCTTTGACCACAGTGGTACAGCTAGGTGATTTTACACCCTGGCCATAACAGCTTTATACGCCGCCCCCCCCCCCTCCTTAGAAGACCTTGTGTACTCCTTCAGTTGTGACGCACTCAATTAACCTTTCTATTCTCTCCACCCCCACAATCACCATTCCATGCTTTGCAACTGCTTCTATATTCCTCATATGTTAGAGCAACAACAACAAAAATGAAAGAAAATCCTGTGTCGCTAAACCCTGGTGAAAGAAAGAAAGACTCTGGGCATGGTCACGTCCACATTTTAAACTGGCTTAAAACAAAATGGAGGGGCTAAAATGGAGGGGCTAAAATGGAGTTTGCTTCTTCTGCCCTGATGCTAAAGTACATTGATTTGGGAATAAGCACCATTTTGTTGTAGGGAAGAATAATATAGAATAACTAAATAAATAAATAGCATCTGCAACCAAGGACATGCCTGGCTAGTTGCTCTCTGAGTGTGTGTGTGTGTGTGTGCGTATATATATATATATATATATATATATATATATGTCAGCACCTGACCCAAGTGCTAATGCTGTGTCTCATTGCTGCTGCCCTGATCAGCTGACACTCTCTGGGTGGTCATCCCCCCTGGGGCTTCACGCCTCCTGGTCCAGCCCTTGCTGTTTCAGCAGAGTACTAAAAGTGAGCAGAGCTCCTGGATACCTGCAGCTTTCTTCATTTCAGCAGAATGACTTAGGACTGCAGTGGGGGTCAGGTGGGGACAAGACATTTTGTTGGTGCTATCATTAAATGATTGGGAGTCAGAAATCCTTGCCAATCTACTGCAAATCATCTGCACCACTAGACAGGCTTGAGCCAGGGGTAGTCTGGGGGAGGGGGGACCCCTCTAAATTTTCTCTGCCCCCCTTTCTTTTTACAAACAAATAATTAAAAACCAGTTTACAATTTTGTCTTTAAAAGGCCTGTAAGCCAGAAGAACTGCCCTCCTATTTCTTTGGCATCCCCCCCCCCACGGGCCAAACTGTTAGGCTGGCTACGGGCCTGCCACTAGCTGCAGATTTACTTCCCTCAATGTAATGGACTCTGAGAACAGATTAGAATAGAAATTTAAGAGAGAATCACAAGGAATGTGCCTTAACTACGACAACAGGGGTGGGAGGGGAAAACAGAGGATTAATCCAAATTAAAGCAGTGGCAATGTGATTACATAAATAACATCATGAATGGGCCATTGCAGAGTGTTATCCCTGGCCCTATGGGGTATATACAGTTAAGTATACAACCCCCTCTCTCTGCGTCTCTCTCTCTCTTTCTCTCCCTCTCTCTCTCTCTCTTTCTGTTACAGCTTTATCACCTGCCCCCTGCTTGTGACGATAGAGTCACAAGGACAGGAGACAATATTTTCCCCACAGAAAGCTGAACGTATCATGATAAAGTGTTTATTCCCACGAAGTGCACCCTCATTCCATTATCATCTCTATTCACAGCTTTTGCAGCTGTTTTTGTAACACTTCAAAAACCTGCAAACCCATTTTGATGACCAGATACCACAGGGGACAAAAGACGGGACTATTTACACTGTAAGGATTATGGCTCATGCATGCATAGCGCCTTCAGCTTTCTTAAACGCTCTGTTTTATCTATTCATTGTTAAAGGCTAGATCAGGGTTGGGGAACATGAGGTCCTCCAAAGGTTGCTGGACCACAAATCCCATCTGTCCAAGCCAGAATAGCCAATGGTGAGGGATGATGGAAACTTCCCAACCCTGGGTTAGAAGCTGACTTTAATATTCATTACTGCAAGCATTCTCAACTCTGTGAAGAAAGTTCTCCTTTCTTTCTTCTGTTTTTTCTTCATGGTTCCAGAACCAGTGAGCACACCCTGGAAGATGTCAAGGAAATGCTTCAGTGATGATCTAGGAGACCGTTCAGAGTGATGACAAGCATATATTACATTGTGAAGCATGGCAGAAGTCGTTTGAATTATAGATGGGAGAAATTTATTCACTTCACTTTTTCATGCAAACCCACTTCACTTCACATTGCTATGTGGATCCAAATTCAATTATCCTTCAAAATTCACACTTTTCTGAATTTTGCAAGTGGTGCTCTCGAGTAAAAAAAAATGTGTACAAAAATGCATACATGGGAGAAAATAATATGTGAATATGCTTGGTATGAGGAAAACAGCTTGCAAAAAAATGGGTATATTAAGAAAGAATGCCTACAATAATACATGCATTAGGAGCAATGTACTCAAAAACTTTCATGAATTATCATGCAATTCTTTTTTGTTGTCGTTGTTGAATCTCAACTTTCGGAACGAATCAAACTTAAGACTGGAAAAATGAGAAAAACTGAAATTCACAGATTCATCCATCTGTAGTTTGAATACACATCTTCTACCTTGAAAACAAATGTCTCAGAATGGATTGCATGTGCATCCAAATCATTCCACCACACTTTAGAATGTCTCTCTTCCCCTTTAGTGATATCCTAAAACAGTCTTCTCCAATCCAGTGCCCTCCAGATGTTTTGACTGCAACTCCCATAATCACTCACCATTAATCATGTTGCCTCAGGCAGATGGGAGTTGTAGTCCAGGACATCTGGAGGGCACCAAGTTGGGGAAGGCTGCTCTAAGGCTTTCCACTGCACCAGAGCCAGAGAACAGAAGGCTTTTGAAGTTTGCCATGTTGAAGGTGCCTCTCTGTCTCCAAATTCTCTGGGTGGTTTTCACTAGGGGTGTGCACGGACCCCCCGGATCGGATCGGGACCAGATCGGGACCTCCAATTTTGTTCCGGATCAGATCAGAACAAAATCAGAGGTCCCCTGGAACGGATTGCACCCGATCCCGATCCGAAAATCGGATGTCCGATTTTCGGATCAGCCGCCATTTTTCCCCATAGACTTGCATTGGGGGAAAGAAAGCTTTCCGCCAATGCAAGTCTATGGGGAAAAATGGTGGCGGGGGGTGAGTGGGGGCTTAACTCCCCCCTCCCTGTCCCTCCCCCCCTTGTGCTTCTTACCTGCAGGGGCCTTCTGCTCCCGTCCACTGGCGCCCAGGGGCGCCAGCGGACGGCAGCAGACGACCCCAGCAGATAAGCCCCCTCCTCCCCTTCGAGCTCCTTACTTGCCGGGGCCATCCACTGCCACCCGTGGGCGCCAGTGGATGGCCCCAGCAGGTAAGTGGGGTGGCCCTCCCTCCTCGCAATCCTCCTTACCTGCTGGGCCCGTCCGCTGCCATCCGCTGCCGCCTGGGTGGCAGCAGATGGCAGCAGACGGGCCCCAGCAGGTAAGCCCTGTCCCTGGCGCGCCTTACCTGCATGGGACGTCACCTCCCCTCTGCTCCTGGCCGCTACTGCGAAGCAGGCTTCGCGGCCTGCCCCTAAGTAGCGTGCCAGGTGATGACATTAAATAAATAAATAAATAAATAGCATCTGCAACCAAGGACATGCCTGGCTAGTTGCTCCCTGAGTGTGTGTGTGTGTGTGTGTGTGTGTATATATATATATATATATATTAGGGATGTTCACTGGATCGGACCCGATCCACGATCCGAGTCCGGTCCAGTGGGAAATCGGATAAATTATCCGATTTCTGATCCCGCAGCTGGATCGGCCGATCCAATCCAAACCGGTCCGAAAAGGCTCCGAACCGGTTCGGCGGATCGGCGGATCGGCGGATCGGCGGGCGCCCACTGGCGCCCACCGCCGCTTCCATTGGCGGGCGCCAGCGGGCGCCCGCCGATGAAAGTGGACAGCGGGGGGGGAGGAGGGGGGCGCTTACCTTCTCGGCCCGTCCGCTCCCGTCCGGCACTAGCAGCTACTACCAGCGGGCTCCGCGGCCTGCTCCAGGGTGGCGCGCCGGGTGATGTCATCACCCGGCGCGCTACTCTAGAGCAGGCCGTGGAGCCCGCTGGTAGTAGCCGCCGGCGCCAGACGGGAGCGGATGGGCCGAGAAGGTAAGCAGGGGGTGCGTGGAGGGGAGGAGGGGGCGCGCGGAGGGGGGAGGGGGCCCTTACCTTCCCGGCCCGGCCGCTCCCGTCCGGCGCCGGCGACTACTACTACCAGCAGGCTCCGCGGCCTGCTCTAGGGTGGCGCGCCGGGTGATGTCATCACCCGGCGCGCTACTCTAGAGCAGGCCGCGGAGCCTGCTGGTGGTAGCCGCCGGCGCCGGACAGGAGCAGACGGGCCGAGAAGGTAAGCAGGGGGTGCGTGGAGGGGAGGAGGGGGCGCGCGGAGGGGGGAGGGGGGCCCTTACCTTCCCGGCCCGGCCGCTCCCGTCCGGCGCCGGCGACTACTACTACCAGCAGGCTCCGCAGCCTGCTCTAGGGTGGCGCGCCGGGTGATGTCATCACCCGGCGCGCTACTCTAGAGCAGGCCGCGGAGCCCGCTGGTAGTAGCCGCCGGCCCCGGACGGGAGCGGACGGGCCGAGAAGGTAAGTAGGGGGTGCGTGGAGGGGAGGAGGGGGCGCGCGGAGGGGGGGAGGGGGGCCCTTACCTTCCCGGCCCGGCCGCTCCCGTCCGGCGCCGGCGACTACTACTACCAGCAGGCTCCGCAGCCTGCTCTAGGGTGGCGCGCCGGGTGATGTCATCACCCGGCGCGCTACTCTAGAGCAGGCCGCGGAGCCCGCTGGTAGTAGCCGCCGGCCCCGGACGGGAGCGGACGGGCCGAGAAGGTAAGCAGGGGGTGCGTGGAGGGGAGGAGGGGGCGCGCGGAGGGGGGGGAGGGGGGGCCTTACCTTCCCGGCCCGGCCGCTCCCGTCCGGCGCCGGCGACTACTACTACCAGCAGGCTCCGCGGCCTGCTCTAGGGTGGCGCGCCGGGTGATGTCATCACCCGGCGCGCTACTCGAGAGTAGGCCGCGGAGCCCGCTGGTAGTAGCCGCCGGCGCCGGACGGGAGCAGACGGGCCGAGAAGGTAAGCAGTGGCGGGGAAGGGGGCTTACCCCCCCCGGAGCCGTCCGCTTCTATCCGCTGGCGCCCGCAGACGGCCCCAGGGGGGGTAGGGAGCGCGGGGGAGGGGGCTTACCTGCTGGGGCCGTCCACAGCGGAGGGAGTTAGGCCCCCCCTCACCCACCCGCCGCCATTTTTTCCTCATAGACTTGCATTGCAATGCAAGTCTATGGGGGGAAAAATGGCGGCCGATCCAAAAATTTACGATTTTTGGGTCGGGATCGGACTCGATCCGGTCCGGGGGGCCTCCGATTTTGTCCGAACCGGTCCGTGACAAAATTGGAGGTCCCGATCCGGGTCCCGATCCGATCCGGGGGGTCCGTGCACACCCCTAATATATATATATATATATATATATATATATATATATATATTATAGTCAGCATACTCACTTGTAATGATGGGAGCTGTAGTCCAACACCTTTGGAGGGCACCAGGTTGGGGAAGGGCTGCTCTAAACAAAAAAAGAGAAGTAGGTGGCCCTAAGTTGTTCGTGATCAGTTTTCCACAACCCCACAGTCACCTCTGCATATCATATTCTCCATCCTGTCCTCATGGTTTATCTGCTTTGGGAGAATGAGAATTTCACTTGCACTTTCTGACTCCTTAGGGAGGATGTGGCATTAAAGCTTGGGAGCCTTAACTCCCAATTTCCCTGCTTTTTGGTGCTTGGTTGGAAACTGTAGAGCCTTAATATTGTTTTTGTAAACCGTAGGTTTTTTATTTCATGAATATATCCATTGGCTGTTCTACATGAAAGTTTTGCACAGAAAAGCCTATGAAAACATGGAGATTGGGAGTGGAGCCAGCCTCTGCCTTCTCACTGACCATTTCCATACATTCAGTATCCCTTGCTTAGTTACAGGAACGCAGTTTACCTCAGAGGTGTTGAACCTCTCTCAGCTCAAGATCTCTGAATTCCATTTGGAGGGGGCGCAATCCAGTGGTGGGCAGGGCAGAGGGTAAAAGGGGTAGGGAGGTGAAATGGGTGGGCCCCAAATATTAAAAATAAAATCAAATACCAAAATATTGTAGCTTAAAGCACTTGCTGCCAGTCACTAAGCCTTAGGAGAAGCAGTTCACCTGTTTAGAATGACACCCCCCCCCCCACACACACACACATAAAATTTTTGCACAAAAGCCACGAAACCACAAAATGATAGGGGGGGAAGGGGGGCAAAAGAAGGGAGCATGGCTCTCTAGAAACCCCAGAGGGCCAGAATGGGGCCCATGTGATCTGGGCTGGGCCCCTGGGCCTATGATTCCACACTCCTGCTTTATATCATTTGATAAAAAGAAACACCCTTTTAAAACTTTCCACTTATGTTATTCTTATATTATTCTGATATTTTATATAATAATACTAATACTAATGCTAATGCATTTTCTAAATATGTAGAAGAGGGTCTGATTGTTTGATGTTCAATACGAAATACCAGTGTGCGTTTAGTCACATTGAGATGTGATTTATTCTCTTCAAAGGTTTGTCTTAGAAAATGTTTCTCCTCACTTTAACTTGATAAGAACATTGGCTTTCCCCCCTCCTTCCACTGTGCACCACCTTTTTTTTTTTTTAAAGCTCTTTCTGTTCATATTTCATCAATGAATGAACACAATGATCACAGGGCATATATTTTTATATTCTGTAAAAATGAATATTTTAGGTTGACAGTAACAAATGTATACCCAGGGTTTCGCCTGATGTGTGCCTGCGTTTTGAAATACATGCATGAATTTTTAACCAGTGACATCTTCCTTCACCGTCTCCTGCTTTAGGACAAAGAATAATTTCTTTCATAATTGTCCATTAAAGACTACTGCAGGGGTATGGATCATGCACCTTGATTTTTTTTTCATTTTTTCATTTTCCATTTAATACACTGCCTCTCTCCCTTTTGAGTCATTTTAGCACTACAGTGCAAAACTAATCAGAGTGATTTTATATGTATTAGATATGTAATGAATATAATTTACCACTAGCTGAGAAACTCCCAACCATATACTGAAGGCTAATAAATAATAATATAACTTTCCCATTTAAACTGCAGCCTTCTTTCTGGCTTCCCCTCCCCCCCCCTCAACACTTCCACTATAATTCATACTTCATTCCATCTTTCGTCCAAAGAGCTCAGACCCAATGTGTACATTTTTTTTTCCTTTTCACTCTAGAGTAAGCACAAGTGTCGTGATACAGTTCAGGGCCAGAGCATGGGTATAGGGGGAAAAGGATGTTTAAACCTTTCTAACCACTGTTCTGGGATGGGGAAGGGCATGCCTGCAATTTATGATCCATTAAAATTATTTGGCAATATTTATTGCAGGTGTGTGTGGTGGGGTGGAATTCATGAGCTGCTAGTTAAAACAGGGATGGGCAATACCCAGCCCGTGGTCTGCCAGTAACACATGCTGGCCATTTGTGTGGCCCCCATCCAGCCCTTCCTGTTGCTGCTCCACCCCCCAAATCCCAGCAGCATGGAGCTCGTGACAGTCTGTTAAACAGCTGCTTGGCGGACTGCTGGGAGTGTGATTCTGTTGGGAAACAACACGCAGGCTTCCTGTGTGCCTTGTTTCATTGCAGAATCGCTGTCCTGTTTCACTGCAGAATGAGGCTCCTGGAAGTAGGCAGTGGCCCCTCCAATTCTGCTGGAGAACTAGGCACGCATGCCCCATGCTTCCCAGTAGAATCACTGGGATTTCAGCAGCACAACCACTTCCAGCTGCAGGGGTCATATCCACCAGCAGCAAAGGGTGTGGTCCCCACAGTGTTCCAGGGTGGCCAATGCAGCCCGCCAACCCACCAAAGTTGACCACCCCTGTTTTAAAGTAACATGTGGTTTGGCCCGGCATCAATAGGTTGTTCTCCCATTTTTACCCCCCAACAATGCTGTGAAACAGCTTAGGCCAAGAACAACCCTTCAAATACCTGAAGAGCTTTCACACAAAAGATGGAGCAGACTCGTTCTCTGCTACTCCAGAGGGCAGGCCTAGAAACAATGAGTGGAAATTGCAGAGAAACAGATTTTACCAAGAATTAGGAGAAATGCCCTAAAAGGTATGCACTGTTTGACAATGGAGCAAACTGCCTCAGGAGGTAGTGGACTCTCCTCCACTAGAGGTATTTAAGTAGAGGTTGGATGGCTGCCTGGCAGGGATGTAGTCGCATCCTGCAGTGCAGATCCTGCATTGAACAGGGGGTTGGACTAGACAGCCTAGTCCAATGATCTTCAACTGGTGAGTTGAACTGGGTTGTGAGATCAGTCCAGCTGGGTCGCAGCAAAGCTGCTGCTGCTGCCATGTTGAACATGGAGAAAATTTTGGAAGTGTGTCCCATATTGCAGGTTGGGAGTCTGAGGTGGGTCTCAGGTCTGGACCAGCTAAAGGCCACTGGTCATGTCCATCTAGATGTCCAACATGCTGAACCCTAGCCCCCAAAATAGGTTCAGCACCTTGAATAGCTCCTTTAGAGTTCTGGTTCTGACGAAAACCCAGAATGGAATCATCGCCCCACAAAAACTGGAGCCACAAGCCTCCATTGGATGGCCTCCAACTTTATAATTCTATGGCCATTTCCACACTGGCCTTTCCCCCCAGGAACGTCCCAGGGCATCCTGGAGGCAGGAGGGACGAGCACGGGTTTTCCCAGGGATAAAGGAACTCTGGGAAAACCTGATTCTTCCAGCAGTCCTGAGACCATCCTGAGACCGCAGGAGGTGTGGGCGGCTGTCCCGCCTGGTGCCTGCTTACTCGCGAGTAAGCGCAGCACCAGAAACAGGCACAGGGCCAAGTGGTGAGGCTCCATGCCCATCAGGGGAGGGGGTAGCAGCAATTTTGCCGTCCCTGGGATGGCAGGGAAGGGGTTGCGAACCCGAATTCAGGATTTTTTTTTTAAAAAAAACCTTACAGTTTGCACTGGAGTACAAGTACACTCCCTCCTCCAGCTCTTTTAAAAAAAATGGAGGCGCAGTGTTTCCTTCTGAGACATTGTGTGCCATGTGGGGAGGCGCCTCCCCCTCCCTCCCGGTACTCTGGGAGGTGTAGAACAGACTCTGTGTTTCAGGTGTATTCAATGAGCAGTGTGTTTGAGCAGGGATTCTCAACTCTCTTCTTGAACCTCTCTGAGCCTGAAGGCCAAATTCTAATTTTGGAGAACCCTTTGGACGATATTCCAATGGTGGCTAGGTGATGAAGGCAAAAAGGGCAGAAATACGCCACCCCCCCCAAAAAAAAAGCCAGCATATTTTAGCTTAAAGTGCTTACTGCTAGTAACTAGGCCTTAGGAGAGGCATTTCAACTTTTTAAAATGAGGAAAAAAAATTGCACCAAAGCCAGAAAACCAAGAAACAATCTGGGAAAAGGCAGTGGGGATGAAGAAGGGGCATAGCCTTCTGGGGAACGCCAGAGGGCCAGATAGGGACTGCAGGGAGCCTCCAGGACTTAGGTTCCCCACTTCCGCTCTAGTCATTGTCAAAGTCCAACCCTCTACAACCACAGGGACTCTCAGAGGATTATCTGTTCATACTTAAAAGGCAATGTTATGTCCCAATGCATAGTTTTGATTTAATTATCTAGAGGATATTTAAATGTGGTATCCCTTTGCTGTTGAATGATTTATGATATTTTCCAGATTACACTTCATTTTGAGTGATCTCCCTTTGCAGCGGTTAATCTAAATGATGGAACCGGTCTCTTCAATTACTGTTTACTGCCATTTATATAAAACTTACACTTCTGCAACATTAATTAGTATCAGCAAGAACATATAATTTAAGGATATATTATAATGATCCAAGGAGAAAATATGGTGCATAATTCTCCCTCAAACAACCAGCAAACCAATAAATTATTCCAGCGCACTAGGGTAACTTGCAAGGCATTAGCTATACAGAGCTAGCACATCAGGGTGCATTTGTCTATGTCTTCCTGGGAAACATTAGCCTTAATTTTATGCCTATTCAAGATGAGGCCAGATTAACGATTATGTTAATGATGCCAAGGCATTGGTCTCCAGCCCAGTAAGGAGCCCCTTACAATAGTGAATTTATATGGCAGCAAGCCAATGTAGTGGGATGAGCCCTGCCTCCTACACAATGACAGCACCTGGTACACAGTGTCGCCTCAACCAAATTCAGAGGATACAGTTTTTAAAATCAGTATGAGATAAAGAAAAATCATGTTTAAACTTATGCTGTGCCAGAAATACTGAATTTTCGGCATTTCGTGGGAGGGTGGAGGAAAAACAAAAAACTCTGGCAAAAGAGTCTGAAAGAGCTGAGAATTTCAGAGAATTTTCTCCTTGGGGAGGGGGACAGGGTTTCCACATACCTTTTTAAGTGTAGGCAGTTGTTGAGGGGTCTTCTTTCTATTTTTTAATTTTTTTAAAAAAAAACCTGGGGAGTTGCAGGAGCCTATGAGTTCTTCCTGAATGCCTACTGGAGAGGGTGAGATCACATGGTCTCCAATAGGCATCCAGGAAGAACTGACAGGCTCCTCCAAGTGCTGTGGGTGTTATTTTGTTGTTGTTGTTGTTTTTAATAAAAATAGAAAGAAGACCCCCTCAACAATTGGCTACACTTAAAAAAGGTACCGTATTTTCCGGCGTATAAGACGACTTTTTAACCCTGGAAAATCGTCTCTAAAGTCGGGGGTCATCTTATACGCCGGGTATAAGACGGACATCACCCGGCGCGCTACTCTAGAGCAGGCCGCAAAGCTCACTGGCAGTAGCCGCCGGCGCCGGACGGGAGCGGGCGTCCCGGAAAGGTAAGGAGGGGGCGCGCGGAGGGGAGGGGGGGCGCACGGAGGGGAGGAGGGGGGCCCTTACCTTTCCGGGACGCCCGCTCCCGTCCGGCGCCAGCGGCTACTACCAGCGGGGACGGGCTCAGGTGTTCGCGTGTGCGAAATGAGCGGTGGTAGAAGCCAGGCTAATATGGGGCAGGTGTGGGGCTGAGTGGGAGGCCGGTGTGTGTGGGGGGGTCTTTTATTGGCCCACTGCGTGCGTCAGGCAGATTAGGGTAAGGGAGAGCGGCGGGGTGGGGAGAAAGCCACCTCAGGCTCTTAAGGGCGGCCATCGCGAGGGAAGGCATTGGAGTCGGGAAGAGCAGAAGAAGGGGGCTACGGTGTGTGTGGGGAGACTGTGGCCGTTGTCATCAGGCTTAGGAATGAGGCGGTGAAATAATCCGTCCCCCCTTTTCTTCTTCCCCTTCCCTCCTCCTCCCCCTCCCCCTCCCCATTTCATCGGTCGGGTTGTGTAAGGTGAGGGTCTAGTCAAGCCAGGGAAAAAGGGAGTTTGCGCAGAGGGTAGGGGGGGCACACGGAGGGGAGGAGGGGGGCCCTTTCCTTTTCAGGACGCCCGCTCCCGTCCGGCGCCGGCGGCTACTACCAGCGGGCTTTGCGGCCTGCTCTAGAGTAGCACGCCGGGTGACATCACCACTAAGCCAGTGTGAGTGGGGAAAGTAGCCCTACTTTTTTTCTCCTACTCCCAAGGTGTGCGTTCGCTATGTTCCTGTGATGAAGTGAGTCTCCCTGTGACAGACATTGAGTGTCACTGCTCTTCAGACCTCAGAGTACCCCTACTATGGTCCTGCAAACTGAATGCATGACACATGTGTATGCATACCAGCAACATTGGGGCGGTGTGCATATGCATCCCAGAAAAGCCAAATAGAGAAAAAATAGCAGCTGTGATTGACCAGGTATAGGTACTAGAAGACAAGCACTGTCCCTGATAAATAGGAATAATTGCACTGTTTTATGTTTACATGTTTGATGACAAACAGCCTTATGTTTATAAGTGACAGTTTTCCTGCTAAGTACCTGCATGTCATAAGCATTTGAATTAAAATTACCATATGCTGATGTTTTTTTAATTTTTATTTGGTGTGCGTTGGAAGAGGAGTAGTGTTATACGGCGAATATATCCCAAACTCTATATTTTAACTGGAAAAGTTGGGGGCCGTCATATACGCCCGGTCGTCTTATATGCCGGAAAATACGGTATATGGAAATCCTGTTCCCCTCCACAAGGAGAAGATTCTCCAAAATTCTCCCCCTCCCTGTAAAAGAGGCAGAAAAAAACAATGCCACTTTCGCAGGGAGAGAAAAAGTTCCCCAAAATAGGGGACAGGATTCGGTACAGCAATAGCTTAAACTGAGGATTCAATTTACATGTTTCAGGGGCAGCATAAGCTCCTAGAGGGAACTTCAAGCTCGGGGGCAAACCCAGCCCTCCTGGCATCCCAATCTGGCTCTGCCCCTTTCCCCTTTCCACCAGCCGCTGATTATTTGATGGTTTCCTGGCTTTTCTGCAGTGTTTTCTCATCCCAAAAGGTTTAAATGTCTCTCTCTCAAGGCTTAGTTACTGGCAGCAAGAGCTTTAAGTACAATAGACTGGTGTGTTTTTGACCCCACCCCTTTATCTTTGGCCCTGCCCCTTTGCCCATGGCCCTGCCCACCACTGTTATGTGGCCCCTGAGAGCGTCTCTCAAATTGAATTCGGCCTTTGAGCTGAAAGAGGTTCCCTACCCCTGAGAAAGAGGAGGGGAGGGAGAAATATATCACTTTTTTAAAATCATAAGACAAGACCTGGCTCCTTTCACCCTAGGAAAGCAGATTATTAAGGAGCTCCTAACCTAGGGATTTATTGTGCCTTCCTCACCTTCCCTGAAATGGCTCCTTTGCTGTGCCAGAAATGCAGCAAAGCATCCATGTACACAGAGGCTGTTCTGCATCTCACCTACAAGCATCCAGAGGCCTACTTCTCCCCAAGCGCCCTTGAATATGGGCTACTCACAGCAGAAGCAAGAGTGGCAGGAACCAGACTAGGAGGACTAGACTGCAGGCTACTTGAAGGCTTGGTGCAGGAGAGCATCAGCTGGTCATGAACAGCTGGATAAATTTCAGTGCGTCCAACACAGAAGTAGCATCTAGGGCTACGCAAGGATAGGATTACATCCAGAACCCTCTGAATTCTGCACTCTGTGGAAAGGGCTACATTGCATCCATAGCCATCAAAGTCCCTATCAGCTAACTATCCTTATATAATAGGAATAATATCTGTCCTCACATGAGTAGTGCCGATTGCTGGTGTTTACTCAGTTTGCAGCTAATGATGGCATTTCTCTGTCAGGTGTACCTACTTGGCTGGTACAAACGCTGAGTGTCTTAGGCCCAATTCTCAGTGTGGTGGCCATCTGTCCTATTTTAGAGTGCCCTAGTCCCAGTTCTTGCTATGGTGGCCATGTGTCCTACTTTGAAATAGAGGACAGCCCTCTGTTTGAAGGCATCCTGTATTTAAATGGCTGCTCGGTCTAGTTCAAAGTTAAAAAGAAAAAAGAAAAGAAAAGAAAAAACATAAAGAAGAGCTGGGCACTGAAGCTTCCCATCAACAGCACCTGGACAGCCAACTGTGCCAGGCACACAGGTCTCCTGGTCAAACTTTTCCACACCATAGTGCCATAGTCATTCTCTGTCGATTTGTATTTATACATATGAATAAACATATGGACATTTTTATAGAAATCAGTGTCATCTCTTTAGATAGGCATTTCTGCTTTTCTGGTGATGCACAAGTCACTTCCCTAATTCTTGCTGAGGTGGCCGCACAACTTCCGACTGCTGGGGGGGAGGCACATGACCAAATGCTCTTCAGTACACAAATACACCCCCCATATAGAAAACTAGCTCTCAGGAAAATGGCTAGGCTAGAAATCTCCTCCCTCAAATCTAGTTTTTTGTGTGGACTGATTTTTATTTTAAAGGAGATGCGTTCAGTCATGTGACTCCCCTCCCCAAACACACACACACACACACACATACATGGAGTCAGAAGTAGGGCTGTTAACAGATACGGATCCTGAATCCAGACTAGATCAAGGTGATCTGGACCTCCTGGATCTGGATCCAAACCAGATCGGGTGAGGTCCGAATCATTCCAGACCGGATCAATCCAGATCAATTTGGAGATCCGGGGCCCATTGTCCTTCCAGGTCCCTGGGTGCTGGCTGCGCAGCTGGCACCCAGGGAAGCCAGGCCGGCGGTGAGTCCATTGGACTCACCACCCTCCCCCCACTCTCCCTGCTGCCTCATTGTCGTCGCCGCCGTCCACCGCTGCTGGCCGCTGGCCGCCGCTGCTTCTGCTCTACTAAGAACCAAGCCACAAGTCTATGAGGAAAAAGTGGGTCTCCGGACCTCGATCTGGAGACCCAGATCCAGATCTTGTTCCAGACCGGATCGGATCGGGGGAGGTCCAATCTGGTCTGGATTGGATCGGGTCTGATCCGGACCAGATCGGGGGGGCTGTTCACAGCCCTAGTCAGAAGTGGTACAGCCCAGATACAGATTTGCCATTTCAATAAGAATGAACTCAGTCCCACAAGGAATGCTGTGAAATTTCGAGTTGGACTAAAATGAGTTCTGATTTCTAAGAATCCGACTTGCAGAATTCGCTACAGACCGCTCTCCCCAGGCTGCATGGAGTCCAAGGACTTCTGGATCTTTTTTTTCTTTTTTTTTACTTTCCCAAAATTTATGCAAATTCATTTTTAGGAAAATACACAAGTTTCTGCTGAGATACATACCATGTTGGAAAATACATACATACCATGTTGGAAAATAAGCTAAATGTTATGTTTTAAAATTATGTACATTGTTGCAAACCTTCCTAAGGAATTCTTTGCATATTTTTCTGCATAACGGGAAAGAAACTTGAATCCATCCGTGAACGGACGCCAGAGCAAACCATACTGCACAATCCACGAAACACACGCAGGACGGATTTCACAAAATCCGGGCAACCCAAAATCCCATATCCGTGCTAGTGCATTTAATGAATTGGGTGTGCACAAGTTCTAATGCAAACAAACTTATCGCTGTAACAGATCTGGCAAAAGCAGAAAATACCTCATTTTACATTATGGAAAATGGTAACTGTTCTGGTAAAATAAAGTGCAATCATAGAACAAATTGCAGCCCCACCGCACAGGCAAATGAATGCATTTAATCACACGCCACTGTATTACTCATGTTTTCTAGTCCTCACCAATTAGAGCACACAGTGAGTGTCGTCAAACTGCTTGATGTCTGAAGCAAGGGAATCAGCTTTTTATTGTGTCTGCAAGGCACCACACAAAATGGTGATTACATATAAATGGCAAGGAGGTGCTGAAGGGGAAAAGACTTAAGCAGCTGCATGACTGAGTTTAATTCGCTGCATTGTTTCCTTTTGAACCATGCCCCGAGTTCAGATTTTTAGCCTGCTCTAACTAGAAAATCCGTGGCCGTGGCCCGGAATTATTTCCAGGTACGTTCGTTAATTGCTTAATTGCAAATCCTGGGTTCGTTCTCCATCTTTCAAAAAGGCCTTTTTCAAATGCCTTTTTGAAAGCTCTGTCAACATGTTTTTCAGCACAGGGACGTTTGACACACATCTGAGAGCAGTTTGAGGGGGTTTAACTGGCATTTGGCAAAAGTCAGCTTGGCATTCCAACAAAAGTTTCTTCTTCCCAATCTCCCTCCAAAGAACACCTCCCACATTGCACTTTACTTTGCAATCCCACTCAGAATGTGTTCGTAGACGTTTGGAGAACTTACAGCACCTTCTTCGTCATGACCTATGCCTCTTCCTCTTCTTCCTGGTCTTTCTTCACATGGCAGGATTTGGAGCTGGAATTCTTTGTGTCCACGCTTTAATTCCAACTGCTCTGTTTTACCTATGTTATCTCAATATTAGAAGAATCTGAATTGAGAGATTATCTAAAAGAGCATCCCAGAAGAGGTAATGCACAGGCAATGCAGTTCAGACATGTTTCCTGGGTAGTAATGGATAGTTATGCACTCCTTGCTCACAGATATTCTACAAGAATAGACTTGAAAAATAGAAACATTGTCATCTAAAGTAGGGGAAATTTTAGCATGTTTGCTTTTTAAAAAAATTAAGGAAACAGAAAAGACACTAAGCACAATGGCTAAATCTTTTCTTCACAATGTGGCATGACTATGCTGTCAAAAGAATTGCAAATTTGGGGGTAGGTGTTTGGTTTAGAAGCCATTGACAGATACATATATTTTTCCCTGGGAAAACAGCGTCTCTTGACCCTTATTCTGTACACACCATATCTGTTGCAATAAATTATCATTTTCTCTTGTTGCTGCATGGCTTTCAGATTAGGACGATAACTATTAATGTTGTATTATTATGTCTGGGGACTTGACAGGCCTTAAAATATGCATCTCTTCCTTGTTCATGTTTTCACTGAAGCAATACAATTTTCAATCAAGTCTTGCTTTTAAAGAGCTCACCCGAACTTCAGGGAATCACGGAGACATCAGGGGGGGAAATCCTTTATAAATAAACAAAAAGGATCACACAAAAGTATTTAATAGGATTCACTCTTTCTTACCGACAGTTATTTGAAAATGAAATACACTTGCCAATCAAAACAACCAACTTAGCAAACTGCTCTGGTGGCGGGGAGACACCAAAGCATCCATGTGTAATTGCATAGAAAAAATACAAAATGAAATTATATTATTAGCTTATTAATATCTTCAGTTGAGACTACTCATAACAGACCTGTTTAAATAATATGGTAGGTTTGGGGTTATAATAGGCCTTATGAGATAATTCCAAAATGTATGTTCTTCATTTATGCGTGCATAGTGGTTTGTGAGCCAAGTGGGCTTGTCAGGAGAGTACGTACTGTAATTGCCTACTAATATGAAACATACTATGACAACAGGGGCCATTTTGTGGGATCCTGTTCCCACCTTCCCTGTGCCTGCATATAGTTCTGTACTTGTAGGAACGACCATAATAATGCAGTGTAATTAGAATAGGCTGACCATATGAAAAGGAGGACAGGGCTCATGTAACTTTAACAGTTGTAGAGAAAAGGGAATTTCAGCCAGTGTCATTTGTATGCAATTAGTTCCTGGTGAAATTCCCTCTTCATCACAACAGTTAAAGTTGCAGGGGCCTTGCCTTCTTTTGTATATGGTCACTCTAGTATAGTGCCTGCAACTTTAACTGTTGTGATGAAGAGGGAATTTCACCAGGAACTAATTGCATACAAATGACACTGGCTGAAATTCCCTTTTCTCTACAACTGTTAAAGTTACATGAGCCCTGTCCTCCTTTTCATATGGTCAGCCTAAATTAGAAGGCACTTTGAAAAGGCTCAATGCAATTCACATGCAAGCCCTTTTCAGACGCTGTGAGGATGGAGAAAGAACGCATATGGGCAATGGGCAGTGCCAACCTATTGCCTAAAGCAGAGCCCAAATGGCATGAATGCTGCTGGGCCGACCATTTAGGAAGCCTTTGCTGCACGTTGCAGACACCAGCCCCTGCTTTCATCTATCAAACCTTCAAGAAGTGAGTGGAGAGGTGTGGGCCCCAACTGCAACCTAGGCCTATGGTCGAGATACATTTTTTTAAAAAAAATTGAATAGCCTCCCTCAACCAGATGCCCTCCAGATGTGTTGGATTGCAACTCCCATGGCCATGCTGGCTGGGAAAGGTGGCAATTGCAATCCATGACATCTGGATCACACCAGGTTGGAGTAGGCTGATTTTGAAGAAATGGCATCTCATACAAGAAAAGCAGGTCCCCTGGTTTTGAATGCCAGAAAAACCTAGGCACATCTTTCACTGGTATTTGTTGTGCATGCATAGGGTTATAGCCAATGGCAAACCTACTTAGAGTAGGCCCATTGAACTGAATGGGACTTCAATTAGGCTGACATCGGATAAAATCCATTGGATGCAACAACTTGTAAAGTCTCAGGTTCAATCCCTGGATCATGTGGCAGGTGGTGTGAAAGGCCTCAGACTGAGACCAGGCAGAACCTCTGCCAGAGTAGACAATCCTGGCCTAGATGGATGAATTGTTGAACCTGGCAGAAGGCAGCTTCTTTGTTCCTAAGCCAGGGAGGCAGCTGTGGAACTTTGAGCTTTATTTCCAAAGGGGTATTTTGCAACTGGTAAAGCTTTGTGTTTGCCTTGGAAGACATTTCTGGCTTGACCTACAAAGGCCTTGTGTGGTGCTGGCATGCTATGGCAGGATTGCACTGGCACCACACCAGTCTTTTGTACATCAAGCCCTGAATCTAACCAGAGCTTTGGCTGCATGTTTCAGCATTTTCTCTCTGTTTTAGAGTTACACCTGCCTTTTGGAGGGAGGGCTGAGGTGGGGATGTACAGCGTTTGTAAAATCCCTTCTGTCTCTGTTTTGTGGGTTGTCAGGTGCCTTTTGTTCTGTCATCCACTCTTTGGCAGAATCAGATTTTTCTAATTTCCTGAATTTGTGCAAATGTGCATTTGCAAAAATGTGCAAATCCCCCCAAATGTGGAAATATGCACCCCAAAATGCATACATCCCCCAATGTGCATTTTCATGCTTTAGCATATTGAAATGCACATTTTTGTGTTTTAATTTTAGTTTATGTATTTTTCTATGACAAAGAGCCAGTTTATAACAGTTATTAACCAGTTAAAAACTGTTATAAACTGTTTTAAAGCAGTAGTGTAGATAGGCTGTATATTTGCATAACATTCCAGAAAGTTAAAATAAAAAATGGTCCACAGATTTGCAGAATCCGTGTTACTGGGTAAAAGCCAGTCTGCTTTTCCCTGGGTTGGATTCATAGAAATCAAACACATTTGATTCCTTTCCAAAACTCTCCCTAGGTTTAAGTGGGAGATATATTGATATAGATATATACAGCTAATGTCTTCCATGATTAGTTTTAAGCCACATTCCATAATGCTGATTTTCAAGGGAGTCAGGGAGCAGGAGGACTGAGAAGCAACACCATGATGCAAGGGATCAAACTGATGAATTGTGGGTAATACCTCAAATGCCTTGCCATCTGCTTTTCCCAGGTGTTTCTCCTCCACTCTGTGCCTTGAAGCTGCAATGATGCCAAGAAGAAGAAAAAAAATGCAACACTAATAAACATTATTTCTAATTCATGAAGGAGAAGCAGGCTAGATGAAGTCATCTTTTGGGCCCAATGCCAAATGGCCAGCCCTGCTTTAGGGGACATCATATTTGCTTGCAGCTACAGAGTGGTTGGATTCCTGCAGGAAGAAAACTTAGCAGAGACTATATGAAAGTATAGCTCCCAACGTAGTTTTCAATCCTATTTGGGCAATCTAAAACCTTGCACTTATGTCATTTTTTTTAAAGAAAATAAAAACAGAACTGATTATGGGACAATGGATTACACTGTAGAGAATATATCAAATATTTCCATTTAACTTTCTCCAGAGAAGATAAGTTCCAGTACAGAATAAGTTGCCTAGAGCAGTGTGCTCAACTGGGCCATGGAAGTAGTCTAGGTGGGATGGGGGCTTTTCATAACAGTTACTAAGAATTTATTCTCCCTCAATCCCCATGTCCAGCTACAAGTGTGATCTGCCTTCTCTTGCTGACCTTACCTGCTGTAAATTATTCATCTGTGACCTTTGAGCATGCTAGTAGCAGTAACCTTTTTAACTACCTATGGAATTATTACTTTGGTTTGTTTGTGTTTTAAAGCTCGTAGCAATAAAATTTTACTCCCAACAATACTACTCCCATTTTTATGACCTTAAAACTTACTGTAAACAAAAGCTATAAAAATAGAATGCTTATACACATATAAATGTCTTTCTTGGACAAAGTGGGCTTTTTGTTTCTATCATGGTGGGACCAAGGTTCTTTGATAGAGTGGTTGGTGGGATCTAAGATGTGAACGGTTGGCCTAGAGAACCCTTTCTTTGGAGATAGTTTGCCTCAAAAATGGAAGTGTAGCTTGAGCTGGTATTCACCCTTTCTCAATTATTCCCCAGAGCCCTTGACGTCAATGGAAGATTTCTTTTTTTAGCTTAAGTCCAATGCAGGTGATGATTTTCAAGGGTATTGCAGGTGGGGATGGAAGAATTAATCCTCCCCACCACACGTGCTGTAACTCCCTGCCAAATCCCTACCCCACCCAGCTTCAATGGAAGCTTTTCTTTTAAGCTGCATTGCATGAGGCGGGAGCAATTTCCTCCCACAGCAGGGAAAGAGAGAGGAGTGGTGAAAGAGACAGAAATAGATTGCAGATTAAACATCACTGAACAGAAACTATTGATTTGGGATGATCTGGGTACAAATTAATTGAAGAATGTATTTTATTTCAGATGGTTTGGTTGAGAAATTAATTGGCTGGCTTTCCTATCTGTGCATTTTATATAAATCCTAGTCTGTATTTCTAAATATGCATAAATAGGTATAAATTCACATGTGCACGTTTTATGCAGCTTTATGTCCTATGGACCTTGGCCTAGCAACTTGGGGCCGCACATGTCTACTGGCTGGTGCCACCATCTTAATGATGCCAACCAGTAATTATGTGCCATGCAGGCCTAGACCTCCACTTCACACCACCACCACCACCCAGCTGACAGGCATCAGCTATGTTAGCGGCACCAGCAGCCTGGTAGCAGTGTAAGTCAGCCCTTCCAGAGCATTTGCCCCATCATGCTGGGTGCTGGCAATTCCCAAGATGAGTGGCATTGTGAGTACTTGTCTCCCCCACTGCACAAAAATAAAATCCCCCAAATTGGGCACTGGCCTTTAGCTGCCAAGTATGCTTGCTGGATCTCCCAATAATAAGAGGGAAAGCCACTTATGAATCATACCAAGAATCAGCAAAAAAGAAGATAATCATTTGCATAACATTTACATATGCTTGTTTATAGATGCAATAGAAATAATTGCTATAATTCAAATAGAAATGCATCACCTCTCACCATAGTGTGAAAGACCGTGACCAGGTGATGCATGTGCCTGCCTTATTCAGTCTTCTGTCCAGATGCTCACTGTTGATTGGCAACAGCCCTGATAGTTCTTCATCTTTAAACTGGAATTGGATAAGAGCCCTTCAAATAGCGGACACCTTCAAATAGAGGACTGTAAAAGAGGATACCTGGACATGTGATACTAGAAATGCATTTCCTCAGGTTATCAGAAGGGGCAATAAAGTTAACTCCTTGCTGCTGGGGGTGTGGGAAGGAGGGGAGAACTGGGAGGCTGAATTAAGATGTTGAGCCGATCTACACTATAGTTTGTAACGTTTTAAATAGTAGTTTAAAACGTTGTAAATAGGCGCATTTTAAAACATCTTAGGCCACATTACTGAGTACTCACATTACAGGAGAAATTTTCTACAGTCTTCAAAGCAGTGTGTACGGTCCCACACTCTTCCATCGGTCTCTTTCTGTTTCGTTTTTTCAATGAGTTTAGGGCTAAGCATTGTGGGTGTTGTAGTTCACTTGCCCACTTCCTCCTTAGTTCCCCTTTTATTCCCTAGCTTTCAATGAGTTTAGGGCTAAGCATTATGGGTGCTGTAGTTTACTCGCCCACTTCCTCCTTAGGCCCTCTTTCTTCCCCACCAATCAACGGCTAAGCATTTGGCCGCCGGAAAACGAAGCACCACCCCCAAGAATCATAAACGGTAAGGACGGACACATTATTTTACTTAAAACGATTTATTAAAAGTAAAAACCGTTATATATAGCTGAAGTAAGTTTTTAAAAAACACGGGTATACATCGTTAAAGGGAGTGCGTCATGTGGCCCAAACAGTTTTCGTAACCCTTATGAAATGTTACAAAGCTAGAGTGTAGATCGGCTCATTGTCATTGCAAAGGCAAGATCATATCAACCAGACCTACAGTAACCAACCATCATCTAAGCTCTCGGGAGATGGGAACAAACACATGGCAATGGATTAGGTCTTCCTATCCCCCCACCTCTGCTCCTCATTTACCTCTTCCGTGCCCTTAAGCACCGCCACATCTCCAGGCTATGCAAGGGATAGGGGGGCACATGCAACCACAGAGACAGCATCAAGACTAATTCAGAGTATGGCAACAGTAACACAGGCCATATGCTCTAGTTGGACATTGTGGAGGTTTGAGGCCTACAGAAGCAAGGTAATAAACTCACACCTGGAGTTTCTGTTGGGAGGGGGATATCCCTAAGAGGAGCAGTTTCATTTCTCTAGTTAAGATTCATTCCCCTGTTAAGTTTCATTTTTTCAAAGTGGGAACTTTACTTTTTGTTTTGGGAGAAGAGGGTATAAACGAATGACTGAGCCAGACCAGAGTCAGGAGACAGACCAAATCCAGAGGAAGACCAGAGCTTATGGGAGGAGCAGAAACAAGCAGGTCAGGGCAAAGAACTTGCGTTTTTGCAACTTTTATTTTCTTTTAATACTTTTGTATTGCTCAGCTCTATTGACGAAATACCTTTATTGTAATTTGCTTGTTTTACTTTACTAGTAAACTGTTGTGTTAAGCCCAAGTGTCTGGAGTGTTACTCACCCACGTCTACAACCTAAACCCCATGTTACTGGGAAAGGGAAGGTAAAAAGAAGGAAGGTGGGACTCCTAAGGAGACATAGATCCTTAAAGAGTTGTTCAGGGAAGTAACCCTGTCAGACATACAGAGCTTGTCTTATTTTAAAATCAACAGAGGGAGAGGGAGCAACCACCATCTTGCCCTCAACACTGTTAGGTGTCTAGCTAGGCAATTTATTATTGAAGTGAGAAATATCTTGCCTCTGGGAGCAACAAAAATATTTTTTTAACTCATGTTGGTTTCATAGCCAGTTGCTCAGAGTGAGAAAACCCACGCTATCAGGATCTCTGCCTTTGGCAAGAAACCAAAAATCTACAAGTTATACTGGCTGAATGAAGCCTTAAACATTCCTGAGCAGCAATATGGGCTAGGAAGCCAAATCTCAGGGAATTGAAAACTGTCAGGGAAAGAGCAGTGAGCACCTGGACAGCTGACTGAACAGGCAGGCACACAGGTCACCTGGTTGCAGCCTTCCCCCACTCTGGTGAGATGCAATGTATTTCTATTTAAACCCTAGAAATTATGCCTTAATTATTTCTGATAAATTATTGTTATAATTTATTTATTACTTTATACATTATTTCAATTTGAATATATTTTATTTAGTTAGTTACATTTATTTTAAATGTATTTAGATTTAAATTATTTAAATTAATGATAAATAACAAATTATTAAATTATTATTATTTCTTTATTATTTCTTATAAATTAGTATATTGAAGCCTGAAAGTATATGCACCTTTCATGCAAATCTGTGTTCTCTTTTTTCCTCTTTACTGTTCCCCCTCATAATTTTTCTCTTTAAGTGCACTGCTGCTTTTTGAGAGCCCTTGGATGAGCCCCCCTCAATGGACCCCCTCTCTCAGCGTGTTGTCTACCTTCTCACCGCCACTGACACCAGCTGGTCTTTCTCCTCCTCATTACCACTTGCTTGACAGGCAAAGAGCCAGTGGCCCAATTCACACAATCATGGTGTGTTTAACAAGCCATGGTGGCTTGTCAACCCAGCTGCACATGCCGGCTGCATTTCCCAAAGTACCCTCACTGCTGCAGCTTGCCATGTCATCCGAACCCAGGTGGCATGGCTTTTTTTGAGGAGGCAGCAACCCTCAAATAATGGGCTGTTGTTGGTGTGGATGGGTTGACAATCCATTGTAGCCTGGGAGCTTGTTGGATGGTCTGTGTCCAGCCCTCCCAGTGAAAGTGCTCGGTGGATTTTTACCCATGGTCCCTATATTGACAAAGGGGGCACAGCTCCGGGCTGACTTTCACACATCCTTTTTCCCCTGCTGCAGTAATGGTGACCGCCATTACCCCAGAGGGCAGAAATACGCAATTTCCCCAGCCCTGAGAAAATTGCAATAGAGTGGAGAGAGAAAATCCGCAATTTCCCAGTCTTAGGGAAATTGCATTCATCCTCCCCTCCGACGATGGGGGCTTAGAGGCCCTATTAACAGGGGCCCCCTCCACAAGGATGCGCTTTTGCGCCCGGTTCCGGGATTATGCGCATTATCGCGGAGGCGCATTTACGCCTAATCCCTCTGCACGGGAGGCGGCGAGAGGCGGCGAAGCGCATTAATTCATGTCCAAAAAGCGCTTTAGAAGACGTTAACGCGCATAATCGCTTGTTCACACCGCGATAATGCGCTTTAACGGCCGGAGAAAAATAAAAGTCGCTATTTAACGCGCATTCGAAAATGCGCATTATCGGGGAAATAACGCGCCTGTACGCCCGTTTTGCGCTCCGCTGGTGTGGAGGTAAAATTTATAATGAGCCTCTAAGGCTCATTAAACGTCTCGTGTGGAGGAGGCCAGGGTTAGGGTTGGGGGGGAGGACAAAGGTATTTTCCCTTCTAGTCTAATGGTGGCCGCCTTTAGAGTAGAAAGGTTTTTCCACTCTAATGGGTGCTGTTGCACTGTGTCCTGCTTTTTTGGTCTTTGGCCGACAGCTGGTTGGTCACTTTGTGAACAGAGTGCTGGACTAGATGGATCCTCAGTCTGATCCAGCAGGGCACTTCTTATGTTCTTATGTTCCTTCCCGCCCCCCGCATCCATCAGGGCCTGAAAGGGCCTCTTTATGCTGGCATTAAGAGGCTATTTCAGGCCCTGATGCATGCAAGCAGGGTGGGAAAGTGCACTTTCCAGGCCTCCAGAAAGTGCGCAGATTCCTCCGGCCACAAGATTAGCATGGCCAGGGGAATTTGTGCACTTTCTGGAGGCCCAGAAAGTGTACTTTCCTACACCTCTCCTCCCTCCCTTGTCCATTGGGACAACTTGCATGAAGAGGCCCTTTCAGGCCCTGATGGGCATGGGGAGAGGGAGGGAAAGTGCATGTCTGGGGCCTCCAGAAAGTGCACAAATCCCCTGGCATGCTAATGGTGTGCCGTGGGAATTGCGCCCTTTCTGGAGGCCCCAGACACACGCAAAGCCGAGCGCTCAGCCGGGCTGGAAGAGGGCTAGCCAGGCAGCACTCGGCAAGCTCACAGGGCAGGCCCCCAAGGAGCTTGCCATTCACTAGTTGTTGTGTTATTTGAGGACTGCTGCCCCCTCCAAAGCCATGCCTCCCAGGTTTGGACAACACAGGAAGCCACACCAATGACAGTAATTATGGAAATCCAGCCGACACACACCATGGGAGGGAGACATAAGCCACCGTGGCTCATTAACCATGCTGTGATTGTGGAAACCAGCCCATTAAGTAATTAGGTAGTGGCATCTACTGCTGCTCCTTCACACTACCACTGTGGTCTGGGCCACAACAAGAGACGGGTGAACAAGCAGGTTGTAATGGTGAAGAGGAGGAGCAGGTCTGTCAGTGGGTTTCTGCTGGGGTGTGGGCCCTCTCCAGGTGCCCAGCCATGGCTACTCTTGATGTCAGCCCATCCTTAGTTCCATCCAGAAACACAAGTAGGCCTCTGCTGCAAAGAAGCGGGAATGTTTTTGCTTTCTTTTTCATGCCTCAGAACCCTTGGAACACAGTAAAATCCCTTCCCCTCATGTTAACCTTTCCTTTCACTCTTCCAAACCCCAGTTGAGCAGAGCACTGCGTTTCTGCCTGTCCCAAATTATTTTATAAAAGTGGGGTGGAACAGAGTTTTGATACTTTCAAGTATATATTTGGCATTTGAATAAGCACTATTCTGCTGCCTAGAATAATTATATTGTGATCAGAGAGGTTCATGTTGAGGGTCACTTACCTTTGGTACTTGAGTACGAATACCTGGGTGCAAAGTACTAATGAGTTAGTTAAGAATTCCATGCATGTATAGAAATGTCTGCTTTCCTCATCAGCTAACAGACATTGGATCCTCCAAATCTTTTTCTTATTACCACTGCTCTGAATATCATTGACAAGAAAACAATTAAATAATATGCAGGCATGCGAACGATCAGCGGTTCAAATCAAGTTAGTCAAACCAGTTTAAAATAGCTCCAGGGGAAAGGGGAATAGAATCAATCCCATATTGCCATTAAAGTATGAAGGGGTCCAAAAGCTGGAATTTGGCTTAAAGAGAAAAAGGGTGGATTTCCCCCCTCCCTATTTCCAGAAGGATAGCTGTGAGTCTTTTGCAGCAAAAACTGTTAAAACTATCCGGCAGGGTGGGGATTTAATATAATTTGTTAATATTTCAATGGGTTTAGTATCTGATTATTCTGGGCTTCTCTAAATGAGCTATCGATAGGAAGCTCATAACTGGCCACTCATGGAAGTTTCTGGGCCGATTACATGATGCTGTAAATATAAAGTACCTTTAGAAAGATTTCCTTGCCTTAATTTGAAATGGGGAAAACTGGTAACAAAAAGATCCCTTTTTCATTTCAGCAGGTAAAGTGGAAATCACGCTATAAGAAAAAGCAGACCAGCGCCATCTTGTGTATAAATGAAATATATAAAACTCCTGGTTAAAGGGGAAAAGGGTTAAGAGGGAAGGAAAGTGTGTGTAAAGAGAGCATGTGTTGATCGTGGAATGAAAACGGAAGCAGAAAGATGCAGTAAGTTGCGGGATGTTCCCTAGTGTAGAAATGCTCTCTGAATGGGCTATGGTTTTGCCTGACGTTTCACCCGGCAGCAGTCAAGGAATGATCCTTAATATTTTGTACTGGCTATGGAGGTTTCCCTGAATGCACAGTTTATCTGGAGGGTGTGAGGTCTGAAACTAATGCTTGGCAGGGTGTGTTACATGTAAAAAAAAATTTTTTTTAAGCACTTGGGCAGTTTGGCATTTTTTGCATTGGGTAAGAGAGAGCTTGATAAGATGGCTGAAAATGAAGCAAAATGTTACTCAGGGGGTTTGTTTTTTTTGTTGGGTTCTTTTGGGGGGGTGGATTCTTCTTCCTTGCAATGTGCTCTGTGTTCATCTTTGCAAATAAAGTAAAAATTACAAAGATACCCCAAGTCTCCAGCATTTTCCCACACAAAGAAAACAAAAACTGGTAATGCTGTTCTTGGATTTTTTTACTGCTCGGAGATCAGATAACAATATTTTATTTTATTTTATTTTAAATATAATATCTGGAAGGCTGTTATGCAAAAGATGTAGCAGACTTGCTAATTATCGCTCCAGAGCGGAGGACTAGAACCAAGGGGTGGATAACTGCAGGGAAGCAGATTTTGGCTAATCATTAGGAGAAACTTCCAAACAGAGAATGATAAGACAGCAGAATGGACTGCCTCTGGGCTGTCCTTTGCTGAAGGCATTTAAGCAGAGGCTGGCTGGCTGGATCTGTTCGGGATGCTGTAGCTGAAGGGCAAGGAATCTCCAGCACATGGGACAAATCTGGCCCACAGAGGTTCCCAATCTGGCTTGCAGAGTCCTGCCCCCTCCCCACCCTAAGCTAGGTCCCCTCCATCAGCCCTGCCCCATATGGGGGGATCCCTTTGTTATCTCCAATCATGGATTGGACATAACATGGGCCAGATCTACAGCAAGCAGGATATAACACATTGAAACCAGTTTGAAAACAGTATATGGAATGTGCCAGGTCAGTGTATTTCAATACCATTATAAATAGGCTGACCAGATAAAATCCAGGTCAGGGCTCCTGTAACTTTAACAGTTGTAGAGAAAAGGGAATTTCAGCCAGTGTCATTTGTATGCAATTAGTTCCTGGTGAAATTCCCTCTTCATCACAACAGTTAAAGGTGCATGCACTATACTAGAGTGACCATATACAAAAGAAGGCAGGGCCCCTGCAACTTTAACTGTTGTGATGAAGAGGGAATTTCACCAGGAACTAATTGCATACAAATGACACTGGCTGAAATTCCCTTTTCTCTACAACTGTTAAAGTTACAGGAGCCCTGACCTGGATTTTATCTGGTCAGCCTAATTATAAAGCAGTTGTGTAGATCCTGCCATAGAGATTCCCTCTGAGGGACTTGGCAGCTGCTTACAGGAGCTTGTCCTTTAAGCAGCAGCCAAGTCCTTTTGCTTTGCATACTGCTCATGCCCCAATTGGGGCACAAATGGTGCATGAAGCAAGCAAGGCAGTCACTGGCAGAGAGAGGCACAAGAAAAAAATGGGCAGGGCCAGAGATGTCATGGAAGCAGTGCAGCTTTGGGGCAGAGCTCTGCCCCCTTGACAGCATCTGGCCTATTGACCTGGTCCAGAGGGCAATCCTGCCCCTGCTGTAGCTGCATCCTGCGTGGCTGATCCTGCAATGAACAGGAGGTAGTACTTGATAACCTTGAAAATCTATTCCAACTCTTTGATTCCATTACAATTCTGAGTTTCATGAGCATAAATGTTCATCGATTCATTCCTTTATTCATGTTCAACAATGTCCACTCCAACTGCTTAAGCAGTGACCCAGCACACCCTTAAGAATGCTTCAGTCCAATTACATCAGTGGGATTTAAGTGTACTTAATACTGTATCATGAATTCTGGCTTCAGTCTTTTTCAAAGGACATCTCTGGAGATGCATGAAATATTATTTATCAAGGACTGAACATGCAGCCCTTCATTACATAAAATTCAAGGCCGTGAGAAATTATTGCGAACTGTAACAATGGACTAAGAATCCATCAAGAAAGCTCTGTTAAAACCCTGTTTTGAAATATAGCTGGCAAGAAACATGTTATATAATCACATACAATTTGGATTAAAATGTGATGCTACTTTATTATTCTGATGCTTCTATTGTGGCCAACTAAAGTATGAAGGAATTATTGCCACCATAGCAACTTCCCTACACATCAGTTTTTCACTGCCCTGAATAATACCGAATGAAAAAGGAATACACACTCATACACGCACACATATATATAGCATACTAATGTATAATCATGAGTACGTTATATGTGGTTCTCTGTGAGGTGTGTGTGTGTAGGTATTTATCGGGTATTATTGATCCGGTTCACCATTAGTGAGAAAGTGGCTCTGGAACACAGTAATGGCTATTTGTTAAGTTACAGATACAATTTTTAAAATATGTTTATGAGCAGTTCCATTGATATTCATAGCTGGGGTCATGTAGCATCAGGATTATAGCCTCTTAAATGTGAGTTGTTATCGGTAAATAGGGTTGCCATATGTCCCGGAAAACCGGGAATGTCCCGATTTCCAGGTGATTCTGAAATGTCCTGACCGGCTGGGCACGAATCCCAGATTTCCAGTCCAGCTGGCTGGAGAAATTCTGACCTCCGAAACGGCACGTTAAGCCTGTTTTTTGGAGCGGCAGCAGCAGAGACGCGTCAATTTGCCGCCTTTTCCACAGCACCGCTGCTCCTCCGCAGGCTCAGCTGAGTCACTCACTGTAACTCATCTTATTGTGCCTGTGGCTGCGCAGAAGAAAAAGAACAGCAGGGAAAGACGCACATGCTCTCCTCAGGCTGCCTGAATTTGGTGAGTTTGCCTGTTTGAGGTCAGAGCTTTGAAGTAAGTGCCGGGCAGAGACGCTGGGTTTGTGGGGGAGGAAAGAGAGTTTTGTGCGAGGAGGGGAGTGAGGGGGAGAGGAGAAAGAAAAGAAAAGTGCCTCCCAGAAAAACTGTCCTTCAAAAATCCACCTCCTTAGATTTGGGGTGCAAGCCTCAAATCTGTTACCTGGAAATAAGTTGCAGTGAATGTAAGATGTCTGGTTTTACAATCATTGATGTTTTAATTTAAAATTGTGCTTTGCAAAAACGTTAAGCAGCTTTCCTGTTATGTGTGTAGAAAAATATTTCCCAATTAAAAAGAAGGAAAACAAAAACATTACTTTGCAACAAAGCACAAAAGCAAGCTTTCATTTTAACTGAATAAAATACAGTAAAGGAGATTTTAATCTGGATTTTAAAAACAAAAAAATATACACATAACAGTATGATCCAGCTACTTTTAAACACTATTAGCTACCTAAACTTATGCATGTTTAGTTAGAATAGGCTGACCATATGAAAAGGAGGACAGGGCTCATGTAACTTTAACAATTGTAGAGAAAAGGGAATTTCAGCCAGTGCCATTTGTATGCAATTAGTTCCTGGTGAAATTCCCTCTTCATCACAACAGTTAAAGTTGCAGGGGCCCTGCCTTCTTTTGTATATGGTCACTCTAGTATAATGCCTGCAACTTTAACTGTTGTGATGAAGAGGGAATTTCACCACGAACTAATTGTATACAAATGACACTGGCTGAAATTCCCTTTTCTCTACAACTGTTAAAGTTACATGAGCCCTGTCCTCCTTTTCATATGGTCGGCCTAAGTTAGAAGCAATTTCCACAGAACTCACTGGGACTTACTTCTGAGTAGACACACAGTAAGTCCCATTATCTGCAGTGGGGCTTGCTTTCAGGACAGGTGAATGTGCTAGGTTGCTCAGACATAAGTCCCACTGTTGTTCAGTGGGTCTTACTCCCAGGTAAGCATGCATGGAATTGCAGCCTTAAAAGTGCTTAACTTTGGTTGGATCATGCCCTAAGTTTAATTTGGTGTGTGTGTGTGTGGCCTTTTAAATATGTATAGGAAAATCAACATTGTTATTGTTATTTACAATTCATTTTGATCTCTTCAGCTAGTGGCACCAAACAGTACATATTCTGCTAGAGCCACTACTTGAACACAAAGTAGATGGCTACTTTGGGGTTCAAAGATATATTTTAATATTAATATCCTTAATATCCTATGGTAACTACTTGGGTGACTGGGGTGGGAGTAAGTCTCCCTATTGAATTCTACTCTAGCTTTTGAGAACTAGTGGAGAAATGTAATTTAGTGTCATTTTTTTGTTTGATTGCTTAAACTGTTCTTTGCCTATTATTTATTTGCAGATGCTTAAATACTTTAGGCTGCAATCCTATACATACTTATCTGGGAATAAGTCCTATTTAACTCAATAGGATTTATTTCTGAGTAGACACACATAGGATTGTTGCTGTTAGATAGCTTTCTGTCTTTCCCTAGACCTTTACATAATGCTCAGTTTTTTAAAAAATGTAGCCCAAAAAATAATAATTGTACAGCTGGTGGTCTTTTGCCCCCTTTCCTAGGGCCTGCAGGTAAAGGCAGGGGGGAATAGGGCAGGGGATGGCAGAAAAGCAGCTTTGGAAGGAGCTCTGTCTGGGGCCCAAGTTGAAAGCCAGGCGCTCCCCTGGGCCCAGTTGCTGTGGGTTGCAAGTGTGGGAGAAAGAGGGAATGAATGGGCAAAGCAATCGGGGCCAGGATGGAGAAGGAATTTTCTGTCCGCCTTGCTGGAAACAAGACACGGGGCTCAATGGATCTGGGTTTTTGTTTGTTTCGGTGGGGAGGTTTCTGGGCCTCAACCCGGCCGAAGGCTTCACAGAAAGGTTGTGCTGTTAATGGTAATGTGTGTGTGGAAATGGACAAGAGTGGCAGCTTCATACGGGTGCTTAGTTTCTCTCTCTGTACTTTTCAGTGGGTAGATTTGAGAAGTGGGCCAGTTTCAAAATCATGCAGATGTGTGATATTGAGAAAGGGCAAAGAACTGGCCCGGGACAGAGAAAGGATTTTCTATCCATCTTACTGGAAGCAGGAGACTGGGTTCAATGGGGCTGGCTTTTTTTTTTTTTTTGCTTCGGTGGGGAGGATCCCAGGGCCTTATCCAGGCTGAAGGTTCACAGAAAGGTTGTGGCTAGTGCATGTGTGGAAGTGGCCAGATGTGTCAATTTCACATGGTATGTCTGGGTCTGTCTGTCTGTCTCTCTCTGCTTTTCAATGGGTTGTTTTGAAAACCAGGTTAATTTTAATGCTAGTCTTTTTGGGTTTCTCAAGACAATTATTGTTATGCACCCAGATATGTGTATGTGTGTGTGATCAAGAGAGATGGGCCAAGAAATGGGGTTCAGGGTAGAGAAGGAATTTTCTGTCCTTGCTGGAAACAGGACACTGGGAGAAATGGATCTTTCTGTTTGCTTCCGCAGGGAGATCCCCAGAGCCTTATCTCAGCCAGCAGGTTCACAAAAAGGTGTGTGTGTGTGTGTAAATGGACAAATATGTCAATTTCACATGCTAAGTTTAGCAAGAGTTCTCCCCGCCTCCTTTTCAAAGGACAGCTTTGAGAATCAAGTCAATTTCATTTATCAGCCCTTTTGGTTTTCCCAAAACATTTCTTGCTATGTGTGAAATCAGGAGAGAAAAGGCAACAGATTTTTTTTAAATGCATCTTGCTGGAAACAGGATACTAGGCTAAACAGATATTTCTTTATGCCTCTTCATTGCTGCCACAAATGAGATTTAGGATCCGCTTAAAAGAAGTGGCTGTAGGCATCAAGAGTGTGTAATATTCCAGGGAAAATCTGGAAATTTTTAGTGAACCCTGGAGAAGTGCCATGAATGTGCAGAAACACAGAGATATGCCAGATGAATACTGACTACCAAAGCAAGAAAATATCTGGTGGTTTGGGGCATTCGGGGGGGGGGGGTCATCTGGGATTGTCAGCAGATTTGGTTGGGAGAAGGCCCACCATCTATTTCAAAGCATGTAACACTCTTCCATATAACAGCAACAATGAAGAGAGTCTTGAGGCACCTTAAAGATGAACCAATTTATTCAGGCATGGGGCTTACATATATTATTCATTAAACAAAAAACCTCCGGTTTACAAAACAATATTAAGGCCCTACAGCTTTCAACCAAGCACCAGGAAGCAGGGAAATTGGGAGTGAAGGCTCACAAACCTTAACACTACATCGTCCCTGAGGAGGCAGAAAGTGCAAGTGAAATTCTGATTCTACCAAAGCAGATAAACCGTGAGGATAGGATGGAGAATATGATATGCAGAGGTGACTGTGGGAGTTGTGGAAAACTGATAACTTAGGGCCACCTACTTCTTTTTAGAGCATCTCCTCATGTTGAGAGTTGCAACCCAACACATCTGATGGGCACCAGGTTGGGGAATGCTGTTCTAAAACAAGGGCAGACAAAATGTAGATCTCCAGATGTTTTGGAGTTCAACTCGTAAAAGCTCCTACCAGCATGGGTAGTGATCAGGAATGCTGGGAGCTTTGATGTCCAAAACATCAGGATAGATCTATCGCCCATATCGTACTTTGGAACAGATGTGGACAGAAAATAGATCTATCCTGATGTTTTGGACATCAAAACTCCCAGCATTCCTGATCACTGCCCATGCTGGTAAGGGCTTTTACGAGTTGAACTCCAAACATCTGGAGATCTACATTCTGCCTGCCTTTGCTCTAGAACAGTATTCCCCAACCTGGTGCCTGTCAGATGTGTTGGGTTGCAACTTTCAACATGAGGAGAGGCTCTAAAAAAACAGAAGCAGGTGGCCTTAAGGTGTTCATCATTATTTTTCCACAACTCCCACAGTCAACTCTGCATTTCAGAGGTGCATATAGGCCCATCTGGTCACTCTAGTATAGACCAGATACAAAAGAGGGCAGCTTTAACTCTTTTGATGAAGAGGGAATTTCACCAGGTGCTGCATGCATACAAATGACACCTGCTGAAATTCCCTTTTCTATACAACTGACAGGAGCCCTCTCCTCCTTTTCATATGATCACCCTAGTTATGTGGTTGGGGTCAGTTTAAATTATCTCCAGGGATACCTTACTCAATGCCTATGACCACAAAGAGATTGAGGATTTTCCCCAACTCTGTAACTCTTGAAGTTATTAGGCGGGTTAAAAATAGATTTTAAAACATAAGCAGGAAAACAGTGAATACCCCTTTTAACTTGTTAAACCAATGAAAACACACCACACAAGAAGATATGAATGTTTTATAGAGAAAAGTAAATGCAAAAGAACATCAGATACAGAAATGAAATATGAAACATGTAATGATTAGGAAGAAAATACATGTGTACACTATGCAAAATACACTACAGTTTAATTGTTGCTGAGGTAGGCTGACCAGATAAAATCCAGGTCAGGGCTCATGTAACTTTCACAGTTGTAGAGAAAAGGGCATTTCAGCCAGTGTCATTTGTATGCAATTAGTTCCTGGTGATATTCCCTCTTCATCACAACAGTTAAAGTTGCAGGCACTATACTAGAGTGACCATATGCAAAAGAAGGCAGGGACCCTGCAACTTTAACTGTTGTGATGAAGAGGGAATTTCACCAGGAACTAATTGCATACAAATGACACTGGCTGAAATGCCCTTATCTCTACAACTGTTAAAGTTACATGAGTCCTGACCTGGATTTTATCTGGTCACCCTATGCTGAGGTGTATTAGTAAAACAGTGTGAATGGGCTGAAAACAGTGTTGTAGGCCCAGAAGCACTTTGAAAAGCTTCAAAGTTGTACTTAAAACTTACAATTGGCCCAAACTAGTTATTAAATGAAGTGTTTGAAGCTTTCAAATTCATAGCAGCATCGTCCAAACTCTTAGAAAACAGGAAGGGAGCTGTGTGTGTGTGTATGGGAGGTGGGCAGGTGGGGAATTAAAAGAAATGTATACCTATTCCAAGGTGAAAAAAATATTTTAAAAATAAGCAAATTGAATTAAAAAAAAGAAAGGAATTCCATTCCACCAAGTAGAGTAGAAAGGGAATAAGGAAACGACAATGGTTAACATGTGGCGGCCATCCTGGCCCTATCAGAGCTGGGCACAAACAGTTGCTAATACATTTTCAGAAACACTTTTGCGTGACCTTTCTCCCTGTCATGGATTTCCAAGGCACTGACAAAGGAACTGGTGAGACACTAACAACAGCTTTATTCTCGGCAGCAAAACAGAGTTTGCACATATATGTGGGCTGAACCCCAACAGGAGAGGGGAGGCCCAGAAAACAGTTACAGAAGGCTTTTGAAACTGCGGAGTTAACAATCCCAGTGTGCATGTCTCTTTTCCGTGAGAACTAGCTAAATTAGGCTGACCATATGAAAAGGAGGACAGGGCTCATGTAACTTTAACAATTGTAGAGAAAAGGGAATTTCAGTCAGTGCCATTTGTATGCAATTAGTATGCAATTACAAATGACACTGGCTGAAATTCCCTTTTCTCTACAACTGTTAAAGTTACATGAGCCCTGTCCTCCTTTTCATATGGTCAGCCTAGCTAAATACATTATGGACTCAGCTTTCAAGAGTAGAAATCTGTGTTCCGTTATTTCCAGATAAAGTTTCTGAACATGCCTGTCAGTTCATTTAGAATACACTGTTTCTACACAGAGCTCCATTATGAGTTCACATACATAATTCAACATAACACACTCCATTTTTAAGTTCCTTCAGGTACAACACAACCTCCATTTTGAACTTCTCTCACATGCAATACAGACTCCATTTTTGGATTTTCTTCTACAACCCCTCCTTTGAGTCTTCAGAAAACTCACTTCTAGACTTCAATTCCCATTCAAAGCCCAAATCCCCTTTTCTCTCTCTCGTTCCTCTTTTAACATTCTTGTACATTTTAACATTCTTGTTACATGCAGCTTATCAGGCCTTTTGTTTAAAGCAACATTTAGTAAGGTACATCATTAGCTGAATGCATACAAATATACAAACAAACTAGCATTTTAGTAATTATCCATTTTGATGATACTTCTTTAGGCATTAAGGTTAGGTAGCCAGGAGGTTAACTATGACCAAGGGTCAAACCCAGTTAGTGTTCTCAGAAGCCACTAAGCTACTGTATGTAATGATTTGAGCTCTTTTTGTTTAAATCAGTTTCTATTCCATGGTTCTTGGGAAAAGTTGTCCACATCTGCAGTTGGTTGCTTCTGACACAGAATCAGGTTGCCTCTGGGCGTGGTCCGCAGTCCACTGGGTCTTCGGAGGAGTAGTCTACATGTGCCGTTGGCTGCTTCTGGGTGAAATCTCCTCTGTCATTGTCCTCTCTTGACTGGCGAAGTCTAGGTGAACGGCCCTCTTGCAGTGTGATGCGGGGATCCAGTAGCACTTGACTAGGCTGACCAGATAAAATCCAGGTCAGGGCTCCTGTAACTTTAACAGTTGTAGAGAAAAGGGAATTTCAGCCAGTGTTGTTTGTATGCAATTAGTTCCTGGTGAAATTCCCTCTTCATCACAACAGTTAAAGGTGCAGGCACTATACTAGAGTGACCATATACAAAAGAAGGCAGGGCCCCTGCACCTTTAACTATTGTGATGAAGAGGGAATTTCACCAGGAACTAATTGCATACAAATGACACTGGCTGAAATTCCCTTTGCTCTACAACTGTTAAAGTTACAGGAGCCCTGACCTGGATTTTATCTGGTCACCCTACACTTGACAGCAGTGTTGGTAATCAGCAAGATCTGGTAGGGACCTTTCCACCTGGGCGCCAGGGCTCTCTTGTCCACGGAAGAACCTTCATGCAGACCCAGTCTTTGGCTGGAGTTCCTGGCAGAGCTCAACTGGGTTTCTTTAACCTGTAAATGAGAACCTTGAACTATTTAATGCACAACCATAGTCTTAATACTTGATCAACTGTTAGCTGGAGTTTGGTGGCCTGTATTTTAGTAGAGGGTGAACCAGGAAAAGTAATTGGTTTGCCCATGAGGGCTCCACACTTTTTCTCAGAAGAAGGAAAGGGGTGTGTTTGTCTTTCTCCTTGGCAGTAAACAAGTTTCACAGCATAGAAGAATTTATTACCAGCTGGAAGGTACACAGTGTGAGAAGCACTTCTGTACCTTGTTCTAGCTTCTGTTGGTAACAAAATACACCAACCTTCATTGTGTGAATTCAGTTATGAGAATTCACCTTACAAAATCATAAGGATTGCCAACTGCTCTGGCAAACTGTTAATCATGGCATTATCAACTGCATATAGCTCAGACTACATGGAAGGTATGGTCTTGCCCTTCCCTTGAAACATGGTGTGCCCCAATCTCCTTGATATTCCCTTTTCTTAATCGCAAAAAAGGGACTTCATAAAATTCCAAGACCCCCAGGTGATCAGGCTGGAAGTTTGGATTTCATGAGGAGGGATCAGGAAAACACACACACCAAGCTTTGCAGCAAGGTCACAACACATTTAGGGCATCAAGAAATGCTTCATGCGGTGAATAATACATTTTACATCTTTATTTATAGAGGAGGTTTCTGCTTAAAGAGGAAGGTGAGACAGTTAATTAAGAAACATGCCTGTAACAGTTATAATTTTTAGCAGACAGTGTAGCTGTGGGTAAATCTTGAAACTTTAGTATAGATCAGCTAGCACCAGTAACTACTAGGCATTGGACTTGGATGCCATTTATTTTGCAAAGAACTAAAGGGCTTTTTGAAGCACTGGTGCGGAAGGGTGTGGCATTGTGATGCTGACATCATGAGGTGTCCGCGTAAGTTGGCCAGGCTTATTAGGACACTCATTTTCTAGTGACCAATTTGACCACAATAGTGGCATATTCAAGGCAATTTTGCTTTTTGCTCACATCATGTTCTCGTCCACTGTTTCTGCCCTTGAATCTACAAAGGATTCTGCATTGTTGGGTTTTTTTAAATGAGATTTCTTTCTTAATTGCTTGAACTCTAAATGCAATTTAACTCTTCAGAGCCTGAAATTTCTATTATTTCTACAATTCAATGCCAGTGATACATTAAAAAATGCAGGGAACTTAAATATACAACAGCCTAAAAATTCTTTCTTTCTTTGGGAGAAGAAATCTCCTTCCCCTTTGTGCGGCCTAGAGACATGTACCAGATTTTAACTCTTATTCTACCTGTCTCTTTGCAAACTAAGCTACAAATCCGTCAACTTCTTTCTAGCTGTCTTGAACAGAATTTGAACATTTTAAAACTTTAGCAGAAGGAGTTTTAACATTATAACATTATAAACATCGCACATTTGGGATTCAGAATACAGAGGTTTTCCAGCAGGACTCTAAAATCTAGGTATAACAACAGCTAAATGGGCAGGCATTTGTATTCTCAATGATTAGTCTGCCTTTCATCTTAGGACATACATATAAGACATAAAAGTAATTTGAACATTTATTTACGCTCTTAAGGGATTCTTAATCATTTTCCATGCACCATGCATTTTCTGTGTGGTGTGGGACAATGAGATGCATGAACGGATTCATGTCTGCTCAATTTGGCCGGTAATATGTTTGAGCCACAATGAGTTTTTTCTCTGAACTTTGTGGAATCTTTTCAAATATTTAGGTCAAAGGCAGTTGCAACACGGAATGGATAAAAACCTAACACTGTTTGTTTGGCTGCTTCTCAGAGTTCAGTGAGACTCCCTCCCGGAATTTTGTGTGCCTTTTTAGACATCTCCAAAATATATCTGCCCCTTGGGCTCCCAGCGTGCCCTGCAAATGGAGGATTTATCTCAATCAAAGCTTCCAGACAGCGGAAACTTTTGGAAACAGCTCTATTTTCCCAGTCATTCGCAGATCCCGGCCCATAACTTCTGCACCTATACACCGTGGGCATTGCTGCTGCTGCTAGCAGCTTTGCTCGCTTGCTTCTTCAGGTACCCATTTTACTGACCTGTCTTTTGCGCTGGGCCCAGCCCATGTTAAGTCTCATCGGCTCCTCCAATAGACCAGCTCCACTTTTCTAAGTCTGTTTTGCTGGGTCTCACAGAGGTCTTGGGTTGGGAGTCGAGCGTGATCCGGACCCATGGTTTCACCTGAAATGGGAGGCTAAGCCAACGGGGATTTCAAAAGGTCCTTTATCTTGTGTCCATGCTGGAATGGTAGTCCCCAGATGAGGCCCCCAGGTATCGTCGAGGCTTTCCAAGGCACTGACAAAGAGACTAGTGAGACACTAGCAACAGCTTTATTTTCGGCAGCAAAAAAGAGTTAGCACAGTGATGGACTGAACCCCAATAGAAGAGGGGAGGCCCAGAGATTAGTTAAAGCAGGCTTTTTGTACCACGGCATAAACATGTAAAAATGTCTCTTTTCCATGAGAACTATTTAAATACATTCTGAACCCAGACTTCAATATTAGGAGCCTGTGATCCGTTAATTCCAAATAACAAGTTTTTGAACATGCTTGTCAGTTCTTATAGTCGACACCCAGCACAAGCCATTAAAACATGACTAGGTACTTAAACAATTAGGTTGACCTGTGCCAGGAGAGGGACATGCAAGCCTGCTTGTATCCCTGTACCTTTGCCGGGAGAAGGTCCTTCAACCCTGTGGACTCTCTTGGACCTCTTATGCTATCCTTCTAGGAAGACTTTCTTGGGTTGGGATGTGAAGGCGCATCTTGCAACGGTTCCGCTCCTGCCTAGAATGCCCCTTAGAGAAGGTGGAGGGAGGAGATGATGGATCTGTCCTATGGTGGTCTTGCCCCAGGGTGCCCCAGGGCTATATTTGACTCCCATGCTTTTCAACATCTACATGAAACCTCCGGGAGAGATCATCCAGGAGCGTGGTCTAAGGCATCACCAATGACACCTAGCTTTGCCTCTCCTTCTCAGCTAATAGAGGTGAGGCAGTTGAAGCTCTAAACCAGTGCATGGGCAGGAGAGTGGACTGGATGAGGGCCCAATAAACTAAAATTTAATCCAGAGAAGACAGAAATACTGTTTGTGGGTGGTTCATCTATCCGGTTAAGTGACAGTCACCCTGTTCTGGAAGGTGGAGTTACATACTTCCTAAAGGGCGAGGTCTGCAGTTTTGGAATGAAGATGGATCCATCCTCATGTGTAGAGGTGCAGGCTGCCTCAGTGGCTCAGAGCGCCACCTGTTTTTAGTTCTTTTTAGTTCTTTTATTTATTATTAGACACTTAGTGATTTTAATGCTTTTCACTCCTGCTGGTTTTAGTTTAGCATATTTATTTCTATTTGAATCTCGGCTGGTTTTATTCTGTATTAGTTTTATTCTGTTTTAATTTTTCCTTATTATTTTAAATGTTTTGTACACTACCTGAAGAACTTTGGGATTGGGTGGATTAAAAATGCAATAAATAAAAATAAAAAACAGAACTAAAATAAACTAAAAAAACTAAAATACAAATAGAAATTTAAAAAAACTGTGACCCTAGTTGAAACTAATGAAAAGCAACTCTGAGCCACAGAGGGAGCCTGTACCTCTACAGACAATGATGGATCCATGACCATCCCCAAACTACAAACGTCACCATTTGGTAAGTGTATAACCCCCCTGCCAGAACAGGGTGAATGTCACTAAGACGGAATGATGGACTACCCGCAAACAGTATGTCTATCTTGTCTGGATTGAATCTCAGTTTATTGGCCCTCATCCAGTCCATTCTCCTACCCATGCGCTGGTTCAGAGCTTCAACTGCCCCATCTGTACTAGCTGAGAAGGAGAGAGAAAACTAGGTGTCATTCGTGATGCCTCATCCAGCACCCCTGGTTAATGTCTCCAGGCGGTTTTATGTAGATGTTGAGAAGCATGGGGGTGAAACAGCCCTGAGAGACCCTGTAGCAAGACCACCGTAGGGCAGATCCACAATCCCCTACCACCACCTTCTCTAAGGGGCATTCTAGGCAGGAGTGGAACTGTTGCAAGACACAATTTCACATCCCAACTCAAGATGGCCTTCCCAGAAGGATGGCATGAGAGGTCCGAGAGAGTCCACAGGGTTGCATGCCCTCTGTCCTTCTCCTGGCACAGGTCTTCTCTCAAACAGGAATTTTCAAACACATGGACCCAGCCATATATCCTCTAATTAGGTGTACGCTTCTTGGCTAGGGATGTGCATTGCCAGGAGATCCAGCCCTTTAAGGGCTCGCGGGACTTCCAATAGGAATCCAGTAGACGTACACTATGGATTTAGGAATAGGGCATCCCTAAGCACATCCTCAATAGAGGAATCAAGCACGATCAAGATCACAACTGAGCTCACATGTAGTTTCACACAAGAATACCACTCCTAGTATTCCCCACAGTGACCCATAAAACAGAACACAATACTCAACAACTAAAACCCTTAAAATGCCGGCTGTGCTTGCTAGGGGCACCTTCACTAACCTGAGTTGCCCTCATTATGCAAATTATGCACTTACCTTGTCAGAAGTGATGGGAGCCGGCCTGGTCCTCAAAGTCTTCAACTGATGTTAATGATCCTGATGGGATGCGTCATTCCTATGCACACTTACCTTGCAGAAAGCCTGATAGGGAGCTGAACACCGTTAAGATTTATCACAAAGCTGGCACAACCAAGCTCTTTGGGCAACCCAGAACAATTCTTCTCCCAAATGCAGTAACAATAAATTGCAATAATAAACAATTAACACCCCCTCCCAAATGCAGTATCAATAAAATGCAATACTCAACAATTAACACCCCCCCAACTGCAGTATCAATAAAATGCAATACTCAACAATTAACACTCCCCCAACGCAGTATAAATAAAATGCAATAAACAATTTAAACCATAAAATGCATTACAAAATAAATTGCAGGTAGCCAAATGCACATAGCCAAATGCTGGAAGGACACAAAAGGTTTAAACGTAAGACGACGGTACAATGCAGTATGGGAAATAGCACTCACTGCCAAATGCATATTGCCAAATGCTGGAAGGACGCAAATGATTTAAATGGTACATTATGGGAAATAGCACTCAGAGAAACATACTCAACATTTTAGACTATTAAGAGGACAAAAGAAAAAAGACACTTTTGCAACAGAATGCCAATGTTTTATTATATATGCACAAGCAAAATGAAAGCACACAGGTTTCAGATGCCTTTATTAGGTTATGGTTACAAAAGTTTCTCAGGACAGAAAAATTAAAATACATAATACTAAAGAAAGCAGCCTTCCTTTTGATTTGGTATCTATTCTCCCATTAATTTATTATATTTTAATTCTGCCTAATAACGAACGTTAAATTCGTAATGTGTATTTATAGTTTGGACTGTATACCACTCCCTTTCTTCTAATATATATATATATATATATATATGTAATTTATTACTTATCCCTCACAGGTATGGTTTCTGTATTATGCTGATATTTAAGTTTAATATTTGCAAATAAAAAATTAAAATAAAAAATGTGCTACACAACAATTAAAACCACAAAATTCATTAAACAATGAAAATGTGCAATTAGGAAGCAAGGAAGCAATCTTGGTAAGGTGTATTTAACCCTATCACTGCCAACCATTCTTCCTCTAAAGCACCTTTCCCCAACTTGTTGCCCCTCTCATTTCACAGTTAAATGCACTGGGATTTACTTCTGACTAAACACACATAGGACTTTGTGATAAACCATTAAAGATGGCACAAACCAACTCGTACAACAACGTTCTTTGGGCAAATCACAAGAATTAAAACCCTCAAAATACATTGCAATATGAACTGCAATACACAAGAATTAAAACCACAAAATTCATTATCAAATGAAATGCAATATAAAATGTAAAAGCGCAGTTAGGAAGCAAGGAAGCAATCTTGGTAAGGTGTATTTAACCTTATCACTGCCATCCATTTTTCCTCTAAAACAACTTTCACCCACCTGGAGCCTTCCCATTTCGCAGTTAAACACATTGGGATTTTCTTCTGAGTAAACACACAGGATTGTGATAAACCCTAAAAAAATGACACAAACCAACTCTTACAACTAAGCTCTTTGGGCAGTTCACAACAATTAAAACCAAAAAAAGTGTTGTAAAAGAAAATCCAATACACAACAATTAAAACCACATAATACTTTGCAAAAGAAAATTGAACACATAACTAAATTCACAAAATACATAATAAAATAAAATGCAGATAGCCAAATGCACATAAACAAATGTTGGAAGGAAGCAAAACATTTAAACACAAGATGGTACATTATAGCATGAGAAATGGAACTCTCAAAGGAACTTATTCAACTTTTTAGAGTATTAAGAGGACAAAAGAAAAAAGACACTTTTGCAACAGAACGCCGTTTTTTTTATTACATAACACATAAACAAAATAAAAGCAGACAGGTTTCAGATGCCTTTATTAGGTTATGGTTACAATAATTTCTCAGGAGATAAAAATTAAAATTCATAATAAACAAACAGCCTTCCTTTATATTTGGTATCTATCTTCCCATTAATTTATATTTTAAATCTGCCTAATGTTAAATTCGTACTGTATAGCTATAGTGTTTGACTGTGTCGCACTTTCTTTCTTCTTTAAAAGAAGTATATGCAATTTATTACTTATTTCTTGCATATAAGGTTTCTGTAGCATGTTGATATTTAAGTTTCATATTTGTGAATAAAAAAATAAAAGTAAAATGAAATGCAACGTACAACAATTAAAGCCATCAAAATGCATGAAGGAGGAGCTGGTTATGCTTGCTAGGGTACTTTCACTAACCTGAGATGATACCCCATGAAGGGGGTGCTGCCTGTGTATAGTACAGTCCAAAGTCAGCCATCCGCATGAAGAGGAGGCAAGAAAGTCTGATAAGTCCCTGAACTTCAAGCATAACATTCTCCATGAAGGAGGGGCCGGCCATGCTTTCAAGTGACCACTGAGACATCCCCATGAAAGGGATGCTGCCTGTGTGTAACACTCTTCTAAGTCCAGGTCTTAGAATCCCAAAAATTGCAGCACCCGGCACAACCCAATAAAACATGACTAGATAATGAAATAATTACGTGTAAAGAAGCAACAGAACTAACAATGTCTCTGAGAAATGATGTACATAGGACTAAGCTGGGTGTTTATGATTCTGCTCTCACGCATGTACAAATTATGCACTTACCTTGTCAGAAGTGATGGGAGCGGGCCTGGTCCTCAAAGTCTTCAACTGATGTTAATGATCCTGATGGGATGTGTCATTCCTATGCACACTTACCTTGCAGAAAGACTGATTGGGAGCTGAACACCATTAAGATTTATCATAAAGCTGGCATAACCAAGCTCTTTGGGCAACCCAGAACAATTAGCCCCCCCCCCCGCTGATGCAGTATCAATAAAATGCAATACTCAACAATTAACCCCCCTCCCAAATGCAGTATAAATAAAATGCAATACTCAACAATTAATCCCCCTCCCAACTGCAGTATAAATAAAATGCAGTACTGAACAATTAACCCCCCTCCCAAATGCAGTATAAATAAAATGCAATACACAACAATTAACCGCCAATGCATAATGAAATAAAACATAATACACAACAATTAACTCCCCCAAAACGCATAAAATTAATTACACAACAATTAACCCCCAAAATGCATACAAAAATAAACGATTAATACACAACAATTAAAACCACAACATTTGTTATAAACTGCGCTTTTACATATTATATTGGAACTGGGAAGCAAGGAAGGAATCTTGGTTTTACATTTTATATTGCAATTAGGAATCAGGGAAGCAATCTTGGTAAATGGTGTTCAGCCCCTATCACTGCCAATGAAGCTCTTTGGAGAATTCACAACAATTAAAACCACAAAATACCTCATTTAAAAAATGCAACACACAACAACTAACACCACAAAATGCATAATGAAAATTGCAACACACAATTAAAACCAAAAAATGCATAATAAAAAATGCAACACAACAATTTAATCCACAAAATACATAGTACAATAAAATGTGCTTTTACATTTGATATTGCAATTAAGAATCTTGGTAAGGGGTGTTTAACCCTATCATTCCTAACCATTCTTCCTCTAAACCACCCTTGCCCAACCTGGTGCCCCCCCACTTTGCAGTTAAACACATTTACTTCTAAGTAAATACACATAGGATTGTATGATTAACCCTAAAAATGGCACAAACCAACTCTTACAATGAAGCTCTTTGGGCAATTCACAACAATTAAAATCACAAATTGCATGAAGGAGGAGCCGGCTATGCTTGTTAGGGCACCCTCCAACCAGAGACATCCCCATAAAGAGGAGGCAAGAAAGTCTGCTAAGTCCCTGAACTTCAAGTATAACATTCTCCGTGAAGGAGGGGCCGGCCATGCTTGGAAGGGCACCATGGCTAACCTGAGTTGTCCCCATGAAGGGGACCTTGGCTGTGTGTAACACACTTCTAAGTCCAGGTCTGGCCCAAGATGTTTTACTGCCTGAACCAATACAAAACCTTGCACCGCTCCGCACAACCCAATTTAACATGATTAGGCAATATAACAATTCCCAGTAAAGAAGGAAGAGAACTAGCAATGTCTTACCTTGTCAGAAGTGATGGGAGTGGGCCTGGTCCTCGATGTCCGCAAACAAAGAAGCTAGGAAGGAATCTTGGTTAGGGGCGTTTAACCCTATCACTGCCAACCATTGCTCCTCTAAACCACCTGTCCCCAACATGATGCTCTTCCATGTCATACTTAAACTCAATGGGATTTACTTCTAATTAAATACACCTAGGATTGTGTGATAAATCCTAAAAAATAACACAAACCAACTCTTACAACTGTGCTCTGTGGGCAATTCACAACAATTCAAACCACAAAATGCACTATCAAGTAAAATGCAATATAAAATGTGAAAGCACAATTAGGAAGTCAGGAAAGGCTCTTGGTAAGGGGTGTTTAACCCCATCCCTGCCAGCCAGTCTGCCTCTAAACCACCCTTCCCCAACCTGGTGCCCTCCCATTTCACTGTTAAAGACCTTGGCCCTGTTCAGAAGGCACCTTTACTTCTGATTAAACACACATACAAACCAACTATCACAATAAGACTCTATGGGCAATTCACAACAATTCAAACCACAAAACACACATTAGAAAATAAAATCCCAGGCACTTACCTTTTCTGAAGCAAGTTGATCAAGCAGACAGACAAGCTGACGAAGAGAAGTGAAAACATACAATTACACACAAGAACAAATAAAACACTAAGACTAAGTAAAACTTACCAATTGCAATATCCAAAGAGACGCCTTAGTTTTCAGATGTCTCTCAAAGAGAAGCTGCATTTCAATAGGATTTGTTTGCTCATTTTGCTGTTCAGTACAGCCAGGAGGAAATGGGGAGCAAAGGTAATGCCTAAATAACTCTTTGACCACCCTGGCCATAACTACAGCAGACTACCCAAGGGAGCAGAGCTCTAATTTATTTATTTATTACATACTTATACTGCCCAATAGCCAAGACTCTCTAGGCAGTTCACAATTCGAATCATAATACACAGAAATCAAGATTTAAAACTTCAAAAAGTTAAAAATGTCAGGTATGTTTACCCATGGAGAAACATAGGATAGTACTTGCCCATGGAGAGACATAGGACAGCAGCTGTCCATAGAGAAACCATACTTGCCTAGAGTGAGCCTATGGAAAAGGAGGACAGGGCTCCTGTATCTTTAATAGTTGTATAGAAACACAACAGTTAAAGCTGCAGGAGCCCTGCCCCTTTGACCAGATACAAAAGAGGGCAGGGCTCCTGCAGCTTTAACTGTTGTGTGGAAGAGGGAATTTCAAAAGGTGCTGCATGCATACAAATGACACCTGTGGAAATTCCTTTTCTATGCAACTGTTAAGGATGCAGGAGCCTTGTCCTCCTTTCCATAGGGTCACCCTATACTTGCCCTTAGAAAAACATAGGCCAGTACTTGCCCATAGGGAAACAGCAAACAAGCTACTAAAGTTTCTATTAAGTCTCATCCTGGCTTCCAGAAACTGTTAATATGAAGACTGACTCCAGCCAGTAGGGAAAAGCACTATGAAGTCAAAGGTTGTGCATTTCTGATTGTGTAGCCCAGGCTGAGCATTTTCTCTCTGTCTGCATTTTATGCTCTCCATCTCTGATTTTAAATGTTTTAAACATTTTAATGGAGTTGTATATTTGTATTTTAATCCTTTGTAACATTTTGCATATTTAATTTTTTTTAATCCCTTGTAATACATTTAGAGATATCTCTTTTAAGATATAGTCAGCAGTCTATAAAATAAATAAATAAATAAATAAATAAAATAAAGTACTTATTATCATTTATTTATAACACACCATAACTGTACAGAGAGCAAGGTAATAAAACAATGCCCTGCCCAAATGGCTTACAATCTAAAAATGTCAACATAAAGTTTTAATACAATTTTAAAAGGTTAATATTGAGATTGAAAAAAGGGGGGATAAGGAAAGGACAAACATAGATCACAGTTTTCAAGGAGAAATACTAAAATCTTTAGAAAAATGAAAAGTTTTCAACTGAGCCTTAAAAACTGATATTGAAGGAGCAGTCTAGAGATGCTACTACTACGATACAAAACAAGACAACACAGAAGGGCAGTGTTGCATCCAGCTCCAGGTAAAAGGTGGAGGTAACGCTGTGCCAAAATCCATCTTCCAATTTTCTGAAAGTTCTCTTCCTCCATGACAAAGGCTCCCATTTTTCTGCTTCATTCTCAGTGCACTTTGTTGTTTGTTTTGAATGTGTGTTGGTGGTGTTTTTGACCTTACTCAATCACTGTGAGGTAGCCAAGGGTACTGTGTGAGTATGGTTTTTACCCCCTATTACACATCTCTCCATCACTCTGCAGTTTCCCAGGCTGCCTGCACTTCCTGATCTGAAAAGGCCCTATGGGAGGAATAAATTCATGATCTCTCCCCCATCGCAGGAAGTGCGGGAAGCCAAGGAGGCTACAGGATGTCAGAGAGATAGTTGTACAATGAAAGGCAGGATAATCATGCACAGACCCCAGCCATCTCATAAGTAAGGAAAGCACAAAACAAAAACCCTAAACCAAATCCATGAGAAATTTCTTTGAAATTTCTCCTCCTTTGAATTTTTTTTTAAAAGCAATTTCTTTTCTATCAAAATGAATGAGAATGGTTGAAATTTTCGTGGGAGAAATTTTCAGCACAGTACTGGTTAGGGCATGATTGTGTGATGCTTTAAACACACTAAACACAATACCAGCCAATCCCAATAAGAGTACCAAGTGTATTTCAAACTATGGCTTATAACTGTGCAATACAGGAATGAGAGAACTCCTACATCTACGAATGCCAGGGTTCCCTATGGGCAACCAAAGTTTCCCTATAGGCGAGTATATCTTCCCTATGGGCAAGTATGATTCCCCAATGGGGAGGTATATTTTCCTATGGGCAAGTATTATCCTATAGTTCTCTATGAGCAAGTATGTTTTTCCTTTGAGGATGTACTGTCCTATGCTTCCCTATGGACAATTACTATACAATGTTTCCCTATGGGCAAGTATTCTCCTATGTTTTCCTATGGGCAAGTATTGTTTCCCTATGGGCAAGTGTTGTCCTATGTTTCTCTATGGGCAAACACTGTCCTATGTTTCTCTATGGGCTGGCATGGTTTCTGCACAGGCAAGTATGAGTTTCCTTTGGGGAGATATATTTTCCCTATGGGCAATTACTATTCTGTTTCCCTATGGACAAACACTGTCCTTTGTTTTTCTAAGGGCAAGTATGGTTTTCCTATGGGGAGGTATATTTTCCTTATGGGCAAGTATGGTTTCCCTATGGGCAGGTGCTGTCATTTGTTTTAGTATGTCCTGGTGTGGTGGGGGTACACCAATAGCACCCCCAATCTGTCTCTTTGGCCCAGCACAAGGTACAGGTCCTCACAGCCTATCCAAAGCAGAGATTGAACTTTTATGGAACTTTTATGGATCATGGCCACCCTCAAGCTTGGGTTGTTGGGCAAAGCTGGGTCATATCTACACTGCCCAGCTCACCCACCCAGGTCTCAGTGATGCACACCAGGTCAGATCCCTCATCCATGATCATATCATGGATGAGTGGGTCTTGTTGTGAACCCATCTGGCATTCACCAGCACCACAGCCAGGCCAGAGGGTGCAATAGCCAGTCCACCAGGAAACTATGGGATGGGGAGGGGGGTCAGAGAGGGGAAAGGCTTGTAGCCATCTAGCTTCCCCACAGGTTTGATAACATTTCCTCCCCATTGTGCCAGACCTTCCCTTACCCCTCTACCTCCATGTTACCCTTCTTTCCACACTGGAGCATCCTGGTTTGTAACAATTTTGAGAGACAGAGAGAAAGAGAGAGAGAAGAATAAGAAAAGGAAGGAAGGAAGGAAAAAGTTAAGCAGTGACAAAAGTTAGGGAAAATAAATAAAGCCCAGGTGTGGTTACATTCTACCCCCAGTTGGTTGGAGCTTTTAACCTCTGTTCCACTTATTCCTCCTCCCCTGACTCTCACTCAGGGGAGGGAGGACCCCACATAACACAGCTTCTCCCTCTCACCCTAGGTCAGTGTCACAGGCCTGTCTCTCACACAGAAGCCTGGCAGCCTTCCAACATCCAAACCAATGGGGGGGGGGGTTACCCCCAAGTGGTGGCAGGGCAAGCCAAACCCCATCCCCATTGATTTGGATGTTGGAAGGTGGCTTGCCCCCAAGTTGCAGCTTGCCCCCCAAGTGGCAGCTTGCCCCCCAAGGCAGGACTAGGTGTGGTTTTTTTGTTTTTGTTTTTTATGAGCCTCCTCCAGGTGAGGCTCTGGCCCAATCCAGCCACCACACAGACCCCAGTGACAAATCCTTACCAGCAAAGCTGCAGATTGAAACAGTCCAGGTGAGCAGGCAGGCGGTTTGGCAAGTAGAGCCTGGAGAAGCAAGAAGGCACTCTTGCTGGCAGGTAAAAGGCAATGTTGAAGCACAGGACCAGGTGTTTCTTGTGGCCCAGTCTGCCCCATGCTGCCAGTTGGGCCTTTGTGCTGCTCCCAGGAAGGAAGACCGCAGCAGGGCCTCTTCTGTTATGAGCCACTTCCAGGTGAGGCTCTGGCCCAATCCAGCCACCACACAGTCCCCAATGGCAAACCCTTACTAGCAAGTTGCAGATTGAAACAGTCTAGGTAAGCAGGCAGGCAAAGCAAGGAAACATCTAGTGGACTAGATGTTTCCTGTGTGTGGCCAGTAAGCCTCATGCTGCCACTTGGGCCTTTGTGCTGCTCCCGTGCGTGGCGGCTACGCCCGGCCATGCCCCAGTGCGCAGCTGTTCCTGGCTATGCCTCCACGTGGCAGCTGTGCCCACAAGGCAGGGTTAGTTTTTTTATGAGCCACTTCCAGGTGAGGCTCTGGCCCAATCCAGCCACCACACAGTCCCCAACAGCAAACCGTTACCAGCAAAGCTGCAGATTGAAACAGTCCAGGTGAGCAGGCAGGCCAGCAGGCAGAGCTTGGAGAATCAAGAAGGCACTCTTGCTGGAAGGTAACAGGCAGTTGAGGCAGAAGGCCAGGTGTTTCTTGTGGCCCAGGCAGCCCCAAGGTGCCCAGGAAGGAAGGAAAGCAACAGCAGCGCTGGTTCTTTGTTGAGTCTCTCCCCTAGGCAAACTCTCCACCTAACAGCTGAACTGAGTCTGGCTCATTAGAATCCACAGCTGGTTCTTCCTTCTCTTGCTTCCACGGCCCCCTCCACAAGGATGCGCTTTTGCGCCCGGTTCGGCGATTATGCGCATTATCGCGGAGGCGCATTTACTCCTAATCCCTCTGCACGGGAGGCGGCGAAGTGCATTAATTGATGTCCAAAAAGCGCTTTACAAGAAGTTAATGCACATAATCGCTTGTTCACACGGCGAAAATGCGCTTTAACGGCCGGAGCAAAATAAAGTCGCTATTTAACGCGCATTCGATAATGCGCATAATCCAGGAGATAACGCGCCTCTACGCCCGTTTTGCGCTCCGCTGGTGTGGAGGTAAAATTTATAATGAGCCTTCAAAGAGCATTAAACCTCTCTTGTGGAGGTAGCCCACCTCTCCAGTCTCCACCCATTTGATGCTTTTCAGCACTGAATTCAGCTATTTAAAAAAAGAAGAAGGGGAAAGGAAACTTTAAAAGTTTCTGCAGGACTGGTTCTTTCTGCTCATGAGAGGCTTTTGCTCCTGAGTAGAAATTTGCAGCCTTGAGCCCTTTACTGTTCTGCAATGCTACAAGGTGGCATTAAAATATACATATATAAATAAAATTGTCGGAAACTGTTTCTTCCAAAGCTGATTTTTCTCATTAAAAGCAGGTGCTTTACTCCTGAGCAATGCCCCCAGTCCTTGAACCCATTTAGCTCTGTGTATGGGAAGGGGGGAATGGACCCCTTCTGTAGCTGAAGGCGCTAGACTGGGGAAAACCATAGGGTGACCCTATGGAAAGGAAGACAGGGCCATTGTAACTTTGTTTTATAGAAAAGGGAATTTCAGCAGGTGTCATTTGTTTAAAGGAAGAAACTGGTGAAATCCCCTCTTCATCACAATGGTTAAAGCTGCAGAAGCTGCTCTCTTGATCAGATACAAAAGAGGGCCGGGCTCCTGCAGCTTTAACCGTTGTTTTGAAGAGGGAATTTCAGCAGGTTCTTCCTCTAAACAAATGACACCTGCTGAAATTCCCTTTTCTATGCAACTGTTAAAGATACAGGAGCCCTGTCCTCCTTTCCATATGGTCACCCTAGGAACCCAGGACTTATGCTTCTTTTCTGTTAAGTTTACTCTGAATAGTGGTGCATTGACTGGGTGATTTGTGGCAGAGGCTTTTCTTGAAAGGGGGTATGGAAGTTTTGGGGTGGGGTGGGTGCGTGAGAGTGAGGAGAGAGATTAAAGACCAAAGAGTGGAGAGTAGGGGGATTCCAGACGTAAGGGAATACTAATATTTACTTGAATGTGTACTTGAATATTTACAATATTCAAGATTGCTTGGTGACAATTCTGAAGGGCTCAGAAAACACTGTTGAAGCTACAAGCCTCTAAATGACTCCTTTTTACCTCAGGCCAAATTCCCTAAACCTTCACTAGCTCCACCCACAACCAGATCCACCTCTTGGGTCCAGCTTTCCTATCCCTCCTAAAGTTTGTTAGACTGCAGCTAGGTTTTATTAATTGCATTCTGATTTCTTTGTCTAGAAACTGCTCTGTTAAGAGTTATAGAAGATGTTCATTTCGGGGTGGTGGTGGATTTCCTCTCCCCAGCACAGCTACTGTCTATGGGCAGATGTTATTTGTATGCATGCGATGAGATTCCCCCTTCATCACAACAGTTAAAGCTGCAGGAGCCCTATCCTCTTTTGTATCTGGTCACTCTAGTATAGCTCCTGTAGCTTTAACTGTTGGGGGCTGGGGGATTCTGGGATTTGTAGTCCAAACCCTTTGGAAAATTCTTCCAAGTAACTGCAGGTGTGACTGCATGGCTGTTTTGGGGCAGCTCTTTTCAAAAATGGAAGGCCAGCAAGGTTGCACACACTTTACTAGGAAGTAAGCTCCGCTTAATGCTTCTGAGTGAACATGCACAGTAGAATTGCAATGAACTGGAGGCAGAAGGTGTATTTTTGCAACCTATTTAAACAGTCGGAGCAAATTCTCTTCTTACACCCCCCCCCTTCCCCTGCCTGCACTGGGCCCTGAGTGCTGATAATGAGCACTGTCAATTTATTAAAATATTGAATATTGTAATATTTATTAAAATATTGAAACCTATTTAATTATATTTTTAAACTTTTGTATGTTTCTATTTATAGCTTTTAACTGTATACGTTTTAATTTTGTAAAGCCACCTTGAGGCCCCGTATTGGGCAAAAGGCAGGATACAAATAAAGATGATGATGATGATGATGATGATGATGATGATAATAATAATATAAATGTTTTTAGAGGAGGAGCCAGTTACAAGCCAGATTGATCAGGCTGAATTGCAAAAATCTCAGTCACACGTGCCATGGAGCTGGAAGGTAACTCACAGTTTAACAGCAAACAGATGCTGCCAAGCAGTATTAGCAGGGCTATAAAATGCTTCCTTCCCCCCTCCTTGTTACACTGAAAAGATAAGAAAACGTACCCCTAAGGCTCAACTAAAGTTCCCCTTGGTTGATCTAGGACAGTGGACAGTCTTTCAGAGCTGTGTAGCAGCCAGAAATTAAACAGGGCAAGCCTTTTATACTATGGAAATACAACAGCCCTGTAAGGTAATTTAGGTGGAGTTAATATATGTCCATAATCAGTAATCCATAAGCAGAACCAGTGTGGTGTAGCGGCTAAAGTGTCAGACTGGGAGTTGGGAGACCCGGGTTCTAGTCCCCACTTGGCCATGGAAACCCACTGGGTGACTTTGGGCAAGTCACAGACTCTCAGCCCAGCCTACCTCACAGGGTTGTTGTTGTGAGGACAAAATGGAGAGGCAGAGGATTAGGTATGCCGCCTTGGGTTCCTTGGAGGAAAAAAGATGGGATAGAAATGCAATAACTACAATTGGATGTCTAACAGACTTGGCTCTAGCCATTATCGTAACAAAGTGTTTGCTCTCAGCAACACAACTTGAGCTTCCAGAATCTCCCCAGTCAAGCAATAGGGTTTTTAAAGAAGTCTCCTAATGCAAACCCTCACAATAATTCAGCGTAAGCTTTGAGAATCCCCCCAGACACACACTCACAAAATCAAGCTATATATATTGTGCCAATCACCCAGGCTTTGCATTTCCTCTCACAATTCAACATGAACTTCCAGAGAATTTCACTCTCCCACAATTGGGGAAATATTGTCTTCCCAGGCCAAGAGGACGAAGACTGAGGAGACCCTCCATTTCCCTTGCTCTACCGTAGCAAGAGAAAGGCCTCCATCTTCTCTCCAAATCCTCTCCAGCCTTAGGGGGAAAAACCCTCAAGCGAAGCAAGGCCATGAAGGAAGGAATGCTCCCCCCATGCAAGCAGGGCACCCCCTTTCTCTCACACTGCACGTTAGAAGGCCAAAGGCCCACCAGAAAACCAACTGGAAGGTTGGGCTTGCTGCATGCATGAGCCTGGAATTGATTGCCTAGCAGGCAGGGAGGGGCTCCTGCACAGGTTCCTTCAAATTCCCCCCTTCACCCAGTGCAATAATACCACGTGCCCTCAAAACCCCTATTCTTGTGCTTAGTCTGAAAATGTCCCACAGGTAATACACTTTTGACTCATTAGTCAAGATGTGCCGTATTAATTTAAGGAGATTCTTTATCACTAATATTTAAATTGTTATCTTTTCAATGCCAGGCCAAGGCTTTTCCTTTCTCCCAGGCATTTAACAGCTTATGTTGAGTGTTTAAACTGAGTTTTTGGCCCGGCTCGGAGTTTAAAATTGTTTTAAAATGTTAGTGTTTTTTTAAAAAATGTTTTTATGGTTTTAGATTTTGTCTATTGATTTTTAATGTTCAGCCTTTTAATCTCTGTAAACCGCCCGCCTGGAGAGCTTTGGGGGATTCTGGGATTTGTAGTCCAAACCCTCTGGAAAATTAGGGGGAGCAGGAGTGACTAGAGAAGAGGGGGAGGGGCTCCCTCTCCTCATTCCTCCTGGTTCTGGTTGGACAAGGAGGTCCACAGTTTGTATTTTTTATTTATTTGTAACACATATACCCTACCTTTCCAACAAGGAACCCTAAAGCAGTTCACATGGTCCTCTCTCTCTCTCTCCCTCTCTCAACCCTATTCAGATGACATGCTAAGGCACAGTGGTTAAGCATTTTGAGCTAAATATTGGGCCTGTGCATACTGTGGTTAGTGAAACTGTGGTTCTCTGGGGTTAGCACTAACCACAACCGGGGTCATTCACTAACCATTTGCTGCAGAAGGGTTAGCGGCCTAATCATGGCTTAGTGTGTTGCCTGAACAGCCTCACTAACTCTCAGCTTAGCCTACCTCACAGGGTTGTTGGATGTTGAAGGTGTGCCTCCACCTTGAATAGTTGCGTAAAAGAGGGCAGGTTGGTAGGAGCAAGCTGTCATGCAAAAGAAAGCGAACGAGTCATATCCCATAGAACTCCATCTGCATGTTCCTACTTTGAATGTACGCATCCCGTTGACTCCAATAAGGCACAAGGAAAGGCAGAGAAGCAGGTGTGCTCAGAGAAAGGAGAGGGGGGGCAGAGGGGCAGAGGGAGTCATAAATCAGTTTTAAACAGTCACTAAAATTAGTTAATGGACAGCTCATATTTCTTTTCCTTCCATTGTAATATGGAGCATGTAGAGCAGTTCAGCCATCCCCACGGAAATGCTCTCTCAGGGACCAAGATTTGACTGGCCACAGGAATGTAGAAGCCTGCAGCTAGCATCTAAGCCATTAGCAGAGATTTCAACATATGTATATTTTATGTTTGGGAGGTATGATTTCTAAATATTTCATTGCTACACTCTCAGTGTCCCTCATTTCCATTGTGAACATTTGTTATTGCTGCAGTTTGCTTATTTAAAGCTTCTGGAATCTAAAGAAAAAGCTTCTGGAATTTTTATTTTTTTAAAAAAAGCAGTTTTGGGGGCGAGGGGTTAGTCCAGGGCTCCGCTAGTATCTCTTGCCCAATGTTTTATTAATGATCACTATTATTTGTTGTTTTCCTAGTACTCATCCATCAGCATACCAATACCTTGTAAAGACATGGAGAAGACCACAGTCCTTTGCCGGAGGAATGCGAAATCTATTTTAGGACGCCTAGTTTAAACATCAAGTCTAAGCAGCTGAAGGAAGGCAGAACAGAATTGTCTAGAAAACTTTCCAGAGACAGAAAGCATCACACTCCATAGGAAACTAAAAGAAAATGGGGAAAAGGTTTACACAGCAGAGCACTAATGGAAATAGGAAGTGGATGTAGAACATTCAAGGGAAATTGCTATAAGCTTCACACACACACACACACACTTTTTTTTCTAAAAAGATTTTTTTTTGTACAAAAGAAGTAATTGCAATACATTAAATTCTCAAACACAGATTTGCCATTTGACTAGCCTAGCCTTCCCCAGCTTTGTGACCTCAAGATATGTTGGGCTACAGCTCCAATCATTCCCAACTATTATGGTCCATTAGCCATGCTGGCTGTGGATTGTGGGAGTTGCAATCCAACACATCTGAAGGGCCTCAGGCTGGTGTAGAGGGAGGGGGGGCGATCCCAGACTTACCTGCTTCTGGGATCGTCCCCCAAACAGGAAGCACGACATCCTGGGAGGAAAGGGACATCGCACCTGCCATTTTTTTTTAAAGACACAGGAGCCCTCATCGTGTGGTGGAGAAGGTAGGAACCCCCCACGCCCACCCCACCCACCATCCTAGGGATGGTGAAATTGCTTTCCCCCACCCCCATGCCTGTTTTAGGACTTGGGATGGAGGGAAAATCGTGATATCACCGGTTTCCGCTATCCTGGGGTTATCCCAGGGTCGTTCCCTAGGTCGTCCAACCGGTTGCCCCTAGGATCCACAGGGACAACCCGGGATGACCCCGGAAAAAATCCCCAGTGTAGACATGGCCACTGTTGCCTCTTGAAGAAATCCATGGACTCTCATGGTTTACCACTTCAGGGCAAAATCTCTCTGTTGTCCCTGCTGTCCATTGCAAGCAATTTGGGGGCTGAATCTTATTTGGCTAATTTCTTTATTGGGTCTTCAACGTGATGCCCATGGACACCTCTCTTGGTACACATCAGGCTTCCTGCCCCTCCTGATTTTTATTTTACTTCTTAAGATTTTGTTTTATTTTATTTTATTGAGACACAGTCATGCTACAAATTGAAGTGCTGCTTTCAAGCACCATCTTTATTTGGGCTCAGAATAGTGGCTTTGCGTTTTGGAGTTCAGACCCCACCCCCTTTCCTCTGCCTTACATTAAGGTTGTTGAGCAAGTTATTTTTCTTTTAGTCTCACCAGTTTGCCTTCTGGGAAATGAATATTTTGTGACCAGCCACAGCCACCAGGGCAGCCATTTTGTGAGAGTGTGCACAGCCCACTCTCAAAATTCCAAATGTACCCACTGACCCAAAAAGGATGGGGATCCATGCATCGCACTATGAGGAGTAAAAGAGCCTTTTCCCTCTTCATGAAACAAAATTCTGTCTGATACAATGGTCAACCATCAGGCTAAGAGGAGAAAAAAAGTCAGGTAACCATGGCTTGTATCCAATGTCAGTCCTAATTAGATTAAGTATATTGAAATGAATGGGACTTGCATTAGTCATGGCTAATAGACGTCCCATTCATTTCAATGCATCTACTCTAAGTAGGACTAATATCGGATACAAGCCCATGTCCCACTTTTTTTCTCCAACCGGAATACCAGTCTGGGAATGCAAAGTTTCTCTGAATACTCTCAGAACAATATTCCATGTATTGACTAAATACTTGTACATACATATAGCAATACCTTGCCATACCTCTACCCTTCTGAACATTATTTAATATAGAAAATAAATTATGTTTTGAACGGTATACGAGGAGAAAGTATAAGACAAGAAGTCTTATGGAAAACAAAGCACGCAGCAATGACAGCAACTAAATTAGATTTGTAATGAATTTATGCCCGAAAGGACTCCAGATGTTTCATTTTTGCAGAAAAGGGTTGGTTTTTCTATCACTTTTTAATTTGTCCAGCACTGATGGATTTTTTATATTTCTTTTAATTTGTTGTCATCCAGCATTGTGATTAATATGTGCATAATTTCTTTAAAACTTTAGCTTGGATTTATGTGTAATTTTAATTGCTCTCCCACCTACACACATTCTCCACCCACTCTGCCTGGGCCAGACTATAAATAAATCAAACAATCCAATCCTATGGATTACTGAGACGTTCTTTTTAAACAAAATTCTTCTGCTGTTCAAGACTCCCAACAGAATGTAGTTGGGTAAAAAAAATCAAGACAGGAGACATAAACTTAGATGTACAGTGCAATCCTAGTCATGTCTACCCAGAAATAAGTTGTGTTTGGCGGGAGTTACTCCCAGGTAAGGATTGCAGGCTTAGAAAGGAGTGTCTGCATTTAGGCTACCGGAAGCCCCCACTGTAGTATCAATTATTATTTGATTACTGTGGTGACCCTTCATATTTCCATAACGAACTTATAGGGCCAGTGGGCCACTCGCCCATGTTGGCAGGGTAGATCTAGCATCACAACAATTGGTATGCATTGATGAAGCATTCCTGGATACTTTGACCCTATTCAGACAGCCTGCTAAGCCACAGTATTTAAGCATTTTGAGCTAAACATTTTGGCTTGGCGTGTCATGTGAACCATGACTTAGAGTGTCATGTGAACTATTCCTAACCATGGTGGCTTCGTAACCACAGCTTAAACAGGTTCATTTACTGCAAAAGGGTTAGCGGCCTAACCATGGCTTAGTGAGTTGTTTGAACAGGCCATTTGTATATGGCCTGGCAGGTTAGGCAAAGTCTCCTGGATGTTCCACAGGAGAGCGGAATTGCATAGAGACATAGTTCGGTGGTAAAGCACCTGCTTTGTTTGCAGAAGGTCCCAGGTTCGATTCCTGGCATCTCCACATAAGGCTGGTGAGACTCCTGCCTGAAACCCTGGAGAGTCATTGCCAGATGGACCAAGGGTCTGTCTCAGAATAAGACAACTTCCTGTGCCGCTCACTATGATCAAAAGGTCAGTGAGATACGTTCTGTGCATAGCATGGCTCCGGGGTCCTACCCAGGGTTGGCTGCAATGGTCAGCTCTATTGGGCATCTGCCAAAGCCACCATCCAAGCAGCCTTTCCCACGGCTGAAGCCCAGGTGCAGCCACCAGTCCTGCTGCTCCTCCTCCATGCTGCCTTTGCCTCTTCACCTGGGCTCTCCAAGCACAGCAAATAGCCCATCTGTTACTGCGTTTTAAATCTTTGCACTGCTGCTAGTTTTTATTTGGTTATTTTCATTTTATACTGTAGTTTTAAACTTTTATGTCGTCTTTTATCCTATTGTATTTTATGGTTTTAATTGCTGTGAACTGGCTAAAAATGCAACAAAGAAAGGAAGAGAAATAAAGAAAAGCAAATGTGAGCAATGAAAGCCATGAGGAGGTTCAACTCAACTTGCCCTCTCCCTCTGGGCAGTGCTGCCTGATTGGACATAGAGGGAGAGGAAGTGGCCAGTGATGGCAGGGGAAGGGGACCCTTCAGGGAGGGGACCCCACTGAAGGAATCTGGCCCAAGTGGCTGCCTTCCCCTGGAAAAAACTCTAAAGCCAGCACACGTCGTGTCTTTGGGAAACAAAGGTGCTGCCCAAGAAGCTGCTTCCAATGGGAACGCTGGGAAAAGCCTCTGATGCAGCAGTCAAAATAGAAGAAGCAAGAAAACCCCAAGCATAGGAATGTCACTTATACAGAGTGGGACCATTGAGACTCTGTTTTGTCTGCACTGACTTGGCACCACCTCTCCAGGGTTTGAGGCACAGGTCTTTCACAGCCCACCCAGGAGATGCTGGAGATCAAACCTCAGGTGTTTTGTACAGGCCCGGAAGCACTACAGTGGGTTCTCTCAGTGGACGGCAGCTCTGGAGAGCCCCGCTGGCCCCACTGGCCCACTGTGGCAAATGGGTGGGTGGCCAGCCCTTGCTGAAGCACCTGCTGTAGTGCTGCCTCACTGGAGTGGGGGTGCCATTCCCACATGCCAACACCTGAGGTAGGGGATTCACATTACCTCACATTACCTCACAGCCCTGGCTTTCCCCACAAGTCAAGGTGTATAGAACCAAAGGCTTGCCACGTTCTTTTTGGTACCAGAGGTAGAAGATCCCCACAAACACCTGTTCCCCCACCCCCAGGCAATAAAAATATTAAAGAGCAACAACAATTATAAATTTCCTCCCCTCGCATGACACTTACATCCTTGAGGCAACCACCTCATTCTGCCTAATAAAAGGGCCGGTCCTATGTTTCTATGCAAAGTATGTGCTCTGCCAATGTGCTATAGCCCTTCACCTGAAGGGGCTTCCTGGCTTGCAGCCAACACAGTTTTATTGCAAGAGGAGGTAAGAGCCCCCAAAATGGCCAGAGACTGTTAAAAAAAAAGATGTAAAGCTGTGTCTCCTGTTGTTGGCTTTAATTCTTATGTTTTTAATGTTAACACAAGTTAAATGTATGTTGTGAAATAACATTAACACCAAAGCCACAAATATGAAGTAAAGCACATACGCATCTTTGACAGCATTAAGGATATGCCCATGTTGGAATCCAAGCACTAATAGGGCGTGTTCTTCATTTTGTCGCTTTTCTTTTTGTCAAAATAATTGCTGCTGCACACTGTACTGTTAATGGCTGCTTCCCAGAGTCTGTCACTTTTTGCATAAGTACTACTGCAGTACAAAGCTGATCAAATTCCTTCTGTGAGGACAGTTGTTCTTGTGACAGCAGTTGAGGGGAAACAGAAAGGAAGGAAGAAGAGAGAGATTCTAGTTCCCATATGGGTAGCCAAGTCCAAGGATAATTTAGTTTAGAACAACGTGCATTGATTCCAGAGATACCAATAACTCTAGAAATACCTCTATGCACTGCTGGCTCCAGCCTTTAGAGGGCTTTTGGGCAAAACACCCTCAATGGGGCCCCTTTGTCTCAGAGCCTATCTACACTAATGCTGTAAAACAGTTTATAACAGTTTTAAACTGGTTACGGTTATTAACCAGTTTAAAACTATTATAAACCATTTTAAAGCAGTAGTGTAGATTATGGATGTGTATTGTATTGGATCCAATATCCGATTCCGATTAAAATCGGAGGCTATCAGCCATCCGATACCGATTCCGATTTTAAAAAATGGAGATCTGATTTTTTCTGATCCGATATTTTTTTCTCCGATTTTAGTCAGGAAAAATTGGACCTCCATTTTTCATGTTTTCCCCATAGGCATGCATTGGAGGAAAGAAGGCTTTCCCCCAATGCAAGTCTATGGGGAAAACATGGCGGTGGGTGAGTGGGGACCTCCCTCCCCCCCACTCGCACTCCTTACCTGCTGCCATCCGCTGCCACCCGCTGCTTCCGTACTACTTTGAAACAAGCCTTGCGGCTTGTTCCACAATAGAGTGATGGTGCACCAGGTGATGTCATCACTCGGTGCGCCGTCACTCTACTGTGGAACAGGCTGCAAAGCCTGTTTCTCAGTAGTACAGAAGCAGCAGGTGGCAGCGGATGGCAGCAAGGAGGCAGCAGGTAAAGAGTGTCAGTGGGGGGGGGGAGGGAGGTGGGGTACCCCATTATCTGCCAGCGTCCCGTTCTGCCATCCGCTGCTTCCATACTACTGAGAAACAGGCCGCAAGGCCTGTTTATCAGTAGTATGAAAGCAGCGGACGGCAGCGCCAGATGCTGGCAGGTAAGGAGCACGAGTGCCCCCCCCTTACTTGCCAGGGCTGTCCGCTGCCACCCACTGTTTCCTTACCACTGAGAAACAGGGTTTGCGGCCTGCCTCTCAGTAGAGCGCTGGGTGATGACATCACCCGGCACTCTACTTAGAGGCAGGCCGTAAAGCCTGTTTCTCAGTAGTAAGGAAACAGCGAACGGTAGCGTGGGACGCCAGCAGGTAAGGAGTGTGAGTGGTGGGAGGGAGGTCCCCCCCTTACCTGCCTGGGCTGTCTGCTATCTACCGCCGCAAGGTCTGTTTATCAGTAGTATGGAAGCAGCGGATGGCAGCGCTGGATGCTGGCAGATAAGGAGCACGAGTGGTTCCCCCTTACTTGCCAGGGTTGTCCGCTTCTGTCCGCTGTTTCCTTACTACTGAGAAACAGGCTTTGCGGTATGCCTCTCAGTAGAGTGCCAGGTGACATCATCACCCGGCGCTCTACTGAGAGGCAGGCCGCAAAGCCTATTTCTCAGTAGTAAGGAAACAGTGGGCGGGAGCGGGTGGCAGCGAACAGCCCCGGCAGGTAAGAAGTGCGAGTTGGAAGGTGAGGGGGAGGGAGGGAGGGGGAGTTAGGTCCCCACTCACCCGCCCCCATGTTTTCCACATAGACTTGCATTGGGGGGAAGCTTTCTTTCCCCCAATGCAAGCCTATGGCGAAAACACATAAAATGGCGCCCGATTCTAAAATTGGATATTTGATTTTCATATCGGAATCGGATCTGATCCAATCCGATACGCAGGACCTCCAATTTTGTCCGATACGATTCAGGGCAAAATCTGAGGTCCCGATTCCGATTCTGATATGATTTTTCCTCCCGTGCACACCCCTAGTGTAGATAGGCTCTCAGTAATTCTAGCTTCTCACCAGCATTGTCACTTGCTTCTCTTCCTCCTTGCTACTTCCTGCTTGCTTGTGAGGCAGAGAGCCAATGAGCATGCAGGCAATGGCATCTATTGTTCCATCTTCACGTCACTACTGTTATCTGGGCCACATTGAGAGGTGGGTGAACAAGCAGGATGCCATGGTGAAGAGGAGGAATAGGCCAAAAGGCTCTTGTCAATGGGAACCTGCTGTGGTGTGGGTCCTCAGCAGGAGCCCCTGCCTGTACAGATTCTGCAGGTTTGATTCATGCAGATTCATTTTGAATCCAGCTAACTGCTATTTCTATGAATCCATCCCATGGATTCTGCAGCAGACTGAACTTTCCTGAGTTGCATGGATTCTGTGGACTTGTTTGTCTTGTTTGTTTCTGGAATTTTACACACATTTATTCAGCGGAAAATGCACAAAATTAAACACCCGCTGAAAATGTGCACTTGGGGGGATTTGCACATTTGGGGGGGTTGAATGTAAGAATTTGCCTAAGTGCAATTTTGCACAAATTCAGGAAATTGGAAAAACCCTGTTTCCGACAATAAACAGACATTGGGATGAAAGGCACCTGACAAATTGTGAGATGCAGATGGAACGGATTTAATAAATTCTGGACATCTCTACTCAACAATAATCTCATTGTTTGGGAGAGGGTTTAGAGATCTTTGGGCAAGGTTAACACTTACTAAGGGGACCAACTGTTGAGTATGCCAAGTATGCCAATGCTACTGCAGCTTCCAATCCACAAATCAGGCCCTCTCATGCCACTTTGCATACTTACTTGAGGCAGAAAGCAGGACTAGGAAGGCCTTGAAGTGATCCATCAACAGTGAGTACCTGGACAGAAGATTGAGCAGGCACACAGATCACCCAGGCCAGATCTACACCTTTTATCAAATCATTACAATTCCATCATGGTGACGCTATATCCCTCTTATGCATTTCTACCTCATAGGACACACAATGACATTTGCTGTGGTATTTGGGATGTGGAATAAAAAACAGGAAATGAAAGCCGTATATGGAATGTGCAATGTGCTCCCAACAGTTATCAGTGCACTTCAATACTGCTACAAAGCAGTAGTGTAGAACTAGCCCTAGTCTCAGAGCCAAATTACATGTTATGCTAATCATGCAGCTGAAGGTTGTCTTTTTTTTTATTATTCTAGTGTAAGTGTGTGCACCCTTATTTGGATCAGGGCCACCACAGATTTCCCCCTTGAAATCCCCCCATGGGGGTTAACATGAAAGATTGTTTTTCTTTTGTTGTTTTCTTTTGATAATATATTTGCCACAATAAGTATTTGTTTTATTTCCATACAATATTTCTCTTCTGGTCAATAGAAATGAAGATAGGTCAATCTGTCTAAACCACACAGATAATTAGAGACTCATGTCATGTTTTTTGTTTTTTTTTTCCTTGAGATTAGATCTAAATCATTTACAATGAAATATCAATAAGGTCAAATATGTAATGTTGATTTAACATTTAATAAAATAAGTGTAATCAATAGGCGCCATTACCAGATGTTAGCTTTCAGGCCACAATGAAGGGACTTCATGATTCACACGAGAGAAGACAATGCAATTATTATGGAAGTAAGTTTTTTTTTTAATGCCTTGTATTTTGGTCAGTGCGTTGTCTGATTATTTCTTTTGAATCACTTTCTTTGTGATGAAAGTATGCTGTTTGATTTCTTGCCAATACTGTAATTTAGAGATGGCAAATAAAAAGTGTAATTATGTCACTTTATGCTTCAGTTCCCATGAGTGTGCACTTACCTGACACTTTGGAGTACAATAATTAAACCATAAGACAAGAACAAATATGAAAGTTTGTAGGCAGGGAGGATCAAAACCAACAATTTAAGGTCATTCGTAATAAACAGTAACAAAGAAAAGGGGCAAGGCTAAATTCTCCCCACTCCCTTGCCCCAATTTTTTGGATCCAAAGATTATATTGCTTTTAATGCAATCATAGATGCTCATGAAGTGAAAAACTATCTTAGCTACAAACCACTCTAGGTATTCCAGAGGAAATTATTGCCTCTCTTCCTACTCTGACTCAAAGGGTTGTTGTGAAACTAATAACATTAATGGTATTAATCCCCTGTCCTGCTATGGTTGGATCAGGCTCAGAATTAGGGCAAACGAAGGGACAAATATGATAGCAAGTCAGTAAACATGCAAAGTTAAGCACAGTTGAATTACTCCAGTAAGAGGGCAGTCAAGTTAATAGATAAGGGTCAGAGCAGAATGTTACCCATCAAGAAAGGGAGCTCCAAGAGAAAGTTCTGAGGCATGGCCAAAATCAAAGCACAGCTAAACAGTCCAAAAAAGCAGAGTCCAGCAGGGTTCCTCCACTATTAACACATTATAGTGGATGTCTGAGGCAAAGAAGCCTTTATGTGTGGACTTCAATGCACGGAGGCTTGCTCAGCCCCTACAACTTTGATCATCGTGTGGAGTTCCAGGACCAGGGAAGCCTCCACACATGGCAGTCTGCACATGAAGGCTTCCCTCTTCCTTCAGACATCTATGCATTAGCATGAATAGCAGGGCCAGGATGAGCTGCGGGAGGGCAAGGGTGGCCCCTCAGCCTCGTTCAACATGCTTTGCCTCTTCACACATGTTAGTGCATGAAGGTGGCTATTGGGTAACAATAAGTAATAATAAGTGTTCAAATGCAGTCTGTGAACAAGAGTCATCCCAATCCAGCTGGGATATGAATCCCTAGCTAGAAGAGGAACTGCATGCACAAACATAAATTACATGTATGGTCCTGCTCCAAAGACAGGTTTTGCTCCCTGGTGCTCCACCCCACATCATCTCAAAGAGGAAAGTCTTGTATCTCTCCTGGAATGTTTTAGTGAAAGCCTAACAAACTACAGAGCCCTTAAGAAGCTTTCAAATCCTCAAACTAATGGCAGAGTGCATTATATCTGGTTTGAGTGCCTGAAAGCTTCATGCTGTTAGCTGAAGATTGACATTAGCAAATGACTCAAGTACCCTTTTTTTGACCAGGTCGGTAAAACACGCTCAACAAAACTGAGTTAAGGAGACTTTAACCAGAGTAAAATAATTTTGTAAACAGTATCCTCGAGCTGTGGTTTTTGTTCTGAATTATGATAATCTCCCAGAATACTCTGCTGCTGACCTTAAAGTTGCCATACTTCAACCAAAATAACTTCAAAGGGAGGCGCCAATGCAGAACTGCTGAACTACAATTTATCAGAAAATGCTATTCTATTCAATTCAGTCTTATTCAAGGGGCTGCCTATAAGGCAGTGGGTTGCCTCCGCAATAGACAAAACCCTGTGCTTTTGCTACTTCAGGGTGGCGGCAGCTAATCTCGACACTGCAGCAAAAGCACAGGGTTTTCAGCGACCGGGCCCACCCCCTGCCCTCTGCCTGGGCAGATGGTGACCAATCAGGGGTTGCCATCTGCCTGGCCACTCCACCACGACATGGAAGATAGATGGCGGATGCACCATACTCGCCTTGCTCCATAGAAAAATGTTGGAGTAAGTCACCGACATTTTTTCTTTACAGCTTTATGGGAAAGCCCCGGAGTGGCTGCACAGTGGCTGTTGCATCATATAATCAATACAGCGCTACTGCACACTCACCCCAGGGCTTTCCTCTCATATAGACAGCCCCCAATACAGTATAAAAAGAAAAGTGGGGGGAAAGAAATACATTGAATTTAAATTGAATTATTGGCAGAGGGTAGCACACTCAAACTCTATTCATATTTTTCCGCTTTATTTTATAATTCAAGACATACATGGAATCCGTGGGCTTCTTAGACGTTTTCTTTATAATTCTTCTGTATGTCAAGCTTATATTTAGTCCCTTTTCCATAATCTGAGGAAAGGCTTTGACAAATTCTGCTGTGTATGTCCCTGGTTAGTATATAGAATAAACTCCTGCCATGTTTTATACAAGTCAGATGTTTTGCCTTTGCCTTTTGCTAGTCATTCATATGTCATGGCTATTTGCCATAATTCCATATACCATGATTTCAATGTTAGAAGTTCTGCAGTTTTCCAACTTTTGGCTATGATTTTTCAGGCAGCCCTCAGCATGAACTCAATTAAGTCCTTCGATGTCACTTTTGCATTTTGTTCTTCCCATATCTTTAATAATGCCATGTATGGTTTGATGCATAATATTTGCCATTTCTGAAAATAAAATATTCCAAAACTGTGACACAACGCAACATATCTCCCACATATGAATATATAACCCTTGCTGGTTGCATTTTCTCCAAATATTGTGTGTGTGTGTGTTTGTGTGTTTGTTGAGTATTCTTTCCTAAACGTACTGGTATGCCATCTGTATAACAATTTCAACATATTCTCCCTGAGAGTTATCAATGCAGCTTTCCTTGGTTGTGCCACCCATTCTTTATCCCATACCTTTTGCTCTATTGATATATCAATATCATCTTCCCATGTTATTTTCAGCCCATCTGACATAATTCATCTCTATTTCAATAATTTGTGAATAAATTTTTGAAATCAGTCCTTTTGTAGTAACCATATGTTCCGATAATATACCTTCAAATATATTCATATTTCTAGTTGCACTTTGTGTTACTAAAGGATTTGTCATAAAATAGGAATCTGGGTTTCTTTCCTACCACATGTGTTAAATTACCATAGCTGGAAATGCAGTATTAGCACAGTGACAGCTGTTTTGAATATGTTACTCTTATCTTGTATTTGTTTGGGCTCTGCAGAGAACTATCACAGACCTACTGCTACCCCTTGCATTTTATGGCCTATTGTTGCCATTGTTTACATTCTTTCCCTCTGTACTCCTATGTATATATCTGCCAACTAAGAACAACACTTTACACATCTCACAAAGTGCCTTCATGTCCATGAAAGATTATGCCACAATAAAGCAATTCACATGCTGGATGTACTTCAGGTAGACATTCCATCATGATCATTTAACTGGTTCTCATGAACTGGTGCACTTCCAATCCCTATTCATAAATAGGAACCCATATTTCAAACATATGACCCAAACAGCTCTGCTAACTCTAGGAATAATTAAAAGAAAGAAGGCCCTGCCTTCTTTTGTATATGGTCACTCTAGTGTAGTGCCAGCACCTTTAACTGTTGTGATGAAGAGGGAATTTCACCAGGAACTAATTGCATACAAATGACACTGGCTGAAATTCCCTTTTCTCTACAACTGTTAAAGTTACAGGAGCCCTGACCTGGATTTTATCTAGTCAGCCTAGAAAAGGAGGAGCGGTAGATACCACTACCTGCTTGCTCACTGGCTCTCTGCCTGTCAAGCAAGAAGGGATGAAAAACAGTAGCAACTCGTGACAATGGTGGTGAGAAGGTAGGCTCTCTGAGGGACGGGGCTCATTGAGGGTGCCTTACCCAAGGGCCCTCAATAACCTGGCCTTCTCTGTTGATCATCTGCCAGCAGGTAAAGGCCTTCTGAGGTGATTTGTTTTCTCAGCTCCTGGTTTCTTTTCAGATGCTGTTTTTAATTCCTTCTCGTTCTTTTTTGGTCTGCTCCTATTTATTGTTGTTTCAACTGTTTTGGTATTTATTTTTATATCATATTTGTACATTATTATTGTTACCCACCTAGTATGCAAAGGAAGGGGTAATGGCTAGGAAGAGTAGGAAGGGTTCACACATCCACAACACTACCCCTAAGCATTGAGATGCACTTGTCAAGCGGTACCACTGTTGCTCTTTCGTCTGTCTTCCTGGTCACAGAAGCCGAAGAAACACCCAAGCAAATGTACAGTAGTCCTTCACTGCCGTTATTCTGTGCAGGGCTAACTGTATTATTCACTTGTCTACTACATTATTTTAGAATCGCAGAGGAGGGTGACAGATGGTGGTTGTCAAGCTTGGGGAAACGGAACACTACTAGATGGTGACTATAAATAATGACAAAAAGGTGGGGGGCGAAAGAAAGGATGAGTAGATTGTACATCAATATTTTACAAGCATTATTTTCTGCAAATAAGAGAAGAACAATGTTTTGACTATAGCCTTCAGCAGCAAGTGAACCGCTCTTTTTGTTTTCTTTTTTATTTGAAAATAAAAGCTGCATCATCATTACTATTCTTTATTATTATTATTAAAAGGTTGTAATGTGGCATCAAAATAAACCATAAATCTCTTCACAGATTATTTCCAGTGGATCTCATAATCAGTCTAACTGAAGCTTTGCAAAGTCATTTAACCAAGTGAAGGATTCCACAGTTCAGTCTTCCACAGATTCCTGGAGGGAGTCATGGGATGTGTAGCTTGCCACCTAAACAATTGTGCATGCCTTATTGATAACGGGATGATGAGATGAACCTGAATTGGGGCAGGACTCAGCTTGATAGGGTCCATATTACTCTGGACAAAACAAGGTGACCAGGGGTACGTTGAAGAGAAATGTTCGTGTAGATTGAAGAGAAACATTCTTCCTTCCCTTAACTTCTGTAGCCTATGAGCTTTTCTGTATGAGGCATTTATTGTACGCTTGTCATTCCCTACTCACGGTTGTTTATAGGTTCTTTAGACATCATCATGACCCTTCTGTTTCTCATCTGTTTTTAAACAGTATGTTCGGCGAGTATTTTTCAAGCAGGGAAAATGTGGTATTATTTTTGAAAGCGAAGGAAAGTGCAATCGCCTATTGTGTAATGACATTATTTCATTATAGCACAGCACCACCAACAGGACATGTAGCAGAAAAATTGGAAAAGAAATGGTCTTCGTGTTGTGTTCAGATCTCAGCTGCCTAGTGCTTAGCTGCTTATACCTGGGGTTGTTGTATATGACAACTGCAGGAAGGAGCCGTTCCCTACCCTTTCCACCTCCACACTTTCTTTTTGTATGCTCCCCCCACCCCGATGAATTGCCCTCCTGTGCTGGCCCGTCTCTCCCATCCCTGCTTCTGTATCAAAGTTCACTTCCTGCTTCCAGGTCAGCCTGTCTGTCTATGACGCCTATGGATGGTGTCATTTCTGGACAGTGTCGCCACCAGCCAAGCCAGGTGGATGTTTCAGCAGTGACATAACCATGCTGTCTCTTAGCCACAGGGCCTCCAGGCCACCAAGGCATCCGTTTTTCCAGGGTGTGGCTTGTACTTCAGGACCAGCTACCTCAGGGCCAAATACACATTGCTTCGAATCTATATCTAGCAGCTGCATCTTGTATTCATTTTTATTCTAGAGTAGGCACAGGGGCCTCAATTCAGATTGGAACCCTAGCTGGGGGGGGGGGTGTAGGGGTTTTTTAAGAGATGTATCAAGGGCCTTGAACCTACTCTAGAGTAAAAATGAACAAAAGACATAACTACTAGACACAGAGCTAAAGTAATGTCTGTTTTGGCCCTCCGGGTAGTTTCAAACAATTTAAAAAAGCAGTGGGAGAGAGTGAGGTGTGCTTCCTTTTAGCATATTCCCACTGTCAAATTAAAAAAAGGGCATTTACCTTGGGTGGGTGGAAGTAAAATATGAACGTGCCAGAAAGGACTTGCGCATTCTGGCTTGGCCCCGAACATTGACTAATAGCCCCGCCTCAAGAGACGGAGGAGGATGAGCTGGTCAAGTCCAAGGCTGTTAGACCACAGCAAATGAGGAACAGAACCGAGTCCTGGTTATCAAACCTGAAGCCTGCAGACCCTGAGCTAGGATTCTCACAGCCCTCTCAGCAGGCACCTTGAGGAGCGGTTGCTCGAGGCGCTGGTTGAGCACAGAACCATTTTTTTCCACAGCTCGCCATCCCTGATCCAGTTTGAAAAAGGGACCAATCCCATGGCGAACAGCCTCAGGTCCCCTCTACAAGAGGTCGCTTTTACACCTAATTCTCCGATTGTGCGCATTTCCTGAGAAGCGCGTTCACGCCTAATACCTATACACGAGAGCCATCGAAGCGCATGATGGGCTCTCTGCAAGGCGCTTTAAAGTTGTTTACATGCAGAGAAGGAACAAGGAAATGTTGCTGAAAGTAATGCGCTTTTTGCTGGAGGAACTGCCCCCTCAGGTTCCCGCCGTTTCTTCTCTTTGTTTCCTCCTCCTCCTCCTCCTCCTCCTCCTCCTCCTCCTCCTCCTCTTCTCAGCGAGATCAAAGGTTTTCCCTTCTCAGTAATACCTTGTCATTTTGGTGATGTACAACGTACAAACGCATACACACACACACAGTTCAATGTCAGGAACCTAGCAAGCAAGGGGACAATTTGTCTTAGCGGACAGCTAATGATCCGCACATCCTTACTGAACCCCACCCCCCTTGCTTCTTGTGAAACCACCTCCATTTGGCCCTGTGTCTCTATGAAAAAAATATTCCAGCAGGGGAGTTAAAAGACACATTATTTTCAGTTCATGTTGGGTCACCTATTCCTGGAGCTTCCATCCAGAGAGATGGAGAACAAGGAGGAAGTGGCCAGGAGGAGACAGGAAATAAAACTAAAAGAAAAACTGGGAGGTGTTCCCAGCAAAGGGGCAGTTCTCTTCATGCATGACATCACAATCACAGTCCCCCCACTCTGATCATTAATGTGACTTCTCAGAAATTGTTTACACGGACATAAGGCACTCTAACTCCTGCAGTAAAGAAAAAGTCGCTATTTAACACGAATGCGAAAATGCGCATAATAGGAGATAAAAAGCATCTGTACTCCTGTTATGCCCTCCACTCTTGTAGAGGTAAAATCAGTAATGCGCCTTGAAAGAGCCTTAAATCGCTCATGTAGAGGAAGCCTCAGAGGCAAGACTGGGGAACATCATGGGCTGGATGCTCCCCAGTTGTGCTCTAGCCCTGGTCAGGTATTCGGTCAACCCTTGAAGTAGAGGGGAAATTAGTGCTCCCGCTCTCTCCATTCCCAGCTTCTACACATAACTGAGGATTGTACATTTGCCAAGTGCCCAGTTGTGTGGAGAGAGGCAGTGTGTTTACAACAGTGGAGGACAGGGGCTCCGAATTTGTTGGAACTGTGAATCCATTCTGGGGTTTAGTCAGAACCAGCCAGAATTCTGAAGGAGCTATCTAAAGTATCTATCTGAACCCTATCCCCAAAATGGGTTCAGCACCTTGGATAATTCCTTTCGAGTTCTGGCTGGCTCTGACTAAAAAATCAGAGCAACCAGCCTCCACTGGCTTACAACTTTTAGGCTCTGAAGGTGTAATCCTATGTATGTTTAGGCAGAAAAAGTCCTACAACACCCAGCAAATCCAAAGCTGTTAGACCACATCAAATGGGGCATGCTGGGAGTTGTAGGATTTTTTCTGTCTAAACATACATAGGATTGCAGCCTTAAGAGCTTCTCTACACACAGGAAAAAATAGGAAAAATTCTGCATCCTTACCATGGCTTTAATCCTCATAGTATCCCCACCATCGCGATGCTACGCTTCACATCTGACTGCATAATTTGGAATTTAAAAATTCCCTTCTTGGAAAGGCCCCATTAGACAGTGCCATCTAGTGGTGGAGAGATCCTGCAATATCCCTGACAATACCACATTATCTCTGGGTTTTTTAAATGCGTGGTTTCCAGGGGATAGTGCAGGAGATGACCTGGCTGTTGACAAAGACACGTAATGGAGAAATGGACCCACAAACTTCCGTGAGTATCCAATCATGAGCGTGCAATAAATTGCTCATTTAGAGAAACTCTTAGGCTCAAGTTAGGCCTTCTATTCATGCCTTCAGTTGAATATCAAGGGCAGGAACAAAGAGCATGAACTTGTTCCTTCCCTGCCAGCCCCTCCATGTCGTCATTATACAAAGGTTGATATTTCCTCTTTTCTTTTTCACACAAACCCACACACAACCTCACACCTCTAATTATATATCCATGTTCCGTTGGATTTTTTTAATGGCTTTTGAGTAGGTCAGAAGGAGATAACTACCCAAGGACTTGCAGTTAACATGGAGCTTATTCTCCATTGCTTTTACAAGAAGACACTTCATATCTTATATTCTTGGGATGCTAATCCTTATTCACCGTAATAGATAATCTAATGGTGTCATTAGAAATAAAAAAGAAAGACCCAGCTCGTTTCTCTGCTCTGTAGTGTGCCTCCCTACATAAAAATTCCTGAGGCTCATAAAATAGTTAACTATATTCCATTGTTTCTGGGATGTGTGGGGGGGGGGGGGGGAGGGACACTGCCTGAGTACTATAAGCATGGAAAATGAAACGAAATAGAGGTATTTCTGAGACAATGGAGGATTTTATTGCCGTTTCCTTTTCACATTAATTTAAGAGTAGTTTGCTATGGAGTATTATTGCCCCATCGATTCCAGTGAATGAAAAGAGACATATATGGTGAGTTGATTGCTGTTCTTGGAACAATCTCTGTTTAGAGAAAGAGAAGGAGGGAGAGCGCACAAGTATGATCTTTCAGGTTTTGATGATTAACCTTAAGAATGAAGTCCTAACCATACTTACTAGAGAGAAAGTCCCATCAGGGGAGGCTGGTGACTCCGATTTAGTGGGGCTGTGAATCTGTTCTGATTTTCTGCCAGAAGCATCCAGAACTCTAAAGGATCTATCCAAGGTGCTGAACCCTACCCCTAAAATAGGCTCAACAGCTTGGGTAGTTCCTTTAGAGTTCTGGCTAGTTCTAACCAAAACTACAGGGCTATCAATTTTATGAACAGAGTGCTAGCAGGTGCCTTGGTAGCAGTCAATTCATTTGCACTTCTCTAGTATTAACCCACTGCTCAATTAATGAGAAAAAGAGTTCATCTGTTTTTGTTTCATGATTATATTTATTGCTATTTTCCTCTCAGAACCTTACAAACAAATGTTCTCCCACATCAACATTTGCACATCCAATTTACAGAGTTAAAGTGTGTGCAAGGGGACAGGGGGAGGGGAGGGGATAGCTATATAAAATCTCTATACCACACAGGAGAAGGGCACAATTAATATTGGGACATTAAACAGCATTGGGGCACATTGGGCCTCCCCTCTGTCAAATTCATCCTGGCTCTGTAAGTGTTATAATCAGAGAACTAATAAAACATCATTGTTGAATATATCATATTGGAAGAATAAAGCAGAAGGAAGAAAGGGGGGAGCTGAAATCAAGGCTGCACAGAGTCACGGTGCTATGTATAGCACAATCCTCTACATCAACCTTTCCCAAACCTGGTACCCTCCAGATGTGTGGGACTTCAACTCCCATCATCCCTGACTTTTGGCAATGATAACTGGGGCTGATGGGTGTTGGAATGGTCTGACTCATCTGCAAAATATGAAATATAGATCACACTAGCAGAACAGGCATCTTTTTCGCACATAAAGGAGAGGCCCAGTTCACACATCATAATACCCCCCCCCCAATAAACCCATGTGCTACAAGCATGACTGCCTCAACAGAGATTCCATCTATGGCTTAGTAAGGGTTATGTGCAAACCAGGAACTCTAGCTTGTCTCTCCCTGTGACAAGCCAGTGAAAGGACCCACGGTTTGTTCTTGGATTCCTTCTTTGGCTTTTGGGGGAAGAACGCTTTGCTACCAACCGTTTGTAAGGACTGTATGCAGCACACGTGGATTCAGAAATCACCGCCTTTCTTTGCATCTCTGCACCCGTGGAGGTATTCATCACCAATATCCTCTGACTCAGTGTATTGCAGTGGTGGTGGCTCACAGCTTGTTTAATCAGAGGCAAGCATTGCACCCTGCTGATTTGTTGGGGGCAGAGAGCCTGACTAATCTTTTCTCTCTGGCCTACAGATTCTCTCAGCTGCTTACAACCATATGTTCTTGCACATCAACATTTGCACATCCAATTAACAGAGTTAAAGTGTGTGTTGTGGGGGAGAGGGGATAGCTATATAAAATCTCTATTCCACAATTAATATAGGGATATTAAAAAGTATTAGGGCACATTGGGCCTCCCTTCTTTTCATGCATGTGTTCCATGTGATGGGAACCCAGCATATTGAATTACAGGAAACAACTAAAAAGCAGGATACTAAAGCTGACTGACATGTACAGTTGAAGAGGTATAGATCCACAGGCACAAACTGGTGCCCTGGAGGAACCTAGCAGGGCTAGACAGAGTGAGTTTTCCAAAACGACAGCTTCCATACTGACTTTGAGTGCCTGGAGGGACATCTCAGTGGTATGTTAGGGTTAATGCTCATGTTAGGGTTAGGGTTGAGGAGGCACAGGTCACTGGGCAGCAACCAGGGCCACGGTTGAGCCTAGGAGTGCCAGACTAACTGAGTGGGCCAGAAAGCCTACTTCCATACTGACTTTTAGTGGTTGAAGGGAAGTCTCAATGTGAAATTGGGGTTTTAGTTGATCTTCAAGTTAGGGTTAGGGTTAGGGTTGAGGAGGTACGGATTTCCAGGAACAAACTGGTGTTGTGTAAGTGCTAGCTGGGCTAGACAGACTGAGTGGGCCAAAAGGACTGCTTCCATACTGATTTTGAGTGGCCGGAGGGAAGTCTCAGTGGTAAATTAGGGTTAGGGTTGAGGAGGCAAGGGTCACTGGGAAGCAACGGGGCCACAGAAGAGCCTAGAAGGGCCAGAATAACTGAGTGGACTACCAGGACTGCTTCCATACAGACTTTTAGTGGCTGGAGGGAGGTCTCAGTGGGAAATTAGGGTTACAGTTAATCCTCAGGTTAGGGTTAGGTTTGAAGAGGTATAGATCCCCAGGCACAAACTGGTGCACTGGAAGACCCTAGCAGGGCTACACAGACTGAGTTGGCTAAAAGGGCAGCTTCCAAACTGACTTTGGCCTCCTCCACACGGGGCGTTTAATGAGCCTTGAAGGCTCATTATAAATTTTACCTACACACGAGCGGAGCGCAAAACGGGCGTACAGGCGCGTTATCTCCCCGATAATGCGCATTTTCGAACGCGCGTTAAATAGCGACTTTTATTTTGCTCCGGCCGTTAAAGCGCATTTTCGCTGTGTGAACAAGCGATTATGCGCATTAACTACCTGGAAAGCGCTTTTTGGGCATCTTTTAATGCGCTTCGCCGCTTCTCGCCGCCTCCCGTGCAGAGGGATTGTGAGTAAATGCGCCTCCGCGATAATGCGCATAATCGCGGAACCAGGCGCAAAGGCGCATTCTTGTGGAGGGGGCCTTTGTGTGCCTGGAGGGAAGTCTCAGTGATAAATTATGGTTAGGCTTAATCCTCAGGTTAGGGTTAGGGTTGAGGAGGCATGGATCACTGGGCAGGAACCAGGGGCTTGGAAGAGCCTAGGAAGGCCAGACTAACTGAGTGGGCAACCAGGACCCCTTCCATACTGACTTTTAATGGTTGAGGGAAGTCTCAATGGGAAATTAGGGTTACGGTTAATCCCCAAATTAGGGCTAGGGTTGAAAAGGCACAGGGTCACCAGGCAGGAACCAGGGCTGTGAAAGAGCCTAGGAGGGCCAGACTAACAGAATGGGCTACCATGACTACTTCAATTCTGACTTTGAACGGCTGGAGGAAAGTCTCAGTGGGAAATTAGGATTAGGGTTAATCCTCCGGTTAGGGTTAGGGTTGAGGAGGTTCGTATCCCCAGGCACTAACTGGTGCTGTGGAAGAACCTAGCATGGCTAGACACACTGAGTGAGCTAAAAGGACAGCTTCCATAGTGACTTTGAGTGGCTGGAGGAAAGTCTTAGCAGGAGATTAAGGTTAGGGTTAATCATCAGGTTAGGGAGTCACCAGGCAGCAACCTGGGCCACAGAAGAGCCTGGGAGGGCCAGACTAAGTGAGTAGTCTACCAGGAATACTTCCATACTGACTTGTAGTGGCTAGAGGGAAGTCTCAGTGGGAAATTAGGGTTAAGGTTAATCCTCAGGTTAGGGTTAGGGTTGATAGGGATGTAAAATTTCCAGAAATTTTGAAGCCATGGGAAAAAACTGGTTTTTCTAGACGTGTTTCAGGGAAAACCTGAAATTTTGGGGGGAAATGAAAAAAAAATCGATATTAGCACTCTTTACAGACTGAAAGTCACTTTGTTACTATAGGAACAGAAAATGGAATTATGTACAAGTTGGTTTGTCGTAAAATTATTACATATGGTATATTAAAAGTACAGTGTATTCAAACAATTATTACAAATTGAATTTACTTTTACAAATTTAACTTTTCTTCCTAACAAATGGAGCTACAAGCTCGTGAACTGTAAGGAATTCCTGGACTGTAAGGAATCTCTTTGGTTTTGCCAGTTTATGAGGAGCAGGCAAAAAACAATTAAAAAAAAACAAAAGAAACCATCAACATTAGTAACAAATTATTTATGTCTCCACTAGTCCTCCACAGTGTCAAGCAGACATAAAGCACCCATTCCCGTAAAAATCACTGAGGAAAAGGGGGGACCAAGTTTCAATGAATATGCATGAAATTTAATCAGACTCATTTTCTGAGTTTAGCTATCACTAGCAGTTTCAGTCTCTGCTTCAATAGCAGTTCCCCCTAGAGGCAGAAATGCATCTTTCTTTTGCATTTGAGAGTTGTAGTCTCAGTTTTCAACCTAGGACTTGCTTGTCCTCAGTGCACAGAAATTGTGATAATCTGATAGTGTACATAGTTTTTAGAAAGCATTTAGAAAAGTAAATAGATGAACACCTTGTTTTAAACATTTTATTCATCATTGCTAAAATAAAACATTCCATAATCCATTTTTTCTTCTTTTTTTTTCAATTTTTTTGAAAACAAAAACAAAAAAGGCTTCAGAAAAAAACGGAACAAACCCATTTCCCTCCAAATTTTTCTGGTTTTTTTCTGGGCCTTCACATCTCTAACAGCCCTCCATACAGAAAGGTGGTCTTCTAACTCTTTGGCATTGGCAGAAAGAGAAAAGCCAGCTATATGACCTCTCCTACTTTCTAAAAAAAGAAAGTTTATTTTTCAATGTATTTTGTCTTACAAACACTCAAGTGTGTCAAAGATAAATGCAGGCATGTAACAACCTGTCTAGGCTAAGTACCTAATCATAATCAAGTCTCTCTCTCTCTCTCTCTCTCTATCTGTTCCATTTATATCCCGCCTTTCCTTCCAAGAGCCCAAGGCATACATAATCCTCCTCCTTTCCATTTGATCTTCAGGCTGAGAGTCAGTAACTTACTCAAAGTCACCCAGTGAGCTTCATGACGGAGTGGAGACTAGAATTGGAGCCCTGAGTCCAGTCCAGTGCCCTAAACACTAGACTACACTGTCTATCTCAGTCATTACTATACTATGATATATTACAAATACATTATCTCATTATTATTGGGATTATCTGTGTGAGATCTTTTTAACACATACACCTGGATTCATAGCCTATCACACAGGGCCAGGCCAGCCTTCAATACACCCAGTGCTGCCGATGGCCCTCCCACTTGCAGATGCCCCAGATACCATCACTGGGCCCTCTGCAACTGCCCGCCCATGCCATCCCTGACACAGGGCCTTATATCACACATTGTAAATACCCTGAACTATCTTAGGATCCTATGCTTCTATGTACATAGCCTCTATGTGTATAGCCCCAGCTGAATGGGAAAACAATATGCTCCAATAGATGCAAAACACACAGTTGCCTTCTATAATCTAACAGTGGGAGCTGTGGACATGAAGCCACTGGCTGCCAATTAGTTTCCTGGCGAAGTACAAAGTGTTGGTCATTACCTTTAAAGCCCTACATGGTTTGGGTCCAGGTTACCTGCGGCATCGCCTTCTCCCATACAATCCACCCTGCACGCTCAGGTCCTCTGGGAAGAATTTTCTACAGCCAACAAAAACTAGGTTGACAACCGTTACCTAGAGGACCTTTTCTTCTGCCGCTCCCAGATTGTGGAATAACCTGCCGGGAGAGATCCGCCAACTCACCAGTCTTCAAGATTTTAAAAGAGCTATAAAGACTGGTCTCTTCCGACAGGCCTACCCAGATGAATTTTAAGTGTTTTATTGGTGTTTTATTGGTATTTTAATGATGTATTGATGTGCTTTTAATCATTGTGTATTTTATGCTTGATGTTGTTCCCCGCCACGATCCGGAGGGAGAGGTGGGTAATAAATAAATAAATATATTATTATTATTATTATTATTATTTATTTCAAAAATATTAAAATCTCAAATCACCTTCCCAAATCACCAAGCAACGTAGTGACATTTTAACCTTTATGAAAGGACTTGGCTGTTGTATCATAAAGGGGAGTTGTGCATGCAGTGTCTGTTTGCAAATGTAGATGCCCATTGTGAGGGGCTTTGTGAGGCACTGGATTCATGTTGTTCTTGTCGTCATCGTTGTTTCTAATAACATCAACCCAACAAAAAAAAACATAATCACTAGAATTATTTAGTGTGAGGACATGTACCATATTTGGCTGTCTAGTGACACTTCAAAAAAACCTTCACCAGAGATTAGGGATAGTGATCTCCTAACTGTCACCATAAATACCTTCTGATTAGGATTTCTATTCCCCTGTGTGGCTGTCAGGGTTTTGTTTTACCTTTTGTTTTAGTTTTTGAGAAAAGAAAACATTATGCATGGCTAGCACATAAGCCGCTAGACCTAACTGCCTGACATCTGGCAGGTTCAGTCCTCTCCATAGCGGCTGCCACAGCCCCCAAATTCCATGCACTTATATGGAAGCACAAAAAATAGCTTTTTGTTTTGATAGATTTTCTTGAAAAAAATGCAGATTTTATCTGTGGCTAGCACAAATGCCACTGTCTGAAATTTGGCATGTGCATAGGGGCTGCCAGGTCTCCAAATATCATGTATTTATCACAAAAACTAAAAAGGTTGTGGCTGTTTCTGCTTTCCAGTGCAAGTCAATGGGAAAATATAAAATCCAAATAATTTGGATTTCCAAATCTTGCTTCAGATCTGGAGTCTGAAGCAGGTCCTAACTGGTCCAAAGCAGATCAGGGATAAATCCAAAGCTCTAAATTGGACTCCAAAGCAGGTTGGGGAGGTCTGTGCACAGTCCTAGTTTCTTCCTATAGATGTGCTTGAATTGGTGTTTTTACTGAGATGTGTTCTAACCTTCTAACACTTTATTTTATTGGTAGCAACTTTGAGCACTAATTTTAGTGAAAAGGCAAGATATAAACATAATAAATAAACAAATAATACTTAGTATTGAACTCCATGTGGTTTACTTTTGAGTAGACATGCAGAGGCTAGTGCTGCTAGGCTCATTATTTGAGCGCTTAGTACACATATAGCCATAACGTGATACACAACTCTAACTAAATTTCCAGCGAGTGCTACTGTGATTCCAGTTTCTCCGTTTAATGACTGTATAGACATAAAACTATGTGTCCCCCACAAAAAAAAAATGGTTAAAATGGTGGACCAAAGAGCTTGTTAGCATTCAGCTGGGTCTGAATGTATCAGCTATAAATGCTTTCCTCCTCTGTTCTTTTTTTTTTTAGACTTTTCCTTACATTAGCAATGCAAAGATAAACACTTTGGCAATATTGGTTTCTTCTGCTGTGCAAACAGAATTGTCACTTAAAGAGCAAGACTTCGTTTCATGTTTTGTCTTTGTAAATACAGACAATTCAATTAATAAAATCACTAGGGAGTGATACTCTTGTCTTTTCAGTTGTCTTTCCAAGGGTATTTAATAAATTTGTCTTTAAATTCTCTGACATTGAAGGATACATACACTTTCTCTCTCTCTCTCTCTCTCTCTCTCTCACACACACACACACACACACACACACCATTTAGTCTCTAGTACATAATATTGCTGTCAGAAATGTTTTAAAATCAGTTCTGAAGTAGGAAGATGGATAACCCATGATTTCAGCAGCACGTTCTGGTATGACATGAAGCTTTTTCCTCACTTCTTGCCCTGAGATTAATCTCATAACCTCAGCCCTCTTTATGCTAAGAGCTTATGCACAGTAGGGATGGATAGACTCACCCAAGTCCGTGCTCAGCAGGTGCTCAAGGAGCCACCACTGCTGCCTGCCTGCATAAGCCAGGCCATGTGAGCCCCTGGAAGGCTTGGGGCACAGTCTGGGAACACCCCACAGCATCTTGCTCTGGTATTCCAAAGTATACTGTCTCTGACCAAGGAGATTCCATTCAGCTGGCATGACGAATACTCACTGGCTGAATTCGGACAACACGATAGTCAATGGTGGGGCAGTAATCAACTTTACAGTTGTTCATCTAGGGGGTACTCCCCACACAACATGGTAATAAATAATCAACCATGGTGTGGATTAGGATCAGCGCTGAGTTGATTATGGCAGCATTCGGACAACATGATAGTCAATACAACTGATGAATGTTTCCCCACCCCCCAGTTGACTATTGTGTTGTCCAAATTCAGCCACTGACTGGCCTTCCTTCCGTGGTTTTGACCAATCTAAGCTCATGGCCATCAACACATCCTGACTTTCTTCTTGAGCAGAATGTCTCCATGGAAAAGATATGTATTTCTTACCCATTAGTGTGCTAACCCATGCATGCAAGAAAGTGATAATGGGGCATCATGTCCTAGTGCCTCGCCTTTCCACTTCACTCATTACTTACAGTAAGAGAACTAAAGTAACTTACTATAAGGTGTATTATATATACACAGCCTTCTCCAACCAGGTGTCCTCCAGATATTTTTGACAACAGCACCCATCATCCGTGACCACAGGTCATGCTGGCTAGGGCTGATAGGACTTGCAATCCAAAACATATGGAGGGCACTAGGATGGGGAAGGCTGATATATAGGATAGGTTACTAATTGAACAAAAGATGATTTTGGTGATGAATGAATGGCTGGAAGACATTATCAGTTTAATGACCTGAGAAATAAGGAGGATATTATTGTTATAGATTGCCATACAACTTGATACTTGTCAAGTAATACAGTAACTTAGTTTAAGAGCAATAGTATGTCATAAATAAGCTGAACTATTATCTGATGAAACTAGGGCTGAACAAAAAGGGGGTGCAACGTGCATGAACATTTTCATCATCGGTGAAAAATGCCATTTTTGTATGATTTTTCAGTGATTGCTTCAAATGATTTGCCTGTTCAGAAAGCATTACCCCTTATTCAGAATGGTTCTTCCTCAGTGACATCAGCACATAATCAAATCTGATTGGTGTTTTAGTATGATAACATCATAAATTCACTACATGATCCCTCGTTGGCTGGGGTCACTCTACTGCCAGATCTACACCAAGCAAGATATAGCCGTATGAAAGCAGAATTAAAAAGGCAAGAGCCACACTATTGCTTTATAGAGGTATTGAAGTGCACTGACAACCGTTGGGGCCCATTGACATATACCCTATCCTGCTATATCCTGCTTGGTGCAGCTCCTGCCTTTTATATACCTCTTTCATACCACTTTCATGACGCTAAATCCTGCTTGGTGTAGATCTGGCCTAGGAAGGTGAAAGAATCCCTAACCAGTAAAGTAGCAAGAGAAAAAGGAAAGAGTGACAATGAACAGGATGAAAAAAGTGAACTTTCCATCAAGTGTGTGTGTGTGTGTGTGTGTGTGTGTGTGTTTCAGATGGGAGGAAATATTTCCATCCCCCTGGAAGCAGTATTTTCAACTCAAAGATCAGAATTGGAGAAACATTTGTGAATCCCAAGGTGAAGCTAGAAATGCTTAACATAGCAAAAAGATTGTTCGCTAGCAAACACCAAAGTGTAAGGCTGCACTGAACTATAGCTTCTGCCTTTGCTCTCTGAAACATATGAACATTTAGAAATTACTGTTCATACTGCTTTGTGCTCTTGATGACTGTCCCTTCAAGCACACACAACGCTTTGAATTTCGGCTCTTCCACAGCTGGAATATCAGAAGTCAATGGAAGAGGTAGTTCAGGTATTAGTGTGGACCTGGTATAGGGTAAGTTCCCTAAGATTTCAAGCTGTACCTGATGGACTCAACAGTCAGCACATTAAAAATATTTAATAATAATAATAATAATTTTATTTATTTATTACCTGCCTCTCCCTCTGGATCAAGGCGGAGAACAATATCAAATATAAAATACATAAAACTGATTAAAAGCACATAAAACTAATACATTATTAAAATACCAATAAAACTCTTAAAATTCAACTGGGTAGGCTTGCCGGAAGAGATTGGTCTTTATGACTTTTTTAAAGTCAAAGAGACTACTGAGTTGACGAATTTCCACCGGCAGACCATTCCACAGTCTGGGAGCAGCAGAAGAGAAACAACCAAGTGATAAAACCCTAAATTTCTAACTATATTCTAGGTTTTCCCCTGTTGTGCTCTGATTTGGGGGCATGAAATGGTCATTCAGTGAAAGTGATTTTGCCACTAATGTACATGCCAGCCAAAGCCATGCTCAAACCTTTGATTTGCTCTGCTGTGTTAATGAGTGAGAAATATATCATATGATATTTGTTAGGGATGTGCACGGCCATAAAAATTGTATCAGAATTGGAACTTCTGATTTTAAACTGAATCGTATCAGATAAAATCAGACGTGCCTCGAATCGCTTCATATCTGATTCCGTTACAAACATCGGACCTCCGATTTTAGAATCGGATGCCATTTTGAATGATTTTCCCCATAGCCTAGTATTGTAGTAAAAAAATGCCTATACCTTTTTATTTTTAAAGCTAGAAGTATGATACTTGGCCACATTGCAGATGGGTTTGAGGTACTTATGTGTGAGAAATTTCAGAAAGATAGGTGCAGGCATTTTGTGGTTTTGACTTTTGAAAAATGAACCAGGAATGCCTATAACTTCTTTATTTTAAAAGATCCACACATTAAACTTGGCCACGTTGCAGATGGTATGTTGGCACTCATGTATGCCAGATTACGGAAAAATGGGTGCAGGGGTTTACTTGCAAGGAATTTTTGAAGAATCAGTTGCATTGGGGGAAAGAAAGTAATGGCTTTAACTTTTTTATTTTTAAAGATAGAAGCATGAAACTTGGCCACATTAAAGATGGCATGTAGGTAGTTATGTGTGAGAAATTTCAGAACCATAGATGCAGGCATTTTGTGGCAAAGTATTTTTGGAAAAATTAGGAAAGAAATGCCTTTAACTTTTTTATTTTTAGAGATAGAAACATGAAACTTGGCAACATTGCAGATGGGTTTGAGGTACTTATGTGTGTGAAATTTCAGAAACATAGGTGCAGGCGTTTTGTGGCTGTGAATTTTTTTACTTTAAAAGTTCCATAAGTTCCAAAACGGTGCGTTTGACCGTTGTCAAACAGTACCCTCCACCTTCTCCCCCCACTCGAATTAATTCAAATATTAATCTGAGGCTCACATGCTTCAGATTAATGCAACAATGAGACTCCTCTGCAGGAAACCATTGGGTAAAAGGAATGTAGTAGGAGGGAGGATAATAACTATCGTGCAGCCATCCTCATTGATAGACTGAGTAACACATCTTGGCTAAAGGGGCTGTGTTGTGAACCAGGAAGTTCTCAGTTCACATCTTGCCTCTGTCATAAACCCCCTTCATCTGCATTTTTGGAATAATAAGTCAATGACCTACCTTACACAGTAGTTGTAAAGACTGCAACAAGATATTGTATGTAAACATACTTTTAACATGCATTGCTATATAACTACTACTCAGTATTATTTATTGTTCTCTCTTTTTGGCACAGGCTCTCCTGTACATAATACATAGATATGGATATGTACACACACACACACACACACACACATACATATACATGCATATGCACACACACATATATCTAATACAGCAACATTATTATAAGCATTTCACAGTAAATGGAAGAAGAGCCAGAAAGAACTTTATTTCTTCCCTTCATCTGGAAAATCCCATCAAATGGGAAAGGCATCTTTAAATTAACAATTCCTTTAAAAACTTAAAACCGTGTTACATGACCAATTAGAAAACAATACACTGACATCTTAAAAGCCTATGCACACTAGCCAGATCAGTGCATAATAAGATCTCCCTCATCCACAACTTAATTGTGGATGAGGCAGCCGATCTGGGTGGGAGAGCAGGGAGGAGTTAGTCTCTCCCAGTTATGCCCACCAGGGTACTTGGTTCAGCATCAGGGTAGACTTGAGGGCCGGGGAGGGGGGGTTGCTGTGGTCTATAGGAATTCCATCCCCCTCTGCAGGCTCCCTGTCCATGCGACTACTGGTCTGGAGTGTTTGCACCTTGTGTTGGGCCAATGGGACAGATTAGGGATTCTGTTGGTGTACCGCCCACCCAGCTGCTCAACAGACTCCCTAGCTGAGCTGACAGAGGTGGTCTCTGGTGTACTGTTGAAGTCCCCCAGACTCTTGGTTCTGGGGGATGTCAACATTCATGCCGAGGGCACTTTATCTGGGGCAGCTCAGGATTTCATAGTCTCCATGACAACCATGGGACTGTCCCAACATACCATCGGCCCAACGCATGTAGCAGGGCACACTCTAGACCTGGTTTTTTCAACTGGACATGGAGGTGGGGATCTGAAAGTGGGGGACTTTACATCAACCCCTCTGTCATGGTCAGATCACCACCTGCTGAGGTTTAGACTTACAGCGGCTTTTCCCCTCTGCAAGGGTGGGGGACCCATTAAGATGGTCCGCCCCCGGAGGCTAATGGATCCAGATGGTTTCCAGAGGGCTCTGGGGAGTTTTCCGGCTGATAGGGCTGGCTCTCCTGTCGAAACCCTGGTTGAACTGTGGAATGCAGAAATGACCCGGGCAGTTGACACGATTGCTCCTGAGCGCCCTCTCCTGTGTAGAGCTCGAACGGCTCCGTGGTATACCCCGGAGCTGAGAGTGATGAAACAAAACAGGAGACGGCTTGAGGGCAGATGGAGACGAACTCCTGATGGATGCAATCAAACACTGGTAAGTGCTTATGGTAAACTGTATTCAGGGGCAGTGAGGGCAGCAAAAAAACAATACTTTGCTGCCACTATTCAATCATCAACCTGCCGCCCAGCGGAGCTTTTCAGAGTTGTCCGGGGGCTTTTATATGCTGGCCCCAAGGACATGGTAGAACCATCTGAGGCCCGCTGTAATACATTTGCTGGGCACTTCCAGAACAAAATCTCTGGCATCCGTCAGTTCTTAGACTCCAGTGTTATAGCAGATGAATCTAGTGAGGTATCCAGAGCACAGGCTTGTCCTGTTTTCTTGGATGAGTTTCAGTTGGTGCAGCTCGAGGATGTTGACAAGATGCTTGGACAGGTTCGTGCAACCACTTCCATATTGGATCCTTGCCCCTCTTGGCTAATAAAAGCTAGCAGGGATGGAACAACTGGCTGGGCCAGGGAAGTGATTAATGCCTCTTTGCAAGAGGGAGTGGTCCTAGGCCTCCTGAAAGAGGCGGCAGTGAGACCACTCCTAAAGAAATCTTCCCTGGACCCTGAAAATCTTAATAACTACAGGCCAGTAGCAAATGTTCCATTCCTGGGCAAGGTCCTGGAGCGGGTGGTTGCGAGCCAGCTCCAGGCACTCTTGGATGAGACTGATTATCTGGATCCATTTCAGTCGGGTTTCAGGCCTGGTTTTGGTACGGAAACAGCCTTGGTCGCCCTGTATGATGACCTATGTCAGGAGAAAGACAGGGGGAGTGTGACTCTGTTGATTCTCCTTGATCTCTCAGCGGCTTTCGATACCATCGACCATGATATCCTTCTGGGACGACTGGCTGAGTTGGGAGTGGGAGGTACTGCATTGCAGTGGTTCCGCTCCTACTTGGTGGGTCGGCTCCAGAAGGTGGTGCTTGGGGAACATTGTTCGGCCCCGTGGATTCTCCAGTATGGGGTTCCACAGGGGTCAGTTTTGTCCCCCATGCTGTTCAATATCTACATGAAACCGTTGAATGCAGTCATCCGGAGTTTTGGAGTGCGCTGTCATCAGTACGCTGATGACACGCAGCTCTATTTCTCCTTTTCATCTTCATCAGGTGAGGCTGTGGATGTGCTGAACCAGTGCCTGGCTGCGACAATGGACTGGATGAGGGCTAATAAACTGAAACTCAATCCAGACAAGACTGAGACGCTGTTAGTGGGTGGTTCCTCTGACCGGATGGAGGGTGTTCAACCTGATCTGGATGGGGTTGCACTCCCCTTGAAGGAGCAAGTTCGTAGCTTGGGGGTTCTCCTAGAACCATCTCTGTGACTTGAGGCGCAGGTGGCCTCAGTGGCACGGAGTGCCTTCTACCAACTTCGGTTGGTGGCCCAGCTACGTCCCTATCTGGACGGGGATAACCTGGCTTCAGTTGTCCATGCTCTGGTAACCTCCAAGTTAGTTTACTGCAATGCGCTCTACGTGGGGCTGCCTTTGAAGGTGGTTCGGAAGCTGCAGCTTGTGCAAAATGCAGCGGCCAGATTGATAACTGGAACCAGTAGGTTCGAACATATAAGACCTACTCTGGCCCGCTTGCATTGGCTGCCTGTATGTTTCCGAGCCCGGTTCAAGGTGCTGGTTTTAACCTATAAAGCCTTACACGGCTTGGGACCACAATACCTGATGGAACGCCTTTCCCGACATGAACCTACCCGAACACTACGTTCAACATCTAAGGCCCTCCTCCGAGTGCCTCCTCTGAGGGAAGCTCGGAGGTCAGCAACAAGAGAGAGGGCCTTCTCTGTGGTGGCTCCCCAATTGTGGAACGATCTCCCCGACGAGGCCCGCCTGGCGCCAACATTGTTATCTTTTCGGCGCCAGGTCAAGACTTTCCTCTTCTCTCAGGCATTTGGCAATATCTGAGGAGCCTGGGTTTGTTTTGTTTTGTTTTTGTAGTTTTTGAAGTGTTGAAGTGGTTTTTAAATGTACAGATTGTGTGTATGTTGTATGTTTTTGCTGTTTTAATTTTTGTATATTGTTTTTAATTGTTTTTAATCCTATGTAAACCGCCCAGAGAGCTTCGGCTATGGGGCGGTATACAAATGTAATAAATAAATAAATAAATTAAGAGATTAGGTGCTGACATTTTGTGTGTGTGCTAACCTAACTCTCCTTAAGTGTGTGATAAATTTGCCATACTAAAGACAGAACAATCAAATGCTTATCAGCATTACCAGGACGAAATAATGCTCTGTGCATTGAAGTAGGGAATAAATGAAGGGAATCCATAGTGACCAGCACACTTCAGAGAGGACACTGCAGGTGCAGGGAATGGGGCAAAGGAACTGAAAGCAGAGGGAAATGTTTTCATTGATGTTTGTTAGCCCCCCGTCCTTGTGGCAGATCTACACCAAGCAGGATATGACACTTTGAAAATGGTTTGAAAACTGTATATGGAGTGTGTCCTGGACCCGAGCAGTTGTCACTACTGTTATAAACCATTTTAAAGCAGCAGTGTAGATCCTGCCTTGGCAGCAAAGCATCACAAAATGAAGTGTTCTTTTAATTAGTTTAAACATATGAAAAGGAGGACAGGGCTCCTGTATCTTTAACAGTTGTACAGAAAAGGGTATTACAGCAGGTGTCATTTGTATGCATGCAGCACCTGGTGAAATTCCCTCATCATCACAACAGTTAATGCTGCAGGAGCCCTGCCCTCTTGATGAGGGAATTTCACCAGATGCTGCATGCATACAAATGACACCTGCTGAAATTCTCTTTCCAAACAACAAGACTAAACAGTTGAAAATCCCTTTCAAAGCGGTGGGAATGCCCTTTTGAGTAGTGCATAATGTCAATCTACTCCTTTAATGCAGAGGGCCTGCCTGGTGGATCTGAACAGGCCCTATGTGTTTCACCCTCAAAGCCAGTATTACTAAAACACTGGGATGTCTCCGTCGGTCATCAGCATGGGTCTATACCAGGGATCGGCAACTTTTTGGAGCTTATGAGCACATTTGGCAATTTAAGAAACTACCCTGGGCACCACCACAAAATGGCTGCCATGGGAAGCGTAGCCAGTCACAAAGGATAAGTAACTTGCCCAAAAGACTGAGTACAAGGCGCAGGTGGGGGCTGAGCCCCAAAATGCTAAAGAAGTGTTCTTCCCAGCTAGTTCCCCTTTATACAATTATAATTTAAGGGTTATATCTAGGGAGTGTCCGTTGTGATCAATTGGAAATCTGGAAATATTCCCATACTGAAACATGTAGGAGGTATTCAAAGACAGATTCTTCAGAGCAAAGGAATTGGTTTTGTTCAGTTTCGTTTTCCCTTGATTTGGTTTTGCCCAGGCAGGATCCAGGGGAGGACCTTATCTGGTTCCAATTAAGTTCTCATTTTTGAATACTCAGTCTCTATGGAATTGTTGCAGAACAGAGCTACGCAGCCACTGTGGGCAGGTCAATGGATTGGGTCATAGGTCACAGTAGCTCTTTCTGATTGATGCATTCTGGGAGGTGGGGTGTTATGGATGGGAAATTCTGTCAAGTTTGTTTCTGCTCAGCTCATTGGATTTTCCCGTTACTGGCCTATTTCCCCAGCAATATGCAAATTTTGTCTTTAAAAGTTCACACAAGCATGCATATATATATATATGTATATATGTATATATATATATATATATATATATATATATATATAATTGTATGCACATTTATAATATATGCATTTGTGTGTGCACTTTTTCAACTGTACGTATATCTGCCCATAACATACTGTGGTTTTGTGTGCATTTTCCTTTAATATGCAAATCTTGGGTGCATTTCCCCCAATATATGCATTTTGTGCACTTTTTTATCAATGCACTTGCTCACAGCATTCAGAAAAGTGCAGATTTTTGAGTCCAGTTGTGTTTGGGTTAGGGATGTGCACTGGATCGGACCCGATCCACGATCCGAGTCCGGTCCAGTGGGAAATCGGATAAATTATCCGATTTCCGATCCCGCAGCTGGATCGGCCGATCCAATCCGAACCGGTCCGAAAAAGCTCCGAACCGGTTCGGCGGATCGGCGGATCGGCGGGCGCCCACTGGCGCCCACCGCCGCTTCCATTGGCGGGCGCCAGCGGGCGCCCGCCGATGAAAGTGGACAGCGGGGGGGGGGAGGAGGGGGGCACTTACCTTCTCGGCCCGGTGGCTCCCGTCCGGCGCCGGCGCCTACTACTACTAGCAGGCTCCGCGGCCTGCTCTAGGGTGGCGCGCCGGGTGATGTCATCACCCGGCGCGCTACTCTAGAGCAGGCCGCGGAGCCTGCTGGTAGTAGTAGGCGCCGGCGCCGGACGGGAGCCACCGGGCCGGGAAGGTAAGGAGGGGGTGCGTGGAGGGGAGGAGGGGGCGCGCGGAGGGGGGAGGGGGGCCCTTACCTTTCCGGCCCGGCGGCTCCCGTCCGGCGCCGGCGCCTACTACTCCCAGCAGGCTCCGCGGCCTGCTCTAGGATGGCGCGCCGGGTGATGTCATCACCCGGCGCGCTACTCTAGAGCAGGCCGCGGAGCCTGCTGAAAGTAGTAGGCGCCGGCGCCGGACGGGAGCCGCCGGGCCGGAAAGGTAAGGAGGGGGTGCGTGGAGGGGAGGAGGGGGCGCGCGGAGGGGGGAGGGGGGCCCTTACCTTTCCGGCCCGGCGGCTCCCGTCCGGCGCCGGCGCCTACTATTCCCAGCAGGCTCCGCGGCCTGCTCTAGGATGGCGCGCCGGGTGATGTCATCACCCGGCGCGCTACTCTAGAGCAGGCCGCGGAGCCTGCTGGAAGTAGTAGGCGCCGGCGCCGGACGGGAGCCGCCGGGCCGGAAAGGTAAGGAGGGGGTGCGTGGAGGGGAGGAGGGGGCGCGCGGAGGGGGGAGGGGGGAGGGGGGCCCTTACCTGCCCGGCCCGGCGGCTCCCGTCCGGCGCCGGCGCCTACTACTACCAGCAGGCTCCGCGGCCTGCTCCAGGGTGGCGCGCCGGGTGATGTCATCACCCGGCGCGCTACTCGAGAGTAGGCCGCGGAGCCCGCTGGTAGTAGCCGCCGGCGCCGGACGTGCCGAGAAGGTAAGTGGCGGGGAAGGGGGCTTACCCCCCCCCGGAGCCGTCCGCTTCTATCCGCTGGCGCCCGCGGGCGCCAGCGGATGGAAGCAGGCGGCCCCAGGGGGGGTAGGGAGCGCGGGGGAGGGGGTTTACCTGCCGGGGCCGTCCACAGCGGACGGCCCCGGGGGGGGGGGAGGGAGTTAGGCCCCCCCTTACCCACCCGCCGCCATTTTTTCCTCATAGACTTGCATTGCAATGCAAGTCTATGGGGAAAAAAATGGCGGCCGATCCAAAAATGTACGATTTTTGGGTCGGGATCGGACTCGATCCGGTCCGGGGGGCCTGCGATTTTGTCCGAACCGGTCCGGGACAAAATTGGAGGTCCCGATCCGGGTCCCGATCCGATCCGGGGGGTCCGTGCACACCCCTAGTTTGGGTTTCTGTAAATCTACACTCTAGAAGTTTGGGAGTAGGAATTAAGTAGGATTGCATCAAATTGTGAACTGAATTAAATTCTCAGTCAACGTGTGTGTGTGTGTGTGTGTGTGTGTACGTGCAATTTGCTATCTAAAGACCAGGCCGAATTCAATGACCAGATGGCCTAATTCAAAAGCCACTCTGCTCACTGATGCCTCCTCCTCCTCCTCCTCCTCCTCCTCCTCCTCCTCCTTCTCCTTCTGCTGCTCCTCCTGCTCCATTAACAGTGTGTTCCACAGAAGCAATTCTCTCAGGCAGTGGTTGAGCAGCAAATTTAAGAACTTGTAGCCCTTTTACAGGTGAAGTTTCACTTCTCTCAATGGGAGGCATGGTCCAGCCCAACTTCCTCCATTTCTCACTCTAAAGCAGTGATCTTCAACTGGTCCAGACCCGAGACCCACCTCAGACTCCCAACCTGCAATATGGGACTCACTTTCATAGTTCCACAATTGCCCAAGATGGTGGAAACAGCTTTGCCGCAACCCATCTGGACTTTTGGGTTGCGACTGACCGGTTGAAGACCACTGCTCTAAAAGATTAAGGTATAGAAGCAGGGTGCTATTGCTCCTGTTCCATCTGACTTGGGAGAACAAGTGAACACAGTTTACAGGTGTGGATCTGAATGAAGCAATTGCACACAGATACAGGAAAGGTACAGGAAAGAGGATTTATTGTTTTACGTCCCCCTTCTGTCGCTGGAAAATCCCTGAAGTCTGCAGCAATGGATGGGCTCCCTGGCCAGGGCTCGGGGCATGCACTACTGCAACTGTACCCACCGATGACACTCCAAAGACTCAGGGGATCTGCCCAGGGGTTTAGCTAGGCATGGTATGACTCAGCATTCTCCTAGGTGTTACAGATCATTCTGGTTACATGTGTAGATTATAATCCTTAACAGTTGACCAGGCCTGACCAGATGTCTTCACTAATTAAATGAAGGACACTGGGCAACTCCCCAGCAACTCGTGACTCCTAAGCACCTTCATAAGCCAACTAACTCCTTGAGATATAATCCATCTTCCAGTCCCCAATACACCATCTTTTCCCACATTCCTCTCAACTGACTTTCCTAGTGGGCAGAATATCCTAGGCCACGAGTAGACAACTTGTGGCCCTCTAGATGTTGTATCCTGCAACTTCCATCAGCCCTAGCTAGTATAGCTGATGGTGAGAGAGGAAGGAGTTGTAGGTCAAAACATCTGGAGGGCCATAAGTTGCCCACCCCTGTACTAGACCAATGCCTCAGTTAGGGTGGCCAGGTGTCCTCTTTTACAGAAGACAGTCCTCTATTTGAAGGGCTACCAGACGACAGTCCTCTATTTGAAAGTGTTCTCTATTTGAAAGACCAACTGATCTGCCAATTCCAATTTAAAGATAAAGACCCATCAGAATGGTTGCCCATCAACAGAGTGAACCTGGACAGTAGGTTGAACAGGCAGGCACACAGGTCACAGGTGCACTACATTTCTATTAAATTTCATTCATTCATTCATTCATTGCATTTTTATCCTGCCTTTTTTCCTCCAAGGACCTCAAGGTGGCATACATAATTCTCCTCCTCTCCATTTTATCCTTATAACAACAACCGTGTGAGGTAGGTTGCGTCCAAAGTCACCCAATGTGCTTCCATGGCTAAGTGGGGACTAGAACCTGGATCTTCTGACTCCCAGTCCAACACTCTAGCCACTACACCACACAGGCTCTCAATTAGTTCTAAATTTGCACCTATACCTAAAAATTAGCATACACAAGTGTTATGCAAATCACTGTCCTCTTTTGTCTTCTATTTTGGTGATTCATATGGTCACCCTACCCAGATTAGTGATTATGGAACTTCATGTGAGTTCACATTATTTTGTTAGACGAATATTGAGCCAATAAACTTCTAGTGCTTTTCAGTTGATTGACAATGGGTTTCTATGAAGGAGGGGCATTAGAAACAGAATTAGAGAGAGGGTTACTATTTGCCAACAATAAATTTAATTCTGAAAAGGACTGTAGATTCAGTAATCCCTTGAAAGTTAAAGAGAATTTATTGTTCTTGGAGAAATAGGCCTTATAATGGCCTAGCTGTACACCAAGGGGCATATTTTCTAAAAGATTTTTTTAAATTAAAAATATTGGCTAACTAGTGAGAACTCCAGGCTGCTAGCCTCTTTTTGCAAGGATCTGGAACTATGCTAATATTATGGCATGCAAAGATATGAAAAATAGGAGTGACTGAAAAATTATCCCATCAAATGCGACTGTGAGGGGAGAAGGCAGAAGTGAAGCAGCTGTTCAGACACAGGAATTCTGTCTGTGAGCCATACATAATATACGTCACTAGCTAGTAAATTTGAATTGTTAAGCATTTGAAAATATTAATAATGGAACACAGGAACATATTGTAAGACATTCTATAAACCTTGCATGATGTTTGATTAAATATGTTACCACACCGATTTTGTTCTTTTTGCCTTTCATTTTTCTTTTATATACATTTCTATTCATTAAGTTGTGTAAAATGTGTGTGTGTGTGTGTGTGTGTGTATGTGTGTGTGTATATATATATATATATATATATATAATATACATGAACTTCTCCAGTGACTTATGCTATTCATGCTGTTAAACCTTAACTGTCATTTTATATAGGTCCATATTTCTTCTGTGTTGTCCACTTTACCTGGTTGTTAAGTCTGAAGAAAAAGCACCGCAGGAAATGTGTAACACTTAATATCAGATTTGCTTCTCGGCAAGCGCCAATGATGTTCCAAGAATCTCTCCGACATGTCACTTAAAGGAAGACAGCTACTAATTGAATGAGCAGTGACTTGAATGTTTGCAGCCCTTTAATAATTCATCTAACATTGTGTGCTGTAAAATACCGGCTTAGAGAAAATGATCCAAAAGTAGGAAATCATGGGTGCTTTGTGCAGGCCAGAATAAAATGTTGTGATCAGCTGGGTTTTTTCCCCTCCAGGTTTTCAAAAATAGCACTTGCTATCCAACATGTTTATTCTAGAGGGTTCTATGGCACTGTAATGCCCAGTTCTTTAAAATAAGAGATGGCTTTACTAATTTGATTTAATTTAATGTCATTGTGTTAGATTTTTAGCCCATCCTTTCTCTGAATGTTCAAAGAAACAAGGGATATCTTGTAATCCCCAAGCAATGAGTGATGGGAAAGCAGACTTGAAGAGCCAGGAAATAACTGGTTAGGATGCTAACAGCCACAATAGCACATCGTCACAATATGGGATGTTGTCTACACTTCTTGAAAACCTTGGGGCAGACTAATTTTGTCCATTATAACTAATATATATATATATATATATATATATATATATAGGCATCTGTCTAGAGCAATTGTTCCAGTACATGTAGGTTTACACCAGCTTTAAAAAATGGTATATGCACACTTCTCAATTAAAATGAGTTAGGATGAAGTCCTGAAAGTAAATGCCATTGTAGGTTTGCACTGCTGAAGGTTTTCACTGCTGAAGCAGTCGTTCCCTCTTCCCAAGGGATCCTAGAAACCGTAACTCTGCGAGAGATCTCGAGAACATTCAACCTGGCCTGAAGTCCCAATCTGGCCCTCTTGGGTTCTCCAGATTACCACACCCTCTTTCTCCTCACCACTAACCATTTGGTAGTTTCCCGGCTTTTGCCCAAATTCTAAAAGATTGAAAAGCCTCTCCTAAACCTTAGCTATTGGCAGGAATAGCTTCAAGCTACAATATGCTGATATTCCCGCCCCCTCTACTTTTGGCCCTCCCAGCACTGTAATGTGGCCTCTGAGACCCTTTCCAAAATTAAATTCAGCCCGTGTGCTGAATGCGGTGTGACACCCTTGATATATGGAGTAGGTGTTGGTGGCTAGCCGTCTACTGGGTAAAGGCTTTGGCGCCAAGCCTGGTAAAGTTCAATTGTCATGGAAACAGCCATACAGAGAGATGGACAAACAAGCAAACAGAAAAAGAAGCCTGCAAAAGTGGATGCATTGTTTTACGGATGTGCTTTTCTGGACAGAGTGGATATTCTCAGAAGGAGGAGCTCAGGAATACATATTGTACATTCCAAATTGATTGTATTTATACTCAGGAAAACAGCCATTGGCCCACTGATATCATAGCTAGTGATGAGTGAGGTCCCATTGTTTTGCCTCCTAATTAACTTATTCCACCACCACCGCCAAGTTTGATCATGTTGGATCCAGGATCTGCATTTCACAAGAGGAAGGGAGCTTCCATGAGATGGGCTCCACTTACAGAAGGTACCTCTGCCTGATTTTTTGGGATCCCCTCTTTCCCTCCACACACACACACCACAGCTCACTCCATTCTGGAGGGTCACCTGCTTCTCTGTGTAGCATTTTCAGAGGACTGGATGGGATACCATGGGAAGGAGGGGGCACGGAGGTCTGCGACCATCAGCACAATTGACCCAATATGAACCTGGATCCAGCACTTGGATAATTCATGGGGAAGGCACAACGGTTGACAATTTTCTGAGAAAGCTTGGAAAGACCAAGCCTGGTAAAGAGCTCCCACCACCATCCCACTCTTCCTGCCAATCCGCCATTCTTTCCCAAGCAGATTTAGCTTTGGGAAGAGGGAAAACTGTTAATGGGGAGAGCCAGCTGGTGACGACAGAGGCCTCGTCCTTAGCCTGAATACATGTGATCAGGGGCTTCTGTTACCACTGGAATACATGAGAATTGCACTTCTCAATTCTTTCCAGTTCAAATTAATTTTATTTATTTATTTTCCTTTATTTGACTTGCACTCCACCTTTCTACCAAGAATAGCACTCAAGGCTGCTTACAATCCCTAATAATAATAATAATAATAATAATAATAATAATACACAATTAAAGCAATTAAAGATCACAACAGTAACAGAATGAAAACAGCCTCCAACCCACTTACACACCAAAAGCCCGCTTGAATAAAGCAGTCAGATAGGAGCAAACCTAGCCTCATTTGGCCGGAAATTTGACAGCCAGGTAGCAGTCACTGAGGAGGCCTTCACTCAGTTCACCCCCAAATGCACCTCTAAAGGCAGTGGTCTTGAAAGAAGGGCCTCTCCTAAGAATTTTAAGGTCTGGGCAGGCTCGTGTGGCAGAAGGCAGTCTTTCAGGTAGCCCAGTCCCAAGCCATATAGGGCTTCCTTTTGGGCAAGGAATCACTGGAAATAACCTTTCCCTTACATCCCAGCAGTAATGGATACTGCTGTAGTGGGTTTGAGGACTAAACTCTTGTATTCCATCAATTAGGGTGACCCTTTGAAAAGGAGGACACGGCTCCTGTATCTTTAACAGTTGTATAGAAAAGGGAATTGCAGCAGGTGCCATTTGTATGCATGAAGCACCCTCTTTTGTATCTGGTCAATGAGGGCAGGGCCCCTACAGCTTTAACTGTTGTGATGGAGAGGACATTTCACCAGGTGCTGTGAGCATTCAAATGACACCCTTTTCTATACAACCGTTAAAGATACAGGAGCCCTGTCCTCTTTTCCATACGGTCACCCTACCATCAATAAAAACAACTCTATTCCAAACTTTGCGTGCATTACTAGCCACAGCTTCATGGAGATCACTTTCAGTGGCCACTTACGCTTTGCCAAAAGCGAGAATGCATCATCAAAAGAAGAGGATAAAAGCGGGCACTTATTTGATATATTTTTTCATATGCTAATTTACATGTACCGATGCAAATGTAAAGCAAAATTCATTATGATTTAAATTCAAGTACAATACCTCTCAACATGGTGGGGAAGAATGTGACCAGGTGACCCATGTACCTTTCCAGATGCTAACTGGTTTTATGGGTAACTTCCCAAGGCCCTTTCAAGAGTTTCCCTTCTTCAAGAACTTTACCTTTAAACTGGACTTGGATGAGACAGCCAGATGTCCTCTATAAAGCAAGCCACCCTACTTTCTGTGAAACAGAAAAGCAGAGCTTCTCCTAAGAAAACAGGGCTAAGGAAAAGAATCCATCTCTGCAGGGCCGATGTCAAGGTCCACTGACGAGAATCCCATGCAGTTGCTCCTCCTCTTCACCATAGCAACCTGCTTGTTCACCTGCCTCTCGCTCTGGCCCAGTCAACAGTGGTGGTGAGAAGGAGCAGGAGAAGCCACTGCCGACTCGCTCCCTGGCTCTCTGCCTGTCAAGCAAGCAAGTGGGAACAATGAGGAGAAAAAGGATGAGGAGCCAGAGCAGCTAGTGACAATGGTGGTGAGAAAGTAGACTCACTGAAGGAGGGGGTCCATCGAAGGTATCTTGCTCAAGGGCCCTCAAAAACCTGAGGCCAGCACTGCATCCATCCAAGAAGCCTCACATGACAGCTCTTGATTAACTTCATGGACTGTTTTTGATGATCATGTCATAAAGTTAATGAAAACACTAAGCTTTGAAAAAGCACTCAGATTCACTGTAGCAGCCAATTTGGCTGAATCCTTCACTGGAACCAGTTTCCTGGAGCCCTTCAGTTATGTCAAGTTTGGATATATATATATATATATATATATATATATATATATAAACAATAATAATAATAATACATTTATTTCTTACCCGCCTCTCCATTTGGATCAAGGCGAGGAACAACAGTAATTATAAAACACGATAAACTACATAAAACTGATTAAAAACATGGCATACATTATTAAAATAGCAATAAAACATCCTAAAAACATTCTAAAAACATCCTAAAATTTCACTGGATATGCCTGCCAGAAGAGACCAGTCTTTATAGCTCTCTTAAATTCTAAAAGACTGTTAAGTTGACGAGTCTCCTCCAGCAGGTCATTCCACAGTCTGGGAGTGGCAGAAGAAAAGGTCCTCTGGGTAACGGTTGTCAGCCTAGTCTTGGCCGATTGTGGTAAGTTCTTCCCAGAGGACCTGAGCGTGCAGGGCAGATTGTATGGGAGAAGGCAATCCCATGGGTAACCTGGACCCAAACCATGTAGGGCTTTAAAAGTAATGACCAACACTTTGTACTTCGCCCGGAAACTAATTGGCAGCCAGTGGAGCGATTTTAAAGCTGGCGTAATATGGTCACCCCTAGGTGTACCGGTGACCAACCTGGCTGCCATATTTTGAACTAGTTGAAGTTTCCAGACTAAGCACAAAGGTAGCCCTAAGTACAGCACATTGCAGAAGTCGAGCCTCAAAGTTACCAGCGCGTGCACTACCGTCTTTAGGTCTTCCAACTCTAGGAAGACCAACTTTCACTCCAAAGCCATGAAAATTTAAGTGGTTTGGGCTTGATAGAAGTTTAGTGTGTGTAGATAGGACCCGTGGATGGCACTATATTTAGAGCAAAATGCTAAGAATATGCTTCATACCATCTGCATCAAGAGAGTGAAAGAGATTCCACAATATAAAGTGGATTTTGATAAAAGGTTGTGATTCTTAACTACAGTGTGGGTTTTTTTGGAAAAAGTGGCTCAGTTTCAGTTGGGATAAGAACTAAGAGTATCATCACATGGGGAAAATTTGCATTTCCTTACCATCGCTTCTCTGCCCACATTTCTGTCCTTTATTACTTCCTCTGTCCTCCTGGAGAAGAGGAAGTAAACAAAGAATACATGGCCCATTCAAGGGCCACTCTTATTGCACTGCTTTTCCTGCACATTCCTGCAAAAACTGGAATGCGCGGCAAGAGATTGCCGCACATTCCAGTTTTTTAAAAAGTTGGATTAAAAGATGTCTATTTTGCGACAGAAAAATGAGCAGAAAAAGTGGGAGGCGCAAGGGAAGTGGACAAGGTCATCTAAAGGATGCGCAAACATCCGTAAGTGGGCAATAGTGAGCACACAATAAAACGCTTGTCTGATGATGCCCTAGGGGGTTAAACCAGAGGATTAATGGAAAACAAAGATCTTTGTTTAGAGCCTGAAAAGAAACTGAGAGGAATGTGGGCACCAGACTTCAGGGGGTCTCCAAGGGCCTATACGCTGCCTTGGTGTGTCCCCTGACCACAGTAAACTTACCAGGTGGTGGCGAGCATGGAACCTTTTCTGTTGTTGACTTATCCATTTGTACATTTTACTTGGATAGCACTTTGCTATACTTTGCCTTTAAAATGGATGTCAGTGACTGGCATCAGTCCCAATGAGACCTCCAGGGCCTCCCCCCAACTTTTGCCCCAACATACCAGGTGGTGAAGGAGGGGCTGGTTCGGAGACAAGAGAGTGGGGGTGGATGGAGAGGTGGAACCAACTAAGTGTTCTAGGAGGGAGTCATAGCCATGAAGGGCAGCAAGGGAAGTAAAACATTAGCTAACCCTACCATTGAATATTTTATGCTATAGATCTGTTACACAATTTGCTTCCAGCTCAGTGAATACTTCTGCCAATTTCTTTAATATTAGCAACAACAACAACAAAAACCCATTCAGAATCAGGCTTATAAAATACCTCTTGGCATTATACACATTTTGAAAAACACATCTTGAAATTTGATTCTTTGGTTTGGGGGGAAGGAAAATCTTTTAAACAAAAGGGTTCAAACAGCTTCCCAAAATATACAAGAAAAAAACTCACCCTAGAACAGCTGACTAGAGCTACTTTTATTCAAGACACATTTCAAGAAACTCTCTCTTAGGGCAAGTTATCTTTAGCATTCTGAAGTTAACAAATAAAAATCAATACATCAGCAAGTTTATTTTTAAGCATTTCTTATATGTCTCTGAGAGTAATCGTAATACTTAGAAGAACAAATAGCTTACTACCATTTCCTGATATCCAAGATATTGACTGTGCATGGGCTGCTATGAGCTATTAGTATCATGATCTGGTAAAATGGACTGCAGAAGAGCAAGGAATGCCACCACTATTAGAGTGGAGGGGGGAAATACTAAGGGTGTGCACGGACCCCCCGGATCGGATCGGGACCTGGAGCGGGACCTCCAATTTTGTCACGGATCGGATCGGACAAAATCAGAGGCCCCCCGGACCAGATCAAGTCCGATCCCGATCCAAAAATCGGAAATTTTTGGATCGGCTGCCATTTTTTTCCCCATAGACTTGCATTGCAATGCAAGTCTATGAGGAAAAAATGGCGGCGGGTGGGTGAGGGGGGGCCTAACTCCCTCCCTCCCCGGGGCTGTCTGCTGTGGATGGCCCCGGCAGGTAAGCCCCCTCCCCCACGCTCCCTACCCCCCCGGGGCCATCCGCTTCCATCCGCGGGCGCCCGCGGGCGCCAGCGGATGGAAGCGGACGGCCCCGGGGGGGTAAGCCCCCTCCCCCCTGCCACTGCTTACCTTACAGGGACGTCCACTCCTGTCCGGCGCCAGCTGCTACTGCGAGCGGGCTTCGCGGCCTGCTCCAGGGTGGCGCGCCGGGTGATGTCATCACCCAGCGCGCCACCCTGGAGCAGGCCACGAAGCCCGCTCACAGTAGCAGTCGGCACCGGACGGGAGCAGACGTCCCTGGTAGGTAAGCGCGCCATGGACAGCCCCGCTAGGGAAGCCCCCCCCTGCTGTCCACTTCCATCGGCGGGCGCCCACTGGCGCCCACCAATGGAAGCGGCGGTGGGCGCCAGCGGGTGCCCGCTGATCCGCCGATCCATCAGAACCGGATCGGAACCTTTTCGGATTGGTTCGGATTGGATCGGCCGATCCAGTGGTGAGATTGGAAATCGGATAATTTATCCGATTTCCCCCTGGATCGGATTCGGATCATGGATCCGGATCCGATCCAGTGCACATCCCTAGAAAATATCTCCCCACACACTGATGGGCATCTTAAGGGCCCTGTTAATAGGGCCTTTAAGGCCCCCATCGTGGGGTGGAAGGGAGAGAAACACAATTTCCCCAAGGCTGGGGACATAGTGTATAAATGGCTCAAGTCAGGGCGGAACTGCACCTGACTGCTCTTGAAGGCGCAGGTGGATTTTCACCCCAATGCTAGGTTGAACATACAGGTATTAAAACCTAGACTTTAAAGAGCTAAGCACTCAGTCTTCTATCCAGAAGGGCAAATCCATGAGTTTTTCGTTTTTCCCACATATGACTTTTTAAAATTTCAACTTCTTTTTCTCCAAATGTGAAGAACTTTGTAAATTTTAGTACGCTCTTATAAAAAACAAACTGAAATTAAATTCTCACCTAGGAGTAATCATTGTTTCAAAATATCCCCCTTTCATTCCAATTCAAAGGCTAGAGGGCAATCGGGCTTCTAGAACCAGGAGTTGCTATGATGTGAATCCTGTTGCAACTCTTTAACTGTCTTTTTTTTAAAAAAAAAAATTAACACAGGTTGAGGTTTTTTTTAATGCTATGATTCTCAAGGCTACATTTCTATGATACCACTTCAAAGCTAACCACCCCACACACATTCAATATTATCTGCTCTATACTGAATGACTGTGTGTAGTTCACAGCTCCTAAATAAAATGAAAGGACAAAGTCCCCAATAATGACATCCATTGAACACAGTGAATCTTACTTCTGAGTAAACATTCACAATATTTAGGGATGTACAAGAACATTGTCCACCCCCCCAAATCATACAAACCTGCCCTGTTTGCAGCCTCATACATGAGGACAAGAATGTGTCACATTTGATTTGCACAACTTTCCCCATACAATTTGTAGCCCTTTCTAAGTTTGCACAAATTTCCAAATCAGCCCCACTTAAACCTATGGGAGAAATTTGTAGAACTTTGGTTTTGGCAAAGATTTGGGGATTTTTCTGCAATTTTCACATTCAATCGCTGTTCATTTTGTGTTATTTTCCCATTTGCGCAAACCAAACAGTGTTTGCAAACATAAATCAGCTGTGACAGGTGGCAAGCTCATTTTCAAAGAATCTTAGTGAGTCAAACATTGCTTGTTCACCCATCTCCAATAGGACTGCACTACACATGATGTCAGGCAGAAAAAATTGGGAGAGGGGGAGGGGAAACAGTGGAGACTGGTGGCTCCAATTTCATTGGGATGGTGAATCCATTCTGGGTATCAGTCAGAAGCATACAGAACTCCAAAGAAGCTATCTAAGATATTGAATCCATTTTGAGGATGAGGTACAGCACCTTGGATAGCTCTTTTAGAGTTCTGGCTGGTTCTGACTAAAACCCATAATGGATTCACATCCCCAACAGAAACCGGAGCCTCCAACCTCCACTGGGGAAAACCCTGTCTGGCATTTCTGTCCAGAGGAGAAGATATTGGGCTCAGTAAAACAATGGTTTGGCTCAATATAGCATAGTTTCATATGGCAAAGCTCACTATGATCTGGCAAAGAACCCAGATCTAATTCCAAAAAGTCCTCTAACCACTTACAAAGTCTCTCAGTGATTCAGAAAAAGGAACAATAACTCAAAAGCCTAAAAGCTTTAGAACTAAGGCTCACGACAAATCCAACATTCCAGTCCGACTGTAACACAGTAAGCTCCCTATAACAACTACACGCTACTAAAGGAAAAAGAAGAAAAGGCTCCCAGGTATAAACTTACATCAGTAAGTTAGCTCTCAGAAACTCACATGCCTCTTCAACTAACATCTTCATCCATGGGAAGATAATTTATCCTGAAAGTCAGACTATGAATCCAATATATAAATAAATATTTTTCTTAAATATCTTTCTCTATTGAGCAAAATCATGTTTACTGTCCTTACCGTTTACTGCACTTAACCAAATTTCTACCTCATGTCACAGTTAATAATTTTAGAGGATTGGGGAATACAGAATTGGCCAGGAAGGGAATGTTAGCAAATGCCCAACCATTTTTGAGAGCTTTTGGGTGCAAGGCAGGTTTCCCCAGGACTTATTGTACCACCGCCTCTTTTAAGTCAGCTGGGACCAGTGCCGCTCTCAAAGAGGCATTTCCTATCTCCTGGATCCAGTCCCTCTCTACTCAGTGTGAAGAGCCGCAAGGGAGCAAGTGTATGTGTAGTAGGCCAGTAGGATGGTGACTTATGAATCACCAAAAAAGAGGACCCACATCACCAAAAGAGAGGACAAACGAGGACCACAATTTGCATAACATTTGCTTGTGCTAATTTATATGCATACATGCAAATTTAGAAACTATTATTATAATTTAAATAGAACTAAAGTACATCGCACCATAGTGTGGGTGACCAGGTAACCTCTGTGTCTTGCTCAGCCTGCTGTCCAAGTATATTTGATGGGCAGCTCAAGGCCCAGATCTTCCTCCTGATGGCTCTTTATCTTTAAACTGGACTTGGACTGGACTGCCATTCAAATGGAGGACAGTCCTCTGGCATCCCTTAAAACAGGGGACCGTTGTCTGTAAGAGAGTATACATGGCCACCTTAGTTTAAGCACCTTGTCCACATCAACAGACCTCAACAACTGGAACTCATCCAATAAAACCTTTGTTATGAGGCTAATTGCTGCATGGGAGGGGGTTCAGTACTATTAACCCAGGTGGTTCCTCCCCATGGGAGGCTGGTGGCTCCAATTTCAGTGGGGTGAAAATTCCATTCTGGGTGTCGTGACCAGGCCTGTTCACCTTAGGCTGGGAGAAGGAGTTTCTGGTGATCAATCAGAATCGGGTTCTGAAGAAGAGACAGCGCCAGAAACATACCGGCCTATAAATGAAGTGGGAGAGGTGATTCTCACAGGCTCTTCACCAGCTGGGGGGTGAACCTTCGCCAGACCTTATCACTGAAAACATTAACAACATACCATCTATGGGAAATCATTCTTCTTCAGAAGGGGAGGGCACTTCAAGGTTAACTGATCCTAGAATTCGCTGCAGACTCAAACGGGCTGAGCTAAAGGAAGGTAAGAGAAGATCGGCCCGGCTAGCATCCTTGAAGTTAAAGCATTCTGGGAAAAGGCTTTCCCTTTTTCTTGAAAGAACAATTGCCTTGCTTAGTTTGCATAGTTTTGCCTAGAAAGAAGTTTTTAGAAGTTAAACTCTCTTCAGGTGGGAAGAGATGTTTATTGCCTGAACAAAGCTTTGTGGATTACGTGCAGACCTCTTTATTGTCTCCCAGTAAGGCAGGAGGCTTATGGGAAACATGACACTGGGTTTTAGTTACAACCAGCCAGAGGTCTAAGGAACTATCCAATCCCCCAAATGGGTCCAGCTCCTTGTAAACAAAATTACAAAATTAGAGCCATCACCTTCCTCTATTTCTCCCTTTCTGTCAGTGTGTGGGCCATAACATGCATGGTAGACATCCATCTCCACCACCATGGTAGACATCCATCTCATCAGCAATTTAACAACACAGTTGCAAGGTTCTTTAACACAATCATCAGTCCCAACAGTTTTTCTAACCAGTTTACATTTTATGGAGCTTTCTGATGACTGTTTAGAGCCATTACACCAATATAAATATATTCATTGGCAAGCAATTACAAGTGAAAATGGAATGTGGACAATTCCCTTGGTCAAGTGACTGGAAAACATTGCTGTTCAAACTCTTCTGAAAAGAAAATGTTGCTTGTCTTTAGTGATCACGGGAGGGATCAAGCGCTATAGGATGCAAATACATTAGCGAGTGGCCGGGTCTGCTTCGCAAACACTGCTTAATTGTGACGCTTTCTGAATGACAATGTGATTATTAAAATGCTGGATAATGACTCATGTAGCAAGTAACACATTTGGTTTTGTTTATTTGTTTCTTTTATTTGCTGGATTTAATCAACAATTCATTTTCAAGGTAGCAAACATAGGATTTCATGTGTTTGGTCAAAAAGGTACTCAGTGGCTCAATTCGGACGACACAATAAACAACTAGTGTGGGGGAAACAATCATCAGTTATTTTGACTATTGTGTCATCCGAATGCTGCCATAGTCAACTCAGCGCTGATCCTAATCCACACCACAGTTGATTATTTATTACCATGTTGTCTGGGGAGTACCCCCTAGTTGAACAACTGTAAAGTTGATTATTACCTCACCATTGACTATCTTATCATCCGAATTGAGCCATTGAGTTGACGTCATAAGTCTGAAGGTGTTAACAAGGCACAGAAGGGAAGATAAAGGAAAGAAGATAATCTTAATTAAATTATTGTTATCTGATGCAATACCAGAGCAATGATATATGTAAAGTTTATATATATTTGTACATTTGTAATTGTATGTGTGGCTGATGGTGAAAGAGAAGTGTTTGTGATATCATTCAGTAAAATCATTTGGAAAGACTCAGCGTGTTTTCTCCTCCAGAGGCAGCAGTTTTCTGTAGTATTGCTACCACATTTCAGAGGCATTTAGCAGAGTTAAAACAAAAACAGAGCAGAAGGAGAGTTTTACCAGCTCACATGCACACACAAAGCTAACTTAGAAAAACAAACAAAACACTCTTTTTTTGGTAAAGGTAGAAAAATGGTTTATTCATGAGTATTTTTGCATTTACAGTCTGCAGGAAAAATTTAGGGGTCCAAAGCAGAGTTTATTCAGTCCATTTCTACAACACAGGCAGGAGATAGAGGAAGCATGTGCTCCCTCCAATGGAGGAAGGCAGACAGAGAGGGTGGAGAAAGGGAGAACAGGAAGGAGGAAACAGGAAGCAAAACATAGGCTATAGAGTTCCTAAGGCTAGCTATGACCAATGCATTAACTAGCTAAATGGCAAACTGTCCCCTTCCTGGAACTTTCCAGCGAGATTGTAAATATTCCCAACACCTCTTCTCAATGTCGACTGCAAAAGCCATGAAGCTTCATCTTGAGCGACAAACTCTCGAAGCGTTCTCTTGGAAGCGGCTTGGTTAAGATGCCCGCTCTCATCTCTGCAGTTGGACTGTAGTACATCTCAATAATCCCTTGTTCTTCAAAATTGTGCACTAAGTGGCATTTTACTCCAATTTTCTCAGTTTGAGAAAGTTTGATACAGCTCTGGTTTTCTTCACTGAGCTAAATCGGTTTCTGTTCATCATGTCCAAGGTGTATCAGCAGCTCTTTCAGCCACATTAATTTTCTGCATGCTGCTGCTTCTATGAATTCGGATTCTGTGGATGACAGAGCTACTGCTGTCTGTTTTTGGCTGGCCCTGGAGACCAGCCAGTTCCCATACATGAACAAGTTTCCATGAGTGGATTTGCGGTCGGAGCAGTCGCCAGCCCAAGCTGCACCCATGTAGTCTACCAGTTCTGGATTGCTCCTAGCTAGCAATCTTTGTTCAAAGTCCATAGTCCCTTTCCGTATCCAGCCAACTGCTTTGAAATGTTCTCCTGGTTTTAGCTTAATTATTGCAGAGCTTCTGCAGTCCGGGAGCTCTTCCCAAATGCTTACAGGAGAAAGTGCAGCCACGTGGTCTCAGAAGATTTCTGAAGGAACTGCTGGGCTGGTGAAGCTTCTTTCCGAAGAGTCCTGGGCAACTGCAAGGGCAAGGGGGGGGGAGTTTTGAATCAAATTTAATTATATAAATAAATGAAGATCCTAAACCACCACCCACACTTAAAAACGTGAGCAGAAATCCTGTCCTCTTCTCCAAAGAGAGAATTTGCCTATATCGCAAGGTTTGTCCCCACCATGATCATACGAAATGCCGAAAATGGAAGTAGCAACATTTTTGGCACAGCACTATTTAATTTAATTTCTCATTCTAGGTTCTTGCCACCTGCTTCTGTCCATAAATTCCTTTCTTGAGTTTGCACGCAAGATTAGCTTGCTTGGGGGTTGTAAAACCTGGAGGTTGCTCCATATACACTTCTTCTGCTACGTCTCCACGCAGAAAAGCAGTCTTTATGTCTACGTGCCTTTCTTGCATCTTTTTGGATGCTCCTAGACTCAGGAATGTTCTGATGGTGCTGCTGTAATTCCATCCTTCTGCAGAAAACCTTTGGCTTCTACTTTCAACTTGTTCCGCTCCACTTCACCTTCTGCATTTCTTTGATCTTCAGGACCCATTTGAATCTCTGGGCTGTCTTGCCTGGCAGTAGTGTTGGCTTTCTTGCTGGTGGCAGCATAATGGAGGACCTGGAAACTGACCTTAGTTATCCTATTCCAGGTCCTCAATTACAGTGGCATCTGGATGAAAAAGAAGAAAAGTGAGAGTAGCTTTATAACATTAAGGCAGGGGCCACAATAGAGCTCACATTAAAAAGCTACACTCCTTAGTAACGATGGATTTCTCGGATCATTGAAGGAGGTTATTTAGTCTGAATGGGGTGATAGGAGAAAAAAGAAATGAATTCTCTTGGGACACGAAGGCCATGATTCCTTTTTTCCTTTTTCATCTCACGTAGCTCAGCACAGAGCCTCCTTCATGCCACAACTTCCTCATGTTCATTCTTTCTAGCCGACTTACCCCTCTGGAGACGGAGGAGCTCCTGGTATAGGGGAAGGGCTTCTTTTGCCTCTTTTTGGAGCTCCTCGCTCTGATCGTGGAGGAGCTCCTTCACTTCCCCCATGCGCTGTTTCAGCACCGTGTGGTCTCCAGATATCTAGAGGGAAAGAAAACAAGATAGATGTCTCTCTCAGTTCGTCCCTTTGCCTCAAAGGGCCTCTGTCCTGGATATCCGCACGTACGACAGGCCCTGAGTGGGACTCCAATGGGACATTGGCATTGGGATGGAGGGGCTACATGTCCACCCTGACAGTGGCCCTCATTCGGGCTCTCCCCTGCTCCTAACCCTGCTCTTTCTATGGAGAAAAGAGCTCCTTTTTCCTCCAGGAGCAGCTCGTGTCCACTTCTTTGGAATCTCCTACAGTCCCAGTCCAGGGCTGCAGCCATGCGAGCAGGTGGGGATACTCACGGCCAACTCAGGGAGGTGGAGGGCAAAGCCGAGGAGCTTCTGTGCAGCGACAAGGGCCCTCCACCTCTCCTCCATGTCCCTTGATCTGATCCAGTAATGGATGTGCTGTGGAGGGAAGCAGCAGCTCAGAATCCTTGCAGGAACTTCCCACTCAAATTTGGGGCTTAAAGTGGGCATCCTTCGCAGTGGGCAAAATCAAAATTCCCCTGCACCCCCACTCACTTCCAATAAGAACATGAGATGGCCCATGGTTGGCTCTCCAGTGAGCAAGCCCCTCAGCATGAATACAGCTGTCTCAAAGCCATCGGGACAGAAGAGGCGCTGAAAGGAAAGAGAGAGAGAGCATTAGACCAGGGTGCAGACACTGAAGGATCTCCCCTGCCAAGGAGGCATAATTATATGTATAGGCTACAACAGGAGTCAGCAACGTGGCACCCATGGGTGCACAGGTGCCCACCAAGACCCCACAGTGTGCCCATGAGTCACCCATTCTCCCCCTCTACAAAGTCAATGGAGCAATACTGTCCCTTTGTCTTCAACAGAGGTGGGGGAAAGTGTGCCCTGCTGCAAAACGGCTTGAATAAGCTCAGGCCATACAAAAGAACCCTGGAGAAAGAAGGCCTCCTCCCTCCAGCCCAGCGGTGTTTTGGCCATCCACCCCTCTCCCCATCTTTATTTAGGTCAAAGAAGGGGAAAGGGGTGGGGGGTGGGAAGAGACATGAACATGTCAGATGTGCCTGCAGGCCTGGAAGTTTTGCCTCCCTCCGTTCCTGGGGCCAAAGAAAGCCCTATAACTCCGCTTCTCCAAGGAACCCTCCTTTGGAAACAGTTCCGTGGACTGTGCTGCAGCTAAGGAACGTGGACTCCCTTCCCGCCTTCCCTGTGGCACAGACACCTGCCCCCTTCCCCCCCGAACTCAAAGCCGATCTTCGCAACTTCAGTTCAAGGAAGGATCAGGCCCCACAGGCCCAGAACATGGTCTTTGCCCCAGCACCAATGCTTTTGGCCAGGATTTACCTGATGCTGAGGGACTGCTCTGCCACTGGGGTTGCTGAAGATCTCGTGGAGAGCCAACCGTAGTACCTGGGACTCCAGATCTCGGGTAAATGCAGGCCCGATTCGGCTGGTAGGAGAAAAGGAAAAGTAATCAATTCTAGAGAGAGAAGGAGGAGCTGTTGTTCAAGCTGGTCCAAGGGCCATATCTGGACACCAGACAATGTGGATTTCCTCCTCTGGAAAGAGGAGATCTGGCCACGGGACTTTCCCACCCATCTCCAGCAATCCAACATGGAAATCTCTGCCGGGGTCCAGTTTGTGAGCAAAAGCAACCTCAAAAGAGCATAGAGAGGGCAGAAAAGGGGCATCCTGGGGGAAAGGGAGAGGGGGACGAGGAGATGCCTGCCTCTAAAACCTCTCTACTCCTGCCCCATCCCATTCCACCCCACCCCCCAGGACCAGAAGCAAACTAGATGGGCTCTGAAGCGCATCTAACTTAAACTATATATCCTATTCATGTTGAGGCAGACAAAAGACCTACAACTCCCAGCATTCCCCAGTCAGCCATGCTGGCAAAATAGTACCAAATACAAAGCTCCCCTCTCTCCTTTACAAAAGCCATTGTGAGATTAAAGAGGGCAGTAGGGCTGTGCAGAGCCCCCCTCCCGACTCACATCAGAGCCTCCAAAATGTGCTTCAGAGAGTGCCCACCTCACTTCAGCACTGAAGCTGAGGCGACATTCATCCTCCCCTGATATGAGTTGGCCTTGAGGGTTCCTGGGCCTTGAGGGTTCCTGGGTGCTGGCTGTGAGGCCTACACCCAGGAAAGCTGACTCCTCGCTCCCTCCCTCAACTCCCCCGTCACCCCCAAGCCATCCCCTTGCTGCCCCCCGCCCCCTGACCCAGAGCTGCCGCCATGGGGACTTACCTGAAAATGCATCCTCCTCCTCAGAGCCAGGCTGCAGTTTAAAGGAATCGCAGGGGTTCTTTACTTTTAATATATATATATATGGCCACAAACTACAATGGCCATAAAGGGCCATTTCCACTTTATGACTGCCGTAAATCGCGGCCTGGCTCTCAGGAGGAGGACGCATTTGCATCCATGTCCCAGTGGCGATGGGAGGCTGGGGAGAGACAGGGAAGTGTCTGATGGACTCACTTGGAGGTCACGGCTGGCCTTGCACTGTCTTTCCTGGGTTGGTGGGCAAGGGGGAACAGCCTTGTACCACCACAATTCGGCCTGAGGCACCCTGAGGCACCCTGAGGCTTCAGCGCTGATCTGCTTTGGCCTCGGGGCACCTTGGGTCGGCCCTTTGCCACTCCAAATTTGGGCTGCCTCGCCTCGGATTCGGGGATTCAGCCTGAGGCAGTGCACAGCCCTAGAGGGCAATTCATGAGCCAGTATAGATCCCATATGCCACTATGATACCTCAGACAGTAGACAGCCTTCAGAGCGCATGATAGAATGCTGGAAGGGAGAGGCTGTCCAGGCTGAGTCTCCATTGCCACCTGGGAGAGGGCAACAGGGAAAAGGCAAAAGATTAGGGTCAAAGCCCTCTCAAGCCCCAGCCTGCCCCAGGAGGGAGATTCGGGGCTCCTCACCCACCCTTCCCATTCGATTGCACAGGCTGCCTCTCACTCACCGCTATTGCCATTATCAGGTCTTCTTTGGAGCAGGGGAGTTCCAGCACCCCTTCCCTGCTCCTCCGGATGGCTGTGGAACTGGAGATGACAGCCTGGAGAAAGGTTACTTTCTCCAGACTATCAAAACTCTAGAAATTTGCAAAAATCAGGCTGTTAGTTAGGGAAGGATGTTTCTGGGCCTTCCTGTCAGAGCATCCCTTATAAAGGCTATGGGCTGGTGCCTGCTATGGAGTCCCATTGCATTCTGGGTTTCACTGAGCATGGGATCGCTAGTATGGTCATGCCACCCCTACCCCACCCCTCACAATGTTCTTTGCAGCCATCTCCCATTTCGGGGAGGATGGGGAATGAAGGAGATGCAACTCATCTCTGTCCCACTCGCCTAGGGTGACCACACTCTCTGCCCTATCAGCCGCTGAAGGTTCCAGCTCCTCCTTGCTGCCATGTGTAGGGGAAGCTCTTAGAGAACCCAGGAATGGCTGGACTGCAAGGGGGCCGTTCTGGATTCCCTCTGGAGCAAAGAGCAATGAATGTGGTCCTGGGCTGAGGGTGGGCGGCACCTGTGCTTGGGGATCTGAAAACCCAGGGTTTTGAGTCAAGGGTGGCGAGGAAGGGGGCAGTTGTACCTTTTCTCCAGTCTGTATTTCCTGGGTGAAACATCCTATCATTTCCAGCCGGCTGGCCAGTTCCTCCTTGGACTGGATAGGAGGTAACCATGTGCTGGAATCCACTGTGCCTGCGGATGCAACAGAGGGAGACATCATGGCAGATGGCAGAAGGAATGAGTGAGTCCTTCCTTCTTCAAAAGACTCCAGACCTGCCTCCTCCTTCTCCCAGCACTCCCCCTGAGCTGTGGGCATGCTCTCACCTGAACCCTTGGATGCTGCCTGCCGGTCCACCGCCAGGGCCTCCAGCTTCCGGCACAGGGAGGACAGGTCGAGGGCCTTCCCATGTGCCAGAGATTTCCGCCCCAGTGGGTGGACTCTGCATTTCCGGCAGCAGCTCCACCAGAACGGCCTTGAGGGGGCTTCAGGGATTGCAGACCCTCCTCTGGAGCTGCTCTCCTCTGTCCTGGCAGGCTGGACCTTTGCAGACCGGAACAGAGCTCGCAGGCTCCGCAGCCTAAAAGAGAGGAGGGGGAAACTGAGAAATGGCGTATGCAGTTCCTTCTCTCTCTTTACAATGCACTCGGCTTAGGCCACTGAAAATCTCCATGAACGACATGTATTTGGTGATACGAGCCTCTTGGGGACAGTGCCTGACCCCATTCTGAATGATGGCCGTTTTGCAACTAGGGCTCCCTCTCCAAGGGGAAGTTCTTCCTCCCACCTACCCGGACTCACAAAACCCCAAATCTGGTTTCTCGTCCCGCAGCCAAACATTTGTGCCTCCCAGCTTATGTCCGGCAATTAAGGCTGCCATGGAGCAGGCTCTTTCCCTTTCACATGTTGGATGTCTTTTGTTCGCCTTTTGTTATGTTTCCAGGTTCATGATTCTTAGGAGCATCCTGATATTTTTGCCCTTTCCAAAGTCCCGGGGAGTAGTGGTCAATCATAGATCTTGAGAGAACCCATATTATTTAAAAAATAACCCACCCACCCACCCAGCCCACACAGGGGGCCACATAACAATGTAAGAAGAGCTATGCTGGACCGGAGAGACCAGAGATTTCTCCAGGGGGAGGAGAAATTCTCCAACAATTTCTTACAGTTCAGTGTCGTCATTGGCAAGGGTTGAAGAACAGCTTCTTTCTCTCCCCCCCCCCCCATTTTCCTACACTGCCTCTGCAAGTGGCAACAGGATCAAGTATTGGCAGCTTGGCCCCCATTTTGCATCCTCCGCAATAACCCATCCACCTAGCATCATTCTGACAGTGGCTTTCATCTTTCTGCCGCAGTCTCAGGGCATTTTATAATTCATTTTGAATGCGTGTTGGTGTTGTCTTTGACTCTTGAGGTGGCTGAGGGTCCTGCCTGCATTTTCCTTTCTGTTGCACATCTCAACACTGCTTTGCAGTTCCCCAGGCTGCCTGCACTTCCTGCTCTAAAAAGGGCCCGCGGGAGGAATCAATCCATAATGCCTTCCTCTGGGCGAGAAGTGTGGGACGCCAAGGAGGCCACAGGCTGTCAGAGAGGTGACTGTGCAATGAAAAACAGGACATTCACACACATTCCTCAGCTATCTCCTAGGTAAGGGAAGCACAAGAACTCTTAACCAAGCCCACGGGAAGTTCTCCAAAATTCCTCCTCCTTTAATTTTTTTTTTAAAAGCATTTTTTCCCTATCAAATTGAATGGGAATGGTTGAAATTTTCATGGGAGAAATAGTCAGCACAGGACCAGGACCAGAGCATAGGCAAGCAGTGGAGAATCCGATGTTAATGGGAAGCCCTTGAGCAGGGCATGAGTACCACAGCAGCACCCTCCTGCTGCTCCTGACCTTTTTCTCTTTGAGATTTTCTATAATCTATAGCCATCACGACTAGTAGGCTTATCTTCCATAACTGGGTTTCAAAAAGCATGTCCACAGTCATTATGACTACAGCAGCTATAAGCACTCAGGGGAGCATTTAACCGCTCATGGCTTGGTTCAATAGGACCATTTCATGCTCTTTTAGAAGGTTGGACATTCATTCATCATTCAGGCTCGACTTCTGCAATGCGCTATACATAGGGCTACCTCTGTGCCTAGTCCGGAAACTTCAACTAGTTCAAACTATGGCTGCCAGGTTGGTCACTGGTACACCTAGGGGGGGACCATATTACGCCAGCTTTAAAATTGCTCCACTGGCTGCCAATTAGTTCCCAGGCGAAGTACAAAGCGTTGGTCATTACCTTTAAAGCCCTACATGGTTTGGGTCCAGGTTACCTGCGGGATTGCCTTCTCCCATACAATCCGCCCCGCACGCTCAGGTCCTCTGGGAAGAACTTACTACAGTCGGCCAAGACTAGGCTGACAACCGTTACCCAGAGGACCTTTTCTCCCGCTGCTCCCAGACTGTGGAATGACCTGCCGGAGGAGACTCGTCAACTTAACAGTCTTTTAGAATTTAAGAAAGCTATAAAGACTGGTCTGTTCCGGCAGGCATATCCAGTGGAATTTTAGAATGTTTTTTAGGATGTTTTTATGATGTTTTATTGCTATTTTAATAATGTGTGCCATGCTTTTAAGCAATTTAATGTATTTTGTCATATTTTATATTCACTGTTGTTCCCCGCCTCGATCCAAATGGAAAGGCGGGTAAGAAATAAATTTATGATGATGATGATGATGATGATGATTACTGTTTTTTGTTGCTTGCATTGTTTATGATTGTATTTTTTTAATGCTGTTCTGAAAATATCCCCCCTCCCATTTTTGTGAAACTGTTTGCTTCCAGCGAAATAAATTTTACTAGTTAGTCTGGTCTTTATGATAAATCAGCTTGATGTAATGGTCAGAGGGTTGGACTGGGACTCAAGAGATCTGAGTCCGAGTTTGCACTCAGCCATGAAACGCACTGGGTGACTTTGGGCCATGAAACACACCGGGTGACTTTGGGGCCCCACTCCCCTACCCTGTCTGAGTTGACTTTCAGGAGAAGAGAGTAGAATTGATCATTCTGCCCACCCTCACTCCATTGCTCTAGTTACAAAGGGATTTTTATTTAAAGAGTTGCTCAGAGAGAATCGCTCCTCTTTCAGGCACCCTTTAGGCAGTTTGCCAAAGCCCTGCTTCCTTCTGGAAAAGTCCCTATGAGGAAGTATACGGATAGTATGGAGGTTTGTAAAAGGGCTTAAAGGAAGAACACACACACACACACACACACACACACACACACTTTGCCCATTCTTCAACAGATCCTCATCAAGTAAGCAATAACCCTCCCTGCCACACAGAATTTCTCCAAAATTCTCCACTGTTTGCTAAAAAAAAAACAACAACAACATCTTTTTACCCCTCCCTCCCATCGAGTGGTCGGAACAAAATCATGGTAAAACTTTCGGCACAGGACTAGTAGTTTTAAATATCACAGTAGCGTTCTCCATCCCGATGCCCTCTACATAATTTGGACCAGAACTATTGAATCCTGACATGCCTGGCTATGGGCCATGCTGGTAGGGGCTGATGGGAGTTGAAGTCCAAAATATCTGGCAGACAACAGGTTAGGGCAATTAGTGCACAAGACTGTGCTGCCTGTAAGGTCTGTGTGCTAAAGAATGGCTGACTGACAGTGGAGACCCTGGGGCCAAAGTAAGATTAAAAACAATTTTTCCTCAACCATATATTAACCTGGCCATGAGAAAGGAGGGAGAGTCCCCCTAGAGTTCTGAACCATTACATTTAGTGTGAGAAGCAAATATGTAAAAGTCCTACTCACATCTTTGAGGATTCCATGTTTCTTTAAACTCTCCCTCCCACTAACTTACTCTACAACTCCCTCTAACAACTATTATTCTAATGCCTTTTAAAAACTATTATTCTAACTCTAACCCTCTACTTGGTAACTATCAAACTGTCTAACTAGTTCTAAAGATGATCTATATAAATGAATAAATACTATAAATGAATAAATATTGTAAATGAATAAACAAATAAATAGGATAAATAAATAAACAGATAAATAGGATAAATAACTTCCCAAGAAATCCTAACAAAACTGACTAACACTACTAACCGATCGATAACTCACTCTGACTCAAATTCTCTAACTCTATCTCGCTAACACTCTCTCTCTTCCGCCTTACTACCCACAAAGACCACCTCCCCCCAGAGTCCTCTTGAAGGCCTTCCAGCTGGGGGACGTGTCACAATGGAAGACATCTCACTGTTGCTTAGCAACCCTGCTCAGCCATGGGCTTTGTTCAACTCAGTACTGGTGGTTTTTTGGGTAGAACCTATGATTTTACAAGGGGGCGCAATTAGGCTGACCATATTTTGGAAATCAAAAAGGAGGACAACATGGCCGCCCCAAGGGGGCGTGCCCATCAACATGTCCAGCCCCCAAGGGGGCGTGCCCATCAACATGTCCAGCCTCCAAGGGGGCATGCCCACCAACATGCCCAGCCCCCAAGGGGGCGTGCCCACCCAAACATGGCCTTGGTCACATGTCTGATTTCATAGTACACAATTAAGACAAACCTGTTCTACATAACATCTTAACGTTAAAATCACTGAAATAAAGAACAAATGTGACATTCAGTGTATCTGAAATTAACTTCATACACTCCTACTTTTGCAGCTTTTGCTGTACTTTGAAGCTATTGCTATGCTCTGTGTGATACAGTCTCCCCTTCCCTCAAATATCTTTTCTGACTGCAAATCCTTCACTGGATGACCATAGTCTCACCTTTCCTAACATTTAACACTCTTTCTTTTCTCATTTAACCTCTACGTAGTCCTTGTGGGGTTGTAGCAATATGCTTTCACGACTGATCACATGGAGTCCACTGAGTATCTGAAGCAGTCCTATGGTTTTGTGATACCAGTGTCATAGATTATGTTTGCATAGCTGTAGCTAGCACTACAGCATTTGTTTATTCATGCCCAACTCCTGTCAGACTCCAATCAGCTGATTAACTATATCTCAGAAGGCAATACAGATTTCCTTGTTGAATAAAAAGTGCTTTAAAAAAAGTTTAGCTGCTCTCTTACTTTCCAGTTTCTCTGTGATCGTTTACTGTAGCAAAGTAAAATAATAGCATGCATATTTCGTTGATATGGCCATTCTGTCTAAATTCAGAATTTAGCACAGGTAATTTTTGTAATCCCTAGAGCCCTCAATCAAGCCCATGCTCTGCTTTGGTTTTAAAGCTGTGTCAATGCGCACAGCTTACTATGACTTCCTTGGGTATGCTTTTCATAGGTTTCCCCAGATGGTCTTAAGAAGGTCAACAGACATCAATGTTAATCCTTCCTACAAGTGAAAAGTTTTCTTGGTTAAACAAGAGCTAATAGCAAATTCAGTTCATTACAGTTATCTAATTTTTCTTGTTGTCATTGCTGATAATACCTGTCAAAATAAGAAGTTGCTATTGCACAGAAAGAAAAGGAAACTTTTTTTGCAGACACAAATACATATTTACCCTCTTTAGATAAATGTATAATATTGGTTGAACCATATGGAGAAATCATAAAGATGAAAAGCCTGTGCTATGTGGCATGCCCATCAAGGACCTAGTCTTTCTTCATTATTAAATATTTATATTACCAATTTCCCCATCTCTCCAAGATATTTGAAGTGGGTTACACACAAAAATTAAATTCTTAAAATCCAATAATCATCTAAAGCCATCCAAACAAAAGCAAGACCACCAAATCAACCCAAAAATAAAAATAAAAGCAGAACAATTCCAAATCCAGCACACACAAAAACCCCACCATTAAAAATAGCTATAACAATAACTAGAGCTCTATGGCCAAATAACCCTTACCTTTTCCTCTAATCATCCCAGCCTCTCATATTAAGGAAACTTTGAACAGAGACTGACCAAACTAACTTTAAGGGAAGGGTATGAAACCTCAGGCCCATGGGTCAAATCTGGCTGGCTGTTGTTCCCCAGATGGAAATTGCTCAAATGCACAAGGAACATAGATGTGCTGGGAATTAACACTGCAGCTGACAAAGGATATTTTGGTTTTTCAGAAGGCAACCAACCCATCACCCAAAAGACTCTTATGGTATAATCCTACGCTTGTTTAGGCAGACTGGCTAGATGTTGTAGGACATTTCCCCCCAATTAAACATGCATAGAATTGTGCCCTTAAATTGCTACTTCAGTGTTTCATAGCAATGGACAAGAATAGTCAGCACCTTATGGAATCAGTGGGCAATTTAGTGTGGTGGTGTTGGGCTAGGATTAATAAGGAATAATAGGGCATTTAAGGAACCTCATCTTGTTTACATACAGTGTCTTTCCTTGCATAACTGCACAAAAATAGAAGACAATTCCTGCTCAAAACACAGGGGAGTGGGGAGGGAGTTAGAGATAAATGCCCTAGCGAGATAGAACCTGCACATGTCTGTCCTACTATAATATGGCTCTGCTGAAAAGAATTCTGCAGAACAGACACCAAGAAAACCTAATTTTACTGCCAGGGCTACCCAACATAATTTGAGTAAAGTTACATTTGTCTTTCCCTGATATTCTACCTTTTGAAGAGACCTATAGAATATTTGGAGTTAAGGCCTCCAGATGGTTCAGATTCCAACTCCCGCAATCCCTGACCACTGCCTGTGCTGGCTGGGGCTGCTGGGAGTTGTAGTCCAACACCATCTCAAATGCACCAGGAAATAAGTTGCACTGAACTCAGTGGAACTTGCTTTTAAGTTGATGATTTTTTTAAGGCCAGGCTGAAAGTCACATTCAAGAGGGGAAATAACATCTGTAGCATCATCACACTGGAGGTTTAAAGCACATCTGCCACGACTTTGATCCACTTTTTCAGCACTGGACTAGTATGATGTTGTCCCTGTCGTGCTGTTCTCTCGCCCTGAGCGAGTCCAGCTCTGAAAAAGTGGATCAAAGTCGCGGCAGATGTGCATTAAACCTCCAGTGTGATGACGCTCTAAGTCTTTAAACGTGCTGTATATATAACCCTTTAAAAGTAGTCCATCTGACCTTTAAGGTAGCATGATAGAATTGTTTTCTGAAGAATCCTAGCTTTAAATGTTTGTGTTGCTGAGTGGTCTTGAATAAAATTACATTATGTTTCTACAGCTTTTAAAAACTTTATCATGCAGACCTACTGCAGCTTTTAAATACTTTATCATGCTGAAAAGAATCACAGGATCAGCCAGCCATACCAAGGACAATTCATACAACCATTAATGATGAATTTAACCCAGTTTTAAACAGAAGTCCTCAAAGCAGCTTGTAAAGTTGACACAAGCAGTTGTTTTCTTCAGATTCTTCTAGGTAGAATATGTCTTATGAATGCTCCAACATATATCTACCCTGGAGCTGTAACATCTGAATTTATTTATTTATTTATTGGATTTTCTACCCTGCTCTTCTACCCACAAGAATTCCCAGACAGGCTGACAAATTAAAACATATATCTAATAAAAATTCATACAATGACAAACAAACACAGAGGCTTATTGGTTATATTTGGGGAATTCAGCAATGCAATGCTGAGCAGCAAAAAAGAAAGGAAGAAAAATTATTCAAAAGTACAGTTTGGATCAAAGGAAAATATTCTACCTGGGCTTCCAAAGACAAGCATCTAGGTGCGCCTTGCAATGCTTGGGGTGGGGGTATCATGCCATCACCCCAAAAATGCCTGGCTCCAGGACTGGGCCCGGCCCGGCCAGGCGCCGCCACACCCCTGCGCCCAGCAGCCGCAGCCAGAAGTCTAAATTCGCCCAGCCTCTTCCAGCCTCTCCGGAGTGGTGATCTGGCGTCTGGTGGGTGGCAGCCATGGCAGCGAATCACCAGAAGGCCAGACGGGCTGCGAAAAGGCTGGGAAGGCCGGTTTGGGGCACTTCCGGGTTTGGCCTTCCGAGGCCTGGAGAAGCCAGATCTGTTGTGCTAGAAGGTCGTTGCCATGGCGACAGCCCTCTGACCCCAGGGCTGGCTTTGCAAGAGGCGAGGTGGGAAAGGACGTAGGGTGCCCAGAAGACCCGGAAAACCCCAACAACAGCTGCATCAGCACCAGTGGGGTGATCGGAGAAGAAGACACATGGGCCTCCTCCACACGAGACATTTAATGAGCCTTGAAGGCTCATTAAAAAATTTACCTCCACAAGCACGGAGCGCAAAACGGGCGTACAGGCGCGTTATCTCCCCGATAATGCGCATTTTCGAACGCGCGTTAAATAGCGACTTTTATTTTGCTCCGGCCGTTAAAGCGCATTTTCGCGGTGTGAACAAGCGATTACGCGCATTAACTGCTTGTAAAGCGCTTTTTGGACATGAATTAATGCGCTTCGCCGCCTCTCGCCGCCTCCGGTGCAGAGGGATTAGGAGTAAAAGCGCCTCCGCGATAATGCGCATAATCGCGGAACCGGGCGCAAAAGCGCATCCTTGTGGAGGGGGCCATGGAGGGAGGCGTTGGAGGTGCTTGGCTTGCTCATGCCTAGGAAACAGGGCTCCTGGCTTTGTGCCTGCCAAAGCCCAGCTACAGCAGTCACTCGGTTGCCCCAACCTGCTCCCCCGTCTGGCTCAGGCCTCCATCCACCGCGTTTGTGAAGGTACGTGGAGGGAGGTGGCGCGCTTGGTTTGCTCCCGCCCAGGCAGCACGGCCCCTTGCCTTGTCCAGCTGCGGCTGCCCCGGCCTGCTTCCCCTCCCGGGACTCTAGCCAGCCGCCATGCTCAGTGCGATCCGCGAGATCCGAGGAAGGGAGGCGGCAGCGCTTAGCTTTCTGCGGCCGATGGCCTTGTGCTAGGCCCAGCCGCGGTGCACTGCCTGCCCTGTAAGGGTTTTCCCTCCAGCCGCTCTTGTGTGTCTGACAAAATACCATGAGAGATCCTGCAATGCCTTGTTGAACGCACAGGCTTCCTGAAGGAAGAAAAGCCCCTACAAAGCAGGCAGCATGTAGGCTCAAGTCTCGCAGAAACCAGGAAGTGAGCCTACAGAGTTAAGAGGTACGGCAAGGCTGGCGAAGAGTGAGTGGGGCAGTGAGTGTTTCTTGTGGGGAGGAGGGAGGAGGAACAGGAGTCCACCAGGTGTGGGGGGAGCTGTAACTTCAACTCATGCTTGTATGGATCCCTTCCCCCCAGGAAGGAGAAAGTGCTGAGGTATGGAGGAATTCAGAAGGGCTGTTTGGTGGCTGCACTTGGTTTGTGGCTGAAATCAACTCCCTCTCTTCCTCGCTGTTTGTTCCTTGTATTACTGAAGCCTTCCTCTCCAGCTCTCTTTTTTTCTGACTGAGGCCCCCTCCACAAGGATGCGCTTTTGCGCCCGGTTCGGGGATTATGCGCATTTTCGCGGAGGCGCATTTACGCCTAATCCCTCTGCACGGGAGGCGGCGAGAAGCGGCGAAGCGCATTAAAAGATGCCCAAAAAGCACTTTACAGGTAGTTAATGCGCATAATCGCTTGTTCACACAGCGAAAATGCGCTTTAACGGCCGGAGCAAAATAAAAGTCGCTATTTAACGCGCGTTCGAAAATGCGCATTATCGGGGAGATAACGCGCCTGTACGCCCGTTTTGCGCTCCGCTCGTGTGTAGGTAAAATTTATAATGAGCCTTCAAGGCTCATTAAACGTCTCGTGTGGAGGAGGCCTGAGAAAGGAGTCAGCGAGAACGGGCAAACCCTTCCTACTTCTGTGTTGAAGCTTGTCCCAAGCCCTTCCCTCCACACCTCGCCTCTTCCGCGCTCCCTTCCTCACCCTCCTTGCCACCCCTTCCCTGAATTCTGCCCACCAACCCACTCTTTTGTAGCCCCTCACGCTTCTGCTCCCCTGTGCACATGTCTCTACCTCTAAAAGTTGCCTTTGTGGACCAAATCTTGAGCTGCAGTAGAGACAAACTGTGGTTAATATAGGTGTCCACAAACTCAGACATGGTTAAGTTGGCTTGGAAAAGTTTTGCTACAGGGAGGGTAAAGGCTGCAAGGAGAGAATCTACACAACCCAAATCTGGCTCTTGACCACCTAATCATGATTGCAATGGCCATATATAGTTAAATCTGCACTGGATCTGTGTATAATTCAATATTATTAAAAGTTAAACTCAGGTTAGAGGTTTTTTTTCTTTATGAACGTTTGATTTGCCCTATCACAAACTATGATGTGTATGCGCAACTAGGTTTTTGAAAAGTGCTATTTTAGCTGCAAGGCTAATGAATTGGCATAATATAGACTGTTTTTGCATCAAATAACACAATATTGTTTAAGCACATGGCTGCTGCACTCTTTTTTTCCTGGGTTGGAGCACTAGAGACCAGAAAGAAATATATTTGGAAAGCTAGCTTTTACTTTGGTTATTGGCAGATGTTGCCAACTCATTTGCAGGATAGTATTAGAAAAAGTGTATATTGATCTTTGCATATTGAAAATACCATATGCTAAAACTCTGAACTTTCTTGCCAGTTCTTTTACATACTGCGGGCGGCCTTTTTTATTTATTTATTTTTATGTTTTTTGTGGGGGTCTGCTTTGGTGGGACGCTTCGCGCGGCTGGAGAAAGGCCAGCCAGCCTTTCCCCAGCCAGGAGAAGCCGCACATGGCGGGTGGGCGGCCTTTTTTATTTTTTTATTTTATGTTTTGGGGGGGGGGGTTAGGGGACAACAAAGAGGACAACAAACTTTCTGCTTATAGGCAGCAGTGGATTCTTCACTTTTTAACCATGAGAATCACAAGCAGGACACGGTGCAACACACAGCACCCTTCCACTCCTGTTCCCCAGCAAGTGGTGCACACACAAGTTTACTGCCTCAGTTACTAGAGGTAGCACATAGCCATCAGGAATAGTAGTCATTGATAGCCTTCTCCTCCAGGAAATTGTCTTAATTGTGTGCTGTGAAATCAAACATGTGACCAAGGCTATGTTTGGGTGGGCACGCCCCTTGGGGCTGGACCCTCCCCCTGGGGGCCGGACATGTTGGTGGGCACGCCCCCTTTGAGCGGCCATTTTGGACCTGGATTTTGGTTTCCAAAATCTGGTCACCCTAGTTTCAGGCACTTCCGGGTTTGGCCTTCTGAGGCCTGGCGAAGCCAGCCCTGGAGTCCTAGAGGGCCGTCGCCATGGCGACGGCCCTCTAGCACAACTGATCTGGCTTCGCTAGGCCTCAGAAGGCCAAACCCGGAAGTGCACAAAACAGACCTTTCCCGGGGGCTGATTTTCCGGATTTGGGGGCCAATTAAAGGATTTCCCCCCGGACCCGGATTTGCCCCCCTTTTCCCTGACATGTCTGGACAAAACCGAACGCATGGTCACCCTAGGCGCAATATTTGGCTGGTCTGTTTTGTGCCCCCCAAGTCCTGCCCCTCTCTTCCAAGCAGATGGGTTTCCATGCAGACTCCTGGACACGTGGCTGCTCAGAGGGAGTCTCACCAAGTGAAACCCTCCAACCAGCCAAGGAGCAGACTTGGGTGCCTTCCGTGCAGGGGAGGTGGTGATGTGATTTAAGGCATTCATCGGACTATTATGGGATTAATCTTACAACCTCTTCCTTAGAAGCTCTTAATATCATTAGTTGCAACAAGATTCTGGGGTTGTTGTTTTTTTGTACCCCTGCCTCCCAGTTTTTTCATTCAGTCCTTCCAAACTGTCATCAAGCACTTTGGAAAAGCCCCAAATAAATATTAGTATTCCCTTGTGTACAAAATATTCCTTTAATGAATTAACTTGCTTCATAATTCCTTTTGTCTCTAGGGCTGGTGCCAATGTCATGCTTACGAGATTACTTGAAAAGCTGCCTTCACTCATATCAACCTGCTCACATATTATGATTAGCAAGAGAGGCCTTCTCCTTGGTCCACCTGTGAGAGAACTTGGCCATAAGTGGGAGGCCTACTCTGCAATGGCCCCACATCTCTGGAATAAGTTGCCATCTGGGGCCTTCCATGCTCCATCAGTGCAGGCTTTTAGGGAAGTTTTGAAAACATACATTTGCTCTGGCCTTCCCTTCTTATGATGCCTGTTGATGCTGTTTTATTGCTGTTTCTTTTGTAGGTTTTTATTGCTGTTTTTATTGCCTGAATTGTGTTTTTCCTCTTTTCTATACTACATTCCTTTTATGTCTTTTCGTTGTTGTACACTGCCTTGAGAGGGCTTCTGCCCTCAATGGCATCCAGGAAATATCCATCAGCCCTAGCCAGTACGAACAATGGTCAGGAATGCTGGAAGTTGTAGTCCAAAACATCTGGAGGGCACCAGGTTGGGGAAGGCTGGCTGGTACACCTAGCAACCTGTAACATGTGCATCTCTCAGTAGGCATTTCTTCCGCACACGGATGCCTCTGTGCAAGATGGCCACTTACACATCACACAAAACAGAGATCAGAGAGGATGCAGATCTACGTATGCTAATGTAAATGTATAGGTGGAGATTTGGAAATAATATAATTTCAATAGAAATGCAATACATCTCAACAAAGCGTGGGAGGGACGGGACTGTGACCAGGTGACCAGTGTGCCTGCTCATGTTCTCCAGCTGCTAACAGTTGATGGCATAGCCAGCTCTACCATAAGGCAGAATGAGTCTGAAACATACATGTCTATGTGCATATGGTATGCTTTTTGAGACATATAGGTGTGAAATCTGAAGAATGGTAGTGTTCTGATCCATGTATACGCTGGGGAAATTGAATGTGTTCATTTCGCTTAAAAAATGCAGACCCCAATTTTGGGGGGGCATCTCTACTAGAGACTAGCTCTCAGGTCAAATAATGGGGATTGTCCCCTATCTAAATTTCAGCTGAGAACTTTAAGTAAATGGTGCTTGAGTACAGCTACAGCTCAAAGCCATAGTAACTCCTCCTCAAATTGCAAATCAACTGCAAGGGCCATTGGTTGTGCCATGACTATTGATTCCTGGCACTTAGACAGAACTGAGCAGTTTTTGTGGGCTGGATTCATGGATTCATTTTGCTATGGCTAGAAGGGAGGTGGCCACCAAAACGTTTTTGTTTGTGTGTTCAAATCATGTCATAAATAAGGCAGGTACGACTGCTTGAGGCAACATTGCTACCAATGAGAGTTTTGTCTTGTAAAGACTGTGATACCAGGAGCCCTTGAGGGATGTTTGGGAGATTTCCTTCTTGCTGATCAAACATCTCTGGTGCTGTCTTTCAATTGTTGTGCCTTCATTTCAACAGCACTTTGGAAATCTTTCAAGACTGCGATTGCATAGGATAAATAAGGACCACATGAAAACGTGACTGTGTTGAATGGTAGTTTTTGCATTAACTACACATTCTTCTAAGCATATCCTATTGAATGCTGTAGTGATAGCAGGATGGCTTTGATAGTTGAGAAAAATGAAATGAGAAATAATCACTATTTATTCCCACAAGGACAAGGTTTATGATAAAATAAGGTAAAAGAAAAAAATAAGAGTGCAGATCGATGAGGGAAAGAAAATCTAAAATCTATAACTGGTCAATACCTTTATTAGGACCTACCAAGACTGCAAATTTTCAGTTTTTCCAGAACTCGTCATCACGGTATGGTGGAGGAAACAAACAAAAAATCTCCCCAACTTTGACCAGGTGTTGTGGTCATGGGACAGAGTCCCAAAATGGGGGTTGAAAGTAATACTTTTGCTTCATGTAGAATAATTAAGATCACAATTTAATATTGCATCAATGCTGGCTGTTGAGGGGGCCTTACAGGCAAGGAGCACTTCCTGCCTCCACTACCTGTCCAGCCTTCACAGTCCCTTTTCCTGCAAGGAAGGAGCCCGTGAAGGCTCAACAGGCGCTGTGGGCTGGAGTCCTGTGCCTCGTTCTCCCCTCCTTGCAAGGAAGGGAGAATGAAGGGTTGGTGGGCGCGCTGATAATGTAGCATAAATGGGCCATTTACAGGTCAATCAAATAATCTGGACTTGATACATAACAAACATGAACCCAAAAGCTAAATTGACAGGACCAGAAGAAGAATGGGGGGGGAAATCACAAGGACAAAAAAAAAAAAAAAAAAGGAACCTACAGTAGCTAATCCACACTATGAGTTCTAGTCTTGCTGAGCTCTCCAAGGGGCCACAGCAGCCTGGCTTAAACACAGCTCAGAGTTCCTAGTCTTCTCACCATAGTTCACAGCTGCCTCCCTCATCTCTCCTCCAGAGGCAGCAGTTTTCTGTAGTATTGCTACCACATTTTAGAGGCATTCAGCAGAGTTAAAACAAAAACAGAGCAGAAGGAGAGTTTTACCAGCCCACAAGCACACACAAAGCTATCTTAGAAAAACAAACAAAACACTCTTTTTTGGTACAGGTAGAAAAATGGTTTATTCATGAGTATTTTTGCATTTACAGTATGCAGGAAAAATTTAGGGGTCCACAGCAGAGTATATTCAGTCCATTTCTACAACACAGGCAGGAGATAGAGGAAGCATGTGCTCCCTCCAATGGAGGAAGGCAGACAGAGAGGGTGGAGAAAGGGAGAACAGGAAGGAGGAAACAGGAAGCAAAACATAGGCCATAGAGTCCCTAAGGCTAGCTAGACCAATGCATTAACTAGCTAAATGGCAAACTGTCCCCTTCCTGGAACTTTCCAGCGAGATTGTAAATATTCCCAACACCCCTTCTCAATGTCGACTGCAAAAGCCATGAAGCTTCATCTTGAGCGACAAACTCTCGAAGCGTTCTCTTGGAAGCGGCTTGGTTAAGATGCCCGCTCTCATCTCTGCAGTTGGACTGTAGTACATCTCAATAATCCCTTGTTCTTCGAAATTGTGCACTACGTGGCATTTTACTCCGATTTTCTCAGTTTGAGAAAGTTTGATACAGCTCTGGTTTTCTTCACTGATCTGAATCGGTTTCTGTTCATCATGTCCAAGGTGTATCAGCAGCTCTTTCAGCCACATTAATTTTCTGCATGCTGCTGCTTCTATGAATTCGGATTCTGTGGATGACAGAGCTACTGCTGTCTGTTTTTGGCTGGCCCTGGAGACCAGCCCGTTCCCATACATGAACAAGTTTCCATGAGTGGATTTGCGGTCGGAGCAGTCGCCAGCCCAAGCTGCACCCATGTAGTCTACCAGTTCTGGATTGCTCCTAGCTAGCAATCTTTGTTCAAAGTCCATAGTCCCTTTCCGTATCCAGCCAACTGCTTTGAAATGTTCTCCTGGTTTTAGCTTAATTATTGCAGAGCTTCTGCAGTCCGGGAGCTCTTCCCAAATGCTTACAGGAGAAAGTGCAGCCACGTGGTCTCAGAAGATTTCTGAAGGAACTGCTGGGCTGGTGAAGCTTCTTTCCGAAGAGTCCTGGGCAACTGCAAGGGCAAGGGGGGGGAGTTTTGAATCAAATTTAATTATATAAATAAATGAAGATCCTAAACCACCACCCACACTTAAAAACGTGAGCAGAAATCCTGTCCTCTTCTCCAAAGAGAGAATTTGCCTATATCGCAAGGTTTGTCCCCACCATGATCATACGAAATGCCGAAAATGGAAGTAGCAACATTTTTGGCACAACACTATTTAATTGAATTTCTCATTCTAGGTTCTTGCCACCTGCTTCTGTCCATAAATTCCTTTCTTGAGTTTGCACGCAAGATTAGCTTGCTTGGGGGTTGTAAAACCTGGAGGTTGCTCCATATACACTTCTCTGCTAAGTCTCCACACAGAAAAGCAGTCTATGTCTACGTGCCTTTCTTGCATCTTTTTGGATGCTCCTAGACTCAGGAATGTTCTGATGGTGCTGCTGTAATTCCATCCTTCTGCAGAAAACCTTTGGCTTCTACTTTCGCCTTCTTCCGTTCCACTTCACCTTCTGCATTTCTTTGATCTTCAGGACCCATTTGAATCTCTGGGCTGTCTTGCCTGGCAGTAGTGTTGGCTTTCTTGCTGGTGGCAGCATAATGGAGGACCTGGAAACTGACCTTAGTTATCCTATTCCAGGTCCTCAATTACAGTGGCATCTGGATGGAGAAGAAGAAAAGTGAGAGTAGCTTTATAACATTAAGGCAGGGGCCACAATAGAGCTCACATTAAAAAGCTACACTCCTTAGTTACGATGGATTTCTCGGATCATTGAAGGAGGTTATTTAGTCTGAATGGGGTGATAGGAGAAAAAAGAAATGAATTCTCTTGGGACACGAAGGCCATGATTCCTTTTTTCCTTTTTCATCTCACGTAGCTCAGCACAGAGCCTCCTTCATGCCACAACTTCCTCATGTTCATTCTTTCTAGCCGACTTACCCCTCTGGAGACGGAGGAGCTCCTGGTATAGGGGAAGGGCTTCTTTTGCCTCTTTTTGGAGCTCCTCGCTCTGATCGTGGAGGAGCTCCTTCACTTCCCCCATGCGCTGTTTCAGCACCGTGTGGTCTCCAGATATCTAGAGGGAAAGAAAACAAGATAGATGTCTCTCTCAGTTTGTCCCTTTGCCTCAAAGGGCCTCTGTCCTGGATATCCGCACGTACGACAGGCCCTGAGTGGGACTCCAATGGGACATTGGCATTGGGATGGAGGGGCTACATGTCCACCCTGACAGTGGCCCTCATTCGGGCTCTCCCCTGCTCCTAACCCTGCTCTTTCTATGGAGAAAAGAGCTCCTTTTTCCTCCAGGAGCAGCTCGTGTCCACTTCTTTGGAATCTCCTACAGTCCCAGTCCAGGGCTGCAGCCATGCGAGCAGGTGGGGATACTCACGGCCAACTCAGGGAGGTGGAGGGCAAAGCCGAGGAGCTTCTGTGCAGCGACAAGGGCCCTCCACCTCTCCTCCATGTCCCTTGATCTGATCCAGTAATGGATGTGCTGTGGAGGGAAGCAGCAGCTCAGAATCCTTGCAGGAACTTCCCACTCAAATTTGGGGCTTAAAGTGGGCATCCTTCGCAGTGGGCAAAATCAAAATTCCCCTGCACCCCCACTCACTTCCAATAAGAACATGAGATGGCCCATGGTTGGCTCTCCAGTGAGCAAGCCCCTCAGCATGAATACAGCTGTCTCAAAGCCATCGGGACAGAAGAGGCGCTGAAAGGAAAGAGAGAGAGAGCATTAGACCAGGGTGCAGACACTGAAGGATCTCCCCTGCCAAGGAGGCATAATTATATGTATAGGCTACAACAGGAGTCAGCAACGTGGCACCCATGGGTGCACAGGTGCCCACCAAGACCCCACAGTGTGCCCATGAGTCACCCATTCTCCCCCTCTACAAAGTCAATGGAGCAATACTGTCCCTTTGTCTTCAACAGAGGTGGGGGAAAGTGTGCCCTGCTGCAAAACGGCTTGAATAAGCTCAGGCCATACAAAAGAACCCTGGAGAAAGAAGGCCTCCTCCCTCCAGCCCAGCGGTGTTTTGGCCATCCACCCCTCTCCCCATCTTTATTTAGGTCAAAGAAGGGGAAAGGGGTGGGGGGTGGGAAGAGACATGAACATGTCAGATGTGCCTGCAGGCCTGGAAGTTTTGCCTCCCTCCGTTCCTGGGGCCAAAGAAAGCCCTATAACTCCGCTTCTCCAAGGAACCCTCCTTTGGAAACAGTTCCGTGGACTGTGCTGCAGCTAAGGAACGTGGACTCCCTTCCCGCCTTCCCTGTGGCACAGACACCTGCCCCCTTCCCCCCCGAACTCAAAGCCGATCTTCGCAACTTCAGTTCAAGGAAGGATCAGGCCCCACAGGCCCAGAACATGGTCTTTGCCCCAGCACCAATGCTTTTGGCCAGGATTTACCTGATGCTGAGGGACTGCTCTGCCACTGGGGTTGCTGAAGATCTCGTGGAGAGCCAACCGTAGTACCTGGGACTCCAGATCTCGGGTAAATGCAGGCCCGATTCGGCTGGTAGGAGAAAAGGAAAAGTAATCAATTCTAGAGAGAGAAGGAGGAGCTGTTGTTCAAGCTGGTCCAAGGGCCATATCTGGACACCAGACAATGTGGATTTCCTCCTCTGGAAAGAGGAGATCTGGCCACGGGACTTTCCCACCCATCTCCAGCAATCCAACATGGAAATCTCTGCCGGGGTCCAGTTTGTGAGCAAAAGCAACCTCAAAAGAGCATAGAGAGGGCAGAAAAGGGGCATCCTGGGGGAAAGGGAGAGGGGGACGAGGAGATGCCTGCCTCTAAAACCTCTCTACTCCTGCCCCATCCCATTCCACCCCACCCCCCAGGACCAGAAGCAAACTAGATGGGCTCTGAAGCGCATCTAACTTAAACTATATATCCTATTCATGTTGAGGCAGACAAAAGACCTACAACTCCCAGCATTCCCCAGTCAGCCATGCTGGCAAAATAGTACCAAATACAAAGCTCCCCTCTCTCCTTTACAAAAGCCATTGTGAGATTAAAGAGGGCAGTAGGGCTGTGCAGAGCCCCCCCCCCCCGACTCACATCAGAGCCCCCAAAATGTGCTTCAGAGAGTGCCCACCTCACTTCAGCACTGAAGCTGAGGCGAGATTCATCCTCCCCTGATATGAGTTGGCCTTGAGGGTTCCTGGGTGCTGGCTGTGAGGCCTGCACCCAGGAAAGCTGACTCCTCGCTCCCTCCCTCAACTCCCCCGTCACCCCCAAGCCATCCCCTTGCTGCCCCCCGCCCCCTAACCCAGAGCTGCCGCCATGGGGACTTACCTGAAAATGCATCCTCCTCCTCAGAGCCAGGCTGCAGTTTAAAGTAATCACAGGGGTTCTTTTAATATATATATATGGCCGCAAACTACAATGGCCATACAGGGCCATTTCCACTTTATGACTGGCTCTCAGGAGGAGGATGCATTTGCATCCATGTCCCAGTGGCGATGGGAGGCTGGGGAGAGACAGGGAAGTGTCTGATGGACTCACTTGGAGGTCACAGCTGGCCTTGCGCTGTCTTTCCTGGGTTGGTGGGCAAGGGGGAACAGCCTTGTACCACCACAATTCGGCCTGAGGCACCCTGAGGCTTCAGCGCTGATCTGCTTTGGCCTCGGGGCACCTCGGGTCGGCCCTTTGCCACTCCAAATTTGGGCTGCCTCGCCTCGGATTCGGGGATTCAGCCTGAGGCAGTGCACAGCCCTAGAGGGCAATTCATGAGCCAGTATAGATCCCATATGCCACTATGATACCTCAGACAGTAGACAGCCTTCAGAGCGCATGATAGAATGCTGGAAGGGAGAGGCTGTCCAGGCTGAGTCTCCATTGCCACCTGGGAGAGGGCAACAGGGAAAAGGCAAAAGATTAGGGTCAAAGCCCTCTCAAGCCCCAGCCTGCCCCAGGAGGGAGATTCGGGGCTCCTCACCCACCCTTCCCATTTGATTGCACAGGCTGACTCTCACTCACCGCTATTGCCGTTATCAGGTCTTCTTTGGAGCAGGGGAGTTCCAGCACCCCTTCCCTGCTCCTCCGGATGGCTGTGGAACTGGAGATGACAGCCTGGAGAAAGGTTACTTTCTCCAGACTATCAAAACTCTAGAAATTTGCAAAAATCAGGCTGTTAGTTAGGGAAGGATGTTTCTGGGCCTTCCTGTGAGAGCATCCCTTATAAAGGCTATGGGCTGGTGCCTGCTATGGAGTCCCATTGCATTCTGGGTTTCACTGAGCATGGGATCGCTAGTATGGTCATGCCATCCCTACCCCACCCCTCACAATGTTCTTTGCAGCCATCTCCCATTTCGGGGAGGATGGGGAATGAAGGAGATGCAACTCATCTCTGTCCCACTCGCCTAGGGTGACCACACTCTCTGCCCTATCAGCCGCTGAAGGTTCCAGCTCCTCCTTGCTGCCATGTGTAGGGGAAGCTCTTAGAGAACCCAGGAATGGCTGGACTGCAAGGGGGCCATTCTGGATTCCCTCTGGAACAAAGAGCAATGAACGTGGTCCTGGGCTGAGGGTGGGCGGCACCTGTGCTTGGGGATCTGAAAACCCAGGGTTTTGAATCAAGGGTGGCGAGGAAGGGGGCAGTTGTACCTTTTCTCCAGTCTGTATTTCCTGGGTGAAACATCCTATCATTTCCAGCCGGCTGGCCAGTTCCTCCTTGGACTGGATAGGAGACAACCATGTGCTGGAATCCACTGTGCCTGCGGATGCAACAGAGGGAGACATCATGGCAGATGGCAGAAGGAATGAGTGAGTCCTTCCTTCTTCAAAAGACTCCAGACCTGCCTCCTCCTTCTCCCAGCACTCCCCCTGAGCTGTGGGCATGCTCTCACCTGAACACTTGGATGCTGCTTGCCGGTCCACCGCCAGGGCCTCCAGCTTCCGGCACAGGGAGGACAGGTCGAGGGCCTTCCCATGTGCCAGAGATTTCCGCCCCAGTGGGTGGATTCTGCATTTCCGGCAGCAGCTCCACCAGAACGGCCTTGAGGGGGCTTCAGGGATTGCAGACCCTCCTCTGGAGCTGCTCTCCTCTGTCCTGGCAGGCTGGACCTTTGCAGACCGGAACAGAGCTCGCAGGCTCTGCAGCCTAAAAGAGAGGAGGGGGAAAGTGAGAAATGGTGCATGCAGTTCCTTCTCTCTCTTTACAATGCACTCGGCTTAGGCCACTGAAAATCTCCATGAACGACATGTATTTGGTGATACGAGCCTCTCGGGGACAGTGCCTGACCCCATTCTGAATGATGGCCGTTTTGCAACTAGGGCTCCATGGAGCAGGCTCTTTCCCTTTCACATGTTGGATGTCTTTTGTTCGCCTTTTGTTATGTTTCCAGTTTCATGATTCTTAGGAGCATCCTGATATTTTTGCCCTTTCCAAAGTCCCGGGGAGTAGTGGTCAATCATAGAACTTGAGAGAACCCATTCCACCATGTGGGATCAGGGCAGGGGAAAACATTTCCACATGTGGCAGACAAATGGGCCTCTGTGGGTAATGCAATTCCTTAAAGGGCCTCTCCTGCAGACTCTATTCCCCAAGCAGCTTCATTGTAAAACAGGTGGCCCAGAGATGGCAGAACTCCAAGTATTTTGAACTTCAACTCCCAGAAGCCCCTGCGAGCACAGGTAATGGTCAAGATTGCTGTGAGTTGAAGTCCAAAACATCTGGAGATCTTTCTTTCTACCCCTGCCTCAAATCCCTATTCCTAATCCTATGTGTGCTCATGAGGAATTGTGGGATAGACTCAGCTGCCTAGTGCTACCACCACAGCCAAGTTAGCCCACCAAGGCCCATTAATAGGGGAGGGGAGCCACCCAAAGACATCCCCCAGGGGCACCCTCAAGGCTGCAACACCCCGTCTAAGCCAAATTGGTTTGAAAAGAACTGATGCTTCAGAATGAAAATCCTGAGAGTAGAAGGTCAGTCCAAGTTTCCGTTAATCAGACACTAATCCTTTGTCAGTACGGATGAAGCATCAATCAAGCCCCTTTTGTTGACCTAGAAGTAGATGCCATTTGCGTGGCAGGGGAGTATCTTTCTGATTCTTTCTTTGCTTTTGTGTCTCTGTTCCTGACAGTGGGAAAGTTCCTTTACCATTTTTATTCATGAATGTTTCCACAGTAACACCCCCCCCACACACACACACACACAGGGGGCCATATAAGAATGTAAGAAGAGCTACGCTGGACCGGAGAGACCAGAGATTTCTCCAGGGGGAGGAGAAATTCTCCAACAATTTCTTACAGTTCAGTGTCATCATTGGCAAGGGTTGAAGAACAGCTTCTTTCTCTCTCTCCCCCCCTACTTTCCAACAATGCCTCTGCAAGTGGCAACAGCATCAAGTATTTGCAGCTTGGCCCCCATTTTGCATCCTCCACAATACCCCATCCACCTAGCATCATTCTGACAGTGGCTTTCATCTTTCTGCCTCAGTCTCAGGGCATTTTATAACTCATTTTGAATGCGTGTTGGTGTTGTCTTTGACTCTTGAGGTGGCTGAGGGTCCTGCCTGCATTTTCCTTTCTGTTGCACATCTCAACACTGCTCCACAGTTCCCCAGGCTGCCTGCACTTCCTGCTCTAAAAAGGGCCCGCGGGAGGAATCAATCCATAATGCCTTCCTCTGGGCGAGAAGTGTGGGACGCCAAGGAGGCCACAGGCTGTCAGAGAGGTGACTGTGCAATGAAAAACAGGACATTCACACACATTCCTCAGCCATCTCCTAGGTAAGGGAAGCACAAGAACTCTTAACGAAGCCCACGGGAAGTTCTCCAAAATTCCTCCTCCTTTAGAAAAAATTTTAAAAGCATTTTTTCCCTATCAAATTGAATGGGAATGGTTGAAATTTTCATGGGAGAAATTGTCAGCACAGGACCAGGACCAGAGCATAGGCAAGCAGTGGAGAATCCGATGTTAATGGGAAGCCCTTGAGCAGGGCATGAGTACCACAGCAGCACCCTCCTGCTGCTCCTGACCTTTTTCTCTTCGGGATTTTCTATAATCTATAGCCATCACGACTAGTAGGCTTATCTTCCATAACTGGCTTTCAAAAAGCATGTCCACAGTCATTATGACTACAGCAGCTATAATAATAATAATAATAATAATAATAATAATAATATTTATCACCCGCCTCTCCCAACGGATCGAGGTGGGGAACAACACCAAACACAAAATACAAAAACTGATTAAAAGCAGATAAAACCAGTACATCATTAAAACACCAATAAAACACCAATAAAATGCTCAGGGGAGCATTTAACCGCTCACGGCTTGGTTCAATAGGACCATTTCATGCTCTTTTAGAAGGTTGGACATTCATTCATCATTCAGGCTCAACTTCTGCAATGCGCTATACATAGGGCTACCTCTGTGCCTAGTCCGGAAACTTCAACTAGTTCAAACTATGGCTGCCAGGTTGGTCACTGGTACACTTAGGGGGGACCATATTACGCCAGCTTTAAAATCGCTCCACTGGCTGCCAATTAGTTCCCAGGCGAAGTACAAAGTGTTGGTCATTACCTTTAAAGCCCTACATGGTTTGGGTCCAGGTTACCTGCGGGATCGTCTTCTCCCATACAATCCGCCCCACACGCTCAGGTCCTCTGGGGAGAACTTACTACAGTCGGCCAAGACTCGGCTGACAACCGTTACCCAGACGACCTTTTCTCCCGCTGCTCCCAGACTGTGGAATGACCTGCCGGAGGAGACTTGTCAACTTAACAGTGTTTTAGAATTTAAGAAAGCTATAAAGACTGGTCTGTTCCGGCAGGCATATCCAGTGGAATTTTAGAATGTTTTTTAGGATGTTTTTTATGCTGTTTTATTGCTAATTTAATAATGTGTGCCATGTTTTTAATCAATTTAATGTATTTTGTCATATTTTATATTCACTGTTGTTCCCTGCCTCGATCCAAATGGAGAGGCAGGTAAGAAATAAATTTATGATGATGATGATGATGATGATTACTATTTTTGTTGCTTGCATTGTTTATGATTGTATTTTTTAATGCTGTTCTGAAAATATCCCCCCTCCCATTTTTGTGAAACTGTTTGCTTCCAGCGAAAGAGGCAGCTCTTTTTCTCCCATTTTCATGGGGGTGGAGAGGATTTCCTTCCACTTAAATAGTGGGCGGGGGATTGTGCTTACAGGAGAAATTCTCTGTGGCAGCAATTCTCTTGTGCAGCTCTTTAAAAACAAAAAGGCCGTTAAAACAAGAGCAACGGAGTGAGGGTGGGCAGAATAATCCATTCTACCCTCTTCCCATGGAAGTCAGCTCAAGGGGGGGGGGGAAGGGTGGAAGGCTGTGAAAGACGTTCCAAGTACATGTTGTGAAGATTGGAGGTGGGGAGAATGAGAGGCTGCTGCCCCTAGCAGCAGTTTACAGTAAGCCTCCTCAGAAGCAAGCCCCACTGAGTTCAATGGCATTTACTCCCAGGAGATTAAACTGACGCTGGATCCCAAACACTCTGAGGACTCCAGCAGTAAAGCCCTACAACTTGTTGAAATAAATAAGATCACCCTCAGTGCTTGTGGAAGTATAGCTGGCCCCTATTCCAGCACAGTGAAATTTGTATTCATCATCATCATCATCATCTTAAAAAAGCAAGTTAAGAGGATTGCAGCCTTACATCCAGCCTCACTCAGAAGAAAGCGTTACTGTGTTCAGCGAGATCTCAGAGCAGCCTTGGGGATGTTTAATCTACAGCAAAAGACTGTGTATTGTCTACTCAGAAGTAAGTCCTATTGACTTCAGTGGGATTTACTCTCAGGTAAGTATGTCTGTTGCCCCAACACTTCTTGGTAGGGGTGGGGTCCTCCCCTCCACACAAACAAAACTACACACATGTAATGGAAGAAAGTACTTCGTATTCTCCGAAGTGTTTATTCCTCATATTGTCATTCACCGAGCATGTGCAGAGTGTGCTTTTTCTTTAAACAAAGGGAAGCTTGCTAATCTTTCCCCTCATGCTGCATTTATATAAATGTAACTAGTGCAGAAAGAACTTTCCATTATATATTCTCTCTTTCATGATGTTCGTAAGATTTATTTTAAATGTTTTATTTCAAGTTTATTATTAGCTGGAGCCAGACTTTGTTGTACTTAGCGTATACCCATTGAAATCAATTTTACTAGTTAGTCTGGTCTTTATGACAAATCAGCTTGATGTAATGGTCAGAGGGTTGGACTGGGACTCAAGAGATCTGAGTCCGAGTTTGCACTCAGCCATGAAACGCACTGGGTGACTTTGAGCCATGAAACACACCGGGTGACTTTGGGGCCCCACTCCCCTACCCTGTCTGAGTTGACTTTCAGGAGAAGAGAGTAGAATTGATCATTCTGCCCACCCTCACTCCGTTGCTCTAGTTACAAAGGGATTTTTATTTAAAGAGTTGCTCAGAGAGAATCGCTCCTCTTTCAAGCACCCTTTAGGCAGTTTGCCAAAGCCCTGCTTCCTTCTGGAAAAGTCCCTATGAGGAAGTATACGGATAGTGTGGAGGTTTGTAAAAGGGCTTAAAGGAAGAACACACACACACACACACTTTGCCCATTCTTCAACAGATCCTCATCAAGTAAGCAATAACCCTCCCTGCCACACGGAATTTCTCCAAAATTCTCCACTGTTTGCTAAAAAAAAACAAAAAAACATCTTTTTACCCCTCCCTCCCATCGAGTGGTCGAAACAAAATCATGGTAAAACTTTCGGCACAGGACTAGTAGTTTTAAATATCACAGTAGCGTTCTCCATCCCGACGCCCTCTACATAATTTGGACCAGAACTATTGAATCCTGACATTCCTGGCTATGGGCCATGCTGGTAGGGGCTGATGGGAGTTGAAGTCCAAAATATCTGGCAGACAACAGGTTAGGGCAAGTAGTGCACAAGACTGTGCTGCCTGTAAGGTCTGTGTGCTAAAGAATGGCTGACTGACAGTGGAGACCCTGGGGCCAAAGTAAGATTAAAAACAATTTTTCCTCAACCATATATTAACCTGGCCATGAGAAAGGAGGGAGAGTCCCCCTAGAGTTCTGAACCATTACATTTAGTGTGAGAAGCAAATATGTAAAAGTCCTACTCACATCTTTGAGGATTCCATGTTTCTTTAAACTCTCCCTCCCACTAACTTACTCTACAACTCCCTCTAACAACTATTATTCTAATGCCTTTTAAAAACTATTATTCTAACTCTAACCCTCTACTTGGTAACTATCAAACTGTCTAACTAGTTCTAAAGATGATCTATATAAATGAATAAATATTGTAAATGAATAAACAAATAAATAGTATAAATAAATAAACAGATAAATAGGATAAATAACTTCCCAAGTAATCCTAACAAAACTGACTAACACTACTAACTGATCGATAACTCACTCTGACTCAAATTCTCTAACTCTATCTCGCTAACACTCTCTCTCTTCCGCCTTACTACCCACAAAGACCACCTCCCCCCAGAGTCCTCTTGAAGGCCTTCCAGCTGGGGGACGTGTCACAATGGAAGACATCTCACTGTTGCTTAGCAACCCTGCTCAGCCATGGGCTTTGTTCAACTCAGTACTGGTGGTTTTTTGGGTAGAACCTATGATTTTACAAGGGGGCGCAATTAGGCTGACCATATTTTGGAAATCAAAAAGGAGGACAACATGGCCGCCCCAAGGGGGCGTGCCCATCAACATGTCCAGCCCCAAGGGGGCGTGCCCACCAACATGTCCAGCCCCCAAGGGGGCATGCCCACCAACATGTCCAGCCCCCAAGGGGGTGTGCCCACCCAAACATGGCCTTGGTCACATGTCTGATTTCATAGTACACAATTAAGACAAACCTGTTCTACATAACATCTTAACGTTAAAATCACTGAAATAAAGAACAAATGTGACATTCAGTGTATCTGAAATTAACTTCATACACTCCTACTTTTGTAGCTTTTGCTGTACTTTGAAGCTATTGCTATGCTCTGTGTGATACAGTCTCCTCTTCCCTCAAATATCTTTTCTGACTGCAAATCCTTCACTGGATAACCATAGTCTCACCTTTCCTAACATTTAACACTCTTTCTTTTCTCATTTAACCTCTACGTAGTCCTTGTGGGGTTGTAGCAATATGCTTTCACGATTGATCACATGGAGTCCACTGAGTATCTGAAGCAGTCCTATGGTTTTGTGATACCAGTGTCATAGATTATGTTTGCATAGCTGTAGCTAGCAATACAACATTTGTTTATTCATGCCCAATTCCTGTCAGACTCCAATCAGCTGATTAACTATATCTCAGAAGGCAATACAGATTTCCTTGTTGAATAAAAAGTGCTTTAAAAAAAGTTTAGCTGCTCTCTTACTTTCCAGTTTCTCTGTGATCGTTTACTGTAGCAAAGTAAAATAATAGCATGCATATTTCGTTGATATGGCCATTCTGTCTAAATTCAGAATTTAGCACAGGTAATTTTTGTAATCCCTACAGCCCTCAATCAAGCCCATGCTCTGCTTTTGTTTTAAAGCTGTGTCAATGCGCACAGCTTACTATGACTTCCTTGGGTATGCTTTTCATAGGTTTCCCCAGATGGTCTTAAGAAGGTCAACAGACATCAATGTTAATCCTTCCTACAAGTGAAAAGTTTTCTTGGTTAAACAAGAGCTAATAGCAAATTCAGTTCATTACAGTTATCTAATTTTTCTTGTTGTCGTTGCTGATAATACCTGTCAAAATAAGAAATTGCTATTGCACAGAAAGAAAAGGAAACTTTTTTTTGCAGACACAAATACATATTTACCCTGTGCTATGTGGCATGCCCATCAAGGACCTAGTCTTTCTTCATTATTAAATATTTATATTACCAATTTCCCCATCTCTCCAAGATATTTGAAGTGGGTTACACACAAAAATTAAATTCTTAAAATCCAATAATCATCTAAAGCCATCCAAACAAAAGCAAGACCACCAAATCAACCCAAAAATAAAAATAAAAGCAGAACAATTCCAAATCCAGCACACACAAAAACCCCACCATTAAAAATAGCTATAACAATAACTAGAGCTCTATGGCCAAATAACCCTTACCTTTTCCTCTAATCATCCCAGCCTCTCATATTAAGGAAACTTTGAACAGAGACTGACCAAACTAACTTTAAGGGAAGGGTATGAAACCTCAGGCCCATGGGTCAAATCTGGCTGGCTGTTGTTCCCCAGATGGAAATTGCTCAAATGCACAAGGAACATAGATGTGCTGGGAATTAACACTGCAGCTGACAAAGGATATTTTGGTTTTTCAGAAGGCAACCAACCCATCACCCAAAAGACTCTTATGGTATAATCCTACGCTTGTTTAGGCAGACTGGCTAGATGTTGTAGGACATTTCCCCCCAATTAAACATGCATAGAATTGTGCCCTTAAATTGCTACTTCAGTGTTTCATAGCAATGGACAAGAATAGTCAGCACCTTATGGAATCAGTGGGCAATTTAGTGTGGTGGTGTTGGGCTAGGATTAATAAGGAATAATAGGGCATTTAAGGAACCTCATCTTGTTTACATACAGTGTCTTTCCTTGCATAACTGCACAAAAATAGAAGACAATTCCTGCTCAAAACACAGGGGAGTGGGGAGGGAGTTAGAGATAAATGCCCTAGCGAGATAGAACTTGCACATGTCTGTCCTACTATAATATGGCCCTGCTGAAAAGAATTCTGCAGAACAGACACCAAAAAAACCTAATTTTACTGCCAGGGCTACCCAACATAATTTGAGTAAAGTTACATTTGTCTTTCCCTGATATTCTACCTTTTGAAGAGACCTATAGAATATTTGGAGTTAAGGCCTCCAGATGGTTCAGATTCCAACTCCCGCAATCCCTGACCACTGCCTATGCTGGCTGGGGCTGCTGGGAGCTGTAGTCCAACACCATCTCAAGGGCACCAGGAAATAAGTTGCACTGAACTCAGTGGAACTTGCTTTTAAGTTGATGATTTTTTTAAGGCCAGGCTGAAAGTCACATTCAAGAGGGGAAATAACATCTGTAGCATCATCACACTGGAGGTTTAATGCACATCTGCCACGACTTTGATCCACTTTTTCAGCACTGGACTAGTATGATGTTGTCCCTGTCGTGCTGTTCTCTCGCCCTGAGCGAGTCCAGCTCTGAAAAAGTGGATCAGAGTCGCGGCAGATGTGCATTAAACCTCCAGTGTGATGATGCTCTAAGTCTTTAAACGTGCTGTATATATAACCCTTTAAAAGTAGTCCATCTGACCTTTAAGGTAGCATGATAGAATTGTTTTCTGAAGAATCCTAGCTTTAAATGTTTGTGTTGCTGAGTGGTCTTGAATAAAATTACATTATGTTTCTACAGCTTTTAAAAACTTTATCATGCAGACCTACTGCAGCTTTTAAATACTTTATCATGCTGAAATGAATCACAGGATCAGCCAGCCATACCAAGGACAATTCATACAATCATTAATGATGAATTTAACCCAGTTTTAAACTGAAGTCCTCAAAGCAGCTTGTAAAGTTGACACAAGCAGTTGTTTTCTTCAGATTCGTCTAGGTAGAATATGTCTTATGAATGCTCCAACATATATCTACCCTGGAGCTGTAACATCTGAATTTATTTATTTATTTATTGGATTTTCTACCCTGCTCTTCTACCCACAAGAATTCCCAGACAGGCTGACAAATTAAAACATATATCTAATAAAAATTCATACAATGACAAACAAACACAGAGGCTTATTGGTTATATTTGGGGAATTCAGCAATGCAATGCTGAGCAGCAAAAAAGAAAGGAAGAAAAATTATTCAAAAGTACAGTTTGGATCAAAGGAAAATATTCTACCTGGGCTTCCAAAGACAAGCATCTAGGTGCGCCTTGCAATGCTTGGGGTGGGGGTATCATGCCATCACCCCAAAAATGCCTGGCTCCAGGACTGGGCCCGGCCCGGCCAGGCGCCGCCACACCCCTGCGCCCAGCAGCCGCAGCCAGAAGTCTAAATTCGCCCAGCCTCTTCCAGCCTCTCCGGAGTGGTGATCTGGCGTCTGGTGGGTGGCAGCCATGGCAGCGAATCACCAGAAGGCCAGACGGGCTGCGAAAAGGCTGGGAAGGCCGGTTTGGGGCACTTCCGGGTTTGGCCTTCCGAGGCCTGGAGAAGCCAGATCTGTTGTGCTAGAAGGTCGTTGCCATGGCGACAGCCCTCCGACCCCAGGGCTGGCTTCGCAAGAGGCGAGGTGGGAAAGGACGTAGGGTGCCCAGAAGACCCGGAAAACCCCAACAACAGCTGCATCAGCACCAGTGGGGTGATCGGAGAAGAAGACACATGGAGGGAGGCGTTGGAGGTGCTTGGCTTGCTCATGCCTAGGAAACAGGGCTCCTGGCTTTGTGCCTGCCAAAGCCCAGCTACAGCAGTCACTCGGTTGCCCCAACCTGCTCCCCCGTCTGGCTCAGGCCTCCATCCACCGCGTTTGTGAAGGTACGTGGAGGGAGGTGGCGCGCTTGGTTTGCTCCCGCCCAGGCAGCACGGCCCCTTGCCTTGTCCAGCTGCGGCTGCCCCGGCCTGCTTCCCCTCCCGGGACTCTAGCCAGCCGCCATGCTCAGTGCGATCCGCGAGATCCGAGGAAGGGAGGCGGCAGCGCTTAGCTTTCTGCGGCCGATGGCCTTGTGCTAGGCCCAGCCGCGGTGCACTGCCTGCCCTGTAAGGGTTTTCCCTCCAGCCGCTCTTGTGTGTCTGACAAAATACCATGAGAGATCCTGCAATGCCTTGTTGAACGCACAGGCTTCCTGAAGGAAGAAAAGCCCCTACAAAGCAGGCAGCATGTAGGCTCAAGTCTCGCAGAAACCAGGAAGTGAGCCTACAGAGTTAAGAGGTACGGCAAGGCTGGCGAAGAGTGAGTGGGGCAGTGAGTGTTTCTTGTGGGGAGGAGGGAGGAGGAACAGGAGTCCACCAGGTGTGGGGGGAGCTGTAACTTCAACTCATGCTTGTATGGATCCCTTCCCCCCAGGAAGGAGAAAGTGCTGAGGTATGGAGGAATTCAGAAGGGCTGTTTGGTGGCTGCACTTGGTTTGTGGCTGAAATCAACTCCCTCTCTTCCTCGCTGTTTGTTCCTTGTATTACTGAAGCCTTCCTCTCCAGCTCTCTTTTTTTCTGACTGAGAAAGGAGTCAGCGAGAACGGGCAAACCCTTCCTACTTCTGTGTTGAAGCTTGTCCCAAGCCCTTCCCTCCACACCTCGCCTCTTCCGCGCTCCCTTCCTCACCCTCCTTGCCACCCCTTCCCTGAATTCTGCCCACCAACCCACTCTTTTGTAGCCCCTCACGCTTCTGCTCCCCTGTGCACATGTCTCTACCTCTAAAAGTTGCCTTTGTGGACCAAATCTTGAGCTGCAGTAGAGACAAACTGTGGTTAATATAGGTGTCCACAAACTCAGACATGGTTAAGTTGGCTTGGAAAAGTTTTGCTACAGGGAGGGGAAAGGCTGCAAGGAGAGAATCTACACAACCCAAATCTGGCTCTTGACCACCTAATCATGATTGCAGTGGCCATATATAGTTAAATCTGCACTGGATCTGTGTATAATTCAATATTATTAAAAGTTAAACTCAGGTTAGAGTTTTGTTTTTTTTATGAACGTTTGATTTGCCCTATCACAAACTATGATGTGTATGCGCAACTAGGTTTTTGAAAAGTGCTATTTTAGCTGCAAGGCTAATGAATTGGCATAATATAGACTGTTTTTGCATCAAATAACACAATATTGTTTAAGCACATGGCTGCTGCACTCTTTTTTTCCTGTGTTGGAGCACTAGAGACCAGAAAGAAATATATTTGGAAAGCTAGCTTTTACTTTGGTTATTGGTCGGATGTTGCCAACTCATTTGCAGGATAGTATTAGAAAAAGTGTATATTGATCTTTGCATATTGAAAATACCATATGCTAAAACTCTGAACTTTCTTGCCAGTTCTTTTACATACTGCGGGCGGCCTTTTTATTTTTTTATTTTTATGTTTTTTGTGGGGGTCTGCTTTGGTGGGACGCTTCACGCGGCTGGAGAAAGGCCAGCCAGCCTTTCCCCAGCCAGGAGAAGCTGCACATGGCGGGTGGGCGGCCTTTTTTATTTTTTTATTTTATGTTTTGGGGGGGTTAGGGGACAACAAAGAGGACAACAAACTTTCTGCTTATAGGCAGCAGTGGATTCTTCACTTTTTAACCATGAGAATCACAAGCAGGACACGGTGCAACACACAGCACCCTTACACTCCTGTTCCCCAGCAAGTGGTGCACACACAAGTTTACTGCCTCAGTTACTAGAGGTAGCACATAGCCATCAGGAATAGTAGTCATTGATAGCCTTCTCCTCCAGGAAATTGTCTTAATTGTGTGCTGTGAAAGCAAACATGTGACCAAGGCTATGTTTGGGTGGGCACGCCCCTGGGGGCTGGACCCGCCCCCTGGGGGCTGGACATGTTGGTGGGCACGCCCCCTTTGAGCAGCCATTTTGGACCTGGATTTTGGTTTCCAAAATCTGGTCACCCTAGTTTCGGGCACTTCCGGGTTTGGCCTTCTGAGGCCTGGCGAAGCCAGCCCTGGGGTCCTAGAGGGTTGTCGCCAGACCTTTCCCGGGGGCTAATTTTCCGGATTTGGGGGGCAATTAAAGGATTTCCCCCTGGACCCGGATTTGCCCCCCTTTTCCCTGACATGTCCTGACAAAACCAAACGCATGGTCACCCTAGGCGCAATATTTGGCTGGTCTGTTTTGTGCCCCCCAAGTCCTGCCCCTCTCTTCCAAGCAGATGGGTTTCCATGCAGACTCCTGGACACGTGGCTGCTCAGAGGGAGTCTCACCAAGTGAAACCCTCCAACCAGCCAAGGAGCAGACTTGGGTGCCTTCCGTGCAGGGGAGGTGGTCCTGTGATTTAAGGCATTAATCGGACTATTATGAGATTAATCTTACAACCTCTTCCTTAGAAGCTCTTAATATCATTAGTTGCAACAAGATTCTGGGGTGGGGTTTTTTTGTACTCCTGCCTCCCAGTTTTTTTCATTCAGTCCTTCCAAACTGTCATCAAGCACTTTGGAAAAGCCCCAAATAAATATTAGTATTCCCTTGTGTACAAAATATTCCTTTAATGAATTAACTTGCTTCATAATTCCTTTTGTCTCTAGGGCTGGTGCCAATGTCATGCTTACGAGATTACTTGAAAAGCTGCCTTCACTCATATCAACCTGCTCACATATTATGATTAGCAAGAGAGGCCTTCTCCTTGGTCCACCTGTGAGAGAACTTGGCCATAAGTGGGAGGCCTACTCTGCAATGGCCCCACATCTCTGGAATAAGTTGCCATCTGGGGCCTTCCATGCTCCATCAGTGCAGGCTTTTAGGGAAGTTTTGAAAACATACATTTGCTCTGGCCTTCCCTTCTTATGATGCCTGTTGATGCTGTTTTATTGCTGTTTCTTTTGTAGGTTTTTATTGCTGTTTTTATTGCCTGAATGTGTGTTTTTCCTCTTTTCTATACTACATTCCTTTTATGTCTTTTCGTTGTTGTACACTGCCTTGAGAGGGCTTCTGCCCTGAATGGCATCCAGGAAATATCCATCAGCCCTAGCCAGTACGATCAATGGTCAGGAATGCTGGAAGTTGTAGTCCAAAACATCTGGAGGGCACCAGGTTGGGGAAGGCTGGCTGGTACACCTAGCAACCTGTAACATGTGCATCTCTCAGTAGGCATTTCTTCCGCACACGGATGCCTCTGTGCAAGATGGCCACTTACACATCACACAAAACAGAGACCAGAGAGGATGCAGATCTACGTATGCTAATGTAAATGTATAGGTGGAGATTTGGAAATGATATAATTTCAATAGAAATGCAATACATCTCAACAAAGCGTGGGAGGGACGGGACTGTGACCAGGTGACCAGTGTGCCTGCTCGTGTTCTCCAGCTGCTAACAGTTGATGGCATAGCCAGCTCTACCATAAGGCAGCATGAGTCTGAAACATACATTTCTATGTGCATATGGTATGCTTTTTGAGACATATAGGTGTGAAATCTGAAGAATGGTAGTGTTCTGATCCATGTATACGCTGGGGAAATTGAATTTGTTCATTTCGCTTAAAAAATGCAGACCCCAATTTTGGGGGGGGCATCTCTACTAGAGACTAGCTCTCAGGTCTAATAATGGGGATTGTCCCCTATCTAAATTTCAGCTGAGAACTTTAAGTAAATGGTGCTTGAGTACAGCTACAGCTCAAAGCCATAGTAACTCCTCCTCAAATTGCAAATCAACTGCAAGGGCCATTGGTTGTGCCATGACTATTGATTCCTGGCACTTAGACAGAACTGAGCAGTTTTTGTGGGCTGGATTCATGGATTCATTTTGCTATGGCTAGAAGGGAGGTGGCCACCAAAACGTTTTTGTTTGTGTGTTCAAATCATGTCATAAATAAGGCAGGTTATGACTGCTTGAGGCAACATTGCTACCAATGAGAGTTTTGTCTTGTAAAGACTGTGATACCAGGAGCCCTTGAGGGATGTTTGGGAGATTTCCTTCTTGCTGATCAAACATCTCTGGTGCTGTCTTTCAATTGTTGTGCCTTCATTTCAACAGCACTTTGGAAATCTTTCAAGACTGCGATTGCATAGGATAAATAAGGACCACATGAAAACGTGACTGTGTTGAATGGTAGTTTTTGCATTAACTACACATTCTTCTAAGCATATCCTATTGAATGCTGTAGTGATAGCAGGATGGCTTTGATAGTTGAGAAAAATGAAATGAGAAATAATCACTATTTATTCCCACAAGGACAAGGTTTATGATAAAATAAGAAAAAAGAAAAAAATAAGAGTGCAGGTCGATGAGGGAAAGAAAATCTAAAATCTATAACTGGTCAATACCTTTATTAGGACCTACCAAGACTGCAAATTTTCAGTTTTTCCAGAACTCGTCATCACGGTATCGTGGAGGAAACAAACAAAAAATCTCCCCAACTTTGACCAGGTGTTGTGGTCATGGGACAGAGTCCCAAAATGGGGGTTGAAAGTAATACTTTTGCTTCATGTAGAATAATTAAGATCACAATTTAATATTGCATCAATGCTGGCTGTTGAGGGGGCCTTACAGGCAAGGAGCACTTCCTGCCTCCACTACCTGTCCAGCCTTCACAGTCCCTTTTCCTGCAAGGAAGGAGCCCGTGAAGGCTCAACAGGCGCTGTGGGCTGGAGTCCTGTGCCTCGTTCTCCCCTCCTTGCAAGGAAGGGAGAATGAAGGGTTGGTGGGCGCGCTGATAATGTAGCATAAATGGGCCATTTACAGGTCAATCAAATAATCTGGACTTGATACATAACAAACATGAACCCAAAAGCTAAATTGACAGGACCAGAAGAAGAATGGGGGGAAATCACAAGGACAAAAAAAAAAAAAGGAACCTACAGTAGCTAATCCACACTATGAGTTCTAGTCTTGCTGAGCTCTCCAAGGGGCCACAGCAGCCTGGCTTAAACACAGCTCAGAGTTCCTAGTCTTCTCACCATGGTTCACAGCTGCCTCCCTCATCTCTCCTCCAGAGGCAGCAGTTTTCTGTAGTATTGCTACCACATTTCAGAGGCATTCAGCAGAGTTAAAACAAAAACAGAGCAGAAGGAGAGTTTTACCAGCCCACATGCACACACAAAGCTATCTTAGAAAAACAAACAAAACACTCTTTTTTGGTACAGGTAGAAAAATGGTTTATTCATGAGTATTTTTGCATTTACAGTCTGCAGGAAAAATTTAGGGGTCCACAGCAGAGTATATTCAGTCCATTTCTACAACACAGGCAGGAGATAGAGGAAGCATGTGTTCCCTCCAAGGGAGGGAGGCAGAGAGAGAGGGTGGTGAAAGGGAGAACAGGAAGGAGGAAACAGGAAGCAAAACATAGGCCATAGAGTTCCTAAGGCTAGCTAGACCAATGCATTAACTAGCTAAATGGCAAACTGTCCCCTTCCTGGAACTTTCCAGCGAGATTGTAAATATTCCCAACACCCCTTCTCAATGTCGACTGCAAAAGCCATGAAGCTTCATCTTGAGCGACAAACTCTCGAAGCGTTCTCTTGGAAGCGGCTTGGTTATGATGCCCGCTCTCATCTCTCCAGTTGGACTGTAGTACATCTCAATAATCCCTTGCTCTTCGAAATTGTGCACTAAGTGGCATTTTACTCCGATTTTCTCAGTTTGAGAAAGTTTGATACAGCTCTGGTTTTCTTCACTGATCTGAATCGGTTTCTGTTCATCATGTCCAAGGTGTATCAGCAGCTCTTTCAGCCACATTGATTTTCTACATGCTGCTGCTTCTATGAATTCGGATTCTGTGGATGACAGAGCTACTGCTGTCTGTTTTTGGCTGGCCCTGGAGACCAGCCCGTTCCCATACATGAACAAGTTTCCATGAGTGGATTTGCGGTCGGAGCAGTCGCCAGCCCAAGCTGCACCCATGTAGTCTACCAGTTCTGGATTGCTCCTAGCTAGCAATCTTTGTTCAAAGTCCATAGTCCCTTTCCGTATCCAGCCAACTGCTTTGAAATGTTCTCCTGGTTTTAGCTTAATTATTGCAGAGCTTCTGCAGTCCGGGAGCTCTTCCCAAATGCTTACAGGAGTAAGTGCAGCCACGTGGTCTCAGAAGATTTCAGAAGGAACTGCTGGGCTGGTGAAGCTTCTTTCCGAAGAGTCCTGGGCAACTGCAAGGGCAAGGGGGGGGAGTTTTGAATCAAATTTAATTATATAAATAAATGAAGATCCTAAACCACCACCCACACTTAAAAACGTGAGCAGAAATCCTGTCCTCTTCTCCAAAGAGAGAATTTGCCTGTGTCACTAGAAGGTTTGTCCCCACCATGATCATACGAAATGCCGAAAATGGAAGTAGCAACATTTTTGGCACAGCACTATTTAATTTTATTTCTCATTCTAGGTTCTTGCCACCTGCTTCTGTCCATAAATTCCTTTCTTGAGTTTGCACGCAAGATTAGCTTGCTTGGGGGTTGTAAAACCTGGAGGTTGCTCCATATACACTTCTTCTGCTATGTCTCCACGCAGAAAAGCAGTCTTTATGTCTACGTGCCTTTCTTGCATCTTTTTGGATGCTCCTAGACTCAGGAATGTTCTAATGGTGCTGCTGTAATTCCATCCTTCTGCAGAAAACCTTTGGCTTCTACTTTCAACTTGTTCTGCTCCACTTCACCTTCTGCATTTCTTTGATCTTCAGGACCCATTTGAATCTCCGGGCTGTCTTGCCTGGCAGTAGTGTTGGCTTTCTTGCTGGTGGCAGCATAATGGAGGACCTGGAAACTGACCTTAGTTATCCTATTCCAGGTCCTCAATTACAGTGGCATCTGGATGAAAAAGAAGAAAAGTGAGAGTAGCTTTATAACATTAAGGCAGGGGCCACAATAGAGCTCACATTAAAAAGCTACACTCCTTAGTTACGATGGATTTCTCGGATCATTGAAGGAGGTTATTTAGTCTGAATGGGGTGATAGGAGCAAAAAGAAATGAATTCTCTTGGGACACGAAGGCCATGATTCCTTTTTTCCTTTTTCATCTCACGTAGCTCAGCACAGAGCCTCCTTCATGCCACAACTTCCTCATGTTCATTCTTTCTAGCCGACTTACCCCTCTGGAGACGGAGGAGCTCCTGGTATAGGGGAAGGGCTTCTTTTGCCTCTTTTTGGAGCTCCTCGCTCTGATCGTGGAGGAGCTCCTTCACTTCCCCCATGCGCTGTTTCAGCACCGTGTGGTCTCCAGATATCTAGAGGGAAAGAAAACAAGATAGATGTCTCTCTCAGTTCGTCCCTTTGCCTCAAAGGGCCTCTGTCCTGGATATCCGCACGTACGACAGGCCCTGAGTGGGACTCCAATGGGACATTGGCATTGGGATGGAGGGGCTACATGTCCACCCTGACAGTGGCCCTCATTCGGGCTCTCCCCTGCTCCTAACCCTGCTCTTTCTATGGAGAAAAGAGCTCCTTTTTCCTCCAGGAGCAGCTCGTGTCCACTTCTTTGGAATCTCCTACAGTCCCAGTCCAGGGCTGCAGCCATGCGAGCAGGTGGGGATACTCACGGCCAACTCAGGGAGGTGGAGGGCAAAGCCGAGGAGCTTCTGTGCAGCGACAAGGGCCCTCCACCTCTCCTCCATGTCCCTTGATCTGATCCAGTAATGGATGTGCTGTGGAGGGAAGCAGCAGCTCAGAATCCTTGCAGGAACTTCCCACTCAAATTTGGGGCTTAAAGTGGGCATCCTTCGCAGTGGGCAAAATCAAAATTCCCCTGCACCCCCACTCACTTCCAATAAGAACATGAGATGGCCCATGGTTGGCTCTCCAGTGAGCAAGCCCCTCAGCATGAATACAGCTGTCTCAAAGCCATCGGGACAGAAGAGGCGCTGAAAGGAAAGAGAGAGAGAGCATTAGACCAGGGTGCAGACACTGAAGGATCTCCCCTGCCAAGGAGGCATAATTATATGTATAGGCTACAACAGGAGTCAGCAACGTGGCACCCATGGGTGCACAGGTGCCCACCAAGACCCCACAGTGTGCCCATGAGTCACCCATTCTCCCCCTCTACAAAGTCAATGGAGCAATACTGTCCCTTTGTCTTCAACAGAGGTGGGGGAAAGTGTGCCCTGCTGCAAAACGGCTTGAATAAGCTCAGGCCATACAAAAGAACCCTGGAGAAAGAAGGCCTCCTCCCTCCAGCCCAGCGGTGTTTTGGCCATCCACCCCTCTCCCCATCTTTATTTAGGTCAAAGAAGGGGAAAGGGGTGGGGGGTGGGAAGAGACATGAACATGTCAGATGTGCCTGCAGGCCTGGAAGTTTTGCCTCCCTCCGTTCCTGGGGCCAAAGAAAGCCCTATAACTCCGCTTCTCCAAGGAACCCTCCTTTGGAAACAGTTCCGTGGACTGTGCTGCAGCTAAGGAACGTGGACTCCCTTCCCGCCTTCCCTGTGGCACAGACACCTGCCCCCTTCCCCCCCGAACTCAAAGCCGATCTTCGCAACTTCAGTTCAAGGAAGGATCAGGCCCCACAGGCCCAGAACATGGTCTTTGCCCCAGCACCAATGCTTTTGGCCAGGATTTACCTGATGCTGAGGGACTGCTCTGCCACTGGGGTTGCTGAAGATCTCGTGGAGAGCCAACCGTAGTACCTGGGACTCCAGATCTCGGGTAAATGCAGGCCCGATTCGGCTGGTAGGAGAAAAGGAAAAGTAATCAATTCTAGAGAGAGAAGGAGGAGCTGTTGTTCAAGCTGGTCCAAGGGCCATATCTGGACACCAGACAATGTGGATTTCCTCCTCTGGAAAGAGGAGATCTGGCCACGGGACTTTCCCACCCATCTCCAGCAATCCAACATGGAAATCTCTGCCGGGGTCCAGTTTGTGAGCAAAAGCAACCTCAAAAGAGCATAGAGAGGGCAGAAAAGGGGCATCCTGGGGGAAAGGGAGAGGGGGACGAGGAGATGCCTGCCTCTAAAACCTCTCTACTCCTGCCCCATCCCATTCCACCCCACCCCCCAGGACCAGAAGCAAACTAGATGGGCTCTGAAGCGCATCTAACTTAAACTATATATCCTATTCATGTTGAGGCAGACAAAAGACCTACAACTCCCAGCATTCCCCAGTCAGCCATGCTGGCAAAATAGTACCAAATACAAAGCTCCCCTCTCTCCTTTACAAAAGCCATTGTGAGATTAAAGAGGGCAGTAGGGCTGTGCAGAGCCCCCCCCCCCGACTCACATCAGAGCCCCCAAAATGTGCTTCAGAGAGTGCCCACCTCACTTCAGCACTGAAGCTGAGGCGACATTCATCCTCCCCTGATATGAGTTGGCCTTGAGGGTTCCTGGGTGCTGGCTGTGAGGCCTACACCCAGGAAAGCTGACTCCTCGCTCCCTCCCTCAACTCCCCCGTCACCCCCAAGCCATCCCCTTGCTGCCCCCCGCCCCCTGACCCAGAGCTGCCGCCATGGGGACTTACCTGCAAATGCATCCTCCTCCTCAGAGCCAGGCTGCAGTTTAAAGTAATCGCAGGGGTTCTTTACTTTTAATATATATATATATGGCCGCAAACTACAATGGCCATAAAGGGCCATTTCCACTTTATGACTGCCGTAAATCGCGGCCTGGCTCTCAGGAGGAGGACGCGTTTGCATCCATGTCCCAGTGGCGATGGGAGGCTGGGGAGAGACAGGGAAGTGTCTGATGGACTCACTTGGAGGTCACGGCTGGCCTTGCACTGTCTTTCCTGGGTTGGTGGGCAAGGGGGAACAGCCTTGTACCACCACAATTCGGCCTGAGGCACCCTGAGGCTTCAGCGCTGATCTGCTTTGGCCTCGGGGCACCTCGGGTCGGCCCTTTGCCACTCCAAATTTGGGCTGCCTCGCCTCGGATTCAGGGAGGGCAATTCATGAGCCAGTATAGATCCCATATGCAACTATGATACCTCAGACAGTAGACAGCCTTCAGAGCGCATGATAGAATGCTGGAAGGGAGAGGCTGTCCAGGCTGAGTCTCCATTGCCACCTGGGAGAGGGCAACAGGGAAAAGGCAAAAGATTAGGGTCAAAGCCCTCTCAAGCCCCAGCCTGCCCCAGGAGGGAGATTCGGGGCTCCTCACCCACCCTTCCCATTCGATTGCACAGGCTGCTTCTCACTCACCGCTATTGCCGTTATCAGGTCTTCTTTGGAGCAGGGGAGTTCCAGCACCCCTTCCCTGCTCCTCCGGATGGCTGTGGAACTGGAGATGACAGCCTGGAGAAAGGTTACTTTCTCCAGACTATCAAAACTCTAGAAATTTGCAAAAATCAGGCTGTTAGTTAGGGAAGGATGTTTCTGGGCCTTCCTGTAAGAGCATCCCTTATAAAGGCTATGGGCTGGTGCCTGCTATGGAGTCCCATTGCATTCTGGGTTTCACTGAGCATGGGATCGCTAGTATGGTCATGCCACCCCTACCCCACCCCTCACAATGTTCTTTGCAGCCATCTCCCATTTCGGGGAGGATGGGGAATGAAGGAGATGCAACTCATCTCTGTCCCACTCGCCTAGGGTGACCACACTCTCTGCCCTATCAGCCGCTGAAGGTTCCAGCTCCTCCTTGCTGCCATGTGTAGGAGAAGCTCTTAGAGAACCCAGGAATGGCTGGACTGCAAGGGGGCCATTCTGGATTCCCTCTGGAGTAAAGAGCAATGAATGTGGTCCTGGGCTGAGGGTGGGCGGCACCTGTGCTTGGGGATCTGAAAACCCAGGGTTTTGAGTCAAGGGTGGCGAGGAAGGGGGCAGTTGTACCTTTTCTCCAGTCTGTATTTCCTGGGTGAAACATCCTATCATTTCCAGCCGGCTGGCCAGTTCCTCCTTGGACTGGATAGGAGGCAACCATGTGCTGGAATCCACTGTGCCTGCGGATGCAACAGAGGGAGACATCATGGCAGATGGCAGAAGGAATGAGTGAGTCCTTCCTTCTTCAAAAGACTCCAGACCTGCCTCCTCCTTCTCCCAGCACTCCCCCTGAGCTGTGGGCATGCTCTCACCTGAACCCTTGGATGCTGCCTGCCGGTCCACCGCCAGGGCCTCCAGCTTCCGGCACAGGGAGGACAGGTCGAGGGCCTTCCCATGTGCCAGAGATTTCCGCCCCAGTGGGTGGACTCTGCATTTCCGGCAGCAGCTCCACCAGAACGGCCTTGAGGGGGCTTCAGGGATTGCAGACCCTCCTCTGGAGCTGCTCTCCTCTGTCCTGGCAGGCTGGACCTTTGCAGACCGGAACAGAGCTCGCAGGCTCCGCAGCCTAAAAGAGAGGAAGAGGAAAGTGAGAAATGGTGTATGCAGTTCCTTCTCTCTCTTTACAATGCACTCGGCTTAGGCCACTGAAAATCTCCATGAACGACATGTATTTGGTGATACGAACCTCTCGGGGACAGTGCCTGACCCCATTCTGAATTATGGCCGTTTTGCAACTAGGGCTCCTTCTCCAAGGGGAAGTTCTTCCTCCCACCTACCCGGACTCACAAAACTCCAAATCTGGTTTCTCGTCCCGTAGCCAAACATTTGTGCCTCCCAGCTTATGTCCGGCAATTAAGGCTGCCATGGAGCAGGCTCTTTCCCTTTCACATGTTGGATGTCTTTTGTTCGCCTTTTGTTATGTTTCCAGGTTCATGATTCTTAGGAGCATCCTGATATTTTTGCCCTTTCCAAAGTCCCGGGGAGTAGTGGTCAATCATAGAACTTGAGAGAACCCATTCCACCATGTGGGATCAGGGCAGGGGAAAACATTTCCACATGTGGCAGACAAATGGGCCTCGTGGGTAATGCAATTCCTTAAAGGGCCCCTCCTGCAGACTCTATTCCCCAAGCAGCTTCATTGTAAAACAGGTGGCCCAGACAGATGGCAGAACTCCAAGTATTTTGAACTTCAACTCCCAGAAGCCCCTGCGAGCACAGGTAATGGTCAAGATTGCTGTGAGTTGAAGTCCAAAACATCTGGAGATCTTTCTTTCTACCCCTGCCTCAAATCCCTATTCCTAATCCTATGTGTGCTCATGAGGAATTGTGGGATAGACTCAGCTGCCTAGTGCTACCACCACAGCCAAGTTAGCCCACCAAGGCCCATTAATAGGGGAGGGGAGCCACCCAAAGACATCCCCCAGGGGCACCCTCAAGGCTGCAACACCCCGTCTAAGCCAAATTGGTTTGAAAAGAACTGATGCTTCAGAATGAAAATCCTGAGAGTAGGTCAGTCCAAGTTTCTGTTAATCAGACACTAATCCTATGTCAGTACGGATGAAGCATCAATCAAGCCCCTTTTGTTGACCTAGAAGTAGATGCCATTTGCGTGGCAGGGGAGTATCTTTCTGATTCTTTCTTTGCTTTTGTGTCTCTGTTCCTGACAGTGGGAAAGTTCCTTTACCATTTTTATTCATGAATGTTTCCACAGATGCAGATCACTCTTTTAAAAAATAACACACACACACACACACACACAGGGGGCTATATAAGAATGTAAGAAGAGCTACGCTGGACCGGAGAGACCAGAGATTTCTCCAGGGGGAGGAGAAATTCTCCAACAATTTCTTACAGTTCAGTGTCATCATTGGCAAGGGTTGAAGAACAGCTTCTTTCTCTCTCCCCCCCCTACTTTCCTACACTGCCTCTGCAAGTGGCAACAGCATCAAGTATTGGCAGCTTGGCCCCCATTTTGCATCCTCCACAATACCCCATCCACCTAGCATCATTCTGACAGTGGCTTTCATCTTTCTGCCTCAGTCTCAGGGCATTTTATAATTCATTTTGAATGCGTGTTGGTGTTGTCTTTGACTCTTGAGGTGGCTGAGGGTCCTGCCTGCATTTTCCTTTCTGTTGCACATCTCAACACTGCTCCGCAGTTCCCCAGGCTGCCTGCACTTCCTGCTCTAAAAAGGGCCCGCGGGAGGAATCAATCCATAATGCCTTCCTCTGGGCGAGAAGTGTGGGACGCCAAGGAGGCCACAGGCTGTCAGAGAGGTGACTGTGCAATGAAAAACAGGACATTCACACACATTCCTCAGCTATCTCCTAGGTAAGGGAAGCACAAGAACTCTTAACCAAGCCCACGGGAAGTTCTCCAAAATTCCTCCTCCTTTAGAAAAAAATTTAAAAGCATTTTTTCCCTATCAAATTGAATGGGAATGGTTGAAATTTTCATGGGAGAAATTGTCAGCACAGGACCAGGACCAGAGCATAGGCAAGCAGTGAAGAATCCAATATTAATGGGAAGCCCTTGAGCAGGGCATGAGTACCACAGCAGCACCCTCCTGCTGCTCCTGACCTTTTTCTCTTCGGGATTTTCTATAATCTATAGCCATCACGACTAGTAGGCTTATCTTCCATAACTGGGTTTCAAAAAGCATGTCCACAGTCATTATGACTACAGCAGCTATAATAATAATAATAATAATAATAATAATAATAATAATAATAATAATAATATATTTATCACCCGCCTCTCCCAACGGATCAAGGCGGGGAACAACACCAAACACAAAATACAAAAACTGATTAAAAGCAGATAAAACCAGTACATCATTAAAACACCAATAAAACACCAATAAAATGCTCAGGGGAGCATTTAACCGCTCATGGCTTGGTTCAATAGGACCATTTCATGCTCTTTTAGAACGTTGGACATTCATTCATCATTCAGGCTCAACTTCTGCAATGCGCTATACATAGGGCTACCTCTGTGCCTAGTCCGGAAACTTCAACTAGTTCAAACTATGGCTGCCAGGTTGGTCACTGGTACACCTAGGGGGGACCATATTACGCCAGCTTTAAAATCGCTCCACTGGCTGCCAATTAGTTCCCAGGCGAAGTACAAAGTGTTGGTCATTACCTTTAAAGCCCTACATGGTTTGGGTCCAGGTTACCTGCGGGATCGTCTTCTCCCATACAATCCGCCCCGCACGCTCAGGTCCTCTGGGGAGAACTTACTACAGTCGGCCAAGACTCGGCTGACAACCGTTACCCAGACGACCTTTTCTCCCGCTGCTCCCAGACTGTGGAATGACCTGCCGGAGGAGACTCGTCAACTTAACAGTCTTTTAGAATTTAAGAAAGCTATAAAGACTGGTCTGTTCCGGCAGGCATAGCCAGTGGAATTTTAGAATGTTTTTTAGGATATTTTTTATGCTGTTTTATTGCTAATTTAATAATGTGTGCCATGTTTTTAATCAATTTAATGTATTTTGTCATATTTTATATTCACTGTTGTTCCCTGCCTCGATCCAAATGGAGAGGCGGGTAAGAAATAAATTTATGATGATGATGATGATTACTATTTTTTGTTGCTTGCATTGTTTATGATTGTATTTTTTAATGCTGTTCTGAAAATATCCCCCCTCCCATTTTTGTGAAACTATTTGCTTCCAGCGAAATCAATTTGACTAGTTAGTCTGGTCTTTATGACAAATCAGCTTGATGTAATGGTCAGAGGGTTGGACTGGGACTCAAGAGATCTGAGTCCGAGTTTGCACTCAGCCATGAAACGCACTGGGTGACTTTGAGCCATGAAACACACCGGGTGACTTTGGGGCCCCACTCCCCTACCCTGTCTGAGTTGACTTTCAGGAGAAGAGAGTAGAATTGATCATTCTGCCCACCCTCACTCCGTTGCTCTAGTTACAAAGGGATTTTTATTTAAAGAGTTGCTCAGAGAGAATCGCTCCTCTTTCAAGCACCCTTTAGGCAGTTTGCCAAAGCCCTGCTTCCTTCTGGAAAAGTCCCTATGAGGAAGTATACGGATAGTGTGGAGGTTTGTAAAAGGGCTTAAAGGAAGAACACACACACACACACACTTTGCCCATTCTTCAACAGATCCTCATCAAGTAAGCAATAACCCTCCCTGCCACACGGAATTTCTCCAAAATTCTCCACTGTTTGCTAAAAAAAAACAAAAAAACATCTTTTTACCCCTCCCTCCCATCGAGTGGTCGAAACAAAATCATGGTAAAACTTTCGGCACAGGACTAGTAGTTTTAAATATCACAGTAGCGTTCTCCATCCCGACGCCCTCTACATAATTTGGACCAGAACTATTGAATCCTGACATTCCTGGCTATGGGCCATGCTGGTAGGGGCTGATGGGAGTTGAAGTCCAAAATATCTGGCAGACAACAGGTTAGGGCAAGTAGTGCACAAGACTGTGCTGCCTGTAAGGTCTGTGTGCTAAAGAATGGCTGACTGACAGTGGAGACCCTGGGGCCAAAGTAAGATTAAAAACAATTTTTCCTCAACCATATATTAACCTGGCCATGAGAAAGGAGGGAGAGTCCCCCTAGAGTTCTGAACCATTACATTTAGTGTGAGAAGCAAATATGTAAAAGTCCTACTCACATCTTTGAGGATTCCATGTTTCTTTAAACTCTCCCTCCCACTAACTTACTCTACAACTCCCTCTAACAACTATTATTCTAATGCCTTTTAAAAACTATTATTCTAACTCTAACCCTCTACTTGGTAACTATCAAACTGTCTAACTAGTTCTAAAGATGATCTATATAAATGAATAAATATTGTAAATGAATAAACAAATAAATAGTATAAATAAATAAACAGATAAATAGGATAAATAACTTCCCAAGTAATCCTAACAAAACTGACTAACACTACTAACCGATCGATAACTCACTCTGACTCAAATTCTCTAACTCTATCTCGCTAACACTCTCTCTCTTCCGCCTTACTACCCACAAAGACCACCTCCCCCCAGAGTCCTCTTGAAGGCCTTCCAGCTGGGGGACGTGTCACAATGGAAGACATCTCACTGTTGCTTAGCAACCCTGCTCAGCCATGGGCTTTGTTCAACTCAGTACTGGTGGTTTTTTGGGTAGAACCTATGATTTTACAAGGGGGCGCAATTAGGCTGACCATATTTTGGAAATCAAAAAGGAGGACAACATGGCCGCCCCAAGGGGGCGTGCCCATCAACATGTCCAGCCCCAAGGGGGCGTGCCCACCAACATGTCCAGCCCCCAAGGGGGCATGCCCACCCAAACATGGCCTTGGTCACATGTCTGATTTCATAGTACACAATTAAGACAAACCTGTTCTACATAACATCTTAACGTTAAAATCACTGAAATAAAGAACAAATGTGACATTCAGTGTATCTGAAATTAACTTCATACACTCCTACTTTTGTAGCTTTTGCTGTACTTTGAAGCTATTGCTATGCTCTGTGTGATACAGTCTCCTCTTCCCTCAAATATCTTTTCTGACTGCAAATCCTTCACTGGATAACCATAGTCTCACCTTTCCTAACATTTAACACTCTTTCTTTTCTCATTTAACCTCTACGTAGTCCTTGTGGGGTTGTAGCAATATGCTTTCACGATTGATCACATGGAGTCCACTGAGTATCTGAAGCAGTCCTATGGTTTTGTGATACCAGTGTCATAGATTATGTTTGCATAGCTGTAGCTAGCAATACAACATTTGTTTATTCATGCCCAATTCCTGTCAGACTCCAATCAGCTGATTAACTATATCTCAGAAGGCAATACAGATTTCCTTGTTGAATAAAAAGTGCTTTAAAAAAAGTTTAGCTGCTCTCTTACTTTCCAGTTTCTCTGTGATCGTTTACTGTAGCAAAGTAAAATAATAGCATGCATATTTCGTTGATATGGCCATTCTGTCTAAATTCAGAATTTAGCACAGGTAATTTTTGTAAACCCTACAGCCCTCAATCAAGCCCATGCTCTGCTTTTGTTTTAAAGCTGTGTCAATGCGCACAGCTTACTATGACTTCCTTGGGTATGCTTTTCATAGGTTTCCCCAGATGGTCTTAAGAAGGTCAACAGACATCAATGTTAATCCTTCCTACAAGTGAAAAGTTTTCTTGGTTAAACAAGAGCTAATAGCAAATTCAGTTCATTACAGTTATCTAATTTTTCTTGTTGTCGTTGCTGATAATACCTGTCAAAATAAGAAATTGCTATTGCACAGAAAGAAAAGGAAACTTTTTTTTGCAGACACAAATACATATTTACCCTGTGCTATGTGGCATGCCCATCAAGGACCTAGTCTTTCTTCATTATTAAATATTTATATTACCAATTTCCCCATCTCTCCAAGATATTTGAAGTGGGTTACACACAAAAATTAAATTCTTAAAATCCAATAATCATCTAAAGCCATCCAAACAAAAGCAAGACCACCAAATCAACCCAAAAATAAAAATAAAAGCAGAACAATTCCAAATCCAGCACACACAAAAACCCCACCATTAAAAATAGCTATAACAATAACTAGAGCTCTATGGCCAAATAACCCTTACCTTTTCCTCTAATCATCCCAGCCTCTCATATTAAGGAAACTTTGAACAGAGACTGACCAAACTAACTTTAAGGGAAGGGTATGAAACCTCAGGCCCATGGGTCAAATCTGGCTGGCTGTTGTTCCCCAGATGGAAATTGCTCAAATGCACAAGGAACATAGATGTGCTGGGAATTAACACTGCAGCTGACAAAGGATATTTTGGTTTTTCAGAAGGCAACCAACCCATCACCCAAAAGACTCTTATGGTATAATCCTACGCTTGTTTAGGCAGACTGGCTAGATGTTGTAGGACATTTCCCCCCAATTAAACATGCATAGAATTGTGCCCTTAAATTGCTACTTCAGTGTTTCATAGCAATGGACAAGAATAGTCAGCACCTTATGGAATCAGTGGGCAATTTAGTGTGGTGGTGTTGGGCTAGGATTAATAAGGAATAATAGGGCATTTAAGGAACCTCATCTTGTTTACATACAGTGTCTTTCCTTGCATAACTGCACAAAAATAGAAGACAATTCCTGCTCAAAACACAGGGGAGTGGGGAGGGAGTTAGAGATAAATGCCCTAGCGAGATAGAACTTGCACATGTCTGTCCTACTATAATATGGCCCTGCTGAAAAGAATTCTGCAGAACAGACACCAAAAAAACCTAATTTTACTGCCAGGGCTACCCAACATAATTTGAGTAAAGTTACATTTGTCTTTCCCTGATATTCTACCTTTTGAAGAGACCTATAGAATATTTGGAGTTAAGGCCTCCAGATGGTTCAGATTCCAACTCCCGCAATCCCTGACCACTGCCTATGCTGGCTGGGGCTGCTGGGAGCTGTAGTCCAACACCATCTCAAGGGCACCAGGAAATAAGTTGCACTGAACTCAGTGGAACTTGCTTTTAAGTTGATGATTTTTTTAAGGCCAGGCTGAAAGTCACATTCAAGAGGGGAAATAACATCTGTAGCATCATCACACTGGAGGTTTAATGCACATCTGCCACGACTTTGATCCACTTTTTCAGCACTGGACTAGTATGATGTTGTCCCTGTCGTGCTGTTCTCTCGCCCTGAGCGAGTCCAGCTCTGAAAAAGTGGATCAGAGTCGCGGCAGATGTGCATTAAACCTCCAGTGTGATGATGCTCTAAGTCTTTAAACGTGCTGTATATATAACCCTTTAAAAGTAGTCCATCTGACCTTTAAGGTAGCATGATAGAATTGTTTTCTGAAGAATCCTAGCTTTAAATGTTTGTGTTGCTGAGTGGTCTTGAATAAAATTACATTATGTTTCTACAGCTTTTAAAAACTTTATCATGCAGACCTACTGCAGCTTTTAAATACTTTATCATGCTGAAATGAATCACAGGATCAGCCAGCCATACCAAGGACAATTCATACAATCATTAATGATGAATTTAACCCAGTTTTAAACTGAAGTCCTCAAAGCAGCTTGTAAAGTTGACACAAGCAGTTGTTTTCTTCAGATTCGTCTAGGTAGAATATGTCTTATGAATGCTCCAACATATATCTACCCTGGAGCTGTAACATCTGAATTTATTTATTTATTTATTGGATTTTCTACCCTGCTCTTCTACCCACAAGAATTCCCAGACAGGCTGACAAATTAAAACATATATCTAATAAAAATTCATACAATGACAAACAAACACAGAGGCTTATTGGTTATATTTGGGGAATTCAGCAATGCAATGCTGAGCAGCAAAAAAGAAAGGAAGAAAAATTATTCAAAAGTACAGTTTGGATCAAAGGAAAATATTCTACCTGGGCTTCCAAAGACAAGCATCTAGGTGCGCCTTGCAATGCTTGGGGTGGGGGTATCATGCCATCACCCCAAAAATGCCTGGCTCCAGGACTGGGCCCGGCCCGGCCAGGCGCCGCCACACCCCTGCGCCCAGCAGCCGCAGCCAGAAGTCTAAATTCGCCCAGCCTCTTCCAGCCTCTCCGGAGTGGTGATCTGGCGTCTGGTGGGTGGCAGCCATGGCAGCGAATCACCAGAAGGCCAGACGGGCTGCGAAAAGGCTGGGAAGGCCGGTTTGGGGCACTTCCGGGTTTGGCCTTCCGAGGCCTGGAGAAGCCAGATCTGTTGTGCTAGAAGGTCGTTGCCATGGCGACAGCCCTCCGACCCCAGGGCTGGCTTCGCAAGAGGCGAGGTGGGAAAGGACGTAGGGTGCCCAGAAGACCCGGAAAACCCCAACAACAGCTGCATCAGCACCAGTGGGGTGATCGGAGAAGAAGACACATGGAGGGAGGCGTTGGAGGTGCTTGGCTTGCTCATGCCTAGGAAACAGGGCTCCTGGCTTTGTGCCTGCCAAAGCCCAGCTACAGCAGTCACTCGGTTGCCCCAACCTGCTCCCCCGTCTGGCTCAGGCCTCCATCCACCGCGTTTGTGAAGGTACGTGGAGGGAGGTGGCGCGCTTGGTTTGCTCCCGCCCAGGCAGCACGGCCCCTTGCCTTGTCCAGCTGCGGCTGCCCCGGCCTGCTTCCCCTCCCGGGACTCTAGCCAGCCGCCATGCTCAGTGCGATCCGCGAGATCCGAGGAAGGGAGGCGGCAGCGCTTAGCTTTCTGCGGCCGATGGCCTTGTGCTAGGCCCAGCCGCGGTGCACTGCCTGCCCTGTAAGGGTTTTCCCTCCAGCCGCTCTTGTGTGTCTGACAAAATACCATGAGAGATCCTGCAATGCCTTGTTGAACGCACAGGCTTCCTGAAGGAAGAAAAGCCCCTACAAAGCAGGCAGCATGTAGGCTCAAGTCTCGCAGAAACCAGGAAGTGAGCCTACAGAGTTAAGAGGTACGGCAAGGCTGGCGAAGAGTGAGTGGGGCAGTGAGTGTTTCTTGTGGGGAGGAGGGAGGAGGAACAGGAGTCCACCAGGTGTGGGGGGAGCTGTAACTTCAACTCATGCTTGTATGGATCCCTTCCCCCCAGGAAGGAGAAAGTGCTGAGGTATGGAGGAATTCAGAAGGGCTGTTTGGTGGCTGCACTTGGTTTGTGGCTGAAATCAACTCCCTCTCTTCCTCGCTGTTTGTTCCTTGTATTACTGAAGCCTTCCTCTCCAGCTCTCTTTTTTTCTGACTGAGAAAGGAGTCAGCGAGAACGGGCAAACCCTTCCTACTTCTGTGTTGAAGCTTGTCCCAAGCCCTTCCCTCCACACCTCGCCTCTTCCGCGCTCCCTTCCTCACCCTCCTTGCCACCCCTTCCCTGAATTCTGCCCACCAACCCACTCTTTTGTAGCCCCTCACGCTTCTGCTCCCCTGTGCACATGTCTCTACCTCTAAAAGTTGCCTTTGTGGACCAAATCTTGAGCTGCAGTAGAGACAAACTGTGGTTAATATAGGTGTCCACAAACTCAGACATGGTTAAGTTGGCTTGGAAAAGTTTTGCTACAGGGAGGGGAAAGGCTGCAAGGAGAGAATCTACACAACCCAAATCTGGCTCTTGACCACCTAATCATGATTGCAGTGGCCATATATAGTTAAATCTGCACTGGATCTGTGTATAATTCAATATTATTAAAAGTTAAACTCAGGTTAGAGTTTTGTTTTTTTTATGAACGTTTGATTTGCCCTATCACAAACTATGATGTGTATGCGCAACTAGGTTTTTGAAAAGTGCTATTTTAGCTGCAAGGCTAATGAATTGGCATAATATAGACTGTTTTTGCATCAAATAACACAATATTGTTTAAGCACATGGCTGCTGCACTCTTTTTTTCCTGTGTTGGAGCACTAGAGACCAGAAAGAAATATATTTGGAAAGCTAGCTTTTACTTTGGTTATTGGTCGGATGTTGCCAACTCATTTGCAGGATAGTATTAGAAAAAGTGTATATTGATCTTTGCATATTGAAAATACCATATGCTAAAACTCTGAACTTTCTTGCCAGTTCTTTTACATACTGCGGGCGGCCTTTTTATTTTTTTATTTTTATGTTTTTTGTGGGGGTCTGCTTTGGTGGGACGCTTCACGCGGCTGGAGAAAGGCCAGCCAGCCTTTCCCCAGCCAGGAGAAGCTGCACATGGCGGGTGGGCGGCCTTTTTTATTTTTTTATTTTATGTTTTGGGGGGGTTAGGGGACAACAAAGAGGACAACAAACTTTCTGCTTATAGGCAGCAGTGGATTCTTCACTTTTTAACCATGAGAATCACAAGCAGGACACGGTGCAACACACAGCACCCTTACACTCCTGTTCCCCAGCAAGTGGTGCACACACAAGTTTACTGCCTCAGTTACTAGAGGTAGCACATAGCCATCAGGAATAGTAGTCATTGATAGCCTTCTCCTCCAGGAAATTGTCTTAATTGTGTGCTGTGAAAGCAAACATGTGACCAAGGCTATGTTTGGGTGGGCACGCCCCTGGGGGCTGGACCCGCCCCCTGGGGGCTGGACATGTTGGTGGGCACGCCCCCTTTGAGCAGCCATTTTGGACCTGGATTTTGGTTTCCAAAATCTGGTCACCCTAGTTTCGGGCACTTCCGGGTTTGGCCTTCTGAGGCCTGGCGAAGCCAGCCCTGGGGTCCTAGAGGGTTGTCGCCAGACCTTTCCCGGGGGCTAATTTTCCGGATTTGGGGGGCAATTAAAGGATTTCCCCCTGGACCCGGATTTGCCCCCCTTTTCCCTGACATGTCCTGACAAAACCAAACGCATGGTCACCCTAGGCGCAATATTTGGCTGGTCTGTTTTGTGCCCCCCAAGTCCTGCCCCTCTCTTCCAAGCAGATGGGTTTCCATGCAGACTCCTGGACACGTGGCTGCTCAGAGGGAGTCTCACCAAGTGAAACCCTCCAACCAGCCAAGGAGCAGACTTGGGTGCCTTCCGTGCAGGGGAGGTGGTCCTGTGATTTAAGGCATTAATCGGACTATTATGAGATTAATCTTACAACCTCTTCCTTAGAAGCTCTTAATATCATTAGTTGCAACAAGATTCTGGGGTGGGGTTTTTTTGTACTCCTGCCTCCCAGTTTTTTTCATTCAGTCCTTCCAAACTGTCATCAAGCACTTTGGAAAAGCCCCAAATAAATATTAGTATTCCCTTGTGTACAAAATATTCCTTTAATGAATTAACTTGCTTCATAATTCCTTTTGTCTCTAGGGCTGGTGCCAATGTCATGCTTACGAGATTACTTGAAAAGCTGCCTTCACTCATATCAACCTGCTCACATATTATGATTAGCAAGAGAGGCCTTCTCCTTGGTCCACCTGTGAGAGAACTTGGCCATAAGTGGGAGGCCTACTCTGCAATGGCCCCACATCTCTGGAATAAGTTGCCATCTGGGGCCTTCCATGCTCCATCAGTGCAGGCTTTTAGGGAAGTTTTGAAAACATACATTTGCTCTGGCCTTCCCTTCTTATGATGCCTGTTGATGCTGTTTTATTGCTGTTTCTTTTGTAGGTTTTTATTGCTGTTTTTATTGCCTGAATGTGTGTTTTTCCTCTTTTCTATACTACATTCCTTTTATGTCTTTTCGTTGTTGTACACTGCCTTGAGAGGGCTTCTGCCCTGAATGGCATCCAGGAAATATCCATCAGCCCTAGCCAGTACGATCAATGGTCAGGAATGCTGGAAGTTGTAGTCCAAAACATCTGGAGGGCACCAGGTTGGGGAAGGCTGGCTGGTACACCTAGCAACCTGTAACATGTGCATCTCTCAGTAGGCATTTCTTCCGCACACGGATGCCTCTGTGCAAGATGGCCACTTACACATCACACAAAACAGAGACCAGAGAGGATGCAGATCTACGTATGCTAATGTAAATGTATAGGTGGAGATTTGGAAATGATATAATTTCAATAGAAATGCAATACATCTCAACAAAGCGTGGGAGGGACGGGACTGTGACCAGGTGACCAGTGTGCCTGCTCGTGTTCTCCAGCTGCTAACAGTTGATGGCATAGCCAGCTCTACCATAAGGCAGCATGAGTCTGAAACATACATTTCTATGTGCATATGGTATGCTTTTTGAGACATATAGGTGTGAAATCTGAAGAATGGTAGTGTTCTGATCCATGTATACGCTGGGGAAATTGAATTTGTTCATTTCGCTTAAAAAATGCAGACCCCAATTTTGGGGGGGGCATCTCTACTAGAGACTAGCTCTCAGGTCTAATAATGGGGATTGTCCCCTATCTAAATTTCAGCTGAGAACTTTAAGTAAATGGTGCTTGAGTACAGCTACAGCTCAAAGCCATAGTAACTCCTCCTCAAATTGCAAATCAACTGCAAGGGCCATTGGTTGTGCCATGACTATTGATTCCTGGCACTTAGACAGAACTGAGCAGTTTTTGTGGGCTGGATTCATGGATTCATTTTGCTATGGCTAGAAGGGAGGTGGCCACCAAAACGTTTTTGTTTGTGTGTTCAAATCATGTCATAAATAAGGCAGGTTATGACTGCTTGAGGCAACATTGCTACCAATGAGAGTTTTGTCTTGTAAAGACTGTGATACCAGGAGCCCTTGAGGGATGTTTGGGAGATTTCCTTCTTGCTGATCAAACATCTCTGGTGCTGTCTTTCAATTGTTGTGCCTTCATTTCAACAGCACTTTGGAAATCTTTCAAGACTGCGATTGCATAGGATAAATAAGGACCACATGAAAACGTGACTGTGTTGAATGGTAGTTTTTGCATTAACTACACATTCTTCTAAGCATATCCTATTGAATGCTGTAGTGATAGCAGGATGGCTTTGATAGTTGAGAAAAATGAAATGAGAAATAATCACTATTTATTCCCACAAGGACAAGGTTTATGATAAAATAAGAACAAAGAAAAAAATAAGAGTGCAGGTCGATGAGGGAAAGAAAATCTAAAATCTATAACTGGTCAATACCTTTATTAGGACCTACCAAGACTGCAAATTTTCAGTTTTTCCAGAACTCGTCATCACGGTATGGTGGAGGAAACAAACAAAAAAATCTCCCCAAATTTGACCAGGTGTTGTGGTCATGGGACAGAGTCCCAAAATGGGGGTTGAAAGTAATACTTTTGCTTCATGTAGAATAATTAAGATCACAATTTAATATTGCATCAATGCTGGCTGTTGAGGGGGCCTTACAGGCAAGGAGCACTTCCTGCCTCCACTACCTGTCCAGCCTTCACAGTCCCTTTTCCTGCAAGGAAGGAGCCCGTGAAGGCTCAACAGGCGCTGTGGGCTGGAGTCCTGTGCCTCGTTCTCCCCTCCTTGCAAGGAAGGGAGAATGAAGGGTTGGTGGGCGCGCTGATAATGTAGCATAAATGGGCCATTTACAGGTCAATCAAATAATCTGGACTTGATACATAACAAACATGAACCCAAAAGCTAAATTGACAGGACCAGAAGAAGAATGGGGGGAAATCACAAGGACAAAAAAAAAAAAAGGAACCTACAGTAGCTAATCCACACTATGAGTTCTAGTCTTGCTGAGCTCTCCAAGGGGCCACAGCAGCCTGGCTTAAACACAGCTCAGAGTTCCTAGTCTTCTCACCATGGTTCACAGCTGCCTCCCTCATCTCTCCTCCAGAGGCAGCAGTTTTCTGTAGTATTGCTACCACATTTCAGAGGCATTCAGCAGAGTTAAAACAAAAACAGAGCAGAAGGAGAGTTTTACCAGCCCACATGCACACACAAAGCTATCTTAGAAAAACAAACAAAACACTCTTTTTTGGTACAGGTAGAAAAATGGTTTATTCATGAGTATTTTTGCATTTACAGTCTGCAGGAAAAATTTAGGGGTCCACAGCAGAGTATATTCAGTCCATTTCTACAACACAGGCAGGAGATAGAGGAAGCATGTGTTCCCTCCAAGGGAGGGAGGCAGAGAGAGAGGGTGGTGAAAGGGAGAACAGGAAGGAGGAAACAGGAAGCAAAACATAGGCCATAGAGTTCCTAAGGCTAGCTAGACCAATGCATTAACTAGCTAAATGGCAAACTGTCCCCTTCCTGGAACTTTCCAGCGAGATTGTAAATATTCCCAACACCCCTTCTCAATGTCGACTGCAAAAGCCATGAAGCTTCATCTTGAGCGACAAACTCTCGAAGCGTTCTCTTGGAAGCGGCTTGGTTATGATGCCCGCTCTCATCTCTCCAGTTGGACTGTAGTACATCTCAATAATCCCTTGCTCTTCGAAATTGTGCACTAAGTGGCATTTTACTCCGATTTTCTCAGTTTGAGAAAGTTTGATACAGCTCTGGTTTTCTTCACTGATCTGAATCGGTTTCTGTTCATCATGTCCAAGGTGTATCAGCAGCTCTTTCAGCCACATTGATTTTCTACATGCTGCTGCTTCTATGAATTCGGATTCTGTGGATGACAGAGCTACTGCTGTCTGTTTTTGGCTGGCCCTGGAGACCAGCCCGTTCCCATACATGAACAAGTTTCCATGAGTGGATTTACGGTCGGAGCAGTCGCCAGCCCAAGCTGCACCCATGTAGTCTACCAGTTCTGGATTGCTCCTAGCTAGCAATCTTTGTTCAAAGTCCATAGTCCCTTTCCGTATCCAGCCAACTGCTTTGAAATGTTCTCCTGGTTTTAGCTTAATTATTGCAGAGCTTCTGCAGTCCGGGAGCTCTTCCCAAATGCTTACAGGAGTAAGTGCAGCCACGTGGTCTCAGAAGATTTCAGAAGGAACTGCTGGGCTGGTGAAGCTTCTTTCCGAAGAGTCCTGGGCAACTGCAAGGGCAAGGGGGGGGAGTTTTGAATCAAATTTAATTATATAAATAAATGAAGATCCTAAACCACCACCCACACTTAAAAACGTGAGCAGAAATCCTGTCCTCTTCTCCAAAGAGAGAATTTGCCTGTGTCACTAGAAGGTTTGTCCCCACCATGATCATACGAAATGCCGAAAATGGAAGTAGCAACATTTTTGGCACAGCACTATTTAATTTTATTTCTCATTCTAGGTTCTTGCCACCTGCTTCTGTCCATAAATTCCTTTCTTGAGTTTGCACGCAAGATTAGCTTGCTTGGGGGTTGTAAAACCTGGAGGTTGCTCCATATACACTTCTTCTGCTACGTCTCCACACAGAAAAGCAGTCTTTATGTCTACGTGCCTTTCTTGCATCTTTTTGGATGCTCCTAGATTCAGGAATGTTCTGATGGTGCTGCTGTAATTCCATCCTTCTGCAGAAAACCTTTGGCTTCTACTTTCGCCTTGTTCCGTTCCACTTCACCTTCTGCATTTCTTTGATCTTCAGGACCCATTTGAATCTCCGGGCTGTCTTGCCTGGCAGTAGTGTTGGCTTTCTTGCTGGTGGCAGCATAATGGAGGACCTGGAAACTGACCTTAGTTATCCTATTCCAGGTCCTCAATTACAGTGGCATCTGGATGAAAAAGAAGAAAAGTGAGAGTAGCTTTATAACATTAAGGCAGGGGCCACAATAGAGCTCACATTAAAAAGCTACACTCCTTAGTTACGATGGATTTCTCGGATCATTGAAGGAGGTTATTTAGTCTGAATGGGGTGATAGGAGCAAAAAGAAATGAATTCTCTTGGGACACGAAGGCCATGATTCCTTTTTTCCTTTTTCATCTCACGTAGCTCAGCACAGAGCCTCCTTCATGCCACAACTTCCTCATGTTCATTCTTTCTAGCCGACTTACCCCTCTGGAGACGGAGGAGCTCCTGGTATAGGGGAAGGGCTTCTTTTGCCTCTTTTTGGAGCTCCTCGCTCTGATCGTGGAGGAGCTCCTTCACTTCCCCCATGCGCTGTTTCAGCACCGTGTGGTCTCCAGATATCTAGAGGGAAAGAAAACAAGATAGATGTCTCTCTCAGTTCGTCCCTTTGCCTCAAAGGGCCTCTGTCCTGGATATCCGCACGTACGACAGGCCCTGAGTGGGACTCCAATGGGACATTGGCATTGGGATGGAGGGGCTACATGTCCACCCTGACAGTGGCCCTCATTCGGGCTCTCCCCTGCTCCTAACCCTGCTCTTTCTATGGAGAAAAGAGCTCCTTTTTCCTCCAGGAGCAGCTCGTGTCCACTTCTTTGGAATCTCCTACAGTCCCAGTCCAGGGCTGCAGCCATGCGAGCAGGTGGGGATACTCACGGCCAACTCAGGGAGGTGGAGGGCAAAGCCGAGGAGCTTCTGTGCAGCGACAAGGGCCCTCCACCTCTCCTCCATGTCCCTTGATCTGATCCAGTAATGGATGTGCTGTGGAGGGAAGCAGCAGCTCAGAATCCTTGCAGGAACTTCCCACTCAAATTTGGGGCTTAAAGTGGGCATCCTTCGCAGTGGGCAAAATCAAAATTCCCCTGCACCCCCACTCACTTCCAATAAGAACATGAGATGGCCCATGGTTGGCTCTCCAGTGAGCAAGCCCCTCAGCATGAATACAGCTGTCTCAAAGCCATCGGGACAGAAGAGGCGCTGAAAGGAAAGAGAGAGAGAGCATTAGACCAGGGTGCAGACACTGAAGGATCTCCCCTGCCAAGGAGGCATAATTATATGTATAGGCTACAACAGGAGTCAGCAACGTGGCACCCATGGGTGCACAGGTGCCCACCAAGACCCCACAGTGTGCCCATGAGTCACCCATTCTCCCCCTCTACAAAGTCAATGGAGCAATACTGTCCCTTTGTCTTCAACAGAGGTGGGGGAAAGTGTGCCCTGCTGCAAAACGGCTTGAATAAGCTCAGGCCATACAAAAGAACCCTGGAGAAAGAAGGCCTCCTCCCTCCAGCCCAGCGGTGTTTTGGCCATCCACCCCTCTCCCCATCTTTATTTAGGTCAAAGAAGGGGAAAGGGGTGGGGGGTGGGAAGAGACATGAACATGTCAGATGTGCCTGCAGGCCTGGAAGTTTTGCCTCCCTCCGTTCCTGGGGCCAAAGAAAGCCCTATAACTCCGCTTCTCCAAGGAACCCTCCTTTGGAAACAGTTCCGTGGACTGTGCTGCAGCTAAGGAACGTGGACTCCCTTCCCGCCTTCCCTGTGGCACAGACACCTGCCCCCTTCCCCCCCGAACTCAAAGCCGATCTTCGCAACTTCAGTTCAAGGAAGGATCAGGCCCCACAGGCCCAGAACATGGTCTTTGCCCCAGCACCAATGCTTTTGGCCAGGATTTACCTGATGCTGAGGGACTGCTCTGCCACTGGGGTTGCTGAAGATCTCGTGGAGAGCCAACCGTAGTACCTGGGACTCCAGATCTCGGGTAAATGCAGGCCCGATTCGGCTGGTAGGAGAAAAGGAAAAGTAATCAATTCTAGAGAGAGAAGGAGGAGCTGTTGTTCAAGCTGGTCCAAGGGCCATATCTGGACACCAGACAATGTGGATTTCCTCCTCTGGAAAGAGGAGATCTGGCCACGGGACTTTCCCACCCATCTCCAGCAATCCAACATGGAAATCTCTGCCGGGGTCCAGTTTGTGAGCAAAAGCAACCTCAAAAGAGCATAGAGAGGGCAGAAAAGGGGCATCCTGGGGGAAAGGGAGAGGGGGACGAGGAGATGCCTGCCTCTAAAACCTCTCTACTCCTGCCCCATCCCATTCCACCCCACCCCCCAGGACCAGAAGCAAACTAGATGGGCTCTGAAGCGCATCTAACTTAAACTATATATCCTATTCATGTTGAGGCAGACAAAAGACCTACAACTCCCAGCATTCCCCAGTCAGCCATGCTGGCAAAATAGTACCAAATACAAAGCTCCCCTCTCTCCTTTACAAAAGCCATTGTGAGATTAAAGAGGGCAGTAGGGCTGTGCAGAGCCCCCCTCCCGACTCACATCAGAGCCTCCAAAATGTGCTTCAGAGAGTGCCCACCTCACTTCAGCACTGAAGCTGAGGCGACATTCATCCTCCCCTGATATGAGTTGGCCTTGAGGGTTCCTGGGCCTTGAGGGTTCCTGGGTGCTGGCTGTGAGGCCTACACCCAGGAAAGCTGACTCCTCGCTCCCTCCCTCAACTCCCCCGTCACCCCCAAGCCATCCCCTTGCTGCCCCCCACCCCCTAACCCAGAGCTGCCGCCATGGGGACTTACCTGCAAATGCATCCTCCTCCTCAGAGCCAGGCTGCAGTTTAAAGTAATCGCAGGGGTTCTTTACTTTTAATATATATATATATGGCCGCAAACTACAATGGCCATAAAGGGCCATTTCCACTTTATGACTGCCGTAAATCGCGGCCTGGCTCTCAGGAGGAGGACGCGTTTGCATCCATGTCCCAGTGGCGATAGGAGGGTGGGGAGACAGGGAAGTGTCTGATGGACTCACTTGGAGGTCACGGCTGGCCTTGCACTGTCTTTCCTGGGTTGGTGGGCAAGGGGGAACAGCCTTGTACCACCACAATTCGGCCTGAGGCACCCTGAGGCTTCAGCGCTGATCTGCTTTGGCCTCGGGGCACCTCGGGTCAGCCCTTTGCCACTCCAAATTTGGGCTGCCTCGGATTCGGGGAGGGCAATTCATGAGCCAGTATAGATCCCATATGCCACTATGATACCTCAGACAGTAGACAGCCTTCAGAGCGCATGATAGAATGCTGGAAGGGAGAGGCTGTCCAGGCTGAGTCTCCATTGCCACCTGGGAGAGGGCAACAGGGAAAAGGCAAAAGATTAGGGTCAAAGCCCTCTCAAGCCCCAGCCTGCCCCAGGAGGGAGATTCGGGGCTCCTCACCCACCCTTCCCATTCGATTGCAGAGGCTGCCTCTCACTCACCGCTATTGCCGTTACCAGGTCTTCTTTGGAGCAGGGGAGTTCCAGCACCCCTTCCCTGCTCCTCCGGATGGCTGTGGAACTGGAGATGACAGCCTGGAGAAAGGTTACTTTCTCCAGACTATCAAAACTCTAGAAATTTGCAAAAATCAGGCTGTTAGTTAGGGAAGGATGTTTCTGGGCCTTCCTGTCAGAGCATCCCTTATAAAGGCTATGGGCTGGTGCCTGCTATGGAGTCCCATTGCATTCTGGGTTTCACTGAGCATGGGATCGCTAGTATGGTCATGCCACCCCTACCCCACCCCTCACAATGTTCTTTGCAGCCATCTCCCATTTCGGGGAGGATGGGGAATGAAGGAGATGCAACTCATCTCTGTCCCACTCGCCTAGGGTGACCACACCATCTGCCCTATCAGCCGCTGAAGGTTCCAGCTCCTCCTTGCTGCCATGTGTAGGAGAAGCTCTTAGAGAACCCAGGAATGGCTGGACTGCAAGGGGGCCGTTCTGGATTCCCTCTGGAGTAAAGAGCAATGAACGTGGTCCTGGGCTGAGGGTGGGCAGCACCTGTGCTTGGGGATCTGAAAACCCAGGGTTTTGAGTCAAGGGTGGCGAGGAAGGGGGCAGTTGTACCTTTTCTCCAGTCTGTATTTCCTGGGTGAAACATCCTATCATTTCTAGCCGGCTGGCCAGTTCCTCCTTGGACTGGATAGGAGGCAACCATGTGCTGGAATCCACTGTGCCTGCGGATGCAACAGAAGGAGACATCATGGCAGATGGCAGAAGGAATGAGTGAGTCCTTCCTTCTTCAAAAGACTCCAGACCTGCCTCCTCCTTCTCCCAGCACTCCCCCTGAGCTGTGGGCATGCTCTCACCTGAACCCTTGGATGCTGCCTGCCGGTCCACCGCCAGGGCCTCCAGCTTCCGGCGCAGGGAGGACAGGTCGAGGGCCTTCCCATGTGCCAGAGATTTCCGCCCCAGTGGGTGGACTCTGCATTTCCGGCAGCAGCTCCACCAGAACGGCCTTGAGGGGGCTTCAGAGATTGCAGACCCTCCTCTGGAGCTGCTCTCCTCTGTCCTGGCAGGCTGGACCTTTGCAGACCGGAACAGAGCTCGCAGGCTCCGCAGCCTAAAAGAGAGGAGGGGGAAAGTGAGAAATGGTGTATGCAGTTCCTTCTCTCTCTTTACAATGCACTCGGCTTAGGCCACTGAAAATCTCCATGAACGACATGTATTTGGTGATACGAGCCTCTCGGGGACAGTGCCTGACCCCATTCTGAATGATGGCCGTTTTGCAACTAGGGCTCCTCCTCCAAGGGGAAGTTCTTCCTCCCACCTACCCGGACTCACAAAACCCCAAATCTGGTTTCTCGTCCCGTAGCCAAACATTTGTGCCTCTTTTGTTCGCTTTTTGTTATGTTTCCAGGTTCATGATTCTTAGGAGCATCCTGATATTTTTGCCCTTTCCAAAGTCCCGGGGAGTAGTGGTCAATCATAGATCTTGAGAGAACCCATTCCACCATGTGGGATCAGGGCAGGGGAAAACATTTCCACAAGTGGCAGACAAATGGGCCTCTGTGGGTAATGCAATTCCTTAAAGGGCCCCTCCTGCAGACTCTATTCCCCAAGCAGCTTCATTGTAAAACAGGTGGCCCAGACAGATGGCAGAACTCCAAGTATTTTGAACTTCAACTCCCAGAAGCCCCTGCGAGCACAGGTAATGGTCAAGATTGCTGTGAGTTGAAGTCCAAAACATCTGGAGATCTTTCTTTCTACCCCTGCCTCAAATCCCTATTCCTAATCCTATGTGTGCTCATGAGGAATTGTGGGATAGACTCAGCTGCCTAGTGCTACCACCACAGCCAAGTTAGCCCACCAAGGCCCATTAATAGGGGAGGGGAGCCACCAAAGGACATCCCCCAGGGGCACCCTCAAGGCTGCAACACCCCGTCTAAGCCAAATTGGTTTGAAAAGAACTGATGCTTCAGAATGAAAATCCTGAGAGTAGAAGGTCAGTCCAAGTTTCCGTTAATCAGACACTAATCCTATGTCAGTACGGATGAAGCATCAATCAAGCCCCTTTTGTTGACCTAGAAGTAGATGCCATTTGCGTGGCAGGGGAGTATCTTTCTGATTCTTTCTTTGCTTTTGTGTCTCTGTTCCTGACAGTGGGAAAGTTCCTTTACCATTTTTATTCATGAATGTTTCCACAGTAACACCCCCCCCCACACACACACACACACAGGGGGCCATATAAGAATGTAAGAAGAGCTACGCTGGACCGGAGAGACCAGAGATTTCTCCAGGGGGAGGAGAAATTCTCCAACAGTTTCTTACAGTTCAGTGTCATCATTGGCAAGGGTTGAAGAACAGCTTCTTTCTCTCTCCCCCCCCCTACTTTCCTACACTGCCTCTGCAAGTGGCAACAGCATCAAGTATTGGCAGCTTGGCCCCCATTTTGCATCCTCCACAATACCCCATCCACCTAGCATCATTCTGACAGTGGCTTTCATCTTTCTGCCTCAGTCTCAGGGCATTTTATAATAGGGATGTGCACTGGATCGGACCCGATCCACGATCCGAGTCCGGTCCAGTGGGAAATCGGATAAATTATCCGATTTCCGATCCCGCAGCTGGATCGGCCGATCCAATCTGAACCGGTCCGAAAAAGCTCCGAACCGGTTCGGCGGATCGGCGGATCGGCGGGCGCCCACTGGCGCCCACCGCCGCTTCCATTGGCGGGCGCCAGCGGGCGCCCGCCGATGAAAGTGGACAGCGGGGGGGGGAGGAGGGGGGCACTTACCTCCTCGGCCCGGTGGCTCCCGTCCGGCGCCGGCGCCTACTACTACTAGCAGGCTCCGCGGCCTGCTCTAGGGTGGCGCGCCGGGTGATGTCATCACCCGGCGCGATACTCTAGAGCAGGCCGCGGAGCCTGCTGGAAGTAGTAGGCGCCGGCGCCGGACGGGAGCCGCCGGGCCAGAAAGGTAAGGAGGGGGTGCGTGGAGGGGAGGAGGGGGCGCGCGGAGGGGGGAGGGGGGCCCTTACCTTTCCGGCCCGGCGGCTCCCGTCCGGCGCCGGCGCCTACTACTACTAGCAGGCTCCGCGGCCTGCTCTAGGGTGGCGCGCCGGGTGATGTCATCACCCGGCGCGCTACTCTAGAGCAGGCCGCGGAGCCTGCTGGAAGTAGTAGGCGCCGGCGCCGGACGGGAGCCGCCGGGCCAGAAAGGTAAGGAGGGGGTGCGTGGAGGGGAGGAGGGGGCGCGCGGAGGGGGGAGGGGGGCCCTTACCTTTCCGGCCCGGCGGCTCCCGTCCGGCGCCGGCGCCTACTACTCCCAGCAGGCTCCGCGGCCTGCTCTAGGATGGCGCGCCGGGTGATGTCATCACCCGGCGCGCTACTCTAGAGCAGGCCGCGGAGCCTGCTGGAAGTAGTAGGCGCCGGCGCCGGACGGGAGCCGCCGGGCCGGAAAGGTAAGGAGGGGGTGCGTGGAGGGGAGGAGGGGGCGCGCGGAGGGGGGAGGGGGGAGGGGGGCCCTTACCTTTCCGGCCCGGCGGCTCCCGTCCGGCGCCGGCGCCTACTACTCCCAGCAGGCTCCGCGGCCTGCTCTAGGATGGCGCGCCGGGTGATGTCATCACCCGGCGCGCTACTCTAGAGCAGGCCGCGGAGCCTGCTGGAAGTAGTAGGCGCCGGCGCCGGACGGGAGCCGCCGGGCCGGAAAGGTAAGGAGGGGGTGCGTGGAGGGGAGGAGGGGGCGCACGGAGGGGGGAGGGGGGAGGGGGGCCCTTACCTGCCCGGCCCGGCGGCTCCCGTCCGGCGCCGGCGCCTACTACTCCCAGCAGGCTCCGCGGCCTGCTCTAGGATGGCGCGCCGGGTGATGTCATCACCCGGCGCGCTACTCGAGAGTAGGCCGCGGAGCCCGCTGGTAGTAGCCGCCGGCGCCGGACGGGCCGAGAAGGTAAGCAGTGGCGGGGAAGGGGGCTTACCCCCCCCCCCGGAGCCATCCGCTTCTATCCGCTGGCGCCCGCGGGCGCCAGCGGATGGAAGCGGGCGGCCCCAGGGGGGATAGGGAGCGCGGGGGAGGGGGTTTACCTGCCGGGGCCGTCCACAGCGGACGGCCCCGGGGGGGGAGGGAGTTAGGCCCCCCCTTACCCACCCGCCGCCATTTTTTCCTCATAGACTTGCATTGCAATGCAAGTCTATGGGGAAAAAAATGGCGGCCGATCCAAAAATGTACGATTTTTGGGTCGGGATCGGACTCGATCCGGTCCGGGGGGCCTCCGATTTTGTCCGAACCGGTCCGGGACAAAATTGGAGGTCCCGATCCGGGTCCCGATCCGATCCGGGGGGTCCGTGCACACCCCTATTTTATAATTCATTTTGAATGCGTGTTGGTGTTGTCTTTGACACTTGAGGTGGCTGAGGGTCCTGCCTGCATTTTCCTTTCTGTTGCACATCTCAACACTGCTCCGCAGTTCCCCAGGCTGCCTGCACTTCCTGCTCTAAAAAGGGCCCGCGGGAGGAATCAATCCATAATGCCTTCCTCTGGGCGAGAAGTGTGGGACGCCAAGGAGGCCACAGGCTGTCAGAGAGGTGACTGTGCAATGAAAAACAGGACATTCACACACATTCCTCAGCTATCTCCTAGGTAAGGGAAGCACAAGAACTCTTAACCAAGCCCACGGGAAGTTCTCCAAAATTCCTCCTCCTTTAATTTTTTTTTTAAAAGCATTTTTTCCCTATCAAATTGAATGGGAATGGTTGAAATTTTCATGGAAGAAATAGTCAGCACAGGACCAGGACCAGAGCATAGGCAAGCATTGGAGAATCCAATGTTAATGGGAAGCCCTTGAGCAGGGCATGAGTACCACAGCAGCACCCTCCTGCTGCTCCTGACCTTTTTCTCTTCGGGATTTTCTATAATCTATAGCCATCACGACTAGTAGGCTTATCTTCCATAACTGGCTTTCAAAAAGCATGTCCACAGTCATTATGACTACAGCAGCTATAAGCACTCAGGGGAGCATTTAACCGCTCATGGCTTGGTTCAATAGGACCATTTCATGCTCTTTTAGAAGGTTGGACATTCATTCATCATTCAGGCTCGACTTCTGCAATACGCTATACATAGGGCTACCTCTGTGCCTAGTCCGGAAACTTCAACTAGTTCAAACTAAGGCTGCCAGGTTGGTCACTGGTACACTTAGGGGGGACCATATTACGCCAGCTTTAAAATCACTCCACTGGCTGCCAATTAGTTCCCAGGCGAAGTACAAAGTGTTGGTCATTACCTTTGAAGCCCTACATGGTTTGGGTCCAGGTTACCTGCGGGATCGCCTACTCCCATACAATCCGCCCCGCACGCTCTGGTCCTCTGGGGAGAACTTACTACAGTCGGCCAAGACTCGGCTGACAACCGTTACCCAGAGAACCTTTTCTCCCGCTGCTCCCAGACTGTGGAATGACCTGCCGGAGGAGACTCGTCAACTTAACAGTCTTTTAGAATTTAAGAAAGCTATAAAGACTGGTCTGTTCCGGCAGGCATAGCCAGTGGAATTTTAGAATGTTTTTAAGATTTTTTATGATGTTTTATTGCTTTTTTAATAATGTGTGCCATATTTTTAATCAATTAAATGTATTTTGTCATATTTTATATTCACTGTTGTTCCCCGCCTCGATCCAAATGGAGAGGCGGGTAAGAAATAAATTTATGATGATGATGATGATTACTATTTTTTGTTGCTTGCATTGTTTATGATTGTATTTTTTTAATGCTGTTCTGAAAATATCCCCCCTCCCATTTTTGTGAAACTGTTTGCTTCCAGCGAAATCAATTCGACTAGTTAGTCTGGTCTTTATGATAAATCAGCTTGATGTAATGGTCAGAGGGTTGGACTGGGACTCAAGAGATCTGAGTCCGAGTTTGCATTCAGCCCACCCTCACTCCGTTGCTCTTGTTACAAAGGGATTTTTATTTAAAGAGTTGCTCAGATAGAATCGCTCCTCTTTCAGGCACCCTTTAGGCAGTTTGCCAAAGCCCTGCTTCCTTCTGGAAAAGTCCCTATGAGGAAGTATACGGATAGTGTGGAGGTTTGTAAAAGGGCTTAAAGGAAGAACACACACACACACACTTTGCCCATTCTTCAACAGATCCTCATCAAGTAAGCAATAACCCTCCCTGCCACACGGAATTTCTCCAAAATTCTCCACTGTTTGCTAAAAAAAAAACAACACACACATCTTTTTACCCCTCCCTCCCATCGAGTGGTCGGGACAAAATCATGGTAAAACTTTCGGCACAGGACTAGTAGTTTTAAATATCACAGTAGCGTTCTCCATCCCGATGCCCTCTACATAATTTGGACCAGAACTATTGAATCCTGACATTCCTGGCTATGGGCCATGCTGGTAGGGGCTGATGGGAGTTGAAGTCCAAAATATCTGGCAGACAACAGGTTAGGGCAAGTAGTGCACAAGACTGTGCTGCCTGTAAGGTCTGTGTGCTAAAGAATGGCTGACTGACAGTGGAGACCCTGGGGCCAAAGTAAGATTAAAAACAATTTTTCCTCAACCATATATTAACCTGGCCATGAGAAAGGAGGGAGAGTCCCCCTAGAGTTCTGAACCATTACATTTAGTGTGAGAAGCAAATATGTAAAAGTCCTACTCACATCTTTGAGGATTCCATGGTTCTTTAAACTCTCCCTCCCACTAACTTACTCTACAACTCCCTCTAAAAACTATTATTCTAATGCCTTTTAAAAACTATTATTCTAACTCTAACCCTCTACTTGGTAACTATCAAACTGTCTAACTAGTTCTAAAAATGATCTATATAAATGAATAAATATTATAAATGAATAAATATTGTAAATGAATAAATAAATAAATAAATAAATAGTATAAATAAATAAACAGATAAATAGGATAAATAACTTCCTAAGTAATCCTAACAAAACTGACTAACACTACTAACTGATCGATAACTCACTCTGACTCAAATTCTCTAACTCTATCTCGCTAACACTCTCTCTCTTCCGCCTTACTACCCACAAAGACCACCTCCCCCCAGAGTCCTCTTGAAGGCCTTCCAGCTGGGGGACGTGTCACAATGGAAGACATCTCACTGTTGCTTAGCAACCCTGCTCAGCCATGGGCTTTGTTCAACTCAGTACTGGTGGTTTTTTGGTAGGACCTATGATTTTACAAGGGGGCGCAATATTTGGCTGGTCTGTTTTGTGCCCCCCAAGTCCTGCCCTTCTCTTCCAAGCAGATGGGTTTCCATGCAGACTCCTGGACACGTGGCTGCTCAGAGAGAGCTTCACCAAGTGAAACCCTCCAACTAGCCAAGGAGCAGACTTGGGTGCCTTCTGTGCAGGGGAGGTGGTCATGTGATTTAAGGCATTAATCGGACTATTGTGGGATTAATTTTACAACCTCTTCCTTAGAGGCTCTTAATATCATTAGTTGCAACAAGATTCTGGTTTTTTTGTACTGCTGCCTCCCAGTTTTTTTCATTCAGTCCTTCCAAACTGTCATCAAGCACTTTGGAAAAGCCCCAAATAAATATTAGTATTCCCTCGTGTACAAAATATTCCTTTAATGAATTAACTTGCTTCATAATTCCTTTTGTCTCTAGGGCTGGTGCCAATGTCATGCTTACGAGATTACTTGAAAGGTTGCCTTCACTCATATCAACCTGCTCACATATTATGATTAGCAAGAGAGGCCTTCTCCTTGGTCCACCTGTGAGAGAACTTGGCCATAAGTGGGAGGCCTACTCTGCAATGGCCCCACATCTCTGGAATAAGTTGCCATCTGGGGCCTTCCATGCTCCATCAGTGCAGGCTTTTAGGGAAGTTTTGAAAACATATACATTTGCTCTGGCCTTCCCTTCTTATGATGCTTGTTGATGCTGTTTTATTGCTGTTTCTTTTGTAGGTTTTTATTGCTGTTTTTATTGCCTGAATGTGTGTTTTCCCCCTCTTCTATACTACATTCCTTTTATGTGTTTTCATTGGTGAACCCTGCTTTGAGAGGGCTTCTGCCCTGAATGGCATCCAGGAAATATTTTAAAGACATCAATGAAGAAATGAGGCTCATAAACCAAGCAAGGAAAGTCTAAAGTTTTCCAAGGGAACCAGTGTCAGTACAAACATTTTTATGAGTTGTTCTAGGGGATTATGTCAGGAGGACAGGCAAATGCTGGGGGATGAAGAATCCCCAGTGTATGGTGCCTTAAGAGAGAAAAAAATGACAAGCAGGTTATGGGGTATAATCCCTCCCAGTAATTCCTGTCCTGTGAGTTTAGTCCATCGGGTCCCTGCCTATCTACACAGTTGAAGGCCATGGAATGGTCAGTGTTGGCACATTATTGTCTGCACTAGACCCTTGGGAGCTACCAAAGACCACTGGAGACAACAGTCTGGTAGATCTAACATGAGATGTATGAGAAATGTAAATGTATGAAATGTAAAAATCCCATTCTGCTTTGCTTCTGTTTTAACTCTGGTAAATAAAGTAGCATTATGTCATCATGGTCCTCTGAGCTCTGTGTCATGTGCACTTTTCTACCATCCTTCCCTGCTCTTTCAGTTGAATGCCAAAGATGAGTCCTGAAACACTTTGAAAGTGCACCTTAAAAGAACACCATTACTGTGTGAAACTAAAAACTGTGCACATATTAAATGACAATAGTTTTTCTTTTCTTTTTAAGTTCTAAAAATATAAATCCATAAATTTGTATTCATCCATCACAATGATAATATATGAAATGAATACATATGAAAATACAATTGTTTTAAGCAATAGAGCATCACCTGCCACGAAGTGGATCTGAGAGCCAAATACATATCCATCTGATGAGAGGGTTTATATGTCCCCAATCGAATGCTGAAAGTATTGTTAGGTCCTCCATCCATTACATGATAGCAGGTGAGCGGTTTTCTTTCAAATTTTGTAATATCAGTCTTTTAGCTGTCAAAAGGGCAGGGAGAATCCATTCACAAGGACCAGTCCTTAATTTCCATGAAGCAGGTCAATAAAAGTTCAGAGTGTGAAACCCGAGGGGTAACTTGTGTTCCAGCTCAGGAATTGCCCCAAATCAGGTTTTGGATATAAGTATTTAGATAAGTGTTCACAAAATTAATACATGCTACAATACACAACGTGAAGTGTGACCATTTTGTTCTCTGGAGGAGATGGCATCCCCAAGATGGGCTCCGAACGCTGCTGTGTGCTCCCGAGAGGAGATCCCAGACATCCCTGTTTCTGTGATGATGAGCTCTTTCTTAGGACATGTCCAAAAGCAGCTCCTCCATGCTGCCATGTGCAAGATCTGTTTTGGTGCAGAAATTCTGTGGTCCCCATGGAGCAAGCAGGAGTCATGGAAATGGTCCTAGACTGAAGGTAGGCAGCACCTTTGCAAGGAGTTGTGGAAAAACTGGATTTCGTGACAAGAGTAGTGAGGAAGGAGATGACTGTAGCTTTTTTCCAGCTTTTTTTCACTGCAAGAAAGCTGCCACAGGTTTCACCAGCGCTGCAACCAGAGGTCAATAGAGGGCACAATCCAGTATGTCAGTGGATGTAAAAGAAGGAAAGACATGGCAGATGTCAGGAGGAATGAGTTGGTCCTTCCATCTTCAAATGAGATGCTGTTGCTTGCCTCTGAATCCTTTTTGACTCAGTCAGCCTGAAAGTCCAGACATGCCTCCGTCTTACCCCATTGGCTTGATTCTCTGTGTCCTCCCAGCAGTTCTCCGTGAGCCCTGGACATCACCTCACCCAAACCCTCTGACCCATTCCATCTAGCCGTCCCCAGGGCGTCCAGCCTTTTGCGAAGGGAGCCCAGGTTGAGCTCCCACCTGTGCTCCTGACGTTTCAAGTTCAGGGGGTGGACTTTGCACTCCTGCCTGAAGTAGCAGAAGTACCTTCTTTTGCCTGCAGAAGGTGCAGCCCCTCCTGGTGTGCTGCTTGCTAGAGCTGTGCACTCCGCTCTGAAAATTTGAGGCTTTGACGGAGCTTCGACAAAGCTTTGAGTTTTCGGAGCAGAGAGGAGGTGGTTTAAAACCATTGAATATGTGCAGAGAGGAGAGGAGCCCTGTTGGAGCTCCGCTCCTTTTCAGATAACTGCTCCATTGTAGTCTATGGAAACTAACAAAAATGCTTACATATCCATCAAAAATGCTTACATATCCATCATTTTTAAAGATAAAGAGATTAAATTTGTCACCATGATAGCTGTTAGGTAGGGCTTTAGTCATCCAGGCTGGTTTGTTTGCTTTCTGCCAGCCTCTCTGTGCCAGCCCACCTCTCTGCCCTCCTGGTGCCTGGGGGATGTAGCTGCCTGGGCTTGATGGGTCAACCCCATGAACCTATGGCATACTTGCTCCCTGTGCTCCATGGCCATAGCTGCCTGCTGCCTTTCCTCCTCTGTGCCTGCCTGGCAGGGCTGGTTTGTGCATTCCTGGCTTTGAATCAAGACTAGGCTGACCATATGAAAAGGAGGACAGGGCTCATGTAACTTTAACAGTTGTAGAGAAAAGGGAATTTCAGCCAGTGTCATTTGTATGCAGTTAGTTCCTGGTGAAATCCCCTCTTCATCACAACAGTTAAAGTTGCAGGGGCCCTGCCTTCTTTTGTATATGGTTACTGTAGTATAGTGCCTGCAACTTTAACTGTTGTGATGAAGAGGGAATTTCACCAGGAACTAATTGCATACAAATGACACTGGCTGAAATTCCCTTTTCTCTACAACTGTTAAAGTTACATGAGTCCTGTCCTCCTTTTCATATGGTCAGCCTAATCAAGACAATCCTTGGGTCACTTATGTCACTGGTTGTTTTGCTTCCTCTTTGCGTAGGTGCCTACTGCCTCTCTGCCAGTCTGCCTGCCTGTCTCTGGAGATCCCCTTGATGTCAAGGGCTGAAACTGCTCAAGCTGCAAGACTTCAAAGGGGAGGTTTGACAACCTGAGTTTGAAAGGTATGGCTGTAGCAGTACTTTTAAAAAATAATTTTAAAACCCCAAACTTTAAAAAAATCCTAAAAATTAAGGGATGAACAGATCTGCTTCAAACGTAGCCCTTGGTGGTGGTGGTGGGGCACATAACAGGGCCTCTGAAGATGATCTCAGCCTCAGGGCAGGTTCTTGCATTGACTGGGAAGATGTGGGTTTTCAAAGAATGGATATTTATTTTGATAACTTGTACGTGGCTCCTCTGGCAAGGTTAGGGTGACCATATGAAAAGGAAGACAGGGCCAGAACTACACCAAGCAAGATATAGTGCTCTGAAAGTGGTTTGGAAACGGTATATGGAATGTGTTATGGGCCCCAATAGCTGTCAGTGCACTTCAATACCATTATAAAGCAGTAGTGTAGATCCTGCCTTTTTCTGCCTGGCTTTTAATTATTTGTAATATATGATTGAAGGTTTTAACTCTGTTCCTTTTGATTTTAAGGCATTTGTTAAAATTTTTGTTATTTGGTGATGTTCAGTTTGGTTCGGATCCTTAATGTAAACTGCTTTGACACCTTGTTAAGGCTAAAAGGTTGCTTAAAACTGCTGTACAAGCTGCTTTTTTATTAGTAGCCTGAGGAGCCGTCCGTCTGGAAGCATCATAAGACAGTTATTGTGCTACTATTGCTTTTGGATCTGTTTCAAATGAATTAACGCAGGTACCTCCAGTGCCCAACAAATCCATCCCTTGCCTCTTCATGCCAGGAAAAGTTTGGCCGTTCAATATTCACCTGTCAAATTCAAGGTGCTATTAAAGCTACATTCATATGCTCACTTACTTGAGAGAAAGTCCACTGAACACAGTGAAGCTTATTTCCAAATAAAGACATAAGAACATAACAGAAGAAGAGCCATGGAGGGTCTTGTGGAAATGAATTCCATAATTTAACTATGTGCTGTGTGAAGAAGTCCTTCCTTTTATCTGCCCTGAATTTCCTTCATGGGAGGACCCCAGGTTCTAGTATTAGGAGAGAGGGAGAAAAATGTCTCCTTGTCCATATTTTCCACACCATACATGATTTTGTGCGCCTCTATCATGTCTCCCCTTACCCTACTTTTCCCCCAAACTAACCAATCCCAGTTGTTGTAACCTTCCTTCAAAGGGGAGATGCTCCAGACCCTTGATCATTTTAGTTGCCTCTTTCTGCACTTTTTCCAGTGCAGATGCATTCTCTTGGGCTACTAATCTGTTTATTGCAATATTCTACAAAGGCTGGGCCAGGCAAATATTTTCGCTACCTCACTGTTATTTTTCGGTCTCTGGTTAGTTGGGGCCCCCCCACAAACTTGATACGACAAGCAAGTTGTTGATAACTATTCCTGCGCTTCAGCACCCAGTTGTCACTGAACACAAAGCTGTTATTTCAGGCTGTCACGAGTGGATCTATTCAACCTAGAACTTACGTCTTTCAGCGTTCCATTGGGCAGAGGCAATGGGGGCAGTTGCCAAGCCATGTTTTAGGCCACTTGGCCAAATGTTTCTAGAGCTAGAAAAAGTGTACAGAAGGGCAACCAAAAATGATTAGGGGACTGGAGCAGCTCCCCTATGAGGGAAGGTTAGAACTTGTGCCGTGCTGAAAATTTCTCCCACATTTTTTGACCATTCTCATTTAATTTGACAGAAAAGTCTGCCCCCCCCCCCCGAAAAGTAATTCAACGGAGAAGAAATTTTATAGAAACTCTCATTGGTTGGGTTCAGGGTTCTTGTGGTTACTTTACGAATGAGGTGGCTGAGGAGCCTGTGTAAGTATCTTGTCTTTCATTTTACAGTCATCTCTCCGGCAGCCTGTACCTTTCCCAGCTTCCCACATTTTATTTATTAATTTCTATACCACTGGTAGGGTGACCAGGGGCCTTGCCTTCTTTTGTATGTGGTCACTTTAATATAGTGCCTGCAACTTTAACTGTTGTGATGAAGAGGGAATATCACCAGGAACTAATTGCATACAAATGACACTGGCTGAAATTCCCTTTTCGCTACAACTGTTAAAGTTACATGAGCCCTGACCTGGATTTTATCTGGTCACCCTATATACCACTCAATAGCCAAAGCTCCCTGAGCGATTTACAAAAATTAATACATTTTATACAGTGGCCGCCTTTCCTCTTTTCCCCCACAATGCTCCAGAACAACCCTAGGTATGAAGGAGAAACATGCTACAAACCCTGGCAATGCTGAGCCCTGCATGTGAGAAACTGTTGGAGAATTTCTCCACCCTACTGGAAAAATTCAGTGAAGTTGTTCCCCCAATTTCTCTGACCACAAATTGAGTGGAGAATTTTGAGAGGTCATCCATGCGCAGCTCTAGTTACAATGTTTGGAGCTCTTCACTTTAGAAAAAAGGCGAGGTGGGGTCATGACAGACGTGCATAAAATTATGTCTGATATGGACAAAGCGAATAGGCCTCTCTCATCATACTAGAACCCGGGGCCATCCAATGAAGCTGAATGGAGGGAGATTCAGGACAAACAAAAGAAAATACTTCTTTGCATAGTGCATACTTAAACTAAGTACTTCGCTACCACAAGAGGTAGTGATGGCCTCCAACCTAGATGGCTGGCGATTAGACAAATTCAGTGGCTGCTAATCTTGATGGCAATATATTACCTCTGGTATTGGAGGCAGTATGCCTCTGTATGCCAGTCACTGGGAAACAACAGGAGGAAAAGAATATTGAACTCATGTCCTGCTTGTGGGCTTCCTACAGGCCTCTGGTCGGCCACTGTGGGGAACTGTATGCAGAACAAGGCAACCCTTTGGTCATTTCCATCTTCTCCATCCTATGCTTATTGGGATAATTATTAGGGGTGTGCACGGACCCCCCGGATCGGATCGGGACCCGGATCGGGACCTCCAATTTTGTCCCGGACCGGTTCGGACAAAATCGGAGGCCCCCCGGACCGGATCGAGTCCGATCCCGACCCAAAAATCGTACATTTTTGGATCGGCCGCCATTTTTTTCCCCATAGACTTGCATTGCAATGCAAGTCTATGAGGAAAAAATGGCGGCGGGTGGGTAAGGGGGGGCCTAACTCCCTCCCCCCCCGGGGCCGTCCGCTGTGGACGGCCCCGGCAGGTAAGCCCCCTCCCCCGCGCTCCCTACCCCCCCTGGGGCCGCCCGCTTCCATCCGCTGGCGCCCGCGGGCGCCAGCGGATAGAAGCGGACGGCTCGGGGGGGGTAAGCCCCCTTCCCCGCCACTGCTTACCTTCTCGGCCCGTCCGCTCCCGTCCGGCGCCGGCGGCTACTACCAGCGGGCTCCGCGGCCTACTCTCGAGTAGCGCGCCGGGTGATGACATCACCCGGCGCGCCACCCTGGAGCAGGCCGCGGAGCCTGCTGGTAGTAGTAGGCGCCGGCGCCGGACGGGAGCCACCGGGCCGGGCAGGTAAGGGCCCCCCTCCCCCCTCCGCGCGCCCCCTCCTCCCCTCCACGCACCCCCTCCTTACCTTCCCGGCCCGGCGGCTCCCGGCCGGCGCCGGCGCCTACTACTTCCAGCAGGCTCCGCGGCCTGCTCTAGAGTAGCGCGCCGGGTGATGACATCACCCGGCGCGCCACCCTAGAGCAGGCCGCGGAGCCTGCTGGGAGTAGTAGGCGCCGGCGCCGGACGGGAGCCGCCGGGCCAGGCAGGTAAGGGCCCCCCTCCCCCCTCCCCCCTCCGCGCGCCCCCTCCTCCCCTCCACGCACCCCCTCCTTACCTTCCCGGCCCGGCGGCTCCCGGCCGGCGCCGGCGCCTACTACTTCCAGCAGGCTCCGCGGCCTGCTCTAGAGTAGCGCGCCGGGTGATGACATCACCCGGCGCGCCACCCTAGAGCAGGCCGCGGAGCCTGCTGGGAGTAGTAGACGCCGCCGCCGGACGGGAGCCGCCGGGCTGGGAAGGTAAGGGCCCCCCTCCCCCCTCCGCACGCCCCCTCCTCCCCTCCACGCAGCCCCTCCTTACCTTCCCGGCCCGGCGGCTCCCGGCCGGCGCCGGCGCCTACTACTACCAGCAGGCTCCGCGGCCTGCTCTGGAGTAGCGCGCCGGGTGATGACATCACCCGGCGCGCCACCCTAGAGCAGGCCGCGGAGCCTGCTAGTAGTAGTAGGCGCCGGACGGGAGCCACCGGGCCGAGAAGGTAAGCGCCCCCCTCCTCCCCCCCCCGCTGTCCACTTTCATCGGCGGGCGCGCGCTGGCGCCCGCCAATGGAAGCGGCGGTGGGCGCCAGTGGGCGCCCGCCGATCCGCCGATCCGCCGAACCAGTTCGGAGCTTTTTCGGACCGGTTCGGATTGGATCGGCCGATCCAGCTGCGGGATCGGAAATCGGATAATTTATCCGATTTCCCACTGGACCGGACTCGGATCGTGGATCAGGTCCGATCCAGTGCACATCCCTAATAATTATACCAATGAGAATCAATGGGCAATTCAATTCCATAGCATTTCACATTTTATACATTAAATTAGAGGATGGTTTGGGATTTGGAACCATTTCTGTTCTTTATTATCAGATTTGAGTACCTCACATTATGCCTGAAAAATTGGTTCTCTCCATGATGTTGGTGGCCCTTATGAAAAAGAGCTCCTGGAGATTATATCAAACAGAGCCTCTTTGTGCTCTCTCCTGAAGATTTTTAAAAAAAAAAAACCATGTGCTTGTTTCATTTTACTGAAGACTATTATAGAGACTGAATTCTAAGGGTCCACCTTGAATTTGGGGAAGTGAGGAGAGGGAAGGATAACAAGGTGGTGATGTTTTAGTTGATTGAACCTGTTTGATTGTTCTTGGCTGAATTCAACATCTTTCACATTTTGGGTAGTTCAATCTGTTTCTTAACACAGCTAGTCCTCCAAATAGAAAAATCCTAACAATATATTTTATTTGAGCCTTTTGAGTGGCCTTATTGAAATACTTCAGCTGCAGTGCAAGAAGAACTACTAGGAATTATTGTTAAGGAAAAATTCTGTCCTGCCTGAATACCTATTCAATTGGAAAGGGTTTTTTTTCACCCTCAATCATTTGTTCCTGTATGAAGCAAACCTTGTGCTCTTTTTAACATCTTTAAACATTTTTGCTTTTGAAAAATCTTTAATTTGTTCTTGATGTGACAGGTGTCAGAACAAACGTGTGTTTTTAAAAGAGCATCAACAAAATACAATAGATACCCAGACTATACTTCTATTCTCAAAGTTTAATAACAGCTGGAGGCACACTCCCATCTAATCGCCTTCCAAGTAAGTTACATCTGCATCTAATAAAGCAGCTCCAACCTGATGCTCTCCAGATGTGTTGGACCACAACTCCCATGCTGGCTAGGGGACGTTAGGAGTTATAGTCACCCAGGTTATGGAAATCTGTAATAAAGTTTAGTCACTGTATAAACTGAGTCCATATTGTCTTTGACTGGGTTCACACAACACTCTAAACCACACTCAATGGTTGAATGTAAGTTGTTGTTGAACTGTGAGTTAGCATATTGTCTGAACCCAGGACATTTCCCGCAGTGTGGCTTGTTAACCATGCAGTGTGGCTTATTTTTCTAAAACAAGCTACCTTGAGAACCCATGGTTTGTTGTTGGGGTGGTTAACAAATCACACTGCATAGTTAACAAGCCACCCACTGGAAAATGTCTTGGGTTCAGACAACACACTGACCCAATCAAACAACCACCGTATAACAACAATAACCCCCACACAACCACTGAGCCCCATTTCTGAATCAATATGTGCCTTTACATTTTTATTACCTATAATGTAATCACTCAGTGCTTGGATCCTGTTAAACAATGAAAGAAACATGTAATTCCATCCAACGTTTCAGAGATGACAATAGGGACGCATGTGAATTTAGGGAAGAATGAATCAGTTTATTCTGTTCTGTGTAAGTTTTGCATGTGTTCATTTGTAAGTCTATTCTATCCTCTTTCCACCTCAATCTGCAATTTCTTTAGACAAACACATGAAAATTCACATTTTAATGTATTTTTTCACAAAGTATGCATTCTTATATGCAGTTTGCTATAAAATGTGCATTTTTGTATGCCTTTTCACCTAAAAATACTCAGTTATATTTTTCTGATCTAAGAAATGTATCACAGAATTCAGAGAAGTCAAAAAGCTAAAGGACAAGTGCATTCTGATACATGTATTGGTCCAGAAAGTACAAATCATTGGTTTCGGTCAAAAATGCCGACCCAAACAACATTCTTAATTGTATTACCCCTAATTTCACACTATGACACATTATTATATGGGCTCTTCATTGTTTTCCCTACACTAACCACTCATTTACTTTACAATGGTCTGTCCAGCCATGCACTCAGTTGTGAAGCACCACGTCATCAAACTGATCAAAACATATTTTTAAACTACACCCCAAATGAACTCTTGCCCTGCCTTGATCCTATACACATTTAATTAGAAGTAAAAGTGTTTAGGATTGAGGCCTTGGATATGGAATACTGGGACACCTTTTGTTGACCCCAAGGATAACTGATCATAGCTGCAGTTATATGTACTCTTACTTGGAATTCAGTTTGGGGATTTTCTTCCCAAAACCAAAAGGCAGCCAAGAACAGAAACATGGTCTGTTCAGACAATGCACTAAGCCATGGTTAGGGTGCTACCCTTTTTGCAGCAAATAGTGACCGTACTTAAACCATGCTTATGTAGCCACCATGGTTAGGAATTGTTCACACTATATGCGAAGTCATGGTTCACATGACATGGTAAGCCATAATATTTAGCTCAAAATGCTCAACCGCTGTGGCTTAGCATGTCATCTGAACAGGGTCACAGTCTTTTATCAGCAAGAGTTGCAGAAAGTAGGGACTGCCTGTGATCCACTGGAACACTTGGGGGCCATGATATGCAGGTGTCTCCTATGACCAGTAATAGAAAAATGCAAGTCCCCATTGCTTGTGGTACTGAGTAAATTTATATCTAGAATTACCATTAAAATAACATGCCACCTTTTTACAAACGGAAGTGAAAATTACATAGAGTCACATCTTCATGGTTTTGAAACTGTTCTTAGGTTATTTTTTGGCAGAAGGCCAAACAACATGTTATGCTAATTGCATAGCATGTAGCTGAGCCTGATGGATTTATCTTAGGGTGACTAGATAAAATCCAGGTCAGGACTCATGTAACTTTAACAGTTGTAGAGAAAAGGGAAGTTCAGCCAGTGTCATTTGTATGCAATTAGTTCCTGGTGATATTCCCTCTTCATCACAACAGTTAAAGTTGCAGGCACTATACTAGAGTGACCATATACAAAAGAAGGCAGGGCCCCTGCAACTTTAATTGTTGTGATGAAGAGGGAATTTCACCAGGAACTAATTGCATACAAATGACACTGGCTGAAATGCCCTTTTCTCTACAACTGTTAAAGTTACATGAGCCCTGACCTAGATTTTATCTGGTCGCCCTAATTTATCTACTCTTATGTAAGCGTGTGTGACTCCAATTCACACTGGGACCACCACATTCTGGTAGGGGAGAATTGAACCTTCCCTCCCCTTCCCCCCCCCCCCGAAATTCCACCCAAACCCCCATGGGGTGAGGTGGAGATGAAAAAGAGAAGAAGAGAAAGAGGGTGGAGTTTTGAGGAAAACTGGGTAGGGGGGAAGGTTTAATCCTCCCCTCCAGAGCGTGGTGGTCCCAATCTGAATTGGGGCCATGCACACTTACATGAGAGTAAAAAGAAAGAGATAAACCTCAGCTACATGCAACACGATTAGCCTAATGTGTAGTCTGGCTCAGAACCCCCCCCCCCCACTTGCAGAATGTTATGGTGATGGCTACTGTCTTTGTTGGATTTTTAAAATGCTTAGACATGTCCATAGAGAAATAGGTGTATCAGCTGCTAAGAGCCACGATAACCTTTGCGTAGTAGGTGGGGGAACAAACAACAGGACAAAAGGGCTTCCCTCACGAGCTTCCCAGAAGCATCTGTCCCTCCACTGTTAGGAACAAAATCCTAGATTAGATGGACCCTTGGTGTGATCCAGCAAGGTTCTTCTTCTGTTCTCATCTGATTAGCTCTAAGCCTCCAGGTGACAGTCATTTTGGTATCTTAATTGCATCAAACTGGGAACTACTAATAACCAGCCTGGCAATTGACTGTAGCGGCTTTTAACAACGTTATGGGAGGTGTTGACTTACAGAGGTCTTGCTGTAATTGACCTAAATAGTTTAAAAATCTGATTCCGTGACAATTGATTTGAGTATGCATCTGACACCGACATCTAGGCAAATAGCCTTAACTGTTGAGCTTGCCCTTTTGACACAATTACGGTTAATATTTAGAAATGCTTTGAAGTAGCTGAATGCTACATAGCTGAGAACTGTTACTACTCATTAACTCTGATTTGCTTCACCTGCGGTGGTGGTGGGGAGAGGGGGAGGGACACACTCATTATCTCACAACTTGTACAGCCCTGCCATACCTATCATTGAAGCCTTGGGAATAAAATATTCTTGATCTTCTCGTATATTCACCCAGAGGCTTTCTGAGTCCTCCCACTAGTCCTGTCACACACACACACCTCTTTTCTTTTTTTAGTGAGCATCTTGGGGATTCTCAAGCACTCTCCTGATTTCTGAAACTTACGCTGAAGGTCCTCCGTTGTGTAATGAATAAGTGCTTATCTGCCTGACCTTGTATTCTTTTCGTCCTGACAACAGGCTTTGCTCCTTTTGTCCCTTCTGATTACATCTCATCATGAATGCTTCTATTTCTTTCAGCCAGCTATCACTTGAAGTTCCTTGAATTAATCCCATTCCCCCACTGATTTAGGGGATTTTTTTTCCCAAGATCTTAGCTCTAAACCTCACTCAAAACATTCTCCGCTATTTTTCTCCTTAGAAGCCAGAGGGTTAAGAAGATCTCTTCCTTACTGAATTGTGTGTTCAGGTAGCCAAGAGTCGACATTTTAAAAAAATAATGTCTAAAACATTCTAATTAAAACTGCAAAAGGGAAGTGGGATAATCATGGGGTAGGCAAGTAAGTCACCACTGCATTCCTAATCAGAGACACCAAGTGGGTAGAAGAGGGCAGAGGTTCGAGATACACAAATTAAAAATAGTTGTTCATATCAACAAATTAACCCAAAACTCAAGGAGGTCAATTACCAGTACATTATGTGTCTCATTAGTCATTTCCCCCAACACACAGTACACATGAATGTATCATTCCTTATCCAGACTCAGAGAGTCTCTCTCAGAATCAGTAATTTGAACAAACTGCTTTCCCTGCCCCCTACTTCAAATTCCAAGCTTGTTGCTTCTGTGATTACTTTTCCCATCATAGGATGACACAAAATTACTGAAATAAGCTATGCAAGAAAATGAAAGGGGGTGGAATGTTATTACTTTTCATGATGTTATTGTGAAATCCCAACAATTTAACAAATGTATATCCTTAAAAATAAGGGTGGGGAACTAGTGGACCTCCAGATTTTGTTGGATTACAACTCCCATCAGCCCCAGCCAGCATGGCCCATGGTACAACAACATCTGGAGGGTCACAGTTTCCCCATTCCTTTAAATACTATGGGCCCACTCATGAAGGTGTAATGGGTTTGTGGAGTCTTAGAACGTCTTAGAACGCCATTTCCCAACAGCCCCTTCTGGGATCTACTGGTGAGGAAAGAAGGTAAAAACTACTTATTGCTTGACATGTCAGGGTGATTGCTAGAACCCATCACAGTTAGTACAATGGTCCCTAACACTTCCCTTCAGTCCTGATTACGCAGGCATGCTGCCTAATGTATCCTGACGAGCCATACATACTGCTGGGGCTATCCACAGGTAGCTCCAATCAGAAATTCAGCCATTGTTGGCTGTACAGAAAAAGGACCAGAATTGGATTTAGGCTCCACTACTCCTTCAACCATCCAAACAACTGGTTAGCACTATTGTCAAGTATCTAACTGGGCTACAGGCAGCCCTGGCTGCTGAGGACAGGGTGCAGGAGCTTCCCAGGCTGCCTCTACAAGAGGCATTTAAAGCTCTTTCAAGGCGCATTTAAAAATTTCCCTCTACAAGAACGGAGCGCAAATCGGGCGTAGAAGCACATTTTCTCTCCGATTATTCGCATTATCAAATTTTGCTCCGGCCATTAAAGCGCATTTTGCCTATGTGAACAAGCGATTCTCTGCATGTCAACAGTTTAAATCGCGTTTCGGTTGTCCAGTAATGCACTTCGCCGCTTCTCGTACAGAGGTATTAGGTGTAAATGCGCTTCTGCAAATATGCGCATAATCGCCTAACCAGGCATAAAGGCGAATTCTTGTAGATGAGGCCCCAGTCTTCCTGACCGTGTTTGAAGTGGGAAGATCTCAAGATGTTTCTTCTCAACACTGGTGTATGACAATAGTCTTGTGAAAGTATTCCCAGCTGTTATGATCTTCCTGGGTTCCTGTGTACTTTATGGAACACCCCCGCCCATGTGGCAACACCTGCCCTGCCCATATTTTGTGGATCCATTCTTCTAAAACAAATACCTGTGCCCGAAATTGGCATCACCAGGCTCTACTGACCAGTTTCCTACGGCTACTCATGGAATGACACTCTATAGTCCCTCCTGTAGTCAATGACATATGGCATTCTTGAGAAGGGCCCGAAATAAGACATCAGAGTATATTCAAAGCTTTTCTTTCTTCTTTATCCATCTGCTTTTGAGTGCCTGTCACAAAGGCTTAATGGGCATTTGTCATCTGAAAGGGATAGTCAATAGTTGGATACTATGAAGCCTTCAAGCAAACTGACACAGCTGTCAGTCGGACACATTGTGCCCACCCTGTTTGAGTGAAACCATGCCCTCTGACACCACTACACATGGCCCTTCTCAGAGGCACCCCTATAGCCCCATGTTGGAGGGACCACCCCATTCCCCTGATGGGGGCATAGCAAGGGGAAGGGAGCAGCTATATAACTCTGGCCCTTTCCACACCAGGCATTTTACCTGGGATGGACCCCAGCTGGTCCCTGTGCGCCGATGGTGTGGATTAGGTACTTCTGGGATCACCCTCCCTCCTTCTACACACCTATGGTATAGAAAGGGCCTCTGTCTCTTGGAGTATTCCCCCAATTAATTGATAAATTTAAACAAATTTCAGCCTGGACATTCCTAGGGTCCCCTTAGTATGCATGTCAAGTCAGAGATGTCTAGTCTATATGGTCTTGAGGCCGTGACACTGACAGACACACATTTTCCATTATTATTAAAATAATAATCACTCACACTGTAATGTGGGGATTAACAAATGGACAGCAAAAGTGGACTTTCAGAGATCTTAGAGCTGCAAAGAGACTCTTAGTTCAAGTTTAGAAGGATATACACACCCCCACCCATCATTCAATAGTGGAAAGATCTTTACATTAATGTATATATTTTAAATAGAAGGATTGGCTTTTCTTTTTGTTATTAGTCTCGGGAATGGTTCTTGTACTTATGCTATTTTTCTAAGTTTTTTGCTTCACCCTCCTCCCACACTGTTGCTTTTGTTTTATGCCCCCTTTCACCTTTTTGTTTTTTTATATATATAATTGCAAATTTTAAAAAAATCAAAATAGATCACACACATGCAGAGGAATAATAAGGTGCCTGTGAGCATAGGCAGAGCTAATTTCCCTTGTCACTCAGTAGCCCTTATTACCTGGAATTAGCAGGCAGATGATGATGATGTCTAGATAGTACAGTGTGCTATACAAAAGGAAAACATACACACTCAAGTATTGACTCTTAAATCTACACAACGTTAGTAATTCTTCTTCAAGGAATGACTTCTGAGGGAATAGACCTGGGAAAGAAGAGCCAAACGGCAAATGGTCTCAGCGAGGCCAATGGAGTTGTCCTCAGTGTCTCTCCTCTCCCTCAGATGTAGGAAGATGAAATGGCATCATAAGCCAGAGATGCTGAGTTCCAGCCAGAAGTCCTCCGCAGCATCTTCCTGGGGATTCCATACCGACAGTGGGCATGATGTCTTTAGATCACACTCTTTGTGGTTCATTTATTTATGTTTTACCACTTAGCATCATTTTCATGGCATAGGCCTTCTTGAAAGAAAATGAATGCTTTGCTCTTACTTCCATTTCATCTGTAAAATGTCTGTGAGCGGCTCAGGCACCTGCTGTGTCATGCCATCTGTCTTGGTGGTGGCAGTCAGAAGTGTTCATGAATTCCGGGTTTGCTGGCAGGGAAGCTCAAACAGGTGCCATAAAAGTGTAGCTGTGTGCAGTCAATCAATCAGAGCTTACATCTTTATATTCCTGTTCATGTGAAGAAGTCTGGGCTCTTCAAAGAGAAAAATGTCACTCCTGTAGAAGGATGATGCTGTTAATCAGAATAAAGGTTTGGAAGAAGGCGAGAGCTTGATTAAATTCAAACTTGGGGTACAAGAGCAAATCAATACCAGCTATCTATTAATAACTAAGGTCTGGAAAGCCTTTTAGTTCTGAAATGATCTCTGTAGAACAGTGGTGGAAGCAGAAAATCTCAGATTTTTCAAAGAAGCTGGCTGAATGTATGAGTATTGTCTGTTTTTTTTAAAAAAAAAATGTAATCAGTTTGACTTCATGAGGGCCAGCTGCATGTATGGACCATATAGAACATGGGCCATTCAGACCATCAGAAGTTGGATGAGAAGCAATGACTTGGTGCCAGAGCACGGAGACAAATTACATTCTCAGTGTCACAAGAACAATTGCTCTGTATAACTAAGCATCTCCTCTCCCTCCCTGATTTCTGAAACGTCAGAGGTGGTCACAATTGGGAATATAATAGTAGATGGGACAGATTTGTGCTAAATAATTCTGTGGTGCACATTTCTTGACAACACTATGGAAAATTGCTATTTTCACACTTAGGACTAACATCCCTCTGTTGGGGATTGGGAGATATTGGTTTCACCCTATTCAGATTGACTGGTTTGTTGTTATCCTTCTCCTATGATAATATTGCCATTAAACATTTCATTTTTGTAGCACTTTATAAGCACCTACATTTCTCAGTGCAACTACACTTGTGTAGTTTTGTGTTCCCTATGCATTTTCCCATTAGGGTTGTACAGTTTTTGTAAAATCCATTCTGTCTGTGTTTCATAGATGGTCAGGTGCCTTTCATTTCGTCGTCCACTGATTGGCAGAATCAGGATTTCTTCCAGTTTCCTGAATTTGTGCAAATTCAAACTTGCCAAAATGTGCAAATCCTCCCAAAATGTGCAAATCCCCTCAAAATGCATACATTCATGCCTATGGGAGTAATGTGCATTTTTGTCAGGTGTGGGTTGTTGTTGTTGTTGTTGTGGTTGTGGTTATTGTTGTTTTTAACTTATTTCTCTACTACTAAATTTGTGTAAAAATCTGGCATTTTTTTAAAAAAATGGACCACAAGGCCAAATAATCCATGCAACTCGGAAAAAGCCAATTGACTGTGGAATCTACAGGTTGGCTCCATAAAATTCAAACTCATTTGATTCCATTGCAGATTTCTCCAACATCCCTAATTGCCATGCTGAAAACAAATGTTGCATCTATTCTATATTCCCTTGCAAGTAGAAAGTATTAATAATGTTGCCCGCAACATTTGCTATTGCCCCCTTTGACAATGTCCAACCTCCTGCTTCCACCCCCAAGTGTGTATGCTGTTGAGCCAGCACCTTGTTCTGCTGGCTCTTTGCCTCCCTTTCAATCTCTACAGGCTCTTCATAATCACTTTTCGGTTGTCTATCCCTGCTACTTTAATTAGTTTTAGCACATCACAAACACGAGGAGACATAATTCAACTTCTATTTGGAGATAATGTCATCTTGGCGGGAAATAAACAAACAGCCAAGCTACAGGCTCTGGAAGGACACTTGATTCGTTCATGGTTCAGTTTCTGGCTGGTTCTGACTAAAATCCAGAGTGGATTCACAGCCCCACCAAAATCAGAGCCAACAGCCTCCACTGGGTTTAACTCCCAACTTCTCCAGGTAAGACTGGGAAAGGACCCCGGCCTGAAACCCTGGAAAGCTTCTGGCAGTCAGTGCAAACAAAACAGCTCGATCGGCCAGTGGCATGACTTGGTATGACGCAGCTTCCTTTGTTCTTGTGTTCTTAGTTTGTGATGCGTGTATGCTCAAAGAAGTCACATATATTCCCTCTTCATTTTCAAATTCCAGTCAAGGTTTCTAAGGTTAGAGGCAGATGGTGGTTTTTAAGAGTCATCAGTGGCATGGCAGATACATCCCTGTCCTTGATTTACACATCCATTCGTTTGATTCCTCTGCTGTCTACTGTCCGACCAGTTTTGTGGGCACTGTTCAAAGAACTCCAAAGATGTGTAAAACATCTGAAGGTGGAACCATGGGAGAAGTGTGTCCCCACCCTGCCAACGATGCTTCTTTCATGCAATCTTTGAAATAAACATTCCGAAAAATAAATTGTAGGTCAGTAGTAGGGATCAGGGAGAAATTTGTCCAGCTCGCGTTTAAACCAATATGTGATCCAAAACTCAGTTATTTTTCAAAACTCAGACTTCTCTGTATTTTGTAATGGAATTTTCCAGTCCAAAAATTGTGTATAAAAATGTGTATATTAGGGGAATGTGCACACTAAAATGTGCAAATTAGTGAAAATAATGTTCATATTAAGAAAACTGCTCACAAAAAAGTATGTATTAGGCAAAATTGTGCATCAAATTTGTGTACAATTTTAGTACAAAATCCCTGACAAATGTATATAACTTTTTAAAAATGATTCTCATGCAAAAATTTAAAATAATTCTCAAAGTTTGGGACAAACTGAAATTGAGATTGAAAAAAAGGAGAAACAGAGAGAAACCGGAATTGACGGTTTCATCTATCCCTAGTCTGCTGCCGCCATATTCAGCATGTTAAGAGCATCCCCCACATGGCTAAAATGTCTACACAGAGGTAAGAGAGTGAAGACATTCCTCATTGCTCCATTTTACCAGTTTCTGAAGGACTCGCCATACTGTCAACAGAATGCCAGAGCGTTCCAGAACTGGCACCTAAAAGGTACCTCCTGCAGAGGAAGTGCCATCCGCAGTGCTTGGTTGGCTGGCAATCAAGATGGACAACATTCCTGCCAAGCACCTGTGTTTTAGGGCAGGAGTCCAATCAATGTGAGCCTGCACCATTCCATTTTGACAGGTGGGGATTTGTGAATGCGACTAAGAGCCTACATACGGCATTGTACTTGGATTCATGACAAATATTGAGGGCAGGGTTGCCAACCAATCTTAGCTCTGACTGGTTCAAGAACCTTACTATTAAAGGATGTTCCCGTCACTAATCTAGATGCAAATTGATTAAGAGCACAATCCTATGCATGTTTAGACAGAAAATAAAGCCCTACAACTCCCAGCATGCCTCAACCAGCCATGCTGGCCCAGCTGTGCATATGGGAGGAGATTGGCATAGGCTCTAATGGGCAATCCCTATTTACCAGTGGCAGGGGCTCTTTTATGATACCCTTCCCTGGTGCAAGGCCTGAAGCAGAGAAGCAAATGTTGCTGTCTGAGGCTACGAAGCAAGTGGCGCCTCTCTCCAAGTCAAAGTTAGGGTGGCCAAGTATCTTTCTTTACAAAGGACAGTCCTTTATTTGAAGGGCTGTCAAAAATAGTCCTCTAAATGAAGGCATCCCCTGTTTGTAGGGCTGTCTGGTCCAATTCCCATGTAAAGATAAAGAACCATCAGGAGGGAGAGCTTGAAGAGGCCTTGAAATGACCCATCAACAGTAAGCACCAGAACAGCAGACTGAACAGGGACACAAAGTCATTGAGTCACATTCTTCCCTACTATGCTGAGAAGTACTGTATTTCTATTTAAATTATAGTAATTATCATAGCAAATTAGCATCTGTAGATCAATTAGCATAAGTAAATTGTATGCAGATCTGTGTGCCCCCACCCCTTTTGATCTCTTTTTTGGTGCTGCCGTCCTAGGCAAGGTACGTAACACCCAAGGCTGGTCAAGTTAGTTTGGTACTTGGGGGAGAACATTCCACAAGTGCCTGCCCCCCTCCCTGGCAATAAAAATACCATTACATTAAATAACTAACAATTTGTTACCTTTTATTGACACCTCAAATTGTCGGCCTGAAACAGCCACCTCCACCTAAATCCCTGTCCTAAAAGATCCAATCACCCACGTGGCTTTTTAATCTGTGAAGGGCAGACTAGTGCAGAGTAAATGAATACAGAAAATAGTGGACAGTAAAGAACCATCAGCACTGTGTACTAATGGAAGTGGGGGTGGGCTCTTGGAGATGTCCTTGCTACGAGAATAGGGACATTATAAACATGTTCCCACAGGTGTGCGCAAGGGGTGTGCCGGGTGTGCCCAGGCACACCCTGATGCCTTAAGCAATAAGTACTGAATTAAGGGGGCCACTGAGTACAGATCCAGATACAGTGAGAATGGATCTCCTGCTGCTCTCTGGCAGCTCTGCCACTGCACTGAAGAACTGCTGCCCCTGACAAAGCACTGTTGCTCCCGGCAGCAGGAGCAAAAAGGAATCTCTCTGCCGGGAGCTACACCGCCTCAGCCACTAAGCCACTGCTGGGCTGGAGCTTATGATACTTATGACTGAGTATTCAATAAATGTTCACTTTTTTTAAAAAAATAATTCCCTGGGTGCACACCCTAATGAAATGTGTTGCACATGCCTATGCATGTCCCTAATTTCATCTGCGAAACGTTGAAGACTGGTTTGCCACTGACATCAGTAACTGGAGAGTCCACTTGTAATAACCTAAGAAACTTTCACCATACATCATCACTAGGATTTCAGAAACAAACGAACTTTTTGTTACATCCAACTACCCGTGGCTGTATGGGTAACCACTTGCTGGGTGATTTCAACAAAGCCACCACAGAGTGAAACTAGAGGCATTCCTCTCATTGCAAATAGCAGTCACGAGGTGTGTGTGACTCCACTTGGGACAGCAGTGAGGTCAACGAGTTAAATCCCACCTCCCTACACACCACAGTCCCAACCTGGTTCCCCCTCCCCATGCTGGTTATTTAACAAAGATTGCAATGCCAATCTACATGACAAACATCACGTCTAGTTTGGCCTGTGGTTTCATGACTAAATGGGAATCATGATCAGCAGCTCCCCTCAAAGGCTCAGAAGGTCCTATATTTGTTCCATGCCTCTAAGATACCCTGGTTTGGATCTGGACTTAGTCATATTGAGAACAGGCCCATTGAAATCAGTGGGGTGTAAGTTTGACATGAGTAGTGTGGCAACTTATGACTCACCAAAGAAGGGGATAACAGAGATGTGCATAAAATGTGCATATGGTCATTTATATGTATAGATGCAAATTTAGACAACATTAGTGTTGCTGTTGTTATAGGTATATGGCACATCTCACAATAGTGTGGAAGACTGTGAGTAGGAGACCTGTGTGCCTTGCTCAGTCTGCTGTCCATGTGCTGTTAATGGGCAACTTCCAGGACTAGCTCTTCCTTCTGATGGTTCTTTATCTTTAAACTGGATTTGTTTTGGGCAGCCCATCGAAGAGAGGGCTTCAAAATAGAGGATTGTCCTCTGGCAGCCCTTCAAACAGAGGACTGTCCTCTGTAAAAAAAGATCCAACCCTCCATGTTTGCTGCATAATCTCTACCACCGAGATAAGGCATCTCCCAAATGATATCATTTTTTTAAAAAAAATTACACATCTCTGTCGGTCCAGCTTGATTGTAGCCACCTTGAAAAACCTCAATAAACCTCTTCTGAGGATACCTTTAATTCCTCCATGCAGAATCCTTCAAATTTCTTTAATGAAACTTGTCCGTGTTCCACAGAAAATCTACTTCTGAGTACTACTACTGGCAGAACAGGGAATAGGACAAGATCAATACCCCCAAAGGGCTAAATTAAATCCTGGCCAGGAACAGGAATCGGCTGTTGGTCCTGAGGTTCCCTGTTGTTTGCTTTAGATTTCTCAGCAACACCAATGCATAAAAAATATGCTGTAAGAGGAAAAAGTCTCCTGAATGTTAGTTTGTTCAGTTTTGTTTTAGAAATGGCTTTGAATATTTTCCCGTTCCTGTGCAATCTACCAATTTCCCATAACACTACACTCACATTTAGTCTTAGAAGCACAGTGCGGCAGGCTGGAAAATATTTATAGCTCCCTAGTAGACACACAAATATAACACAGCAATCATGTGCTCAGTTTTTTACCGGAGGTGTAACAGATTTCTGCCAGTCTTACACACCTAGTAGGTTGTTTATCGAGAGCCTAGAGCTCAATGATAGAAAGACAGTGGCATCCTTTTCCTACACAGTGAGCACAGCCTTTTTTAGGGTCATAAATCAAATTCAAAGTTGCTTACATTTTATTTTGATTTTATCGCTTGGAATAAGCATGCCACATATTGTTAAATTAATTGACATTTTCTGTGAATGTTTGGTTTGTCTTTACTTTTCGACACGAAAATCATATATCTCTCTGTTTTGTCATCTACATTCTACTACAGTGGTCTTCAACTGGTGGTCTTCAAAGCTACAGTGGTCTTCAAAGCTCACACTTTGTTCTACAGTAGGTCTACCACCCAGGCATGGGTGTGATGTTGAATGTTGAAGTGCAGGAGCTCATCATGACATCCTCCACAGCCATGTCCCCTAGGAGAGTCCAAAATTGCAGGCAGCTGTGTTGATCCATATCCACAAATGAGTGCTAGCAGCTTTCATCTCTGCCAGGAGCAGGTCTTTTGTACAGCTAATAGGTCTTAATTGCTCATTCACGATCAAGCCGCTCCAAAATACTCTGTATGACAACAAGGAATGATATATTATTGTTGGGAAAATGCATTCTCCCACCCACTTACTCCTCCAGCTACTGTGAGGATTGCAGTGAAGCTCAGAGGGAACAGGGAATTCAGAGGGGGGGGGACAGATGAAATCAGCATCCCTGCTAATTAAACAGTGCTGGTGCTGTGTCCCTTTGGGCCCTAGCTCCACTACACCACTGTAGCTAGAGCCAGCCCTGGTATTAGGCAGCTGCCTCAGACAGCTAATTTGGGATATCATGAAAAGATAACACATTTTGGGTAATTTGAATTACTATTGGGGGGGGTGCTTACGGGATTTTCTGCTTCAGGTCCAACAGTGGTTGGCCTTCTTACCTATGCACCTTGACTTGGTATGTTTGGGGTCGGTGGGAGGGACATACAGCTATTTACCATAACTCTGCCTCAGGCAGGGCTTGGGCAGTGTTGTAGTGGTACATGTCGAACTGTAGCTGCTCATCATGACCGTCCCCATAGCCACGCCCCCAAGGAGAGGCCAAAAATGCAGGCAGCTGTGTTGATTCTAGCAGTTTTCATCTTTGCCAGGAGCACGTCTTTTCTAATACTGTTGGCTCTTTCTTGCCTGTTCAAGTCCAGGGCAGCCTCAAAATACTCTGGATTACAACAGGGATAGCTCACAAATATATATTGTTGCTGAGAAAATTCATTTCCCTCCCACCCCCATCCCAGCTACTGTAAGGGTTGCAGCTCAGTTCAAGGGGAACAAGGGAATCTGGTGGAAAGAGGTGGCAGATGACATCAGCGCTTCTATTAAGTGTGTCCCTACAAGCCCTGGCTGCACAAGACCATTGTATACAAACTGCTCTTGGTATATTGCAAAAATTTAAGCTCTAAATCCCAGAATTCACATTTGGGCTTACCGTGGGTCCCAGGTGCAGATGCTGGAGAAATTCAAAACAGATCCAAATGAGTTCAGTTTTTTATTAATCCAACCCATGGATTCCACAGTGGACTGGTGAAGTCTCTGAACTTGCAGACTCTTTCCTAACCTTTGCGAATTTTACGCAAATTTTGATGTAGAAAAATATACAAAACTTTTTGAAAACAGCCAAAAATGTGAGGGCTGTGCACAGCCCCTCCCGTTCACCTTGTAGGCTGATTCAGAGTTTCCAAATCGGCCCCAATTTGACTTGGGGCACCTCGAAACCACCCCAGCCCTCTTCAGACTTGGTTTGAAATGCGAAGCAGGTCAGTTGTTGTGGTTTCCCAAGCACGAGGCTAACCAGGACTCCATAGGACTCCCCTCTCACTCACTCACTCACTCAAACCCGGAAAGTGGCTGCACCCTGCCCACAGGACTTACCTGAAGCCTCCATTTATGCCGGCAAGCCAGCCAGCCTCCAGGAGAGCCAGACTGTATATCTACTGTTGTAAACTATGGCGGCCAAAAATGGCCGTTTGCAGCCACCATAGTTTGCAACGGTAGATCCATGGTAGGTCAGTGTGGCTCTCCTGGAGGGCAGGCAGCTTAGGGCCAAGGCAGCCCAATTCAGTCCTGAGCCTTCAGAAGGAAGAGCTGAGCAAGGCACACAGGTCACCTGATCACAGTCTTCCACACTATGGTGAGATGCACTGTACTTCTATTTAAATTATAATAATTTTTTTCTGAATTTGCATGTACTCATATAAATTAGCACATGCAAATTTAATACAAATTATTGTCCTCTTTTTTGATGATACATTTCCTCTTTTTTTGGTGATTCATAAAAGGCCACCCTACATAACTACCACTTGTTACCATGAGGCAGAAATCCACCCTGCAGTTATAATCTTTGAGAGCTACTTCCCACATTGCTCAGTTTAATCATCTGGGGGGGAAATGTCCATATCAGTACCAGGCAGGCCTGACTGCTTAGCTTTGGGTGGCTTGCACTCCATCAGAAATGGCCTTCAGGAAGTTTTCAAAGAATCCCTCTCAATGACCTGCCTGTTCAAACTCTGCACACAGGTCAAAGTAAATCCACCAGGGACATTCTCAGCCTGTATCACAGTCTTTCAATCTGAATGAATGTGACTTCTAAGAATAAATGTGAGATTCATCTTCAACATCCTTTCATATAAGGTCCTTAGCTCAGTGGGAGAACATCTGCTTTGCATGTAGAAGGTCTCAGGTTCAATCCCCAACATCCCCAGGCAGGGCTGCAAAAATTCCTGCTTGAATCCCTGGATAGTTGCTACCAGTCAGTGTCAACAATACTGGACTAGATGAACCTGTGGTCTGACTCAAAATAAGGCCGCTTCCTATGCATATAAAAAAATTGCTTAGGCTTCCCTGACTTACACTGATGTGCAAACCAAAATGATTTAAGGGGATTTCATTATGAGTTAGAGCCATGACATTTGGTACACACAGAGTCCAGAATACTCCTTTTACTAGAAAAATCTGAAAAGCCATTTGTACATCTCTCCTTCAACATGGGGAATGTAAAAAAAAACAAAAAACAAATGGGCACACCATTCCCACAGGAGTAGAATGTCTGGCACACAATGAACCAAGACATCATTATTACAAGAAGAGTCTGAAATGGGGGTGGGGATTTAGATCCTTTTCTCCACCCACCCCCCAAAATGGGAACTTGCAATGGACTCCCAATTGGGTAAGCTACCCCCCCCCCATGCCAACTAAGAATGGAATCTGAAATTTGGTACAAACATAGGCCAGGGCACCCTGATTCAATAAAAACCTGAAGAGGGAAAGGTTTGTATATCTCTTCTTCAAAGTGGAGGGTATCAAATGTAACTCCCCCCACCCCACCCCCAAAACACTTAGGCACCCTAATTAATAAAAAGACTTGAATGTAGATATTTGTATGCCTCTCCCTGGATATAGGGGATGCAAAGGGAATGAAGTCATTCCAAACCACCTACGGTTCTGACATTTAGTACACATGTTGCCCAAAGAACTATACATATCCCCTCATTCCCTCATGTTCAGTGAATGGATCAGAATGGAGCAAGATCATGCCTGCAAAACCCTTCCCCTTGCTATGGTCATGCATAGAGACTTCGTGAGGCAGGGCCACTGTGCAAGTGCAAGGAGCTTCTACGTATAAGGGGCTCCTTTCTCACTCCTTCTCTGTGCATGGCTAGGGATGTACAGATTTTGTAAAGTCTGTTCTATCTGCATTTCACAAATTGTCAGGTGCTTTTAATTCCCTTGTCCGCTCATTGATGGAATCAAATTTTTCCCCAATTTCCCAAATTTGCACAAATTTGCACGTGCAAGTTCACAAATCTCCTCCAAAAATGCACAAATGCCCCCAAACTGTGCATTTTCATCCTTTAGTTTATGGGGGAAATGTGCATAACAAAACGTGATGTATTTTTCTATGACTAAATTCACATAACGTTCTGGAAAGTAAAACAAAAACAAAAACTGTGCAACTTCGGAAAAGCCAGTCCACTGCAGTATCCATGGGTCAGATATCTGAACTTATTTGATTCTGTTGTGGATTTCTCCAACATCCCTATACATGGCCATGGGGGCAGGGGCCTTGTAATTTATTTATTTATTTATTTATTTACACAATAACACTCCCCATTCAAGAATTTCAAAGCGGTGGACAAATAGAATAAAAATAGAATAAAAACACATTAATGAAACAAGTGCCATCCTGTTCCCTTCCAATCCATTCACAGAACATGGAGATGGTGTCACCTGTATAATTGTAACATCACCCAGTTTACCAGATATGTCTACAGATAGGATATCTTTGCATCTAACAAACATCACATGATTTGAGATTTACCTCATAGTAAGGGCCAACATTCCAGCCCAGAACCAGCCAAGCTCCACATGGCTTAAAGAGGACTTGGGCTTCCTTGAGACTGCTACTTCCTCCAACACACTGCAGGAGGCCTTCTCCCTGAAAAAGTCCATGTTTGCTTTGGCCTTTGGCTGCCATGGGATGGAGGCAACTGGGGTGTGATGGTAGCTTCAGAACCAGATTTCTTAGACCTCCTCCAGAAGGGGGGCTGGTCCTAGGTGCTCTTTTGGGGTTCAGGAGCACGAGAGCCATTGATCAGTGTTTCTATGGCTGTATCTACTTCCGGGTCTGACAGGTCTATATCAGAGGCTTCTCCTCCCAAGGTGGGGGAATCGGAATCCATTATTGGAGCCACCTTGGGCAAAGAGTCTTCTGGAGGTGTCCAATGTCACCATGTGTGTTAGGGGCCACCAAAGGATCCTCCTGCCCCACTTCTTTAAGGGAGATCTCATCAGGGCTGAGGCCCAAGTCCAAGTGGACACCTGATAGATGGAATGTTAATCAGATGGAAGTCCAACTCCAATGCACTGGAATCAGACCGGTTTATAGGAAGGGCCCCTGCCTCCATCAGTCATGAACTCATATCTATGCTTACAAGATTCATTTAGTAATAAATAACGATGAGTCCAACTCCAATGCACTGGAATCAGACCGGTTTATAGGAAGGGCCCCTGCCTCCATCAGTCATGAACTCATATCTATGCTTACAAGATTCATTTAGTAATAAATAACGATGAGATTTGTACTTATACTAAATGGAAGAATCTGGCTTCAAATAATGTTAGTTCCTTCTCAGACATCTACTTGTACCTGGAATTTCTTCACTGACAACTAGTCATAATACACTACTGACAACTGGTCCCTAAGCATTGCTTAGAGCACTTGATTAGGGGGCAGTGGAGGCTGGTGGCTCCAATTTCAGTGGGATGGTGAATCCAGTCCAGGTCTCAGTCAGATCCAGTCAGAACTCTAAAAGAGCTACCAAGCACCATGAATAGTTCCTTCAGAGTTCTGACTGGTTATGACTGAAACCCAGAGCAGATTCACTGCCCCACAGACATCAGAGGCACTGGTCTCAATTGAGTTTGGGTGTGTGTGTTTAAAGCTTTTTTAAGTGGTGGCAGAGTCAATCTCGCTGTGAAGGGAATTAGGTGAATTAGTTGCTGGCTAGATGCCATCCTTGCAAGTCTGAAGAATTTGGTGTCCAACACAAAAATGCCTTGGACATCAAAATAATTTAAGTTTCCAATCCTCAGCCGTCACAGTTGATGTATCTTTGGCTCACCAGGGAAACCTGCTACAAATAGTGCCTACATATTAGTTCTGTATCCTTGCCATTTTTCCCCTCCTAATCTGCCCCAAGATGAATACATGGTTGCCATGGCAGATTTCATAATGACTGCTGGCTGGAAATTTGACAGGGATCGCACAACCACATTTCATCTTCGGTTATGAATCAAAAGGCATTGATGACTTTCGGCCAATGCAATTTGATCCAGTGAGCAGGAGATGGAAAAATGCATGCATCCTGGTCCCCAATCCCCTGAGACTGTGTATAGACATAGTTAGTCATTGCCATCCTACTGGTGTGTTGCAGCCATTTCTCAGCAGGCATTCTAATTATGATGGATAGCAGCTGTGCATTATTTATGGTTTCTGTAGTGTTCAGCTCCATTAAAGTGAGATACTAACAAACCTCACTGTGCTCTGCACATGGAATGCATTGGAGCCATTTTGAGACCGAGGTGCCTTTATCGTTTTTGTTTCTTTGATTGATTGATTTAATATTTCGATGGGAAGAAATACAATTCCCATTACTTTAAAAACCAGAAACAGTATTTAAAAACAGTATATAAGTGATTATAATTGAATCTGCAAGAGATCTGTGAGTGGATTGTATAGAAAAATTAGCATCCCAAAGTTATATATTATTTATATTCCACCTTATGGGCTACATAGCCCTCAGGCAGTTTACACTGTAAAATAATCAGTAAACAGATAAACAAAGGCACAAGATCAATATTAATGACCATGATTCAACAATACTGTCTAAAACTAACAATAACATAATAAAAGCAGCAAAAATAAATAAATCCCCCCTTCAAAAGCCTGGCCCAACTTTCAATTACTCAGCTAAAAGGAGAGTGAACAGCCATGTCTGTAAAACGCATTTAAAAACATGGAATGCGTGGGATGACCAACTTTCCCATGTGAAGGAATTCCACAGTGATGGAACCACCACCAAGAAGGTCCTGTATCTTGTGCCTGTCAGCTTGATGGACCTTGCTGGTGGACTCAAAGATCAATCTTAGGGCAGGATTGTATGGGTGTAGTTGTTCCTTCAAATAATCTGATCCCAAGCCATTTAGGGCACAATCCTATGCATGGCTGCCTGGGACATGCTGGGAGTTGTAGGACATTTTTCTTTCTAAACGTGAATAGGATTGTACTCATAGTGTTTTAGAGGCAAGAACCAGCACTTTGAATTAGACTTGGAGGTACACTGGCCACCAGCGCAGCCAGTACAGAATTGGTATCATGTGTTCTGATCACATAGCCCTTGCAAGCAATCTGGCAGCTACGTTCTACACCAGCTGAAGTTCCCAAACCATCATCTAAAGTTGTCTAATGTAGAGTGTGTTATAACAGTCTAGAATTCTGTTACAGTAGTCCAGAAGTTGCTTTCGCAATCCAGAAGCAAAGGTTCATTGAAACATCATTTGAGGGATCAAGGATCATTGGTTCCTTTTGCTATATGTGCTTCTGAACCTGCTATTGCTGCCATTTCATCACAGACTTGAGAACAGTACTAGCATAATATTTCACCAAAATGGAACGAAATGCAAGTGAGTCCTTTTGTGGAGAGTACTCTTATTTCATTGTTATTTTATTTTGCCTTTATTACTAAATACAAATGGAGGGTTTCATTAGACTCGTATTAAACGAAAAGAATGTCCATATCAAGCATATTTTTTTGAAAATTCAGTAAAGGAAATCTAATTGCTGAAGAGCAGCAGAAAGAAAGAAAGAAAGAAAGAAAGAAAGAAAGAAAGAAAGAGCTTGGTCTTATCTCAGATCCAGATTACTCCTATTTACGATCATTAAATATCGGTTGTACGATATCCAGTGGTGGAAAGCACTTCTGTTCACACAAGTTGAGCCACCTGATTTTCACTGATTCCCCTTACTTCTGTCAGACTGGAGCCCATTTTGTCCTAGAGTGGCCTACAGCCCTCAGGAGGAAATTTTGGAGGGGATGAGGGGAGCTTAAGAGGTTTGGAGGGGGAATGGCAAAAATGAGTGCCCCGATTCTCTACTTTCTGCTAGGGCAAAGCTGGCATTGGATACACCATCTAGCCCAGCATTCTGTTTACACAGTGGCTAAGCCATCCAGCTGCCCATGGGAAACCCACAAGCATGCTATAAAATAGTTGAATCACTGACAGCAGCTATCCTTTGGTATCAGCATGAAAACTACTGAGGAGAGCCTGGTTTGAGCCTAATTGGTTGTCCAGTCTGTGTCAGAGCAGGAATATTGTTCTGGGTCCTGTGGTTCATCCACAACAACCCAGAAGAACAGTGTCTTCAGATGGACAGATGTCCTACAGCCTCCATTCACGCCTTTATCCTTGAGTCAATGGGGCCTTTAAGGCCGCCATTGTCATGAGGGGGGAAGTGCACCATTTATAGAGGCTCCAGAAATTGCGCAATTCCCCCCGTTGCATCAATGGCAGCTGCCATTGACACAGGAAGGGGAAGTGCGTGATTTCAGCAGGCAGGAAGCTGCCAAGTGCTCGCCGGGGCCTTGCAAGTGTTCGGGTAGGCTTCTGCAGTCCTGTCAGGAGCGCCCGACTGAGTCCAAGAGGCCGGATGCAGGGGGGCCTCACGACTCCCGGACACAGTCAGACACTTGCAGCATCCCTATTGGCGATACTTACCTACAGTGTAGATGCCCCAAGAGCAGTGTCCCAACATTTTCAAATTGCCAAGAGTCCTAAAACAAAACAGGCCACCTTAGCTTTGTCTTTCTGCAACAAGTCCACCCAGCGGCTTCTTCATCCTCTCCTTCCCCAGCAAAGCGCATAAAGCATTTCTGTTTTGTTTTGTTTTGTTTTGTTTTGTTAGGAGGTGTGTGTGTGCGTGTGTGTGACAGACTAAAATTTCTTAAGGAATATGCTGTATAACTATCTGTCCTATTTGCGAGTACAAAGCGCCCTTGAAATGTTCCTGACACAAATTTTGCTGATCCAGGATGCACCATGCAACATCTCCCTCGTGGTAATGAAGTCTCATTATCAGAGTTTTCCGCCCAATTACACAGATTCCGACACTCTGGGAGAGAAGACTGCATTGTGTTTGTATTGCTAAATGCAGGCACTAATAGGGGGCAGCAGCCGGGAAAGAGAACGAAAGTCTGAAAAAGATGCTACATAATGAATGATGCCTGCTTTGAACTGCCTGCGCTGAGAGTAGTTGCGGCTAAAGAAATTCTACAATCCAGTCTAATGCCGCACTTTCCCTTCAAGGGCCCATACATAAGAATTTTGCGCCAACAAAAGGTGCTTTACCCAAGAGGGTTGAATCGCTTCCGTTCTAAAGCAGTGTCTGCAGTGACCACAATTGTCACTCGGCTCCTGCCGGGGAAAGGAAAACATACAAAAGAATGTGTGAGCTCTTGTGTTTTTTTCTTTTGTCATTTTATTACCTTATTATTTTATGTAAATCGACCCGCAGGAGAACCCAGAGATGGCGGGGGGGGGGGGGAGTAATATTGCTTAGCATTGTTACAGTTCCTGCTGTTGTCGTTGTTGCTCTTTTGTTTCCAGGTGGGGAATCCAAAAGAACAATGGTATCATTCACTTGTTTCTGTTAGACTTCCCTTACTATGTCCTGATTTGAATGGTGTGAAATTTGGAGTGCAATTCATGGACCACTTCAGCAGCCTAATTTGTGCAAACCAACTTAGAACCCCATCCGAAGGCACTGGCACTCTATAGGCAGAAGGCTCTGATCTCGGATCTCTCTGTCTAGCCTACGCTCTACCGGTGAGAGCCAGGCAGAGGGGGATCAACGGCAGAGACTTTTACAGCCTCCAGTTCCTCTGTTTTCTTTATTTAGAGCTAGACAGGCCTCTGAGCACATCTAGCTCACTCCCTCACCTGGCAGCAGAAGCAGGAGATGCGAGAGCCTGGTGAATCTTGCGGATCCAAGTCTCTCCATCAGCCTACCCTCTGGGCCCACTGGAACGCCCCATTTTCACTCTCCACAATCCTTTCAAAGAATTCTGTTGCCTCCTCAGAAGACAAGGCACTGTTGTGCTTTTTGCAGCATTTGGATGGGGTGAGCATGGGGAAATCCCCAGTCAGATTTCCCCACCCTACAGCCCCAAGAAGGGAAATCCACTAGTTCCTATGGTCCCTGGGTTGCTTTCCCAGGAACGAAAGGATTTTTCTTAGTTCATTATAGCAGGGGGCTGATATCAGCCAACAGAGTCTTACCTGGAAGCAAGTGTAGCTATCTGCCTCTATCTTTTTGCCCACAGAAGCTCTCTTCTTTGGAATTGCCATCCTTCGTTCACACACTTTTTACACACAGTGATGTGGTCAAAACAGTACAGGCTAGGCTAGTGTTTTGTGCATTGACCTCAAAAAAATAAAATCTGATCTGATTAGTGGTTCTTTTTTGTGAGGGGGACAATAAAACGCAATTGCAGCCCAAGCCTGTTTAGTATGGACAGGCAACACATTACTGAGGTTTTAAAAGACTCCTATACCTTTATTTAAAAGTTTCCTGTTTGCAGGACTTGGATGTTTTATTAATTAATTGCCCCAGACAGTTTTCGCAGTGACATTTAATCACTGCTTTGATCTAATTACTGTATTTTATTTTATTTCTTCTTTTAATGAAATGATGCTAGCGCACGGAAATCAGTAATAAAAGCCCCCCCATCCCCACTATAGGAACAGGAACTGATACGGAGACAATTAAGTGCAACTAATTGAAGGGCAGTTAATAGGCTGTCCATCACTAATCCACCCATGCTCATCAGGTAGCAATAAAATGAGCCAAGAAGGAGAATACTGAATTAAAATATGAATGGCAACATCGCTGGGAACATTTCCTTGAGAGTAAAGAAGGATCTTGACCATGAGAAGAATATTGCTGGTCAATCTAGCACTGTATTATTATGCTGTGTGAAACCTCCATTTTAATTCACTTACCACTAATTGAAGAAAAGCAGTTCCTCTCAGCAGCATTAGTGTTAAAGCAGCCCAGGAGACCTGAAGTGGCAAAAAGGGAAAACAGCATGCTGAAGCTGTGATTCTGGCACTGGGCAGAATTAATAATGGCTTTGGACCTTTAAGGGTGGCTGCTGCAGAAATTTGACCTCTCCCTGCTCAGATGGACTGTCTTGCTCAGAAGCTGTTGCACAAAAAAACTGCTGAACTTGCTTTCTGTCATCTATATCAAATATCTCTAATGTTGTTGTTGTTGTTATTGATATTAATTTTATTTATTACTTATTTCATTTCTATACCATCTAATAGCCAAAGCTCTCTGGATGGTTCACATCATAATACAAGATAATATAAACGTAATATAAAATCTCTCACGTACAGAATTTAAAACAATATCAATTTTTCTCCTCTCTTTCCAGCCCTGTTAGTGGTTAGGAATATTACTGGCATTTCTCTCACAATGAATACAAAAATTAAACCAACTGGTGTCCATTCAATACAGTTTTCATTCATTCTGAAGCTACTGGATTTGCTAACAAATGGATGCATTTTAGTTATTCAAATTTGAACCCATTTATACAATTTGGGGAGGGAATGTCATACCTTTCTCCAGAAGTGTCAGCAGCAGCAGAGTTGCTCGTGCCAGCCGCCATTTCATTTTCCTAGAATGCCCTGAAACAATGCAACATCTGGGGCGCTGCAGGAAAACAAAATGGCGGCCACTAAAAATGGTTACTGAAATCTGCTCTGCTGCCACCCAATGACAACCAATGGAAGTAGTGAAACACAATTGTAACATTAACAAATGAATGATGAAAACAATGTACTTTGGACAAACAAGGGTTTAATACTGAAAATGAATGGAGCAACGAAAGGAGTGTGTGTGTGGTGGTAGGGGGAACTATTACACACTCCTATGTAATGACAGAATATGCACTACTATGTTAGACTTCAAGCACAGGCCACTGAGAAACTACGATGGTGCCGATTTACCTTGCCCATTTGTCCTCTCAACAAGCCTCTGGCTTTCCAGCTACACCTTCAAAACATGTTTAATTATTCTATGCTGGAAAGAAACAATGATGTCGTTTAACATTTTTTTAATAGGTGTCAACTTAGTATTTGTTTTTGCACTCCCACCCATGTTGGGCTCATAGCAGTTGCCCCATCTGTCCCACTCTGTTTACATATTGCACATGGAGGACAGCTGAATGGAACTTCTGTCAGCAGTGGTGTAGCGGACTTAGGACTCACAGGGGTGAAGTGCTGGCAGTTTTTTATCAACAGGGATGTTGATGTCATCTGCCACCACCACCCTCCCAGAATTCCCTGTTACCAATGAGCTTGGCTGCCGTTCTCACAGTACCTGATGTGGGGAAGGGAGATTAATTTTCCCAAGAACAATATATTGTTCTCTGTTGTAATACAAAGTATTTTGGGCTGGGTTGGTCTTGAAGAGGTAATTATAAGGCCTTTTAGACTTACTCCTGTGGGAGATAAAGCTGCTAGTTCTGTTGATGTGGCTCAACTCAGGGGCCTATATGTTTGGCCTCTCCTTGGGCATGTTTCTATGGGGACTGTCATGATCAGAGTGACCATATGAAAAGGAGGACAGAGCTCCTGTATCTTTAACAATCCTGTATGTTGCTTGCACCTGGTGAAATTCCCTCTTCATCACAGCAGTTAAAGCTGCAGGAGCCCTCTCCTCTTTGGATCTAGTCAGTTAAAACAGGCAGGGCTCCTGCAGCTTTAACTCTTGTGATGAAGAGGGAATTTCACCAGGTGCTGCATGCATACAAATGACACCTGCTGAAATTCCTTTTTCTATGCAACTGTTAAAGATGCAGGAGCCCTGTCCTCCTTTTCATATGGTCATCCTAGTCATGATGAGCTCCTGTACTTCAGCATTTTCTGGCTGTCAGGTATTCTGTTTTGGCTCCTCACTGGCAGAATGGGAGCCTGCCTTCCACAGAGATACAGTACAATAGAAGTAGAATATACTCTAATAAAATAAGACATGTGTTGCCTCCTGGAGGCATAACATAGGCATATGTGCAGGAAGAACTACATTTCGATTAGGGATGTGCACTGGATCGGACCCGATCCACGATCCGAGTCCGGTCCAGTGGGAAATCGGATAAATTATCCGATTTCCGATCCCGCAGCTGGATCGGCCGATCCAATCCGAACCGGTCCGAAAAAGCTCCGAACCGGTTCGGCGGATCGGCGGATCGGCGGGCGCCCACTGGCGCCCACCGCCGCTTCCATTGGCGGGCGCCAGCGGGCGCCCGCCGATGAAAGTGGACAGCGGGGGGGGGGAGGAGGGGGGCACTTACCTTCTCGGCCCGGTGGCTCCCGTCCGGCGCCGGCGCCTACTACTACTAGCAGGCTCCGCGGCCTGCTCTAGGGTGGCGCGCCGGGTGATGTCATCACCCGGCGCGCTACTCTAGAGCAGGCCGCGGAGCCTGCTGGTAGTAGTAGGCGCCGGCGCCGGACGGGAGCCACCGGGCCGGGAAGGTAAGGAGGGGGTGCGTGGAGGGGAGGAGGGGGCGCGCGGAGGGGGGAGGGGGGAGGGGGGCCCTTACCTTTCCGGCCCGGCGGCTCCCGTCCGGCGCCGGCGCCTACTATTCCCAGCAGGCTCCGCGGCCTGCTCTAGGGTGGCGCGCCGGGTGATGTCATCACCCGGCGCGCTACTCTAGAGCAGGCCGCGGAGCCTGCTGGTAGTAGTAGGCGCCGGCGCCGGACGGGAGCCGCCGGGCCGGAAAGGTAAGGAGGGGGTGCGTGGAGGGGAGGAGGGGGCGCGCGGAGGGGGGAGGGGGGCCCTTACCTTTCCGGCCCGGCGGCTCCCGTCCGGCGCCGGCGCCTACTATTCCCAGCAGGCTCCGCGGCCTGCTCTAGGGTGGCGCGCCGGGTGATGTCATCACCCGGCGCGCTACTCTAGAGCAGGCCGCGGAGCCTGCTGGTAGTAGTAGGCGCCGGCGCCGGACGGGAGCCGCCGGGCCGGAAAGGTAAGGAGGGGGTGCGTGGAGGGGAGGAGGGGGCGCGCGGAGGGGGGAGGGGGGCCCTTACCTTTCCGGCCCGGCGGCTCCCGTCCGGCGCCGGCGCCTACTATTCCCAGCAGGCTCCGCGGCCTGCTCTAGGATGGCGCGCCGGGTGATGTCATCACCCGGCGCGCTACTCTAGAGCAGGCCGCGGAGCCTGCTGGTAGTAGTAGGCGCCGGCGCCGGACGGGAGCCGCCGGGCCGGAAAGGTAAGGAGGGGGTGCGTGGAGGGGAGGAGGGGGCGCGCGGAGGGGGGAGGGGGGCCCTTACCTTTCCGGCCCGGCGGCTCCCGTCCGGCGCCGGCGCCTACTATTCCCAGCAGGCTCCGCGGCCTGCTCTAGGATGGCGCGCCGGGTGATGTCATCACCCGGCGCGCTACTCTAGAGCAGGCCGCGGAGCCTGCTGGAAGTAGTAGGCGCCGGCGCCGGACGGGAGCCGCCGGGCCGGAAAGGTAAGGAGGGGGTGCGTGGAGGGGAGGAGGGGGCGCGCGGAGGGGGGAGGGGGGCCCTTACCTTTCCGGCCCGGCGGCTCCCGTCCGGCGCCGGCGCCTACTATTCCCAGCAGGCTCCGCGGCCTGCTCTAGGATGGCGCGCCGGGTGATGTCATCACCCGGCGCGCTACTCTAGAGCAGGCCGCGGAGCCTGCTGGAAGTAGTAGGCGCCGGCGCCGGACGGGAGCCGCCGGGCCGGAAAGGTAAGGAGGGGGTGCGTGGAGGGGAGGAGGGGGCGCGCGGAGGGGGGAGGGGGGCCCTTACCTTTCCGGCCCGGCGGCTCCCGTCCGGCGCCGGCGCCTACTATTCCCAGCAGGCTCCGCGGCCTGCTCTAGGATGGCGCGCCGGGTGATGTCATCACCCGGCGCACTACTCTAGAGCAGGCCGCGGAGCCTGCTGGAAGTAGTAGGCGCCGGCGCCGGACGGGAGCCGCCGGGCCGGAAAGGTAAGGAGGGGGTGCGTGGAGGGGAGGAGGGGGCGCGCGGAGGGGGGAGGGGGGAGGAGGGGGCGCGCGGAGGGGGGAGGGGGGAGGGGGGCCCTTACCTGCCCGGCCCGGCGGCTCCCGTCCGGCGCCGGCGCCTACTACTACCAGCAGGCTCCGCGGCCTGCTCCAGGGTGGCGCGCCGGGTGATGTCATCACCCGGCGCGCTACTCGAGAGTAGGCCGCGGAGCCCGCTGGTAGTAGCCGCCGGCGCCGGACGTGCCGAGAAGGTAAGTGGCGGGGAAGGGGGCTTACCCCCCCCCCCGGAGCCGTCCGCTTCTATCCGCTGGCGCCCGCGGGCGCCAGCGGATGGAAGCAGGCGGCCCCAGGGGGGGTAGGGAGCGCGGGGGAGGGGGTTTACCTGCCGGGGCCGTCCACAGCGGACGGCCCCGGGGGGGGGGAGGGAGTTAGGCCCCCCCTTACCCACCCGCCGCCATTTTTTCCTCATAGACTTGCATTGCAATGCAAGTCTATGGGGAAAAAAATGGCGGCCGATCCAAAAATTTCCGATTTTTGGATCGGGATCGGACTCGATCCGGTCCGGGGGGCCTCCGATTTTGTCCGAACCGGTCCGGGACAAAATTGGAGGTCCCGATCCGGGTCCCGATCCGATCCGGGGGGTCCGTGCACACCCCTAATTTCGATAAAAGGAGAGACTAAATAGGTTTTCTTTCCTAGGTGTCCTTCCTATTTATTGACCTGTCTTATAGTTTTAGAAGTCACTCAGTACTTGTTTAAACTAGCACATGATCCTTTTCAATGTGAACTTTAAACAATGCCTGGGGTGTGGTGTTAAAGCACAGGATTATTTCTGACATTTGTGAACATATGACCTTAAACAAAGTGAGCGCCAAAGGAATTTTAAAACTCCACTTTCAAGCTATTAATGGTTTAGTTCTGACATCCTTACTTTAATTTAAACCTTTGCCTCTGGGGTCTCACCTTGGAAATCAGTTCAGGCCGTTTCACAAATTACCCGGCAACAAACCCAGGTTGGCCACTGAGTGTATACATAACACAGTCAATGATGAGCATCCTCGTATGTGTATGTGTGTGTGGTTCTGTGTGTGTTTAAAAAGGTAGGCAACCCTTTTGGACCATGGTCACATTTGGCAATTTCAGAAACTGTCCTGCGCATCGCCACAAAATGGCTGCCATAGGAGATGTGGCAAAGGACAAACGATTTGTCCAAAAGATTGAGTACAAGGCAGAGGTGCCCCAAAATACCAAACAACTGTACTGAACCCTCAATATTCAGCACCAACACAAACCTATTTCACAGCAATCCCACCAGCCAGTAAGAAAATGTGCAAATTTTAAAAAGAAAATAGTAGGACTCGTGGACACCTTGGTGGGGCCAAGAAGGTTGTTCAGGGGTGTATTGGTACCCATTGCCTACCCCTGTTTTTTTTTAAAAAAAACCTGCTTGTCACGTTTACACTTTATATTTTTAAGTATAGACTAAAAAACAACAACCTCAACTTGGTGTGAAGTTCCTGTGTGTGGTGAACTATTTCAGAGTATCTTCCAGGGAATTATTCTTGGCCAGATTGAAATGGACCTATTTAATCGCTCTTATCCAGAAATCCCTGAAACTAAGAAACTACCTCATGCTCCAACACTTTTCCCAAGGATAGAATATTGGAGATCGGCCAGAAATTATCCAGCACAGTGGGGCTCAGGGAGATGTTGTTGTTTTTTAAACAAAGGTTTTACTACCGCCTCCTTTAGGCAAAGATGGAATCATACTTGCCTTAAAGACACATTCACCATTACCCTTATCCATTCAGCCACACACACCCCAGCTGCTTTTATAAGCCGTGAAGGGCCAGGATTAGGCTGACCATATGAAAAGGAGGACAGGGCTCCTGTAACTTTAACAGTTGTAGAGAAAAGGGAATTTCAGCCAGTGTCATTTGTATGCAATTAGTTCCTGGTGAAATTCTCTCTTCATCACAACTGTTAAAGGTGCAGGGGCCCTGCCTTCTTTTGTATATGGTCACTCTAGTATAGTGCCTGCAACTTTAACTGTTGTGATGAAGAGGGAATTTCACCAGGAACTAATTGCATACAAATGACACTGGCTGAAATTCCTTTTTCTCTACCACTGTTAAAGTTACAGGAGCCCTGTCCTCCTTTTCAGATGGTCAGCCTAGCCAGGATCCAAGGCACAACACAAGAGGCAAGCCTCACTTCTCCAAGAATCCTGTCTACATCTTCAGCCTGTACAAACTGAAAAGTATCCATTGTAACAGGACAAGCAGAAGCCAAAGTTATATCTGCCAGACCTGTATCAACTATGGCATCCAAGTCGGCATGGATTGATTTTATCTGCAAAGTGTCGCGCAAATTGATCACAGCGGGCTGTGATCATTACACCCATGAGCCTCTCTCCCTGCTGAAAGTGCTATTTACCATGTCTAAGAAGCTTTACCAATGGCTGTTCAGGCATCACAAAGGTTTCCAGGGGCCAAACTTCCACATAGGCTGCATTGCCTCTTTGTTGTCTTTGTATTCTCACACGTGATTCTGAAAGCTCTATGCAGCCACTCTACAGAAATTCCCTTATTTCCAAATACTTTTGCTTCCTACAGAAAGAGAGCCTAAATTGGGGTAATGTCGCAGCTGGGGTGTTGTTGTGATGGTTTTACTGTGTTTTACTATGTAACTGTCATTTCAGATTTAGATTTTAACAATGTTCTTGTATCGTATTGCTTTTATAGGGGTTGTTAGATGCCCTGGGCCCCCTGAGAGGTACTGTGGGATATAAATATAAATAATATTGAATGCATGGTTCCATTTAATGTGCAGGCTTCTAAAAATGTAAATAGTGTCAGCTGGTGGGAGGTGATCAATATTAGGAGAGCAACAAATGGGGAAATGGAAGAATTTACCTTTTCTTCCCTTGCTAGGGGACCAGAAGAAAATACCTTTTCTGAAACTATTATTGGGCACCAGTGGAAGATCTGCACTGGATGCCCCATTGGCCCCAAATACCAGTGTCACATTCAATTTGGAGAAAATCATATTATTATTATTATTATTATTATTATTATTAAAGTGTAATTGATTCTGACATTTTTAAAAAAGCAGCTGTGGCCTTAGGATTGCTTTTTGCTGGCATTGCGTCTGGAAGCAAGTTATTAAAAAAATAGTCATGGTATTTTAGTGTGTATCTCTCTGCATGAGGAGGACTAGCACATACAGCAAAAAAAGAGGCCAAAATCACATGTTGTGCTCAGTTATTTATGCTTTTGCAAAAGAGGAGTGCCCAACCTTGGCTCGTCTTCATGCACTACATGGATATTAATCTCCACTCTGAAAAGAGCAAATACTAGTGACTGAAGGGCAATGCGCCTTTTCCATCTCATTTGCATGCACTGGTAAGCCACCATAAATATTGCAAGAATTTAAATCCAGGAGGGGTTGGATTGGGGAGAGACATGCCAGTCTTCACACATTACAGTTTACACAGATTAACTCAGAGATTAATCTTCATGCCAGAGAAACTAAGATGTGAAGTGACCCTCAAAAACCATTGACTCTTTTACTATGCAGGATAGCACATCCCAGGTCAGGACTTATAGTACAGGAACAATGGATTTTAAGAAATGAACGGTTGGAGAGATAGAACTAACTGAGAGACCTGGTCATAATATTTATTTGTTTTAGAAAATTCTCCCCAGCCTCTCAGCCCCAAGGTGGCTTCTAGATTAAACATACACACAAATAATTAATTTATTTGTTACATTTTTATACAGCCCAATAGCCGAGGCTCCCTGGGCAGTTCACAATTAAAACCATAAAATACAAGTCAGAATAAATTTAAAACTTTAAAAGTTAAAAATGCCATATAAAGCCAAAATAAATTACAGCCTAGGAAAAGCCTGTGTGAAAAGATATGTTTTCAGGAGGCACTTAAAGGATGGTACATTTTCCACCTCCTGAACCACACGAGGGAGGGTTTTCCAGATGGTGGGTCCTACTACAGAGAAGGCCCTGCCATCAAGGTTCTTCATATTGACATGACATTCCTTTCAGAACAGCCAGCAAGGCCTCCTCTGAAGATCATAAATGTCATCTGGGTTTATATAAGGGAAGGTGGTCTGCTAGGTCTGCTGGTCCCAAGTTGTTTAGGGCTTTATAGGATAATAACTAATGCTGGGCAGAAGCCTGCACCCTATTTTTGGGAACTTCCCCTCCCTGTGAAAGAGGCATTGTTTTTTTCTGCCTCTTTCACAGGGATGGGATGGGGGGGAGGAATTCAGAGAATTTTCTCCTTGGGGAGGGGACAGGATTTCCACATATCTTTTTTTAAGTGTAGCCAGTTGCTGAAGGCCCTTCTTCCTATTTTTTTAGTGTTAAAAAAAAAAAACCTTCCTCCAGCATTTAGAGGAGTCCAGCAGTTCTTAAACCATGTGACCTCACCCTCTCCAATAAGCATCCAATAAGCACTCCTAGGCTCCTGAAAATGCCAGGGGTGGTTTTTTTTTTTTAAAAAAAAGACAGACAGAAAGAAAGAAAACCCCTCAACAACTAGCTACATTTTAAGAGGTATGTGGAAAAACCCCTCCCCAAGGAGAAAATTCTCTGAAATTCTCAGCTCTCCCAGCCTCTTTTGCCCAAGTTTTCATTTTTTCCCCATCCCCCCCACGAAATGCCAAAAATAGAATGGTCGAACTTTTCAGCACAGCACTAATGTAACCTTGTATATGACTCAGGAGCTAAGAGAGGGCCAGTGCAGTTCTTTTAGCACATGTTTTTATAATACAATAGACAATATGGGAACACTACTTCATAACAGTTCTACTGATTTACAAACCAGATCTTTGATCTTTATTTTCTCCAAGAATTTTACATAGGTAAAGTACAAATAGCCTGAAGCCATGTGCAACAGATAAAATCACTCAGAGAATTCTTTCACACTAAAAACACTCCCATTCATAAAGCCATAGTAACAGCAGTTAAAAATCACACCCTGCTCAACCTAGCACTACAAAATGAAGACCGAACATGGCCACTCACATTCGCTGAGAAAAAAGAAAAATGGGCACAAAAGTACTACAACATAATACAGAACACACAAATAAACAAAGAACAATCATATGAATGGCTAAGGAAGGGCAAGCAATTTCCGGAAACAGAAGGATTCCTAATAGTCATGCAGAATCAAGTTATAGCAGCCAAGAACTGCCATAAATGATAACGGTGTAACAACAGATTCATGTAGAAAATGTCATCAATTCCAAGAAACAATAGACCATGTAACAGGAGGATGCAAAATTCTGGTAGGAACAGACACAATACAGCTACAAACATTATTCAACAACTACTGGCTATCTAATTCAACCTCATCTAACAACCTATATCATACTATACATACTCACTCAAAACAATCTTGGAAAATGCAGATCATAAAATATACTGGGACAGAACAATTCATACAGATAATACCTTGCAACCAACCAGACATAACAGTTATAGACAAACAAGAAAACACATTTACCTCACTGACATAGCAACACCTAATGACAAAAATGTTGTAGAGAAGGAAGAGGAAAAGATAGAAAAATATACACCACTGGCTATGGAAGTTAAAGAACTATGGCAACAAGAAAAGGTTACAATTATCCCATTAATCACATCAGTCAAATCAAATATTTTACAGGAAACCTTCAGAAACTGGGCCTACCAAAATATATCCACACCAACATACAGAAAGCAGTCATACATAAAACATGTTCAATAGCGAGGAAATTCCTGAATCAGTAAAAGACAGCTTGACATGGCAAAGCCTGTCATGTCCATCTAGAAAAACCACCACAAGTTAGAAAAGAGATGATGATGATGATGATGATGATCATCATCATCATCATCATCATCATCTTATGTGTTGTGCAGTAGGAGGCTATTTAGTGTGAATGTTTTCAAGCATGTATTAATCTACTCTAAAATCCCCTTCTCCGCAGCCCTTATGTAGCACTCTACCTTAAGGTGACCAGATAAAATCCAGGTCAGGGCTCATGTAACTTTAACAGTTGTAGAGAAAAGGGAATTTCAGCCAGTGTCATTTGTATGCAATTGGTTCCTGGTGAAATTCCCTCCTCATCACAACAGGTAAAGTTGCAGGGGCCCTGCCTTCTTTTGTATATGGTCACTCTAGTATAGTGCCTGCACCTTTAACTGTCGTGATGAAGAGGGAATTTCACCAGGAACTAATTGCATACAAATGACACTGGCTGAAATTCCCTTTTCTCTACAACTGTTAAAGTTACATGAGCCCTGACCTGGATTTTATCTGGTCAGCCTACTCTACCTCTCATTTCACCTCAAAAATATATCAATTAAAAAAATACTATTCTAATGGCACTGCTTTCAAACGAATGTTTGTGATGCTTTAAGTGTTCCAACAGGACAGCATCCAACATGGCAAGGGCACAGTAAATAATGTTGCGTCGGCACGAGGGACCTCTAGCTCAATGCCAATAGCGCTAGGTGACTCAAAAGGCCATCCGGGGAATTCCATCATGCCAGCTAACACTATTGCTTGCACTAGAGTTCCCTTACACTAGAGCAACATCATTTATATTTGCACTTGTGTTTCAGTGATACTGCCCATAGGTTTGTTAGCAAAGCATCTAACACAAAGCACTTTCTGAAGGCCAGTTAATAGATCACCTTTGCAACATAGGAGCCATTTGGCATTGTCTATTCTAGCCTTGTACTCCGGATGTTTTGGACTTCAACTCCCATCAGCCCCAGCCAGCATGGTCAATGGTCAGGAATGCTGGATGTTGTAGTAGAAGGCACCAGATTGTGGAAGACTGGTCTGTTCTATCAAGCAGCAGTAACTGTGCCCAAATGTCCCTTTCGTTTTACAGTGAACTTTTTATCTGTGAGGAACTTTCACTTGGTGGGTTTGACTTCAAATGTATAAAATATGCTATCTTCTTTTTGCAATATGCATGGGAATTATAAGCTACATATCAAATATTGATACCACTAATTGTTGCTTAAGGGATTTAGTAGGGCATGCTAGAGTTGAAAGTTAATGCAGTTTAAAAGCCGACAAATTTGTCTTGCACAGAAATCTCAGGGGTTTTGATATCTTATTAAATAGGAAAGTGCAAGACATATTTCAGACATCACGTTAATATGCATACTTCTTGCAAGTTCTAAAGCAGTTGTGTTAGTCAGTGGCAGGAAAAGGAGCAATGCCACAGCATTTTATTTTAAATTACTTTTATTTTTTATTTTTATTTTAAATTACTTTTATTTTTTATTTTATTTATTATTGCATTTATATCCCATCTTTTTTCCTCCAAGGAACCCAAGGTGGCGCACATAGTCCTTCTCCTCTCCATTTTATTCTCACTACAACAACAACCCTGTGAAGTAGGTTGGGCTAAGAGTCGGTGACTGGCCCAAAGTCACCCAGTGGGTTTCCATGACTGAGTGGAGACTAGAACCCAGATCTCTGGACTCCCAGACCAACACTCTAGCCACTACACCACACTGGCTGCCTTTAAGATTGGAACCCTTCCAAAGTGGCATATATAATAAAAGAAACAATACAAGATAATAGTAAAAACAGCAATGGCCCATAAAATTATTTCCAGCTAATATATATGGGTTATGTCAAGTTGGCTGTTGCCTACAAACATCCAACCCACAATGACCCTGCTCAGATGACATGTTTTGAGCTAAACATCATGGCTTAGCATGTCATATGAACTATGACTTAGTGTGTCATGTGAACCATTCCTAACCATGCTGGCTACTTAACCATGATTTAAACATGCTCACTAACCATTTGCTGCAAAAAAAAAAAAAAAAAGTTAGCGCCCTAACCATAGCATAGTATGTTGTCTGAACCCAATAACTCTGTACTTGAAGTGAATATATTTTATAACGGGAAAAGATATATCCAATAACTAATACAAAATACACAATCTTGATACTACATCATGTCATAGAATGCATAGATTAGAATCTTATCATTCTTGCTAATAGTGAACTCCGATGTTGCATGCTGATAGAAAATGGAGCCAAAACAGGGCCTTTTTGAGCTCCATCACACCAGTGATTTGGTGCACTCTCGCCATGCCTGGTGAGCGGATTTGCAGCACGTTACTCACACAATGCCATGCCTGTCCTGCTGACACCCCTTGCCTCTTCACCAGCCTTTTGTTTTTCCTAGAAAACTAAAAGTCTGGATTATTTTTCCTAAGCGCATTTAATATGCCTTTATGCCTCCGTGTAGTTTTAAAGGAATTGTGAGGGGAGTCTTGCTGCTGGCTTGAATTGATTGCATCATGTCCTGGCAGGGGAAAAGTGATCTCTTTCAGCAGCCGGCTGCAAGCCTCAATATAAAACCCAAACCTTGCATCCCAGGCTCCAAAGCGGTTTTTAAAAATCATATAACACCCGAATCTCTGCAGAGACAGGACTGTACTACCTTGATGCCCCCAAAGAGCCAGACTAAAGGGTCATTCCATTTTTGCTCGGCAGAAAGGTGGTCTGGTTGAAGTACTCATCTGACAGGACCTGACTGAAGGGAGAAAGAGAAGGAGTGGAGTGGAGTGGAAGACCGAAGGAGTGAAAGAACGAAAGAGCATCTATTCTGGTAAAAGGGATCATAAGCTTGATGTGCTTAGCATCAGAGGTAAAAAAAAAACATGGAGGCCAACCGGGGGGGGGGGGGGAGGGGGGATTAGGTATGATGGAGCTTTGAGAAACCAGAGGGAGGTTGTCAAGAACTCCATTTTCTTTTTGTACACAGTTAGACACACTCTGTGTGTCTAAATCCATTTAGCCAGGCCAAAATAGCACATCATGTTGCAACCATCTTTGTGTCTGTAAGTTTCTATTAATTGGATTGAATGATCTCAGCTGTGTTCCTGTGGAAACTTCTGCCCTCCCTTATGGGGTTTGGGAAAACTGCTTCAATAGGCCTGTGATTGGCTAACTAAGATCTTCTTTGGGTTGACAGGAGTTTGAGCATAAAAGGAGGGGGCTTGGAGCTGTCCATTTATCTTTGTCCACATGTTTCAACTTGCTTTTGGGCTTGTGAGCCTTTGTAGGCTGACCATCTGAAAAGGAGGACAGGGCTCATATAACTTTAACAGTTGTAGAGAAAAGGGAATTGCAACCAGTGTAATTTGTATTCCCTCTTCATCACAACAGTTAAAGTTGCAGAGCCCTGCCTTCTTTTGTATATGGTCACTCTAGTATAGTGCCTGCACCTTTAACAGTTGTGATGAAGAGGGAATTTCACCAGGAACTAATTGCATATAAATGACACTGGCTGAAATTCCCTTTTCTCTACAACTGTTAAAGTTACATGAGCCCTGTCCTCCTTTTCAGATGGTCAGCCTAAGCCTTTGGATCCCAGATTGAGTCCTGTCCTATTGGAAGACCCATGCTTAGGTAATGTATAGGGCAAATTTCAGCATTTCTTTATTATTTTTGCCTGGAGTGTTGTTTCCAAAATTTACTCCAGTTCTTGCATACTTTTTATTCCTTTTTATTCCTTTCCCTATTCCCCTATGTAAATAAACTTAATCTCTACTTTTAGAGTTGGGTATTCTTCCTTCCAAGTAAGCCTCAAGCCTAGATCCAAAGTCTTCTGCTACTGTTTAATATTTCAGGTTTGGTGCTTGGAAATAGGGTGTAGTAGTTTGAACGCCAATTTCTACGCCTCAGAAGTGTCCTGAGAGTCCCCTGGCTCAGGTTGTGGTGGACGTAAGGGGTGGTGGCAGCCCACCTTGCCGGGTGGGTATTCAACCCATGCAATCTTTTGTCCTTGCTTACTCTTCTGGGAGTTAGGTCAACTCCCTTCCTCCCTTCATAGAGGTATTAGCATGTGCAGGGGAACTCCAAGTTTGGTGGAACTACAAAAAAAAATCGTTTTAAAATACCGAAACCATACAGTCACAAAACCGAACCGAACCAGTCCAAAAAGGACTAAGCATGTTCAGTGAGCCATGCAATATTTAGTGTATTTAAAACAAAAACAAAAACAGGAAGGGGGTGGTAGAATGGGTTGCTAACACAAGGCATGGCTGACTGGCTGGAACCCTGAACAGAAACACTCCAATTAGAGGGTGCATCATTTTGTTACAGGTCTCACTCATTACGTTATAATGCTTTAGGCTTCCATGTTGCAAACTGATGGCATTGTGGCCTATTACTTTTCTATTTTTGGAAGTCCTGTCAGGTAAGAGGAGAAGCAGGATGTACTGTTTTTAAAATCAATAAGTAAATGCAAACAGTCTGAGAGGCTGTTTCGTGAGCTTTTCTGTGGATTCTAGAAAACGCCTGCCAATTTGGTTAAACCGCTGCTCTCAGATATATTACTGTTTATGAAGCCATCACTAAGCGGAATCATGTACTGCCCTCCATTTGTGGCCAATGAAATTGGTCGTGCTTAGAATCTACCCGCCTTGGCAAGTTTACTACTGAAATTCATCATACAGGGATTATTATAGACTGGCTGCAATGCGTGTGTTATTTTCCCATTGGTTTAACACATGGGTACTCATAACTGCGATCGCTGAGAAAAACACATTCATTTACATGCAGATTATTCTGGCGCTCTGGACTGAAATCACAAAGCATCGCTGCCCCCCTTATCTTTGCTTCCCTTTCAAACATCGCAAAATCAGGAAGAATAGCAGGGCTAATTATAGTGGCGCTGTCACCGGCAGCAGGAACAACAACTCAATAGATGTTACAACTGCAGTAAATATCGAATGTGAGGAACAAGAAAACCGATAAAGGAAGACAGACAAAAAATACAAATGCTTCTGATCAGTTTTGGCAACCTTTAGACCAAAGAAGTCACACCAACACAGCGGAGCATGAATTTTGGTCAACATGTGTATGTGCGGGGGAAACCAAACCAATATGGCTTCCTGGCTGCATGCCAAGGATTCTAAATGTCCAAAAGGAAGTGTGCATCCGTCACAGTGCATCTGTTGGGTTTCTTATTTCTTTGTTGTCCTATTTGTTTGAAAACAATACAGAAATAAAGTTTCCTTGTATAGCAATGAAGTAGCCATCCAGTGTCTAAAGCTGAGTTACTGGCAGTACAAGCTTTACTCGACAATATGCTAGTTATTTTGGCTCCACCCCTTTTGCATTTGGCCCTGCCCACCACTGGAACGTGGCCCCTGAGAGCTTCTCTGAAATTTAATTCAGCCCTTGGTTGACAGAGGTTCAACACCTCTGTTTTACAAAATTGTACCAAATAAGCCCCTTTTATCACCCAGCTGCAGGAATGAAGGAATGAGGTTACATTGTATTGTGGGCCTACATCCAAAAGCCTCTCAAAGATGGCAAGATAACGATAAGTCCGTTTCCGTCTTCCCTGGGGTGATCGTGATTCACATGTTCTAAAATCCTTTCGCACTTGATTGCGGTGTGATATGAAGAACCTCAGAGTGTGAATTTCTCGTTTAAATTGTACCATGCTTTTATGAAAGCAATGTTTCTTAAAAAGAAAAAAGAAAAAAGGGGGGATCACCACAATATTAAATGATAGTTAATTCCAATATATGCAAGATGTTTAGCTTTCCCAGGTGGGAGAAGAAGACCATTGGTGAACTGAGCTGAAGATATCTTCAAAGCAAGGAGTGTCTTGCTAGAAATATATGCAAATACATTTCTATTAAGGGAGAGGGAGACTTTAATCTTGGATATTGTCTCTGACTTCAAAAGACTTTATCAACCTGTGACATTAACTGTAATTTGGGATCACCAAACATTGAAAGGTAAGAGATATCCATACTTAGATTGTATCTAATATATGCTCCGTAACCTCACTGCAGGTCCACATCATATCCCTGGAGAGGTAGCTTCAGATTGGGTGAAAAATACAGCTTTCCAACATACAGAGATGAAGGTTTTTTTAAAAAAAATCACTAGACATTATCTTTAAATGGAAGGCAAAAATATGCTGTTCTCTTATCTATAGGTCAGAATTTTGCCAATATGAAACCATCCATCCCATCTCTTTTCCAGGGCAGGCATGAAAATCTGCCTAGGCAGGTGAGAACAAGCAAAACGTGAGCTGGCTGAAGTTCTCTAAGCTTGTAAAATCTCATGTCCATGTCAGATTAGGGATGGCCGTCACAAAGAAATCCATTTGGGGACTTGCATTTGCAAGTCAAGCTGCTGTCCCCCCCACCAAATCTAGGAACTTTCACAGTTTTTTTAAATCACCATTTGTTTTGGCTATAGTTTGCTTAATTTGTGCAAATTTGGGATGTAATATGCTTAAATTGTGCAAACTACAGTCACAATTTGCACAAATAAAGCATATTATGGCCGCAAGTTGTGCAAATTAAGTAAATTACAGGCACAATTTATAGAAATTAAGCATATTACAGTTGAAATTTGTACAAATTATGGCTGCATTTTTTTACAAATGTAGGCTGCAGTTTACTAACTTTAAGCAAATTATGGCTACAAATTGTGCAAATTAAGCACGTTACGGCAGCAATTTGCATAAGTGGTAATTTGCGGAGGGAAAACAACCTGAAAATCTGTGAGCTGGCCTGACTCAATACAGATTGAGTTGGGCCAGCCAGATTCTAGGGGCTGAGCTGTTGAAAGCTTGCAAACTTCACCTCCTGGACAGATTCCTCCAACATTCCTATGTCTGATTGCCACCTCTGTTATTGTTAGCTTTCCGCAGAGAATCTTGTGCATAATTTTCCAAATGTATGCATCAATTGTGTGCATCTTTGAAATATGCATTCTTCTCCCATTGATTAAAATGTGTTTGTGCACATTTTTCAAAAGTATGCATGTTTTCACGTGCATTTTTGAAATGTACAGTGAATGCAGTTTGGAGGTCCATAAATCACACTGCGAGCTTGGAAATGTATAGAATTCAACTTCATATTGTGTTTGAGTCCGTGTTCGACTCAGGAAGTGTGAACTGAGTAAATCCTGATCAAAAATGAACTGAAACAAATTCCCCATACATCCCTCATTCTGGCATCCTGTCTGCTATTTCAGGAGCATTTGGGGAAATTTTGTCTGCCTCTATAAGAAGCATTTAAAGCTCTTTCAAGGCGCATTAAAAAAATTACCTCTACAAGAACGGAGCGCCAATCGGGCGTAGAGGCACGTTTTCTCTCCGATTATGCGCATTATCGAATGCGCGTTAAATAGCGAGTTTTATTTTGCTCCGGCCATTAAAGCGCATCTTGACTATGTGACCAAGCGATTCTCCGCATTAACTACTTGTAAAGCGCATTTGAAACAACCAGTAAGGTCACCTGTTGAGTGCTCAATTACCTCCTCCATACAAGCATTTACGATAAAGCGCTTCCGAGAAGATGCGCATAATCGGAGGAACAGGCGTCAAACGGAATCCATCTAGAGGGGGTCTTTGATGGTGCCTAGACCCAGCATCCCAGCACTGCTTGAACTTTCCTCTGAGCACTGCACTGCCCAGTGCTGCTACCCCCACCCCACCCCGAGAGGGCACTTTGCCCAGGGCCTTCTCAAGCCTGGAGCCCGCCCTTTTTTTCCATCAGTAGCTACCTCAAGCTTTCACTGGGTTGCTGTATGTTATGCTCATCAAATTTGGCTTTTGCATATTTTATCTGAGAACATTAACACAGTGCTAGTTAGAGTCAAGACATCTTTCTCATAGGGGTGGGCAGTGGTGGGAAACCTCAGGCCCAGGGGCCAAATGTGGTCTTCCTGGGGTCCTAATCTAACCCTGCAGGATTCCACAAATGGCCACACACTGTTTCGTAGTTTCCTGGCTTTTCTGCCATTTCCCCCCACTCTAAAATGCCCCACTTAGGGCTTACTGGCAGTGAGCGCTACAAGCTACACTACCCTGATATTTTTGTATCTTGTGTGTGTTTTCAGCCCTCCCCTTGTCTCCACCCTGTTTCGACTTCAGCCCCCACCTATCACTGGAATGCAGCCCTCAAAGAGCTTCTCCAGAACTGAATTCAGCCCTCCAACTGAAAGGGATTCTCCACCCTTGCACTAGGAAGAAGATTACAGGAGGGTTGGAGCCAGTGGCAAGAAGTTTGGGCATGGTCCATCTATGTCAACTTTGACCACTCCAGTCTTCAGTGTAGGCCTTTTGTAGATCTTGTTTCTCCTCCCCATGTGTCTGGGTTTGCAAGTTACTTGAGCTAATGCTTGAGTAACCTGAAGTTACTTGAACTGAAACCCAGAGCCGATCTACATACAAGGTTTTTGACGTTTTATAAGGGTTATGAAAACTCTTTGGGCCACATGACGCACTCCCTATAACGTTGTATATCTGAGGTTTTTCAAAACTCACTTCAGTTATATACAACGGTTTCACTTTTAATAAATCGTTTTAAGTAAAATAAGGTGTCCTTCCTTACCGTTTGTGATTCATGGGGGCAGTTGATTGGTGGGGAAGAAAGAGGAAGTGGGCGAGTGAACTACAACACCCACAATTCTTAGCCCTATACTCGCTAGGGAATGACAGAGGAACTAAGAAGGAAGTGGGTGACTGAACTACAACCCCCACAATGCCTTGCCCTAAACTCATTGTAAAAACGAAAGAGACAGGGCAGAACAGTGTGTGACCGCACACACCGCTTTAAAAACTGAAGACTGTTCTCCTGTAATGTGAGTACTCAGTAATGTGACCTAAGACGTTTTAGAATGCACCTATTCGGAACGTTTTAAAATACTTTTTAAAACGTTCCAAAGGACTGTGTAGATCGACCCCCAAAGAGATCTGCAGCCCAATCCTGTGCATGTCTACTCAGAAATAAGTTCCACTGAGCTGAATGGGCCTTCCACCAAGGTAAGTGTGCACAGGATTGTAGCTTAAGGCTCCAATCTTGTGTATAGTTACTAGGGAGGAAGTCCCATTGCAATCAGTGGGACTTACTGCTAAGGATATATCCATAGAACTGGACAATATATCATACTATTTGAAAATGGAAGACTCTGGCTCAGACTGTACTAAAAGTAAATACACATAATCTCAGCAAAGTAAATTTGTTCCTTGGAAATATGCACAGATGCTTCAAACCAAAACGCTTTCCAGAAGGAAGTTCATAAAACCATTCCAGAAGCAGTGATTATACATAGCCTATTGATTGCTCCTTGTCACGATACTGAATCATTCTCTGTCAGTCAGTATAACTGAGAACTTGTTGACTGAACCTTGAACATCGCTCTGCATTCAATGACAATTTGAAATAACGTGCAGAAGGTGGATATACTCCAGCTTTAAAAGGCCATTCTCAGTTTATATGCTCTATTGGATCGTTCTTTCTTTCTTTTCTTTTTTTTTAAGGACAGTCCCAGTATCAGTGTTCAGAAAATGGATTTATATACAAATGTGAAAACCAGATATGACATGCAAGCTACAAATGACTTGATAAATATTGCTAAATTCTACTTAGGGAATGAATTGAAGAATTACAGCACACACACCCCTCACAAATAAAAGTTCTGTCTGTGCGGAATTTTCCCCTGTGCTTAGCAGCAAGCTGTTATGCATGGCTGAAAACTGATTTCTGTCATTCTAATACTGTTAAATGTCTTCCCACTTTTCGATGTGGTAGAACAGAGAATAGAAGGAAGTGGACCAAACAGCCTGCAAGCTATGGGCAATGCTATTTTATAGGCTGTGGAATCTTAGTACAATCCTGGTGAATTGGAAGAGAGATTTTAGAAGGGGGTGGGACTACACAAAAGCCAGGAAGCCACCAATCAATCAGGAGTAGGGGGAAGGGAGTGTGGCCAGGGTGAGGGGTATGACCATCTGGGGAACTCCAGAGGGCTGGATTTGGCCCAAAGGGCTGAGGTTCAACACCCCTGCACTAAATTCTAAAGTGAAACACAGAGGAACCTTGGCTTAGTGGGACAGGATTGCCAAGATATACATGCTAAGCACAATAGTAGTGCTCTTTGTGCTTGCGGAAGGGACATTGTTCAGTGTTAGAGCACATGCATTGCATGCAGAAGGTTCCAAGATTTAATCCCCGGCAGCTCCATATAGGGCCGTTATTAACCTTGTGTCTGAAACCCTGGAAAGCTTCTGTCTGTCAGCGTAGACTAGAAGCAAGCAACCTATGGCCCCCAGATGTCATTGGACTACAACTCCCATCATGCCTCACCACTGGCTATGCAATGGTGCAGTCCAACAACATCCGAAGGGCCACAGGTTGGTAGTGTAACAACCCTAAATTGTAAGGCCTGGTTTGGACATGATTAGGGTGACCATATACAAAGGAGGACAAGGCTTCTGTATCTTTAACAGTTGCATTGAAAAGGGAACTTGAGCAGGTGTCATTTGTATTCATGCAGCACCTGGTGAAATTCCCTCTTCATCACAACAGTCATGCCTAGCATAACCAGATACAAAAGAAGGCAAGGCTTCTGAAGCTTTAATTGTTATGATGAAGAGGGAGTTTCACCAGGTGCTGCATGCATACAAATGACACCTGCTGAAATTCCCTTTTTAATACAGCTGTTAAAGATACAGGAGCCCTGTCCTCTTTTCCATATGATCACCCTATACATGATGCTAAACTATGGTTTACTGTTTACACCCTTGAACTCACACTAGGGATGTCCAAGAAACTGAGAGTGGATTTAAATGAGTTAGGATTTCTATGAAAAAGCAGCAGACCAGCTTTTTCTGAGTTGTGCACATTCCACGGACTGGTGGAGCAGATTTTCACTTTTTTGGGGGGGATTTGGGCTAGGGATGTGCACGGACCCCCCAGATTGGATCGGGACCTCCGATGTTGTCCTGGATCGGTTCGGACAAAATCAGAGGTCCCTTGGATCAGATCGGACCTGATCCCGATCCGAAAATCGGACGTCCGATTTTCGGATCGGCCGCCATTTTGGGTGTTTTCGCCATAGGCTTGCATTAGGGGAAAGAAAGCTTTCCCTCAATGCAAGCCTATGGCAAAAACATGGCGGTTGGTGGGAGAGTGGGAGCCTAACTCCCCCCTCGCTGACCCTCCCCGCCACTTGCGCTCCTTACCTGCCGGGGCCATCCACTACCGTCCACTGCTCCGATCTACTGAGAAACAGGCTTCGTGGCCTGCCTCTCAGCAGGGCACCAGGTGATGATGTCATCACCCAGTGCGCTACTGAGAGACAGGCCGTGAAGCTTGTTTTTCAGTAGATCGGAGCAGGGGAGGGAAGTGGGCGTCCCAGCAGATAAGTGGGGCCCTTGTCCTCCTCCCCCTTGCGCTCCTTACCTGCTGGGGTGCCTGCTTTCATCCGCTACTGCAATCTACTGAGATCTACTGAGAAACAGCATGAGGGGGAGGGGGAGGTCTGATCCGCCGATCTTATCCAAACCAGATCAGGTCCTTTTGGACCAGTTCGGATCACATCAGATGATCCAAAAACTGGGATCAGAATCGGATAATTTTATTCGATTTCGGTCAGATCGGCTCCGGATCATGGATCGGACCCGATCCAATGCACACCCCTAATTTGACTAATTCACATGAACTACTGCACATTAGTTAACTAATGTGCATTAACTAATCAGTGCATTAGGACAAGTTAGCATTATTGCTAATGTGAATTAGTGAAAATAGAACAACACTCTGGTAAAAAAACAATAACACAATTCCGTCAATGAATGAGTGATGGAATGACAATGAGCAACACAGAAATAGAATGGATTTAAAAGAACCTGTACACCCCTAGCTCACATGCTCTCCCTCCCTTTTCTTCTGCTGCAGCCCACAAGGAAAACAGAAGTGTCTCCTTCTGCTTTTAAACTAACCCGAATATCTTGTTACATCCAAACAGGGTTAATCCTGGCTAGTAATCTATGCGCAGTATCGCCTGTCTAGCAGAAATGCAGAGAGGCTGGAGTGCGGAGGCAAATATTTCCTCTGCACGCTTCTCTCGTTCTGCACAGGATTCCAGTCAGCCTCTGAGTTCGGAACTTAACAGGAATTGTGTTAGTATTGTGCCCTAAGGGTTTTATTTTGTTAAGTCTGTGATCCTCCCGTTGGTTACTAATAGTTGTTGTACTCAAATTTGTTGATTCGCTAATGTTTCAATTAAGCTTCAGTTACGTGTCTATGCAATACCCTTCTTATAGTGCAATCCTGAGTACATGTCTACTCAGAAATACACTCTATTGAGTTCAATGCGATTACAGTCTTAGGTGCAATCCTAGTGATTGCACCCTCAATGATCGGAAGCCCCCAAACTCGGAGGTTTCCAATCATTCTAATGCAGAACAGGAGGAGTGGCAGAGGTGATCTTCGCCTTCCCATCCTCCCACCCTGTATATTTTGCTAGACAGAAAATTTGGAGAGAAAGGGAAAGAGGCTGGAAGAGCTCAGGATAGCTCATATCCTGGCCTTTCCGGTCTCCTCCCCTCTACACCCACCAGGACGCCCCCTTTTCCACCTCTCCAAGGTCATTTTTCTGACCTCAAGGGCAGTCGGCACAGTTGCTTCTCCACTAGTTGTGAAGGGGACAGGGAAGGGCAGTCGGATCTTTGACTCCCGCTTCTGAGGTCAAATCCCCAGTATCCTTTGCCCCCTCAGACAATGTCTAAGGGCCAGAGGATTGTATTCTTAGTTTACATATTTAATGGAAAACATGCATTTCCAAATATAACTCAGGTAAGAGATGGTTTTAAAAACCCTATCTTTATATATTTTGGTACTTCATCTATTTTGAATATTTCAAAAAAGAGTATTTCCCCCCACCCCCAATCAGGTGCCTTATTACTATGTTTATATATTAATTTCCTAGGTGAAGTTACTAGGGATGTGCACGGACCACCCGGATTGGGACCTCCAATGTTGTCCTGGATCGGTTAGGACAAAATTGGAGGACCCTCGGATCAGCTGCCATTTTGGGTGTTTTTGCCACAGGCTTGCATTAGGGGAAAGAAAGCTTTCCCCCAATGCAAGCCTATGGGGAAAACATGGCGGTGGATGGGTGATTAGGGGCCTAACTCCCCCCTCGCTGTCCCTCCCCCCCCACTCGTGCTCCTTACCTGCTGGGACCATCCACGACCATCCATTGGCGCCAGCGGATGGTAGTGGACGGCCCCGGCAGGTAAGCCCCCGCCTCCCCCCTCGCGCGCCTTACTTGCCAGGGCGGCCACTTCCTTCCAGTGCTGCGATTTATTGAGAAACAGGCTTCGTGGCCTGCCTCTCAGTAGTGCGCCAGGTGATGATGTCATCACCCGGTGCGCTACTGAGAGGCAGGCCGTGAAGCCTGTTTCTCAGTAGATCGCAGCATCGGAGGGAAGTGGCCGCCCTGGCAGGTAAGTGGGGGGCCCTCCCGCCTCCCTCCTCACAGCGGACGGCAGTGGACAGCCCCAGCAGGTAAGGAGCACGAGGAGGAGGAGAAGGTCCAATCCTCTGATCTTATCCGAACCGGATCAGGTCCTTTTGGAACGGTTTGGATGAGATCGGACGATCCAGAAGCCAGGATCAGAATCGGATAATTTTATTCGATTTCAGTCGGATCAGCTCTGGGTCGTGGATCAGACCCGATCCGATGCACACCCCTAAAAGTTTTATTAAATGAGGATTTGACTGAAAATGCATTCTAAAAGGTCCAAGTAGGACCAACAATAAAATGGTGCCATATATCCTTCCTCCTAAATGAGGTTCTTCTGTCTAGGGTTCCAGCCATTCCCTCCAAACAGAGCATTCCCCTCCCACCCTCCATGTTTTCTTTTTCTTTTCCAGCTGCTACTCTACATTCTGTAGTTCCTGAACATGTTCAGTCTTCACTGGGTGGGCTGTTTTGGTGTATGGGGGTGCACCCTTTGGGGGTTTTAAAAAGATTTTGAGTACTTCAGCAAACTTCATCCATCCTCCCACCACCCCCTAAAGCCTTTATCACACGGGTGGTTTGATCCACACCCGCCGCGACTTTGATCCAATTATTTCACATGATGTCGTCCCCCTCAGGCTCCTTTAGCGCCCCAAGTGCTCCGTTTCCATTTCACATTCGAAGTATCCCTGAATGGGGATTGTCCGTTTGTTCCCCTACTCTGCAGGCTTAGCTGAGGAATTGAAGCAAAACCGACCACGTGTGATCAAAAGGCTATACTCGCATAGGAAACGGGGGGGAAACCCGCATAAGCAAAATGGGTAGGTGTGATAAAGCCCTTAGCCTACTGATACCTTCCATTAGTGACTCCATTTTTGCTAAATTGTTGTTGGCCCTCACCACCTGAATTCACCATTAGAAGGAATGATAACCTTGGCCTAATCCACACCAAGCAGGATATTGCACTGTGAAAGCGGTATATAAAAGGCAGGAGTCACACTACTGCTTTATAGTGGTATTGAAGTGCACTGACAACTGTTGGGGCCCATAGACACATACCATATACCGCTTTCATACCACTTTCATAGTGCTATATCCTACTTGATGTAGCTCCTGCCTTTTATATACCGCTTTCGTACCGCTATATCCTACTTGATGTGGATTAAGCCCTTGTCTCACTGCCCTGTTCTCAATACTGTCTGACATTAAATACTTTTGAGAAATGAGCAAGCCCCTTCCTGCAACCAGTACAAAAGCATATGATTAATTTAAGGTTTTTTTTCCTTCTCATTTCTTCCCCTTAGCACAAAAGATCGAGGAAACTATGGGTTAAGTATTTTTTCAAACCCTCAGCTGCCAATCTTTAACTCCTCTAGCTTAGTCAGATGGCATCTTTAAAAGAAGGACTATGAGTGTTTGGATGAACAAAGGATAAAATTATCTATCTGACCTTCTGGAATACTCAAGAGAAATGGGGAAAAAATTGATTGACCACAAGGGGACAGTGTTTTGTTGACGTTACAATTTTAAGTTTAACCTGCTCCCTGCAGGCACATTTGGAAAGTGTGAACACTGGTTCATTTTCATTTCATTATTCTTCCTCATATCCTTGTTTTGCTGATGGTTGTAGTACAATATCCAGTGATTTGCATGTATTATCTTGTATGGGAAAATACAGGTGCAAACAGAGTTATAGTTGCAAACGAGGGGATTATCTTCATTGTGTTTCTTCCATTCTAGTAAAACATCTCACATAAAAGACAGGACAGGGATACAATAACAAATACACAGAATATGGAGGGTTTAATCCCTTTGTATTACATGACGCTGCAAAGGCCCTGTATTGTGGAATGCTTAGATATCCCTATATTGTAGAGTGATTAAAAAATTAAATAGAGTGTGTGAGAGGTGGTAGCCCTCACTTACCTGGTCAGCTTTTAGTACCCTGGATACAAATGCTATTCCCCCATTCCAGCCATTTGCTAATTCACACAAGGTCTTGCTACTTTGGGGCTTGGGAGGCCTACCTCAGTCTACCTATTGTTGCGCCTTGCCAAGCTCAAGAAAACTCCATAACCTGCCCTCACATCCCCTAATCCATTCCAACAACTGCAACAGACTCACCACCTTCCCTCTATGAATAATAATTTATCACTAAGTCATCCATGCTTCACCCAAAGCAGGTGGTCCTGAGTCTCCAACATCAGTATAATTTTGAAAAATCATACCATGTTCAATAATCATTAAGTTCATGGGGGGGGTGGGGGGGGTCACATGCTGGCCAATTCCAGAAAGTGGTGCTGGGGGATTACTGCTCTGTGCCATGGCACTTAGGCCATGGGGTCCCACAGGGCTCTATATTATCCCCTATGCTGTTCAACATTTACATGAAACCACTGGGAGAGGTTATCCGGAGATGTGGGTTGAGGTGTCGTCACTATGCGGATGACACCCAGCTCTACCTCTCCTTTTCATCAAACCCAGCTGAGGCAGTGTCTGTTCTGAATCAGTGCCTGGGCACGGTAATGGACTGGATGGGGGCTAACAAACTGAGACTCAATCCAGACAAGATGGAGGTATTGTTTGTGGGTGGTTCGTCTGTCCAGCTAGGTGATATTCACCCTGTTCTAGATGGGGTTGCACTCCCCCTAAAGGATTGGGTTCGTGGTTTGGGGGTGCTCCTGGATCCAGAACTGTCACTTGAGGCACAGGTGAACTCAGTGGCAAGGAGCACCTTTTATCAGCTTAGGCTAATATACCAACTGCAACCTTATCTGGACAGAGATAGCCTAGCTACAGTTACCCCATGCTCTGATAACCTCTCGTTTGGATTACTGCAAAGCGTTATACATGGGGCTGCCTTTGAAAACGGTCCAGAAACTTCAACTGGTACAAAATAGGGCAGCCAGACTGTTAACGGGGACTGGCCAATGAGACCATATAACGCCAGTCCTTTTCCAGCTTCACTGGCTGCCAGTCCAGGTCCGAGCCCAATTCAAAGTGCTAGTATTAACATTCAAAGCCCTAAATGACTTGGGGGCAGTTTATCTGAAAGAACGCCTCCTCCCATATGTACCTACCCAGACACTAAGATCATCCTCGGGGGGTCCTACTCTGTGAGCCCCTGCCAAAGGAAGTGAGGCAGGTGGCTACCAGGAGGAGGGCCTTCTCTGCTGTGGCACTCCAGCTGTGGAATGAGTTCCCTAGAGAGGTTCGCCTGGCACCTACATTATTTTCTCAGTATTTTAACAGTTTATCAGTTTAATTTTTAACTTTGCTGTCTTAAATCTGTATTTTAAATTGGTATTAATTTTTGCATTGCTGCTTGGTTTTATCCTACTTGTGTTCTTATATTGTATTTTTATACTGTTGTTGTTTTATATTTTGAATGGTTTTTATGGTTTTAATTTTTGTAAACCGCCCAGAGAGCTTCAGCTATTGGGCGGTATAAAAATGCAATAAATAAATAAAATCAATAAAAATTCTCATCGAAACTCATTAGGGTTTTTTAGTGTTCAATCATACTGTTAAATATCTTTCCACAGTTCTGCAACAGTTTTCAGTGGGTTTCTCCCCTCATCCTCTTCGTTAATAAAATTGGCACCATATTCCAGGGATTGTACCTGGTTCCGTTCACTGTCCATACATTGTTATAACATGCTTTTACTGGTAGGCCTTTGGAATCCACTTTAAAAATCCCTTCAATTAGAGTTCTGAGTGGCAAATAAGACACCATGGGCCTGTTCAGACGACATACTAACCCACCATGGATCGCTCACAAATGTGATCCATGATGGCTTAGCATGTGTTGTAGGAGACTTCCCTCCCCATGGTGGTGAAAGTATCCATGCCTACTACCCATCTTTTGCTAGATGGTTAGCAGTCTTCCACAGTGGTTCCCGCATCATCTGATTGGATCCCCATGGTTTTCCAATCCCCATGGCTTTTCAGCCTCGTTCTGGTGGAGGGGGAATGGCAGTACATTGTCCTCAATGGAGCAGCTGCCAGGTGCCCATTTGGGGTGCGGAGGATGGCAGTACATGTGGTTAGACTGTGTGGAGCTAAGTGATCTTACTACAGAAGGGGTTACTGGCAGACTGGGTTTGATCTATGACTTTTGGACTTTCCTCTGCCTGGATTTATGCGTTGTGGAGATGCCAATGTGAAAAGGGTGGCTCTGGATTCCTTGCGTATGTGAGTTTACCCCTCCTTTAGACATGATAGGCCTTGACCATGTAGCCTGGAGTTACCAACAAAAGATTAAAAGTTGGACTAACTCTCTATGGGTGTGGTTTTGTTTAGGACTTTCAAGAATCTGCCCTGTTGATTTCCTGAGGGATCATGCCAGGAATCGTCCCCATTCCTTGCCCAGGTTTTGAACTGGTGTATGGATTGACCCTTCCCTTGTGTCCAAAATTGTGGAGATGGGGATGGGGAAACCATGTTGATGAGGATCTTAGTCACGATTGTAGTGACTGGCTTTTGACTGTTTTTGGAATTTCTTAGAGCTTATAGCTACCGACCATTAGCTATCTGATTTGTGAAGAATGTAACCATTAAGCATTTGCTGTGAGATTTCCTGCAATAAAGAAGTCTCACTGATTTAGGTGTCCTGTATCTGTTTCCCAGAACTTTTGCTTGCCTGAGGAAAACCTGACATTTCCCCTATCCACCCACCTCCCATGCACTTCTGAACAGGCCTTATGTGGAATGGGGATATAACAACATTAGCTTCCTCAAAACATATTCCTTCTCCCTGTTCTATATTATCCTAGATAGATTGAGAACCAGGAAGAGAGGAGGGAAGGAAGGACTTGTTTAACTCTTTCCTTCCCAGCTATTTGTTCACCCCAAATCATGCACTCTAGTCTGGGGTGACCAGATTTTGGAACCCAAAATCCCGGTCCCCCCCCCGCCAACAACCTCCCCACCAAGCCACCCCCCAAATCAAACCCCCCAAGTCACCCCCCCACCCAAAACAACCCCCGCACCAAGCCACCCACCCCAAAAAAACATCAGCCCGGACCTACCGGGGCGGGTTCTCTTCTGCTGCCGCCGCCAAGCCGCCGCCACCGCCGCCGGGTCCCCCGCCGGCTCGTAAGGCTAGCGGCCTCGCGGAACAGGTAGGGGAGGGCTGGATCCGGAAGTGACGTAATCGGCGGGGGACCCGGCGGCGGCAGCGGCACGACAGCGGACCTGGCGGCGGCGGAGCGGCGGCGGCGCAGCGGCGGCGGACCCGGCGGCGGCGGCATCGCGGCAGCAGACCCGGCGGTGGCGGCGGCAGCGCAGCGGTGGACCTGGATGCCCCAGCAGGTAAGTGCCCCGCGCCCCGCGCCTCGCGCTCCTTACCCGCTTCCCTCCGGTGCTCGAATCTACTGAGAAACAGGCTTCACGGCCTGTCTCTCAGTATCACGCCAGGTGATGACGTCATCACCCGGCGCGCTACTGAGGGACAGGCCGCGAAGCCTGTTTCTCAGTAGATTCGAGCACCGGAGGGAAGCGGACGCCCCTGCGGGTAAGGAGCGTGAGGCGTGAGGGAGGGCACTTCCCTGCTGGGGCGGCCGCTTCCCGGGCTCCTCCGCCGCCACCGCCGCCGGGTCTACCGCCGCTCCTTGCTTGCTGCCACCGCCGCGTGACCCCCCGCCACCCCAGTTTGCCCCCCTGCCCCCCGGTTGGGCCGGTTCGCCCCTGGATTCCCGGTTAGGACCGGGAAATCCCGAGCCATCTGGACAGCCTACTCTAGACTCTTCCAGCTGCTTTTCTCCAAAACAGGTTGTGCCGCCACAGCCTCAAACACTAGGCCTAGACGAGCACACCCCTCTCAGGCTATGCCCCACCACTTAAATACTTGAGGGAAGGGCAAAATACGCACCACTTTTCCCTTATAGCAGAGGGGGAAAGGGTGTTAAGGGTTTTGAATAAGGTCCTCCTGTGAGTATGTTGGCTGAGGGTATAATGCTATGTGTTTTTTTATTAAACTGATAGAGCAGGTTACAAAGCCAAGCTGACACGTGGTTTGTGGTAGCAAAAATAAAAGAAAACGTTTATTGTTGTTAACAGTTCTTTTCAAATCAATTTAAAACCTGCTTATTCTTAACACTTACTAATAATCCTAAATCCTTATAGTCTCTTCATACACTCCTGACTAGAACACACACAGCTATCATCCACACAACCAAAACAATAAAATGATAAGACGTTAAGATAATCTAAAACACTCCCTCACACTATATATACTCCTCCCCCTCCCTTTCCCAGCATCATCAGCCACACCCACTCAGTCCAACATTCCGCACTCTCCAGACATACTAACCCAGACATACATAGGGAGAATAAATGTGGGGTATCGTCACACAGGTATTATATGGAGACTTTTTTATGGTGAGAAGGGAATGAACTGCTGCTTCTGTAAAACAACAATAACAACCAGAATTGTAGATTAGTGCAGCAATCCTATACAAACTTATCTAAGAGTAAGTCCCATGGAACTCAATAGGACTTCCTTCTATGTAGACACACATAGGATTACACTGTAAACCAGTTAAGTAACACAGAGAGAAACATAACAATTATTTACAACCTATACTAAAATTAACTAGGAATATTTAAGATTACAAACTGGGAACTATCATAATGTTACATATGATTTCATATCAAGTTTAGATGTAGGGGAACATTTAAGCCATCTTAACTTCCATAGTAACCATTACTTTACATAATTACATGCTGACGTTCATTATTAGCCCTAGTATGCTCAAGAAAAAAAACAATGATGTGCATTGATTTCTTCGTAAAAGCTATTAGATGGAGAGTGAGGAGGGAATTATTGCAAATCAGTTTATTAACATAAAGCCCAGACATTTTAAGCAAGTGTATTGTGCAGCTTCAATAAAGATACAGGCCGTCCTTTGAAAAAAAAAAAGTTCACAGGACCAACATAGCTAGCCTTATGATTCAGATTCTATACTCTTATCTATAGATATACAAAATATGAGATCTGAATAGCTGGCAATGCTATCTGAAAGGTGGATGGATGGTTATATTGTTTCAATGGAATGCCACAAATTCTGTGTGAGTTGTTTTTGCCATTTTACTAATAGTCGTCATTATAAATGTCACTTGCAACAAAGGGTTACCATAGCAGGGAAAGGAAGTCTAGACTCCTATTTTGATGGTCCTACTCATAGATGTGAACAAAGTTACCACAAAAAAAATATGTAATGTTGCTCTGTGAGAAATTTCATTTACACAGACATGAAAACGTTCTGAATATTCATTGTGTTTCTCACTTGCCTTAACTGAATCCTGCACAGTAGATCAATCATTTCAGGAAATAACATACTAAATTTACAAGCTCAATCATGGCATCATTAATTACAAGTTTCCATTCAGATATTTGCTCAATAATACTAAGGGACAGAATCTGTGCCAGTGGAATTTTGGTACAGTTATTTAATACTGGTGATACATCACCTTTTTCAGTCCTGCTCACTCTTTGCTGTAGCTTGACATAGGGATTTGTGTGTGTGTGTGGGGGGGGGGGTTGTTTGGTTTCCATTTTTAAGTGAACCAGCCTAATTCATACTTCATGGACTAATATATGGACCAGAAAACTGATATCCTTCAGACTGAACATTTCTCTGAATTTTGTGATGCAATTCTTGGCTCAAAAGTTGTGTACAAAAATGCATATATTAGGAAAGTTGCAAACAGAAATGTCAGGGAAAGCTGGGTATAAAATGAGGATGTTAGGGAATGATGTGCACGAATATAAATGTGTGTGTGTGTGTGTTGTGTTTTTATGCAAAAAAAATCACAGTTTGATGCAGAAATTGGACAGAATGGACTAATGACTAAATATATGCAAAGCTGACATGGACCAGATATAGACTGGTTTATCCTTCCCTAGATTGAGGCCAATTAGTATGTAACCTTTTCTAACTGCTGGAGGTGAGACCAGAAGCAAAAGCAGACCCCCAGCCTTCGGACTTTCCAGTATGCAGCAGAGCATTCTGATGATGAGGTACAAGGTAGTTCCACAGTGGTAGGACAGTCAGTATCTTAGTCAGGGCTTTCCTCCCCAGAGGACACAGCCCTGCTATCATCCTCCAGCTTGGATGATGAGTCCCAAGCAGAAACTCCCATCTCTCAAGTTACAAAATCAGGCAAGGACCCCTTAACAGTTCAGTCAGCTTCTCCAGAAACAGTGGAGCTGACTGCACTACAGGTCTTGTCAGCCTATTTAAGGCTACTATTTTCTTTAGCTCTGTGCTGAGACAACCTCCTCCTTTTATTCTAGTGAGAGAAATTTCCAGGAACAGAATCCATTAGAAACTATCCAAGGTCCTGTTTTCTTCTTGTGTTCGATCTGACCGCCAACAGATGCTACTGGCATCCCCTACATGAGAGCCACAGGTGCGAGAATGGGACAGGTGCAGTACTGCCACTTCCAATGTACGTATCTTCTTTTTTTTCAAATTTACACCAAATCAAGCAGTTGCACTGCTCATACTCAGTGGTATTAAACCTTTTCTAACTCCTGCATTTTACCACATCCCTGGAAAAAACAATTCCAACTACTCCAAAGGGTTGCTATTTATTTATTTATTTATTTATTTGTCAACCTAGTTAAGACAACGTATAACTTCCTGTCTGTTTTCTGCCTTCTACTGCATGCATTTCTTCTGTTGGTTATGTTGGTTATTTGATTTTATTTTTAACTGTTTAAACTTATATGTCACTTTTCTTCTTTGAACCATAACTCAAATCACTGTAACATTCCATAAAAGAACATTTTCTCATTGTATTCCCACCTTCCTATGAACTTACCATTCCTTGTTCTCTTTGCATCTTTCTGTACTACGCCTAGTTTACATCATAAACATTCTAATGGCAGGCATAACACCAACACTCTACAAATAAATCCAGATAATTGACCTGTGCAGAGGTTCAAAGCCCACGTATGACCTCCATAATCTTTCTCCATGCATTGGAGGGTTCATTGGCAAAATGCAAGTGTGGGAGGAATTGTGATGATAGTTGCTTCCCATGGTGCACCTGACACATGTAGCTAAGAGACTGAGCTATGGCTCAGGAAGGCCCTGTTTCGAATCTTGCCTCTGCCATGAACTTGCAAAGTGACCTTAGGCAAACCGTTATCTCACAGCCTCAGTCCCCTCCCACCACATCTGCAATATGGGGGATAATAATACTGACTTATCATATTTATTTGTTTGTTTGTTTGTTTGTTTGTTTGTTTACAATGTCTTTGTACAGTCTTTTGAAGCAAAGAATCCTCAAATTGAGTGTACAAGTTAAAAAATTAATTAAAAAAACAAAATATAAAATACAATTTTATATTTTGACATATATTCATATATGTGTGGGAGATCTCGCACATTTTCCATGGAATTGTCTGGGGGAAAGTGTTGTATGGATATGAAAAATAGGTAAGTTAGGAAATAGCTGTGAATGGGGCCATAGCTCAGTGGTAGAGCACTTGCTTTACATGCAGAAGGTCCGAGGTTTAATCTCCGGCATCTCCAGGTAGGGCTGAGAGAACTCCCACCTGAAACCCTGGAGAGCCATTGCTGCCAGTACGTGTCAACAATATTGGGTTAGATGGACTCATGACCTGACTCCATATAAAGCAGCTCCCTGTGCCCCTAAAGAAGTGGCACAAAACACGTAAAATAACGCCAATGGTAAAAACTCCAGTTTATACAATTTATTTTTTATTTATTGTTTAAAGTATTTATTGGCTGCCTTTCAGGGCAAAGGTTATCCCAAGGCGATGCTCAGCAACAAGACATATCAAATCAATACGATATTAAAAGGGACTAAAAAAAAACCCACAACAAAACCAGCACTAAATCAGCAACAAAAGCCATAACAACAGCAACCGTATTAGGAGAAGGCCACGTAATTGTTTTCAAGGCCTTCTTAAAAGCCTACGATGATGGAGCATGGCCAAGCCCCCCACCCCCACTCCAAGCACAAAAGTGCAGGGCCACTGCAGAGAGGGCCCCTCTCACATGGGCAGCTATTCATTTAAAACAGACTACAACATCCAGATCTCCAGGGTCCATTTCAAAGCAGTCAGGCACCCAGTCCATAGCAGAACATTCCACAAAGATGGAGCATTACAAAGCTGTGGTAAGAATTATAGCTCATGCATGCAAAGAGCATTTCACACTTAAACATGCTGCACAAGTTGTAGCGATGATGATGCGATGATGATGATGATGATGATGATGAATGTGTTGGAAAGCCTGACTGTTTCTTGCAACTACACGATCTGGGCACCCTGTTTTTCCATTTCCAGTATATCGTTAATGCTTTTGAAGCCTGTGGGCCTTATCCTATCCTGTCCTTTTGCTAACAGAATGGACCGCTAACGCAGTAGGAACTAACAGCATCTGAAAAAACACCACTGAGTGCCAAAGTCAGAGGAGGTCACAGGTCTGCTAACCTGTCTCTTTCAAGACATGAACCTTGCAACTCATTTCTGTGTTTATTTTCGAAACCGCTAGTTCCTGCTCTTCTAGCAGTCCATTCCTCTGGTACAAAAGATCTAGCAGAGGTGCAGTGGCAGTATAAGATACTACCCAATATACACAGGTCAATATGCAGATGTGCCCTTCAACATGTGGACCCTTCATGCATACTCTTCAGATAAACATCTGCATGCCATTTAAAAGTTATCTCCTTTTTAACAGCTGGGGACACCACCTGATCTCCGAGTTGTGGTGTTCTGTGCTTTACTTATTTTAGTGATGCAACTGATAACGAGTAATTTGGTGTCCATATAAATACCCAGTTACAACCATAAAGGCTTGATCAACATCATAAGGAAAGGTGCTACCCAAAACCCATGACCAATCATATCTGAGCGACCAGATTTTGAAAAGTGAAATATTAAAGCCTATGGAATTGCTATGAAGATTAAATTGGTCCGCCTACCTCATATGAGAAAAGAAAATTGGACAAGAGCAGGAAATACACTGGCTTAAATTTTTTTAAAAAAACAAATAAAGGAAAGTACGTCTTAGTAGCTGTCAAAGTTGGGAGCCAGATCCCTTTAAAATTGCTGGTTTTCAGTGGCAAGCCTCAGCCTTCACTGTAATTATTGTTATTTTATCACCCACAAATGTGAGGGAGTATTTTAGGCTGACAAAAGGCTGCTAACTCTTTGTTTATTCATTGCACCCTGTCTACGTGCCCACCACACCTCAGTGTTAAAACTCAGATGTAAAACCTATTACAGCAGGAAGGAAAGGTCTTCAGGAGACATTAGGAGAGATCAGTACATCACTGAAATGGAAAGCAGAAATGCCCACCCTAAAAAGAAAGAAGAAGCTATGGGACACATTTCAGGGTAATAGGATTTCTGTTTGCATGTGTGTTCATTGAGAAAAATAACCTGCCAATAAATCCTGGAATGTGTAGGGATGGTTGAGGAATTCAGTCTTTGCAAATCCTGACACAAACTGACCAGATCTGCACCTCCCAAACTAACATACAGATCAGGATGTAATCATCCTTTGGATATTTCATACTTCCCCCAATTTTGAAATGCAGTTCCTGGCTTTCCAAATGTATCAAACTGCATAATTTAAAATAAAATACATTTGGGACTATGCATTTTGTGAGAAAATGGGTTCTATATATATATATATATATATATATAATTTAATTTTATATACCGCCCCATAGCCAAAGCTATGAACATTTAAAAACCAATATACAACATTTTAAACCATAAAAAACTAAAAACAAACCACATTTAATTTAAACTATCCAGGGGGTCAGTTTTAAAAAAATCAACGTATGCTGTTAAATGCCTGGGAGAAGAGAAAAGTCTTAACCTGGCACCGAAAAGATAACAGCATTGGCACCAGGTGAGCCTCATCTGAGAGATTGTTCCATAGTTGGGGGGCCACCACTGAAAAGGCCCTCTCCCTTGTTGCCATTCTCCGAGGAATGGAATAGGAGCATAGGAAGCTACCCTAAACTGAGTCAGACCCTTGGTCCACCTAGCTTAGTACTGCCAACACTGACCGGCAGCAGCTTTCTAGGGTTTCAAGCAGAGGTTTTTCCAGTCCTACCTGGAAAAGCGAGGAATTGAAAATGGGACCTTCTGCATGCAAAGCAGGTACTCTAGCACTGAGCATCCACTCCTCCCCTGAATACTTATGAATGAACATATATGTACAACTGACAGAAACTGGAAATACACCAATTCATCCCTAGGAATGTAAAGCATTTCCTTCAATGGCCGATTAGTTCCACAAGCAACAAATTTTAAAGTGCAACCCTAACCATTTCTCCTAAGTAGTCCCATTGAATTTAATAGGACTTACTCCCAAGTAAGTTTGATGTAGAATCAGTCTTGATGTCTTTTGACATTTTATTGTTCTGTTTTGAACTGATGTAAGCAGTTAACAAGGATAGGCATGGTTGGGCATCTGTCAAGGCCTACAACACAGCAGGGGCACACTGACAAGAGCTTCCAGGAGTTGCTCATCCTCCTCACTGCCTCTCCCTCTGGCTCAGACAATGGAGATGGTGAGAAGGAGATAAAGCAGTAGATGCCATGCCAAGGCCTACTTGCTCTCTGGATGTCTGCCTGTCAAGCAACAATGAGAAAGAGGTTGAGGAGCAAGAGCTGTTAGTTAGGCTGACCAGATAAAATCCAGGTCAGGGCTCATGTAACTTTAACAGTTGTAGAGAAAAGGGAATTTCAGCCAGTGTCATTTGTATGCAATTAGTTCCTGGTGAAATTCCCTCTTCATCACAACTGTTAAAGGTGCAGGCACTATACTAGAGTGACCATATACAAAAGAAGGCAGGGCCCCTGCAACTTTAACTGTTGTGATGAAGAGGGAATTTCACCAGGGACTAATAGCATACAAATGACACTGGCTGAAATTCCCTTTTCTCTACAACTGTTAAAGTTACATGAGCCCTGACCTGGATTTTATTTGGTCAGCCTACTGTTAGTGACAATAGCAGTGAGAAGACAGACCCACTGAGGGAGGGGGCCCATGGATAGGGTGACCAGATAAAATCCAGGTCAGGGCTCATGTAACTTTAACAGTTGTAGAGAAAAAGGAATTTCAGCCAGTGTCATTTGTATGCAATTAGTTCCTGGTGAAATTCCCTCTTCATCACAACAGTTAAAGTTGCAGGGACCCTGCCTTCTTTTGTATATGGTCACTCTAGTATAGTGCATGCACCTTTAACTGTTGTGATGAAGAGGGAATTTCACCAGGAACTAATTGCATACAAATGACATGGGCTGAAATTCCCTTTTCTCTGCAACTGTTAAAGTTACATGAGCCCTGACCTGGATTTTATCTGGTCACCCTACCCATGGAGGGTGTCTTGCCTAAAGGCCATCCAAAACCTAGAGGTGACACTAGATGTAAGCCACTTTGAAAAATCCCCAGGTTATTATGCAGGATATGAAATCTGTGTAACAGTGAGTGAGTATGTGAGGAGAGGTATCCAAATGTTCCCAAATTTCAACACTTTTGAGTATCCGGAGCTCCACAAATAGAGGATATTATTCATTTTGGCTGAGCAGTCTTGTAAACTAGTTGAAGATATGGATCCTTTTTATAACTAATCAAGTAGCCTTAGTTGCAGTGGCTGCTAAAATGATTAGAGCAAAGGTCCTAAAAACCATGCTGCAGATTCTATACATGATGAAGAGATTTCAGGGTCACGTTCAATCTTTTTCCTTCTGTGATTATCTTTTGTTATTTTTGTTGTGGCAAACTGTAAGAAGTAACTATGGTTATGTGCAATAAAATCAAGTGAGTGAGTGAGTGAGTAAGTGAGTGAATAAAGGAAGTTTGATTCTTTTTCTCTGGATTGAGCCCCATGGATGATGAATAACATGGAGCATCCTGGCTTTACAGTACAATCCTACACATGTCTACTCAGAAGTATGCCCTACAGAGTTCAATGGGACTTACTCCCAGGTAAGTGTGCATATAGGATTGCAGCCCAATTGTATTATGGCAGTACCAATGGTAGGGTGACCATATTTGGAAACCAAAAAAGAGGACAACCTGTGGGCAGGGCAGGAAAGTGACTTTTCAGGGCCTCTGGAAAAAGCGTCATCCCCCACCCCGCCACCTTAAAGGCCCCAATTGGAGTGGAGGAGGGGAAAGTGTGTCATTTCTGCCCCCCCCCCATTACTCCAATCAGGGCCGTTTCTATAATCTCCGGGAATGACACACTTTCCCATTTAAGGTCCTGATTGGAGCAGTGGAAGGGAAATGATGCGCCTCCAGAAAGCACATAATTCCCTCCCAAAATGCTAATGGCGGCCTTAAAGGGGAAAGTGTGTCTTTCCAGGACAATATAGAAAATCACAGAAAATCCCCCCTGACATCCAGAATAGAACAAAAACCAGGACAAATCCGGGGAAATCCTGACAGTTGGTCACCCTAAGTCCAATGGCCCTTCTCAAAATTACCCCATATGAGGTAAAGGATGATTAGCAGTAGCCTGAAGAAACAAAATGTAGTGAGTCATAGCAATCAGCACATGAACAGATTACCCTGGAAAATAACAAAATCAACTTGATAGTAGCTGGTTGCCATTTTCTGAATTTAGAGCTTTTAGTCAGAATTTTTTTCTTGTTAATGATTAGGGTGACCAGATAAAATCCAGGTCAGGCTCATGTAGCTTTAACAGTTGTAGAGAAAAGGGAATTTCAGCCAGTGTCATTTGTATGCGATTAGTTCCTGGTGAAATTCCCTCTTCATCACAAATGTTAAAGTTGCAGGGACCCTGCCTTCTTTTGTATATGGTCACTCTAGTATAGTGCCTGCACCTTTAACTGTTGTGATGAAGAGGGAATATCACCAGGAACTAATTGCATACAAATGACTCTAGCTGAAATTCCCTTTTCTCTACAACTGTTAAAGTTATATGAGCCCTGACCTGGATTTTATCTGGTCAGCCTATTAATGATGATATCAGCCACAGCCAACATGGAGTTAGATGCAATTTAGCCATTGCCTAATAAGTAGAGTCAGGGAACACTCGCATGGACTTATGATCGTTCTGATCAGAAGTGAAGCTCTCCTTTAGTGACTTGTGCCTTAGTAGATTTTCCCCCCTCTTGATTTCCCTTTTCTCATCTACACAGTAAATTTTGTTTTTTGTGATCAGAGCCTCCTTGAAAAGCAAAAAAGATGTTGTTCCATACACATATGTTAGATAGTAGGTAGGCTGACCATATGAAAAGGAGGACAGGGCTGATGTAACTTTAACAGTTGTAGAGAAAAGGGAATTTCAGCCAGTGTCATTTGTATGCAATTCGTTCCTGGTGAAATTCCCTCTTCATCACCTTTCTCTTGACCATGTACAAAAGAGGGCAGGGCTTCTGCAGCTTTAACTTTGTGATGAAGAGGGAATTTCACCAGGTTCTGCATATATACCAAGGACACCTGCTGAAATTCCCTTTTCTATGAAACTGTTAAAGATACAGGAGCCCTGTCCTCCTTTTCATATGGTCAGCCTAATAGTAGGTGCAACCTTGAAATGCTTGTTCCAGTGGTAGGAAACCTGTTGCTAACTACAAATGTTTTTGGTTGGTGTTTTTGTATTCTTGCTGTTTCTTAATTGTTTCCTCGTTAAGAGAGTCTTTGTAGATTTCAGGGAATTGTTAAAGAGTGTTTGTTTTTGTTTCCTAATAATTTCCTTTCCAATTCTTCTATTTTTTTTCTGGCTCTTTAGCATGTTTTAATGCATTAGAATGTGTGTGTGTGTTAAATAAGAAGGTTATGTATTCAAAAGACTTCTGTGTAAATTTTGATTAATGTAAATACTGCTTATTATCTGTCCATTGTGTTTTGTTGCACTGCTTTTCTTGAAGATATAAGCTATGTACACGAAGTTTTTATGAGTTTTGATTGATTTATTAAGTGTTATTCACAGTTTATATTTGTTTTTATTGTAGTGTGCCCTGAAAAGGGCTTTTATAACCCAAAACATGCCGGGCTTGGAATAAACATCTTCACAATAATCCAACTGGCACTGCTTTTTGTTCAGACACTTGGAGGTTTCCTCCCTCAGTCTGCACTGAGTACAAATCTCATCATCCTTAACTATTGGCTATGCTAGCTGGGGCTGATGGAGTTGGAGTCCAACCAACAACATCTGGATGACTACAGGTTCCTCAATCCTGGTTTATTCTAATGGCACAATCCAGTGCAGTCCCACTGAGTTCAATGAGACTTACTCCCAAGTAAATTGTGCATATCATTCCAGCCTTATGGATGTTTACTCCAAACTAAGTCCCACTAATATTTAGTGGGGCTTATACCCATTCAGGTAAGTGTGCATGAGACTGCAGCCTAAAACTTTTGCTATGGAATACCTTTATATCTCTGTATTTCATAGATTCTAAGACACACTTTTTTCCCATTTAAATGTCTCTGAAAATGGGGCATTGTAGAATCACAGTTTTTTTAGGGCTGTGCCTCCTCCGCCTGGAAATGCAGCGCCTACCTTGAGGAAGGAGCGCCTTCTCCTCAGGAAGGGATGGCGGCGGCGGCCTCCTCCTCTTGCCTGGTGGTCTTCTGCTCCTCCCCCTCCTCCTCCTTGACATAGTCGTCTTCATTGTGAGGCGAGAGAGGCCGAGGGGGTGGCGGGGGGAGCAGCAGCAGGCCTTGTGCAGATGCACTGGAGGGGCCGGCTGAGCAGAAGAGCGCCTCACAAGGGGCCACCCTCCCCTTCTCTCTCTCTCTCTCTCTCTCTCTCTCTCACTCTCACTCTTTCACTCTCTCTTCCTCATGCGCGCCTCGTTCTCGCTCTGCGCATGCAGCTGCTGCCCTCTCCCCGTGCCTTCCCTGGGCATGCGCAGACGCCTCGTGTATGGTGCCCCAAAGGGATAAAAGTAATGGAGGGAAGGAAACGTCTCTCACCTGCTTGCCGCGCACACGTGGGCCTAGTTCACATTAGCGCCACATTTCCAGGCCGAGGAGGCTGCTGGCAGTGGCGCTGGTGGTGAGGACCGGGGCAGCGCTGGAGGTGAGTGGGGAAGGGAGGGAGGGAGACTCGTGCCTGGCCTTGCGGGTCCCTGGGTGCCAAGTCGAGGGGGGTCATGCACAGCCCTACCGTATTTCTTCGATTCTAAGATGCACTTTTTTCCCATATAAACGTGTCTGAAAACGGGGTGCGTCTTAGAATCCACGCAAAGCTTTTTCCCTGTTGGTGGCCCTGAAATTAAGGTGAATCTTAGAATCGATGGCGTCTTAGATTCGGTGAAATACGGTAACAATATCTTCTGTAAGAAGAGATACTTTCAATCAGTACTTTGATTAGCTAGCAGGAGAAAGTAATAAAAATCCTGATGAAAACCATTTGCACAGTAAATGACAGTAATTATATCTTTGGAGTTGATTCACAAGTATGAGAACACAAGCTGTGCTGGGTACAAGCAGGCAAATCAACGAGAGCCTTCCTCAACCTGATGCCCTCCAGCTGTTTTGGACTACTGCTCCTATCAGCTCCAGGAAGCAGGGCCAGTGGACTGAGATGATGGGAGTTGCAGTCCAAAACATCTGGAGGGCACCAGGTTGGGATAGTTGGGTCATGACAGAGGTAGCACACAAATAAGAAGAGCTATGATGGATCAGGCCAAATGCCCATTTCCAGGATTTTGTTCACACAGTGGCCAACCAGCTACCTGTGGAAAACTCTCAAGTGGGACATGAGTGCAAGACCACCCTCGCAATTATGTTCTGCACTCATTCAGTAGCACACTACAGGGCAGAACTTCATACTACACTCAGTTCAGAGCTGCTACTGAACATGGCCTCCCCATAATAATTTCTCCACCTCTTGTCCAAAATCTGTAACATCACTTCCCCCAGGCCCTGATGATATCACCCCGTGCATTTCTCTGCCCATACCACCGGCAGCCAATGGTGTGAGCAGCTAGCTGGGGATACCCAATGTGGTGGTATCAGTCACCCTAGATGCCATGGGACACTTGAGAGAACTCAGTAAAGGAAGGGCGTTTTCTATTCATTCCCCTTCAAATATATTTGTATTAAACATTTGTAAGTGTGACAAAATGCAAAAATAATAGCAAACAAATGGAGAGATTCCTGAGTGCAAATAATACATCACATGTAGCACTTTTACAGTCCCAACGTCCATGAGCTTTCTGCCTGACATTGTTGTGGTTTTCATTTCTGTACTGTCCAATAGCCAAAGCTCTCTGGAAGGTTCACATTCATTACAAAACACAAGTACAAATACAAGATAATAGACACATTATATAAAAACTTCATCATACAAACTGAAAACAATTTAAACAGCTGAAATGATTATAAGATTCTGGACCAGATATGAACAACTGATATAAATGCCCCCATCCTATGGCACCAAATGCCTAGGTGTAGGGATGGCCCACCTGCTGCCCAAGAGCCTTGTTTTCATGTGGCCCTCAGATTAACTTCAAAAGCATATCATCAGTTCAGACCTCTGACAACAGTGACATGTCTCTTCCCTGGCACCCTGTTAGGCAGAAAGAGAAAAGCAGGGAAAGGAAAGGAGATGGCAGACAGAGAAAAGGGGTGCCCCACCCACTTTGGGCTCTGCCTTCCACTGACTTTGGTTCCGTCCACTGCCAACATATTACCCATGAGGGGATGCAGCTCTCAACAGCAAGGAGAAAAGGTTGTCCAGGGAAAAAATCTTAAATGGAAATCCAAAGGATTATATCGCTTTAGGGATTTCTTCTGAAATGGGCATTTGATTAGGCAAGAACAAATGGCAGAAAAGTTAGGAGAGGAGAAAGGACAATGAATGAAAATTACACAACCTCATGCGCTCCTCTTGCAACCAGATTTGCAAATTGCGGCTACTTGGAATCTATCAGTGTTTGAACAAGAGATGATGGGATATAATGGAGTTATAAAAGGCTTGAGTTCAAAATTATATAAATGGATATTGACCCAGGATGTTGGCACAGAGGACCCACTTGAAATGGGAACCTATGCCAAACCAAGCCGCCCTCAGGCCAAGCCAAGCCACCCTCAAGCAAAGTCAAGCCGCCCTCAAGCCACCCTCAAGCCAAGCCAAGCTGCCCTCAACCCAAGCCAAGCCGTCCTCAAGCCAAGCCAAGCCATCCTGAAGCCGCCCTCAAGCCAAGCAGCCCTCATGCTGCCCTCGACCTGCCCTCAACCCACCCTCCACCAGCCCTCAACCCGCCCTCAAGTCAAGCCAAGCCACCAAGCCAAGCCGAGCCACCCTGAAGCTACCCTGAAACCGCCCTGAAGCCGCTCTCAGGCCACCCTCAGGCCGCCCTCAAGCCAAGAGAATTCAAGGCAATACAAGACAAAACAAGCCACGCCAAGCCAAGCCAAGCCAAGCAGCCCTCAATCCAAGCTAAACTGTCCTGAAGCCGCTCTGAAGCCGCCATGAAGCCTCCCTCAAGCCTCCCTCAAGCTACTCTCAAGCCAAGCCAAGCTGCCCATAAGCCAAACCAAGCTGAGCCAACCTGAAGCCAAGCCAAGCTGCCCTGAAGCCGCCCTCAGGCCGCCCTGGAGCTGCCCTCAGGCCGCCCGCAGGCTCCATGTTGAAACTGGTACCAAAGGGTCTGGCAAATTGCTCTTATGGAAAAACTGACAGAGAAAATGAGGAAAGTGTGAGGGCATCTAAGTAAGGTGACATTTAAGAAGATATGGTGCAAGTTTATTAATTTTACTAACAAAGATGAAGGGGAGAGCCTGCCCCCTCTACCATATATAGATATCTGGAGTAGTTAATGAGGCAGCTATTGTCTGATGATCATTTTCCAACCCCTATAGATATTGGTACAATAAATTTGTAACTCTGTTCTAGATTGTCACTGTTTGTTTTTTTGTATAAATATGTATATATATAAAATGTAACTCTCAAACCTACGTAAACAGAAATAATAAAATAAAATATATACTTGAAAACTAAAAAAAAAAGGAAAAAAGAAAAGAAAAGGTTGTCCACCCTGTCCCAGAGTGTCTATCCAGAACAATATCTGAGACTGCAGTGGTCTAGTATCACAGGGATTGCCATTCACATGGGAGATAACGGGCAACGTGTTATATAGAAGTAATCAGGTTGGGTCGCATTTCTTGACATGAGGCAATTTTCATAAGGCAATTTTCCCCATAAGGCCACATTCCATATGTGAGCATCTCTCAAAAGCACTACCATCAGAAACCTTCCTACCTCATGTGTCAATAAATCCTACAAGTCTTACATCCTTGCCAAAACAGGGGAGTTAGCCCTCTGCTCTCATCATATGATAGAGAATAACAGATGTTAAACATCACTTCCTAACATACTTTTAAAACTGATTCTCATATATTTGCTAAAATGGAGCACATTGGCCACTTGTTTCAAAGGGAGGCCTGTTTATTTTACAAAATATGGTGACTCCTGAGTTTTGCTTCTCAGACTGTTTTCAGGCCACCCAACTGGCCATTTTCAATAGCACCATCGTGTTGCGTGAAATATTTATTGCCACCATCAGTGGCCAAAAATGCATTTTAATGAATTGTTACATCCATATATGCCAAATGTGTGCCATCCATCACTATAATAATTACAGCTTATAATTACAGTTATAATATTTATCTCAAAGGCTTAAAACAAAAATGTGGGCTTGATAAATTCAGATATAGTTGGCTCTTTGCTGCAACCCAAATGAACAGAACAACTTCCATGCCTCATAATATAAGGCTTTGCCATTCCAGGCTTCTATAATAAAAGAGATTTCTTATGAAAGCTGCAATCCATTATTATTATTATTATTATTATTATTATTATTATTTCTATCCTGCCTTTTTCCCAATACTGGGACTCAAGGCGGCTTCACAAAATTAAAACACATTCAATTAAAACATATCCAGTGGAATTTTAGAATGTTTTTAGGATGTTTTTAGGATGTTTTAATGCAGTTTTAATAATGTGTGTCATGTCTTAATCAGTTTTATGTAATTATATTATTATTATATAAATAGAAATATACAACAGTGAAAATATAATTAAACCTGCTGTAATATCAAAACATTTTAAACATTTTACATACAAATGACAATTTTAAAAAATCCTAAACACATTTTCCTGGGAGTAGAACCCATGCAACACAGTAGAACTTACTTCTGAGGAGACATGGATAGGATTGCACTGCCTATTCATTTAAAAGTTAGACTGACAATGTTGTAGAATAGGCCAAAACTGTGTGGGGACATCTTGATGCATTTTGACAATACAGAATTATCAGTATTTCCCACTTCCAGGAGTTTAATCATACACACAGATAGATACACTTACCTGGGAGTAAATCTTATTGAACCCAGTGGGGCTTACTTTTAGACATGCATAGATTTCCACTGTTTTTGTCATATCTTTTATAATTAACTAATTTCATATTGGAATACAATAATATTATCCATGAATTCTTTGAGTTCATATAGATATATTGCCATCAGACTGCTGCTGATTAGCAATAACATAATAATGTGTCTTCGAAGTCGCACAACAGGCATAATTATTTTGGCACAGAAGCAAACATTCCATTGCAATGATAGCCCTAATCATAGTTAGTGGAATAATGATATACCGTACTGAACATATTTTTGGTTTTTTTATCAATATTAATGACATTTTTATTGATGGAAGCCGCCTTGGCACCACTATTTGGATAAGACACAGAATTCATTTTGCATAAATATTAGGGAACGTCAGGGTTAGGGTGGCCATATGAAAAGGAGAACAGGGCTCTTGTATCTTTAACAGTTGTAGAGAAAAGGGAATTTCAGCAGGTGTCTGTTGTATGCATGCAGCACCTAGTGAAATTCCCTCTTCATCACAACAGTTAAAGCTGCAGGAGCTATACCAGAGTGACCAGATACAAAAGTGGGCAGAGCTCCTGCAGCTTTCACTGTTGTAATGAAGTCATTTCACTAGGTGCTGCATGCATGCAAATAACACCTGCTGAAATTCCCTTTTCTCTACAACTGTTAAAGATACAAAGAGCCCTGTCCTCCTTTTCATATGGTCACCCTAGCACCACACCACACATACACACACTCACACACACAGGTGATTGCCATCAACTGCCTTTTCAGGAAGAAGAAGGTGCAAAGGCAATGGGGCAGGTTGAGAAAACATCAGGGCCTGCTCCAGTTGGACTGTCCCACCAAGAGATAAGATAGGCTGACCATCTGAAAAGGAGGACAGGGCTCATGTAACTTTAAGAGTTGTAGAGAAAAGGGAATTTCAGCCAGTGTCATTTGTATGCAATTAGTTCCTGGTGAAATTCCCTCTTCATCACAACAGTTAAAGGTGCAGGCACTATACTAGAGTGACCATATACAAAAGAAGGCAGGACCCCTGCAACTTTAACTGTTGTGATGAAGAGGGAATTTCACCAGGAACTAATTGCATACAAATGACACTGGCTGAAATTTCCTTTTATCTACAACTGTTAAAGTTACATGAGCCCTGACCTCCTTTTCAGATGGTCAGCCTAGATAAGAGGCATAGCTGGGCATTCTGCCAGCCCTGCTGAAAAACTTTTTCCTTTTCCCTCCACATCCTTTTACTCTGGAAGCCCTTCTTGAGGAGTGAAAGAAGGTACTGCCGTAGCCCTGGCTAATTAAAAGTGAGCTAGAGAGGTGCAGAGGAGAGAAATAGTGAAGCTAGAGGCTGGGAGGAAACAGGAAATAGGAAGGCAAAAGGGTAGAGGGGAGATAAAGAGCAAGGCTACAAACTGAGGCTGGGGGGGCAGTGATGGGATTATTTGGTATTGCTACTTCTGTTAAAAAAGAGAAAAGCAAAAAAGCGAATTATAATGAGCATTTACCAGTCCAACATGCACACACAGGCTAAACGTAGTCCACACCTTTCCTTAGTGAAAAAAGTTGACAGCTTTACTCACAAGTATTCTTGCATATAAATGCAGGCATAACATAGGATTTCAAGAGAGTGTGTTCACTTATCTTTCTTTCTTTATTATTCCATTTATATCCTGCCTTCTTTCCTCCAAGGAACCCAAGGAACAAGAGAATGAGCCATGTGTCCCCAGCAATGGAAGTAGGCAAGGCAGAAAGAGAAGGAAGAGGAGGAGCAGGTAGGAGGAAACATATTGTAGGCTCTAGATATCTTGAGTTTAGCTTAGGCTGACCAGATAAAATCCAGGTCAGGGCTCATGTAACTTTAACAGTTGTAGAGAAAAGGGAATTTCAGCCAGGGTTATTTGTATGCAATTAGTTCCTGGTGATATTCCCTCTTCATCACAACAGTTAAAGGTGAAGGGGCCCTGCCTTCTTTTGTATATGGTCACTCTAGTATAGTGCCTGCACCTTTAACTGTTGTGATGAAGAGGGAATTTCACCAGGAACTAATTGCATACAAATGACACTGGCTGAAATTCCCTTTTCTCTACAATTGTTAAAGTTCCAGGAGCCCTGACCTGGATTTTATCTGGTCACCCTAGTTTAGCTCTACCCATGCATTACCTAACTAACTGCAACACTGCCCCTTCCTGTAACTTGCAGAGGAGGTTGCAATATTCCCAACCCAAACAGTAGGGTAAAGAGGTGGAGGGGAGAAGGAGGATAGAATCTGAGAGGGAGGGGAAAACAGGAAGGCAACGGGTAGAGAAAGAGCAAGGCTAGGCCAGAGGCTAAGATGGAGAGAAACAGTGAGTTAATATGGCGGAGCGTGGGGATAGGAATAGTGAAGCTAGAAAGGGTGAAAGACTACCGTAACATTTTCCAAGGTTTTTATTTTAAAAAATATCTTCGAAGGGGACAAGGAGCAGAGAGCCTCGTAGGTGCCTTATGAGCATTGTATTAGGGACTCACCATCCTTGTAAGAGTGAATTCAGGATTCTGTTTCCCATAGGCTCAGTTCGGACAACACGATAATCAATGGAGGGGGGAAAGAAGCAACCGTCAGTTGTGTTGCTTATTGTGGGGTGTGGAGAGCAATACACAACGCACACACAACTGACAGTACGCTATTTTGGGCACTTAAACAACGGAAAAAAACAATGGGCTTGCACGTTGTTTATCCCGAAATCCATTGTTTAAAGTGTCTTGTGGAGGGAACCCCTGCTCTCCGTGTATTATTCCACTCGGTCATAGAGTTCGCCGGCCAGAGCATCCGAAAACCCCCAGCTGCTCTAATACAGCCGGCAGAACATGCGGTGAATGATGGGATACAGCCAGAGGACTGAGGGAAGGGGAAGGGAGGAGACACAGCAGCCCAGAAGGATGCCGGGACTTTCAGCCACGTGACAGGGGGAGGGGCAACATGTTGAGTGGCAGGCGCCGCAAAAATGAAACACAGTGAGTATGCTATTCCCCCCTCTGTTGCCTAAAGTGTCGTCCGAACTCAGCCATAGTGTCTTCCCCTGTTATTTGTCCTCAGCATCTGGTAATTAAAGATATACTGCTTCCGCACATGGAGGCTACATTTCGCTGTCATGGCTGATTGCCATTGCTAGGCCTACAGATAGGCCTACAGAGCAATCCTGTACGTGTTCTACTCAGAAGTCAGTCTCATTTCAGTGGGTCTTACTTCCGTATCCTGTTCATTTCTCTCTTCCTTATTTAATGCCCTCTGAGTTAGTCAGCTAGCTATCATTGTGGTTCCTGGCACTGAATGTCGTGGTAATACTTACAATGGGCTCCCAGATCAGGAGCCAAGAATATATCATAGTTTGAGAGAAAAAGATACCAAATTCTCCTGTGATTCTTTCAAATTTAGAATGGCCTCAATGTGTAGCATGATTAAAGAAAGGCCCATGTGTGCATGTGTGTATGTGCAACTGTGATGAATATGCACCTGTGCTTAAAATAAATATTAAGTAAACTACCTTCTTGGTTCCACCAAGGCTATATTCTTTCAACCTCTGTGTAAGCTACAGCCACACGTGATTTCACTTCCATTGTGTGCATGCACACACACACACACACAGAGCTATATTTAGGTTATAATTGGTACCTTTTGTCATATACTTTTTGAAATTCAAGTATCGGTCTGACTCACCTGGCATCTTTCTTTCCACGTGAATAACAATTTTTAAAAAGTGTTTCCACATCTTGTTCCAGAGATCTAACGGAATTAATTAATTACTACATGGAAGTTTTTTAGACCTGTAATTAGCTTCCTACAGGTATTGCAGGCTCATTTACATTTCTGATTATTACACTTGCCGGTGTGCTCTGAACCCCTCAGAGTCCCTTTAACTAAACCATTAAAGGCCAGTGGGTGGGTATGGGTGTGTGCACACGTGCTCAGTGCAACAAAAAAATTCTCCACAAGTTTATGACAAGGTCTGTATTTGTTGGGAATATTGGAGCCTCCTCTGCAAGTTACTGGAAGGGTGCAGGGTTGTCGTTAGTTAGTTCATGGGAATTTTGACCACTTTATAGCCTACAATGTGATTTTCCTGTGATTTCTTCCTTTTGCTCCTCCCCTTCCTCCCCCCCCAACTTCCACCATCGCTGAGGGTACACAGGTGTTTGCGCTCTATCTCCTGCCCATGTAATATAACACAAAATGGACAGAACAAGCTTGTTTTGAAACTCTGCGCTGCATCTGCATTGTGTATGCAAGAAGATTTGTGAGTAAAACTGTTTTCCTTCCTTCCCCGAAGAAGGGGGTGGTCTCTGTTTATTGCTCTAAGATAGCCTCTATGCATGTGGGACTGTTTGCCTTTTTGTTTTTCTCTTCTAATTGCCTTTCTAACACGAGGCAGCATTGCCAAATAATCCCGTCAGTTTACACAAGAAATTCATGGTAGGATTTGAACTCCAAAAGTTGTCCCTGGAGTTTCCTTAACGTTTCTGTGATGAACTGTGCTTCAGAGATAAATCGTGAGGTGAGATTACACATGCAGCCAGTGATGCCGCCAGGGCTGGAATTCAGGGCTGAAATCGCAGGCTCTGCTGTTGTGTGGCAGGCTCCGTAGCATGTTCCAGGCACTATTTAGGTAGGCCATAGAGGTTTCGGGCAGGAGTGGCTGAAAGTGCTCCAGCTGCGCCTCTACAGCCAGCAGAACATGCATTGCATGATGGGATAGGGCTGGGAGGACTGAGAGAGGAGGGAGGGAGGAGCACCAGCTGTCCAGAAGAATGCTGAAACTTTCAGCTGCGCGAAGGGGGGAGGGGCAACATGTTGTCTGTTGGGCACCGGGAAAATAATACACGGTGAGTGTGTTATTCCCCCCTTTGTTGCCTAAAGTGTCATCCAAATGCAGCTGCTGACAGGTGAGGGGGACACTGGGGAACAGGCCCAGCATCAGCATTCTGGAGCCCACTGGTGCTGATGCTGCTTGCTGTAGCATCCTTTCCTTCTGATTTTTAAAAAATTATTATTATTATTATTATTATTATTATTATTATTATTATCCCACCTTTTCCCAATACTTTGACCCGGCGGATTACAAATTAAAACATGTACACTTAAAACAAATGGAAATATACAAAAATTAAAATATATAATTAAACAAAGTACAATTTTAAAATATTTTAAACATTTAAAAACATTTTAAATACACATAATTAAAAATCCAAACTATAAGCAGTACATCCACAAAGGTCTGAACTACTCCCCAAAGGCCTGCTGAAATAGAAAAGTTTTAGCCTGCCTCTGAAAGCACACCAAGGAGGGAGCCACTCTAGTTTCCCTGGGGAGGGAGTTCTAGAGCCCTGGGGCAGCCGCTAAGAAGGCCCTCTCCCGCGTTCCCACCAGGCATGCCTGTGATGGTAGTGGGACAGATAGAAGGGCCTCCCCTGAAGACCTCAGGATGGGCAGGCTCATAAGGGAGAATACGGTCTTTCAGATATCCTGGACCCGAGCCGTATAGGGCTTTGTAGGTCATAACCAGCACTTTGACTTGTGCTCGGAAACAGACTGGAAGCCAGTGGAGCTGTTTTAACAGGGGAGTTGTATGCTCCCTGTAGCCAGCCCCGGTCAACAATCTGGCCGCAGCTCTTTGAACCAGCTGAATTTTCCGAACACTCTTCGCAGGCAGCCCCATGTAGAGCGCATTACGGTAATCCAAACAGTATGTAACTAAGGCGTGTGTCACCGTGGCCAGGTCCGACATCTCAAGGAACGAGTGCAGCTGGCGCACAGGCTTTAACTGTGCAAATGCACTCCCAGGTTTCACTCCTGTCAAAACCTGGGCATCCAGGCTCAGGGCTGAATCTAGGAGTACACCCAAGCTGTGAACCTGTGTCTTCAGGGGGAGTGTAACCTCATCCAACACAAGCTGAATCCCTATTCCCTGATCTGCCTTTCGACTGACCAGGAGCACCTTTGTCTTGTTTGGATTAAGCTTCAATTTGTTTGCCCTCATCCAGTGCATTGCTGCCGACAGACACCGGTATAGGATCAAAACAGCTTCCTTGGAATCGGGTAGAAAGAAGAAGTAGAGTTGTGTGTCATCAGGGTACTGGTGGCACCGTACCCCAAAACTCCGGACAACCTCTCCCAACGGTTTCATATATATGTTAAATAGCATGGGGGACAAAACGGAATCCTGAGGCCAATGGTCAAGGAGTCGAACAGGAATCCCCCAGCACCACCTTCTGGGTCCGCCCCTCCAGGAAGGAATGGAGCCACTGTAAAACAGTACCTCCAAGTCCCATCCCAGCGAGGCGGCCCAGGAGGATACCATGGTCAAAGGTATCGAACGCCACTGAGAGGTCTAGCAGAACTAACAGGGACACACTCTCCCTGCCCAGTTCCCGGTGTAGGTCATCCACCAAGTCGACCAAAGCTATTTCTGTCCCATAACCAGGTCAGATTGAAATGGAGCTAGCTAATCCATCTCATCCAGGAGGCCATCATGCGCTCCAATACCTTGCCCAGAAATGGGATATTGAAGACTGGCAGTAATTGTCTAATACATTGGGGTTCAAGGAGGGTTTTTTCAACATAGGTCATACTACCACCTCCTTCAGGCAGGGTGGAACCCTGCTTTGACAAAGGGAGGCATTAACCACTCCGCTCACCCACTCGGCCAGTCCCCCTCTGGCTGATTTTATGAGCCAGGAAGGGCAAGGATCTAGTATACATGTGGTGGCTCTTACCTCTTCAAGGATCCTGTCCACATCACCAGGCAGTACAGATTGAAAAGTATCCAATAACACTGGACAAGCAGGTGCCAAAGTTACATCCACTGGGTCTGTATCAATTATAGCATCCAGTCACAGCAGATCTGAGCGATTTTGTCTGCAAAATGCTGGGCAAATTGGTCACAGCGGGCTGCTGACTGGTCTGAATTCTCTTCTTGTGGGCCAGTATGTAAAAGGCTCCTGCCCACCCGAAACAGCTCCGCTGGACGGCTCTTTGCAGACGCAATAGTGGCAGAAAAAAATGGGTTTTTGCTGCCCGTATTGCCACGGAGTAGGCCTTCAAATAGGCTCTAGCCCGTGTTCGATAGGATTCACTCCGAGTTTTCTGCCAACGTCGCTCTAGTCACCGTCTCACCCATTTCATTGCCATCAGCTTCCTAGAAAACCAGGGGGATGGTGTGGCTCCACTTTGTGAGAGAGGACGCTCAGGAGCGATCGTTTCCACTGCCCTAGTCATTTCTCCATTCCAGAGATCGACCAGGGCTTCGACAGAATCACCTGCCAAGGCAACGGGAAAATCCCCAAGAGCTGTCAGGAAACCATTGAGATCCATCAGCCTCCTGGGGAGGACCATCTTAATCAGGGTTATAGCCACGGGGTTCCTTTTTTAATCAGGGTGGGCAAACTGTGTTTTGTCTGTTTGTTGCTGTAACATATCGGGAATGTAGAAGCACTTGTAAAGTATGGAAAGGTGGGGAGAAAATAAATGTTAGCATCTAAAGTCCTCCCCCACTGTAACAACATTAAAATTATCTGGGAAACTATGGTAACAGAACCACAACAAATGGGCCTGTCACACAATTGTGGAACCATGCCACACCTCATGGTTCTGCTACCGACCCATCCTCTGTAGTTATATAACATACCTCCGTGTGGTGTAAGCATAAATCCTGCATCCTCTGCACTCCAAACAGGTGCCCAGCAGCAGCTGCATTTAAAATAATAATAATAATAATGGCCGCCGACTATAAAGAAAGTCAGCAGCTGCAAGAGCATCTCTGAAAGTAGCGGTTGCTCTTGCTGGTGGACCCTATGGTTGCCACCATTTTTTCCCCACCAGAACAAGGCCAAATACCCATGGAGTTCCCACCAGATGACACAGGAACCACCATGGATGCCCACTAATCCTACTGTAGCAGATGAGGAGTGGGCATGGGCAGTTCTCACCCATCATGGTGGGAGGGAAAATACCCACCACATAACGCGCTAGCCCACCGTGGATCAAGTTTTTGAGCAATCCATGGTGGGTTAGTGTGTCGTCCGAACAGGCCTATATTAGTTGTTGTTGGAGGTGCTTGCCTTTTAGCTTGTTTCAGAGAGGTCTATGTCTACTATACAGTCATATGTTCTTACGGCCATTTCATACATTACAAGTGAATGCTGGTGACTCCGTGGAGCAGTAAATCCACTCCGGGTTTCGGTCAGAACTCTAAATGAAGTATCCAAAGCACATAAGCACATTGGATAGCTCTTTTAGAGTTCTGACTGGTACTGACTGAAACCTGGAGCAGATTCTCCACCTCCTCTGACTTCAGAGCCACCAGCCTCTGTATATGTAACAGCAATGAACTCAGTTTTGCCACAGAGTGTACACACAAATGGGAGGCATTACCAGCCCTGGTTTTCATGGCTTTTCAAACTCCTGTCCTGTGTGTGATCACATTCATACTTTGCATTTTTAGGCAGCCGTTCCAAAAATGCCTGAAAACATAGGCCATGATCCAGCCTATGTTAAGCACTTTTGAATCCTGTTTGTTGTGTAGGGGAGAGCACTGCCTTTGAAATGGGAGGAGTGAGGAGGTGCTTAACTTTGGTTGGATTTACCCTTACACTGAAATCCTACACATGTTTACTCATAAGGAAGTCCCACTGAGTTCAGTGGAGCTACTTGCAAGAAAATGTCCATGACAATGCGGCCTTAATGTGTGAAGAAGCCCTTGGCAGTGTACTTTATATAACAAGATGCAGACTGATCTTGAAGTGACTGTAAGCGTAAAATCAATATACCACACTTCAACCGTGTGTGTAAAAATGAGCAAACGCAAAATAACCATTTCATTCAACTGTATCTATTCAGCCCTGTGCAGATACTTCAGTTGCAAAGAAGGTCTTGATTATGCTGTTGCCGTCATCATAACATCTGTTATTTTCAAACTATCCTGTTATGTATCAATAGAACAGGTTTACTTGAACATTTTGTTGTTTGCTTTTTGTTTCTGATTTCCTCTAAAACTAGATTCTTTTATTTTATCTGTATATATTTGCCATTAAGTCACCTTAATACAGCTGGTGAGGCATATTTCTTCATTGCTTCTGCAACTTGGAGGGGGGGGGGATCTTTCTCAGATGTTTACCATCTCACCGTGTCACAAATCGTCTGTTTAAATTATCCGGGAAATGCTATACTTCCTTCACGGGTTTTCTATGCAGAGAAAACAAATCCCCCACCCCAGCCCCACTACACACAAGTGCACACGCTATTCATTGATTGGCTTCTTCACACAATAGGAAGCTGGAGCTCAGTGGGAGAACACAAGTTTTGAATGCAAAAAGTCCCAGATTTAATCGCCAGCATCTCCAGATGGGGCTGTCTGAAATCCTAGAGCATGGGTAGGCAATGTGTTGTCCATGGGCCAAATGCAGGCCACCAGCTAGCCCACCCCCCAGTGCAGCCCTGTCACCCTCTGAAATGTAGGGACCATTTTTTTTGTTCCAGAATTGCACTCAAAAATGCATTCAGAGCTGCTATGGAGTGCCCAAAGGATCAACATTTGCAAGCTAATTTTGCCCCTTTTGGTATTTCATAGCAGCTCTGGATGCCATTTTCTTTTTCTTTTTTTATTATTATTATTATTATTATTTATTGTATTGGGTGAAAATAGCCCTTAGGCCAACTGCAAATTTCGAAGGGTAGCTGAATTTCAGTTCATGGATTGGTTCAAAAGTGTGAAATTAGATAAGTTCGCACAAAAATGTGAACCAAACAAATTTCTCCCTCATCCCTGGTTTGTTTACATAACACTAAGCTAGTTGGACTAATTGACTAACTCATATAGGGCAGCTTCCGATGTTCCTTACGATCGTATTGCTGTCAGAGATATTAGATGCTCACAGTATCTGAAATCTATTCTTTCAACTTGCACATCCTGTGTAATTTGTTATGGAAATATTGCAATTGATGGGGGGGGGGGGGGGGATTGATGTTGAAATAGTTTTCTAAGAAGCAGCAAGAAGATACAGAACATAACAAACTAATGGAGGAACCCAAGCAACTAGTTGAATGGAAATGGACCTTCATGCATTAACTAAAAAGATGTGCTGCTTTCTGCCATTTTGCAAAAGCTGCCACAAGATAGATAGATAGATAGATAGATAGACATATTCACATTCGTTTCAGGGGCAGAAATCACTCCAGTGATTGCTAGCTTAAGCCTGCTTGCTGTAATTGAATGGATTCCACCTGTATCTTGAGGCATGAATGGAGAACGTTAATTAGGTCATAGAAGCTATTTCCTTTCTGGAGTATATTGGCTTAGGAGCTCAGGTCATTCATTAAGTATCCAGGCACTTTACGGCCTTGCTTTGCAGTGGTACTCTTAATGCTTAAACTGGAACAATGTCATGCCCTCAACTTGATTACATTTCCTAGTTATAACTGTGTTTCACTCATTGAAACGTAATCGTTATTTGGTGATATTGATTTGCTCCAGGTCAGGTTCTATATTGCCTCCGATTATTATTTAAACACAGGCTGAGCATCTGAATTTCTTGAATGCCAGTTTCAGTATTGATATGCATTGAGTTCCAAGTAATCCCTTTTAAAAGCAACTGCATATCAGGCTGTCTCTCCACCAAATGTCCTTGATCAAATGGCCTTTGATATAATATACCCAGTCATTCCAAGCATCAATCTTTTTAAGACTGGTAACCACTTGTAAGTATCTTAAAGATCTGATTAATCAAGTCGTTGATAAACACAACAAGACAAGCTTAGCATGCCAGCCATTAATTCAACAAGCCCATGAGGTCATCTAAAGAAATCAATATCTCAATTTATTATGAACTGATTGGAGGGAGAACATATTGCATTCTATACTACAATAAACACTTTTAATTCTTTATAACACTGATGAGAACTGCAGGCAGTCACAGTTTTTCTGTAGGTGTTGGCAGCAGAAGGGATTGTCCCAAGTATAGGATTGTCAAAAGGGGGATCTGGCCACATGGATATATGCCCTGGTCCCCTCTTGATTAGATTACTACAATGTCCTTTACATGGAACTTCTCTTTAAAAAGTATTCAGGAACTGCAGCCAGTGCAGAATGTGGCAGCCAGATCTCTTATGTACATTTTTAAAACCGCATGACACCAGTCATATTTCTACTGCACTGGTTTCCAGTTCATTTCCAGACCCAATTGAAAGTGCTGGTGCTTACCTGTGAAAACCGACATGGCCTAAGGCCAGGATATCTGTAAAGCCACCTCCTCCCATATGAAGCTGCATATAGGCAGAGATCATCTTTGGAGGCCCTAAAGAGGTTCAATTAGTGGGAACACAAGACAGGGCCTTTTCAGGATCAGGACCCAGTTATAGAATTCCCTCCCAAAGGAGGCAAGATTAGCCCCATCCCTGATGGCGTTTAGGTGGACTGTAAAAACAGTTTCAGTCTACCTGGCTTTTAATGGATTTTACTATATGACTGAAGGTTTTAACTCTGCTCCTTTTGACTTAAAGGCCTTGGATTATGTGTTTGCTATTTGATGGTGTTTGGTTTGGTTCTGTTATGTAAACCACTTTGGGGGCCCTTGCTAGCGTTGAAAAGCATTACAAGAAAGCTTTACAGTTAACTCCTTCACTAGATCCTGTATGATATTTGGAAACGTCCCTGAAAAGAAGCATTAAAATGAACAGTTTTTAAAAGCCTGTTCATTATATATGGCCCTAACCTAGTAGCAAAGGATGTCCTTTGCATGAAGAAGGCCTCAGATTCAATCTTCAGCATCTTCCACTCAAGGATTTCAGCTAGCAGTGTTGGGAAAGTGCCCTCTCTGGAACTTTGAGGATTTTCTGCTGCTCAAAGTAGACACAGTACTAGATTGGGTGGACCAGGGGTCTGACTCAGTATACAATAGTGATGCCTGTTCAAACCTTACTTAGCATGGGCACTAGTGAGCCTGTTCAGGATTCGTCGAACATTTTATTTTCCTAGAAATTCTTTTTCTATGCTCACGGCTCTTTTTTTTTTCTTTTTTCTTTTTTTTACAATTTCTATGCAATTTCAAAGGAGGCTGAACTCCTTCACCCCCTGCTTTGCCAAGCCATATTTGCAAGGGATTGGCGGTGGGAGGGGGGGAGATGCATCACCTTGCCTTGCCTTTCCCTCCCCCATCCATGAAACACTTCCTATAACAAGATTGTTAAAGGACAGTGAGTTCTTTGGCAGTGGATTGTTCTGCCCCCTTGTGGCATTCAGCTGCTACATCATGGACTTTTCTGTTTAAACACACACACACACACCACTAATTAATTAGGGATGTGCACTGGATCGGACCCGATCCACGATCCGAGTCCGGTCCAGTGGGAAATCGGATAAATTATCCGATTTCCGATCCCGCAGCTGGATCGGCCGATCCAATCCGAACCGGTCCGAAAAAGCTCCGAACCGGTTCGGCGGATCGGCGGATCGGCGGGCGCCCACTGGTGCCCACCGCCGCTTCCATTGGCGGGCGCCAGCGGGCGCCCGCCGATGAAAGTGGACAGCGGGGGGGGGGAGGAGGGGGGCACTTACCTTCTCGGCCCGGTGGCTCCCGTCCGGCGCCGGCGCCTACTACTACTAGCAGGCTCCGCGGCCTGCTCTAGGGTGGCGCGCCGGGTTATGTCATCACCCGGCGCGCTACTCTAGAGCAGGCCGCGGAGCCTGCTGATAGTAGTAGGCGCCGGCGCCAGACGGGAGCCACCGGGCCGGGAAGGTAAGGAGGGGGTGCGTGGAGGGGAGGAGGGGGCGCGCGGAGGGGGGAGGGGGGCCCTTACCTGCCCGGCCCGGTGGCTCCCGTCCGGCGCCGGCGCCTACTACTACCAGCAGGCTCCGCGGCCTGCTCCAGGGTGGCGCGCCGGGTGATGTCATCACCCGGCGCGCTACTCGAGAGTAGGCCGCGGAGCCCGCTGGTAGTAGCCACCGGCGCCGGACGGGCCGAGAAGGTAAGTGGCGGGGAAGGGGGCTTACCCCCCCCCCGGAGCCGTCCGCTTCTATCCGCTGCCGCCCGCGGGCGCCAGCGGATGGAAGCGGGCGGCCCCAGGGGGGGTAGGGAGCGCGGGGGAGGGGGTTTACCTGCCGGGGCCGTCCACAGCGGACGGCCCCGGGGGGGGGAGGGAGTTAGGCCCCCCCCTTACCCACCCGCCGCCATTTTTTCCTCATAGACTTGCATTGCAATGCAAGTCTATGGGGAAAAAAATGGCGGCCGATCCAAAAATGTACGATTTTTGGGTCGGGATCGGACTCGATCCGGTCCGGGGGGCCTCCGATTTTGTCCGAACCGGTCCGGGACAAAATTGGAGGTCCCGATCCGGGTCCCGATCCGATCCGGGGGGTCCGTGCACACCCCTATAATTAATGTTCTTTTTTCTTTTTCTTTTTTTAAGCATGAAATTTCATTTTATTTTAAAATAAAGTTTAAAAAACACAAAAATCAACATAAGGAAGGACATACTAGAAGCTCACTATCTAACGAAAGAATGAAAATACATGCTTTGTTTATTAAATAACTGCAGCTTAACATTACATCGGAACCCTAAACGATGGTTAATCTTGACTATAGTTGATTGAAATAAGCCAGGTTTATACACCAAGGTTTGACATTGGCTTGTTTCATAAAACTATCGTCAACACGAACCACACTTTGTCTAGGATTGGACGTAACGCTAAACTGCAATTAATTAAAAATGGCAGTGGAAGCTTCCAGTCAGGGCTGGTATCAAGGAAAGTCATGGTTGGGGACCTACCAAGGCCCCACTCCCCAACAGGGGCCCACTAACAAGAGCCTCCTGGAGTTGTACCTTCCTCCTCTCACCCTGACCCAGACAAGAGTGATGGTGAGGAGGAGGAGGAGCCACTGCCTGCTTGCTCACTGACTTTCTGCCTGTCAAGCAAGCGGTAGCAATGATAGGAAAGAGGATGAAGAGCAATAGCAGCTGGTGACGATGGTAGTGAGAAGGTAGGCTCACTGAGGGGGGGAGGAGCTGTTGAAGGTGTTTTGCCCAAGGGTCCTCAAAATCCTGAAGTCAGCACTGCTTCCAAGCTCTTCCTCGCAGCCCCACTGGCGGAGGAAAGACGGGGTTGCCCAATGACTGCTAATATAAAGATGCACCACAATTTATTGTTAATTCTGAATGCAGAGAGAAGCTTTGCTCTGGTCAGCAAATCCATTTCCGAAGGTTTTACTGGTGTTTGTGAGGATGTACAGGTAATAAGATGCAGCATGTCCAGGGAGCTCTGGCAAGTTAAGCATAATATCATGGATCCAGTCTCCAGGCAGATGACATGTCTGCTGGCATGCTTGGTTTTATAGGCAGACAGTTCTATTCATAAAGAGGTTTACTGAACTTTAGTTGACTTTGAGACTGAGTTCTTAATTGTACTGTGAATAGGGTGTCTGTGAGCCAAGGAAAAAGAGGAGAATGACCATTTGTGCTTTCATATTTTCTCTCCTTATAGGCATATTATTATGTTGTCATCATTTCCTCGGCCTTCCTAATGTACGTGTCAAAACTGTGCTGCAGAATGAATGGTTAAATGTCTCCCTTTGGCAGAGAACTGTTGCTCCCAATGAGGTGTTGACATCTGTTCAGAATCTACACAGAAAGGTTGACATGAGTTTCACTGTATATTCATTAGTGCCCCCACCGAAGCCGGTCACACTGAGGCCCAACTGAGTTAAATGGGACATGAAAGGAATTTTATCTGTCAGGACTCCAATTTAGAATTCCAAGATTATCACAGAAAGAAGACAGGATATCCCTGGATATGTATTTTAAGTATAGATGATTGCGTATTAATTGAACTTTACAGAGTTGTACTGTATTATATTTTTCATCTTCCCCGGGTTCTATTGCTGTATTTCTCTTTCTCTGAGGAACAAAACTATATACAGCATACCTTAAATGTCCAAAATTTGATGAATGCTGGCACTAATGCTCATAAAAGACAAAACGAAGTGCTAGCCTTAACCAAAACCACAAACGAGATATTTCCAAAAAAGTTAAGGTATACAGAAATTATTAAAAATTATATTTTATACAAATAAATGCTGGAAACTACTTTAGTGTGATTACCACCATTCACCATTTATTTCTAATTCTGGACTTTCACAACATTTGGTCAATATTCACATGTGAATATCAACATTCACAAAATGTTAGGCACTCGCTTATAACATATACATTCATTTATAATATATAAATTCAGTTCTGGCTCCTGGGTGGAGAGAGTAGTGCATTTTAACACTCAATCTACCAGACAGTGTTGTAAAGTCCTCCTTGCCACTTGGCAAGATACTACAGGTGACCAAGATACTTCAGAGTGAGCTCTCTCATCCTGGAGTATCTTGGTCATCTGGATTGTCCTTCCTAATTGGGTAATCTGTATTGGATCATAGGCAGCAGCAAAAGTGCAGCTTCAGAGGGCAACTCTATAAAATAGGGGTGGGCAACTTGTGTCCCTGCAGATGTTTTGGCCAACCAATCTTATCAGCCCTGGCCAGCATAGTCAATAGTGAGGGATGATAAGAATTGTAGGCCAAACCATCAGGAGGACCATAGGTTGCCCATCCCTGCTATAAACATTTGATAAAAACAAATAAAAATATTGGCTCAAAAAGCCAAACTCTGACCTTACAAGCCATGCTGATGCCAAGAGCTACTGTAGAGGTAGTCTCCAAAATATACAATATTGTATACATGCCTACCAACCTTATTTCAGCATATCTCAGTATTTATGGAAGTGTGGGAATTGTGATTCTGAGCATAAAGAAACAGGGCAATGCAGACCAATACCAGTCATTTTTAACTGGAAAGCAGAAACCATAACATAGAAATTTGAAACTTAAATCAATTTTTATTTCTTAAAAAAAAGAGTGAGGGAAATCCTGTGTGTACATTCCTCATGGCAAATTGTGTGTTCCTTCCTTCCCAGAGTACCAATATCAGCTCATCCCTTTGTTTAATTAAACCAAAAACAGTTAGCCATGTGCATTTTCCATGTATACATGGGATAAATTATACAGTCAGCTGGATTGGTTAGAACGCAAATGTACAGCTGGAGATGCTAGATGAGATCAGCTGGAGAAGAAGAAATGCCAGGCGGCCAAGTCTTCAAACAACCCCGTCAGAGGAAAAACACCGCTCATTTAATGGTTACAAAATATTTAATGTGACAGACACATAATGGGATGGATGACATATGAAATGACTGGGGGGTGGTTCCTGTGGGACAGGGGAGGGAGAGAGAGAAGATTCCGGAAGAATTCAATTGATTTTTCTCTTTAAAATCTATTGCCTGTCATTTTAATTTGTCTCATATATCTTATTTGCCGTGGGATCTGAAACAGAACGGCGAAAATGTCTTCAAAGCCATTTCCAAGTTGTGTCAATCTCAGCGGCCCAAGAGATGCAAGCAGCTTGTGAAGGTGTAAATAGCGTAACCTAGGCTGACCATATGAAAAGGAGGACAGTTAAAGTTGCAGGGGCCCTGCCTTCTTTTGTATCTGGTCACTCTAGTATAGTGCATGCATCTTTAACTGTTGTGATGAAGAGAGAATTTCACCAGGAACTAATTGCATACAAATGACCCTGGCTGAAATTCCCTTTTCTCTACAACTGTTAAAGTTACAGGAGCCCTGTCCTCCTTTTCATATGGTCAGCCTACGTAACCAGGATGCCACTGTGTGGTGGTGTCAAGTGAGGAGATGACCTCTTCTCTTGGCCATTTGTTTCATGAAGAGCTAGGGATGTTTCCTTAAGAGTCCCTCACTTCCAGCAGCAACTCAGACACTGGAATAGGAGTTCCAGCAGCGACTGGGACATTGAGAGGATCATCAGATGGGGGAGGGGGGAATTGCATTTCCCTGCTGTTGCTCTGCCCCCTCTTCTGTCTCACAATAGGGACAAGCAGCTACCTCTTTCTTCACATGGGGAAGAAAGGAAGGAAGCAACAACCACGTGGCTCATTCAGTGGGTATTTTTCTCGTGCTGCTTCTCCTCCATACAGCAGAAAATGGCGGCAAGTTTCATTACACACATACAAAAATTGGATTTTCTAGATCTTTTTGTGTGACGGGAAAATGAGCAGAAGGAGCAGGCGATGCAGGGCAGGCAGATGGCATCGTCAAAAGGACCCACGAACATCCATGAGTGGCCGGTAATGAGTGTGCTATAAAATGCTCATCTGATGATGCACTGATTCAGAGGAAGAGGAGCCAGTGGAATCAAAAGGGGCAAGTAACATACTCACAGATTTGCTGGATTTGTCAGCACCATTGAGCCTGAGTCCAGCAACCAAGGACTTTCCAAACCTGAGACTCCTCAAGTCAGGCCCCATCAAGGGGCCAGCACCCCCATGGGCCTCACATGCCACTGAGTGCATAGCCATAGGCTGCAGACCTGTCTAGGGTTAGCAGAGAGGTAATAGAGTGCCAGGTTTCAAACAAGAGGGCTGCACCTTCAAGGATCTCCATTGTCCAGCAAGGGGGTGGAGCCTGGGAAGCATAGTCATGCTGAGGGACTGTATAAGAGCTCAGTCAGCACCCAGCCCTTTTAAGACAAGTTGCTTTTCTTTGGGACTTGGAGCTGATCTATATTACTGCTTTATTATAACAGTTTTAAATCAGTTAACTGGTTTAAAACTGTTATAAACTGTTATAAAGCAGTAGTGTAGATCGGCTCTTGTTCAGGGTTCTGCAGGACCTTTCTCTAGACAGTCGTGTTCCTCAACTCTAGTTCTTGACCTGTTAAGTTGCAACACAATCTCTGCCTGTTGCTGCCTTGCTCACACCTGTCCTGGACCACTGTCCAACTTGCTTCCTCCAGTGGGCACCACTGCTCACCCTTGCTGGGACAGGACAAATTAGCAGGAGCAAAACAAGTCCAAGTGTTTGCTTTTTAAAAAAACTGGCTTGCAAGAAGACTTGAAAGGGATGCTGTTTGCTTTGGGAAACTGGCGCTGTTCACGGACTAGCATTTGTTCTGTGTTGGTAATTGCCTACTAAAGAAACATATATTACAGTCTCCAGTGCTCCCTCATTCAAAAGGAAACTAAGGCTTCAGTTCTATATGTACCAGAGTTGTTGACCCTCTTTCAGCGTAAGGGCTGACTACCATTTCAGAGAGCTCTCAGGGCTGCATTCCAGTTGTGGGAGGAGGTGAAAGGAAAATTGGGTGAGGCAAAGGGACAGGGCTAAAATACAAAAACACTAGCATATTCTAACTGAAAGCTCTTACTTCCGTTAACTAAGTCTTAGGAGAGGCATTTTAACCTTTTATCTGTTTGCAATCTGCCCAGAGAATGTTAGTTATTGGGCGGATTAAAAATGTAATAATAAATAATTAGAATGTGTGGAAAACACAAAGAAGTTAGGAAGCTACCAAATGATTGGCAATCAGGGAAAAGGGGGTGGAGCCAAGGGAAGGGGTTGTGATGACCTGAAGAGCCCCAAAGGGCTGGACCACAGGTAGGCAACATTTGGCCCACAGGCCTGAGGTTCCCCACCCTGCTATATACCTGGGAATAGTATTTATCTCAATTTCTCTCCTTCGTATCACATGACCTGCCTTTGTCTGCAGACCTGTGTACACTTATCTAAAAGTAAGTTCCATTACCACAGTTTGGTTTATTTTTGAGTAAACATGCATAGGACTGGGCTGTCAGTATGCCTGCTTTATAAAGACCCCTTGTAAGCTAGGTAAACTCTTTTTTTGAGGTGCATAACAGGGTAGTGTAGGTGAAACTCTCTGGGCAGACTATCCATTAAAAGATGTATTGCTAAATGCAGCATTGCATGTACATGTCAGCATATTGCTTGCTTGCTTCCAGAAGAGAAAAATCAAGGTAGCAGAGGGTTTATTTTTTATTCTTGTTTTTCATTCAGTTAACCAAAAGTACTTGTTCAGCTATACTAGTGGACGTGATTAAAAATGAATCACCTGTGCAGCTTGGTGGAGAACATTTGTGACGTGGATGTAAGTACAAAATCCATACATGGCTTTCTGTCGGTACAAAGCTCTGGAGGGGTTCCACACAAACTTCTACGTTTTATTAAAATCTTACTCCAGGCCCTTACTCCAGGCCGTCCCATCAGCAGAGATAAGTTGGTTGGTAACAAGAGTGAGGACCTTTTCAGTGGGAGTACTCTGGCTTTCAAATGTGATCCTCCTAGACCTGCTGATCCCTCCTGGACCTCTTAGAAGCTTTCGGTACCATCAACCATGGTTCTCTGGTTTGGAAATTGGAAGCACTTACTCCAGTGGTTGGTTGGAGGGCCAATTCAAGCAGATGGTGTCGGGGGACTACTGGTTAGGCTGTCCAGATGGCTCGGGATTTCCCGGTCCTAACCGGGAATCCAGGGGCGAACCGGCCCAACCGGGGGGCGGGGGGGCAAAACGGGGTGGCGGGGGGTCACGCGGCAGTGGCAGCAAGCAAGGAGCGGCGGTAGACCGGGCGGCGGTGGCGGCGGAGAAGCCCAGGAAGCGGCCGCCCCAGCAGGGAAGTGCCCTCCCTCGCGCCTCACGCTCCTTACCCGCAGGGGCGTCCGCTTCCCTCCGGTGCTCAAATCTACTGAGAAACAGGCTTTGCGGCCTGTCCCTCAGTAGCGCGCCGGGTGATGACATCATCACCCGGCGCGATACTGAGAGACAGGCCGTGAAGCCTGTTTCTCAGTAGATTCGAGCACCGGAGGGAAGCGGGTAAGGAGCGCGAGGCACGGGGCGCGGGGCACTTAGCTGCTGGGGCAGCCAGGTCCGCCGCCGCGCCGCCGCTGCCAGGTCTGCCGCCGCGCCGCCGTGACTGCCGGGGCCGGCGCCACGCCGCCGGGTCCGCCGCCGCACCACCGCCGCTGGGGCCGCCACCGCCGCCGGCTCCCCTGCCGGCTCCCCCGCCAGCTCATAAGGCCAGTGGCCGTGCGGAAGAGGCGGGGGAGGGCCGATTACGTCACTTCCGGATCCGGCCCTCCCCTGCCTCTTCCGAGCGGCCGCTGGCCTTACGAGCCGGCGAGGGACCCGGTGGCGCGGCGGTGGCAGCAGATGAGAACCCGCCCCGGTAGGTCCGGGCTGATGTTTTTTGGGGGTGGGTGGCTTGGTGGGGGGGTTGTTTTGGGTGGGGGGGTGACTTGGGGGGGTTGTTTTCGGGGGTGGCTTGGTGGGGGGGGTTGTTGGCGGGGGGGACCGGGATTTTGGGTTCCAAAATCTGGTCACCCTACTACTGGTCAGCCCCATGCCACTTGTACTAAGGAGTTCTTCAGGATTCGATCTTATCTCCCATGCTTCATAGCATTTACCTTCCCTTAATGACCAGCCGTGGTTTTATTGCACTTTTGTTTCTTTAAAAAATGTATTTTTAATTGTGTTTTTATTCTGTTTTTATTCGATTTGTCCAGCGCTCTGAAATTCTTGAATGGGGAACGGTATATAAATATTATAATGAATAAACAAATAAATACATCATGAGTGCGCAACTGCTGGCCATTTTGTCCCCCACCCTGGACTCTCCCACCCCCATGGGTCACACTCTGTGAGGTACTAAATAAATAAGTAATAACAATTAAAAATCGTTTCTGTAGTCTACAGAGTGACATAAGGGTAAACGTTATTTTGTTTGCAATCTAAATAGGACTGGTTTAGTGCTCCATAGTGCAGCAAACAACTTTTTTTTTTTTTCATTTTAAAAAAAATCAGTTTCGGGGGATCACAGGTCAAGCTACACTCAGCTACCTTTTGAAAGTTCTTGTGACCTAAGACCTCAGGTATTATCATACACAGGGAGAAAGTGTAGATCATGATTACAATTGTTGAAGGTTTTCCCTTGTCTATGAACATTTTAATAGCTGTATATCTAACCTACTGTTAAATGGTCTATGGACTGTCAATAAAGATTGTTGTGATTACAATTCAGAATTAACAATTACAGGTACTGTTATTTCACACGTCCAAGACACTGGTGGCCAATCAAGCATCTCTTCAGTATGAAACCACATTGTGGCAGTTGTCATTCCAGTCAGGACAGATGCTTTTCTTGAGACATGATAATTGTGCTTTTCCAGGTAATAACAATGGTAAATGCCTAAATGAACGGACAATTAAATAACTAATGGCTTCCCCAGGAAAGTTTGCCATCTTTTCGGCATCTGGTAAAAGCCCTATTTATTTTCACGAGCCTTTCAGACGTTGATTTTATTTCCATTTTCTGCTGATATCTGAATGTTGGGACACGAAACTGCATTTTTAAAATATTTGTGGTGCTTTATTGCTATATATTTTAATTATTCTGTAAGTTGCTCTGAAAATCCTATGGAATTGAAATAACAGACATCAGATAAATAAATAAAGCCCGATACTGATGTTGTTGTTGTTTTAGAAAAATCGAAGTCAGTGCTACAAAAGTAAGCTCATAATGTCCATACTACTTTTATTTTATTTATTTATTTATTTATTTTAAATATTTCTGAACAGCTCCTTCATCCGTAAAAGCGATCCCTTATATTATTTACTGTTTTATTATTATTTACAAAATGAACATGCTGCTCCATATCTGACACAGATTCTGGAGTAGCAAACATAAGAATTAAACAGTAAAAGATACAAAAATTAAAACACCATTATTATACTAAAAAGCACAGAATGCAATAAAAAACCACGGCTGTCAGTCAAAGAATGCTTCCTGGAATAAGACTGTTTTCAGAAGGTGCCAGAAACAGCACAGTGTTGGCGCCTGCCTGACCTCTAGTGGCAGGGAGTTCCACAGAAAGGGGGCCACCACGCTGAAGGCTCTTCTGCAGGTAGGCTCTAATGGGACCTTAGTTCTAGTTGGAACCCATAGGAGCATGCCCTCTGATGACATCAATGACTGGGCAGGTTGGTAAAGGAGAAAGCGCTCTCTCGGGTATCCTGTAACTGTGTTCCAGAAGGGGAAGCATGAGAGCAAAATGTTCCTCAACATCTCTTGCAAGACCATCAACATTGTTGCCATCACCACTTGCATTCTTACTCTACCAGAAGGCCCTGCCCTCTCTTCATCTTGAAGAAGGAAGCAAAAGGGGGGCAGGATTAAAAGCAACATTTTGAAGATGCTTCAAAGCAGTTGTGCTATTGTTCTATCCCCGGTCCTTGTTAGCAGACCAGATGCTGCATACTGGACTAATTGAGGCTTCTGGACTATCTTCAAAGGTAGCCCCACACAATGAGCACATTGCAGGAATTCTACCTGGAAGTTGCCGAAGAACAAATGACTGAGGCTATATGGTACCGTGCCCACTGTCAGCTGAAATGCAGATGATGTCAGAAGACATATTAGGGTGACTGTGGTAACTCTGGAGAATGGCCTTGTACTTTGAGAAAGTACACTATGGGAGAGAAGTGTGTTGGTGTACTCTGCCCTCTTTCAGTGAAGATGTAGAAACCTTGAGGAGAAGTGCTGATGTGTTCATGCTACCCCTGGAGGCTGGCCTTGTACTTTAAGATTTACAATTCCTGCCCTTTTAAAGGCTTTTGAAGTCATAACAGCTGAAAGCTGTTGACAAGTATGGAAGCAAGTGGAGGCTGGGGAAGAAATAAAATATTTAAATTGGATCACTGAACAGACCAAGCTGCAGAAACAGCTGGTCGTGAGAGAAGGAGTAAATTATGGGGCACGGAAGACCATACTCCAGTTAAACTACTAAGCCAAATGCAAACACAGTGTCATCCAAAAAGGGGGAAGAAAGAAAATCTACATGAACAGCAGTGAGGAAAGTCAAATATGCACTTGCAGAACACACTGAAAGAGTGTCTTTGCTATGGCTTCCTGTAGGAATATGATTAAACAAGCTAAATTCCCACACTTGGAAGTCTTCCAGAATCTTAATGGCAGTGTCCTTCCCCAACCTGCTAAAAAGAATGAAAGAAAAATAGATTGGACACATTTTTGATGCTTCCATTATGCATCAAAAACATGTCCAACCTATTTTCCTTTCATTCTTTTTAGCAGGTTGGGGAAGGACACTGCCATTAATGCTTCCATTATGCAACTTTCCGCAACCCTTATTACCCTCTGGAAGGTAACTAGACAAAAAGAAATTCCTTCCTTCCTTTCTTTAAAATAGAATTTTATTTTGAAATAAAGTTAAAATACAGGCAACAAAAAGGAAGAACACACATAGCAATATAACAAGATCATTGGGAAAGCAATCCTATGCCCCCACCCTCCCAACAGCATCTGCGGGAGGATAGGATAATTCAGTTTCCTGGCTCTGAGGTCGGAGGCAGGGCTCTGATATCAGAGCCAGGAACCCACATTCTCTGTTCACTCCCCTCGTATAGCCAGCATGGAAAGAACCATGCCAGCTACCTCTCTGTGCTTGGTAATGGAGCGCATCGATGGGGGAAAGGGAGAATCCTCAGGGGGGAGGGGAGGACACTGGGCAGCTGTGCTATGCCATTCCTTATTGCTGCTCCAGCAACCTGTCCTCCCCCTATGAGACGTGGCTGCTAGATGGGCAAAACTGCCCATCTAGCGGAAATGCAGGGCAGCTGGAATGCAGAAGCAAAGGTTGTGTCTGTTATCTTCCCACCCTGCATTAGATACTTGGCCACCTCCATAGGGCAATCCCCATAGGGAATAAAGAAATTCACTGATTACAATTCTTACAATGCAATCTTATGCATGTCTACTAAAAAGCAAGGCTAATGGAATCCAACGGGACTTACTTCTGGGTAAGTGTGTATAAGATTGCAGCCTGAGTATATCATGAATAGACTTCAGGGACACACTACCCACCCCAAGGAGAAGTTTGCTAAGTATTGAGATCGTACATATAATGCATTTAACGTATGTAGCTAAATCATAGTCAGGGGGACTATGGGCATCTGTATTTGATTGGAATTAGATCAGAAGCTTGATGAGCTTCACTGTAGGAGATAAACAAAAACTATGGTGGCATGTTTGTTTGTTTTTTACAATTAAGATTGCTTGCTTGTTGGACTTGCTAATTATATTTGTATGTAATAATCATGTCCCAGATTTCATCAATCCACGCTGTTTAGAACAGGGACCCCCAATGTTTTTGGACCTGTAGGCACATTGTGAGAATTTGAGAAACTGCTTGGGGCACCATCATAAAAGGGTTCCTATGGAGGATGTGGCTAGTCACATTATGTGGCTGCTGTGGGGGCCTTGCTAGTCAAGAAGTGTGTTGGGGCGGAGAAATAACAAGGCTAGTGGCTAGGAGGGAGGGGGAAATGGAAAGAGTTGCTTCTTGGCCCACCCAATCTTCTTTCCCCCACACAGACCTTCGCTCACTCTTTCTCTCTCTGCAGTTCCAGCATCTCTCACAGCCACTAACCTCACTACTTCTCTCCCTCACCTCATTTCCTTGCTTTTTCTTTCTCTTCCCCGTCCCCAGCCACCTTCTTATTTCTCTCCCTTCCTAAGACCTGGCCTTGTTCTTTCTCTCCCACTAACCCCTTTATCTTGCTGTTTCTCTCCACTCCCAGGCTGTTTCAACACCAGGCTGTTTGCCTGGGATGGCCCCCGGCTGGTCCCTGTGTGCCGATGGTGTGTATTAGGTACTTCTGGGATCGCCCTCCCTCCTTCTACACCCCTATGGTGTAGAAAGAGCCCCAGTCTCGCTCTTTCTTTCCCCTTCTTCCCTGCTGAATAGCTGATCAGCAGCAGGTTCAGGAACAGGAAGGAACACCTGGCACCCTAAAGCTTTTAAATTTATTTATTTATTTATTTATTTGGTGTAAGGTGGTAGGAAGAGCCATTAAAAGTGTCCATGGGCACCCCGTTAGGGACCCCTGCTTTAGAAGGTTACTTGGGAAATTTCTAATTTTGCAAGCTTCATGCAAAAAACAACATTGCTGTTATTTACAATTCCTTAATAAGGTGTTTATGCTTAGTGCAAGAAAGGCAAACCTGGAAAAGAGGTATAAGTAAGGTTTGTTTGTTTGTTTGTTTGTTTGTTTGTTTTAATGTGCTGATCCACCAGGTACAAGCTTATACTCCCTGCCAATTTGGTCTATTAATAGTTATTCAATATTGGCACTATTCCTTCTATGGGGGGGGTATGTATGAATTGCTTCCAGGTGCAAAATAAATACATTAACTCTCTTCCCAACATTATTTATTTTTCTGAATATTGCATTCTTTAGTGTGGGTGAGGGAGAGAACATATACGAGAGAAATTTAGGGTTTAGGCTCAGCAGCTACATCACATAACTGTGGAAGTCCTCTGGGTTCCTCCAGATATGTATATACATTGGCTGAATTCAGAAGACACAATAAGCAACTGGGGGGAGGGAAACAATCGTCAGTTGTATTGACTGTCGTGTTGTCCGAATGCTGCCATAGTCAACTGAGTTATTTATTACCATGTTGTGTGGGGAGTACCCCCTAGATGAACAACTGTAAAGTTGATTATTACCCCACCATTGACTGTGTTGTCCGAATTCAGCCATTGAGTAAGTACACACATGTTTATTTCATTTGACAGATTGGCAAGTACCTTAATGAATTCTTTAGGACTTTAAAGGAAATCTTGAAAGAAGCTTTGGGAGTTGTCTGGGAAGTGTAGGCCTCAAAGACGTTTCACAGGATCTGAGGGCATTGTACATGGTCATTGAGCGAATGCATGACAGAGAGCATATGTAACTTTGACACATTCTCAGTGAATGGGCTGAGGATAAAACATAGATCAATGATGGCTTACATTAAAGCACAGCCTTGGTCAGCATAGCTCTTACATTGTTAAAAGTATCCATCTCATAGTAGATTTTATCTATCCTTTAGGTGTTTAAAAAAATCGCCTGCTGTAGCAGCAACTGTCTAGCAAAGGATTCTGTCAGCAAATTCTTTCTAGTTGTGAGCAAAACCCATTCTAGGTTTCAGGCAAAACAAGCCAGAACTTTAAAGGAGTTATCCAAGGTACTGAACCTTATGCTCAAAATAGGTTCAGGACCTTGGATATCTCCTTCAGAGTTCTGGCTGGTTCTGACTGAAACCCAGAATGCATCTACAACCCCACCAGCACAGAAGATCTTCTTCAAGATGAGTTTGGTACTACTATGGACTAACTGAAGTATGCTCAGGCTGTGTGAAGCATTGCATCTAATTCTTCTTTCTTCCACATAGAAACAGAATGATGAACCATGCAGAGTAGAAGTTAAACATCTCCCTTCCCTTCTGCGAGGGGAAAAAGACAAAGAATAGGTATCCCTCCCAGGAGATCCTTATTTAAATTCATCCTTATTTAAATTCATCTCCCCCTAGTATGAAACCATTTAAGAACATTTGATACGTTAATGGGTGTATAATTAAAGCAAGAACATATAGGGCTAGATCTACACCTCATGTCATATTAATACAATCCCATCATGGTGACATTATATCCCTCTTGCACATTTATATCTCGTAGTGCACACAACGACATCTGTTGCTGTATTTTGGATAATGTGGAATAAAAAATGGGAATAACGCTAGAAAAGCATTATACGGAATCCATAATGTGCCCCATTGGAGTCCAACACCAAGAAAGAAGCATTAGTATAGAGCAACCCAAAATTTGTGTAATAATGGTAAGTAGTTGTTTTGCCAGTTTGTCAGGAGAAAGATCCAGGAGACATGAGGGTAAAATCTGAGGTAAAACAGGCTGGCTGTTAGCCGTGAGGCTCCTCTAGCCATTGCCTACAATTGCTGTGGTGTCACAGAACATTGATAAATTTTTAATTTCTTCTGAGGGAAAAACTACCAGCATAAAGTACCCTGGCAGCGGAAGTAATTGTGAGGTTGTCAGGGCAAAGATATGAAGAGAATAAATGTACTGAATTTAGTGTCCCTCCGCTTGCGGAAGGCTCTTTGAACCAGCAGAGGCTTCCATCAGTGGAATTGGGGAGGAAGATGATTGTCACAGATCCCCCCCATCTGCACCTCCCCCAATCTGCTCCAGAGGGTTGGGGGATCCTTGGAACAGCATGAGAGGTGGCACATTGTGTTTCAGGTGTAAGGATAATCAGCTAAAATCCCCTCTTCCTGTTCCGCTGACAGAAGGTTCCACTGGATGAAACAACCCTCTGTCAGGAGAGGGACATCATTGAAAAGAACCCCATTCTGTTTTCTGTGCTTCTACCTGTCTTAACTTTATTTAAAAACAAACCTCTTCTAGGACAAGTGTGTTCCATACCTGTATACTTAGAGCAACTGCAGTATTAAATTGGTCATTTTTATCCTCTCTTCAGTCCTAACCTATCCTCTGCCCCCAGCTTTGCCCCATGAGAGAGTTCAGATAAACAATTTTGTAATACTTTGCCTGAAAAATATATGGGTCTTCCTTTCAAATTTCTCCTGCTGAGACAAGTTTTCACTCAGTATCAGCAAGCTGTCCATGCTGCAACACCTGTTTAAGGTTCAGCAACTTCCTTCCTCCTGCTTAAATCGCTTCTCCATACCCTTGCCCTGAACGTTCTCCATCTCTGCTAATTTCATCCAGGCTAAAGCAAAATTGTCTTGTAATTCGTGCTTAATACAATCACCAGCCCTTGGGTCATTCGTTCAAAGCAGGATTTCTTTTTACACACTTCGCGTAATGGATTTTTAAAATTCATCTTCCAAGAAGCAGCATTTCTTCCCCCCCCCCCCAAGAAACACATTCTGCAGAGTGCAAGGAAGCTAATTTCAAGGTGTTATCACACTCCAGGGCTTAAAGAAGGAGAAGATGCCTTTAGTTATTGTAGCTAAGGAATGGGAATTTAGGAGAATTCCCAAACTACACAAAATAGTCTTGTTTGGTTAGTGTAATTTGTTGGTGTGTATTTCCCCAAGCTGTAGACTACCTTTCTTCCCTGGGCTCTTTGGGTTTCCCATTCATCTCATTTCCTTTAGGTAATGTTCAGCTTTGATTTAGTTGATCATATTTACTCTTTATAGACTTCCTACAAAATACAGCATATCGAATAGACTGAAAACATGTTCACAGCAGGTTATAGATTCTTTGTAATAACCATTTCCCTCCCTTTGTTGTTCAACGTCTGATGATTTTATAAATAGATCTATTGAATGTATTCCTTACAAATATTTCCAGCAGCATTCAAATCACACATGAGTAAATCACTGCCCATCACAACACAGTTAATCATGATCAGCCACTTTAAATTCAAGTAATTTGAGCTTTGATTTATTCCCCAAAGGATACCATCATATTTCATACAAGCCATGCAATATAAAGTGTCATAATCTTTCTACATAATCACCACTTCCCAACATTCTCTCCCTTTGTCACTCTCTAGGCTACCAGGCTCAGAATGTGTCAAAGAAACAAGACGTGGAACAGGTTTGTGGGTAGGGTGGAGCCAATAAATCAGGATCTAGATTTGGGTGCAGAAAGGGAGGGAGATAATACATTGCTCATGCTCCCCTCTAGCCCTGGAGCTGGTTTTGTGGAGAGGGAAGACCCTGGGTGTCTCTACAAGAGCAATTTAAAGCTCTTTCAAAGCACATTACAGATTTTACCTCTACAAGAGCAGAGCACAAATCGGGGGTTGAGGTGCTTTTTATCTCCGATTATGTGCATTATTGAATGAGTGTTAAATAGCGAGTTTTAATTTACCGCTGGAGTTAAAGCGCATTATGGCCATTTAAACATGCGATTCTCTGCATGTAAACAACTTTAAAGTGCATTTCATACATCCTGTAATGCGCTTCGCCACCTCTCATGAATAGATATTAGGAGTAAATGCACTTCTCCATATATGCGCATAATCGGGCAACTGGGCGTCAAAGCAAAATCTTGTAGAGGGGACCAGGGTTGTGAAAGGGGATATTATTTTCTCCACATTCTTGGGTGGTCTGGAGAAATTCTGAAGGACATTGGGACCACAGATCTGTGCTAGAACACCTGCTTTGACAGCAAACGGCTGGAAAAATTCCTGCCTGAAACCCTTGAGACTATTGCTGCCAGTCAGTGTTGACAATATTGGGCTAGATGGACTTCAGAATCTGACTCAGCATAAGACTGCTTCCTATGGTCCTATGTCTTTCAGTGGATTTACATTTTTAGGAGAAACCAGCCTTCAGGGGTCTTTCCTTTTTCTTAAACTTTTTTCTTTCTTGTTTTTCTTTAGTTTTTGCTATTGCTTTTCTTTGTTTTCTTTGTTGTTTTAAAGGACTCCCATAATAGGTGCTGAACCTATTTTGGGTTCTGGCTGTTTCTGACTGAACCTCAAAATGGATTCATAGCCCCACCAGCCTCCACTGACACATATCCTGATCAAACCTAAGATTAAACTTTAGCTAACATCCCATGACTATCCTGAGGAGAGAGTCTTGTAACTAACTGCTAATTACAAGAAGTATCTAGTAGGTAAGCCATGTCACCACAGTCCATAGTCATATTTGCAATAGAGGCACAATGGGAAATATTATGTTGCGTATACAAGATAGTTGGGGGCACACAGGTAGATGCAGGGGGGCAGGGGACATAAATCTTCCTTCCTTTCACTGATCTTAAAATCTAAACCTGTATTTCTATTCTTCTGAACTTCCCCTGACTTGTCCCATTTTTTATCTGAAACATTTCTGAGCTACTTCTGAATTTAGGTATTACAGAAAATAAAAGGCGTATTGTTTACAATCCTATTGCATAGTCATTACACTATTAAAGCTACTCACTCTAAATATATACTGCAAATTAGTTTTAAAGGGCACAATTATGCTCTATTACACTGCTATAACCCTCAAATAGCTTAATGAGCTTAGCTTGATATGGATTATGCTCTCCCTTTCACATTGCCTGATTTGGTCCCTTTTTTCAGTGCAATCCGATGCATGGCTATTCAGCAATAATCCCCATTCAGTTCAATGGGAGTTACTCTCAGGTAAGCATGTACAGGATTGCAGCCTCAATGTGGTTGCTGTGAGGTTTTGCTGTCTTGAAGATCCTTCACCCTAAGAGTGGATGTACATGAGTGTTTTTCTCCCAGATGAGGTGATTCAAGTAAAACTCTTTCATCCATCCAGCTCTATGATCCAAATCAGACATTTGAGACTTACTGAAAGCCTGAGTAAATACAGTAAATACAGTACAACTGTATAATAGATCTTTCAAGTGATGCATTAATTCAATGATGATTTTTTTTAAAAAACAGTTAAAAAAAACACAGTTAAGTCTATCTCATGTTGGCTCAAACATGAGTAGGAGGAGGATAGTTTTGAGGTACTACAGAGCTCAGTGGGGACGCTCAACAAGCAGAGAACTGTTTCCTTTTGCATTTAGGTTTCATTGTTTTAATATTGTGTTAATGACTGTGAAATTACAGTAAAGTGCATTTTTCCTCAGCTCCTGATGAAGGATGTATTTCCGAAACATGTAGAGCAGATCGAAGAAGTTATTAAAGATTAAAGAAAAAGACTGTTTCATAGCATCAGAGCCTGGCTCTCATTTTTTAAAATCAAACTCCCAAAAGCCAGGGAAGCTCAGGCTGATGCCTTAACAATGATCAGTGAAACTGTTGTGCAATGTCACAAATAGTGCTTGCTTACAACTTACCCTTCATGCACCCACCATTTTCCTTGGTCTTTTAGGCCCAAATCTAGTTAAGGAGGATGGAGAACCTGGGACCAGCAAAGATGCTCAATGTTGTCCTGGTCCTGTATTGCCTTAAGAAGCATCTGAACCTTGCTGTATTGCTATAGGAATCCCCCTGTGAGGTGATTCACATCTTTATTCTGATTTGACCCATGTTTTTAATGGGTGAGTTGACAGTGAGAGATAGGGATCTCCTTTGATGCAAAGGAAATTACAAGTTAAAACAGAAATTTAAAATTAAATGGAGTTAAATCAAGTGCTGTTTCATGAGGTTTTTTTTTCAAATCATGTCTTTAGAACAGGGCTGAGCAATGTATATTTGCAGAGAGGCCACCTTGCAGCTGCTGCCAAATTTGCTGCAGGGGTGGCAAAAAATGTTCGAGAAAACAAAAGCACAGTTCTGCTGGGGGCGAGGTTGCTGCCACTGTGGCAGAAAAACTGGCAGCAATTATAGCAGTGATAATTGCAGTAGTGGGGTACGATAAAAGCCTTGTCTGGAAGCACCCACTGAAGAAATCTTCATGGTCTCTGAATATTTAGGGTTGAGTCTGGCACATGGAAGTTGCAGCCCCAATCCAAGAGATTTACAAGTTCTGTAAATCAGATTTGAACCTGAGGATTTTTCAGAAATGATGAAAACATTGTGAAGAAATTATTGAGACATATTCAGAAATGATGAAGACATTCAACTGATAAAGACAGAAATGATGAAGACATAAAAACAACCAGTTTCTTCTCATTCCCTCCTTCTGATTTTAAGATGGAAATGTAATATAGAAAGCAGGCTTAAGATCTAATATCTTACATTTTCTGAATGAGAACTGTATGACTGATACAGATGTCCCTGGGGTAGAGGAAGGGACAGTCCAAGTAGAGGAAGATCAGGCATCTGATGTGGTCTTTGCCCACCTGCACAAAATGAAGCAATAAGCAGTCATTGTTTGGACCCAACATAAGCTCTGCAGCTCTTTTTGGAAGATAGCAGATAATTTCAATGCTATTCACATAGGTGCCTGGTAAATTGGCTCCACTTGCTTTGCTAAATAATTGAATCTTATTTAATTATAGATTAAATACATCTACAAACACTTCATTAATAAATAAAGCTACTTTGAACTAACAAGCTGTATGTTTTTCACTTTGCTGAAATATTCTACGGTAGGCATACATCTCTCTCTAAAGCCTGGCAGTTTTATATGATGTGAGCGTTGAAATGTATTGCAGAAGAAGAAGAAAAATGGGGTTCTTTCAGTCATCTTGTTACCTCTGTGGTGGTATTGTTCTGCGAGGGTAGAGAGTTGGTTGGGGGCCAAACTACACCTGATATTTATTTATTTCCTCTATGTCCCACCTTTCTTTCACGGAGCCCACGGTGGTGTACATAATTGGAGTCCTCTTTATTTTATCCTCACAACAACCTTGTGACGTGAGTTAGGATGAGAGTCAATAACTGACCCAAAGTCACCCGGTGAGCTTCATGGCATAGTAGAGACTAGAACCTGGATCTCCCGAGTCCCAGTCCAACATTCTAACCACTACACTACACTGTCTTTCAGGCATTACATGCATCTTTACATCTAATTATTTGGTTGTCTTTCTGATTTTATTTTTTATTTTTTAAAAAAACAATGTCTTCTGCTGTTCATGACCAGTTTCATTGTGGCCTCTATGTTATCCTTGCATATCTGGCTTATACCTAGATTATTTATTTGCTAAATGGCTGTTGTTACTACTGCTGAACAGACCCAGGTTCACATGGCTTGGAATAATCTTTAGTTTGATACAGTGAAGCCTTCAAACAAATGTACACAGCTGGCAGAGTTGGACACACTGTACATGCCCGGTCTGAGTGAAAACATGCCCACAGTAACTTTGGGCATGGCCCCTGCCATAGTGTACCCATATATGTAGTCTGCCCACTACATTCCCCTGAGGGGGGCTGCCCCACAGCACAGGGCAGGAGCAGGCATATAATTCTGTCTTACTAATGTCCATACTAACCTCCCTTGCCTTCTTACTGCATTGAGTACAAAGTTTTGTGCTGGTTAGGGAAGTCTGACGCTAGTGGCAATCCAGTGTGGCATAGTGGTTAGAGTGTTGGTCTGGGAGTTGGGAGATCCGGGTTCTAGTTCTCACTCAGCCATGGAAGCTCATTGAGTGACTTTGGGCCACTCACTGACTCTCAGCCCAACTCACCTCACAGGGTTGTGAGAATAAAGTGGAGAGGAGGAGGGTTATGTACACACCACCTAGGGCTCCTTGGAGGAAAAAAGGTGGGATATAAATGCAATGAATAAAACAAAATAGTGGGTGAAGATGTTACCGCAGCATTCAACCGGATGGTCATATTTATATTAATTTAAATTAATTAATACATTTTAAAAACAAAATAACCCCAAGTTTGAGGTGTCTATGTTTCACAGACTTGGCACTATGGGGCTGATGGACAGATAGACACACATCTTTTATTATTATAGATTATTATTTCAAAATGATGACTGCGCTTCGCAGTGATAACATTTCAACCTGTAAAATGACAAAGAAATAACGTGCAGTCCCTGTGACAATTGTTTACATGTAGGACACAAGTACGCGGATTTTCTCCAACCATTTGAACAACATTGCTGCTCTTTTGTCAGAGGGGCTCTCCTTGAAGTACAGCTCAACTGATGTAATTTCACTGTTACCTTTTTGACACGGAACATTTTTTTTCCCCCCCAAACCTGGAAATGTTGTTTCAATGTTGCTCGGTGACAGAAACCAGCATTACATTCTAATGCATCATCATAATAAAAGGGTACAAAACAAAGGAAATCATTTGTTTTGTGTACCTTGTGTCAGCTTATGTAACGCGGAGACAAAAGACGCTGGCATTCTTTTTTCTCTGTTTTTTATTACAAAAATACTTTGGATCTCTTTTATACATTCCTCCTATCCATTTTGCCTGAAAACGAAGAATAATCTTGCTGATAATACAGAAGCAGGAAACACCGAACCATTAAATTGACAGTGTGATTTATCCCACTTCACGCTGCTTTATAAGCGGAACATATCAACCCTGCGAGCCTTTCTTCAGCTTAAAAGAATTGTAAGGATTATACCTCTTACCATTACTTATATTGATAAAATGTGCCACACCGTCTCTCATTCCTCATGCTGATTCTCTTATCGCAGCATATGTGCAACTGCGATTCTGGCCGTTCAGAGTGTGATGGCAGCAATTCCTTGTGTTAACTAGGGATGGGGAACAAATTCGTGCTAATTCTGTGCTTTCAAACCAATAGATGAATAGAATCTCGGTTATCCTTCGAAATTCCCACTCCTTTGAATTTTACGATGGAGCTCTCCAGTCCAAAAATGCATACAAAAAATGTGTATATTGGGGGACATGCACACAAAAATGCATATATTCAGGAAATAATGTTAAAATGCATTATATTAGGAAACATACTTGTACAAATGTGTATACTATACTGTCCATTATATAATTCGCCCAGGGCTAAATTTATTCTCCCTTCCCAGACCACCTTAGAAGGTCAATCAGACAATTTTAAAATTAGATGGCTGTTGGCTGATGTGGACAAATTCATCAGCTATAGGATAGCTTTATTTATGCTAGCTGCAAGAAAGACAAGAGCGGCCTTTCTAAACCATACCACTGTCAAATCCTAAGGGGGTTAAACAGAAAGAATGTTTTAAATCTTATTTTATTGTACCAAATGTTTTTTCTGTTTTATACTTGTGTGCTTTGTGTTTGTTTTGTGATGGCCATTGGCTACAGACAATAAAAATTTGATTGTTTGATATTAGGCAAAATTGCAATAAAATGTGTCTATTAAGATTAAGGTACACAAAAATGTGCAAATATTCATGCAAACTTTTTTTAAAAAATCAAAGTATGGGACAAACTGAACTTAAGATTGGAAAAATGCAAAAAACTGAAATTGGCAAATTTGTCCATCCCTACCTGAAACATCAAGCTGCTCATCACATAGAAAAAATGAAGCGGAAGTCCAATTTGAACTTTAGATACAATGGGCAAGTCAGAATGCCTTAAGGTGCCAACATTATATGCATAATGCTTCCATTATTAGGAGGCATAGAGAGAGTCCTTAAGAAAGTCCACAAATCTTCACTCCAACTTCTGCTAGTTCTAACCAAATAATGCCCCCACAGTATTTTTTTTTCCCCCAGAAAGCAAGGGGGCAGGGCCCTCCTATCTCCTCCATAATTTGAGATCTGGCAGAACCCTCTTCATGCAGCATCTTTCACTGGGAAGGATCGACAATGTCTGGCAGTGTGGACTAATGATGTTGTGTGTATGTAGCATAAACCAATACTCATGCAACGTAACAAGTGCAATGGGGTGGAAATAGTTATTTGATACCAAATTTTGGGAGCACATCACCATTTTTCTCATTGCTCTAGTGAAGTCACATAAGTGTTGGTTTACGCTAAAACAACATCATTAACACTAGTGGTTGGGTACCATTGGATACTGCCCTTACACCTGTGCAGGATCTACACTACAGCTTTATAACAGTTTTGACAACCGTTGGGGCCCAGGACACATTCCATATACCGTTTTCAAAACATATTCAAAGTGTTATATCCTGCTTGATGTACATCTGGCCCTGGTCCAGAAGCTGCAGTTTATGTAGAGTGCAGCAGTTAGGATACTCAGGGGAGCATCTAGACAAACACATATTACATCTGTGTTAAAAGAACTGGACTGGCTGCCTATTAGCTATCATGCCATGTTCATGGTTTTGTTGTTGACATACAAACGACCCAGGATCAGGATACCTAGCTGACTGCCTTTTCACATATATACTCAGGCAACCTCTGAAATCTTCTGAGGAGGCCTCACTGGTCATTCCACAGCCAATGGAACATCATCAGGTACTGGTACATAAGTGTGCTTCTCAATAGTATCCCCCACCCTTTCAAGCTTTTTCCTGTCCCATAAAAGACAATTTTACCACCTTATTTTATCATTACGATGTCATATTTTTAATCAACACGTGATAAGATTTTAAGCAGTCCTGGCGATTTTACTGTTGATTATTTTAAATTGATTTTGTCTATATATAATTTTTACATTATGTTATATATTATATTTTTAAGGTTGAAATCTTTGGCTATTGGCAGAGAGCTTTGGCTATTGGTAGTATAGAAATGTTCAATAATAATAATAATAATAATTAATAATAATAATAATAATAATAATAATAATTTGTTCAAGTTCTTAATGGGCAGTGTCCAATGGGTCACTTATGCCCCCACTAATTCCTTTACACCCCACTAATTTCCTAGTGCAAGTGGCCCCCAACACTTCCACAACAGCAGTTTAATACTTTTGGGGACAATTCAAAACAAGCAGAAACTCTAATTTCCAGAAGGGAGCAGGTCAGCAGAGCCCACATAAGGGAGCTTCACCAACATGCCCCTTCCGGAAACACACGTTTCCACTCATTTGGGGACTTGTCCCCGAAAGTGTTAAATCACCATTCTGCAAGCAGTAGGGCCACTTGCGGAATGTACTCGGTGGGGCTTGCCAAGTGTGGACCAGACTCAGCAGCTAGCTCCACTAGCAGATGGGCAGCATTGGATGCTGCCCAATGTTTTTCATTATGTATTGCCTTATCTTGTTTCTATATTGCTATGTTGTATTTTAATATGAGCCGCTTAGGGAGTTTAATATATGAAACAATATAAAAGTATTATCAATCAATCAATACTACCCTCCAAGCATTTTTCTCTCCAGCTGAGCCCCAAGCAAAGGGCTTGGAGAGATGTGGGCTAGTAAGTGGTGAATGTGTAGAGTGCCTAGTGCTTCTTCTGCTGTTACAATGGGACCTCCTTGTTCTCTTCCTCTTTTTTAATTTTTTCTTTACATTATTTATGCTTCTGTTTCATTAATAGGACAGATGGAAACAATAGGAAGAATCAATAAAAAGGTGACCCCCAAAAAATAAGGACCACACAAGGCAGCACGGAGTTCTGTAGAAGATAGGATTACCTATGATTACATTTTGGGTGGTTCCAAATGGAGAAGTCCATTCAGAAGCATTCCATCTTTCCCTCCTTAATGGATTTTGTGTCATAAGTAGCAGTGGGGAATGACTGGAGGGTTAAAATGGAAGACGTCATCATCTTGACCCCTGTCAAATGCCATGACTGAAGCAAGGCGATTACACAATAAAACCTCATCTGGAAGCACCCTTTGTTTAGTAACATAATGAGTAAATAAACAAGGCAAGGAGCAGTGGGAGAGATTTCTACTGTTTCTGGTCTTATCCAAACCTTCGCACACTTGAGAAAAGTCTGCGCCCACCCCAACCCCAACCCTCTGCGCTTGCCAAAAGGCTTGGGAGGAAGACGGAGATCTTCTTCCTTGATGCTGCAGTCTTTTGCAGAAGCTAAAAACATGCCGTCTCTTCTTCGTGAAAGAAGACCCCGCCTCTCTCCTAAGCCTTCTGCACTTGCCACAGGACTCACCTAAGAAGAGGTGAAGACTTTTCTCACTTACAGTTTGCAAAAGGGGAGAAATAGGGAGAATCCCTCCCGCTGTAATAAGGGTATCAGAATCAAGCACTTCTCTCAATTGCTTAGAGCAGTTCCACCAGGCCGCCTCCCTTGAAAACGCAGCAAAAGTGCCTGTCACCATGAGGACCAACATTTGTAATTTGAACCCTTGCCCTTTGTGGCTGGTGAGGCCAGCAAGGAAGAGGCTAGTGGGCAGCTGGCCAGTGTAATCAATGTCTCATTCACGCAGGGTAGGGTACTTCCTCTGACCTCCATCACACCTAATCCCCCCCACCTGGTTTGCCGGGAGGGGGGTACCTGAGGCATAAGCACGTCAAGCTTATGATCCCTTTCACCTGAATTGCTGCTCTTTTGCTCCTATGCTCCTCGGCTCGTTAGCTCATTTGCTCCACTCCATCCCTCCTCTTTCTCCTTCCAGTCAAGTCCTGGCAGATGAGTACTTCAACCAGACCGCCTTTTCCCCCAGGGAAAAAATGGAATGACCCTTTAGTCTGGCTCTTTGGGGGTATTGAGGGAGTACAATCCTGTCTCTACAGAGATTCAGGCATTTTATGTTTTTTAAAAAACGCTTCAGAGCCCAGAATGCAAGGTTTGGGTTTTATTTTGAGGCATGGAGCCAGTAGCAGGGAGAGATCGCTTTTCCCTGTCAGGACCTAATGCAATCCATTCAAGCCCCCATTCCTTTAAAACTCCACAGTGGCTTAGGGCACATTTGATGTGTTTAGGGAAAATAATCCAGACTTTTAGCGTTCTAGGGAAGGCTGGGGAAGAGGCGGGGTATCAGCATGACAGGCTCAGTACCATGCTGCAAATCCGCACACCAGGCATGTTGAGAGTGCTGGTGTGATGGAGCTTTATATTAGCCTTGCCCAACCTGGTGCCCTCCAATATGGAACATCTTTTTTAAAATGCTGGTAACTGTACTCATTAACCCAGACTTCCCCAAACCAGTACCTTCCAGAAGTATTGGGCTACAATTTCCAGCATCCCCCAGCCAGCATGGGGGATGCTGGAAATTGTAGTCAAACTCATCTGGAAGGCACCAGGTTGGGGAAGGCTGCATTAATCCTTCCTGATGTACAATTCTATCATTCTTTTATTTTGCGCAACCCTTCATTCCATGTGGCATATGATTCACTGGCCTTGCATGATCACCCAATTTCTCTGGCTTAATTTCATAATTTCCAGGTGTGGGAAGTGAAATGGTGGAGGTGGCAGCCCATGTCCTTGTGTTTTCAATTTGGCTTCTGTTATGTGCGTCGTTTCTGCGGTTGGCCATCAATTTATTATTCTCTGCTATGTGCTTCCATTCGGAGGCAGAAGAAACTCTTGACCTTCCTGTTGTTTTTATGGTTCTTAGTTTCTGACAGTAGAACTCTGAGTGCAGCTGCTCTGGGACTCTCTTCTGTGTAAAATAAAGAGCATACAAGGTGCACTGAGAATAAAATACATGGATGCGCCTCCAGATTTTTATACATGGATGTATTTTTTGTTTTTGTTTTTATCTCTCAGTCTGTGTACAAAATGAGCTTGTTCAAGATAATTTCAGAGAGCTTTAATGCATTTGCCCTTCAGGTTGCCTTTGGCTAGTTTTTGCTACACAAGCAGAAAGGGTCGTTCTGAATACACATATCTATTTCTAGTGTCGGTTAAATAATAAGGTGAAAGCAGAAAGCTCTCCCTCTCGCCCCCCCCCCCCAAAGTAAATTGCAGCAGAATGTTTGGATCGTGGTACAAGGTGGCCTTTAAACATGAGACATTAGCACAGGGCTCCTCCTGCTTTTGTCATACAGCAAGTCTCCTTCAGTCAGTTAAAAACCCATTCAAGATTCCACAGGAACAAGGGTATGGGTAGAGTACCTGCCAACTGGATCCTGGGAATTGGAACCAAACTACATGTGACACACAGATGGGGAAGAAGAAGTTTAATGTCAAGAAGCAGGAGAAATTGGGGCAGGAGGAAGGATTGCTCCTACGGCTTGACATTTAATTTCAAGCTGCAGGAGCAATCCTTCCAACCCCCCACCCCGATACCCACAAATGGACTTCTGTTCCCAAGTCCCAGGAAGCAGGTGGAGAGCTGCTAATCTCAGCAACCCACTTAAGGACGGAATGTGCACGTCCTGGGAAGCAGGTGGGGAGCAGCTGATCGCAGCACCCCACCCAGAGATGGGATGTGCATGCCCCGGGAATCACATGGGAAGTTGCCAACTGTGGCACCCCACTCAGGGATGGGTTGTGCATGTCCCAGAAAGCATGTGGGGAGCCAATCATGCCACCCAACCAGGGATGGGACGTGCACATCCTGGGAAGCACGGCCATGCAACAGAGCAGGAGGAGGACAGCGTAGCTCCGGCTCGCCAGGAGAGCCCCAGGCAGGCTAAGGCATGCTGACAGGTACCACAGTGGGGGGACACAGCACAAAGGAGGATTCTCATGAGAACCAGCACCACTGTTCAGTGGGAGGACAGAGAGGGGATGGAGGTGGGTGGAGGATCAGCTAGTCGGTGCACAGTTAGTCAATCAATCAACTCACTGTTCATTATTATGATGTTGTGTGGGAGTATCCCCTAAATAGTCAACCGTGGAGTTAACATATGGTTGACTATTGTGTCATCCGAACTGTCCCAGTTAGTTTCATGTCTGATTTCAACTTGGATCTTCTGAATGCTCATCTAAACACTACACCATACTGGCTTTTATAAGTCAGTGTCTCTCATTTGGCCTTTTAAGAAGCCGACACAGCTGGTTGGCCTCTATGAGAACAGAGTGCTGGACTAGATGGACCATTGGTCTGATCCAACAGGGCTCTTATGTTCTTAATAAAAATACATGATAAAGAAGATGGAGCTCAGCCCACTTTCCAGTACCAAGAAAACTACCACACCATTTTTCTTGCTGTCCTAAGGATGTTCTAGATTTTGTTAAATCCATTCCAACTGTGTGTTTGTGAATTACCAGGTATCTTTCATTCCATCATCTGCTCATTGAAGCAATCTGATCTCTTTTTTAAGGACATGCAAGAATTTCGTTCCTGTTTGCACTTGCGCAAGTGCGCATTTGCATAAATCCCCTCCCAAAGGTTAAAAAAAGTCCAGAAGTTCCACATGACTTGGAAAAAACTGGTCCACAGGTCTTGGAACTCATTTGAATCTGCCGGTAGATTCAATTAGCAGTAGTGCTAATTGAACCTGGGACCGTCTGCATGCAAAGCAGGCGCGCTCCATCACTGAGCTACAGCCCTTCCCCAATAGTTAAGACATGAGGTTACCAATGCATAGGTTACTGTGGTTAAGCTAACAGTCAGGATCAGACCTGTTCTGTCTAGTGTGGGAGACTGGGTTTCATAGGCTGCATTGGACTCTGAGATGAAGAAGAAGAAGAAGAAGAAGAAGAAGAAGAAGAAGAAGAAGAAGAAGAAGAAGACCAACCAAGACAGGAAGCAGGGGAGGAGATTCTCCAAGACTCTTCAGGAGTCAAGGATGAATCTTCCCAGGAGCTTATTGGACAGGATGCTGAAGGCTCAGAGACCATTCCCTACCCCATCCCTGGGAACTCAGCCTCTGTCAGAGGGGGAGGGGACATGGGAGTTGACAGATCCCAGAGTCTGCCACAGAGTCAAATGGGCAGAGCTGAGAGGAAATGAGAGCCACTCACCAGAGATTTCAGCTCAAAGAAGTAAAAAGTCTGTCGGCACTGTGGGGAAACTGTCCATTTTAGTTGATAGGCAATTGCCTTGCTTTGTTAGGCTAATTAAGCTAAAAGGATAGCTCCTATTCACACTCCCTTCAGGTGTAAGGAAATGCCTGTTTACTGCTTTGTGGATTGCACAGCAGACCTCTTTATTGTCTCACATCTCTGTGGGAGGGCTTGGAATCACAATACTACCCATGTCAAGGAACAGCCATAGCTGGCACACCAGCCAAAGCTGGTAAAAGGCAATCCTGGTCATTGAACTATGGGGGAGAGGAGGCCTCTTTCCCAGTCAATGCACAGCTGCAATCTAGGCTGAGAGGCAGACAAGCCAAAACACCAAGGCAACCAGAAATTGCTATGGGACTCAGGTAGACAAAAGACTCCTTCTCTTCAAAAGTACCTCAGAACTGAGTATTTGCAGCCCAGTCCTCCAAGTATACTTCCAATATTGATCTTCTGGAATCAAACTTGTAATTTGCATTGCTCATTTCTGGTACCTTGTTTGTGGATCTATTGTCCTGCACCCTCCTCTCTATTTTCATGGGCATACTTGCCTTTTGTACTTACAATGATGTATGTGGGGATGCAAAATCAAATGAGAATCAACTGTTAGTCCAGTATTTGAAATCAGGACTTCAAAGATGCAATCCTATACACACTTACCTGTGAGTAGATCCCATTGAACTTAGTGGGAGTAAATATCCCTGAGTAAATATGCATAGGCTTGCATTGCTAATCACTGAAGATTTAGAGCACAGTCCTATATGTGTCTACTCAATAGGACTTACTTCTCCTGAAACAAGAACCTTCTGCCTGATTTCAGGGAATTCCACTTTCCCATTGCAGCTCTATACAATAACACCACCACCACCACCATTGAAGAGGGCCTATTGGACCTCTGGAGAGATTTGGGGCGGGCGTCCAGGGGGCTGCAGGGATTAGGAAGAGAAGAGAAAGATGAGTTTCACGAGCTGCATTCTACCCATACAACCATTGGATACAACCCATTTTTTTAAACATGAGTTTTATGGTTGTCTTCCGCTGGGCTTTCAGGACTATATATCATTTTATGTTGATGTTATATTAAGTCATTATTGGAAGCCACTTTGAGGATTATGGTCAAAAGACAGACTCAATATTCCTCCAAATTTTCTTTACACAGAAACTGAACCATGGGGGATTCTGTGGAAGTTTCAATAAAGTTATTGATCTACTAACCTATGAACTGAATAGGGCGCCCGCTAACAATAGCCCTACCACTGAAACTCTGTGAGACCATTAAAAAAAAGTGGAAGATGCATTTTCTCTATGAAATTCCCTTTCCAATGATTCTGCATAGGGAATAATGGTCTCTGCCAACACGTATTAAGTCTGGCAGAGATGAGACCAATATTAAATTGCCCAACCCTAGTTAGAAAAGTGGGTACAATGTCTCTTTTTACCTGTGGTTGTACAGCACACTTCCTATTGGCTGATTGTCTTCAGAATATGGCTCTGCTCGATACAGCTTCCTATACAAGATAGTTAGAAAGCATTGGGGAAGCCTTACAATCGAAATAGGTTGTATAAAATGTAAGATTAACGTCTGCTTCTTTGCTACATTATTCATTGATTTTTAAACTACCACTTTTGTCCAGGTAGGGAATGTGAATGTGTTGTTGGATCTCGATAGCTGGTGACAAGCAGAATCTAATGTGATAGAACATGTCTGAAAGAGTAAGGGGAGAAATCAATTAAACGGAATACCAGCTGCTTTCACTTCTGATAGCAAAAATCAAATGTGACCTAATATTTCAGGTGTGAAAATAGAGAACTGAACTGCAAGTGGTCATGTTATCTGTGTAATGCAGCTACTGCCTTTATTTTTTAAAAAAATCCTTGAGGTACTATAGCTTCAGTTCTCTGCCTATATGGATGGATATTTCATAGTATGTGTCTAATAAGAGCATATCTAAAATTTTAAAATAATCTCGAATGACAATCAGCAAAAAACAAAAAGTGACATTAGCTCTGCAATTAATAACTCTGGGTTGAATCCCATCAGTTGTATCCTATGTTAGTGAGCGTCATCACATGAGGAAAATAGTGTTTCCTTACTGTCGCTTCTCCACTCACACTTTTGTCCCTCATTACTTCCTCTTTCGAGAGAGGAAATAAACAACGTGCACGTGGCCCATTCAGTGGGCTGTTTTGATTGCGCTGCTGCTCCTGCTCACAGCAGGAGATAGCGGCAACTTCCATCTCAAAAAATAAGTCGGATTTACCGGCATCTTTTTTTTTTTGTCGTGCAAAGAAGACTAAAAGGGGTGGGAGGCCCACAGGACACAGACAACATCATGAATAGGACCCGCAAAAATCCATGAGTGCCCACTAACAAGCATGCAATAAAACAATTGTCTGATGATGCCCAGTGTAATAAGTTCCATTTATTTCAGTTAGTCAACTCTAAGTAGGACTAACATTGGATACAACCCTCTGAATCTAAGCAAGCCCGGATTCAAAGGGATATTTAAAACCATGGTTTTGTGGCTGTACAAAAATGTAGATCTAGATTATAGATGGCCAGACTGTCAGCATTGGAAAAGAGAGAATCGCAGCAAGGGTACATTGCAATGCAAGGGATTTGAAAGGCTGTTCACACCTGCTAAATTTCCACCATCCACACAACCATGAAAGGCACCATGTGAAAAGGATCACCAGCAAAGGAAGTATCTGAAACACTTCAACGTCTTTTGAATGTATGAATCTTGGGCAATTTACGGGGGGTGCTTTTTGCTGTGCACATGACTTAGGATCAGAAAGGGGAATCCAAATCTCCAAACCAGCTTTGCCAACAGGGTTGGGGAATTGGACAGCCCCATGCCCATGTCCCGTGCCCCATGTCCAGCTTCCTTCTGCCCACACTCCTCTCTGGATTACCTGGCCCTATTTCTGTTGTATTGCTACGTTTTATTCTCAGATTGGGTCATTAGGCAGGAAACTGTGTAATATGGATTGGGACCCCTGAACTCCCAAATATTACAGATCCAAACCAATCTGCTCACCATTGGAGAGCCTTTGTCTTTGTAAGAGATGTCTTTGCCCTAAACAGAAAAAAAGAGTACTAGTCCAAAATATATTCATTTTGAGGTACAGCACATGTGACAGGTCCTGAGTTCAGTCCCTAGCATCCACAGGTAGGTTTGGGTTTTGCACGTAGTCCCATCCACAACTTTTAATCACCTGCACTGATGTAATCAATAGCCAAGATTACATCAGTGCAGGTGTTGTACCAGAGAGTGGGCACACACAGATGGGAAAGGTACCACCCCAACCCTAATGCCTTCCCTCAAGGATACTCACTATAAGCTGGCAGGGGTTTGATAAAGTCGATTGCCTCTCTTCCTCCACCCTCCATTTTCTGATGGTGGTTGTTTTCTAGTGTTTTCTAATAACACTAGAGTGGCCACTTACGAATTGCCAAAAAAGAGGAAATGCATCACGGAAACAGAGGACAAAAGAGGACACCAGTTTGCATATGATAATTTATGTGTGTAGATGCAAATTTAGAAAGTATTATTATAATTTCGATAGAAATACGGTGCATCCCACCATAGAGTGGAAGACTATGAACGTTGTGTGCTTTGCTCAGTCTGCTGTCCAGGTGCCCACTGTTGATGGAGAACTTCAAGGGCCCTTTAATGTCCTCTCATCTCATGGTTCTTTACCTTTATACAGGACTCGGAAGGGGGCTGCCTTGATGGCACCACATTGGTGCAGCATTCCCCCTAAAACCCAGAGTTTCCTACCTGTGGGGCTGCACTGGGTAATCCCCATGCGTGGGTTCTGGAGGTCATCCGTGTACTGAAGCTGCAACCCACCCTCTTCCTAGCTTCCGGCAACGAACTGTTAGTTGCCATCTGCCAGGATCGCCTTCCAGATTGGCCATAGAATGAGGTCAAACAGTGGAAGACCGGGGTGACCTTGCTCCCAACGAATAAGGCAGGGTAAGTCCCCAACTTTTTAACCACGCAGCTTCACGGAAAGCTGTGAATCCCACGGTGGCTGTGAATCTGCGCTTGCATTATATAACTGACACAGCACTGATTTGCAGCCACTGTGGGGCTTTGAACACGTTTAGACAGCCCCATGGACAGGGCAGAGAGTCCTGTCCATGGAGCTTCAAACAGAGGGTGCCTGCAAAAAAAAAAAAAGGAAAAAAAAGGGACATTGCTCTGGAATCTCTTCAAATAGAGGACTGTCCTCTGTAAAAGAGGGCATGTACATGCATGAAGTAAGAGGGAAGCATGCCCACTCCCACTTAAGAATCAGATCCACCATCCTGTAAGCATGTGGCATGGGTTACAGAATAATGTGCTAAATTCTAGTAAAGTGCAGAGATGTAAAATTTTCATAAATTTTGAAGCCATGTGGGGGGATTCCCCCAGAAAAAAAACAGTTTTTTTTGGAAATAATAATAATAACAATAATAATAACAATAATAGCAGCAGCAATATTAGCACTTTTTACAGATTGAAAGTAATTTTGTTACTTTAGGAACATAAAATGTAATTATGTACAAGTTGGTTTGGCATAAAATCATCACATTCGGTGTATTAAAAGTACAGTATATTCAAACAATTCTTAAAATTGAATGTACTTGTAATTTTTTTAAAATTATTTTTTTTGTAACTAATGGAACTACAAGCTCATGAACTGTAAGGAACACCTGAACTGCAAGGAACCTCTAGTTTTGCCAGTTCATGAGGAGCAGGCAAAAACAATTTAAAAAACAACAGAAGAAACACCAACATTAGTAACAAACAACATTATTTATGTCTCTGCTAGTCCTCCACAGTGTCAAGCAGACATAAAGCTCCCATTCCCACAAAAAAAAAAAACCAGAAATCATTTGGAGAAGTCAATATATGAACACCTTGTCTTAAACATTTTATTCATTATGCTAAAATAGAAATTCCATAATCCATTTTTTCATCATTTTTTCAGTGGGGGGAGGGGATAAAAAAGGGCTTCAGGGGGAAATGGGGGAAAACTTTTTTCCCAAATATTTTTTTCTGGACCTTCACATCTCTAGCAAAGTGCCTGAGGGAATTAAGAGGAAAAACTAGATCTTAGTAAAAGTGTCCTAGCAAGAACTGTAAAGGATTCGAGTAGAGCTGTATTCCACAGATCTTTGCGAGTCTAACTAAATGTGAACCTAATATTATGAATAGCAATCATCTTGTCTTCTTTAAATTAAAAACCAAGTCCCCCCAGGGTGGGGGTACTGTAGTGACTGTCACAACAGCACAAGGGGGAATGTAGACTTAAGCCTTCCCTCCCCAACCATAATCTCTGTAAAAATCATCTCCCCACCACCACAGGGCAATTAACATTATGAAAAACTATAAATGCTCACATTGGTGCCAACCAGGATTAGAAATGGGCTGTATTTCTGAGACTTTTAGGATGCACCCGCATCAATTAGGAAAGCGCTTCCGTCATCCATTTTTAGGGTGTAGGAGAGTCTGCTGCTAGGTTTTGTGTATGTATGTTGTATGTGCGTGTGTGTGTTTAGTTTCACATCGTATAAAGTAGAAAGCAGAGAGGTATTTGGAGCTGGAAATCAGTTCTGGACCCTGCCATATCATCTCCAAGGAAAGAAATAGCTATTGACACTGCTTTAGAAATTAGGATTAAGCTGCCGGTACTTTAACTGCAAGCCAGTCAAGCGGGCAATGCAATGATGAAATGTGAGAAGTCAGCCTTATCTTAGGCAGACTATATCTCAATGTCACAAAAGGCCCCTTTATGGGAATCTATTAAAATGATTGATTACGTTTTTAATTTATGAGAGTTTATCTCTTCCCCCCCCCCTTCCTCCTGTAGTCGCTTCCGTTATGAATATTACGTAACTGTGCTATGCTGAGGCAAGCCACTCTTCAGCACAAAGGGTCACGTCCTTGTTAGGACAACCGGTCAAGAGAGAAAATCTTCCCCTCTTGCTGTGCAATAGAAACCATGTTATCTGAATGGTTATCTAAAACTCTTTGTTGTTATATTAATTTGCCGTGTGTCTCCTGTAATGTCCCTTATCAATATAACAGAATGAAAATAATGAGTGTCTAATTATCCTGCCATTTGGGGGATCACTGAGTTTGGTTACATCTAATTTCATGCGGCCCTCGGCCTAATTTCAAAAGCCCTCTGCAGGCAATCAGTTCAGTCCTCTGGCAAAGATGATCTGTCCTGCCCTTGGCAACCCAGTGTGTGGGAAGGAAGAGCGGGAGAGAGAAAAAGGGGGGGGGGGTGGAAGAAAGAGAGAAAAGAGATGGCTACCATATCTTTAACAGTTGTATAGAAGAGGGGATTTCAGCAGGTATCATCTGTATGCATGCAGCACCTGGTGAAATTCCCTCTTCACCACAACAGTCATGCCTAGCATGACTAGATACAAAAGAGGGTGGGGCTCCTGCAGCTTTAACTGTTGTGATGAAAAGGGAATTTCACCAGGTGCTGTATGCATACAAATGTCCTCCTTTTCATATGGCCACAATAGGACAGGGTGGGGAATCTGTGTCGCTCCAGAGGTTGTAGAACTACAACTCCTGTCATCCCAGACCACTGGCTATGATAGTTGAGACTGATGATAAAATCAGAGTCCAACACCTTCTTGGAGGACCTCAGGTTCCCCACCCCTGATAATACTATATTAATGGACCACACTTCTGTCATTTCCCAATCCTGAGGAACTACGTTACTTATTGCCATTCTATCATATTCCAGTGCAGGAATCTAATATATTGAAATCAGATACATAAGCATTTCTCACATATATGGAATTCATATGAGACCCTATCTCCCAACTAGCTTCAGCACCTTAGATAGCTCCCTTAGAGTTCTGGCTGATTCTGACTGAAACCCAGAATGGATTCACAGCCCTAGTGAAATGAGAGCCACTGGCCTCCATTGGTTGGAACACAGCCTTATACTGAGTCAGATCACTGGTCCATCTAGCCCACTGACTGGCAGCAACGGCTCTCCAGGGTTTCAGGCAGGAGCTTTTCCCAGCCCTACCTGGAGATGCCAGGGATCAAACCTGGGACCTTCAGTATGCAAAGTGTGTGCTCTACCACTGAGCTGCGGCTGTTCCCATATATGTGTGGGTCTTGGGGTAAACCAATGGCCGTCTGAGTGTATGATCATGATGGGGAATCTGTGTCGTCCATCTTACTCCCCTTTTCCATTTTCATTCAACAGGGTGGGAATTCTATTGTCTGTTCATGACAGGGTCTTGCAAAAGCATGAAATCAAGTCGTAAGACGTGCAAATATGCAGAAGCAAATGGAAGCTTTAAGCCCAGTGGTAGAAAGAGTTTGCAGCACTCGCTAGTCAAGGAAGGCAACTTCTGTGCCTTGTCTGCAATGCGTCACTCACTACAAAGCCAGCAACTTGCAACACCACTGTGAGACACATCACAAAAACGTTTCATCTAAATCCCCTCATGAATTAAAATTTACAGGAGGGGTAGGTGGCAGAAACAAGCTTACCACATTAAAATCACACCTAAGCAGCCAGGAAACACTACTTTAGGCATTCATCAGAGAAACTGAAATGACAACAAATAGCTTAAACAAATCAATATCTGGTGTTGTGTGTAAAAATGGTGCATGTGTTGTGACTCTCAGACAGTGGAAGGCAGTTGTGTGTGGCTCAGAGGGTCTAACATGGCTTCCCCAACCTGGGCCCCTTCAGATGTGTTGGACTACAGCTCCCAACATCCCCAGCTAGCTGGCTATGGATGATGGAAATTTGCATCCAACACATATGGAGGGCACCAGTTCGGGGAAGGCTGGTTTCAAACTTTGGTCACCCCACTATAAGGAGAGGTTCCAGGATGGAGGAAATGAAATGAAAAAGAATACTTTCCCCCTTTCTTGCTGTTCAGAAACACACACACACACACACACACACACTGCCAAACAGCACTGAACCTTAGCTTTTTAGTCCTATAAAGAACAGCAAGGGAATCCATGCAAAACCGACACAGACCTGTCATAGGATATTATGCACGGAGGAGATGAATTTGCCTCCTCCAAGCAGAAATTGTGCAGCACAGCTTGTTTGCACAAAAAGGATAGTGTATGCTAGATTGGTGCAGGCAATGAGTTAGGTGTGGTGCACCTTTTCTAATTACCAATTTGTCCTAAGCAGCTCTTATTGGCAAAAGGAATTACTTCTTCATACAAGTGTGTAATTAATTTACAGGATTTGCCACCATGAAACAAAGTGAAGGTCACTGCCAGATGGTCATAGAAGGATTGGACAAATTCTTGGAGGACAGGCCTATTATTGCTTTCTAGTCATGATGGAACCTTTAGGTTCAGGGACAGTGTACTGAGGACCAACACTGGAATAGCGTTGTTGCATTCATGTTCTGCTTGTGGCATCTGGTTGACCACTGCAGGAAATGGGATGCTGGACTGGATGGACCGTTAGCCTGATCCAGCAGGGATCTTCTTATGTTCTTTCAACAACCTTGTGAGGTAGGGTCAGATTTATTATCCTCATGTTGCAGAGGGAGCCAGGCTGAGTCTGAGAGACAGTGGTTTGCTTATGATGACCTGGTGCAGCCTTCTCCAACCTGGTGTCCACGAGTTGTGCTGGACCATAAATCCCAGCATCTCCCAACCCTGCCTTAGTCCAAAAAGCTATAAGGGAGCAACCTCTCAGATGACTGCCCAGGACTGCTTTTGTTCCTCCAGTGCCCAGTTACCCTGTATAATTTCCTCCTCAATCTGCAAGCTATTTTAGTCCACGGCCTTAAATAGTCCTTCTTCCCTTGACTGATCCTGACCTCATTCACCCTTTTCATCACCTTCTGGCATTTCTAATGGCTGTGTCTTCTTTAAGAACTCCCATTCTTCTTAAACTTTGTGAAATTCAACTTCAAAGACCATTTCCGGCAGTGCCCTCTACTGCTTTTCCACCTTCAGATCCAGATCTGTTACCAACTTTGCACGGTTTCTTTTCTTTTTAAAAAAAACCCTTTGGAAATGTAACTGGTTCAGTGTTCCCTTCCCTACACTGCTTTCCACAATTTTCGGGGATTGAGAGTCTGTCCTAAATCCTTAATGGAGTCTTCAATGTCTTTATCACTTGACAGTGCCTTGTCCCTCAACCTCAGCATTCCTTCTGGAACACTTTAGAACAGGGGTGGGGAACTTCAGGAGGGCTGGGGCCATTTTCACCCCACCAGCCCCCCTCCTGTGGGTCTACTTTTAGCTACAGAGCACTAAAAGGGTCAAATGTAGCTTCAAAGCTAGCTAAATTTGACCCATTTAGTTCTACCTATCACTAACATGGAGAGTTGGTATGAAGTTTGTTTTTATGCTTTTTATGGTTTTGAATTTTGTATCTTGGTTTTTAAATGTTCAATGTTTTTAATCTTTGCAAACTGCCCAGAGAGCTTCAGCTGTGGGGCAGTATATAAATGTAATAAATAATGAATAATTATAATAATAATTTTAAATTTAAAAAATTGGTGATTTTTTTTGTCACTGCCAAATTCAGCCATGCAGGGGGCTACACTGGGATGGCACGGCCACATGTTGTCCACCCCTGCTTTAGAATATATATGATTTAAGGCACAACCCATTGCAAGTTTAGACCAAAAAGGTCCTACAACTTTCAGCATTCCCCAGCCAGTCATGCTGGCTGGGGAACTATAGGACTTTTTTCCTTCTAAATATGCACAGGATTACTCCCTTAGGTTCTGTGAACATTCAGAATTCTCATGGTCCTCAATTTCAAACAGTAAATGCATCAAGGAGGTTTAGAATTGTCAGTTTGTTGGCAGCCTTTGTCTAGAGTGCTCTCCGATCCTTGTTTTACTAGTAGTAATGTTTTAAAAATTGTATTCCATTTATGCCAGAGTTTCAAGTGGCATAATAATAGTCCCAATGGTAGACCCATCTTACAGATGGGTACAATAGAGGGATTGCTACTCAGAGATGGCAGTTCGGAACACATTGAACTGTGGAGCTGGATACAATGTGGTCTCCTAGTCTTCACCTATCCTATGAAAGGATATCCCATGCCAGAACCAAAGGTTATCTGAAAACAGGGGCTCAGAGCTTGAACCAGTTTTGATTTTGAATGCCAGTGCTCAGCCCTGACCAATCTGAAGCTATAATAAAGAAAAAAGAGACTTTGAACATGCACAGAGTAAATTTCCCTCACTTCTGAATAACGAGTGGCCTGCACATATCTAAGACAGAGCCAGTGGGTTGTCCATGATGTCACATATCAAGAGGATATGGAGAAATTAGCAAAATCCTAACAATTAAAGAATTGGCCATTGGTTAAAATAGAGTAGAAAGTGGCAGTCAAAAAATGTGACTAAGGCCCCTGAAATTCATTTGCTCCCAAAAGTTCCCTTTTGCAAGTTTTGACATTGACTATTCACCAATATGATATGAACATCAGCCAAACATTGGCCTTCACAGCACTGTGTTGCCACCACTTTACCTCTAAACCTCACGGTTTCACTGCTGCGAAGTGGTGGCAGGTAATCTAAATTTCAGCAGGCAGCACGGGCTTTCCAGCAGCCATTCAGCTTGCCAGGCCTGCCCTCTGCCTGGCTTCCAGTAACCAATCATTGTAACCCGGAACACTCCCAGCTCAATGCTGGAGCAAGGCCACATGGCAGAAGGGCCATGGTGACCTTACTTTGAAGGGAAAAGTCAGGATAAGTCCCTGACTTTTCTAGCATGCAGCTTCGGGGAAAAGCCCCATGGTGACTGCAGATTGGCAGCTGTGTTGTATAACCGATGCAGTGACGATTCACAGCCACAGAAGACGTATAGACAGCCCCAATGTCTATTTGTATTCAACAAGATTTGATTTCAGTATCTGACATTTGACACTGAACTGTGCTTTCAGTATGGGATATATGAGAGGTGCCCCCAACCTTTATGGTTTGGTGGGCACATTTGAAATTTTGAGAGTGAGTTGTGGCCACTCTCACGAAATAGCTGCCACGGGAGGGCTCTCCCATTCATAAAATGACTTCCACGGTGGGCATGACTGGAGACAAAACACTCATTTCCTAGCAAGCAAACTGGTGAGAGTAAAAGAAAAGTAGCTTGCCCAAGAAACTACTACTAGAAAGAGATGGAGTCTGACCTCTGATAGTCTTTGGAACCCCCAAAAAGATGGAGGGTGGCAGTTTGATTTGCAGCATACCAGTCTCCCAGTTAAAAAATTAAAAATTAAAAAATCTTAAGAAACAAATAAAAATCAGGAGGGTGCAGGATACCAAGAGAGGTATCCATGGGCACATTGGTTATATGGGAATAATTGGTAACTGACAAATAATGGCATGAGTGTTATTCACGCGCACACATGCCAGCATTTATCTGGTTAATAGCTGCTCGATTAAATTTGTTCTTGAAAAATCTGTGACAATAGTAGATGTACAGGATTGAATTGCCCAGTTCTGAAAGTGAATGCTGATGTTGACTGTAGTTGATCGCTATTACATGTGCAATGTCAATGTGCCATGTTTCACCTTGTTTGATGCAGAACCCTTCCAGATCAGGCAGTTCTATCAGAGGATTCCCTATGATGCCACCACTATCAGATTAGAAAGCTTCGCCCTGACACTTAAGTCCTTCAGCAGCCAAGCTCAGCTTGATCCACCCTGCAACCTTTGCGCGTGAAAGCACCCAAGGCACTTTTTGAAAGCTCTAAAAAAAATGCAAAGTGACAAGGAAATACATTATTTTATAGCCAGGGAGACCTGGAAGATAGATCTTTCTCTGAGTGGTTCTTTATATGACTGCCATCTCTTGGAAAATGCCCATCATTACATGCAGCCTTTCTGTCCCTTGAGAAATAATTGCCGAATTCATTTAATTCCTGCCAAGTGCATCGCATTCAGCTTTAAAGGTGAACTGTGCTGATGTAATTCTTTGTGTGCTTTGTGACAAGGGACAACATTCAAAAAAACTTTACATGCTAAAGGAATGATGGGGTAAAAGCTATACATTTTGCCTCATGCCGCTCCTCTGGAACTGGAGTCACTTGCACACAAAACATTTTAAAAGCACATTAGGCCTCCCTTGTGGCATTTGGGTGGCATGAGATGGTTGTTAATTTGGGGGAGAATGTGGAAGATAAGGACAGGCGTATATTCCAGCCAAAGTAGATTTTACAGTCGTTTTACAGAAAGTAGCAGCACACACAAAACAGTATGTTTGCCTCTTGAGTGTAAACACCCTGAGATGGAAAAGTGACAACTATTCACTAAGTAAATAGCACAGTACTTTCCAGAAACCATAGCCACTGCAAAAGAGCAGGAACATATGGAAATGGAGGCCGATTCACACATTATGTTGCATCAATTCTTCCCTAGGCATGTACAACAAGTTCAGTTCAGTTCACAATTACTTTTAACACTTTCACACTTTACTCAATGTGGGAAAAGAGCCCACCTTTGAAAAATGCACACTTTTCCCATTCAAAATAGTATTTTTCCCATTCAAATGAACCAAAAAAGAAAAAAAAATCACAAATGAGAATGAGAGTGAGCCAAACCAAGATGTGAAGTGAAGTTTGGAGAATTTCAGCAAACATAGTGCACATGTTTGGCATCTCAAGAACACAGGGAGCTGTCTTAGGCAAATTCAGACTATTTATCCATCAAGCCCAGTGTGGTCTATACTAACTTACATTGACTCTCCACAATCCCACACAGAGGTCTTTCCCATGATCGTTTTAACTGGAATTGCCAGGGAATGAACCTTGGACCTTCTGCATGCAACCAGCTTCAACCTCTATTGACGTTGAACTGAAAGATCTTGAATTGCAAGGCCGGGTATCCCTGAGAGCCTTTGCTGAAACCTTGAACAAGTAGCTGCCAATTAGAACAAGCAGTACAGGGGCTAGTTAAACCATTAGTCTGACTCAATATAAAGCCCACAAACCCCATTTTTTAAGTTTGTGTAAATATTTCTTGGACTGTGAGAAGCTGTCCTGGGTACCACCACAAAATGGCTGCCATGGATGGCAGACGTAGCAAAGTACAAGTAACCTGCCCAAAAGTTGAGTCCAAGGATGAGGTGGGTTCTGAGCCCCAAACAATTCCTTGGAATCCACAGTTTTCAGCAACGACAGAAACTTATTTCACAGCAATCCCACCTGCCAAAAAGAAAATGTGTTATTTGTTTTAAATGAGCGTAGTAGGACACCTTGGTGGGTGCATGTTGCCTGCCCCTATCTTAAGTAGTCTCAAGGAAGGCACAAGGTGAGGATGGAGTCAGAATGCCACTAGGACAGGGGTGCACACCCTCTTTCTGCTCAAGGGCCGAAGTCCATTTTTCAGAAGCTCTTGGAGGCACATTCCAGTGGTGGGTGTGGTCAAAAGCAAAAGGGGTGGAGCCAAAGGCAAAACTATGCCTCCAAAAAAACATACCAGCATATTTTAGCTTAAAGCTTTTAAGACCTTAGGGGTTTAGGCATTTCAAAATTTTAGAATGGGGAAAAATGTACAAAACTGAGGAAACCGGTGATCAATTCCTATTTGAAGAAAAGGGGTGGAATCAATTAAAGGGGATGTTGCCTTCTGTGGAACCGTGAGGTTCTTCATCCCTGCCCTAGGCACTCCCCATGACTAGAAATTCTCTCACTTTTTATGTGGACATAACGGAGAACAAAGAACATAAAATGCATCTCTAACAATAAAGAAGTTCATTCTCAGATTTACTATCCAGGATAAGAACCCTTTCTGAATATGATTTTCTCAATAGAGTTTAAGTGTCTCCCACAGCTGAAATGAGCTATATATTAAAAGGAAAGTCAATAGACAGACACAATGATTAAAAGGGCATTATTCAGTAGTTTGTCATGGCAAGGTGTCCGAAATGTGCTGTCATCAGACACAGTGCCATTGTTCTCTGCTGAAAGCCCCCTCTCAGACTGAGGCTGACATGAGATAAACAGGGGAGCTCACTGCATACTTGTGAGGGAGCCCGGCTTCACAACAGAACTGAGGGATGGACGCAAAGAGCCCATCCATCACTGTGTCAGCTTTTCCGAACTGGTGGTGGTGGAGAAGGAGCAGGCCGGAGCAGGCTGAAGAAGGGGCAGTGGCAGTGAACAAGGGAACAAGGGAACAAGCCTGGAGGGAGAAGACAAGGGGAGGCTGGTGCCCCCCCCCCCCCATTTCAGTGAGGCAGAGATTCCATTCTGGATTTTACTTTCAACCAGCCAGAAGTCTGAAGTAGCTATCCAAGGTACTGAAAACTATCCCCAAAATTGGTTCAGCACCTTGAATAGTTCCTTTAGACTTCTGGCTGGTTATAACTAAAACCCCAGGATGGTATCTCGTGGCCACCAAAATTGGAGCCACCAGTGTCCCCTGGAGAGGACTGATAAGTTGCTCTGTTCACCAGACACCTCTGTTGTGAAGATGGGTGCAGCCTGTTGTGAATATTCTCCCTGTGAGCTAAGGTTTTCTCCCACACTGGAATTTGTTTAAATCTCAAACTCTTTCTCTCCTGAATATGAAGAACTTTGTGAATGTCGGTCAAAATGAAATTCTCACCCACCTGCACCAGCCAAATTCAATATGTGCAGCTATTCCCAGCATGGAGAGGACCACGATGTAACTGCCAGCCATGTACTTGTTAAAAATGAGGGAAAAGATTCTGAGGTGGGGAAGGTGGCAACTCTAATTCAGCACTAACGCAACTGAATACACAGGGACTGAAACCTGCCTATCCACATTGCCCTTAAAACGACTTATATTCTGTTTTAAAACATGGTTTTTTAAGTCGTTTAATTACATGGTAGGACACACTGAGCAGTACTTACGTTTCATAACGACTGCTTCCTCCGTTCTCAAAGCGTTCACTGGTGTCACACAGGGTTATTTCTGTGTTTTGCAGGCTGCTTGAGCTACGGAGATAGAAGTGGGCAGGTGAAGCAGCCTGCAAAACAAAAACGAAAGTAGAAGAGACCCAGAATTAACCCTGTGTGACACCAGTGAACACGGAGGAAGCAGTCACTATGAAACGTAAGTACTGCTCAGTGTGTCCTATCACGTAATGAAATAACTTAAAAACCATGTTTTTAAACAGAATATAAGTCGTTTTAAGGGCAATGTGGATAGGATTAAGAGCTAAGCACTCAAATCCCTTGGCCAGGATGGACAAATCTGTCAGTTTTGCTGTCTGCCACATTTATTTATTTTAATTGCAAGTTATTTTTGTCCCGAATATGGAGAACTTTCCACATTCTGGCACATTCTTTTCAAAAGCAAACTGAAACAAAATTCTCACCCATACTACTTAATAAGAAAACACTGTTAGTCTTTATTGTTTACACAGACTACTACAGCTGCACCCTTTTGAACTTGTTCCTACTTTGAGCCCTGTTTTTATATTACATCAGTCTTCAGATTTGCAGGCAGGCAGATTCATGACCTTTGAAAAGTATAGTTCAATGAGAGTGAAAGCAGGGGAGAGATAAAACGCACACACAACCCACTACGTATTAGATTTCAAAAATCCATCCGCATCTGCAACAAAACTAGTGTGTGGCACTATATGGCCAGCTGCCACTGCACCATAAACTTTGATACATCTACCTCCATCTAGAATTCATTTACCCATCTTCTTCTATAGATTTCGTAACTCTTTGCTGTCTTCCCCCAACCCCACACATTTTTTTAAAACTAAAGACAGGACAGACTTTTCAGACACATAGCGTCTGCTTTCCCAGAAAACCCAAGCCAGTTCTGTCTACAGAAAGTTTTAGATTTGATTACCCTGTTCAGACAACATGCTAAGCCATGGTTGTTAAGCATTTTGAGCTAAACATTATGGCTTAGCATGCCATGCGAACCATTCCTAACCATGGTAGCTACAGAACCACAGTTTAAATATGCTCACTATCCATTTGCTAAAAAAGGGTTAGCAAACTAACCATGGCTTAGTGTGTTGTCTGAACAGGCCTGATGGTGTGAGCCCTTGTCACTACCTACACAGGCATCTACAACTGCTTGTTCATACTAAGTGTCCCACTTAATGTGGGCAGAGATCCAAAATTATGACATTTTTATGCCAATTATGGGCAGACAGCACCTTGCGAGATGTACATGCATACATGAACCAGTGTGTGGCAAACATAAATTCCTCAAATTCCTTAAGGAAATTCTCTCTTTTTTGTCTGTCATCTCTTATGTTCATACTTTTTACTTAAAAAGTGATGGGTTGCAAATGGCATTGCCTTGCTGTTTGAAGAAGGCTGTTTGGTCCAGCAAAGGCCCTTTGCTAATGGAAGGGGGAAGTGATTTTTGTCAATTCCCTCTCCCCCACAACCCTCCTGTTCCACCCAAACATTTTCTCTGGAGGGTTGGAGGACCCTCTTAGACAGTGTGGGAGGTGGTCCAAGGAGCCACAGGAGGAAGGTGGAATTGATGGAAATTACCTCTCCCCTTTCATTTGCAGAGTCTTCTATCACAGCTTCCCCCAACCTGATGCCCCCCAGATCTTTTGGATTACAATTCCCAGCATTCCTGACCATTGGCCATACTGGGGTTGATGAGAGTTGAAGTCCAAAACATCAGATTGGGGAAAGCTGCTCTATGGGATCAAAAGTCCTTCTGTGAATGGAAGGACTCTGTTTAATGCCATTTTATGTATTTATTTAACTTATATCCCACCTTTCTGCCAAAAATGGTGCTCAAGGCAGCTAACAATAATAAAGTACAGATTAAAAACAAGATTTTAATTAAAACATTACACAAAAATAGATCCATTAAAACACAATGAAAAATGCAACAATAAAACAAATCATGTTTCCCATTATAAGTGACACACTGCAAAGCATTCAATCGATGCAGCAGTTCACAGACGTTCTCTAATGTGTTAACATCTATGTTCCTTCAAAACCAATGAAGCAAACCAGATGTACATGCAGAAATCTTTTGCTCATTTATATGCACACTTCTTACTACTATTGTCACCAGCTGCCCTTGCTCCTCATCTTCTTTCTCATCATTGCCACAACTTCCTTGCTTGACAGGCAGAGAGCCAGGGAGTGAGTAGGTCGTGGCAGATACTGCTCCTTCTCCTCACCTTGTCTGGGTCTGAGCAAGAGGCAGGTGAACAAGCAGGCTGCAATCATGGAGAGGAGGAGCAACTCCAGGGGCTCTTTTCAGTGGGCCCTTGCTGAGGTATGGAACCTTGGCATGTACCTGATCATGCCTACCTTGATGCTGGTCATCGGTTTACCCCTGTGCTTTTAAAAGTCCAAGCATGGAAGGTCACACAATTACAAATACCTCTCTCTCTCTCTCTCTTTCTCTGGGTGCCTCTACAAGAGCGATTTAAAGCTCTTTCAAGGCACATTACCAAATTTACCTCTACAAGAGCAGAGCACAAATCAGGGGTCCAGGTGCTTTAAATCTCCGATTATTCGCATTTTCGAACGCGCGTTAAATAGCGAGTTTTAATTTACCACGGGAGTAAGAGCGCTTTATGTCCATGTAAACAATTTTGTGAGGAGGCGCATTAACGATCAGATGGTCTTGTTGTCATGCGTATGTGTGGATAATTAGTAATCCGCTTAGACAACTCCTCCCCTCGCTTCTTGCTGGATTCCTGAGATGAGCTCTGTGTGTGTGTGTACTAACCAATTTCTCCATGTACTGCTTGCATCGTAAGCTGTGGGGAATATTTAATTATTCATTATTGTATTTCTATATCGCCCAATAGCCGAAGCACTTTGGGCGGCATAGAAAAAAGGATAACACTGAGCTGACCACTTGCCCAATCTCAGTTTTACATTCCCACAATACACAAGGTTGGACACTCACGTACACCAAATTGCCAAGTGTAATTTCCCTCCCCAACCGGCAGCAATGAATCAAGCCATTTCTGAAGCATATTCTAAAGCTCCACCATTCATGAATATTAGAAATAAAACTGAGTTTCAGCTGACAGCAAGAATTGACAAGTTTTTCATGTGCATCTGAATGGCCAATAAATAATGATTATGTCCCAAAGCAACCAGGAAAGCAAGAGAAAGCTGTCATTTCCTGAGGTTGTAGCACCATCTATTGGAAACTCTGGCATCATAATGACACCAAGAATGCATACAGGGCTCATTTCTCAAAAGGATGTTGTGGACCGAATGAGAAGATCTCTCTCCCCCATTACAAAATCAGCACACTTGAGCAGACTGACCCTAACTCAAGACTTGAGTTGTTTCAGGCTCATTTCATAATGGTCTACACACAACTGATTCATAGAGCCCAATCTGATGCAATTGTCAAAAGCAGTGGAATACAGCATGTAAAAAAGTATTGGCAATAATAAGCATTAGCCCTGCCCCAAATTCCCTTGAGTCCCCCAAGCTCTGATTTCCACATAATCCTAATTAACAAGATCTGGAATTCACTATTAGAATCCTGCACTGCTGTTGCAAAGGGCATCCTCCCTCACTGTATTTCTGAGATTCAGGCATGAGTGTCATTGCTTATTTAGCCAAAATGGCTCCCTCCACTCACAAGAGGGTCCAATCCCAATAATATTGATTGGGTTGCACCACTTTTTGGGGGTTGGGGGTCTCATTGGGTGTTGGGAATCATGTCAGGGGCCACTCCCTGACTTAGATGATGATAGGGAAAGGCTGGGGATAATGTAGAAAACATAAAACATCAAGGGGTCTCAAAACAATTCAGGATTTTGACATTGGCTCAGAGATGGGAGGGTGTTTAGTCTAATTGTCAATGGCAAAATCCTAACCAAAGCTCTCTTCAGCTGCCAACTCAGAAAAATAGTTGATGGATTCCTCCAGGACCCTGTTACACCTGAGAAAATAATGCAGTAATTCATGGGCATTATAGATATAACACCTCATGTGTGCAGGGTCACCTATATACATGCTATGCCTGTAGTGTATGTCAGTCCAACTGCTGTCAAGGACCTTGGTTATGTGATGACCGCAGTATGGAGTACATATATCAGATCTGCACAACATTTGATCTACCAAGCCAGTGTGGTGTAGTGGTTAGATTGGTGGACTGGGACTCGGGAGATCCAGGTTCTAGTCTCCACTTAGTTGTGAAGCTCACTTGGTGATTTTGGTACAGTCACTAACTCTCAGCCTAACTTACCTCACAGGGTTCTCCTGAGGATACATTGGAGAGGAGGAAGAACATGTACAGGCCGCCTTGGGTTCCTTGCAAGAGGAAAAAAGGCAGGATATAAATGTAATAATAAAATAAATAGCCAGATGCAAACTCTCAGTATTTGAAACCGCTCTTTCTCCTTTTTTTGCACTCTTCTGCAGGCAGCAAAAACAGGTTTTTCACACCTCTGGTGAACCACTGTGCATAGATGGTAGGAATTACATATGGTAGGTCATTAGTTGTGTAGGCCTCATCTTTGTAATTAAGGGCTTTTGCATGTCATGGCACACAGAACATATCATGTGTAAATTGGCCCTGACTCTGGGAGGCACACTGTACAGTGTGTCTACATTCCAGATTACTTTTTTGCAAGATCCAATTATCCAATCAGTGATATGTTTACTGTTATAGCCAGATAGATAGAGATAGCTGTCTGTAGCTTTTCACGATACTAATATCCCAACAGCAGCTTCATTGGCTTGGAAATAGTGAATGGACCTTCTGTTCTATGTAACTGTGCTTAGAACTGCTGATTTGGGCCTCAAAAGCAAAGAAACAGTTCTTTATTTCGTCGATGGAGCTAACACCAGATCAACTATCGCTAAGGTGGGGAACCTCTTTCAACCCAAGCACTGAATTCAATTTCGGAGAAGTTCTTGGGGGCTACATTCCCATGGTGGGTGGGGCTAAAGGCAAATGGGATGGGGTCAAAGGCAAAAAAGGGTTACGCCAAAATTGTCCCCGCCCCCATTTAGTCTATTTTATCTTAAAGCTCTTACTGCTATTAAGTAAGCCTATTAAATTAGGGGGAGGGGGTCTACACAAAAGCAGAAAAACCGCCTACAGGTCAGTGGTTGGTGGAAAGGGGATCAGGGCATGGGGGGGAATCCCAGAGGGCCAGATTGGTACCCCAGTGTTCTATCTCTGGTCTCTCACCACCTTGTCTTTGTAAAAAAAAAAAACCTCTTTATTCATCCTTCCAGTGCTTTCTTTACCACGGTGTATAGTGCTCTTTATTGCTCTCTCCGGTAGCCTGAAAGAATGCATCCTTGACTATTTCTATGTCTTACACCCAGGAAGGGGAAGGGTGAATTGGCACCCCCTGGCCTGAGGTTCCTTACATCTGGGCAGGATCTATGCAACTGCTTTATAACAGTATTGAAGTGCACTGACAGCTGTTGGGGTCCATGACGCATTCCATATACCGTTTTCAAATCGCTTTCAAAGTGTTATGGCCTGCTTGGTGTATATCTGGCCCTGATCTATTGTATAAGCGAGCCGTCCTCAACCTGGGGGTCTCCATATATGTTGGACTACAACTCCCATCACCCACATCCAACCTTGGGAAATGGGAGTTTTAGTCCAATGCATCTGGAGGATGCCAGGTTGGTATAAACTACCATTACCTTGTAATAGCAGAATTTTTTAAAATTATTCATTGGTATGACAGAGAATGCAAACTATCCATTGGAAGTAACTTCATTTATATAGCATTTTAGTGGCTTTTATTGAACATTTAATTGTCAGTATAAGCACAATGCATATCTTGTATCTTTACAGCTTTTGGATTCCCACCATTAGCAGTACTCTTGTCCCCTTGCACTCATAATTAAAAAAAAATAGAGTAGAAGAGCAAAGGGGCAAAAAGAAGATTGGACAGATAGGACAAAGTCTGCACCGAAAGCTGATTCACACATGCATGTCATCATTTAAAGACTGCAGCATCAAGGCTTCTCTTGCACATATGAATCAACCATCACAGGTCAAAAAGGCAAACAGAACTTTCATATCAGGCACAACGGCATTCAAGGCATATTGAACCATAAGAGACATAAAAGTCTATGAAGAGTGGCCGATGTGGTCCTTATTACTCTCCAAGCCTTGCATACATTTTATATTCACATGGAAAATGAATCTCCTTCAAAATGTTGAATCTTAACTTTCTATACACCAAGCACAAAGATCCACTTCAGATCCACTCTGAGTAAACCAAGCACAAAGAACCACTTCCAATGTCCCTATAACATTTCCCACCATTTGCCCACACCACACAGAAAAGGTTATATCTGAATACTCCTAGGCAAATAGGAAGCTGCTTTATATTGAGCCAAAGCATTGGTCCATCTAGCCCAGTATTGTTGAGACACTGACTGGCAGCAATAGCTCTCCAGGGTTTCAGGCAGGATTATCTCATCACTCTACCTGGGGATGCTAGGGATTGAACCTGGGCCTTTCTGCATGCAAAGCATGTACTCTACCACTGAGCTACAGCCCCAGATGTTTCCTAACTTACCTATTTTTCATATCAATGGTACACTGTCCCCCAGACAAATCCATGTAAAATATGTGGGATTTCTCCCGCGCATCCATGGGAAAGGAATCCTTCGGAGAAATGGAGAAATACTCTGGGGTTGTGTCTGGTTTGGGGTGGAGAACTTTAAAATATTATTGAACAATCCCATTTATAGAGAAGCACATGAGGGCAGCATTTCTCCAAAAACTGTTTCTCCAGGTATGTTGTAAGAATTACCTTCCTCATATTTCTCTGTCTTATGTAGAAAATTGATGAGACACAGGAGAGAGAAGGAAGGAAGGAAGGAACCAAAAGCAACCATTTTATCAGAATGCTCCTTGATTTGATCGTTTGAGCAGCTTTTGTTTGGGATTTGGCTAATTGTGGTATTGTTTTGTTTATTTATTTATTTTGTTGGCACTTTATGATATCTTGTTAACCACCCTAATAATCTTAGTTGGAATGGAATGGTGGGATATGAATATCTAAACAAACAAACAAACCAGGAAGAAAATGTAACCTCAAGTGTAGCAGGTCAGTTTTTCCACTGCTGTGTGTTTCACCTCCTGCTAACATTCCAGCATTTCCTCTGCCATATTGGGAGTGAAGATCTTTTCGGTCTCACATTGCAATCCAAGCCAGAGAGGCCTATCAGAGATGAAGATCAGAGGACTACCAAGCCAGAAAGAATGAAATGGTGCCAAGTTTGGAATACAGCATCCTGGGGAAATTACATTTCCCAGGAGCCTTAGTGCCTTGGACACTAATTTCACAGTTTTCCCAGGGCCAGGAAGGGTTGGAGACAGGTCTCCAGTGCCCCCCACACCACTTCTTGTTGCTATCACTGCCATTGCTAGGCAAATAAGAACAGAAGGGATCTTGAAGGAAGCATTCAACAATCCATCACACTTCCATTTACGTTATTTGGAGTTTGCTGGAGTTTCTAAACTTTGGAACGGGATTAGTAAAACCAGGACTGGCCTCTATTTTGGTGGGATCCTCTATTTGAAGGCTTGTCCACTCCCTTATAAAGGTTTTTAAAAAAAAACAAAAAAAAACCTAGAGCTGTGCACAAATAGCTTCTAAAAATCCTCCACTTTTTGTGGGCAGAGAAATTGGGGGAACAATTTCATAAAACTTCTCCAGTGGAAGGAGAAATTCTCCAACGGTTTCTCACTGGCAGACCTTGCCATTGGCAAGGGTTCTTTTTTCCCTAAGGGTTTTTTTGGTTTTTCCACCAGGACTGCAAGTGGCAATGGCATCAACAATGTTGGCATCCTGGGCCCTATTTTGCATCCTCTACAATGCAGGTATGTGGGGTGGGCAGTGTTGTATCCAGGTCCAGGGAAGATTAGTTAGTTCACTGTGCCAAAGTCCACCCTCCAGTTTCCTGATTTTTTTCTTACTTAGCTCAATAAAGAGTCTTCCATTTTTCTGCCTCATTCTCAAGGCATTTTGTAGCTTATTTTGAATTTATTTGATGGTGTTTTTTGAGACTAATCCCTTTCTTTCTTTCTTTCTTTCTTTCTCACCTCTCCATTGCTCTGCTGCCTCCCAGGCTGCCTGCGCTTCCTGATCTGAAAAAGCGCTTCACTATGCCTAATGCAGGAATGAGGACCATGTGGACCACTGGCATATCCAATGCAGTAGGTTGATAGATGTTTCTGAGGGAACAGGAAGTGCAAGTGCTATCTCTATCTTTACTGATATAGAACGGACACAATATACTGTCCAGGTGAATTTCTGATAGCAAGGTCATCCCAAATATGGGAACATATGGAAGTTCTATTTAGGTAGGATGAAGATGGAGGGCCATATGTTCCCCTCCCAGATCTAATGGTAGGGTCAGCCCCGGTTGGTATGGCATACTTCTGTACTTAATGCAATTCCATTGCTGCAGGTCATTCAGGATGTCACTTGGAGCTCCTTTTCAAAAGGGCAGGTGTTAAATGTAACAAATAAATAATTTCTTTGGGCTGTAGATTGAATTTTGCTTAAAGCAGGAGAGGGGTGTTATTCCTGTCAAGTAGAAGTATTGCTTTTCTCTGAGGGTTGAGCCAAGAATAAATAAATAAATAAATACACACCATATAAATACTTTGTACATAAAAATATATATGAACCCAGACATTGTTTTGCTTCTAGCAGCTCGTGGCAATAACTCCTTAGAGGGTTCTTGATCTAAGAATGGCTGTACAAGCCCTAATATGTACCTCATGCCTTGGGGCTTTCTTTGTCTTTCCTTTCTTTCTTTTAATATTCAGGCCTTAAAGAAACAAATTGTCCTTGTCTTAACCTAGTTTTATCTGCTGAATCACCATTCTTTCCCCTTCCCCCCCCCCACCCCCAAAAATCTCCACAGAGACGAGACATAAAGCCGATTAATTCTTAACCTGATCTCAATTTTGTTCAGAAATATTGCCAAAAGCTTATTTGGAAATTTTCTTCACTCTGCATGGAGAAAGATATTTTTGTACTTTGCAAGGACAGTTTAACCCCCCCCCCCAAAAAAAAACACCCTCTGCAGAAGCTACAAAATGCATTTGAGAACTGCAAAATGTATGCCACTGAAATCTGTCAAATATTTGTTTTTTAAAGTTAGCAATAGTTTCATGAATGGTGTAATCAAATCAAACTTGACATGACTGCTAAGACTAAAAGTCTACATACACTTACCTGGGACTAAGTCCAACCGAAGTCAATGGCTTACTTCTGAGTAGGCTGCTTAGTATTGTGCTATAAGGTGACATTTCAGACACTTTGAGGGTCCCGATACTTTATTCGCAGTTTGTCAAAGCATGTACTGGAAAGAAAGGTTTTAACATGGAGGTGTACTCAAGATTGTGATCCACCATGTTTTTTGAAGTAGTACAACCTTGTGAGGAAATCAGGTGTGTGTGCATGTATGATTCAGTCTGAGTAACACCACCTTCAGTCAACTTCCCATACTCTTGATTGGATGTTGTAGTAGCACATTGCTGGAAGGGCCATACATGTTCCAGGATAAGAAGAGCAAGGCCATGTCCATTGTGAAGGATGGAAACTTATGCATCACCAAAAAGAAGCACACATCACACACACAAACAAAGCAAAGGACATTAGAGAAGCACAGACTTGCATAAAATGTGTATCCGCAAATTGATGTGTATAAATGCAAATTTAGAAAGAATTACTAGAATTTAAATAGAAATACATCTCAACATAGTTGGGAAGACTGTGACCAGGTGGGTGGGTGCCTATTAGTCTGCTGTCCAGATGCTCAGTTGACCGGTAACTTCAAGGCCCCTTTAATCTCTCCCTTTGATCTTTAAACTGGAATTAGACAGGCAGCCCCTCAAAAAAAGAACACCTTCAAATACAGAATTGTCCTCTGACTGCCCTTCAAATAGTGGATTGTCCTTAATAAAGTAGCACATATGGCTGCCCTAAAGTTGTGGCACTGTCTTTATGAATTCCCTTCATGAGGGAGGCCTGTGAGGCCTACTCCCTTTTAGCCTTTATAAAGTCTGGTTAAAAACAACAACACCTGGCAGTTCAGAAAGCCTTTGGAATGGTGGGCTGAGGCATATTAATTGCACGTTGCTTTTTAATGCATGATCTCTCTGCTGTGGTTTGAAAACTTTATTGGATTGTATCTTTTACTGAATTTTAAAAATATGTTGATATGTATTATTATATGCTGTAAATTGCCATGAGGAAGAGTCCCATTGAGGCCAAAAGATGGGGTATAAATTAATTGGAGGTTGAGTACTTCCAATCTCCTCCCTGATAAAGTACCGGGAAGCACCACTAGAGATGATAGTTGAGGAATGGAGAATGCTGAAAAGGGTCACTAATAGAAGGGCAACTATAATACATGGGATGAGGAAATGACAAGGAATAAAATCACTGTATGCACACCTAATGGTTGCCTGCAAACAGTGGCTGTTAAAAGGGACACCCCTAGCCAGGCATTATGATCCCCTCTCTGTGGCTGCATCATTGGAGGTGCTCAGGCTGCTGTTTACAAAGCAGGGGTGGGTGAGCAACTTGTGGTCCTTCAGATGTTGTGGGCTCCAGCTCCCATTATGCCTAGCCATGGGCTAAGCTAGCTAGGGCTGAAGAGAGTTGCTGTCCAACATCTGCACGGTCACAAGTTGTGCGCCCCGATATAAAGGAATAGACAAACATCTGATCTGTCCTGTCTGTTTGCACGTCTGCATGTAAGAAAGCGTGAAACTATATTCTGAAATAATTTAGGAACAATTTTCAGGTTTTTAATTCAAGGGGGGTGGGGAATTGTTAAAGTGAGTCCTAGGCAACAAAAAGGTATTACTAGAACCTGTTATGAAAAGATAAAAAAAATGACTATGGCTGTCCTTGGATATATATATTGTTTATTCTCTAAAGGTTTCTTTGTGGGGGGAAATCATCACATTTAATCATCCTTTAAGCCTCTCTTAAAGGAGTCCTTTTTGCCAATTTTTAAAAGTGTTTTCATTGTATCGTTAAGCTTCTTAGAGTCCACTGTGGGATTTGCTATTTGTATTTTCCACACAGTTTCCCTGTTTCTTTGTAATTTCTTTGGAAGGGCAGATAAAAAGCATAATCAGTAGGGGTGTGCATCGGATCGGATCCGATCCACGATCCGAATCCGATCCGACCCAAAATCGGGAAAATCCGATCCGATCCGATCCGGCCAACCTCCGATCCGATCCGATCCGATCCGATGAGGTCCGATCCGGATCGGACGCCATTTTGAATGCTTTTTCCCATAGCCAAGTATTGTTTTACAAAAACGCCTATAACTTTTTCATTTTTAAAGATAGAAGGATGAAACTTGGGCACATTGTAGACTGGTTAGGGGTAGTTATCTGTGAGAAATTTCAGAAAGATTGGTGCATGCATTTTGTGGCAATTAATTTTTTAATAAATACCCAGGAATGCCTATAACTTTGTCATTTTTAAAGTTACACACATGAAACTTTGCCACATTGTAGGGGGTACCTTGGGACCTATGTGTGTGAAATTTCAGAAACGTAGGTGCTTGTCTTGTGTGGCAATTAATTTTTAGAAAAATGGGTAGTAGTGGGGTAAATACAGTTACGCCTCCCATTTTTTTATTTTTGAAGATACAAACAGGAAACTTGGGCACATTACAGGTACCACTTGCCTTGATATGTGTGTGAAATTTCAGAAACATTGGAGCTTTCCTTGTGTGGCAATTAATTTTTGAAACAATGAGGAAAGAAACACCTATAACTTTGTCATTTTTAAAGTTACACACATGAAACTTTGCCACATTGTAGGTGGTACCTTGGGACCAATGTGTGTGAAATTTCAGAAACATAGGTGCTTGCCTTGTGTGGCAATTAATTTTTTAATAAATACCCAGGAATGCCTATAACTTTGTCATTTTTAAAGTTACACACATGAAACTTTGCCACATTGTAGGCGGTACCTTGGGACCTATGTGTGTGAAATTTCGGAAACGTAGGTGCTTGCCTTGTGTGGCAATTAATTTTAGAAAAATGGGTAGTGGTGGGGTAAATACAGTTACGCCTCCCACTTTTTTATTTTTGAAGATACAAACAGGAAACATGGGCACATTACAGGTACCACTTGGCTTGATATGTGTGTAAAATTTCAGACAGCTGGGTCCAGGCATGTGGTGGCAAGGTATTTTTGAAACAATGAGGAAAGAAACGCCTATAACTTTTTTATTTTAAAAGTTAGAAGTCTGAACATTGCTCACTTTGTAGATGGGTTAGGGGTAGATATGTGTCAGAAATTTCAGAATTATAGGTCCAGGCATTTGATGGCTATGGAATTTTTAAATTACATGTTTCAAAAAAATTTCTACAGAGGCCAGGTCTTCCCCTCCCGCTTCCCGCGAAGAAAAGGAAACACTCTCTCGTCTCGATCCCTTTGATCCTTGCTAGTAGTATCCATTACAGGGCTCGTGTTTCCTTTCCTACTTTCACTTTTCAAGCAGAACGGCTGAGCCTAGCTGAGTTTTGCAGCCATGCGTGCAAGGAAGGATCACTCTGGTCTCGATCCCTTTGATCCTTGGTAGTATCCATTACAGGGCTCGTGTCTGCTTTCACTTTGTACTCAAGCAGACACGAGCCCTGTAATGGATACTACCAAGGATCAAAGGGATCGAGACCAGAGTGATCCTTCCTTGCACGCATGGCTGCAAAACTCAGCTAGGCTCAGCCGTTCTGCTTGAAAAGTGAAAGTAGGAAAGGAAACACGAGCCCTGTAATGGATACTACTAGCAAGGATCAAAGGGATCGAGACGAGAGAGTGTTTCCTTTTCTTCGCGGGAAGCGGGAGGGGAAGACCTGGCCTCTGTAGAAATTTTTTTGAAACATGTAATTTAAAAATTCCATAGCCATCAAATGCCTGGACCTATAATTCTGAAATTTCTGACACATATCTACCCCTAACCCATCTACAAAGTGAGCAATGTTCAGACTTCTAACTTTTAAAATAAAAAAGTTATAGGCGTTTCTTTCCTCATTGTTTCAAAAATACCTTGCCACCACATGCCTGGACCCAGCTGTCTGAAATTTTACACACATATCAAGCCAAGTGGTACCTGTAATGTGCCCATGTTTCCTGTTTGTATCTTCAAAAATAAAAAAGTGGGAGGCGTAACTGTATTTACCCCACCACTACCCATTTTTCTAAAATTAATTGCCACACAAGGCAAGCACCTACGTTTCCGAAATTTCACACACATAGGTCCCAAGGTACCGCCTACAATGTGGCAAAGTTTCATGTGTGTAACTTTAAAAATGACAAAGTTATAGGCATTCCTGGGTATTTATTAAAAAATTAATTGCCACACAAGGCAAGCACCTATGTTTCTGAAATTTCATACACATAGGTCCCAAGGTACCACCTACAATGTGGCAAAGTTTCATGTGTGTAACTTTAAAAATGACAAAGTTATAGGTGTTTCTTTCCTCATTGTTTCAAAAATTAATTGCCACACAAGGAAAGCTCCAATGTTTCTGAAATTTCACACACATATCAAGGCAAGTGGTACCTGTAATGTGCCCAAGTTTCCTGTTTGTATCTTCAAAAATAAAAAAATGGGAGGCGTAACTGTATTTACCCCACTACTACCCATTTTTCTAAAAATTAATTGCCACACAAGACAAGCACCTACGTTTCTGAAATTTCACACACATAGGTCCCAAGGTACCCCCTACAATGTGGCAAAGTTTCATGTGTGTAACTTTAAAAATGACAAAGTTATAGGCATTCCTGGGTATTTATTAAAAAATTAATTGCCACAAAATGCATGCACCAATCTTTCTGAAATTTCTCACAGATAACTACCCCTAACCAGTCTACAATGTGCCCAAGTTTCATCCTTCTATCTTTAAAAATGAAAAAGTTATAGGCGTTTTTGTAAAACAATACTTGGCTATGGGAAAAAGCATTCAAAATGGCGTCCGATCCGGATCGGACATCTGGTCCGATCCGATCCGATCCGACCCCCCAGGTCCGATTCCGATCCGCTATCCGATCCGATCCGGGGGGTCAGTGCACATCCCTAATAATCAGTAATGTCCCTAGAGCAAGGAGGGAAAACTGTTTTAAGTTCCAGCTCCAATCAAGATGCAGAATCAAATAAATTATAGGCTCTTGATTAGACATGAGGCAGTCCAATTCAGAAATCCACACTTCACAGTGTAGTTTTTGGTGCTTTTCCATTACTGCCACTGGCTTTGCTTCTGGTAGTAGTTCATTTGAGGGGTACAGCAGGTTCTTTGGGAAGTGAATTAATATGCAGGTATGAAGCAGACAGGATTCGTGTGTGAGTTGTGGGGAACAGCTCAGGTGGCCACCCTTTCCTGGAAGGACTCCTTTGCCTCCATGACAGTCCAAAGACCACGAGGTCTTCACCATACTGCATCTCAATGCTGGGGGAAAGAACAGCTGTTTAATTCCTGGTTGCCAATTAAGGGCACAAAAGCCTCACCTGGAATAAAGGTGATGTGTGTAGGAAGAACTGGCATTTAATGTGAAGAGTGGCACATAGCAGACATGGTCCCATCAGAGAAGAGGACAGGAGCTTGGTAGAGTTGCTTGTGAAGTTGGCAAATTGTTCCTGAACCAGGGATGGGGAAAACTTTGGCCATGTTGATGGACTACACCTCCCATCATCCCCAACCATTGGCTTGGGATAATAGGACCTTGGGTGCAACGAAATCTGGAGTGCCATACATGCCTCAGATACTTCATTGAACATAAGAAGAGCCCTGGCGAATCAGACCAAAGGTCTACCTAGCCCAGCAGACTGCTTCCAACAGTGGACAGCCTGATGGTTCTGCACATTCCACCAGGAGGGATAGAAAGCAACAGCCTTTACCTACATTTGTTCCCACTGACACATACCAAGAAACTGATATACTTCTGTTCCATTCAGCTACTCCATTCATTGATAGGCCTATATACTCCACAAATTTGTATCTCCCTCTTTTAAAAACTGGTGACCATCACCCCATCTTGTGGCAGTGAATTCCATGAAATTAATGATGCATTGATTAATTAATGATGCATTAATTAATGCATAATTAAATTGTTTCTTTTTGTCTGTCCTGAATGTCCTGTTGTTGGATAACCAAGTATTCTATTGTGATGAGAGAGGCAGGGGTCAAAAACAAACAAACAAACAACAACCTCTATCTAAGCTTTCCCTAATCTGGTGCCCTCCAGATGTTTTGGACTAGAACACTCAGAATTCCTGACCATTGGGTATGCTGACTAGTGCTGATGGGCACTGAAGTGCAAAATATCTGGAGGGCACCAGGTTGGGGAATGCTGCTCTATTTTTCCATTTTCTATGGGACTATTTAAGGCAGCTGAGAAAACTCTTCGGTACCCTTGACCATTCCTGCCCCAGTCTATCTTGGAATTTTGTCTGTCTTCACAGTGGTTTGACAGAAAATATTCTAATAGCTTTATATCTTGAGTAGTTGGAATGTTTGTGAATACTCCATGCAGTCACAGCCAATAGGTATCAAAGGCTTCATTGCGACAAGCACAATATAATATCTAAAGTAATTAGTGTCTTAATCCATTAATTGGTTCAAAGGAACAATGTTAATAGGCTATAAATCTGTAATTTTTCTTCCAGTCCTACTTTTTTCATGTCCTTAGCACCAAAGGGTAACAATTATTTTCCAAGTTCTTTATCCTGTCTAAAAAGTGTTATCCTATTTTAACTTAATCTTCTTTTTCCTTAGCTTTACATACCCAGTTCTGTCAATCTTTTTCTCATTCTTTGCATTTTGAACATTTAATCATATATGAAGAGGGTTCCTTCGCCTTTTTCCCTGTAACGCTTATGAAACAAACCTATGTGGATTCTTTTTGGTGACATTATGGACTTGATTTTCAAAATGTGTTTTCCCTCCCTATGTCAAGTACTTGATAATTTTGCCCATATTGTACAACCACACTAAAAAGAGGTATCATTTCCATACCTCCAGAGCTTCATCTACTGGGTAGTATAAAAATGAAATTACTACTACTACTACTACTACTACTAATTATTATAATTATTCAGGGTTGGATCCAGATTTACACTGGATCAACTGCACTAGCAGAAGTGGACTTCCCTGCCCCTCCATCCCATGGCAGTCCCTCCAGCCCCATGAAAATGCTGCACAGAGAGTCAAGAGCCCCTACTGAATGGGGTGAGTTGTGGGGTGGGAGGAAGGTGGTTCTCCGAAAACTGGGCAGAGGGAGCGTCCGCAAATGGAGCCTTTCCTCTCATTGAAGGCAGATCCTGGATCCAACCCACAATGTTTGACTAAAGCAACACAACTCTCATCGACAAAACTCCAAAAGTAGTGTGCTCTATTCCAAAATATATATTAGTCCTACCAAAAGATCATAAGAGCTTTTGAGATTTCCAGATCTCTTCATCAGATGTTACCAAAAAAACAGGTAATGGGACGGGGGGGGGGGGATCTGATTTGAGTCATGAAAACCTAAGAAGAGCCCTGCTGGATCACACTAAGGGTCCATCTAGTCCAGCATTCTGTTCATACAGTAGCCAACCAGATGCCCACAAGATGCCCACAAGCAGAACAACAGTGCAAGTGCACTCTCCTGCCCATGTTCCCAGGAGCAGGTATACATAGGCTTACTGCCTCTGATCCTGGAGGTAGCACATAGCCATCAGGACTACTAGCCATTGATAGTCTTCTCTGCCAATAATTTGTCCAACCCCCTTTGGACAGTATTCTATACTTAGCTAATGCAAGTTTGGCCCACTGAAAACTGTGAAAGCCTGATACCCCATAGTAGAGCAAAACAAAACAACAGTGTAAGCTCCTTACATGGTACAGGGGAATCACCTGTACAATGGTACCCAGGGTTGCTGCACCAATAAAGTGTTTGGTTGACCAGTGGTGTGGTTTTTTTACAGCAGCCCTTGGGACTTTTATGCCTGATCCATGCTTGCTCTTAAGATCCCATCTAATTCCAAATGACAGAACCTCTTAAGCAGAACTGTTTATTTTTTTAACCGTCTTTATCACATTCTTAGAAACTGCCCTGCGGCATATGTGATTTCTCATTTTACAGATGGGGAGCTATGAGTTCCCTCTTCTTGCTGCTGTAATAAACGGTTGTCAATCAGCCAGCCGGCGCTATTTTAAAATTGCACGGAAGCACTCTCTTCTTTTTAAAAATGCACAAGCCAATTCTGCCTTCAATTACATCAGCATAAATCAGGAGTAAGGGCATCATTCCGATAAGTCAGTAGAACTACTCTGATATAAAATCAGCAGAAAGCAAGGTCAGAAACATTGGGATTTGATGACTCAAAGGACTGGAGAAAAGATAGAGAATTGTTTAATTCCAGGGCACCATTTCAAAACTAAGCCATTACTCGTCTAACTGCTTGTCAGCAGCCCCACAGGAGTGACCTCATGTTTCATTAAGGACAAGCAAAGTCATTTTGTTTCATTTCAGATTTACTTAAAGCATCACACTGAAACACAAAGTAGAAGTACAGCTGTACTTTATTTTAAAGAGTGTTACTTGCCTTTAATCTGTTCCAAAAACATCTGGTTATGCTGAGTAACATAATGCCCCGTCAGTCTGTTTTATTTGACATGACATGGTACCAGGTGGCAGAGCAAAACGTGAGTTAATACATCACAGTTCAAATAGGTTAACATGGAAAATTCTATATTTCTGCTAATCCCTGAATAATGCAGTTATCAGTCATCAAAGCACTTTCCCATTAAATAATGGCAGTGTTGGACTTGATAATGGTGTTAAAGGAACAGGAGGCATCAAGTGCTATACTTCCTGTTCTTCCACATCTTCATCATGTCTGAAATAGAACTTCCACATGTTACCCTGCCTGGGATATATGCAAGCTGTCCTGTTATTAGTAACTTACCTGGACAGTGTATGGTTCTCTGAGCTTTTCTACACGAGGCATTTATCATGCACTCATCATTCTCTACTCATGGTTGTTTATGGGCTCTTTAGATGATGGTGATGATGATGTGACCCTCCAGTTTTGCTGCTGTGTCTAACCAGCACTTTCAGTTACTTCTTTTTTTTCAGGGAAACTGGAGCATTTAATTGTGAAAGAGAAAGAGTGATGCCTTCTTGTGTATTTGCGCTATTCTGCTATACCACAGTGCCACCTAGAGGTTGTGCAATGGAAAAGCAGGAAAGGAAACACTCCTTGTGTAGTGATTGGATCTCAATTCTATGACATAACTGAAAGTAGATACAGCCAATTAACAGCCTTGTGAAGGAAAGCTCTAAGTGAAATTGGAGATAGGTATGGGAAGAACCACCAATTGTTTGGCAGTTTCCTGGCTTTTGTGCAGTTTTCACCCCATTCTGAAAGGTTGAAATGCCTCTCCTAAGGCGTAGTTACTGGCATTAAGAGCTTTAAGCTAAAATATGCTGGCATTTTTGGTACTTTTGGCCCCAATCCTTTTGCTTTTGGCTCCACCCTCCACTGGAATGCAACTCCCAAGACTTTAACTGAAATTGAACTTGGCCCTTAGTCTGAAAGCAGCTCCCTACCCCTGGTTTAATCAGTAGATCAGCCTCAGCTTGAGCTGATTAATCAATGTGGATAAATTTTAACCAGTGGGGGTAAATTTCAATCAGTGGTCCTGGGAATTAAGGATGCCCATTCATTTCTGAGGCTATGGCAAATCTGGTGATGAACAAAATATTAAAGGCAGTCTTTTCAGATAACAATGAATGGGTTGTATCCAATGTTAGTTCTACTTATTATTGAAATGACTAGAACTTTGTTTAGACTTACATTGGATACAACTCAATGGTAGCATTCTGTTGATCAAGTTGGAGTTTATCTCACAGGTCTCAACAAAAGCACCTACATTCTGGCTTCATCAATACTCAGAGAGATTAATTATTTGATTGATGGGTTAAAAAACAGATGATTGATCAACTAAACTGTGATAAAAGGATGGATGTCTTCATGCAGCGCACAGTTAAACTATGGAATTCGCTAGCAGAAGATGTAGTGACAGCCACCAATTTGGATGGCTTTAAAAAGTGGTTGGGTAAATTCCTGGAGAAGGCTATCAATAGCTACTAGTCCTAGCGGCTATATGTTATCTCCAGGATCAGAGGCAGTAAGCCTATGTATTCCAGTTGCCGGGGAACATGGGCAAGAGAGTGCACTTGCACTCTTGTTCTGCTCATGGGCTTCCTATAGGCAGCTGGCTGGCCACTGTATGAACAGAATGCTGGACTAGATGGACCCTTGGTCTGATCCAGCAGGGTTCTTATGTTCTTAAATGGTTGACAGCATATATTAATTACCTACTCTATCTACAGGAGCTTGGAGGACAGATGTAGCAACCCTATGAAGAAACAAATTATTAGCACATATATGCCAATAACATGAAACTTAAATTGTATGTTGACTTACAGATAACTTCCAGGCTATATAGCTGATTGGAGCTCCCCATCAGTCATACCAAGGAACGGGAAAGCATCTGGTCTCAGGTCCCAGCCCTGTCAGCATGTGTTAATGTTTTTTTTAAAAAAGCTTTATTAAAACTGTTCTCCAGATGGCGCGTGATCCTAGGGAAAATAGGCTGTATTTGCATCAACTTTACAATGTCATGTTGGCAGGGTTGAGGGGTGGCAGCTGCTCCAGGCTAGTGTTGCTACTCATTCCCATGAGTGGGCTGGTAGTTGAGGGTGGCAAGGAGAGCAGTAACCACCACACCTGGCCTATTGTTCCTGGCACCATCAGGAAGGAATGATCCAGGACAAGGAACTGCAGCCCCTGCTGCCTGCCCTCTTCTGTGCAGCAGATAGAGGCTGCCACAGGTAGCACTGGGAGAAGGCAATCCTTCTGGAGGGGCATCCTCACGGCTGCTAAGAGAGAATGGGAGATGGTATTCAGCCAACAAGCCTTTCTTGTGGCTGTTTCTTATTATTTACTATTGCAATGCTGCTCTTCTAAAGAAAAGAGCTGTATACTAGTAGCTGCAGTTCTTTCCTTGTTTGTGTTTAGAGAGGTATTCTTTTGCAATTGTCTGTAGAAAGAGCAGAAGGAAGGAAGGGCAGGGGCAGTAGACAACACATTCGGACAACACATTAGTCAATGGTGGGTTGAGTAGCCAACTCACAGTTGGTTATTTTGTGGGTACTCCTCACACAACATATTCCTACACAACTGTGGGTGGTTGGGGCTGATGTTGAGTGGACTAATAGTCAACCCGGCATTTGACTGACACAGCCCCCGCCCCTCTCCCCTCCCTCCCTCGGTCCTCCCGGTGCTATCCCAGCAGCCTCTGCAAGTTGCACCAGTTGTAGCAGAGTGGCAGCCACCACTTTGGTCGCTCTTGCCACCTGCTTCTATGGGCTTGTGTTTTAACCCACTCACCCCTCCACACAAAACTTTAAACAACTGGCTTCGAGCTAAACAACTTGCAAGCCAGTTGTTTCTCTCCGTTGCTTATTTGGGCGAAATAGCATACCGTCATTAGTTTGTGAGCGGCGTGATACCCTCCACACAACACAATAAGTAACACAACTGACGATTGTCCCCCACCCCCCGTTGCTTAATGTGTTGTCCGAAACCAACCAGTGTGTGAGTTTCCATTTTGCCATACTAAAGTGGCATGTGGTGAGGCACCATCTGTGTGCGTTATCTGGAGAGGCATCTAGCCTCAAGGTAAGACCATGACCCAGTTAACTGGACTGAGTGATCTCAGCTGACATCCTATAGGAACTCTCCACACAGCCCATGGAGCCTGAGAAGACTGTCTTAGCCAAACCTGTGATTGGCTAACAGAGATCTCTTTGGAGTTGCTAGAGTTTTGAGCATAAAATCTGGGTGGGGGGAGGATTGGCCCTGGGTTATCTTCTTCCTTTGGGCTTCACATACATCTGTTTGGTCCTGTCCTATTAGAAGACCCATGTTGAAGGTTTAGGTAAGCATTGAAGGTTTAGGTAAACATTGTTGCTTGTACCTTGATGCATTGTTTCCAAACCTACTCTGGTTCTTGTTTACCTTTTACTCCCTTTGTCAGTAAAATAATCACCTACCTAAAGGATTGTGTGTTTCCTTCCAAATAAGCATAGGTACTAAATCCAGAGCCTTCTGCTTGATTAATTGCTACAGTTTAAAGTGTCAGGCTTGAGGCTTGGAAATAGGGTGTGGCATATTGAACCCTTATTCCCTAAGTTTCAAAGGTGTCCTGCAAAGCCTGAGAGTCCCCTGGCTCAGATAGATGTAAGAGGTGGTGGCAGCTTACTTACTGCTATGAATTACGGCAATCCTTCCCATCCCTTCATACTTTGCATGACCTCTTCACCAGGAAGTGGCAAAACTGCCTGTCTCGATAGGCTAGGCTTTGGGTTTTACATAGCAAAGATCCAATCAAGCATTGTTTTTACCAGGTACAGTTCCTATTTCTCAAATATGGGGTAGGCAACCTGGTGCCCTCCAGATGTTTTGGACTACAACTCCCATAATCCCTAACCTTTGGTCATGCTAGCTGGGGCTTATGGGAATTGTAGTCTAAAACATATGGAGGGCATCAGGTTTCCTACCCTGACCTGGGCCAGATCTACACTTTGTGTCAAATCATTACAAATATGGAATAAAAAGCAGGATATAACACTATGAAAGCAGTATATGGAATATGGATTATGTCCATTTTTGTGTTTGAGGGATGCCTTATTAAAACTTTGTTAGTGTATCTTGTCAGAGTAGTCATTCTTCAGGATTCTGCCAGTCTCGAGCAGTTACATTCCTGAGGCAGAAGGATACACACTGGGTGCTTCTGGATGAGGCATTTATTATGCAATCACAATGCCTTATTCGTGGAATGTTATGGAGGGGCCCAGATCAGATTGTCTTTAATTTATAGCCCGTCTACTGTGTCTTCTGTTTTTTTCTTATGAGGGATAAGAAAGGCAGAAGAAAAGGCAGAATACTTGCGTGATGCCTTTTGATTGTTCGTAGTAGGAGCCTTCCGTCTGGAAGTGCCCCTTGTATCTAGCGCATATGCATCTAAATGGATGTACCTGAACAATACAGCATTGTTCATCACCTACTCTTGCACATACTGCAACTGCTGCAGCTGAACAAGATGGTGCCATGTGGTGCACAGCCGGCTGTCTCGCACATTGCAACTGCTGAAGGATATTTATTACGGTGTCATTCCAACAGCGTCAAATCAAATCTCAAGTGGAATCAAGACAAGGCAGCGGAGCTTGTACTAGCGAAGCACATTGTGCAAGCAGTGTGCATTACGCTAGTGGAACATGCTATAGCACAACACATTCCAGTGGGGCTTGCAACATGCACTAGCAGAGCTTGCCTGAACAGTACAGGATGCACTACCAGACCTTGCACAACCAGAACTGAGATCCTATAGTGGAGTGGTTGCACAAGCAGTTGTGCAAGTGTAACTTTAGTTGGATTCTCATCTTGCACATAGTTATGTACATTGTTTCTACTAGCACATCAACTGTTCTAGCAGAATGTCACTGTTGTATGCTGCCCCAAATTTTCTAATATCTCTTTAACCCAAAGGAGATACATCCTTTTGGCTTTGAAATCGGTGGAGTTCAGGCTCTTAGTAAAAGTATATATGATAGAGAAGAAAGAACAGAACCTTTATGTAATGGTAGTTGCAGAGAACAGGAGAAAGCCTTCTTTGGGCAGTGATCCATGGTAAGGGAACAGGGAACTTTATCCCTCTGAAGTCAGAGGGGATGACTGAGCAGAAAAGTTTGTGCAGGTTTAAAAAGCAGCATGTGGATAAGCAAGCCTTGCAACAGTTTAAGGGGCTGGGAAATGTTTTGCTGGTGCTGACCTCAGTAAAATATATGATGCTTCAAGTGGCAAAATGATCTGAGGACATAGAAGTACAAGGCACACTTTATGCCATCTGCCGCAACTAGAGAATTTTGCAAACAAATCTTTCTTCTATCTTTCTAAGCCAGCTTTCCAAAGATGGTTTCTGTATACCATAGCATCTTTGGTCTCACCTTTCAGGAAAAAAATGCAAGGGGTAGCATTCTTGTGGTGAAAGCGCCTGCTGCTTCATCAGCAGAATAGTTTATAGCTATAGCATTCGAGGAGTTAAGTGTTATATTTCCTCCTATGAGATAGGTGTTAAAACAGTTAGTGCTTCTGCTGAACTACTGAATTGTGGCAATTTCGTCAACATCTCACTGTGTTCAAATACAAATGCTAATTAACAACACAGCTTATTTGCCACACACAAAAACTGTATAAATAATAGTTCCTTGAAAACACATACAGCTATAATATTACTTTACCATCATATCTTTCTATTCCTAATGCTTTTCACATGTGTTTTGGATAAGATGTTGGACTTTTTCAGCTAAGGATTCCCTCCACCCACTCACCCAGCAGTTTGTTTGCAAAATGCTAAGATGATAGTCTTCTTGAAATTGCCTCTGAAATAATATGGAGCAAAAAATAAATAAATCTGAAAACTGCCTAACATTATTTTCAAGCATTTCTACAGCCCAGTGTTTTGCAATGCTTATCAATCCCACAACATCTCTATGAGATAGATTGTTTTTAAGTCATAAATGGTTACCAGAAGACTGAGGCTGCTTTCCTATGTACACTTAAATTGGAGTAAGCCCTAATAAACAGTGGTTGCTTTTTTACTTTGAGTAAACATGCATAGGATTGCACAGCATGCATATTTTGCTTGCTAATTAAACATACAAACTTAATGTTTTTAAAGAGACAGTAAGGCAAATAAGGGTTACTTGTTTTTCCCCACCATAAACATTTAGGGGAGTATTGGCTATTTACTATCTACTTACTGTGCTATGCAACATTTAATTTCCAATGGATTTTTTAAATTATGTCTATTTAAAATGTTTTTAAATGTTTTAAATATTTTAAAATTGTACTATGTTTAATTACATTTTTAATTTTTGTATATCGCTATTTGTTTTAACTGTACATGTTTTAATTTGTAAGCCACCTTGGGTCCCAGTATTGGGGAAAAGGCGGGATATAAATAAATATAGGTCATGCTGCCCACAACAGCCTTCCCCAACCTGGTGCCCTCCAACTGTGTTAGGCTACAACTCTCTGCATTTGGTGGGGATGCTGATATCTGGAAGGCTCCCAGTTGGGGAAGGCCTGGCCACAGCTTTTGTGCATTTGGAAGTTGCGTGACAGGCAGAAATTCAATAGGTTGATATATATATTTCCCCATCTTTGTATTGCTGTGGTGGAATGGACTACATCTGTTAGATTTCTGCCTGTGTCACAGAAATGTCAAGAAAGTCCCTGAGCCTTGCTAGAAAAAAAGGAAGACGTAGCAACCCTACTCTAGGTTTTTAATTTTTTTAATTATTTATTTATTGTATTTTTATACCGCCCTATAGCCGACGCTCTCTGGGCGGCTACAGGCCTTGCCTCCACAGGCGATCAACCTCCGCCTTAGAAGCAGGTCTCGGTTTCATAAGCACAGACAGAATCTTGCAATACAGCCGCCTCTTCAGCACAGACACTCTCCGGCCATTGCTGGACTGCAACATCCCTTACCTTTGGCTATGCCGGCAAGGGGCCGACGGGAATTGTAGTCTAGCAACACCTGCAAGGGCCGCCCTGCTCTTGAGAGTTCGCGCTCCACAACCAATGACCACAAGGAACGCTGGGAAACATAGTCAACCCGTACAGGCGCCCGAGAACGCCGGGAATTGTAGTATGGAACGAGTCAAACAGACCCGCCTCCATTACCCGCCGTTTCGGTGACGTCAGCGTCCCACCTACCGACCCTCAGCAGCTATCGGAATATTTCCCGGAGAAACGTCGTATTGCTCCGGTCTAACGTGCGCTTAAAGAAAGCCGAACCAGCGAGCGGCAGAAGCAAGTAAATAATAAATCTTCAGAAGGAGGGAGGAACCGGGCGACGCACTTCCTCACGGAAGCCCCGCCTTTCGTCTTGTTTCTGATTGGAGGATGAATTAGAGGAAGTAGCGTCATTGCCGTATCGGAGCGCGCGCTATGGCGGAGTTCGGGAGGTGGAGGTAAGTTGAGAGGAAGGTTGGAGGGAGGGAAAGAGGAAGAAAGCAGTGGAGTTTCCAGACCTCCGTCTCTTCTTCCCCGCCGCTGGACTTTTCGGTTTCTGTTCCTTCCCCTTCCGATTCTGAGGAGAAGGAGCAGCCATTTGGCGCTGCCTTGGCCTCCTTTGGCTCGACGCGAATCTCCCTGCTGAGCGGCCTTCGACTCGAAGCTGTTGCTTCTCCTGCTCCGATTCTTGTGGGAAGCGATCTCTTGGGATGCGCTGGCTTGCTGCTTCTATGCGACACGTGTCTGTGTGTACACACGTGAAAACACACGCGCAATCAGGAAACGAAAGCCCCCCCCCCGTCAGGCAGGCATCGACTGCTTGCTCCTCTCAACCCTGCCACAATAAAACTTTAGGACCTCCCCTTGCTGGTTTCCCTGCCTCCTTTCCGCTCCCCCGCCACCACCACCTTAATCTCTTTCTCTAAATAAGCCTTGCTGTAAAACTCTTTGCTATAAACATGGTAAGCCCTGCATGTGTTGCTTCGGAGCACACTGGAAGTTGCTTGTCTTGGCAATATGCTCATCATGTTATAGAAAGAGAGGGGGGGATACATCTAGGCCTACAGCAAGTGCTTTATTGAATGGAGAGCTATGCCCAGAATGAGGGTAGGAGCTGTTTCCCTGGAAACAATTTTCTCCTTGCAGGTAACATATGTTGGCTGGTGGTGTTTTAATGGCTTTCCTGAATTTTAGTGGTTTTTATGGCTGCTGCTTCCAGATTCAAAGTGTTTTGTATGATTGTTACTTTAAACAGCATTTGAAATATAACTTCAGTTCCAATAATAAACTTATTTGTAAAGCAGGAATGCTGTAATATTAATCCTTCTGTTGGTGCATGGCTGCTGCATCTTAGTACCACAGGGCTGGTTGTTGTACAAAGCCATTTGGTGAAGGTGTCATGATCTTCACGAAACACATTTGTGTGTACAACATATGCAGGAGAAATGGAAGAACCAAGCCAAATTCTCCCCTCCCACGCTGCCAGTTGTCAACCCAGAGGCAAGGGGGGGGGGGGTGGAGGAGATCTTGGTATTGAAGTTTGGGGAAGGGGTGCTAAGTTGACCCACCACTCCCTCAAAAGAAGGTGGAGTGAAAAGAAGAGGAGGAAGGGAGCTCAGCTGGAAGCCTTGGCAGGATCTACCCAATGTCTTTAAATTGGAAACTGTCAGGGCTCAGATATATTTCCTTTTTTCTTCTCTCTCCAGCTCCCCACAGCCTTTTAATGCCATGAAGCTTCCAAAAAGTTATGAGGACTATCCTTGGGACCTAGAACCATTAAGCATAGTAGTTGTAGCAAAAATTATAAATTTAAGGGGAAATGTAGCACTATTCTGTTTACTGTTATAGAATGGTTGCATGCAGTGATGTGGGGCTGAAAATTTCCCAGTTTTTATTAGTAAAAGCTTAAGTCAATTGCAAATTCAGTATTAGCCAAGCTTGGCAGTTTTAAAGGTGTAGTTCCTGTTTTTCAGGTGATTGTCATTGAGTTATCCTATAGCATTGAAATACACATGCTTCAGAGTGAAATGGAACTAATAAGTAGTGACAGCAAAACTAAAGGTATCCTTAGTGGAAAAGAGTTGAAATCTGTTAAAATACATGAGTGGTTGTCAGCATATAATGCACAGTTCTTCAGATTGCTAAAATTAATTAGTATTTCCGTTTCCGTACATTTGTTGTTGTGTTTTATTTAAGCAGTGTAAGGAATGTACACTTTTTTTGAACTTCGTTTACTAAATACAAATAAAATACAAGTAAAATAAACATGCAATATCAAATCTCTCTGGGGCAGGGGTGGGCAACTTCTGGCCCTCCAGACTTTTTGGCCTATGACTCCCATCAGCTCCAGCCAGTTTAGTCAATGGTGAGGGATGATGGGAGTTGTAGGCCAAAACATTTGAAGGGCCATAAGTTGCCCAGCCAGTTGCTGTAGGGTATCGGAACATTTTCCAGTGCAAACTGAAAATGTTTCTATGCAAATTAATCAATAAAACTGTTTTTTTCCTATACAAATTCACCTAATTTCTATTGGAAAAAAATCCAAATTCATCATTTTCCAGAAAACACACATCACTGGTTGCATGTATGTTTGTGTCTAAAATAACTTGGGTGTCATGGTAAAATGACTTATGTGGCATGGACCATTGGTGGTCTAAATAAGGAATATTCTTTTAAAATTATGAGGAGGTGCTTGCTAGGAAGATAAGCAAAATTGGAGGACAGATTGATGATGAACGATGAGGCACCTTTCTTTGTTTTGTCTGGAGACTTGGTGCAGTGTACTTCAAGATGGTGAAATTTAATAGTCAGTTCTCTAAAATAAGATAACATAGGTTTAGAAATAGAGGTACGTTCAGTAGTGATCCTTTTTATTCCAATTATAACTTCTAAATGTGTATGTGTTGGTCAGACTGAAACATGCGTTTTAGTCTCCTGTTAAAAACGCATCTCTTCACCCAAGCCTACCTAGAATAATTGTGCTGCCAGTCAGTTTGTTTATTAATTATTGTGCTTTTTTAGCTTTGGTCTAAAATACTTTAAACATTTTAATTGAGTTTTGTATGTATTCTAATGTTATTTATTTCAGTTCTATACTACCCGATAGCTGGAGCTCTATGGGCGGTTTGCAACAATTCATTAAAAAATACACCAACTTACAAAAATAGAACATGATAAAAAGAGTCTAAAAAATTAAAACACAAAAACTAAAACAATCTAAACAGCTAAAAAAAATTAATTAAACAATATTTTCCCTATAGACCCGATTCAGAACATCAGACATGGATGCTTGTGTATCATTAAATGTCTGAGAGTAGAGAGCAGTCTTTACCTGGCACCGAAAAGATGACAGTGTTAGCACCAGACAGGCCTCAGTGAGGAGCTCATTCCATAGCTGGGATGGCATAACTGAGAAGACCCTCTCCCTTGCTGCCAGCTTCTGCGCCTCCACTACGGCTGTTAATAGCAGTGTCTGAGTATAGTCAGATTGGGAGAGGTGTTCTGTTAAGTATAGGAGACTCTAGCCATGTAAGGCTTTATAGGTTAAAACCAGCACCTTGAATTGGGCTCAGAAACATAATAGCACCCAATGCAAGCAGGGTGCATTGGTTTGGTATGCTCGAATCTTCTGGTCCCAGTTATTAATCTTCTTGCTGCATTTGCAAAAGTGCAGTTTCTGAACAGTCTTCAAGGAGAGCCTCACATAGAGTGCATTGCAGTAAACTAACTTGGATATTACCAGAGCATAGGTTATTAAAACCAGGTTATCCCTGACCAGGTAGGGGTATAGCTGGGCCACCAACTGAAGCTGGTAGAAGGCACTCTGTGCTACTGAGGCCACATGAGTCTCAAGCGACAAAGATGGCTCCAGGAGAACCCTCAAGCTACGAACCTGCTCTTTCAAGGGGAGTGTATTCAGTAAACTGCTTAAAGATATCTTTAGATATGGTAAGCAGTATACAAATTGATTAATTAATTAATAATAACCTGAAAATTAATTTGATATAGTGCTTCATTCATTATGGATGTAACCAAATATGTCCCATTCCAGTCATACTTAAAATCTGGGTAGCATGTGATGATGGGGACTGTATTGCCACAATTTCCTGTTGGAAAGTAGTAAATTACCAAGGATAATTGTTTAGATTTTTATCTGGAAAAAACTTACGAGACACAATACTAGATTAAAGGAGAGACTAGCCAAATTTATTAGTTCTACAGAGCAGGTGATTTCACTTTTGCTAATAGAAGTATTAGTTTGTGGCTGAACTATTTTCAAAACTTTTTTTTAGCAATTTAAGAAAGCAGTATTTATTTATTTTCCGTTATAGATGACCCGTACTTGCTGGAAGAATAGCGACGATTCCCCAGATTGATTTTGCTACATTGATATTAGTAATTGAGAGCTTGAAGTGAATTCAGAAGAAAAAAATGAAGAGTGGAGTGGCACAGATGAATGTAAGATTTCCCCCCCCCCTTTTTTTATAATGTATTCTGTGCTAGGGGTTCTCGGATAAAGCACTCAGGAAGCCCCCATCCTTTAGCCCACCCCTTCCTTTCAAGTGGTGGGGAGTAGATGGGAAAGGAAGAGGAGCAGCCGTCCACTCCCTCACCTGACCTCTCCTTGTAGGTTTTTGTCTTCATGGAAAGGTTTGTGTGTTGTAGAGATTGCAACATCTTCTGTAAACAGCAACAACAACAACCCAGTGGGAAAGGGCAGGTGAGTGAGTGGCCAGTGCTGCACCTTCTTCTTGCTGCCCCAGGGAAAGCGTAGGCAAGTGGACTGGTGGTGGAGGAAGAGCATCAAATGCCACATGCCCGCCTGCTCACTCAACCTCTTCTTGGGAACCATGAACTCTTTTCGTGAAAACAAAAAACCAGCAGGAGCGCAAGCGGACAGGCAGCTGCTACTTTTGCATTAGTTTTGGGAGCTTCGTTTGGTTCTTCTTCTGGGATTTTATGGCGATGCGAGGCCTGAAGGCTCTATTACCACCACTTACTGACATTGAATAGCCTAGGCAAATGATTCACAAACTGCCGACTAAATTACTATCTAGCAAAAGAATGCCATATGGCAGAGATCACACAAGATCAGAACTCAGGTATCCTAAGGAGAACACACAAGTCCCCAACAGGAGCGCCATTCTCCCTTAACAAATGCATAATTTGGTTGGTAGCTAGCCCCAGTGATGGTGGCAATGTGTTTTTTGTGGCTTCCTTGTAGAGCACAGTAAGCTGCCTTGTACCTAGTCCGATCATTCAGCTCAGGGTTGTCTACACTGTCTGGCATCTGTTCTCCGGGTTTTCAGGCAAGGATCTTTCCCTGCCTTGCACGGAGATGCTAGGGATTGAACCTGGGATCTTTTGCATGCAATGCAAAGTGCTTTACCACTGAGCACCACCCACCACTGAACTACAGCACTTTGTACATGTGGCAATCCATGTGCTAGTCCCACACATAATGGTGTAAATATTTTCCCCTAAAGCCACATTTGCCTCTGTGTGGCGCAGCTTGAGCCTATGAAAGCAGCATATGAATAAAAATCCAAGTATTAAGTGTTCTGCTTGAAAAATTGTCATTGAATATAATTTGGTTGAGGCCCAGACCTTAGTCATTGTGGTGTGTGTGTGTGTGTGTGAGAGAGAGAGAGAGAGAGAGAGAAATGGTATTTAGTAGAGAACAGTTGTAATCTTAACTCTTTGTGACATACTAAATTGTGAGAAGCTTGTCGATATTGCTCGTTACATGTGTGTGTGTGTGTGTGTGTGTGAAGTCATAGTTACACAAAAACAGCTTGCAGGAGATGTTAATTGTATAACTGGAAGTGCATAACATTCATTAAACTCAGTAGCTAGAATCCAAATAGCTTCATGTGGGAGTGGAAAGTGCTTCAGCTCATGGTGGGCAGGGCTGCCAGGCTGCCAGTTTTCCTTTCTAACTGTAATCTTTTGCCTAATATTAAATCCCCTCCAGAGCATCCCCCAAGCTTCAGGAGCAGCGTTTTGGGGAGATGTAACGGGCTGCGGTGGGAAGGGGAGGGGGAAGGCTAAAAAAAAGTTAGGTACACAGAAGTCACATCCCATTCTTTGCATCCTATCTGGTATTTTTGTGCTTGAATACCTAATTTTATATTCGTTACCTGAAAATGTAAATTCTTTTTGTGTTTCAAGTCTGGTTCTGGTTATGAAAGGAAGGAAGCTTACAATCTTCGCCAGAGAAGTTCGTCTCCAGAAGACAGGTAGATGCTTTAAAAAAAATAAGAATCGTTATGCTATGTAATTAAAATTCAACAAGGAGCTGTATTGAGTTGTTACAAATTACAACTCCTTGAGGGGGAGCAGGGCTGTGCATGCTGGCAATGGTCCCAACGGGCCCCACATCTGACCTCCTGGATTGAGCATGATGATACTATTCGGGGTCCTGATTGCAGGGCAAATTCTAAGTGCATCTAACTGAATGCTTTTAGGATCTCCCATCATGCACGGTGGTCAGGAGTGGAGTCAATAGGGATGTCGGGGCGAGGTCCATCACATGTGGCCCCACCCCCCATGCATTATTTGAATGTGGGTAGATGCAACACTTGAATAGGGTTATGTTCCCATTCAGATCTATTTCCAAAAGATTTTTAATTGAAACCATAGAGGAAGTTCCCAAGGCCATGCCAATAAATGCGTTAGATATGTGTATCAGTTTGTGGTTGTCACTGAATCAGTCACCTCCACCTCAGTCAAAGTTCTTATTAGCAGATTTGCTCAATTTGCTTAATTTATATCTTCCTGATGCAAGGGAGGGGGTGAGGGGATGTTCTTATTAGACTTGAATAGCAGAAGGGAAAGTGGGGCAGGGGTGGATTGTGTAGCAGGGCTTTGAGGGTACTCAAGGCCGGGTTGAGGATTGGCTTAAAGAAATATACAGGGTACAAGAAACTAATGCTCGTCTACTAAAAGCCCTGTTACAGTCAACCTTTCTTCCCGTTGTGTTTGCATCAGAAGCATTTTTCAACTTGCTCTGCGCAGCAAATAATTTTAGAAAGATGATATATATGCAGTGATATGAGGCAGAATTTTTTAAGTGTTTTATTTTTCTGCAGAATACTTTCCATTTCAGAAGTTCATTCGAAACAGTGAATGAAAGCCAGTTGCAAATACAATGTTAGAAAAATTTGGCAGTTTCAAAGTTATCATTAATATTTTTCAGGTGATTATTCCTAGCAGGTATTTGAGGGAACACATGTATTATTGAAATACATAAATGTCTCATTGTGATATGGAACTAATAAGAAGTGACAGTGAAACTGAAGTTCTACAGAAGGTCCCCAACAACCTCAGTAGAAAAGAGTTAAAGTCTGCGGAAATAAATGTGTGGTTGTCCACATGTCATGCACAGTTCTGCGGGTTGCTAAAATTAATTAGTGTGGCCTTCCCCTACCAAGTGCCCTCCAAATATGTTGGGCAACAATTCCTAGCATCTCTAGCCAGCTCCAGGTTTAGGAAAGCTGGATTAGAGTGTCAACAGTTTTTGTTACCTTCTTCTTGCATTTAAGCAATATGTCGTTAAGTTTTTACAAGTATTCTAATAAAAATATTACATTTTTTTTTAACTCACGTGTGCTTTAATTTCCCCACTCAAATATTTCAAATCAAATACTTGTGTATTGAGACAAAAAAAGATAACATGGGTTACTTCTTTAGCTCTTTTTATTTACTAAATACAACTAAAGGAACGCCTTTCCCAACATGAACCTACCTGTACACTGCACTCAACATCGAAGGTCCTCCTCTGGGTGCCTACTCCAAGGGAAGCTCGGAGGACGGCAACAAGGGAGAGGACCTTCTCTGTGGTGGCCCCCCGCCTGCCTGGCGCCAACGCTGTTAACTTTTTGGCGCCAGGTCAAAACTTTTTTTTCTCCCAGGCATTTTAACAGCTTATGTTGAGGTTTTAACTGACTTTGTGGCCAGGCTTAACAGTTTACAATGTTTTAAATGTCAGCTGTTTTATGTTTATGGTTTTAAATTTTGTATATTGTCTTTTTAGTGTTCAATTTTTAAATTTTTGTAAACCGCCCAGAGAGCTTCGGCTATGGGGCGGTATATAAATGTAAATAATAATATAAATGTAAATATTATACTCACTCTTCTGAGTCCTCAGAGATTTTTTTTATGGAAACTGATTTTTTTTCTATGCAAATAACATGATGCAATTGACTAATTTGGATAGGAATTGTCTGGGAAATGTTCCAGTTCAAAATTTCTGGAAAAGTCTTATCTCTAAATATATATGTTTGAAGAAAGCTGAATATTGGGGATTTAATACTAAAGCTACCCTAGTTGTGTAACACATATGAATGCCATGATGAATTAGCCTATATGTTTAAAAACAGTTACTTGCTCTCAATCTTGGGATAGGTATGTGGAGCGTCGGAGGTCTCGGTCGCCACAAGCCAAAGTTTATTCAGATCATAGAAGACATGACCGAGAATATTCAGAAAAGGGACGTCATGGCGACAAATACACAGAATCAAGGTGAATCAAGTACTGCTGGGGGAAAATTAAATGTTCACACTGTTTATCTCAGAGGTGGAGAGCCTATTGCCCCTCCCCCCAAGGACCATTGAGACAGGCCAGGTGGCCTCAGATGCTGGGGCCATGCCAGAAATTGTCTGCTGTCATCTGTCCCACCCATTTTCCTTTTCTCTGTGCAGAGAGTGGCACATCATTCCATGCCCCTTTCTGCCCAGAACAAGAGACTCTTTGTGAGTCATGTGCCGTCCAGAATGGCATAGCAAGCAATGCTCTTCATCCCAAATGGGGCCAATGAGCAGCACACGAAGTTACAGCCCCACTGTTATCTCCAATCTGGAGGAAACCAAGGGGGCTCCGCTGGCCAAGTGGGAACTTCCATGGGCTAGATTAGGTGTGTGGGACAGAGGTTCCCTATCCTTGGTTTAGCTTTTAACAGGGTTGTTGTTGTTTTGCTTAAAAATAATAAAGTACAGGCTAATAACAATTATTGGCAGTGTTTAATTTTTTATGGCTTGACAATTAAATCTTGTAATACGTTGTGGTTTTTTTTTACTAACTTTAGGGGAAGAGAGAGACAGGAAAGAGAGAAGGAATCTGACTGGAGAAGATACAGGAGATCCCCTTCACCTGACAGAAAAAATGCAGGAGAGAGATCATCATCACAGAGCTCTCTTCCTCCTGATGAACCCCCTCCAAAGAAGAAGAAAGAGGATTTGGATCCCATCTTGACCCGCACTGGGGGTGCATACATCCCTCCAGCAAAGCTTAGGATGATGCAAGCACAAATCACTGATAAAAATAGGTAGGTCAAAGGGAAATACGTTTTGCATGTATCATTAACCAATTAAAAACTAGAATCCCAAACTGGAAGTTTTAAACTACTGTGCACAAACAGTCTGTGGAAGTTGGTGTGCAAAAGCTCTCACCTTAGAGGGAAGATCTGGAACTGGGCATACAGGAGGGTGCTGGTGGGGGGGTGGCATAGATGGGACATGACCATCCTGCTGCAGGTTGGTATGGCTAGTGACAGGGAAATCCTAGCTGTGATGATAGAGGAGCCCATTTGGCTTCTAAAGTCAAAAATATTGTGAAGATATGTGCAGTGGCTTTATTTTGAAGTTGCTTTAGAGCCGGGTTGTACAACTTCTGGCCCTCCAGAAATTTTGCCCTACAATTCCCATCATCCCTAGCCAGCATAGCCAGTGGTGAGGGATGATGGGAGTTGTAAACCAAAACATCTGGAGGGCCACAAGTTGCCCGTCTCTTCTTTACCATTTGGGGCTACCCAAAGACCATTCTGTGTACCTCAAATTCTCATGCTTCAATTTCAATGTCATGACATTCTCACCTGAGAATAAAGCAAATTGCTTACTTCAAATCAGGATCTCTGGATTTGTTGCGGATAATGCCTCATGTGAAGCATGCTGGAGTGAGATGTAGCTTGGAGGCCAGACTTGCCCTTCCTACTTCTTTCTCTTGATATACTTTTTTTAAAAAATTGCAAAAGAGAGATTGCTATTCAGTGTTGATGCAGTTTATTGGCAGTGATACTGTTTGGTGTAACTCGCTCATGTAAAACTAAAGAGGGAGGAGTAGGTAGATACGCTTTTACACATCATGCTCAAGAAGCACTTCCTGCAAAGTGCTTTATGGCACAATCCTATGCATTGTTTAGACAGGGGAAAAAGTCTCTCAAACCCCCAGCATTCCCCTGCCAGCATGGGTTGCTGGGGAATGCTGGGAGTTACAGGACTCTTGGAGTTATAGGACTCCTTTTCTGTCTAAACATGTATATGATCGCACCCTTAATGTGTTGAGAACTCAAACTGACTAAGCAATTCATTTCTATCTACATCTTTTGATTTTTATTCATACATATATATTTTTTCAAAACAGTTTAGCATATCAAAGGATGAGTTGGGAAGCCCTGAAGAAATCCATCAATGGCCTCATCAATAAGGTGAACGTTTCAAATATCGAGAATATTATCCATGAACTCCTTCAAGAAAATATTGTGAGAGGAAGGTAAGAATCAAGTACTTAATTTTCTAAAGAAGCTTACAGATGGGCACAAGCCTTTAAGACAATATGCCTAACTAACCCCATAACTGATATATTAATGTATGTGTTATCCCCATAAACAAAATTTAATGGATCTTGATATTACAGCCCCCTGAAGAAGGCCTTAAAGAACAATATAGTCCAAAACGCGTTGGGCTTAGAAATAAAGTATTCTTAGCATTCTGAGAACCTGCTTCTCTCCCTTTTTTGCCCTTCACCTTGTTTGGTGCTCTGAATTCCTTGGGCGAAAGATAGGATACAATCAATGAAACTTTCCTGAAAGTTGAACTGTATGAAGTAGGATTTGTGATTAAATTCCCAGTCCTCTGTCCTCTAGAGCAAGGGTGTGCAGAATGTAGATCTGGATCTATGGGATGATTTACAGTAGATTGGCAGAGATTTCTGACTCCCAATTGTTTTTTAAAGTAGCAGCAGGAAAATACCCCCTGTCCCCAAAATTTCTACCGCTGAAGAAAGCTTATAACCAGAAATAGATTTGTGTGTGGAAGGACTTATGTATTTGATATCATTCATGTCTGATGTTGTTCCCCGCCTCGATCCAGAGGGAGAGGCGGGTAAGAACTAAATAAATTTATTATTATTATTATTATTATTATTATTATTATTACTCTGTTCAGTTCCATTGTTCTAAATTCCTAGACTCTGTTTAATTCTAAGTCTATAACTTGTGTCCCAAGCTCTGGTTGGTGGATCTTGTGATTCTAATGGAAAAGCGTAGATCACACAAGCCTGAAGTCTATCCACACCTGCTTTGTACTTCAACTCCCAGCATTCCTGACCATTGGCCATGTTGGTAGAGGCCTCTGGTAGCTAAATTTCCAAACTTCTGGAGTTCTATTTTCTGCCCACCGCTGTTCTAGAGTCCTTCTGCTGATTTTTAGAGGGCGGTGGCAAGTGAATGAAAATGGCCCGTGTTCTGTAACAGTTTGCTTGTTCCTGTAACTTAAAGCTTAATCTATTGATTTGTGCTCTCCCTCTCTACTTAAATCATGATTAGCTGTAAGGGGAAATTACTGTCACAGAGTTATTGCTTCTGTAGAAAAGTAAGCAGTAGCATTAGATGAACTCCTAATCCACAAAGATCCTCTTCTGACACGCTTCCTAAGTACTTTAATTAAAACATAGATTGTCAGCAAACATGTTTCTACGGGATGTTGGTGGCTTTCTAAATATCTTAAGATTTAAAAGCAATCACAAAAATAACTTTAGGGTTGAATTAGGAGACAATTTATATTTGTGGTAATTAATTTGCTCTTACATCTTTAACATTCATGCACTGCTGGCTTTCAGATCACTTGGTACTTTCAGAAGCTTTCTTGTGTAGTAGCTGCGCCATTTTTTTTACTGAATCTGTACAGCAGGATTACAATGCTACTTTTTCATTAAGCACAAGAGAAGTAATTCATTCTTTTACTTGCCTTTAACTTTTTTATGTTTTAAACACATTTTTTCCAGTAGAATAGTGATCATTTTTTTACAGGGGCATTGCTCCAGTTGGTCTTTACTGGAGCTACTGCAGTAGCTTTTGACACAAACTTGATCTGTTAAATGGAAACATTAATGTACACTTGACTGATGAAAGAACAGTATCAAGTGATTTGGGAATACTTTACAATAGGGTTACTTGTCACTTTGGTTAGGACTGGTGTACGAGGGTGTTTTTTAAAGCAAGAGCAAAGATGTGTTGGTTATTGCCTTCTGAAACACCCTTGCAGATTAATCTGGCCTGCTCGAAGTATAATATCTAAGCTCTTGAAATGCTTGGTGATTGCGGTATAGACCTGTATCGAGAGGGCTAGTGGGGCAGGAGAAAAGATGGAAAGCCAAAGACGTTCTTAGTGAGTATTATGTAGTTTTAGTCGGTAATTCAGTGTTGATGGAATAGAAATGCAAAATAGTGCAGTCTAGAAAAGCCACTGGCCATCTTCAAACTGTTGGGATATATGCTACCATATAACTTTGATATTTAAAAAAATGGGTTGGATCCGGATTGAGGCATGTGTAAAAGGGCTAGTGGAAGCAGCCCCCCCCCCACACACACACACACGACAGCCAGTCCATGCCCCTGAAAATGCTATACAGTGGGTCGTGGAACCCTGCTGAATTGGAGTAGGGAGTGGTGTGGGGGGAAGGGGATCCCCCCCAAATTGGGTAGAGGTATTGGATTCCATGCTGCTGTCATGGAATCCAATTTTCAGGGATTCCCATTCGCCGTCCTGAACCGCAGCCTAATCCGTTCAGCATGGCCCCCTGATTTTCAGGTGGCTGGACCGGCTGCTGTGCACAGGGGAGCAGGAAGCTGACTTCTGACAGCCCCTTTACGCGTGCCTCAAGCTGGATCCAACCCATAGACTTCTTCTTCAAAAAGGTGCTTCAGCTGGTTTGCGTTCTCATTTATAGGGGGTTACTGTCAAGATCCATTCTGCAAGCCCAGAGTGCTTCACCAATCTTCACTCACGTTTATGCAGCAGTTGTAGCAATCATCAATTCAAAGTTTCCAAATATTGGAGAACTGATTCTCAAGAGGCTCATTTTAAATTTTCGCAAAGGTTACAGAAGAAATGACAAGGTATGTAAGAAAAATTACTGTGCAAAGTGGTAGGGGTAAGATTTATTGCGCTTCTCTCTTGTTTATATCATGGGGAAGCATCATTGCATTAAGTGAAATTATTTCAACATTAATATGTTTAGGAATTGCCAGAAAGTTATGTGGTTATCAGGACAAACACAGATGTAAAATGTCCGGGAATTTTGAAGCTATTTGGTGATGGTGGGGATTCTGTCCCCCTTTCCTCCCCAAAATGAATATACATTTTGTAAAAACTGAAATATATGCAGTACTTATTTTTTCAGGAATTCTAGACTCACTTCACTATTTTGAAGGAGTGAAGTGCAACTAAAACCAAATTTCAAATCCTTGCCTCCACCCTTGCTTCCCCTTCAAAATATACCTAGTCAAATGGCTCTGAGAGAGTGCTGCCTCTACTTTGCCATATTGCAACTGACTTTATCCTGAGAATAAAAAAACCCAACATTTTTCAAAACATTGTAGCTCGTATTGTTAGGGTGGAAATGCTTTCTCCATTGTACTTTTATTGTGTAGATAGGGGGATTTTCCTTGTAATTACTCTTTTACTTCAAAAATAGTATATGAAAATAGTATAGATCATCTAAACCAGCCTTCTTCAACTTGGCGCTCACCAGGTATGTTAGGCTACAACTCCTAGCATTCCCCAGTCAGCATGGGAATTGTAGTCCAACACATCTGGAAGCCATCAAGTTGGGGAAAGCTGATCTGAACATTTCTTGAATGTTGCTAATATCTCAGTGGCAGCAAACTAAATCCTAGCAGATAGCCCAAAGCTTGGTGGCTGATGAGCAGATCACTCGATAAATGTCCGGAAACAATCCACTTCCATGTTATCTCCATAATCTGCAAACATAGGCAGTGTGTTTGAAGAGACCCATGCGAACGATGCGGGTTGTAACCTACTTAAATACATAGTGAAATGCAGTAACTGGATTGGATTCAGGCATAGTCATACTTAAAGTAGACCCACTAAAACCAGTGGGACGTGACTACTTAGGACTAATTTAAGTCTCATTTATTTCATTGGGACTACTATAAATATGACAGTCTGGATCTAACTCTGGATTGGCCTCAAGAAGAAGGGCTGATGTCTCTCCCCCCATTTCATCCCCTGCCCCTCACTTGGAGCCTTTGGGATAGAGTGCAGTATAAAAGCAGACATAGGAATTTCACTGTTAGTGATATATGTATCTTTGTCTTTGGTTTTGTAGCAACTTTGCCTGACAGCTTCCAAGTTCGTTGCACATCTTATGAATCAGAATGTGGTAAGATATTCTGCATTACTAATAGAATGTTTGCAGTCATTCTTTCTTTTGATATTAAAGGAATCGTAACAGAATCTTTCTTTCAAATACCCAGGTAATGAGCTTTTGTGGTTGTTAATTAAGAACACAGTCCTAATTCCCCATCTAGTTGACCTATTCTTCACACATACAACATGCACTCTCTCTCACTCAACTTACTCCAATGAGAGATGAACCTTTACGAATCATAGTAGAATTGAAGCCAGATCTAATGAGACTTAAACATTATGCTTTAGCGATCACCTGCCAGACACATTCCGCTTGTTTGGTAGAAAGAACAACCATTAGTGATTGTTTCCTGATGAAGAAGACCATTACTTCACATTTTTGCTTATTTGACTTGTAGGTCTAATTTTCCAAGGGAATGAATTCAATTAAGTTCTTTATCTACATTGCCACAGACATAGGATGTGTTTCTCAAACATGGGCAGTAATTTGTGTCATCAGGCCTTTGATTCCAAGCGTCGCCTCCCCTGTCGCTGTGCCCCCCCCCCCCACATGCACATTTGTCACTTAGATGCAAAGCTGAGGATCTCCAACCTTTTTGGGTCATTGGGCACATTTGGAATTTTGGAAGTGTTTTGAGCACTCTCACAAAATGGCTGCCAAGGGGAGAGCTTCCCCATTTATAAAATGGCTACCATGGCTGGTTACAAAACACTTTCCAAGAAAGCAAACTGGTGAGACTATAAGAAAAGTAACTCCCCCAAGAACCTCAGTAGAAGACAAGGGGTGGGGTTTGAGCTCCAAAACACAATGCCAGTCTTTTGAACAAAAGCGAAGGTGGTTTTGAACAGCGGCATTTGGTTCTGCAGCATGCCAGCGTCCCATTTTGATGGGTTGTTTTCAATTCAAATCTTAAGAAATAAAATAAAAATCAGAAAGGGCAGGGACCCTGGTGGGCGCCAGAAGAAGTGTCTACTGACACATTTGTACCCATAGGCACTAAGTTGGAGATCCCAGCCTTAACCCCTCCATCCTAGCATGAGCAGCAAAGAGGCTCTTCCAGAATCCTCCCCTTATGCACTTCAACAGCACGGCATGATGCATGCATGCAGGTAGCAGAGCATAGCTGGGGTGCACTCCAGAAGAACTCCACTAAAACCCCTGGGGGAGAGGAGTCAAGGAAGCCCTTTTCCTTACCTTGGTTTGTAGGGGAGTGATTCTCTGGATAAATGAACACTTCTGTGAATAGAGACAATGGTGCTGGGCCCTTCAAGCCTCACTTTGAACTATGGCCCTTGTTAAATTAATTGCCAACTATTGATCCACCCACTGAGACACAATTTTGAACAGCAAATGTCTTGTCCCAAATTGCTCTTAGCCCTCCCCCCACCCCGAGCTGCAAAGTGGGGTGGGTTGAGGGACTACTGTTTGTGAACCATAAGTCCAAATTGCTTCTTGGGGCACCAAGCGAGTTGCTTCTCTCTCTAGAACAGTGTGGTGTGTTTTGTCAGCTACTTCAAATATATATATATATATATATATATATCCAAAATTAGAGGAATTTAATTTGTAACAAAAATCTTTGTGTTCTTTCTGCTAAGGCGCACGAGGTTTTATGTTTGGAAATGCTCACTTTGCTTCTGGAAAGACCTACAGATGACAGTATTGAAGTAGCAATTGGGTTTCTAAAGGAATGTGGCCTCAAGTTGACCGAAGTGTCTCCTAGAGGTGTTAATGGTATGTATGTATGTACTGTTAGTAGATTTTCATCCTGATTCAAAGCATATCGCAAAATTGATTTCCACCTTGTTTTTCTTTTTAAACTACAGCCATCTTTGACCGCCTTCGTCACGTTCTGCATGAATCTGAAACAGACAAGCGAGTTCAGTACATGATAGAAGTCATGTTTGCTGTGCGTAAAGATGGGTTCAAAGATCACCCGATAATTCCAGATGGACTGGATCTTGTAGAGGAGGAGGATCAGTTTACCCATATGCTGCCTTTGGAAGACGACTATAATCAAGAAGATATTCTCAGTAAGAATGATGTTAAAATAAACTTTTCAGTCTGCAGTATTTGTAGTTTCTTTTTTAAAAAATCCATAAATTTTGTCATTTTAATTTCTCTTTTTGTGAAGATGTGTTCAAGATGGATCCTGACTTCATGGATAATGAAGAGAAGTACAAAGCTCTGAAAAAAGGTATGTAGCTCAAGCTTATTTTAATTTTGCACAGTTTTATTTCTAATGAAGCGCATGAAAAAAGTAAGCATTTTATGGCTAGTTTTTCGGATGTAGTGGAAACTAATCAAGGTAATACTAAACTTTTATTTGTCTTAATGCAAGTGATGGCACAAGTTTTTAAAAAAAACAATCTGAATTTTGGTTTTGTCTAAAGTTGGGGAATATTTTACGGATATAGCAGTGTTTGCTTATTTTAAATGGATCCGTTACTATTATGTCCAGCCCACCAGCATAATATGTGTTAAAGTCCTGTCGGTTTGGGGGTGAATGTACAGTGCAATCTTATACATATCTACTCAGATCTAAGACCCACTGAGTTCAATGGGATTTACTCACAAATAAATTGGATTAGGATTGCAGGCCAAGGCAGTGTTTGTTGATTCAATTTTGAAGCATTCTCTTCCAAATATTATTTGGGCACCTCAACCTGAGTGTCTTATCTAGCCAAACATGGTCTTCATTTTTTTTCCTTATCGTAGAAATTCTTGATGAAGGTGACAGTGACTCAGAAACTGGTCAGGATGGTGGAAGTAGTGAAGAGGACGACGAAGAGGAGGAAGATAAGGAAGACGAGGAGGATGAAGAAGGTAAGGCTGAAACAATTTTATGGGCTAGTCTGAGCTTTGGAAGTTCAGTACGCCAGGACAATAAACTGCCTTTTGTTTACATTAAACTGTTATTCCATTGCATGTATTTTGTTTTGCCATCATATGAATAGTGCTTGCCTTTGTATCAATCTCATTGAGACAGTTGACTGTGGCTGCCTCTACAAGAGGCATTTAAAGCTCTTTCAAGGCACATTAAAAAATTTACCTCTACAAGAATGGAGCGCAAATCGGGCGTAGAGGCGCGTTTTCTCTCCGATTATGCGCATTATCAAATGCGCGTTAAATAGCGAGTTTTATTTTGCTCCCGAGCCATCTGGACAGCCTAGCTGTTCTGCTTGTAGGCCCGATCCATGATGTTCTTATTGCCACGGAAGAATTCCTTCTCCCAAATCTGGAAGGAGTTTTCTCATTAATTTTAATTCAGAATCAGATTTTCATGCACAGATTTTGGTTAAATTAATGTAGCAATCTGTGTGCGTGAAGATGTGTGCATCTTAGCACACATTGGACTTTGGATCAGGGCATTAGAATAGTTTCATATTGTTCTTTTAAACAGAAAAGCAAAGTAAATCTATCCCTCTACTATGAGAGTATTATGCTAAATAGTTGTCATGATGAATGATACTTTTTTTCTCCTCTATAGTTTTGATGCATATTCTTAACTGGGAAATAGATTCAAAACACATCAGGAAATAATTGCAAGATACCTTTTTAAAAAGCCTCCAGGTCCACCCTTCCTTCCTTTCTTTCCCCACAACCATCTGAGATCTTCCTATCTCTCTCAAAACACATTTGTGACTATTTGAAGTTTATCCACTATCTTGGTTGGTTGGTTCATTGCCTAGAAGCAGTTTTTACTCACCACAGGCAAGCAGTGCAGAGTTACAAAAGTTGGTTTTCTTTCTGTTCCCTTCTAGGGCACAAGGACATAGTTATATGGGTGGAGAGTGACCCACTTGAAGTTTCTGTGGGCTAATAACTTCTGTGAGCATAATTAGAACGCTAATTAAGTGGTGGTATATTTGTTTCTGTGTATAAGAACAAAGATAGATTGATAACATTATTGTTGTGCTGATGCCTGTGATGACACAGTGAGTTAGCTTGCCTATTGTGCTAGAATTCATAATAACTACTTTGTAACTTGAGATTATATGAATATAAAGTTGCATCCAATAGTGGTTTGGTGCTAGTGGAAAACACGTATGCCCACAAAAGCAAGGCACCCACTTTTTGCTGATCCTCCTTCTTATTGCAGCTCTTCTTTGCCATATCCCATACTGTTCCCAGTGCTCAGAAGTAGATTGGGGGGGGCATGGGGGGCTGCAGTGAATAGCGGGGGATCAGCAAAAATTGGATGTCCCTCCTTGCACAAGCAAACATGGTTTCAGTTAGCACAAAACTGCCATTGGATACAATCTATTGTTCTTATTTAATCAAGGATAACTTATTTGCAAGGTATTGTATCTTAAATAGAATATTTGTAATGTTTTGCATTCTCACTGCTTTAACACAAAATTCCATGTTTTCCCCCCCTCTCACTCTTCAAGGACAAAAAGTGACCATCCATGATAAAACAGAAATTAATTTGGTCTCCTTCCGACGAACCATTTACCTTGCAATCCAGTCAAGGTAAAATGAAATATAATTCTCAGCTGAAATGTGATGCCCATGCTCCATAATTGCAGATAGTTTTGCAAGCTGGCATATTAGATGTGTGAGGACCAAATTCTGGTTGAATTCTTATATCTGAATCTTTAGAAGTAGCATACTTCTGCATACACTTAAGAATGCTGTTAAAAGTAGGGGTGTGCACGGACCCCCCGGATCGGATCGGGACCCGGATCGGGACCTCCAATTTTGTCCCGGACCGGTTCGGACAAAATCGGAGGCCCCCCGGACCGGATCGAGTCCGATCCCGACCCAAAAATCGTAAATTTTTGGATCGGCCGCCATTTTTTTCCCCATAGACTTGCATTGCAATGCAAGTCTATGAGGAAAAAATGGCGGCGGGTCGGTAAGGGGGGGCCTAACTCCCTCCCCCCCCCCCGGGGCCGTCCGCTGTGGACGGCCCCGGCAGGTAAACCCCCTCCCCCGCGCTCCCTACCCCCCCTGGGGCCGCCCGCTTCCATCCGCTGGCGCCCGCGGGCGCCAGCGGATAGAAGCGGACGGCTCCGGGGGGGGGGTAAGCCCCCTTCCCCACCACTTACCTTCTCGGCCCGTCCGGCGCCGGCGGCTACTACCAGCGGGCTCCGCGGCCTACTCTCGAGTAGCGCGCCGGGTGATGACATCACCCGGCGCGCCACCCTGGAGCAGGCCGCGGAGCCTGCTGGTAGTAGTAGGCGCCGGCGCCGGACGGGAGCCGCCGGGCCGGGCAGGTAAGGGCCCCCCTCCCCCCTCCGCGCGCCCCCTCCTCCCCTCCACGCACCCCCTCCTTACCTTTCCGGCCCGGCGGCTCCCGTCCGGCGCCGGCGCCTACTACTTCCAGCAGGCTCCGCGGCCTACTCTAGAGTAGCGCGCCGGGTGATGACATCACCCGGCGCGCCATCCTAGAGCAGGCCGCGGAGCCTGCTGGGAGTAGTAGGCGCCGGCGCCGGACGGGAGCCGCCGGGCCGGAAAGGTAAGGGCCCCCCTCCCCCCTCCGCGCGCCCCCTCCTCCCCTCCACGCACCCCCTCCTTACCTTTCCGGCCCGGCGGCTCCCGTCCGGCGCCGGCGCCTACTACTTCCAGCAGGCTCCGCGGCCTGCTCTAGAGTAGCGCGCCGGGTGATGACATCACCCGGCGCGCCATCCTAGAGCAGGCCGCGGAGCCTGCTGGGAGTAGTAGGCGCCGGCGCCGGACGGGAGCCGCCGGGCCGGGCAGGTAAGGGCCCCCCTCCCCCCTCCGCGCGCCCCCTCCTCCCCTCCACGCACCCCCTCCTTACCTTTCCGGCCCGGCGGCTCCCGTCCGGCGCCGGCGCCTACTACTTCCAGCAGGCTCCGCGGCCTGCTCTAGAGTAGCGCGCCGGGTGATGACATCACCCGGCGCGCCATCCTAGAGCAGGCCGCGGAGCCTGCTGGGAGTAGTAGGCGCCGGCGCCGGACGGGAGCCGCTGGGCCGGGCAGGTAAGGGCCCCCCTCCCCCCTCCGCGCGCCCCCTCCTCCCCTCCACGCACCCCCTCCTTACCTTTCCGGCCCGGCGGCTCCCGTCCGGCGCCGGCGCCTACTACTTCCAGCAGGCTCCGCGGCCTGCTCTAGAGTAGCGCGCCGGGTGATGACATCACCCGGCGCGCCATCCTAGAGCAGGCCGCGGAGCCTGCTGGGAGTAGTAGGCGCCGGCGCCGGACGGGAGCCGCCGGGCCGGAAAGGTAAGGGCCCCCCTCCCCCCTCCGCGCGCCCCCTCCTCCCCTCCACGCACCCCCTCCTTACCTTCCCGGCCCGGTGGCTCCCGTCCGGCGCCGGCGCCTACTACTACCAGCAGGCTCCGCGGCCTGCTCTAGAGTAGCGCGCCGGGTGATGACATCACCCGGCGCGCCACCCTAGAGCAGGCCGCGGAGCCTGCTAGTAGTAGTAGGCGCCGGCGCCGGACGGGAGCCACCGGGCCGAGAAGGTAAGTGCCCCCCTCCTCCCCCCCCCGCTGTCCACTTTCATCGGCGGGCGCCCGCTGGCGCCCGCCAATGGAAGCGGCGGTGGGCGCCAGTGGGCGCCCGCCGATCCGCCGATCCGCCGAACCGGTTCGGAGCTTTTTCGGACCGGTTCGGATTGGATCGGCCGATCCAGCTGCGGGATCGGAAATCGGATAATTTATCCGATTTCCCACTGGACCGGACTCGGATCGTGGATCGGGTCCGATCCAGTGCACATCCCTAGTTAAAAGGTATCTCTCCTGGTGTGTTTGTGTTTGTAAGAAAGAAGGAAATGACAAAAACAGAGACTGAAAAGCTTTGCTTGGTTTAAAGAGACTTGATACTTAACAGGATGTTTTTATTGCCCCCTTTAGATTGATCATTAATAATTTTTACATGAGAACATTCTGAAACAACATTTCAGAAGGCCATAATGTTCTCATTTGTTTAGTTACTAGATGTGGTACATTTCTGTTTAGGATGATGTAGCAATAATGACTCACAAATGGGAGTCATTTTGTTTTTAGTCTGTCTGAAAATCTATTGGTTTTGGCCATCATTCTTATAAAAATGTTAAATGGCTAAAATAGATTTGTTTTTCAACAAAAGTTTAGTAAAAAGCCTGATAAATTCTTTATTCTTTTTAATGAAATGTCTGAGGGGAAAAAACGCTGTGGTGGATTTTCAATTAACTGCAGTGACAGTATTGATTTATGCATTTTTCTTTTTAATGAACTTCTTGCAACTGTGCCCATGCTAGCTTGCTTACTCCAGTAGATCTAAAGTCCATAGATTTGCTTGCCTTATGTCTGATATGTGAAGTGGGGATAAATGGAAATCCACGAGGGTGGGGCAGAGGGAGGGGTGTTTTGGAGGTTCTTGTATTCCTCAAAAGGATTCTTGCGTCTGAAACACTGGCACATAGCTGACTTAATTATAATTTTTCTGGAAGAATGGTTAAAACTAGCATGACTTGGGTGTTTGAGTAGTTTGTTTCAGGCCTACAAAATTTTGCTTTTCTAATGCAAAAAATATTGTCAGCGCAGAAATATTTTAAGCTGTTAAGGTTGAAAGTCAGTTCTGGATGCACTTTTTCCCCTTTACAGTTTAGACTTTGAAGAATGTGCTCACAAATTGCTGAAGATGGATTTTCCTGAAAGCCAAACGGTAATTCTCCCTAATTCCTTTTTTTTTTTTTTTTTTGGCTTTTCTATTTCTGGAAGAAGATTTTTTCCCCATTCAGATATTGACACAGTTCATCATCTTACATAGCATATCGGTTAATACATGGGAACTCAGCTAAATTTTAATTAAAGCTGTATCTTTTCAAGAATAATGCTTTTTTTTTAGTATGTATAGTAAATCAATCAGTAGTTAATGCTGTTGGTTTTCCTTCTTACCTGTAACATGCCCTCAAAATAGGATGACGAAAGCTGATGTCATGTTGTTCTGTGTTTAAAAATGTTTGCTCTGCAAAAATGCAGCTTTGTAACAGATGAAAAACACTGAGGCTGAGCAATTCTAGTTTTGAGGCCAAAAGAAAATATTTCCAGAAAGCTGTGTGGTGTATGTTGCTTTGCTGACACAGTTTTTAAAATTTATTTATTTATTTACTGCATTTTTATACTGCCCAATAGCTGAAGCTCTCTGGGCGATTTACAAAAATTAAAACCATAAAAACCATTCAAAGTATAAAGCAATGACAGTATAAAAACAAATTTAAAATACAGTATAAAACACAACCAGGATAAAAACCGAGCAGCCATGCAGAAATTGATAGGGATTTAAAATACAAATTTAAACAGCAGGTTAAAAATCAAAATAAAGAACTGTTAAAACACTGTGAAAATATAAAGGTCTTCACCTGGCGTCTAAAGGAGTATAATGTAGATACCAGGCGAACCTCTCTGGGGAGCTCATTCCACAGCCGGGGTATTACAGCAGAGAAGGTCCCATAGAAGTCTTGTCCACCTGCTGAGAGTCAAGGTGAAGAAAGTCAGAGCTCCTCCAATTTTCCTCGCAGAAGCCTATCCATTCTTTATCTCTGTCCTCCTGGAAGGATGTGGGATGTATGGTCACACCTGAACTAGGAACTTTGAAGGAGCCTTTTAGTCTCTCTTTGTATGCACAATAGGGACGGAGAAGGGCACAGTGCTTTCGTGGCCGAGTCATTGCCTTGTAGTTTTGTGCCACATGAACCAGCCTCAGGCTTCCCTCCTGTAGCACAGCTATGAGCAGGAGATTGGAAGTACCAGCTTCCAGGTCTTCACTATGATTTATGGTTACATCCAAAAAGGGCAAGCACTGGTTAGTTTAAATTGTATTGAAAAAAGCCATGATGAAACCATAATTTAGTATCCTGGCTTGTTAATAGGACACAATTTAAGCTAACCACAGCTTGCTGTTTTCGGATGTAGCAATGTTTAGTGAAAAAAGGAAGCGGATGCTTCTAATCTCATGATTCTGCCAGAGTGGAAGGGGTGGGGGGGGAGTGCATGAGTCCAGGTCTCTCACCTGCTTATTCACATGATCATATTTTAGCGTTATGTACAAAAACAGGCCATGCTGCAGGAATGCACACTGATGTGAAATCTCTATCAGGACACCATTTTCTACTTACATGACTCTCATTTCCACTTGTATTTCTCATTTTTGCAAACAAGCTTTTAAAATTATTTCAAGTATAATCCTTGCCTTCTTTTACACAATAGTTTCTTCCATTTAAGGCATAATATGGGGAGTAGGTAACATGGTGCCCAGAGGCCTTGAACTCAGCCTTTTGAGCAGGTCACTTGTCCTTTGTGTCTAGCTATACCTGCCATGGCAGCCATTTTGTGGTGCTGTCCAGGACAGTTTTTCAAATTGCTAAATGTGCCCATGGGGCCAGAAAGGTTGATTATCCCAGCATAATGGAAGAGCATCTTCTCTCCCGCTGAATGAAGAAGTGTAAGCAGGAAAGAGCAAAACAGTCACCATAGCTGTATGTTACTTTGTTTGTTTGTTTGTTTTTGCATGGGTAAATGCAGCAACACTCTAGTGGCTGTGTATCCCTATTCCACCTATAACTAAAGCTGTGGAAAAGCAGGATGTTAAGACAAGCAGCTGAATAATCAAGCTTGGTTGACCATATCCTGAACACTTGTTTATTTGTGTACGCATTGCATGAAATGTCATCTGTCTACTACATCAATGCGGCTAATAGTGAAACTGCATCTGTGTTCAGTTAGCTGTTTACTATCCAAATTGCTGAAGGAAAACAGAGGCCAATAGGATTTTTGGAGCCCATTAATATGGGAACTGGGCCCTCTTCCCTACTAACCAGCCTGGTATGCGCGTAACGACAACCCAGAGAATGGGTTAAGTATGAATTGTTGTTGAAACGTAGTTTGTTGTTGAGTTGTGAGTTGTCATTACGTGTGAACCCTGCACTATGGTTGAACTATGGGTTGTTAAGTGTGAACAACCCAAGAATAAACCAACTTTGTTTGTGGTTAACAACTCAAGAGTTAAAGCATAGTTCAGGTCCCCACCCCTGCCCCCATGAGCAGGCCTAACAACTGTAGCAGTTGCATCCCTCTTTTGGCAGTCATTCTTATGAATCCCAAACACCTGGAAAGCTTAAAAAATGCCTTCCACCTGATTTGATCATGATAAATTTTACAGGCATCTACTTGTATTAGTTTTAAGATGTCAATAGTCCAATCACATGTATACTCTTTGGGAGGGGAGAACTGATGTAGAGGACCTGTATGATTTCCTGTTTTATAGTGAGAGATAAGTTTAGTACGATTTGAGGGTTTTCTGCCTCACTATATTCAGCTAATTCTCAGAATTAGCTGAATATATTGAGACAGAAAGAACTAATAGAGTTTATTTTAAAGGTGAGGTAAAAATGACAATTCTGCCTCTTTTGGAAGTAAATTCCACAGTGAGGGGCAATGTTTTGATCATCTAAGCATGTGATGACCCATCCTAATATTAATGAATCTTGCAGGTAGCCGAGACTCTTAATATAGAGACAATCTTGATAATGCTTCTTAAATAATTCTAGGTGTTCTTGGCCAGATATAATATACTGTGGGAATGTACCATGATTCTGCTTAAGCATTGCATGTCTGAAATTTGATTCCCATATGTAAAGGCCTGGATCCAGACTGCTCCTAGCAGTGGAAGGGGCACAGGTAAATCTTGCCAATTCCCTCTACAACCATTTGTACCATTAGAAAATCTTATCCAGGGAGTTGGGGAGTCCCTCCAGAACAGTATGAGATGGAGTTAGGAACTGCAGGGGAAGGAAGAATTGATCAAAGGTGTCTTCCCCCTCTGCTGGTCAAAATTTTTCTGTGGATGGAAGGACCCTTTCCATTCTTGCAACACAAAGTTTGGACGGAACCCAGATTCTTTTATATATTGTCACCCTCGATTCTAGAAAATTGATGAACTCAATAGTACTTTCTTACTAAGTTGCTAAAATTTATCGGCCTAATTTGCTGTTGCGGGGAAGGGGGTGAGAGTTCAGTTTTGTCCTGCATTAATTAAAATAGAAAATCAAGTTAGAAAGAAGGGAAATGCATTTAAGAAATACAAAAATTCTAAGAAAATGGTCAGCAGAAATAAGCAAATGACAGTCCCAGAGGCAGCAGAATAGCAGTGCCAACACATTTGCTTACAAACTTTGCCAAGAAACCAGATGCTGTTAGAAGACTGCCTTTGATGCTTTCATCTGCTTTCCATCTGAGGAGCATCCTTGATTCTTAAAGAGAGAAAACAGTGATCTGGTAGTAAAATGCTTTGGGATAATAGTAGCACGTGGTGTTGACTTCAGATTCAAACTTGAAAGGGAACATTTGAAAATGCCGAGGTACCTGCAGTTGTAAAATGTTTTCAGTCCTCGCTCTTCAGAACTTATGACTACTTCAGTTGTTTCTGTGTCAACTATATTAAGATGATGAAGCATCTCTTTTATTGAACTTGTTTTATTGTCCAGCTAGAGCAAATGCAGGGCTCAACACTTGGAAAGTGGGGTAGAGGCTGACATTTTGTTAAGGGAGCCACATGTGGTCCAGTGCAGACTTAATGTCTCCGATCTCTAATTGTGGGTTAGAGATTAGAAGTAAGCAACAGAATTGCATGTTCCCCTTGGGTAAGGGCTAGCTCTGCAGCAATGTTAACCATGGTTAACACAAACCAAAGTTCCCACTGTAATAAATAGTTGTTTCACAGACTCTGGTTAAGAAGGAACCTGGCTAGCATTAATCATGGCTGGGGATTCTCAAATAGAGAGGACCATGTGATCCTGTAGCCCATTCCCAAACTCTCAACCGTAGTTAGAGCTTGGGAGCAGTTTTCCTGCATCTATGTATTGCTATGTCTGGGAGTGAAGGAAGACATGAGAAAAGAGCTGTACTGTACTGCTGCTCATCCTCCAAATATTTGTCTAACCCTGTTAATGGCCCCGTTCAGAAGACACCTTAAACCTCAGCTTTAACCATGACTGAGTTAGAGTGAATGAGAATTTCTTCTATACTCATTAACATAAATTATTTAAGATTTTTATCCCCAGTAGTCAAGCTGTATTGTTTTAATGATTTTATATGTAACGTACAATTTTAACTGTGTTGATTTGATATACCTTTGTATATTGTCTTTTTAGTGTTCAATCTTTTAATTTTTGTAAACCACCCAGGGGGCTTCGGCTGTGGGGCGGTATATAAATAATAATAATAATAATAATAATAATAATAATAATTAATAATTAATAATAATAATAATAATACCTTTGGTCTGTTGACTGGAAATAAAGGATGATGATGAACCATGGAGAATAAAGCAAATGAAAAGTACGTACCGCACAGGCTAGTAACTAAATCTTGGCTTAACCATCTTAACAACGTTTGGCTTCACCACTTGTACCCTAAACTGTGTAAAAGCTGTAGACTTTTTCGTTCTACCAAATCTTACATTACACAGCTGTCTTGTAGAAGTTTGCTTCTCCATGTCCTATTTTTAGGACAAGCCTGTTGCCTTTCACCAGTGGTGGGCATGTAATGGAATGTGGATTTTTGGTCTCACTTGTGCTGCAGGTTGGAGAATGTAAAAAACATCTGTCCTGTTGTTTCCAACATTTTCCAAACCTCCATGCAAGTGACATAACATCTGTCCACCTCTCCCTGAAGCCCACTACTCCATTCAGGAGGGTGAAGGAAGAGTCAGGAATTTCTTCCTCTTGCGCTGAGGTTGAGAAAATACTAAAAACAATGGAAGAGACTCTTGCTTTTTGTTATTTTCTCTAAACTGTAGCACAAGTGAGAACTTGTGGGACACTCTGGGATATCCTCACCAGAGGGCCAGTAGCCACATGCCCCTGCCAAGTGGAATTGGGGGCACCTGGAGCTTGGTCAATAATTCAGGTGCTGTGCACACCTCAGTTGCATCATACAAGCGCAGGAATTTGTGCTGGCTTAGAATTTAGTGTCTTGAAAATGTCACTTTTTCTTTTCTTTTTTAACGTGAGCTTCAAAGATCAGCCTGAAAGAATGCGGCTAATGCCTAGTGAAATCTAAAAGCTAGAGTGATGCCTGAGTAAGGCTTCTGGTGGCCAGGGAAGGGAACTTTGATAGCTCTTTGTCCCTTCCGCATGACTAACAGAAGTCGAATAGACCATGCACCACAAATATGTTCAAATTTGCATCATTTATATTGTGTGCCATCTCCATTTTCATGCAGAAGGCACACAGATCTGCCCATGAGTTCATAAAGAATATGTAGGATTAGGCAAAAGAGTTTAGCAAGTGAAACAGAAGATACCATTAAGCTTTAAAGCCCGAGTTTGCCACTAAAACGGGTGTGCGACTTCCTTCACAGCATTCTTACAAAATAATTAAAAAACGTTTTAATATTTAATCTGGAAGATGGACACTTTGGGTCTAACCTCTGCTTATTTTGAATAAGCTAGCAAGAGTGTCTTTATAAGCAAATCTGTTTTCCTGCACATGGTTACTCAAGATATTCTGCTAGAAAACATTGTAATATTTAATTAAAATGTTAAAATATTTAATTACTTTACCCCATAGGGAATATTATAATATTGTAAGTGCAGTTAAGAGTGCAAGAAGTAATTTGTTTTGCAAGTCATGCTGACTTCATTAGCAACAGCATCAGCATTTTGCCCTGTTTTATTGTATGAAAACTGATTGATTGCAACATTACAGTAATAGAACAATATAAAATGTTAATACACATTTTAATATATCAAACTAATGTAATGTATTAGAAAAGAACGCTCTTAAGACACCGGTAGTTAGCCATTCCCCATCACTGCCAGCATCCAAAAATGCATTCATTTCTTTCTGAATATTTACTTGTTGGAGTTTTTATCTTGTTTAATTGCCATGATCATGGTGGCTTGTGTCCGATCACACATAGTGCTAGATAGAAATGTTTTGATAAGATATAGAAGATAGCAAGAAGATTAAAAGTTTAGGTAATACCCCCTTTATGGGTGAGAAATAAGACATTTTTAAAATCACTCTGTAAGGGCAATTTCCCTTTTTGAAAATAACTCAGACTGAGTTGATCTGTTTAGGATGGTTTCATGCCCTGTTTATGCTGGATTTGTTTGTTTTTACCTTTTGACTATATTGCGGTGTTGTTTTTTACCTGTAAACTATAATTTTCAGGGGGGGGTGTTTTTAAAGGAATACATCTGTACCTTTCAATTTATATTGCTGTGTTAAAGTGGGTTTTTTAAAGAAGTTTAGGAATTAATTTCAGTTGATACACAGAATTTCCTTAGAAACTTTTCCTCCCGTTAACAGAAAGAACTATGCAACATGATACTTGATTGCTGTGCTCAACAGAGAACATATGAGAAATTCTTTGGTTTGCTGGCTGGGGTGAGTTGCTTTCTTCCTAGACGGCGCATGCATGAGCTTCTCTTCCACCGTCTAGTAAAGAGGGCAGGTTTGCAAAAGTACTTTCAGCATCAGCTGATAAAATGGCATCTGTGACTGAGCTGGGCTAGGTCAAATGCCACAGATACCGCTTCATCATTCCTGAAATAAAGGTTTTCAATGGAGTCACTTCACACACCAGGCCCTGAAGCATCAAGAATGTGTGGACCAGCCCATAGGAGCAGGAAGCATAAAGCAAGTAGACTGGCATCAGCCATTTGAATGCTTTATTGAAATTGTGGAACGTTGTAAGTCCAGCATTGGTTATCCCAGATATGCAAAGGACACACTTCCTTTGAGGCTTGGCTGGGAGTTTATATGCTTTAAGAGCCAGCAAGGATATGTTGCTTTTTTTGTTTGTGTCAGACATGTTGTCATCCATGTTTCAAGCCTTACCCTGTTAACCATGAGCTTAAAGCTGATTTGGATTTGCCTACAGAGCTTTAAGCAGCCCATCTTTAGCTAGCTTGGCTGTGTCTAGGGGGAGGCGGGGAATCAATAGCTAGGATGTAAACGGTGGCAACTTCATGGGGGTTTATCAGCCACCATGCCTGCCCCTCCCCTATCTGCCCCAATCCATCGCAGTAGGTTGTGAGAGCCTCTGGAATGACATTCCGTGAAGGATGAGAGACTGCCTGCCACCAGAAGGGAAAAAAATAGGCAACCTTGAATGAAGAAGCATGTTGTGCCTCTTTCAGTCTTAGCCTATATAAGAGAAAGATTTAGACGCTTCAAGTGCATAGAATTATTGTTGTATCAGTGATCACAATTGCTTCTTTCAGCAATGTTTTCCATATATATAACTGGGCAATACTCAATGGAAGTCTTTGGTGACAAATTTGAAAGTCCTTTACATGCAATCACGTTTTGTGGAAACGAATTCTTCTTTTGTTTGGAAATGCTATTTAGACCCACCCTATGTTAAAATAAATAGTTAACATGGGCTTGGATCCTAAGGTGCTATTCTGCTTGCACAATTTCTGCCAACTCCCCCTTTGATCTACATAGCCCTGTACAACCATTCCCAAGAGCCCTCCGACTCTTTGGAGCAGTTTGTAGGATGGGGAGAGTAAGGGGCTGTAGAGGGAAATGGAAAGTCCTGTTCTGGGAACGGAATTTTAGGATCCAACCGATTTTCATCCCTATTTCTGCAAAAGTTTGACAGTTTTCTCTGAGGAAATAGATATGTACAGTTATAGGCTTGGGACCAGACTTTCCTTCCGTTGGCAAGGGCATCTTCTGAAGGAGGAGGCAGCTTTTTCCAATCCCCACTGCACCCTCCAAAAACAGTGGAGAACCTCTAGAACAGTGGGGAGGACTGCAGAGGATGAGCGGGGGCGGAATTTGGGAAACATTGCCTCCTCCTCCCCCCACTTCCACCAGTGGGATCCTCTACTGGATCTCATAGACAATAGAAGCCTGTGGACAGAAGGAGACCTTCTGTTCACGCAAAGCTAAGCTAAAGTCCAACCCAAAATTAAATGAAAACGTAATGACTTGGATCCAAAGATCCATGTCCAAGAAAGAGAGCCATTTTGCCCACTTGTTTGGGAATCACTGATTTTCCCCTAACCAGTTGCGTTTCCCTGTGCCCTAAAGTCCCATCCTACGTATAGGCAGAAGTGCCTTCCTTTTGCACCTGGGAATCTCTGACAGGCGAGGCCTCTCTGCAATGTTTTTATCATTTGCACATTTAGCACTGGCACACTTCATTTTTTTAAATGTGTTTTTCTTAACTGTGTCCTCCATTTTCAGCGTTTCTGTATGTTGAAAAAAGAATACATGGAATCGTTTGAATGCATTTTCAAAGAGCAGTACGATACTATACACCGCTTAGAAACAAACAAGTTGAGGAATGTCGCGAAGATGTTTGCACATCTTTTGTATACAGATTCGCTTCCATGGAGCGTAAGTAGGAAAAAAAATCTGGCCCTTTCCTTATGCATTTGGTATCTGAAAAGGCAATCTGGCTGTCCTTGTTTTTCTGTCTCAAAGTACTTAAAATGTAGGCAGAATCAGTTAAAATTCATAATCGTATGCTGAGTGCAACATTAATTTTGACAATGAGAAGGGCCATGAGAGCTCTGAAGTAGACCACCTCCCTAGAAAACTTCAGATCTACTATTTGGAATCAGGACTTTACATTTAAATGAACTGAAAGTGTAAACCTGTTGTGAAGATAGTTGCCCAGTCACCTGATACTTGCATGAATTTGCCGCAATTCGAGGAAAAACACTTTGGGGACAATGCATAAATTGGATTATTGTAAAGGGGAAAATAGATTTGGAGTGTTTAGAATGAACCTACCACTTCTTCAATTTGTAGGTCCTTGAATGCATAACCTTAAGTGAAGAAACTACAACATCTTCCAGTAGGATTTTTGTTAAAATATTCTTCCAAGAACTTAGTGAATATATGGGGCTCCCTAACCTTAATGCAAGGTTGAAGGATGAGTAAGTAGATGTTTCACATTGTAAATTACACTGGTGTTGCCTTTTTATATGAGCATTTATATGAGACCTCACTGTTAATTTTGAAGTTCCCAATTGAAATTCAGTTCTGCCAGTGTCTTTATTCTTAACATTTGGTTGTATCCAATGTTACAACTTGGAGTAGACCCATTGAAATTAATGGGACTTAAGTTTGACTAACACTGGATATAATTTGGAATTGTGTTTTCTCATATGAAGATATTGCAGGTTTTGATATTGTTTTTGCAGTTACATTTACATATGAATACAAACAATAGTTCTGAAGCAAAAAAAATTCATTGGCTTGGATCAATAGTTCTTGTAAACAGGGATCTGCTCATGGGATGTTCCTACTTGCAGAAGCCAGAGGAAGGCAATTTTTGCCAATTGCTCATCCCCCTGAAAAAATTACTCCAAAGTGTTGGGAAGATTTTTGGGAAAAAATGGGAGGTGGTATGGGAATCATTGAAAATCATATTCCCTCCCCTTGAGTGGGAACCTCCACTGTGAAAGAAAGGAGCCCTTCCTTTATTGGAAGGGCAACTCAGAATCCATCACACTTCACAATAAGCCACTATGGGTTAATTAACCCATGGGGCTCCTGGCTGCCATTTTGAATGTATAAACTGAAGGGGGGGGTTGTCATGTTGTGTGAACCTGGCATTGTCGGTTATTTGATTGTTAAACAACCCTCAGATAACCCTTGTCATTGAACTGTGGGTAGTTGTTGAAGCATAGGTTGTTGTGTTGTGTGAACCCAGCCATTGTAACAAAGCATGATTTGTTAACCATAAAAAAAATCATGAAAGAACCCATGGTTTGTTGCTGGGTTGTGGGTTTGTCGTGGTTAACAAACTATGTTTTATTAGCATGGCTGCATTCACACAGCACAACAGCCCATGTTTCATCAACAATCCATAGTTCAATGACAACCCACACTCAACCCATACTCAACCTTGAGTGTGGGTTGTTGTGTTGTGTGAACCCAGTCGTTGAGCTTGTTCTGGCTTTTCCCCTTCCCCGTGCATCACGCACATGCCCATTGTTTACATAATTACTCGCGCTGCAGAGATTCGTGTGTCATCTGAACCCAGCACCATTTCATACCTACCCTAAAGCCCCTACTGCATGTCATGGGTTGTAGGATACCAGGTACAAAGCCACCCCCACCATGTCACACACCGGTTCAGACAACACACTAACCCACCCTGCAGTGTGGGTAATTATATAAACAGCGGGATCAGGTGGGGAGAAGCCACGGTGGCTTCTTTTCTCCCCTGCAATCATCCAAACCCAGTCATTATGTTGTGGCATTCTTTGCTATGTAAGAGAGAAGGAGGAGTGCCTCTTCTAAGATAGCGCTTGCATTCTGCAGTTACCGTAAGTACTTGTATTAAGAATATATATTTAAATCTGTTGCCCGATCAATTGGACCCCATTTTAGTCATCTAAAAGTTTTAATCAGTTGACTTAACTAACTAATCAAACCAGTTAGTTGGTTGAATGTTATACCTGGGTATTTACTAATTAATAGTTCAACTAGGTTTAAACATCCATAGCACATCCATGTTTAGGTGTTCTGTTGCTTTTGATACAGAATAACTGAATTTCTTTATTAGTAAACTTGATTGACATTTTTTGGAGGTGACGAGTTGGTTTTGGATAGGCTCACTGTATTCCATGTTTGAAAAAATGGGAATAATACCACTTTGGGCTTAGTCATTTGCTTCATCGTTGATTGTGTTTGAGTCTCATGATATATTTCTTTATCGGGAAACAGACAAGGTAAGATATTCTCCATCTTTCTGTCCCGCACCATCCTAAAGTAGAGTAAAATATGGAACATGTTTGTCTCCTTAAAGCAAACTAAGCCAGAATAAACTTGTTAGTAGTCCTTAAGATGCCCCAAGGTTCTTTTTGCTGCAATAAACTAATATGGGTATCCTCTAGAAATGAATACAGGTGAATACCTAGCATAAGCTAAAATATTTCCCTCCCTCCCCAGACCATGTTCATCCCAGACTCCAAATACCAACCCAAGAGAACCACAAGCCTCGCCATCCATCATTATTTCAGGCTTGTCTTGATTTCTGGCTTACCCATTTCCATGACCAGACAGTGAATAAGCACTGACACAGCAGAAGTTATCATGTTTAATTAAATTATGAATGGCTGATCTTGTGTTAAATAAACAGCAATGAAAAAGTGTCTTAAATTATAATGAATCTAACAGTCTTGTAGTCAGTTGTTGCTGTGTTGGTCTTGGAAAATATATAAGCCATTGTTTATTGGATAACTTCTGCAGAAATTTGGATGATTGCAAAACAGAGAACGTTTGGTAAGGCAAAATGGATAGGTACCAAAGTGGTGTTCCTTGTATTTTTGAGCAGTACTGTCAAGACCTGAATAGTAGGTGAGTTTCAATCTAGCTTCAGGTTATTAAACTCACGTTTGTTTCAGTACTGAGATGCTTTGGGAAAAGTCTGGGGTTGGATCCAGCATTGCACGAGAAGGTGTCCACTTGTACAATAGGACTTCCCTCTCCTCTCCCTGCAGTCCCCCAAATATCCTCCAGAGCATCCCCCCACTGTCCAGAACAGATTTGGAGGTGCACAGGCTGCTGCAGGGGAGGAGGGCAACTCATCTCACCAGAGGTTTCCCTCCTGATAGCAGAACAACACCCTTGGATTCAGTCTCTAGGCTACTTCTACGAAGTCCAGGACTTAGAATAAAAAAAGATATTCATATAGCAATTTAGCAATTCTTAAAGTAGAGCAACTATCAATATTTTTAAGATAGTTGGGTAAAAGGTAAATTGGGGATGGCCCTGTTTCTGTGCAGTATTGGTTTTGCATGCTAATGTAAGTACTGGCCTAATCACAAGATGCCTGTTGACTTTAGACTGAGCTAATATATTGACTAGCTTGGGATTACTGACTGTAGCAAAGAGCAAAATATTGATTCAATCCATTATTTTTGTACTCAAGCATTTAATGAGATTAGGGATAATTAAAAGTATTTTGTAAGTTTGATACAAAGGACAATCACTCGGTTAATCCTTGGAGATCCAGTTGTCTAAAATATTTGACAGTTTAATGTAGGTTTACAATTTTTTCAAGTTTCATAGACTGTATCCATCCAAAGTAGCTATGTATTATTTGAAGAAAACTAAGTTCCTTTCTAGCCTGTCCAATGAAGAATTCTTTAATTCAGTAGCTCACAGATTTCTACACCTACAGCTGTTGTGTAAATGGAACTTCCCAGTTTTGTTTTTCTATGGAATTAAGTTAGCTTGACTGGGTTTTTTTTGTTTTAGGCATTTTAAATCACCTCTGGATTGAAATAATATTTCTGTATGCAGAATTTGAAATAGTGCTGTAGCTTGAGGTGTAATTGCTATGTTTGGTTTTTAACAGAACTCTGCAACCATTCTTTGAAGGATTGCTACCTCGGGATAATCCAAGAAATACTAGATTCGCCATCAATTTCTTCACTTCGATTGGTCTTGGAGGACTTACGTAAGGAAACCCATTTTGTTACATATGAAAAACAGTTCTTGGGGTTCCGTCACAAGATTGGATCAAATGATAACTGTCCCTTATTTGGCCCATATACATGGTAGGATGAAAACATGTGCCTGCCTGCCCTGCCTCCTCCATTTCCCTGTAGGAAATGGAGGGTCATAACATAGGGTCATAACATCCAAATAAAGCCTATGCATATGAAATCCAGTGCATATAACCCAGATTGTGAGGTCTATATCCTAATCGACAAGTGTAATCTGGACCTACATGTGGAAACAATTTGCCCTTCTGCAGACATCTGGAGATGTTGGAAATGTGGAAGGAATGTATGTGCATAGTCCCCCCACAATGTGTGTGGACCAGTTCAGGAACAGGTATCAATCAGTCCAGCCCCCACACTAATTGCATCTCAACAAGAAATGAAATCTGGAATGGAACTATGCAGATAGGGACTGGTTCAGTGACTCCCAGTCAGTTTTGTTAGACCAAAAATGAAGCAAAACACCAGGCTGAAGTTTGGGATACAACTGAGAGAGTGCAAAACTTGACCTTTCTCAAAAGGAATTAATTTCTTACATTTATTGTCTACCTCATTAATTTTTTAAAATTAGAGATGAGCTCCGTGAGCACCTGAAAAATGCACCCAAAATCATCATGACACAGAAACAAGACGTGGAGTCGTCAGATTCGTCGTCTTCAGAATCCAATTCATCCGGTTCAGATGATGATGCTAGCAGCAGTAGTGGCGGTACTTCAGGGTCCTCCGGTGCGAGTGAATCATCTTCTGAAAGCAAGCACAGCAGTGACTCAGGTATTACGTTCCCTCCGTAATCCATCTTTTTTATTTACTCTGCATGCCCTGATGCACATGCACTGAGGATAAATGGTGATTACTATTTATTCATGTGTTGCTTTATCTGTGCTTGCAAGTAATTTTAGTTATTTAATCTTCAAATAATACATTGTCAGCCTACAGACTTAATAGATGGTACATATAAATCTCCTCAGGAATATCTGAGTAATTTTAGTTAGAGATTTTTGTTGTATAAAATGGTTTATTTAGCTAGGTAAATACAAATGTCCACAATTTTATCTCAGGCCTATATGCTTTGAGTAAATCTCAAGCACGTCTCTTTGAAGACAAATCTGTCTTTTCTTAACTCAATAGATTCATTCTTCACGTAGTGAACCGTGAGTTTCCACATGCGGAGTTGTTAGTTTGAAAGTAAACAGAGAACATGGTAGAAAGAAGCCGTCAAAACTAGCCCTTTTCTGATGTTGAAAAACTAAGGCATGATTTTCAAAGGGATGGAGTATTGCTTTTGGAGAAATGGCTTCCCCAGTGTAAAAATGAACGTTGAACAGCTCCGTATCAGGGACTTGTAGCAATAATGTAAACACATGCAGCACAATCCTGTGCATGTTTACTCAGAAGTAAGGATGGCAGACATAGAGCAATGTCCAACACTTACACCATTGTTGTAGCACTAGCGTAAGTGACCTCTAACACAGCATATGCTGGAATGGCAGGGTTTCCAGGGAAACTCGTCACTCCAGCATACGCCGTTGGTGTTATGCTAGATGTTGCATATGCTAGTGCTTCATCAATGGTGTAAGTGGAGCAGCAGCGCTGATTGCTGACCACGGTGTAATTGTTCAGAATTGCTAGCTTGGGAGATGCCTCACCTAAGCCATTCTCTGATTTGTTCACAACAGTCAAGGCATTAAGTCACTTCTACTTCATATTGTAATAGGTCACCAAACAAACTATAGCATGGACATATACTATGGTTATACCGAAAGGGCACATAGTGGTGAGATGTAATGTAAGCCAGTGCTAATGTAAGCCACAGTGTGTGTGTGTGTGTGTGTGTGTGTGTGTGAGAGAGAGAGAGAGAGAGAGAGAGACTAAAACACCAGCAGGAGTGGGGGTTCTATACCTATATTGCAGAACTCTCCTCCTCCCCAAGAGCATTGCTGGTGTGTAAACAAATTATTTATTTTCTTTGTCTTTTGACAGTTACATACATGATACAGACTCTGGGCATGTCTACACTAAGGATTTTTCCCAGGGTCGTCCCTGGATCGTTCCTGTGCATCCAAATAATGAGAGCAGGCAGGGACAACCCCTCTATTTTTGCAGGATAACTGGTTGCCCAATTATCCCGATTTTCCCTGCGGTCCCGGGACAAATAGTGGGAGTCAACAAGAGGGAAGAAGCCAGTCCAGGTGGAGTCCAGGGGCATCGGGGGAGGGGGGAGCAGGTACAGGACTTTTTTTAAAAAAAGGCTTTCATTTTCAAAGGAGCGCAATAGCGCTCCTGGCTCCGTTTTTGTTTTGTTTTTTAAATGGCGGGCGCGACATCCCTCTTCCCTTCCGGGATGTCACACTTCTGTTTAGAAGCTGGGGGAAGATCATGGAAGCAGGTAAGTCCACGATCCTCCCCCTCCCTCCCTCTTCACGCTTAGGTGTAGAAAGGGCCTCTGTCTTGTCAGTTAAAACATACAAGGTATAGTTCTTCCTCTTCGTCTGTATATAGGTGATTCCTGCTGCAGAAATGATGAATGGGAGTATTGTTAATATAATTTAATGTAATGCAATTTATCTTGTGTCTCATCCTTCTTTGTCCTAGATTATTTCATTGGCAGCACAATGTATGTAGGTATATATAAAATTCCATGTTATAGTCACTATTTTTAAGTAAGAGTCATCCTGTTGATTTTCCCCCAAAACTTGTTTTATATGAAATATAATGAACATTAGTGCCTCCTGTTCCACTCTTAAGCATGTGTGCAGTTATTTGTGAGAGCAGATGACAGCTCAGCATGAGCTTTTACATTTAAGAAGCATGCTGATTTAAAATAAATTAGATTTATGGACAGGTTTAAGAACAAATGTCTTTTGATTCACGAGTATAATACAGATTACGAATGTGTGAAAAGAGGCCCAGTATAATTTGTAGCAAGTTTGTTTTGTATTGCCTATTACTACAAATCTAATACATCCCAAACACCATAGCAGTAAAAGGATGCATAATGGAGCAGGGTCAGAGAAGCGGCATTTCAGCAGAGAGCCAGATGGCTTATGTACAGACAGCTGCAGCTAGATTGGAACCAGGGAGGTAAATCCTTGGCGACAGATTAACTGAGTCTGCTAGTGTGAGCTGAGCTTTTTTCTTCCTGTGTCCTGTTTGTTTTTAATTTAACATACTCTATTCTAATGTTTGTCCTTTTCCCATTGAGAAAAAAAAAAGATACTGTAATGAGGCATTTCGATAGTCTCAGCGGTATGTTGTTGCTTTTTGTACACCACAAGCAGAATTGTTGGCAAAATGGTTACTTCTCATGCTTAATGTGGGTGAGTCAGTTTGTTATTTATTTGCATTTTGTTTTGTGACCTTTGGGCTGGTTGATAGCTAATTTCCAAACTGTACTTCTTCATTTTCCTCTATTCTACCATAATGAAGATGTCGCAGTATTTTAGGCAGGTTTCTCACAGTGTTCAAGCATACCTGTGTTTGGGTTGTGTTGGTTTTTTTAACCTGTTCTGGCTGATGTTATTTAGACAAGTTGACCTAACTAGCAGATGTAGCAGTAGTGGATGTCACAACTTCAGTTTTGGCAAAGTTCAGACTTCAGGTGTTGCGCAGGAGCAACGTTATAATACTTCTGATCCATTATCTCCCATAAAGAGGAATGCAGGGCTTCATGTTTTAATGGATGGTGAAGGTTAGGTACGTGTCCAACACACATGACTTACATTTAGGAAAACACATATGGATCTTCTTAGAAGTCTCAGTGCCTCCAGACCTTTTTTTACCTAATCAATTTAGTTTCAAAATGGCCAGCTTATTACATTTCTACTGTAACGTGAGCTAGAAAAAAGCAAAACTGCTGTTTTTTAAAATTAACTTATAGGCCTGTGGCAGAGGGAAATTTGAAAATGTACATTTGGGAGGTGAAAAGCCTGAAAGGAAAGATTGTGTGAATGGTCATTATACGCTGAACTTCCAGTCATTGAAACCTCTGTTCCTCATGTCACGGCACAGAACTGTTGTGAACATTGTGGGCAGGAACTATTTAGTTTTCTAGAATGTGATAGGAGTTGGGAGCATGAGCAATCCACATCTCAGTTCAGCCAGGAACTCGCTGGGTCTGCTTAAGCAAGCCACTACATCTGTGATATGGGGGTAGCAGTATTGGTCTACTTTATAGCATTGTTGCAAGGATGATAGAAATGAAAGTATGTGATGATGCATAAGGGTTTGGATCCAAATTAATGTGAGGTTGCTTCTGCTCCTTTAAGGGGGGGAGGGGTTTCTGCTCTTTCCCTTCCTGCAGCAGTCCCCCATGTCTCTTCCCCCAAGCCCTTCCAAAATCAGTTGGCCTAAGTTTGTGCTCTAATTCTCTGTTTCAAGGAGAGTTTGTTTGCCAATGAATACAGATCAGCTGATTCTTTGTTCCCTAAAGAGAGTAAGACAGATCTGGTCACGATATCTGCAGTATGAAGAAGAAAGCTCAGTTTTCGATGATGTGCTGCAGAGTCATCTTTTTGTCCCAGCAATGAGTTTATTTAGCATATTATTGCTGATGGCGAATAAATTCATATTCCTTGGCAGCTCATCTTTAAGTACAAAAGAGCTCCGTGCACATCCACTGGTGTAGGAGATGTTCTTGTTGCAGTACAAGAGTCTGAGCAAAGATGGACGGTATGCATCTCCCAAGATGCTTTGTATGTGTTCTTCAAATTGCTTGTTAAATTCTTGAGAATTCCAGCTTTCGTGTTAAATATTTTCCAGAGGGGTAGCCTTGTTAGTCTGTTACAATACAAACAAGAGTCTTGTGACACCTTAAAGTCTAAGAAATGTATTATGGCATAAGGCTTCAGTCCACTTGAAAAGTTTTATCCTAAGTTACGAGTGTGTGTGTGCATATATACACACACCAGGAGTGCAACACTTTTTCATCCCCGAGGACCGCATATATATGTGGGGGCTGTCCACATATATATACACATACACACACACACACATACACACCAGCAACCTGGGGAGGGAGTTGAGAGCTTCTCTCTCTTCCCCCAACCCCGGTGATCCTGATATCTATAGCTCTTTCCTAGGACCATCCTTAGTCTGTTCAGAAGGGGGGATGTAGTTGGAAAGAGAGTGGAAAGAATACCTTTCTTGCAAGTTAAAGGGAGCTGAATTCCTGGCAGTGGAACTGCTTTTACTGGCATTTGATCTATTGGAGCCTGTAGGAAGTGATAATACCCACAGCATTGGTATTCCATGGGAGTTTGTTTTTGTCTTAGAATGGTTGTCCAAATAGGAAAGCAATAACTCCCAAACTGTTTTGGAAAGTTTCCAACCAAGGGAAGGAAATGAGAACCTCCACAATCATTCACTCAAGCTCTGTGGCTAGAAAAACAACTTGACAACATGTGATATTGTCAAAGCATCTGTCTATAGCTTGAATCCAAAGTTCTCACTGCATGAGTGGAAGATACTTCAGCTCATGCAGGTACGGTGTCACTTACCTTTTTCTCATTTCTTCAGCCTTTGCTCTATCCTTCCCCCCCCCCCCCCCAATTTGTTCCATGGAGTTTGGAGACAAAAAATCAGTAGTCCTCCCCCAAGGGTGGGATCCAACCCAATACAGCTTGACGCATGAATTAAGGAAGGCGAATATATTAACCTGAAAGCTAAATTCCATGTTTTTGGTCCTTTCAGATGTGAAAAGAAGGAAGTCACAAAAGAAGAAAATATCAGACAAAGGTACCAAGAGAAAACAAGGAAGTAAAAAGAAACAACCTGAAAAGAAAAAAGAAAGCCGGCCGTCTGAAAAGGAGAACGGTGCTGGGAGAAACTCAGAAAGGAATGCTGACAAAAATTCAAGAGACGCAAACAGCAGAGATGAGGCGTCCCAGAAACTCTCTTACGAAAGAGATTATTCCAGTGACAGAAACAGCTACTGGAGTGGAAAGGACAGGGATCAGGAAAGAACGATCCCTTTAGAAAGCAAAACTAGCCACTCTAAAAAGAAGAGAGCAGAAAGAAGGCATTCAAAGGACGAAGAGAGGGACAGACACCGTGGTAAAGATGGCGAACTCGACAGAAGAAGAAAGGGAAGATCAAAGTCTAGAGAGAGACCCCGTAACTATCCCAGTCCCAGGGAGGATGAGCAACACAGCCGATATCCAGACCAGTTTAAAGAGTCGAGAAAAAATGAGGGCAGGCGAAGGCAAAGAGAGGATTCCCCACATAGACGCAAATAGCTCTAGGAGATTTTGACATATTACCTTATGGTGAGAACTGTATTTTTACAACATACTGAACAATTTTTAAAAGGGACCTTTTATACAAAATACTTGTAAATTTCAGTGGATCTTTTACTGTTTTCACAGTACTCCCCCCTTTTTACGATCACTGTTAATTGTTGAACCTTTCTGCTTAGCTTCTATGTAGAGATGTTGAATCCAAGAGACTTAAATCCATTTTATTTTGTCAATAAAGCAGGGAAAAGATTGATGTTTTATTAACATTTTCCTTATTTTTATTTATGCTTTTTAAAAGTGCTAGACATTCCTCTGGTTTCATTTGTTAGATGATTTTAGATTCCAGTACAGATATTAGAAGGTATGCTTCAGAAATAACAGATCCGCTGCATATTTATGAACTCTGAAAGCAAAATAGAATTTATGACAGTTTTATTTTTAGTTTTGATGTGAACTGCAAATAGCTTGCTTGGACCTGAAAGATTTGTAGGAAGCTGTATTTGTCATATCTGATACTCTCCACTTTCGTAGTTGGGTTCTTTTGTTTTCGGGGTTGGGGAGATCTGAGCTGCGGGATAAAGTTTAAAAGAAAAAAATTGATGTGAGACTTCAGTTTCATCAAAACCAGGAAAAATAAGCATGAACTGTATAAATGGTGTTAATAATTGGTGTTAAAATGATGCTCTGCTGTCAGGTGAAAGCAGTGGATACCAGTCATAAACTGGTTCATGCAGCTGACAAAACATATATTTTCTTCAGAGCTTAAAAATATGCAACTGAATGGGTTGGGTGCAAATACCAGAGTTCTGTTCTAGTTCAAAAAGTAAAAAAGCAGTTTTAAAAGAGTGCCGCACATTTTGGGTAAGATTGGTTAACGTTGTCCTAACTTGAATAGGAACTAAGGTAATTAAAGTCATTTTTATGTACGTTCATTTTATGACTTGGCGTCACAGAAGAAAACTCTGAAGGTTAGTTTATTTCTTTTTTAAGAAGAGGTTTATGGCTTAGCAAAACATTATATGAAGCTGGCATGTGTATTTATACAGTATTGTTTCACTTCTACTGAAAAGTATTTGTATTTACAATAATGACAATGAGTTAGAGTTGATATTTTGAAATTATCGTGATGTAGAGCCTGATATAATTGCTAGTTTGTTTTCTAACTTTAAGATCACAAACACCAGCTTTCTTTTTTTTGTTGATGGGGTTTGGATGAGCGCTTCAGCTATTGCATCAAAATCAGAATTAAAAATATTTAAAAGCAATGGGAAATTTTTGCTTTAGCAACTAGCTGTATAAATAGCGATGTACAGTTCTATACTCTCTCTGAATAATTGTTCTATTGAGTTAACATATTTGTGATCTCCAGAATTACTTTGGCTGAGCAACATTTGGGATAGTAGGGCAAAGTGAAGCCACCATGGAAATCTATGACTTTGCAAAGATTGCTTTACTTCTGTCAAACATAAATGTGAATTTGTACAAAATAATCTTTTCTCCCCGAATGTAATGTACTTTTGTTCACCTCATTTGGGATCCCTTTCTTTTTAAAATAAAGACAGGTACAGCTTTTATGAAACGTGTTGTGAAGAGAGTTCTCAGGAACCAAACTGATGTGTCAACTCTTTCACAGCATTAACTTTTTTTTCCCTGTTGTTGCATCTGCCTCACAGGGTGGGTTATTTCTAAGGAAAAAGGCTTTCAATAAATTGCAACTGCCTTAGGATAATACCTCTTCTGATATTAGACCCAATGATGGACATTTTGCTAGCTATGCCATAAAACCTACCATTAATCTCAATATATAGTGGCTTGGAAGTGTAAAATGGTCTGGTTAACACAAACCAACTGCAGTTATTGCAAGTTTAAACAGTAGTTCTCCAGAGTAGGTAGAAGGAAATTCGGTGGGACTAAACTGGCTTATATCCAGGTTCTTCAAAGTAAGCTGCATAGTCTATCACGGTATGATGTAATCCTCAAACCTTATACCAGAACAGATCCAGTGAATGCGCTGAAACCTGTCCAGGAAATACTAAAGAACACATTTATACCTCAAGAATACCGACATATTACTTTGTAGCATGTACTTGTTGAACGTGTTTCAAACGCCTAATTTGCCTAATTTTATGTCTATAATTCAAAGGCCAATGGTCGGAACAAGCATTTGCAGACCAGAATGGTTGTTCACCTGTCATTCCATACCGTGAATCAGCTATTTTGGTGGTTTTTAATATCTCAGTTGTTGAACAAAATGTGATTGGATGTTAAACTTAAAATGAGCTTGGATGAACAAGATCCAAAGCACTTGTGCGGATGAAAGCACCACTGAAAATATTCTACTGTTTTTTCCTTGCGTGTTTGTATGTGCTTCTGTATAACTTGACAACTGCTGATAACACTCCATGCATCTGACACATTGAGCCCTCACCCATGGAACCTTGTCACATTCAATCTGATTGCATTGGATCTGGCATTCCCATGAGCGGAACTCTGTTCACAGCACACTCCAGCTGGAAGGGGAAGGTGAATCTTTTCTGATTCCCTGTTCCCCCTGCACCCTTTGAAAAGCTTGGTCACACTGTGGGAGGTGAATTAATGAAAATCGCCTCTCCATTTCAGCAGGGTCATAGCCCCTTCTATTTGTAGAAGTGATGTTCTGCATCCAACTGTTAGCTTTTACGGTGCTCCTTGTTGCTCTAAGAGACTACCAACTGTCCCTCTGGAAGTGAAATTAATTCGATATATTCTACATTGTGCATAATCAATACCTGACACAGACTAAGATCCTGTATTGGCTACTTTTAGGCACAGTCAAGGTATTTGGCATGCCAAATAGGATTTTTTTTTCTTTATTCAACAGTAGCTACACCCGTGTCACTTCTGTTTTGAAAATAAAAATGGTTTGACATGTGCAATAGAAGCTCAGGTTGAAGAAACCAAAAGCCCCTTGGGTGTGCAGAATTAGTATTGCAGGGTTTTTTGCATACCACTAAGCAGTATAACAGGTGTTTCCAATTTCCTTCTGTGCCTATATTTAGTTTAGGATTTAAAATGGCATTTTCCCTAAACAAATTTCTAAGTACGGCATGAGCAAACCTATACAGTTTCTCTGATAAATAAGTTCAACATCGAAAATACTAACCCATGCTTTAAACCAGGAGACTCCAACCTTTTGGGGCCCTGGAGCACATCTAAAATTTTGAAGAGTGTGGGCACTGTCACAGAATGGCTGCCAGGGGCATCACAGGTCTTGGAATGGCTGCTGCGGGAAATGTCCAGCCTCAAAATTACTACTGCAAGAGACTCTTTTTCACAGGCAAACTGGGGAAGCTAAAAGAAAAGTCAACTTACCCAGGCATCTGAGTGCCAGATAGGTGCACTTGTGGACCCAAAATGCAAAATGACTTTTTTGAACCCACAATTTTTGGGGGGTGGGTTGGTGTATGTAAAAACGTGAACATACAGTCCTAGTTCCTCTCACACTTGCTTCAGCTCTTCCATAATCACTTCCCGGCTATCCAAGGTGGTCTGCACCACCCCAACTTAACCCCTCTTTTTCTAGATGGCTGGGCACACTTCAAAGCAAAGTGCTGACCTTCCCCTTTTAATTTTCTAAGGATGTCTCTGCACCTGTGTGGGGGTCCAGAGCATTCTGATCAAATAAAAATGGTGATGGAGGCAGCAGAGGCGCCCAGCAGAGGCCAAGAGAAGCATCTGTGGTTGTTTTGACATAATTGTTTTGACCACTGATTTCAGTTGTTTGCAGGCGGGAATATTGGCATTCAGCCAATATTCCTCCCACCCCAGCCAAAAAAAGATTATGTCTTATGCTCCTAAGGCCCCATAGACTACGTGGCATCATTGGATTGGGGATGGAGCGGCATGTGGACCTACCTTAAATGGGGAGTGTGCAAGCTGAATAACAGAACTGACATCTGTGTACCTTCTCATTTGTAAACTGTGGTGGCTACAACAAGAATAACTATTCCCCGTCGCCAGTGATTATCACAAGAGACTTTCATTCTGTTAAGAGTTTTCTGCAGACTTCTTTTATCTACCCCCTGGAGAAGGCCTTCTAAATAAAACCAGATAGGCTGAAATGTGTTGGGCAAATATAAATAAAGTAACTCAGCATTCCGAGAATCGCTTCTCCTTTTTGACCTAAGTGGATGCTCTCCTTTTGGAGAGCTGCTTTAGGAACATAAAGCAGCCTTTCTGTCCATAAAGTTATTTTGTGTATAACTTAGTTTGCTCAGATAAAATTTCATCGTAGTTTAAAACTTTGAAAAGTAAACAATAAATTCGTAATTATTGTCTGAATAGATTAGAACTACATGAAATGACTGCTATAGTATCAGAAACACAGGACTCTATAGAACTAAACCCCAACCATCAGGAATACACAGTGATGACTCTACTCACGTGTTGGGAAACTGAGCAGAAATGTCTATCAGTAAAATATACTTCAAATCAATAATTTTAAATAGGAATTAAATAACTGCTGGAAATCTTATGAAGAGGATTAAAAAAAACATTTTCCCTATGGACTATTTCCACACATTTTATATATCTAGTATTTCTATAAAAGTGTTCTTATAACATAGTTTTTAGAAATTAGTATAGGGGAAGTAGGGCCTGGGTAGCAATATATAAATTGTCTTAAATTCTAAAAAAAAAAAATTGATAATCCAAAGCTGTTTTATTTTTTGGGTGGGGGGTGAGGACAAAATCAAACCTCAAGGGGAAAACAAAAACAAAAACAAAATTTTGCCAAATGTTTCTGTTTTTTTTCCACCCCCGGGCCTTCACAGATTTAGTTATTACTCAAATCTAGAGCAGATTCACCACCCCACTGACTTCGGAGCCACCAGCCTCTCCTGGATGAATGAATCCTATTGTTTAATTCATTCTGTGAAACCTGTTAACGCTCCATCAAAGTCCAGTCAAAGATAAACCACATCTGAATGAAACTGAGCTCAAGGTGGAGAAGTTTTTGTCAATGTTCTCAGCAGTGCCTTTTGGACATTTTTCAGCAATGGCATTTGCCTATATTCAGAAAGCTTTGGCCTCACTCTGAATTGTCACCACATAGCCAAATCTGTGATGCCATTTGGCTCTTCCCATCTGTGAACTGCCTTCCTCTTCCCTCACATACTTTTTTCCTTTTATGCCTGGGCTGTTAGACTGTAAATTTGAGAGCAGGGATTTCCTTGTTTTTAATCTTTGTACAGCACTTAGTAAATTTTAGGTACTTTATCGTTGTTGTTTTTATGTTGTATGGTTTTAAGTTTTATTTTGTGAAACACTCAGAGAGCTTCAGATTTTGGGTGGTGTAGAAGTATAATAAATGAATAAAAGTTTATCTGAAATGTGTGCAACCTTCCAACTTCTCTGTTATGTTGACCTGTCTTTGGCAAAGTTTTTAATGCCGCAAATACATAGTAAAATAAGAAGTATTTTTCATTGCATCTATGCTCAGGCTTCTGCTGTTCACCTTGTCTAATCCTAATGGTATATATTTAATAATAAGCATGTTTAGGATTTTAACTTTAGTTTAACTTTTGCCGTTAGCTGTCTATTGCTATGGGATAATCCTAAAAGAGGCTCATGTGTCTGTGTCCTCTTCAAATCTTTAAGCACCGGTTATGCTAAACTCCACAAATCATAACCCCCCTCATACATTGTACAGATCTCCAAACATCTGATGTAGCATGTGATCCTCCCTGCTTTAGGTGGTGAGATATTACAGTCCATCCCAGTAACCTGGAGTAGGACAGGCAGAATTTCTCTAGCTGCAATGGGACTTACAATACAATCATTTGATCATGACAAAAATGTGTTTGTGGTCTGTTTGTGGCTTGGTACAGTTAATTTTATTTCAGTTCTTTCCCTTCTCATTTAAGTTAATATAGATACTAATCTCAAGTGCATTAAAAAAAATCCTTGTGCAAAGTTCACATCCCTCACCAAACCAACTTCCATTATACCTTTCTGTGACCACCACAGGTTGACTCATCCTGTCTGCCACCAGCAACGCTCTGTATTTATGTGGGCGAGTACAGCAGTCAGCTGTGTTTATTCGTGTGCCAACTGCTGCTAGTGTAAATATACCATCAGGCTGTTTGGAAGTGCCTTCAGTCGAGTTAAACAAGTGCAACCCTGCACCTGATTGCGAACTGCTATTTGGAAGCAAGTGCTACTGATCTCAATGAAATTCGCTTTCAAATAAAGACTTTGAGATTAAACGCTCCATCTCCGTCACCCCATTTATCTTAAACATTTATTTTGAATACTTACTCTCAAATGTGCTCACAGGTCCCCAACCTTTTTGGACCCATGGGCACTTTGAGAAACTGCTGTGGGCACCACCACAAAATGGCTAGTCACATGATGGAGGATGTGGCTAGTCACATGATGGCTGCTGTGGGGGCCTGGCTAGTCAGCGGGGCGAGAACTAGTGAGGCTAGAGGTTGAGAGGGAGGAGGAAATAGCAAGGCTAAAGCCCAGGAGAGAAGGGGGAACAGGAAAGCAAAGGGGTAGAGGAAGAGCAAGGCTAGAGGGAGAGACATGGAGATATTGAGGTGAGGGGATAGAAATAGCAAAGCTAGAAAAGCAGAGAAAGAAGACTACTCAAACATTTTCCAAGGTTTTTATTTAAAAACATTTTTCTTCCTTCACCCCCCCCCCCCCAACCATTACATAATATGCAAACAAACCTGAAACACTCAATGATACTTCATGCATCTGATTAAGTGGGCTATAGTCCACAAAAGCTAATGCCAGCATAAATTTGTTCGTCTTTAAGGTGCCACAAGGCTCTTTGAAGTTATTATTTTTTGTGTGTCTTCAAATATGTAAATTGACATTCAGTGAAAACACACACGCGCGTGCACACAGAGAGAGAGAGAGAGAGAGAGAGAGAGAGAGAGATTTTGGATATTAAATACATTTCATATTTTAAAAATACAGGGTTTTCTGTGTTTTTGATATCCAGGAACTGCAAAGAAACAAATATTCCTGCATGATGTGATATTTATGTTAGTAAGAAGTGGTGTTCTTGCATTACTTAGAGAAAGAAGTGTTCCTTTTTCAAGTGAGGAAGGCTGTAATCCTATGCACACTTACCTGAGAGTAAGTGTGCATACTCTGCTTACTTTTGAGTTGACATGCCTAAGATTGCATTGCACTCCTGGTGCATTGAAGTGCTACCCTCTGCAAAATGTGCATTTGTCTCTCAGTGGCTTCCTTCCTGCTGCCTGTGGGTATTTTTACATGCTCTGTTCAGGAATAATCTAAGGCTAAAGTTTACTGGAGGTGGATGTACACGTCAAGATGGGACTGAGCCTTCAATGTCCCCGTGGCAGTGTGTGCCACATTCTGCAATCTGCCCTTTTTTTGATTACAAATGTGGCGGAGGTAATGATTGGTTTTGGTGTAAAGGGCATAAAATTATATAACTAACGGTTACTTCATTTTGTGGGCCTGTATAATCTAAATTGCTCTCAATTTCTCACTATTTATAGATCTTATTTCCATAAATGCAATGGCTGTCATTTTGTGCAAAAGAAACACATGCACGTATTCAAGGAGAAATCCTTGAAGTCAGGTATGTATTGTGCCCTGGTTGAAATGGCCATTTTCAAGGTCAGCTACACAGTCACTGTTAATTTATAGAGTCATTATGGAATTGCCTTTCTGAAAGACAAGATTAATTTCTATTTTAACTCTAGCCAGAACTTTCAACATCACTTTCCCCCGTCTTTGTGTTTAATTTCTAAAACGAGAGGTGCCATAGCTATGGATGACATGGAAACATTTACCCTTGAATCTCAGATAAATGGAGGCTGTTGTGCTTATTTGGAGATGAGAAGAATACATTCTTGCTATGCACTTGCCTTTACTTCTAGCTACAGGCCTATTAAGTCTGATGGATGAGGTAGGAAAGAGTTAGGATGGCCACTTGAGGGTTGCCAACAAAGAGGAAATGCATCACCAGAAGAGAGAACAAAAGGGGATATTGGTTTGCATAAAATTTGCATGTGCTGATTTATATGTATAGATGCAAATTTAGAAGTTGTTATTATAATTTAGATAGAAGTCCAGTGCATCTCACCATCGTGTGGAAGACTGTGACCAGGTAACCTGATTGTCTGCCTTTTCAGTCTGTTGTCCAGGTGCTGGTTATTGATGGGCAACTTCAAGGCCCGTTAAGATTGTCCCTTCTGATGATTCTTTAAATTGGACTTGGACTGGGCAGCCCTTCAAACAGAACTATTCTCTGTAAAAGAGGACATATGGCCACCCTTGAAGTGTTCCTGTCCTTTTCCCAGCATCACTTCCTATCTGTTGGAAAATTGCCATCAATGGAGCAAGAGCTGAGTTGTCTTGTCAATTGAGGTTTGTATCCAATCCTCTCCATCCACCAGTGGAACAGCAACTACTGGTGGAACAGATTCCTCCTCCCCGTACAGCCTCCTGCATCCCCCCCAGATCTGTTCCAGTGGATTAGGTGACCATCCAGAACAGATTTAGAGTGGGCCCTGGGGGGACAAGAGAGCAAGAGGAATTCCCATTGTGCAAGCAGAAGTCCTCCTGCATGATGTTGTATGGAGCCCTGAGGCCTGCTTTTCCAAACCTGCCTCTTTTTCCCAAACTGAAAGGAACTCAAGAAAGGGCCACTTCACAGTGGATGAAGAATTAGGAACTTTATCCTCATTCTGGAGCTCTGTCCAATTATAATACAAAATCAGATCAAATTCATAAACACACTGTTGAAAAAAGGGTGTGGAATAAGAGGCTACACTCTGTACAAGAACCCCCTGAAAACAGGATAGAATTGGGGAACCACCAAACAATTGGTGGGCAGGGCGAAGGGAGTGGAGCAAGGGAAAGGGAGTGTCATCATCTGGAGAATGTCAGAGAGCCAGCTTCCAGTTCTGAGCCTGGGGTTCCCCATCTCCCTCCTCTGTACATTACCTCTATCTCTGGTGTCTGCTGAAAGTGCTGCACAACGACACAGATCTTCTGTGCAACATATGGAATCAGATAGGTAACCTGGTGCCTCCCAATTGTTTTAAATTATTGGCATTATTATTAGCATTGTTGTGAAATGTGTAAAGAAATTTATTTTATGAGGCATTTAATAAATGTAACAAACAGGTCCAATAACCACTTACCATTGCTGGCTGGAGCTGATGGGAGTTAGTGTAAACAATTTGCAGGGCACCAGGTAGCCTACCGCCGTTTTAAACGTTACATAGAATCATAGAATAGTAGAGTTGGAAGGGGCCTATAAGGCCATCGAGTCCAACCCCCTGCTTAATGCAGGAATCCACCTTAAAGCATACCTGACAGATGGCTCTCCAGCTGCCTCTTAAAAGTGTGGGAGAGCCCACGACCTCCCTAGGTCATTGGTTCCATAGTCATACTGCTGTAACAGGAAGTTTTTCCTGATGTCCAGCTGAAATCTGGCTTCCTGTAACTTGAGCCCATTATTCTGCGTCGTGCAATCTGGAGTGCCAACATAAGTAGGGCTTCTTGGGCCCTTTCACGTGGCTGGTGTAGCACTTAAATGCAACCTGAGAAGAAAGGGTCTGAATGCTATGAACACAGTCGTGGTATCCGTTGTGTTTGTTGCATTTACAAAGAACATACCAATAAACTGTGTGTTTGGTTTTTTCAAGAACGTATGTGCTGCCCTCTTCCCCTATGTTTCCAGTGTGGATTATTATGCAACAACAACAAATACAAAACTAATAAATCGTAGCATAAAGGCAGCATTACACCATATGCACTTAGGCAGTGTAATCCCAAAGTCATTTTCATTCCTCTCATATACTTAAGAACTATTAGATATATAGCTAAAGCTTATTATACACAAGTCAGCAAACAATGATGCTTAGCTAACAGGATGGCTCATGAAAGCAACGCAGAAACCTTTCGGCTTTTCTTTACCTCATAACATTTGGAACCAATTGTTTTTGTTTCTATTTACTAACCAACTTTGTATGTGTGGAAATTACCTCCAGGTTGCAGTGCATTTGGTCCAAGCTTTGTGTTGAAAGAAAACCCTTTAAAAAAAATAAAAAGTACAGATAAAAATAGTGTACCTTTCGACCTCTCAACCATGATTCAAGCTCCAGAAGTCATGTGATATCATCAAGCTGCTTCAACCTATAATTCTGTTTTCCTTCACTGATGGCCAAGAAGCTGCATTGTTTTAGTGCTGTACTTGTAGTAGCTAAGTATGTATGAGAACCGGTGTGGTGCTGGCCTTGAACATGAAAGCAACTCTTCCAATCAGTGCCAGCTCTGGGTTTGTTTTGGGAGGTGTGACACTTTCAGTGGGCCCTCCTCTTTCAGTCCCACCTCCTCCAGCAACTGCTGCTCCACCTCCTCCATTTCCCTACCTCTGTCATTCACTTGCTCATGCCCTCTGGGCCAGAGAGAGTGGCAGTTGAGGAAGTGGACAGCAGGAGGAGGAGGAGCCCGTGGTAACTTTTGACAGTGAGCTCCCAGTTAGGGCATGGCCCTCAACAGGTGCCCAGCAATGCAGGCCTTCTAACAGGAGCAGAATTCAAATTCCTGCTTGATTATGAAGCTCACTGGGTGGTTTTGGGGGAAATAATTCTCTTCACCCTTGCTCCGGCCCAGGCAACAGTGAGGAGGAGTTGTCACTGCCTCCTTGCTCCCTGGCTCTCTGCCTGTCAAGCAAGCAGATGGGAGCAACGCAGAGAAAGATTTGTGTGAATTTGGCCTCCATTGTAATTTCCAAGCCAGTGAATGTAATACTTCATAGTATCAATAAACAGCTGTGTTAGTGCAAATATGTTTATTCTTCATAAAAATCAGCAGTGTCAGCTGCAGGTTGTTGAGGGCCCTTGGGAAGACACCCTTTCCTCAGTGAGTCTACCTTCTCATCGCCATTATTACCAGCTGCTGATGCTCCTCATCCTCTTTCTCCTCCTTGCTCCATTGGATTTAACTTTCAAGTATATCAAGATTACAGCCTCAGTGGAATGAGGGCTGAATTTTATGCAAAATAAAACAAGGTCATTGAAAAACAAGTACCATTGAACTCAATGGGTCTTAGACTAATTCATCCTATTGATTTTAGTGGGTCTTCTTTAAACGTAACTAAGTCTGGATCCATCCATGATTTTTTCAGGATTGCAGTACTGTGCCCCTCACGCCTCTTCCACCCCATACCTTTTACTTAAATAATGCAATCATTGTATTACCATCATCACTATGTGCCATAGTCTAAAGTTGCATAGATAAAGTCCTTAAAACAAAATATAGAATTCTGAGATTAGGCTGTGTCAAGAATAAAAATTCACTTTGGTTGTAAGGCAACTGTTTTATTGAGAGTAATGCAGCTGCATGGAGCGGGTCCTACAGACAAAGAACTTCTCTCCTGGCATCTTAACCAATTTAACAGTTGGTAAAATTCTGAAGCAAAACACAGACAGATCAAAGAAAGCTTCTTCATTATACCTTATCAACAGGTGGCCCATAACACTTCTAACAATGTCAGATTGACCTGGATGGTCAGTTCTTCTTATCAAGCTGCTTATTTGCCTCATCCTATATCAAAAGGTCTTGACCGTTATAAATTCAGATTAAGCATTTCTTTCCAATTTAGCAGTTTCAGCATTACTTCACATTCAGGCACATACATCATCATTGTGCAGCTATTCCATCTTTACTTCCATAATGGATTTTTTGCAGTAAGAATAAAGATAGAAGAGATGGTGGGAAAACACAGCAGGGTTATGGATGAAAGATGATGATGTCTGGACTTCTCGTAAAATTCTGAATCAGGCAGGCTGATGGCGCAATAAAAGCCTTCTCTGGAAGCATCTTTAGACATTTAAACTAGGGCTGTGCTGAAAATTTCTCCCACATTTATTTTGACCATTCTCATTCAATTTGATAGAAAAGAAATTGATTTCGAAAAGGAATTCATAGGAGAAGAAAATTTCAGAGAAATTCTCATGGGTTGGGCTTGGGGTTCTTGTGCTTACTTTACTGATGTGGTGGCTGAGGAGTGTGCACAAGTGTCCTGTTTTTCATTGCATTATCATCTCTCCAACAGCCTGTAGCTTCCTCAGCTTCCTGCACTTAAATTAATTTGATATGGTGGCCACCTTCCCTCTGTTCCCCCCAATGGTCCAAAGCGACATTGTGGAGGATGTATAATGGGGGCCAGGCTACCAATACAGTTGCTGTTACCACTCTCCCTCCCCTCCCCAAAGAACTCCCCCCCCCAAAAAAAAACCCTTAGGAAAGGAGAACAGTGTGCTACAACCCCAGTCAATGTTGACCCCTACCTGTGAGAACCAAATAGGATGGAGAAATTTTAGAGGCAGCTCTAAATTATAGACAACAGTAAATGCAGGTATAGTCAGCCTGAATCTTTGGCCACTGCTTTGAGCTGGTGGCCAATCGTTTCCCGCCAACATGCTTTTGAAACTCATTACTGGGCATGCCTGTTACTGGGCACTCACAGATTTTCGCGGGTCCCTCTCACGTCATCGGCTGCCTCCCGCGTGCCTCCCACCCCTTCTAGCCCCCTTTGTGCCACAAAAACACTCCAGTAAGTCTGACTGGTTTTTAAAGATGGAAATTGCCACTATCTCCTGCTGTTTGCAAGAGAAGCAGCACGATCAAAACAGCCCACTGAATGGGCCTCATGCACATTGTTTACTTCCTCTTTCAAAAGAGGAAGTAATAAGGGACAAACATGCGGGCAGATTAGCAACAGTAAGCAAACACGATTTTTCCCCATGTGACTGTGGGCACATTTTGCAAGTCTAGCTGCCGGTAAGAAAATGTGTCAATTAAAAATAAAATTGGGAGAGGTAGGACACTAAGAAAGGTGGCCCGGGGCCCATTGGTGCCCTTGGCCACCATGCTACCTATTCTTGTTGTAGGGTATAAAAGTAACCACAACAAATGTTCATAAAATGCACAAATATTTTAAAGCATTATTCCAGTGCTCACCAACCACGAGGAGTAGCAGTACAGCTCACAGGTTTGGGGCAGCAGGGTGCTCAGTTACTCACACGCCCTTAACTAAAGTGGTTGGTCTCCTCCCCTGAAGAGCAGTATGGGCTATTAAATGGGCACAGAAGTGACCCTTTAGTTAAGGTGAGTTGCCAAACAAAAAAACAAAACAAAAAACCTTCCGCAATTCAAAACTTCATTATTCTGCTCCTTATAAAAATGACAACTGCAGAGCTCATAACTTGAAACCTGGCATCCATAACCTGAAGAGGCCTACAAATACACAAAATTTCAAACTGATCCAGTGCAAAGTGCCACAGATACAGCAAGTTAAAAAGTGATGAGAATTGTCACAATTGTACTTTTTATATTTTATATTCCATTGGTTTGGTGAAATTCTGAGCAGCAGTTTAAAAACTTATTAAGGTTTTTCTGCTCCATGAAAGCCAATGGCAGCAACTGCTGGCAAAGTTATGTTGGGTGTGCTCAGTTTCACTCTGAAGCTAGAATGCTGCCAGTACTCCAGGGTTATGAATGCCACTGTTCCTGTTGGTATTCTGACGGGGGTGGGTAGCAGGGAACTGTCAGCTGAGATAAGAGTGGGGTAATTTTGAAAACTGTGGTAATCATTCTCCTTGATTGACTGTTCACTGATGAAGGGTGCCTCTACAAGAACGATTTAAAGCTCTTTCAAGTCGCATTAAAAAAATTACCTTTACAAGAGCGGAGCGCAAATTGGGGGTTGAGGCGCTTTATCTGTCCGATTATGCGCATTATCGAATGCGAGTTAAATAGCGAGTTTTAATTCTCCGTGGCAGGTAAAGCACATTATGACCATGTAAACAAGCGATTCTCCGCATTTCAGCCACTTTAAAGCGCGTTTCATACTGCCGGTTATGCGCTTCACTGCATGTCGTTTATAGGATTAGGCGTAAACGCGATTGTGAGAAGATGCGCATAATCGGACAACCAGGCGTCAAACCGAATTCTTGTAGAGGGGACCAAAGAGAGGGAAGAAAAGGAAAGAGCTATGCTGAAGTCCTGGGCAGGCTAACTCAAGACAGAAGCTATTCTAAACAAATAGGAACATATCTATTCATTTGTATATATCTATCCAGTTAATGACTGGTTGCGTTTTGTTTTAGTTTTTTTCCCAGAACACTGTAATAATTTCCCTTTTTAAAAACCAAGGAAATTCAGTGATTTTTTTAAAAAAAAAATCCTCGTGGTTTAAGGTAAGGTTATCTCGTGTTGCCACAAAGCTCCACAAAGCCAGGAAATTTGAAGCTTAGGCTGATGCCTAACTAACATGCCCCATGTTCTGTAATGATATTATGCAATGTTACAAATTGTGCTTGCTTATAAGCAACAAACTGGCCTGTATCAACTCACAGGAGGATTCTTCTTGCAATACAGTGAGCTGCTTCATAAAGCAACTCAGGCCCAGGATAACATGGGACAAGCATCTTTGCTAGTCCCAGGACCTCCATCCTCGTCAGCTGAAAGAACAAGCAGAAGTATGAGTGAATGGAGGGTAAGTTGTAAACAAGCACAAATTCTGACATTGCATAACATCATTATTGATCATAAGTGGGTATTATTATTATTTATTACATTTATATACTGCCTCATAGCCGAAGCTCTCTGGGCGGTTTACAAAAATTAAAACTTCGGACATTAAAATTCGATATACAAAATTTAAAACCATAAAACTATAAAAACAGACAACATATGTTAAGGCATCAGCTTAAACTTCTAATTTCCTGTCTTTGTGGAGTTTGAGCAAACCTGAGATAGTGTGTGTGTGTGTGTGTGTGAGAGAGAGAGAGAGAGAGAGAGAGAGAATTTTGTTTTCACAACAACCTTATAAGGTAGGTTAGGTTAAGATAGTGGTCTGGGCAAGGGCATCAATGTGTTTTATAGCTAAATGTGAATTTGGACCTTTGTCTCCTGCATTCAGAACCCCCCATTTTGTTCACTCCACAACATAACTACTTCAGCTGAGAGGAAATAATGGGTGAAAACACTGTATCTCAATTTAGAACACAAGTAAAGCAGAGATGGGAAATATTTCACCATAAACCCAAAGCATGAGGGATTTTTATGTTGTGTTATGAATGGAACTGTAAACAACATGTGATATAATTTTTCATGCTAGTAAGAAGAACTATAGTTTTTCAAGAGTACAAATTGAAGTACCATGAAAGTGTTATCCAATCAGCACTAAAGTGTTTTTTTTCTTTGCTGCTGCCGAACTGCAACAAAAATGGATAAGCATGGTACTTCTTTTCCTGCTGTTTAGAATCACATCCCCTATACAGCTTAAATATTTGTCTAACAAGTTCAATTCTAATTCGGCCTCTGATTGTGTTCCACTCTGCACCTTGCCTAGCACAGACCCCTAACCTTACTTCAAAGGGGATTCTTTCTTTCTTTCTGTGTGTGTGTGTGTGAGAGAGAGAGAGAAAGAGAGAAAGGGGGGAGGCAGGCAGGCAGGCAGAGAAAGGGAGAAAAACGGGGTGGGGTGGGGAGAGAAAATTGTTGAGCTTTGATGAGTGAAATAAACATGGTTAAGCAAAGAAATGAGTTTTTAACTCAAGGTGCTTTGAAGTACTTTGAATAGTCCATTAAAATGCTAAATGTGGAAGGGGGTGGAGGGAAACTAAGTATCTCCTATGTATTTATTTATTTAAAATATTTATATGCTGCTTTTCTATATATCCAGAATGATTCACAGTACTACCCATAGCAAAAAGAAAAATAATTACTAACACTTAACAAAACAAAACCAGCAGCAGGAGAGGCTAAAAACCATATAAAATTATTTAAGACAGCAAAAAGCAAACACTAAAACAATACAATAAACAGCCACCAACACCCACTAAAAGCTTTGAAAAATAAAAAGCTCTTTACCTGATATCCGATGCTGGTTGAATCTGGTTGGATAGGCATTCCATAATCAGGGAGCCATCCATGGAAACTTCCTGGGTTGGGTTGGATCCTGAGAACCATGAAGGAAACTTGCAGAAAGGATTTTCCTGCCCCCTTCTGATCCCGCTGAAAAAATTCTCTGGAGACCTGGAAGACCACTGAGCGTGGGCTTTGGTGCGACAGGGGAATCCCCCAAAATCAGATGGGGAAACCATACATGAGCTTTGTACTTGCATGGTGCCTCCATCCAATTCTGGTAAATCCCCACCTCCCCCAGCCACATACATACCATTCCACCCAAGCTCAGGATTGGCTTTATAGCAGGTATAGTGAGAAAGAAGAGACCAGAAATTCACCTTCCATGAGCTTCCTACTGCTCATGGTCCTCATGATCCAGCTTTCTCTCTCCAGTCAACACTTTCATCACCCCCTGACTACTTGTGCCAGCTTGATGGTGATAAGTTTTCAACCAAGTTCTTTCAACAGTATAACAACTACATTGCAATGGAATAACCTAGGGCTGCAATCCTAATGTATACTTAGAGGGTTCAATGTGCTGCTGCTATTATTATTATTATTATTGTTGTTGTTGTTGTTGTTGTTGTTGTTATTATTATTGTTATTGTTATTATTGTTATTATCGTTAATCTCTTTCTCGTTCGTGGCAGTTTTTCTAGACGGACATGATGGGCTTTGCCAAGTCATTTCCTGATGATTGAGCATGTTTTAATTATGACTGCTTTCTGGATGTTGGTGTGGATGTATTCTGGTAGGCCCAGTTGCTGGAGGTTTTCTGTATATATTTTTTGATATGATGCCAGTGACTGAGGTGACTAATGGAATTATGGCAACATTTTCCTGTTGCCATAATTCCTTGACTTCCATGGCCAGTGGTGTATATTTTTCTCTCTTCTTCCTTTTCAACAACATTTTTGTCATTCAGTATTGCTATGTTGATGAGGTATGTGCATTTTTCTTTTTTGTCTACGACCATTATGTCTGGTCGGTTGCAAGGTATTGTCTTGTCCGTATGAATTGTTCTGTCCCAGTATATTTTATGATCTGCATTTTCCAGGATTGTTTTGGGTGAATATGTATAGTATGGTGTAGGTTGTTTGATCAGGTTGAATTTGATGGTCAGTTGTTGGTGAATTATTTTGCAGCTGTATTGTGCCAGTCTGTATAGTCCATTCCTGCCAGAATTTTACATCCTCCTGTTATATGGTCTATTGTTTCTTGGAACTGATGGCATTTCCTGCATAGGTCTGTTGTTACACTGTTATCTTTTATGATGTATTTTTGGTAGTTCTTGGTTGCTATAACTTAATCCTGTATAGCTATTTGGAATCCTTAGGTTTCTGGAAATAGCTCACCCTTCCTGAGCAATTCGTATGATTGTTCTCTGTTTATTTGTGGGTTCTGTATTATGTTGTAGTGCTTCCCATAGGGTGCTTTTTGTGCCCATTTTTCTTTTTTCTCTGTGAATGAAAGTGGCTGTGTTTGATCTTCGTTTTGTAGTGCTAGGTTGAGTGGGGTGTAGCTTTTATCTGCTTTTACTATGGCTTTATGAATGGGGGTGTTTTTGGTGTAGAAGAATTTTCTGAGTGATTTTATCTGTTTAGCGTGAATTCTGTTAATGTCCAGCAGACCTCTTCCTTTTTCTTTCCTGCTGATTGTTATTCTTTCAATGCATGAGTTGGGATGGAGCATGCAGTGTTTTGTGAGTTTAGTGCAATTGAGTCCGTTTATTTCTTCAGGCAGTGTGTGACCAGTGTATGATTCCGAATGAATATGTGAGGATGGGTATTGCGTAGGTGTTGATGGCTTTGAAAATGTTTTTCGAGTTGAGTTAGATTTTAGGATTTGTGATAGGCGAGTTTTATATTGCATTCTTAGTTGAGTTTTTACTGTGGAGTGATTGTTTTTTGTGTTTTGTTGGAATCCTAGGTATTTGTATGTTTTATTTTCTTCCATGTTATCTAATATTTAGTTATTTAGTGTTCTGATGTTGCTTCTTCTTTCCATTTTCCTCTTTCTATGTGTAGCATTTTGCATTTTCCTATCCCAAATTCCATTTTCATGTCTGTCATCAGTTCTTCACTGATTTGCAGGAGGCCTTTTATTTGTGTTGAAGTTGAAGCATTTATTATTATTATTATTATTATTATTATTATTATTATGCACCTAAAATCCCTAACTTTGTCCACATATTAAAAGACTAGACAGAAAGAAGGAATTGGGAGGCAACAGGCGAGCAAGCATTGGAACAGCAATGGATGGGGCTAAGTCGGTCTCATCCTTGCCATAATGCTCTTCCTTGGAAACAGGAAGTGGCCCTTGTTCCCCTGGCCAGTGGCAGAGGCCAGAGTGTGCCTCTCTTCAGCTCTGTAGTCCCAGGGCAACTCATTATTAGGTAAGACTCAAGTACAGCACTGCAGTGTCTGAGCCTTACACCCTTATACTAAGCATTTATACAAATGCATATAAAATAAGTGAAATTCCGTGTCAACGTCACTGCAGGGCTAGAGTAACACGATGTTTTGTAACATAGTGCTGGTGCAGCATGTCACACTTCCTACAATGAATCTGCTAGTGCAACAAGTATTTAGGATCAGACCACAGGTATCCTCCACAATATTTCATATCAAATATCTACACTTAAAGATGGTTAGTGCCACATAAATTGATGAAATGTAACTGATTAGGTGCACAAACAACAGATAAAGTTAGTCAGCCTATTTGATACCTTGCATAAGTACTTTAGATCTTTAAGATTCAATGTACTACATTTGACTTCATCTCAGTATATTTTCATGTCTGGCTCTCACCTAGGTTTTCACTACCAAAGAATCTAAAGCATAATCAAGTGTAATTTTTCATGTGATGATTTAGGACTCTTTTTTTTATTGGACATCAAATATAAGATGGGCATTTTATGAATAGTTGTTCATTACAGTACAACTGTACCTTAAAGGCCCACTGAACACATGGGGCTTATTTGTGCTGATAGAGAATCTTCCTGATGTGGACCTCAATGCAATTTTATTTATTTATTTATTTATTTATTTATTTATTTTTATTCCATTTATATACCACCCCTTAGCCCAAGCTCTCTGGGCAGTTTATAAAAATTTTAAAAAACATTGAACATTAAAAACACGGATATACAAAATTTTAAACCATAAAGCATAAAAACAAGCTATAATTACAATATCCTTTTAAGATTATATAATGAAATATTATTGACCAGATCCAATGGTTTTCTGAGGATGTAAGGGGTTTCAGTAACCTAAACACATATTGGATTGGGCTACATGCAAAGTATTTTTGTATTGCCTCCTTGAAGGTTATTTCAGTCAGACATTATTTTGAAGCATTAGACTGGGAGGCTATTTGGCAAAGGAATTCTTAGAAGCATCAGAAAATGTTGACAGGAGTTGCTTTGGTCGCAACCTCTAATTTTGCCAAGAGAAACAATATTGGTGAAAACAGTGTAATTTCTCTCTCTTATTCTGAGTAATCTTTGAAGCATCTGCTCCATCATTTGCCTTGGATGCAGGCCACTTTACTGAAAAATGAAGTTAATACTCTCTTCCATTACCACTCATGTTTTGAAACAGTTTAGCAGACTTGCTGCCCATTTACCCATTTTGTATTTGTTTGAGGAAGCATATCACTATTGCAATAGTGACATTATGCAGTGCAAACCTAGAGGATAGTCCAAATGAAATTAAGCTAAGTGGACTTCAATTTGATTTCATTGGGAAAGTTAAATAGTGTAGCTGTTGGATAGCTCCTTTAAAATTTGCACTTCTCTGAATTTTGCTATGGAGTTCTCCAATAAAAAATGCATACAAAAATATTAATATTAAAGGAAAGTGCACACAAAATGCATATATTCTTGAAAATAATGTTAAAAGAAGCATTGTATTAAGGAAAATGCTTTCAAAAAGTATATATGACAAAATTACATTAAAATCCCTCTATTATGAGCATTGCACATAAAACAGGTGTACAAATATTCATTTTTTTGTACAAAAAATCAGCTCAAAGTTCATGAAGAACCAAATTTAAGTTTGGAAAAATTAGAAACCAAAATTGAGAAATTCGTCCATCCCTACTAAACATACTATGCAACCTCTTTCATTTTAAAATATTTGAAACCACAGAGTGACAGGAATCTAAGAAGTTACAATATTATCCATTTTGGACTGCACGTTTTTTTATTCTTGTTATTTATAATCTTTTTACTCATAATCTGCCTGACCCCGTAAAAAGACCAGAGAGATTTGAAGCCTAGAAAAGTCTGCATTGCATCAATCCATCCAATGCTTGAATGACAATTACTAATTATTAAATATTATTAAGGTTCTCTTTCTGGAGTCATATATATATAATCTTAAATTTATGGAATTAAGCAGATTCAAAGTTCAATATAAGAACTTGACACTCAAAACTCAAAAGATTTGGATGGGTGGGAAATTAGCGTTATTTTTCAGGGGGAAAAGTGTTTTACCAAAGAACATCTTTCTTCTAAGGCAGGCATGAGGACCTCTTTGACCCCAAAGACTGAATTCAGTTTTAGAGAAGCTCTTGGGAAACTGCATTCCAGTGGCGAGCAGGGCCAAAGGCAAAGGGGTCAAAATACAAAGATGTACCCATATGTTGTAGCTTAAAACTCTTACTGCAAGTCATTAAGTCATAGGAGAGGTATTTCAACTTTTTAGAATGGAGAAAAGGACTACACAAAAGCTAAGAAACCACGATTGGTGGTTGGCAGAAAGGGGTGGGGCCAAGGAAATGGGGGAGCCCAGTCAAGATGTATTATGTTGTTGATTTCAACCTGCGCATGCCTAGAAGTTATCCTTCAGAAATATGTAATTATTACATTCCTTCATACTTTAAAGAAGGGGTTATCAAAGGAGTGAATGTCATGGAATAGATTTGGCAGACAGGGCACCTGAGGCACTGGGAAAGACACAACGGGATGCCATTCTGTGCAACCACAGTGGTGGCATTTGTACGATCCTTGCAGTCATGAGCAGAGACTCATTTTTAAACATTCTTTTTAAACCCCACAAATCCTACAGTGGGGCACACTTTGTATGACTGTAAGCACATTTGCTGATATTGAACATGTCTGTTTCACACATTTTATTTCATTTTTTAAGAAGTGTGTATGTCCTGCATGTATGTATTTGGAGGTTAAAATATTGTGTTTTGTGTGGAGAAAGGAAAGACTCAGAAAGAAGGCGTTGATAATCTACTCATGGAAAAGTGCATTGCTGGAAGAATTATAAGAGATGGGGAGACGTGCGCTGCTTGTCATGGGGGATGGCCGAGACTTGTGATAAGCAAAAATGTCCCACTCTGTGTGTAACTTCAGTTACTACATCACTCTGGTGACATATCTAGGGGACTATAATCATACAAGTAGGGGGTGGGAACTTTGGTGATGGTATGTGTCATGGATTTGGGTCTCACGGAGACTACAAGGGTCCCATCATGGGTCTTACTTCTATCTGTTCTTGTGGCTATGTTCTTAGAATAGGAGGAGGCAACATGGTGCCCCTGGGCTCCAGTGTGCCCCCAGACACCTTCCTTGGTGCCCATTCCTCCCAATTTTTATTTAAAATATTGCATATTTTATTTCTGGCATCTACACTATGCTTTATAGTGGTATTGAATTGCAGTGACAATTGTTGGGGCACAATCCACATTCCATATACCACTTTCATAGTGTTAGATCCTGCTTTTTATTCCACATTTGTAATGAATTGATGCAAGGTGTAAATCTGGCTCTGGAGTTGATTCAAAGTGAACTGGGAGCCTTTAGCTGCAGCTGTCTTGATTTCTCACTAATGCCTCTGTGCAAGTTTCTCGTCCTTTGTGACTAGCCATGACCACCCATTGCAACTGCTTTATGGTTGTGCCCAGGACAGTTTCTCAAATTTCCAAATGTGTCCACAGGCCCCAAAAGTTGCCTACCCGTCTTAAAGTGATGTTCTGTGAGCAGGAAAGTCAGGGTTTTGGTCTTGCTGCCTCTTTCTTTTTCCATCTGAACTTATTGTTGCTGCCAAGTCAGGTAGGCTTATTGTTGCCTTCTGAGCAGTGATTTATGGATTTTTCTTCTGCATGGAAAAATTGTTCTTGCTATGGAACTTGAAACCTTTTCTGGTACATCTCTGAGTTTTCCAAACAGGCATCCTTTTAATTTTTGTAAACCGCCCAGAGAGCTTTGGCTATGGCGTGGTATATAAATGTAACAAATCATCGTCATCATCATCATCATCAATATTAATAATAACAATAATTGCAGCATCATGTGTAGGAGAAAGTTCTGTGGGTTATTTCTAGCTGCCAGGTTGTGTGTGAAAGGGATGTGTACACTGGGTTGGATGATAACATGTGATTGTTTGACCATTGCTGTTGATTGGCAGCTGAAATGCATGGCTAATATGGAAGTGTTGTCAATGTCAGAGACACTGTGGGAGTATCTTGCTATGATAACTTTTGTTTATACAGTTATTGTGGACTCTGCTGCTGGTTAAGCATTGTATCACAACTTTATTATGTTGTCATTAACCTGTCATAGTAGCTGCCTTCTGTACTAGGACCATAGTCTCACTCTGCCTGAGATCTCCTTTACTTCTTCTACAAGGAGAGACACAGTGCATGAAAGGTTCTGTGATATAAACATACAGATCTGTGACATCTAATTGTGTGTGGTTTCAGACATTAAAGATCTCTATGAGTTAAGTCTCTGGAGACACATTGATGTATAGAGTAATAACATGTGACCCAGCACATTCATGGATGAAGCGACAGTGAATTGGAAGCAATTGTGACAGCTAAAATATGCACTGCTGTGGTAGCAGAAATTACTGCCAAGAATCTGTGGTTGTATCTGCACTGGAAGCACTAGGTCACATTACATTCTTCACATGAATGTGTCCACAGGGATAATAGGTGAACATGCATATGATAAACATTTCAATTTCTCTTTCAGACAGTCCAATGTCTCAGCCATGTTTTGACACCAGAGGCAGAAAATCCGAATGACAACCCCCAGTTAGTAAAAACATAGCTAAAACTAAGTTAATTTTAAGTGTCAAATTGAACTTAAATAGGCATAACTGCAGCTGGATTGTGCCCATAATATTCATCTAAAAAAGGACAACATGATTTCCAATAGTGGTGCCCAAGTTTTACTACTTGGTCTATCTCATTTTGCCCAGTGGCAGGGCAGGCCTGGTTGTTGCAAACTGTGTTAATTGTCTGTAGAAAGATGTGCGTCACAGCATGCCCTCAACTTGCTTCTCAGGTGCTCCTTACTCACTTAAGCTAAAGCTGTCAAATTTGTGCAGGCGTTTGTTCTTTTGTAAAAAGGAATGCTATCAGGAAGCGACTGACTTACCTGGAGAAAAGAACAACAAAGAGTCTTGTAGCAACTTAAAGACTAACAATGCTTATTATGGCATTAACATTTCATAGACTAGAGTCCACTTCCTCAGATGCAGAAAGAAAAGTTGTGGTGACTGAATAACCAGGTAATGGCAAGAGTGGGAAAGGGGTGCTCCCCTCGCCCCCCTCACGTGCGCAACTGTGTATATTTTAAGAGAGACGGAGACGGAAACTCACTCTCCCCTCACCTGGTTGTTGAGGGTCGTTTAGAGCCAGGCTAGGCGCATGCGCTGGACGGGATGCTAGCCCGCGTCCTGCTCTTGTCCAGGGCTGGAGCTGGTTGGCGGGACAGGCTACTCGCGTGCTCGCAGCCGCCTGACCAAGGAGTCTGCCAGTGCGAGAAAGAGAGAGAGAGAGCGCACGCACACGGATGGGTTGCAAGAATGAAGCCCCGCGTGCCGCCTCCTGCCCCCTTCAAGAGCACAGGAGCAAGCCGGAGGAGCTCGCGCGCTGCGCCCGGGCAAGGTAAAGGACGGCTGGGCGGGAGCAGCGCGCGCCACTTGCAGGCAGACACCTTACAGCTCGCTCTCGGTTTGTTCTCCTGAGGAGACGCTAAGGGCTTTGGACTTCTTCGACGGGGCCCCGCGCGAGAGTTAAGTTTGCGCGTTTCTTGAGTCGCTGAGGGATTCGAAGGAGGGTTGGCGGATGGGCGGTTCTTGCTTGCCCTGAGGCCGGGAAACATAACGACCCAGTCCGAGAGAGAACGAGGCTCTTTCCCCAAGGAAAGAGTTCTGGCGCTTATTTTGTAGGCTGCCCGGGAGCCCTGCGCGGCTGGGAGCAGGGTGCTGGGTTGTTCCAGGCAGCGCGCAAGCCAAAGCGGCATCCTCGGGGAAGCGAGAGGCGCGAGCTGCAGGTTTGCCCTCGTTCGAGGCGGCTGTTTGGCCGCACGTTTGTACGGCGCCGCGCGCGGTCTCGGTATATTTTAGGGTTAGGCACCCTCCCCTCGCCACAAAGTTTTGCTCCAAAGCGAACGGCCAGAGTCCTGCTGTCCTCGTCTTGGCTACACTGGTGACTTTCGTGCCGGAGCAGCTCCTCTGGTGGCCCTGGATAGGTTCAGGCACTAGGCTCCGTCTCTGTCTGAATGTTTTCAAGCTAAATTCCCTCGTGCTTTCCATTTTCCTCTTCTCGGTATCTCCTTGAGACTTCACACCATTTGCTCTTGCAGGCGGGCGTGGACTTCGTCGAGAAGCCTATTTCTCTAAATAGGTCAATGACTTTAGAAACGGTTTGCATAACCATGTTGTGTCTTTGAAAGGTATGAGAATATTTTTTAAAAAAAAGTGGTGTGGGGGAGAGAAATCATTGCTTGGAGGAATGTTGCAGACCTTGATTTTAATGTTGAGGGAGAGAGAAATCTTTTACAGTCTTCTTAGTCTCACTTGACTTCATTGCCTCTTTATTTGTTTAAAGCTCTGTTCTTTCTTGGAAGGGGGAATTTCCTTAGCAAATGAGGAATTAGCCTACTTTAAGGAATCATCCTTGATGATCTAATTACAGACCATAGGTGTGTATGTTCAAGGTCTGAAGCATTGCAGAGTCCAGGTCCTCAAATAAAAATAGGTACACACTGATGGACTGTTGACTGTGGGTTCTGAATACTTTTCACTGCCAAATTCATGAGGCATTATAGTAAATACGATATGACTCTTATTACCAATTGCACTTTTCATTGTAGTAAGGGAGGGAATAATAACTCCACCAAGGAACCAGAGCAAAGTTGCTCAGTGACCCTTGGAAACACACAGCCCACTAGCTCTTTAAAAAAATGAATTCTTCTTGTTGAGTACTATACTTCTGACAAGTAAAAAAAATGCTCTTGAGTATAAAACTGCTCTATGTGGAATTATTCCGTAATATTGCCTTCTAATCTAAAATGCAGTAATTCACAAACGGCTCCAGCAAAAGTTATTTTCCTCTACTCTAGCTGTGTTGTCAAGAAATGTCTGAAGGTTACAGAGGATTTGTAACCTTATAATCAATTCAATAGAGTGGATAGAGGCAGCCAGCCATTTTTTGACAAAAAGTTCAGGATAAATTTAGAAATGTTTATCTATTGCTGAATTGATATGTGCTCTATTTTGGATTCTCTTTGATATCACGAGGTTTATAAATAAGGAAAGAAGAATAAAATAATCTGTTATCAAGAGGATTATATGCAAGGCTAAATTTTACCAATTTATCTGTGAATACCTGTATGTAATTTGATAGTTTAGGTGATTTGGTTTATAAAATTTAATGTTTGGTTAATACGTTTTCCATAAAATGCATATTGGGATGGAGGTCAAATGACACTAGAAAACAGTAGCATTCCTGGGGTGAGTGTTGTGGACTCTGTGGTGAGAAGCTCAAATTATGGGATAAAAGGTATTGCAGTATGCTGTGCCTGGATCCCTGCTTAGAAAAAATCTGCCCAGTAAACAATTGTAACACATGGTCTTCCAGACTCCACTTTAGTTAATTGGTCCAAGATAGAATAGGTGTACATGCTCTCTCCCGTTTAGTTAATAGGACTTCTTCATAGCTGTGAATTAATAAGGAGAGAGGGTCTTTAATATATTGTCACAATCTTCAGCTGGTGTAATTATATAATAGTGGTATGGTTGTTTGTATTTAGTTATAACCATCACATGCACTATGAACAGGGTATCTTATTTTTATTTTTCAAAAACAACAGCAACACATTTCTGTTTCAAAGGACACACAGCCAAGGTAACTAAAAATCTAACCTTGGCAGAAATATTGGAGAACTTAAATGATAAGTCTCTGAATTTAAATAAATCAAAATGAAGTAAACACGCAAATATGCTGATGTTAGGCATTTCATACCAATGATATATGGTCAGGCAAGGATCAGTAATGAGTAATGTAGGCATTTGAGAGGAATGAAGAACTGGGCAAATGGAGTTGAATAAGTGCATTGGTAGCAATAGCTATAAAGGTCAAATAGGGTGTCTGTGACTAGACAAAATCCCAGGTTGAATGATCAGAGAAGAAAATGTCTTGCCTTTAGTGGTGTATTGTATGCATAAATTCTATGGAGCAAATGCTTGTTCCCTACTGCTTCTTCTAGCATTTGTTCTTGGCAGGAAGCAAGCTAATTATATTGCAGTTGAAGGTGCTGCTTTCAACTGTTATTGACCATCCCTGAAAAGACGGATACCTTTGGGACAAGGCTCCCCCAGCAAAATATTCTATACCTGTCATTGGAATAATTTGTAGCAGTTCTTACCAGTATTTCACATGTTAAGATAGTGATACTGTATCTAGTAGTAGTTTTCTAGGTAGCTTATTATTATTTATATAGTACCATCGATGTACATGGAACTTTACAAAGAACAGGGGTGCTTTTAACCCCCTGCTTCATTTATGGAATTTTAACAGGGTTCCAGACCACAGTGACTTCTGCTTGTAACTTTCCTGTGTTTCCCACCACTTCTTCCATCTTTTTTTGTTTCCATAAAAAAAATGGAAATTCTGGAGGAAAAGTTTTAGTAGCTGCACAATACCTTTTGATTGGTAGTGCTAGGAGTCGTCTGTCTGGAAGCACCCCAGGTATGCCTGTTTCCTACCCCAAGGAGCCTGAAATCTGAAATAGATTAAGGAAAACAGCAGAGTAAGGAGAAGGCATGAGTAAGGAGCCGAGTTTGACTATTTCGATTACACATTCTTTGGCTTAGTTATAATTCCCTCTATTTTCCAAGTTCAGGTGTGAGTGCCAATAAGAACACAAGTAGAACCATACTGGATCATAATGCTGATCATTATGTAGAAAAAAACGCCATCACCTATGCACAGGTGGGAGGTATCAGCAGGCTTCAGGGAGCTTTGAGATATGCAGAAGTACAAAACTTAAACAAGAATTAGGGAGCAATCCTCCCCCCCTTAAAACCCCCCAGGAAAAAGCCACCAATGATTGTGCATGCATGCAGCTGCACAGAAGAAACAGGGAATAGGCATAACCATCCTATCATGTAGAGAGGCTTTACTGTTCTGGGCAGTGTCACCCCCTGAGAAGCAGGAGCATTAAAGGGGTAACCAACTCAATGGCTGAATTTGGACGACGCATTAAGCAACTGGGGGAAGGGAAACAATCATCAGTTGTATTGATTATCATGTCGTCTGAATGCTTTAAGGATGTTTTTAGGATGTTTTAGGATTTTTTATGCAGTTTTAATAATATGTGTTATGTTTTAATCAGTTTTATGTATTTTATCATGTTGTTGTTCCCCGCCTCGATCCAGACGGAGAGGCGGGTAAGAAATAAATTGTTGTTATTATTATTATTATTATTATAGTCAACTCAGTGCTGATCCTAATCCACACCACGGTTGATTATTTATTACCATATTGTGTGGGGAGAACCCCCTATATGAACAACTGTAACATTGATTATTACCCCACTATTGCCTATCGTGTTGTCCGAATTCAGCCAATCTGTGATTTCAAATGCTTGTTCCCCACCAACATGCAACATTTTGTTGCAGGGCCTCACTTGTATACAACTAAAGTACCATTGAAGCAAGAGAGTGTGACAAGATTTTCAAATATTTTACTTCATGAATGCAAGTAGAATGTAAGTTTAGTTTTACTATTAGGTATCATGCTTTTATAAGCATTTTATTTCCTTTTAATTCTCAACTGTCCCACTAATTTTGGCATTTTATGTTCATTTGTTTCCCTCCCTTCTCCCCCTCTCCTCATGACTTGAAAGACAAATGTGAAATGGCCAGAGATGTGACTTAAACCAGAGTTCAGGAAAAAAAATGTATCAGAATTTGTCTCTCTAAGTGAAAGTGTTGCATTTCTCACCAGTTCTGTAATCTTTAGGCCAGTGAATAGTTCAAGGATTATATGCTTTTGAAGATTGTAAAATTTTGTAATGCAGTTACACCAGAGTCACTCTAAAATGGGTCTATTTTACTGTGTTGGTGGAGCTCTCCATCTTGGAGAAGTTAGCCAATGCTAGCATGTAATTGGGTACGAAAGGTCAATAAAAGGTTAGCCCTAACATACTCTAGTTAAGTTGCAAAGATCAGGACAGCGTTATTTATTCAGAAGAAAAGAAAGGTGTCACAGTCCCAGCATTGTTTTCATTCCCTTGTACTTGTGTGATACCTTTAAGTTGCATTAATCAACTGGTGGGTTTTCTTTCCTGAATGTTTTAAGTGAATAAATCTGCCATCAGTAAATCTGAAGCCTTTTAGTTCCATATCTAGCTCAAGCTTTCTAGAGAATGTAATCAATTTGCCATTGGTATTTTATTGGTAAAACAGAAGAATACAGTGCACTCACCTTATATCTTGAGTGTGTATACACCAGACTTTTACTCTTGTTAGACATACATAATGAATCATTATGGGTTCAACATCACACAAGTAAGCTTCTTCTCATTTATTTATTTATTGCATTTCTATACTGCCTGATAGCTGGAGCTCTCTGGGTGGTTTACAAAAATTAAAACCACAAAAATCATTCAAAATATAAAACAACAACAGGATAAAAACATAATTTAAAATACAGGATAAAAACACAACCAGGATAAAAAAACTGAGCATCCATTAATACAGATTTAAAATACAAATTTAAACAGCAAGGTTAAAAATCAAACTGAAGAACTGTTAAAATACTGTGAAAATAAAAAGGTCTTCACCTGGTATCTGAAGGACACCAGGCGAACCTCTCTGGGGAGCTCATTCCACAGTCGGGGTGCCACAGCAGTGAAGGTAGCCACCTGCCTCACTTCCTTTGGCAGGGGCTCACGGAGAAGGACTCCCAAGGATGAACTTAGGGTCTGGGCAGGTACATATGGGAGGACGAGTTCCTTCAGATAACCTGGCCCCAAGCTGTTTAGGGCTTTGAATGTTAATACCAGCACTTTGAATCAGACCTGGATTGGCAGCCAGCGAAGCTGGAAAAGGACTGGCGTAATGTGGTCTCATTGGCTAGTCCCCGTTAACAGTCTGGCTGCCCGGATTTGTACAAGTTGAAGTTTCCGGACCGTTTTCAAAGGCAGCCCCATGTATAACGCATTGCAGTAATCTAGACAAGAGGTTATCAGATCGTGGATAACTGTAGCTAGGGGCCTTCCACTTCCTCCCCTCCCCTGTACTCTTCCCCCTAATTTTGGGTGTCCATTCCATTGTCGAATGGACGCTGTTAGATTTCATTGATTAAAATTAAAACCACCTTTCCCAAATACCTGGTGAAATATTCCAGGGAAAATGACCTGCATCTCCTAAACTAGCCTGCTGCTTCTGGTGTGATGTAGGGAACTATCTTACTGGTCAGTGTTGAGATAAGGCTCTTATTTGCCTTCATTTGCTTAATTGTTGTACTCAGGCCTTGGTTCCAGATTGACACTCTGCTCGTGATGTGTTGAAAACAGAAAAATAGATCTGGGTGTCATCAACATTTAATGGTATCCGTCTCCAAACCTTCAACTGTTGTTTCCCTAGTTTTGAATAGACATTATCCAAAATAGTGTAGCCATGTGGCACTCCATAGGTTGAGCCATGAGGCAGAAATATAATCCCCTTATAGGCCCCCTTCCAGCTCAATTATTCTATGATTCCATGATACCATCTACAAGGTACCTGATTACAGCTGAGTGAAATGAATTTAACATTGTGGTATCCATACCAGTTATACAGCCCATGACTGTCTTCTCCAAGATGAGTAGTCCATTTGCAAAAGTGGAATTATCTTATGTGTAAAAACTTGGTTTCACAGTGAAGTTTATTTGGTCAGGTGGGCAACAGAACAACAGACTCCTTTGATAATTAACTAGCCAGCAGGCTGTCCTTACCCCAAAAAAATCTTTTCAGTTTTGATTTTGGAAGAGGACTTTCACTGTTGAACCATTGCCTCATTCCAGTTGAGGCTGCTAAGCTAATGTTCTCATCACAGTGTCAGAATGTGTGAAAGTTTGAAAGAACTGAATAATTTTGTTGTTGTCTGTGAGAGCAGGTAAATATCAGATTGGCTAGGCATATAAATGTATTATTCTTTTCTATCTTGGCTACACTTCAAAATTAAAGTGTATTTGTAATTGAACACAAGTTTTTCTGTGTTTCGTTTTTTAAGGAACAATCAAATCAGATAGACACAACGATTTCTATAGGACCGAGTAAAGCATATGACAAACTCCCATTGAGATCAATGGAAATTAAAAGTGCTTTTGCTGAGTCAATCTCTTTGCAATTAAGAACAGAATAACTTTCCTTGAGGCGTTTAATTTTGCTTGGCTTAGCAGAACCTGGCTCTGTGTCTAAAGTACACCTACTTGGCAGTAGCTAATGGAAGTTTCCTTTAAAAACTATATAGCCCTATATGGCTTGGCACCAGGCTACCTGAAAGGCCACCTTCTCCCATAGGAGCCTGCCCAGTTCTTAAGATTTTCTAGAGAGGCCCTTCTTTCAAGATTGCCACTCTCAGAGATGCATTTGGTGACAACATAAAAGAAGGCTTTCTTAGTGACCACTCCCTGGCTGTGGAACTCCTGGCTGAGGGAGGCTAGATTTGCTCGCTCTCTGCTATTTTTTTGCCAGCAGGCAAAGACTACTTTATTCAATTGGGCCTTTGGTGTGTATGTGAGTCTGTTAGGCAAGGAGCTGTTTACTGTTACTGTTGTGTTTTTAATTGTGTTTAATATATTTGCTTTTAATTGTTTTTATTACCAGTATGTATTATTAGTTATTGTAAGCTGCCATGAGTGCTATTTTTGGTAGAAAGGTGGAGTACAAGCCAAATAAATTAATAAATAGGGAAGCATATACATTCTAATTTCATAATACCTAAGGGAAGGGAGAGTAATGGATTCATAAGGACAAAATCGTTTTGCTATGAGGTATCTACTGTGAGTAAAAAAAGAATAAAACGTGTGATACAATAATGTATGACCACAAACAATTGGGTAATTAAGATTAGGGTTTAGTATTATAAATATGTCATATGCGAAAGCCTTAATGGTTTTACAGAGAATTCCTTTTTCTTATGCTTTTTACATCATGTGCTTGCTTAAGCCATACATAACAATCCCAAAACTAATTAATCAACTCCACTAGCTTTAATTTTTTTATTGTCTGTTTTCCTGTGACATGAACCGTTTTCATCAGAATTGCTGCCATGATTATGCATTCTCAAAAAAGTCACATTTTATTGAACTTTTAGGATGTAGCCCTTAACAGAGTTGTTATACATTCTGTACAGAGCTGTGATTTTTCTTAAGCATCAGCTGAAAAAACGGACCGTGCCTTCTATAAACAACATATTAATTTACATGTTAAAAATGCATTAGAGAACTTGAGCTACTTTGTAGATACAAAACCCATGTAAACCAATCTGAGCACTTCAGTTCCAGCAATTAGCATTATTGTTAATTCAATAACATTGTTATAAAGCTATCAGGATAACTTCTCAAGGTGTTAAGTATTACTTACTTATAATCTGCCATAAATATAGTTGGACTCTTCCATATTTGTTTTCTACTTTATGCACTTAAAGCCAGTGTTCATCCAAGTTGTTTTGGATGTTCTGATGACACAGCTAAAGCATACCAGTTTCTAATGCAAACAGTGAACAATGGTGCAGCCAGCTCAGTCTTCTTTTATTTCTCTCTTCCCCATCTCTGCTGCCATATTAGACTTACACTGTCTAGTGCTTCAGCTTATTTCAGGATTGGCTAGTATGGTCATATATAGGGTTGTATCCAATGTTAGTGTAATTTAAATCCCATTCATTTCAATGGGTCTATTCTAAGTAGGACTAACACCGGATATAACCTGTTAAAGAACTATAGAGTCACATTTTTTAAAAAAAAACGTATTTAATTTAATAATATACAAACCATTACAAATTTTTCATTATATACCAATTTTGACATAATTTCTCCACATCAGACTAAACTTCTTGTTATCAATGATTCCATCATCTCTACAATTATTCATTAAGTATTCTTTAATTTAATCCAATTCATCACACCTGATATAGGAACTTTATAGTAACAAAACAAAAATGGTCAATACAGTTCATTTTGAAATCTTTACGTGTTCTTCATCCAGTACATCACTTTAATGCCTTTAATTAAAACCCAATATTTAATTGCCAAGTAATACTTATTGGTGCATGCACTATCTTTTTTCACAGTTGAGCTACCACTATTTATGCTACCATTAATATATAGTAAATTCATTCAATATCTGGTTCTCATCCAATTCCTTCCAAACAACCAAGTAAAAATATTATGGGATGCAGTGGAAATTCCATTGGTTCCATATTTATGTGGAAATTTGCAAGTGCTGGGTAAATCAACAGATAGAAGTCTGGTGTGTTCATACATTACCGAAAGCAAAATGAAAAATTTTGCTTTCCCCCATCTTCCTTAATAGAGGGCAATCTTGTAGTGTGAATAAGTACTTTGAGATTTTGTTTTTAAGTACCAACCTTGCAAATGATACACACGAGATAATAGTGCCTCGCCCCCACGCCCCGTCTTACTAGACCACACCTTTAGGGTAATAATTTTTGTTTTCTGGGACAGGGATGTGGGCTGTAGAAACAACTCTCTTCCAAAGTTTCCTTGTCTGGTCAACTGGTGGTGATTCTTATTCACCACAGGTGGTCCTCAGGGCATGATCTGAAGGAATACTAAAGGTAATCAGGTCTGGCACTGGTCATTTCCTGGGAGACCATATGGGAACCCCATGCACACCACCTTGAGCTCATGATGGAAGAAAGGTTGGATATAAATGTGGTGGAATTCATTATCTAGGGATATGCCAGCTGAGGGGTTTTGTGGCAAAGTTTCAGAAGTATGGTAAGAAAAGAATTAAAATTGTACAATTTCTTATAGGGGGCCATTGAAACCCTACTTTCACACCAACATCACTGCCCAGGATTTCTACCCCCAACACGTGGTTGCTGAAGGTTCTGCTCTACCTTCTGATCATTTGCTCTGCAATAGCCAGTTTCTTCTGAAGCAGGAAAACTACTCATCTGGTTAGGTGTTTGGGTGGGGGATGAAAGGAAAAAAACAGTATACTGGCATTTAGTCTCTGTGGGCATGTATTTGCATGCCAATATGAATCTGCCCCTTTATCTATTTTCTAGAAATTCTGAGGAAGGACTGAAACATGAAGCTCTAGTCAGAATAAGGCAAGACTTGTTAGCCAAGAAGAAGGCTGTTTGAAGCTGTTTTATGATCCTGGTTTGTTTGGGCCCAATTACTTGTAATCCTGTGGTTAGATGTCACATGTACCTGTCCATTCCTGGTTTGTTTACCTGCTTGCACAAAGGAAGGAACAAAGGGGCTGTGAATTCTAGCATGCAACTCATTCACGTTGTGTTTTTTTAAAGCCATATTTTTTGTTTAATGTTTACATTAGAGATGTAATGTTTCTGGAAATTTTGAAGCCATAGGAAAAAAAGTTTTTTTCTTGGGGACTGGGGGAGGGGGAATGGAAATTTTGGAAAAATTGAACAATAAGCAATACTTATTTCTTTTTTGCCGTCTTTTACATATCTAAAGTTACTCTGATGCTTTAAGGCAGCGTTCCGCAACCTTGTACCTTCAAGATACTTTGGACTTCAGCTCCCATCAGCCTCAGGCAAGATGGCCAAAGGTCAGAATGCTGGGCACTGTAGTCCAAAACATCCAGAAAGCACCAGGCTGGGTATGGCAGATTAGGAACATAAAACAGCATTTCTGTCCCTAAAGTTACTTTATGTACAACTTAGTTTGCTAATGAAATTATCATTACCTTAAAAAAAACTCAATTAGTAAATTGTAATTATTAACTGAATAGATTAGAATTATATTAAATGACTGCTACAGCATCGGAAACACAGGACTCCATGGAACTAAATCCAAACTGTCCAAGAATACACATTTACTGTCAAGAATGCACAATAGTGACGTTACTCACATGTTGGCCTTCCCAGTTTAATTGTAAGATGCTTTATAATAATAATAATAATAATTATTATTATTATTATTATTATTATTTGTTTCTAACTCGCCTCTCCCTCTGGATCGAGGCGGGGAACAACAATAAATATAAATACAGAGACCATAAAATAGAATAAATAAAACATTAAAAACAAATAAAACTATTACAGTATTAAAAACTTCTTAAAATTCAGCTGGGCAGGCCTGCCAGAAGAGATCAGTCTTCATGGCTCTCTTAAATTCAAGAAGACTGCTAGATTGTCGAATCTCCTCCGGCAGGCCATTCCACAGTCTGGGAGAGGCAGAAGAGAAGGTCCTCTGGGTCACACTCGTCAGCCTAGTTTGCTGATTGAAGTAAATTCTTCCCAGAGGACCTGAGTGTGCGGGGCAGATTATACGGGAGAAGACGATCCCCCAGGTAACCTGGACCCAAACCAAGTTTTATATGTTTTTAATAATTATTTAGTTTTATATTTTTAATCAGTTTTATGTATTTTATGCTGTTTTGTATTAATGTTCCCCGCCTCGATCCAGAGGGAGAGGCGGGTAATAAATAAATAAATTATTATTATTATTATTATTATTATTATTATTAATGTCTAACAGTAAATACACCTTAGATCAATCATTTTAATAAGGAATGAAAGAAATAACTATGCAGGGAATGTTACAGAGCAGATAAAAAACATTTTTCCTATGGCTTTATTATTACCAAACATTTTACATCTCTAGTCTTTCTATAAAAGTATCCTTATTATATAGTTTTTAGAAATCATTTTGGAGGAGTAAAGGCTGGGTAACACTTTGTCTTAAATTCTAAAAGAAAATATTTCATGATTTAAATCTTTTCAATTTCTCAGGAGGAACATAAACAGTCCTTGAGGGGGAATGACCCCCCTCTGAATATTCACAGTTTGTTTCCGAGCATTCATATATCTAGTTTACATATGAATTCTGTGTAAGGGTGGGGTTGGGAGGAGATCAGGTTGTAGAAGAGCATCATGATTGGAAATGAACAGAAGAAGATGCCATCAGGAACACTCAGTTTTCCAGATTAGTCAAGGTAAACATAGAGATTGGCTGCTTCCTCCTTATGGGTAGGAATTGGCTGTAGCTGTGTTAAATTTGATCAAGAACCCCAGAAAAGGACATGATTTTGTATTAGAATAGTCGTGCCAAGTTTGTTAAATGAAGGCCCTTACGTTGTACATGCACCTTTCCTGTCCCACCTTTGTAATGATATGTTTGTGTGGGGTGGGTGGGTGGTGGAGTACCACTATGTCTGTCAGTAAATTGGAGGAGGATGGCCTCTTATTTTAAAATGACTCTGTATGGACAGAGGAAAGTTCTTTGGGGTGCATAGCAACCGTCCCCCCCCCATGTTTACCTACTTGACCTGACCAAAGATGTCATTTGAGGGAAGCCATGCTTTGTTGACACTGATTATCCTATTCAAATGACTGATGCTGTTGGTAATACCACTGTAGAAAATAATATGATTTTCTGCTTAGTCTGCCTCCTGCTCAAAATGTTTTGAGTCAAATGGGTTGTGATTTGTCATTTTTTAATCTTTAAAAAACATCCCTCATCAAGGTCCTTACAATTTGCAGAGAACCTACAATAACAAAGTGGGTAAGCAATGCCTGTAGCGGGCGGCATCCCCCACCATTCCAATAGCTATTCAGATGCTACTATTGTGAAACTCGTATTCATATATAATGTACCAATTTTTCCTACAAGTTGCTGTAGATTTTGGCAAACGTCTCAAGTTTTAAAAGTACATATTTACACTGAGCTTTACATTTCAGGTTCATTCATTCTGCTCTGAGCTGTGCTCTGAGAAGAACACACATGAAAGGGATAGACAAAGTTGTAGTGGGCAGGGCAAGCCAAAGACACTTTGCTGCCTTAGGTGGAGCAAATGGCTCTCCCTTCCCCTGGCCAAGGAACATATTGCCCAAGAGTGGGCAAGTTATTTTAGCACTGGAGACACACACACAAAAAATCTTACAAGCACCTCTCCCTGGCAGAAAAATAATAAATTAAATAACTAACAATTTGCTTCACTTTTATGACAACCCAGATCAGCTGCCTCCTGTTTGAGACAGCTACCTCATTCTGCCTAATGATAGGGCTGGTCCCATATACTTAAAGGGGAAGCACTAAAGACCATGCTGAATCCCAGTCCAGACTGAAATGGTACTCTTAACTATTTCCTCTGGACGCAAATAAAAGTTATAGAACATATTGATTGTTGCTACTGCTAGTATAACTCCAGTTTGGTTATTACAAACTTTGGAACATGCCAACCATATGCCAATTGGTAGGCTGACCATCTGAAAAGGAGGACAGGGCTCATATAACTTTAAAAGTTGTAGAGAAAAGGGAATTTCAATCAGTGTCATTTGTATGCAATTAGTTCCTGGTGATATTCCCTCTTCATCACAACAGTTAAAGTTGCAGAGCCCTGCCTTCTTTTGTATATGGTCACTCTAGTATAGTGCCTGCACCTTTAACAGTTGTGATGAAGAGGGAATTTTCCAGGAACTAATTGCATACAAATGACACCTGCTGAAATTCCCTTTTCTCTACAACTGTTAAAATTATATGAGCCCTGTCCTCCTTTTCAGATGGTCAGCCTACCAATTGGTTGGGAATGGGCTGCAGCAAGCAATTCCGGTTACGGTAGAAAGTAATGCCAGGAATTAACAGTGCAATCCAATGCTTACTTAGAAGCAGTACTCCCACTTTAGTTCAATGAGGCTTACTCCCAGGTTGGTGCACATTGGACTGAAATTGAAAAGGAGCTATCTTAACACAATATTCTGCTATATGTGTATGGATGCAGAGTAGAATGGTCTGCTCTCATTTTTAAGACTAGCTCTTTTATATGTGGAATGATTCTACCCAACTCATCAGTAAAGCATAAAACCTTCTTCCACTTTCTTTTGTCCTTCTCAATGAGTGCAAAGCCATTGGATCTCACAGAAGCTTATTTTTAAATCTTACACAATTGTTTTATTGTTTTAATTTTTAACATAATTAAAATATATTTAATTTATACCCATTTTTAAAAATATAAAATAACTTTAAATATATTGAGCTACCTGTAGTTAGCTGTTTGTTTTGTATTGATACTGCCCTCACCATGGAATCTCAGCACCCGCTTCCTCGCAAAGCAGCTAGTTATAACCCTGAGATTGTGATCTTATGCCTGTTTACCAGAGAGTAGACCCTCTTGAATTCTGTGGGACTTACTTCTGGGTAGACATGTATAAGATAGCACAGTGACTTAACTATACAAGTGAGTTCTCATGTGTTTGTTCCTATGCCTTAGACTTTCTGTAAAGTTTGCATAAGTTTTGTATCTGCCAGGGGATGGTTTCTGAGGCACAAGCACAGCTACACAGTAGTAATTGGCCAGGCAGCCCAGGACAGATGCACTCTGTGAAGAAGCCAGTTGTGAGAAGGGGTTTAGCAATCCATTCTCATATCATCCAGGAGCTGTTGCAGCTAATCACCATTTGTTTTTCCTTCTCTGCCCAGTTTGGCATGATGCAGGAGAACCACAAATACTGAAATTAACTTCACTAGCCTCTCCTCTCTTCAGCACTGAGGTCCAGATGGGAGGTGTGGCTTACTCTTGGGTTGGGGGCAGTGGCTGGCAGCCAGTGAAAGAGGTGGCTCAGTGGCAGGTTGGCCTACAAGGCAGGTAAGTGGTGAAAGTAACAGTACCAGCATCATAGCCCCAACTCAAATGCTATAAACCAGCCATTTTACAAAGTAGGCTCCAAGTCTGAACTATGGTCTTGACAGGAGGGCAACAGTAGTGTCCTCCTGACCCTAATCCACCAGTCTTCCCAGTCCACTGCATGAAACAGAAGCACCACTGTGCTTCATCAGACAACCATCTCTGAGCGAGGGACTGAATTGTCCTCTAAGTTTTTATTTGTATATCAGCTTATTTGTATATCAATTCTGAGATTTTCAGTACATTTTAAGATAACGAAGTCTTTCAAATAAAGATGAAGCATATACTTTATATTTGGATCACATACTTCTTTAGTAAGGCTGAATGTTAGGTTTGTTTGCTTCCCTGTAACAAGATCGTGAATCTGAATTTTATTTTATTTTGCGCAACGAAAACCTGGATATGCCTCATGTGCTTTATATTGGGCCCCAGCTTAATGTATTGCCTGCATAGAAAATAGCCTGCTTGAACGTTCTCTTTAACAATGCAGTATTTTCTGTAAAATATTGTGCATTTTGGCCATTTTTCTGATGCATAGCAATTCAAAATTATATGCTTAGCTGACCCTTTAATTAGTTCTCATTCTGTCTTACATGATTTATAGCTTTACAGTGCCTAGGTTAAAACAAAAGTGATATATGGCTTAATGAAGTGGAAAGCCAGAATGAGCTCACACCTCCAATTAATTGGAGTTGCTATGGGACGTTGAGGGAGAAGGAAGTGGAAGTCAGCATCTCCCACAGAGAGGACAGGATGGTCTAGCTTGTAGTGGTTTGTAATTTTTGAGTCATCTAAGCATTTCTTTTCTTTTGCTTGTATAAAGAAAAAAACCCATTGTTTCAGAAATTCTGGTTTGAGATTGCTAGTACTCCAAAAAATTACAGCAAAATTATAATAGGAGAAACTTCGGAAGAGCTGGAGGTTTCACTGAAGTGTGGGGAGCTTTCAGGGATGGGCTGTAGCTCAATACTAGAACACATACTTTGCATGCAAATTGTTCCAGGCCAGTTTCAACCACTGGTATCTCCAGCTAGGGCTGATATAGACTTCTGCCTGATACCCTGAAGACCCAGTATAGGCAATACTGAACTAGGTAGACCAATAGGATCCACCTAGTTCAGTACTGCCTACACTGGCAACACTTTAGAATTGCCAACAAAGAAGAGGGCAACAATGTGCATAAAATTGGCATATGTTGATTTATATGAATAATTTATTTAAAATTATAAAAATATAATTTAAATAGGAATACAGTATATCTCATGATAGTGTGGAAGACTGTGACTTGTGAGCCTGCTTAGTCTACTATCTAGGTGCTAGCGGTTGATGGGCAACTAAAGGTCCCTTCCTGGTTCTCCCTTCTGATGTTTTTTTTTTATCTTCAATCTTGTACTGGACAGCCCTTTAAATAGACAATGCCTTCAAATAGAGGCTTTCCACTGTAAAAGAGGACACATGACCACCTTATCAATGGTCTGACTTGCTTCCTATATTACTAATTTTCTGCTGCAATTTCCTGATAGGAATTTATTGAAAGAAACCTACACATGGTTCCTCGATAAAGAATTCATGCCTGGGATGAAATGAAAGGTGAATAGTGTTCTAAGTTTCTCCATGTGCCGTATCATGGAAATATTTGTTAGGATGCCTATTATTATTATTGTTATTATTAATAATAATAGTAATAACAGGGTTGTTAATAATAATAATAATAATAACAACAACATTTATATCCCGCCCCATAGCCGAAGCTCTCTGGAAAGTTTACAAACTTTTAAAAGATTGAACATTTAAAAAGTCAATATACAAAATTTAAAACCATAAAACATAAAAACAGTTGATATTTAAAACATTTTAAACTCTTACACCTGGCCAAAAATTAAGTTAAAAACCTCAACTTAAGCTGTTAAAATGCCTGGGAGAAACGAAAAGTTTTGACCTGGCACCGAAAGGGTAACAGTGTTGGCGCCAGGTGGGCCTCATAGCTGCTCCATGCTGCAACTATAATGTTTTATTTCATTTATTACTTTTATATTCCACCTGTTCTCCAAGGAGCTCAACGTGGCATACATGGTTCCCCTTCTCCATTTTATCCTCACAGCAACCCTGTGAGATCGGTTAGGCTGAGAGAGAGTGACTAGTCACTTTACGAATTACGGGATTTTAACATGGTTCTCCCGAAGTCTACTCCAACACTCTAACTACTGTACCATATTGGTTCTCACATGTTTGAGGGACTCTAATCAAATAGTTAGCTTGCATGCTTTTCATAGTGGAGGGGATACACATGGTGATCAGTTCTCACATGTTGCAGTTGCTGCATTGAACTTCCATGAATATGCTATTCAAGAGACCTTGCATGTTGCCTGAACAAATAGTGATATGAAGAATGCATAAACATTCATCCATCCATTCATTCATTACATTCATTACAATTCTGTACTTCCCAATAGCCAAAGTTCTCTGGGTAACATTCAGATATTTTAAACTAGGCTGACCAGATAAAATCCAGGTCAGGGCTCATGTAACTTTAACAGTTGTAGAGAAAAGGGAATTTCAGCCAGTGTCATTTGTATGCAATTAGTTCCTGGTGAAATTCCCTCTTCATCACAACAGTTAAAGTTGCAGGCACTATACTAGAGTGACCATATACAAAAGAAGGAAGGGCCCCTGCAACTTTAACTGTTGTGATGAAGAGGGAATTTCACCAGGAACTAATTGCATACAAATGACACTGGCTGAAATTCCCTTTTCTCTACAACTGTTAAAGTTACATGAGCCCTGACCTGGATTTTATCTGGTCACCCTATTTTAAACTGCTTACGAACAGGTTAAAAACTACCAGGACCTGATAAAAATAAGAATGAAAAAGCCCCATCATGTGCTATCAAATGCCTGGGAAAGTCTTAACCTGGTGTTGAAAAGAAGATGCATCACCAGGTTGGTGCCAGGTTAAGACGCAGCACCAGTACCAATCTGTTACTTAGTAACACGTTTTTGTTTCTTTTGGCACCGGCAATTGGAGTTGGTAAAATAAGATATTGCCTAACTGAGATCGTCTCATTCTAAAAGACTTGACATAGCTAACCTTGATGTAAGGAGCTAAACTATGAGTTTTGCAATTTTATGTTCAGTAAATTTTAATCATAGAATTGGAAACCAGCAACATAATTTTGTCCTTCCATTGCTGCTGCAGTGTGCAAATCCTTTTGGTCCCTCTAAAATTGCAGGACTTTCCTTTAGACATGCAAGCTAAATAGACTGCATTGTCAAAGCAGATATTTTGCTTGCTGCGGTAAGAAGAAAGATGCAGACACCAATAAATGGAATGATACAGCCACAACTTTAATGAAAGCTAAGTAGGTTGCATGGTCAAAGGAGACATTTTGCTTTTTACTGCAATAACGTAGGGCAGCTTTGGATGTGATTAGTGCTTCCTCTTTTGCTCTTCCTTTTTAATAAGAGAAGCAGGAACTGGCACATATCATCTGCAAAATTATGTATGAGTTGTAGATGTGGAACACGTGCATTTCATAGCAAAGAGTCATGAGTTTCAACTTCATACATTAACAAGAAGCACAAAAAAGAGGGCATGCCACACTTTTACCAATGTGTACTGAAAGAAAGTGTTACATATGAAGCAACTGTGTTGTTTTCTTTAATCTGCTATAATTTAGCCTGTTCATAATTTTATATTTCTTCAGCAAAGTATGGTCCTTAAAGACAGCATTTGCAAATGCAATGTGTTCTTTCAGATGTCAATTTCTGATTCGTTTTGAAGGTTTGGCTCCCATATATTCATTTTAAACTAGCACCAACATACAGACATCTAACATGGGATGTAGGTTTGTTGCTGCAAAACTATGAGTTTTCTATAGCACTTTGGGGTTCACAAATAGGAGGTGAACACAGGATTTTCTAGGCTTGGTAGTCTTTGTGGGGATTGGGACTTCTGCCCAGGCCTGGTACATAATCATTGGGAAGATCTGACATTCTCTGCCATGTAATGTGTTAAATAAGCTTAGCCAGATGAATTACCTGGAACTAAGCTGCACTGAACACAGTGAGACTTTCTTCTGAGTAAACATAAACAAGGGTCATGCTGCTAGATTCTAATTTCACACACTTCTCATTTGGAAAATTATTTCCAATCTGCCATTTATTATATTGGCTGCAACACCTGCCCCCTTCTCATGTGTAGGTCACTATATTATCCCACATTTTGAAAATGAGGAATATTTTAAGAGCATTTGCTTGATGGTTATTATGCTACAAACGTTTCCCTCCCCTCAGCCCTGACCATTCCATGCTTTACAACTGCTGCTCCGTAACATTCCTGAAATTCTGATACATTAGAGAAAAACAACAACAATTTAAAAAAAGTTTGGTTTTTTAGAACATATTTCTAAAAAATAATAACAGTAAAAATAAATCATAAACCAGAACATCTGTTGCATGATTGGTTCAGAGGTGGTGTGTCTGATCCTGACATTACTTGTATGGGATTGATTGTAATTATATGTGAGTAAATGGGTAATATTTCTATGAAGGGAGAGTTCTTTATTTCAAGCATGCGAATATGTGCCTAAATAAAAATGTGAAATGTAACCCCAATCAAGAACATCTCTTTAAAGGCAAGGAAGGGGTGACCACTTATGCATCACCAAAAAATATTTGCACCGTCAAAAAAGGGCAGACATTTGCACGTGATAAGTTGCTAATTATAGATGCAAGCCTAGAAATAATTACTAGAATTTACATTTCCAAGAGGGCAAGTCAATTAATTTCTCACCCAAATCACCCCAAATTATTCAATCAATTTGCACCTCACCTCAGATCACCCAAATCAGCTCTTCAGTTAATTTACTATCAATTCACTTTCCCATCTTGCTCTCCTCAATTAATTACCCCCATTCATTAATCATCATATCATTACTCCATATATTAAAGTAAAAAATAAATAGAATGTGTGATTCCCTTCAGGTGGTGGGGGCTTCATTTTTGAGTACGTGTATGGGGCTTTAATACAAAACAAAATGGCTGACCTTTGGGCCTTCCCTTTGCTTTTCAAAAGCAAACAGCAAGGGCAAGCTGAGCTGATGCTGCTGGATGTTCCATGCTGCACTGTGCTAACTACAGCCTGCTGCTACCCGCTGCTCCTCCCCACAAAACCTAGGCCCCGACCCTATCTACACTACTGCTTTAAAACGGTTTATAACAGTTTTAAACCAGTTAATAACGGTTATTAACCGGTTTAAAACTGTTATAAACCATTTTAAAGCAGTAGTGTAGATAGGCTCCCCAATTCAGCAGCAGAGCACTCCCACTCTTGACTGTTGCTGGCTGCGTCATGCCACACACAAACTGAAACTGCAGATGCTGCTTTGGGAAGGGAAACATTGTTTCCCTTTCCAGGGGCATCTTTGGGATATTTTTTCACAGCATTGTGAAGTAGGGAACAACCAGAAACAGAAACACTCATTTGCTGGCTTAGGGCACAAGCTTTGTGGGGAGGGAGTGACAAGCAGCATGGGCTTGGGACAGCAGCAGTGGTGAGGGGGACAGCAGCAGGCTGAGCCCCTCTGGCCTTTCGGGCCTGAGAGATGTGTACCCTCTGTTAGGCTGACCATATGAAAAGGAGGACAGGGCTCATGTAACTTTAACTGTTGTAGAGAAAAGGGAATTTCAGCCAGTGTCATTTGTATGCAATTAGTTCCTGGTGATATTTCCCCTTCATCACAACAGTTAAAGTTGCAGGCATTATACTAGAGTGACCATATACAAAAGAAGGCAGGGCCATGCTCAATAACCATGCTCGCAAGGGCAGTAAGTGTGATCTCTTCCTAAAAGGCCTAGGTTCTCTGTGACGTTGGACACATATTGTCGGTGGCTGCACACAGTGATTGCAGCTTCTACGCTGTGTCAATTATGGGTCTGGTACTTGCAAGCACCATTCATCAATATAGACCTTTGAATGCTGAATAATGCCAGGCCTAGCGTTGTATTGTTTCAGAATGAGGCGCAAGAGGCTATCACTGAAGGGGTTTGTTTGTTTCTTTTTTGCATGCATTGCCATCTCTTGATCCTAGCCATTGAGTTTATTTGTTGTGTGGTATATTCTTTCTCTTGTAACCTTGTCTTTATGAGCTATAACCTTTCTGTCACTTTGTTATATGATAAACTCAAGATCCGATGTTCTAAGCAAACAAAGACCCTGCACGTCTGTTTGTGTGATGTGTGTGTGTATATATAGCTTCAAGCACCTTTTTAATTGTTGTTTGTTTCCATTTCATTACCTCGGAATTTAATAATCCAAACTTCATGAACAAGAAACACTGATGCTTTTGTATAAGTAAGTGTTACTGTGTTCAAATGGCCGAGTCCATAATCTCTCTTTCATTCCTGGTGTTGCAGTAATTAAAAGTCCTTCTGCAAAGTCAAATTCTATTAAAATTGGTGAGCATTTTGTCATTTACTTCACTGGGAAGTGGAAAGCATGAGTGTATGTCCATAGAAGTACCCAACCTTTTGAACTAGTTGCCTTATTTCTGAATCCTGTTTCATATACTGTGCTGATCACATATGCTGAAGTAGTATTAAAAATGAATGCTGCTGAGCTTGTGCAGAGCACTTTTCCTTCACGCAAAGCAGTCATATAACAAGCCTGCATGCATCAGTCACAGCACCCGAAGAGCCATTAAGTGAGTCTATGGTAGGCTGACCAGATAAAATCCAGGCCAGGGCTCATGTAACTTTAACAGTTGTAGAGAAAAGGGAATTTCTGCCAGTGTCATTTGTATGTAATTAGTTCCTGGTGAAATTCCCTCTTCGTCATAACAGTTAAAGTTGTAGGCACTATACTAGAGTGACCATATACAAAAGAAGGCAGGGGCTTTGCAACTTTAACTGTTGTGATGAAGAGGGAATTTCACCAGGAACTAATTGCATACAAATAACACTGGCTGAAATCCCCTTTTCTTTACAACTATTAAAGTTACATGAGCCCTGACCTGGATTTTATCTGGTCAGCCTACATATAGCTCTCCTGTAGTCTCTCATCCAAGACAACGATCTACACTTGCTTAGTTTCAGCAATGCTATAGCTTCAGATGGCTCCAGACTATAGTCCTAGATAACCCCTGGGACTATGGTCCCAGACTACTGGACCCCAGGAAATTAGAGGTTTATTGACATGCTTCTCAATTTTACATAATTCTGTCTTGACATCTATTCCTTTGTAACAATTTGTGTGTTGGCTCTGTAGGATCAGGCTGCATTGGGGTTTTTTCTTGCTGTACACATTCATGTGAAGTCAGTGGACGTCCGTCCGCACAGTATTAGATTTAACCCAATATGTATTTATTCAGTAAATGCAGCAGTATGAAAATGTTTGTGTACTCTACTCTGCTTTGTTTTTACACCTGCACTGTAAACATGGAGTGGCATTGTTTTTGCTGTGTGTGACAAATATATATATATATTTTAAAAAACTCTACAAATTTCTATTGCAGTTTGCATTGTATTGCTTACAGCTTTTGTAAAATGCATGCTCTTGCTTTGTTTAAGTCAGGGTCTTACAATTAGAGTATCATCAGCATGATCATGATGAATTATTTGTTTGTCCTATCTGTCATAAAATGGAAAAACTGGGAACTCTGCTTTGAGACTCTAAGGATTAGGGTTTATCTGTTCCCATAAAGGACACAAATCATCTAGATTAGAAGTAATCTGATTGTATTGAGGTACAAATTATAGCAGAAAGGCTGTTCAAGTGGGTTTAAGTGTCCAGGGTTGGTAAACACCATATGACCACTGAGTGGTCCATGAAAGAGTATTAACTGAAAGATAATGATGGATTTTAATCTAAATCCCTACAGCGCAGCAGCTGTAGGGCCTAAATGAATTTGCTGTTTCAGACCAAAGTTTTAGAATACGGATGTATTTCCTTCCTAGTTCATGTCTCAAGTGAGAGTTAGTAATTTGAGTAATTCTTAGCACCTACAGTGAGCAGTGACTGCAATTTGTTTTATTTATTTCTCCGTTAAGGCCCTCCCCTGCTTCTGTTTTTAAATTGATCTGAGTTAGCCATATCTTTAAACACAAATGAGTGCAGGAGATCTCTTTGTTATCTCTTCTCTGTGTCTTCCCTCCACTCGCCCATTAATTTTTAGAGAATAGTGTGGCTGGTTCCAGATAGATAGTTTAAAAGAAAAAGTACAGAGTCAATATTTTCAGAGAACCGTAGTAAGTATCATTGGTGCTTGTTCTGTCTCACTTGCTCTGTGGGTGTTTATATTGCATGTGTGTGCATTTATTTATTTATTTATTTACACCATTTATATACCGATCTACATCAATAAACTGAGTCATAAACAATAAAGCGGGAATAATAATAATAACAACAACAACAGAATTAAAACCCAGAATTAATCAGGGAAGGCTTGTTTAAATAAAAATGTCTTCAGCAGACAGCAAAAACAAAACAATGTTCGCACTGCCTGATAGGGAGCCAATTCACTGAAAGCTCTACTCCCAAGTGGAGCCCAAATGGACTGCAGTTCCATGTGGAAACACCAGGAATGCCTCATCTGATAACCTCAGTGACTGGGCAGACTGGTAAGGGAGAAGGCACTCTCTCAAATATCCTGGTCCCAAGTTGTTTAGGGCTTTATACGCTAATAACAAAACCTTAGACCTGACCAGGTAGCAAATAGGCAGCCAGTGTGGTTCCCTCAGTAGAGGTTTTTCCATGCTGAAATGGGCAGCTCCCAACATCAGTCGAGCTGCTGCATTCTGGGGCACATCTTGACGAGGGGAAAGCCCCAGGGTGGTTCCACAGTGGTGCTAGGTCATTTATTTGAGGCGGCAGCCATTGTGGAGTCATCCCAGGGCATTCCCCCCGAAGCCCTGCTTTAAAGAAAGTCGGAGACTTTCCCTGACGTTTTCCTCTAAGCAAGGCACAGGCATGCATTTCTGGTCTGTCGCCTTGCTGCAGTGTTACAGCGGAGGCGTGGCCCGGCCAATAGCAACCCCTGGTTGGTCGCTATTGGCAGGGGGAGGAGGCAACTTGGGAGGGGAGAAATAATTTATTTTAGGAGGAGGAGGCAGCTTGGGAGAAGAAAATAATTTATTTTAGGAGGAGGAGGTAGCTTGGGAGAAGAAAATAATTTATTTTAGGAGGAGGAAGCAGCTTGGGAGAAGAAAATAATTTATTTTCCTAAACTCTTCCTCCCACACCAAGGCAGCACAGGGCATGCCCCAGCAAAGGTGACCAATCAGGGATCACCATCCGCTGGGAACGCCCCTGGAGTGGCTCCTGAGCAAGGACAGGTTGGTAAAAGAGCTGGGCTGACCTCACTCTGGCTGGAAAAGTCTGGGTAAATCCCCGACTTTTCAGCCATGTTTTCAGTTCTTTGCCCAGGGGTGGCTTCAAATCTGTAGCTGTGTCATCTAACTGGTGCCACGAAGATTTGGAGCCATCCCCCGGGCAAAGAAGATGTCAAGACAACCCCAAGATGATTTCCTGAAGACCCTGTAGCACAATTGTCAAGGGGCTGAGGAGTAGACACTCAAGTACTGAGTGAAATGGACCCTGCAAGTAACCATGGTGTCTGCATAACCACAGTTTAAATATAGTCATTAACTATTTGCTGCAAAAGGGTTAGTGGCCTAACCATGGCTTAACATGTTGTCCAAACAGGTCCAACATCTTATTTCTTAATTATATTTTTTTGCTAACACAGTATATCCTTTCCTTTCTAGCATTACAGCTAGCATTTCCCGAGTTCTAAACCCTTCCTTTTTAAAGGGAACAACATGGCTTTTCTCCTCAGAAATGCTATCTCCTTTAAGTATTGGTCTTGTATCCTTTATTACATATGTATGGTTATCCAGCTATCAAGAAGGACTGGGCACAGAGCAATGAGAATAGTAAACGGGGGGAGGGGGAGGGCAGTTAGAGAAAAATCATTTTTAAAATGTCACATCTTTTCTTACAGGACAATCCTATACATGTCTACTCAGAAGTAAGGCCCATTGTAGACAATAAGCTTACTCCCAGATAAGTCTGGATAGGATTGCTGCTGTATAAGGACTTGGCTGGATTAGACCAGAGATCTGTCTTCCCCAGCATCCTGCCTCTAGCAGTGACCAGCCAGAAGCTGGCAAGCAGGGCATGAAGTAAAAAATGTTTGCCCATTGTTTGCCCCCAGAATCTAGTTTTTAGAGTCATACTGCCTCTAAACATGGAGGTTTCATTTAGCTTTCATTTAGTTCTTAGTAGCCTTCCTTAATCTGGTACCTTCCAGATGTGATGGACTACAACTCCCAGCATTTATCAGCCTGTCTGTCTAGGGGTTGCTGGGAGTTGTAGTCCCAACACATCTGGAGGGCATCAGGTTGGGGAAGGCTGCTATTGATAAACTTACCCTTGAATCTGTCTAATCCTCTTTTAGCCTTTTAAGCTAGAGGTCATCATATCTTATAGCAGCAAAGTAATTAACTTAGTAATGATAAGTATTAAAGTATGTTCTGTCTCATTGAAGACAACAAAGAGTGACAGTGTTATTTGGTAATACGCACTGTGTATGTAGTCCTTTTAAAACATATCAAAGGTTACTAATATGCTTTACAAAAAAAGAAACATTATTCATCATGCTGGAAGTACAAAAAACTGCAGAAAGCGATCACTTGCTTCATGCCATGATTGCTAATGGACTGGGGTAATCTTTATGTAAAAGAACCATCCCCCATAGTCTTCCTGGCTCCTGTACAAGCAAATCACAAAGCCCTGCTGCCTATGCCTTTGGCCAGCTCTACTCCTTGTGTCAAATCATTACGAATGTGGAATAAAAAGCAGGATATAACATTATTAGGGTGACCAGATTTTAAAAATCAAAAACCCGGTCCCCCACCCAAAACAACCCCCCCACCCAAAACAACCCCCCCAAGCCCCCCCCCCAAAAAAAAACCAGCCTGGACCTACCGCCGGGTTCCTCCGCCGCCCGTGCGGGGTCCTCCTTCGCCGCCCGCGCGGAAGAGGCGGGAGAGGGCCGGATCCAGAAGTGACGGTTACGTCACTTCCGGATCCGGCCCTCTTCTGCCTCTTCCGCGCGGCCTCTGGCCTTACGAGCCTGGCAGCGGCAGCGAAGGCAGCGGAGGAGCCCGGGAAGTGGCCGCCCCAGCAGGTAAGTGCCCCCCTTCGGGCTTACCTGCTGGGGCGGCCGCTTCCCGGGCTCCTCCGCTGCCGGGTCTACCGCCGCTCCTTGCTTGCTGCCACCGCCGCGTGACCCCCCGCCACCCCGGTTTGCCCCCCGCCCCCCGGTTGGGCTGGTTTGCCCCTGGATTCCCGGTTAGGACCGGGAAATCCCGAGCCACCTGGTCAGCCTAACATTATGAAAGCAATATATAGAATGTGGAGCTTCTTCAGATGGGGGGGGGGGTGCGCGTTTCCCTCCCGTCGCTTGCTGCATGCTACTGTCCCACAATAAGGACGTGCAGCTTCCTTAATACACTGAAGAAAGAGGAAGTAAACAAAGACCACGTGGCCCATTCAGTGGGCGTTTTTATTGCGCAGCTTTTCCTGCACACAGGAAATGGAGGCATATTCTACTGTAGAAGGGGGGAAATGGATTTTCCAGGGTCTTTTTTTTTTTTTTTTTTACGGGAAAACAAGCAGAAGGAGCACGGCAAGCAGACAGAGTTGTGAAAAGGACCCGCGAAAATTGGAGTGCCCAATAATTAGCGTATTATAAAACGCTCGACTGATGATCCCCGTGGATTATGCCCCAACAGTTTTCAGTGCACTTTAACACCGCTATAAAGCAGTAGTGTAGATCTAACCTTTCTCTCACCAGCCTGGCCACCCATTTGTATAAAAGACTGTATTCATATTTAGAGAATGTGGCCCAGATGCAGTAAACAATAAAACTAGAGCCAAACTAATCTTTCAGTAACAGAAATGTGCCTCAGGACTTGGATCACTACTGGTCATGTGGGAGGTGGTGGGGAAGGCACAGATTGCAGGGGAGGAATGGATGTGTTTGGAAAGAGTGCTTAATCTTTCCTCATCTGTAACGTTCCTCCTGCAGGCAGGGTTCCAGGTGCACATTTGCATTTGGCCAGAGAAGAAGTAAGCATCGCCTCCTGACTCTTCTACTCTGCAAATAATGGATGCCCTCCCCTGGTCATGCCACCTTGCAGCGTGCAGTGGCAATGTTCTACCACTGCACACCTAGCTTCAAACTTTGATATGAAATCTGTAAGTGAGAGCTACTGAGTGTAGCCACCTTTGGGCTGGCATTCTTTGATTACATTTTGTATTCTGGTAGATTTCATGCTGTAGTTTTATGCAATGTTTTCGTTTCCAACAGATGTTTTATTTGTGCTTCATCTGGTTGATGTCTTTGTTTTGTTTATGGAATAGTCATTTAATAAAACAACAGACTTTAATTGAGTAATTTAAATAGTACTTCAGCTGAGATTGCTATCTTACTTTGAATTCTTACTTTCTGTACAAACTTAAAATATATGCAATTCAAAAATATTAATGTTTAGCAATAACTAATTATCAGAGATTTTAAAAACTGCTGTACATTATTATGCTATTTAATCATTGTCTTTTACAATAAAAGACCAACCTATAGGGTTGGAATCTGATTTTTTAAAATACTGAGTATCAAATACAAAAGAGCAAAGGCAGTGGGGGGAGATAACCAAGCATGCACAAAATCAATCCATTCAGTGATTCCATATCAAAATAAAATCCATTAATGTCAGGAGGCAAAGGACTATTTAAGGTGCAATCCTATACATATTTGTGGGAGCAGGGCGGGAAGCCCAACAACCCTAAGCATTCCCCGGCCTTCACTCACAAAGTTGTATGCATAGGCATGTCTATTGGGATTTTTGACGTCTTATACTCTGACTTTCCCTTTTCAACAGGGACTGACATTTTCCCCCTTGTCCGAATAAAAAGTCCACCTTCTACTCATTTTTGCCCCTTCTTACTCTCTCCTCCATTTTTCTTTCTTACAACCTAATATAATCCTGTATTGGGCAAGCATTAGGTAAGCACAGCAGGTATTTCAAAGTCACCAAGATATGTTTATTCCATTATAATCCAAGAAGCAAATTCCACCAATAACCTTGCTGTAAGAGGAGACTGTATGCGTAACAACTACTAGATATACAAATAGCATTTTCATTCAGTTGGTCTCTGAAAAGCATAAGCAATCTCCTTTCAACACTTTGGTATTACTTATCTTTTGGAAGCAGTGCTGTTTGTTTACAAAAAAAAGCTGTGAAGAGGGGGGGAAACAGCAAGTCTTGTTAAACATACAATGCAGTGTTTCTACTATGGGTAGGAAATCTGTCAGTGGATGAATTTAAAATATGGTTTTGTAAACAATACCGTTTTAACCTATTGTCATATGTCACATGTCACAGTTCTGTATTCACTTCAGTCTTTATTTGCTTCAAACCAAAGGTCATCACAAACTGTATTCAGTTGATGGGTTGAGAGTTTTATTAGTAAAAGATGGAAGAGTATTTTCAGCACTGCCTGAAGAGGAAAAAAAATCAACCCCTCTTGTGTTTTTGTTAGCACTGCTGGATATTGTGTGCAAGGTGTTCTGCATATGGTGCTTGCTGTGGTATCCCAATGGAACTTGTTGCCCAGATGGTTCAGGCCATATGCTTCTACAGATTTTAGCTATACATCATGGAATGATACATAGGCTATCAGGAAAGATGTATAACATTTGCTCAGTACCAGATATAGCACAATAATTGTGACGACTCTACGAAGCATTGCAGAGGGGACTGCACAATCCCTTATGAAGCACATTTTAAGTGTCCCAAATTCCCAAGCTAAGGACTACAGGGAAACACCAAGCAAGCAAAACAGTCTGTTATTTAGTTGTCCTCAGTCCATCAAACCAAATGAGACCCAGGAGCAAAGCTATTAATGTTGTACAGATTAGGAAGTGGTGGATCACCTCTGTGCCCAGCCAACAAGCCTGCCCTCATGCTTTTTGAAAACAAGTGTTAAAACTCCACTCCCTCCAAATATAATAGAGGGTATGTCACTGAAAAGTTAGTTAAACTGGTCATTGGTGGTTGTTATTTAAAAAAACAACTACAGGATCCAGATGATAAATTGGTTCTGAAAACCTGTACTTCCTTATACTGCAAGGGACAAGGGACATGTGAATTAATTGCATGGTTTGACCTTGAATACACTTTTTTTCTTCTTTTTTTTTTCCAGAAATAGCCATTGTGGGTGTCCCAATCTCAATCAGGAACCTGACGTGAGGGATAGTGGGGCTTTAATCCTTTGCATCCTATTGTGGTCCTGTTCCAGGTTGGGGTCCCCATGCTGGCTATTTCTGCAAGAAAAAATGTGCACTCAACGGTGATTAACGCGCTGTGTAGTTTGACCGTGAGAGTTTATGAATTAAAAGATGAGTTTCTATAACTTTCATTTGTTGTAGCATTGGATCTCTTAACAGAATTTTACATGTCAATACCGGGTTCCCAGTTACCTATTAAACCTGCATTGATATATTTGTTATTATATTATATGATTATATGTATTCAGTAAAAAAAAGAAGGATATGCCGCTGAGCAAATCAGAGAACGATCAAAAGATGAGACCAGCTTATTCTTGGTTTTTCAACTAAAATGACACACAAGGGAGCTAATCAAATGCTGGCTTAGCCATCAGTCTTTCCCTTGCAACATGCTTCAGAAAAGTGATATTGTTATTATTTATTAAATTTCTATACCACGCCATAGCTGAAACTCTCTGGGCGGTTTACAACTTATATAACTTTTTTTTTAAAAAAAACACTATATGAATGAATGTTCTTGCATTTTACCCATTTATTCATCACTGTATTAATTGGGGGGGGGGGGGTGAGGAGAGAAATTAAGTACAAAACTGTTCCAGAGATTGAAGGAGGCTTCTTGGTGAAATCACAGAGGTCCAGTTAGTAGAGCCTATTAATAACCAGCTTTTGCTGCACACCTGTGGTGATGGTTGTTTTTGTTTCTTCCCTTCAGAGGAAAGGTACATTTGTAGTGCTTCAAGACTATTCCCTCAATATAATGAGTGTGCTTCTAGAACTGGCTTCACTGCTCTAAAAATGTTTATTCCTTTACCCTGGTGCTGTGGTGATACCACATGAACAGGCTACAATTGCAGGCTATATTTTTTTCTTTTGAAACTTTCTGGCTGGGACAGACACTTTCTCAAAGTGAATTCTTGACTGATAATTGTCCCCTGTGACTTGATTTCTTGGATCATTGGGTTAATGTTCCTTAAGAAGAGGGTGCTGGCCAGACATGTGATGCATCTTGGGTTGAGGAACTGTGAAGAATATCTCCAGGGATACCTTGGCAGTCTAATAAATCATGTATACAAGCATAATATTAGATGCCTGTATAACTATGCAAGAAGTGCAGAGAGCAATTGGGATGGTCTGGAAGTGGCTAGAAATGAATGGAACTATGACTTCTAAGATGTAGTGTTTTTTGCTCTCATGATGGTAATGCTGATATTGATGGGTTATCTATTAAATAAGGACAACAAAGTTGTGTAGCACCTTAAAGACTAATCCATTTATCGTGGTAAGCTTTTGTAGACTATAGCCCACTTCCCTCTGACCTCACTATTTACAATTCCCCACCACCACCGTGTGTGTGTGTGTGTGTGTGTGTGTTTGTACATTCATGTGCACACATACTTTTGGAACTCAGGATAACATTTCATACATTTGATGAAATGGGCATGTAATCCATTTAAGGCTCAAGTATGAGAGTGCACTATCCTCCCCCTCCCTCCCTCTCTCTCTCTCTCCCAGGGCTGGGAGGATGATTCACTTTATCAAGGTTGTATGTGTTGTCTGTGGTGAGCCAGTGGTGGTGTGTTGGACTGGGACTCAAGAATCTGGGTTCTGGTACCCGCTCAGCCATGAAGCTCACTGGGTGACATTAGGCCAGTCACTGAATGTCAGCCTAACCTACCTCACAGAGTTTACATATTAATCCTACAAGGTTTGGGGGCAGCACTGAAATAGTCTCCTACAATGCTGCACATTTTTCTTTTATGCCCCCCATGACAATGGCCGTTTCTACACCACCCCTTTTTACCATAATAATAATAATAATAATAATAATAATAATAATATCACCAGTTGCAACTTTATCGTACTTCTGGAATCTCATTTTCTAGAAGTTATTTACCTCCTACAATAAAGAGACAGGAAGGGTGTGCAGTACAGAAGGCTGTACCTACTGGTAAGAGTACAGGTTAAAGGACTGGGAGCTCTGCCAGGATGAAATAGAATTCTACTAGGGAATTCCAGTGATGTACAGGGGGGAACTTCTCATGTGTTCCTGTCACTTGAGCCAGAGCCAGCATCCAGGGTAGGCACAGGTGGGCACCTGCCAAGACCCCAGACCCCAGCAGTGGCCCATTGACAAGAGCCCCCTAGATTTGCTCCTCCTCTTCATCATGCTGGATCACCTGCCTCTTGCACTGGCCCAGTCAAGGATGATGGTGAGAAGGAGCAACAGTAGATGCCTCTGCTTACTTGCTCCCTGGCTCTGTCTATCTGTCAAGTAAGCAAGTGGTAGCAATGATAAGAAAGAGGATAGGGAGCAAAAGCTGCTGGGGGCAATGGAGGTGAGAAGGTAGACTCACTGAAGGAGGATGCCTTGTCCATGGGCCCTCAAAAACCTGGAGCCAGCACTGACTGGAGCCACTGGTGCCCTGAACTGCCACCACCACTACAAGCTATACTCCAGATGGCAGCATGAGAGCTACAAGGTTAAAAGCCTTCATCTGTGTTTTCTTAATCCTCTAAGTGCTGTAGTACTGCAAAATTGCAAGAGGTGCTATACCATTTAGGAGAAAAGTGTCTTGAGGACATTTGAGCTTGTATTTCTGGCTAAGGCTTTTAGAGTTGGTTTGGTGAAGGTAAAAGGCACCTAGGCAGAAAGGATTGCAAAGTATCAGTCTTTGAGATCCTAAGGAAAGGAGAGTGGGGGGGGGGGGAGAACACAAGCATTAGGCTTTAGAAAAGCAGATTTTGACAAACATGGAATGTCATTAAGCAAAGTACCATGGAAAGATTAAGCGAGATGAAAAGGAGCTTATGAATGGGGATGGCAGCTTTTGAGAATCGTTGTGCTGGAAGCATTTGTTATGAGCTATAACCATGCAAAATGGAAAAGAATGCTGAGAATCATTGAAACATGCTTTTGGCAGGGATGTTCTTAATGATCAGAATGTCTTAGGGGAGTACAAAGAGAGGCAGTGCTAAGGGTGAGAATGTTCACATATGGAGAAGTAAAGTCAAAGTCAGAAAAATACTCTTTGCTAACCCTGAAATATGAGCATGCACAGTTTTGTATTGTAAACTCCTGCACCATGAATAAGGAATAAAATGGACTTTTCCAGTGCAGGTCCTGACTTTTTTGCTGTCTCTATCATCTGCTATTCTCTGGGTGATCATTTGGGGGCCTAGACTTTGACCCTGAAGTCCAGCTCTAACTGAACAACTCTGTTAAGTCCCTTGTTAGAAGACAAAGGAAAGCAATGCTGCAGGGCACACAACAGGAAAGGTCCCAAGCCACAACAAAGGAAATCCATGCATAATGGATTCAAGTCAGCATAGCCCATATGATGGTTACCCAAAGAGTGCAGGAGCTGTCAGTGTATGCAGTCTTGCAAAAAGCTGTTCAGATTGCATTAACAGGATTGTGTTAATATTTCCAAAGCTTGGGAAGTAAACTGTACAGCTGTAGTCAGCACTAAGCAAACCTCATGTGGAGGACACTATTTTGTCCTAGGCACTACTGCTCAAGGGGAATAGTAGTACATTAGGGGAGGGGAGGGAAGAGATTCAGAGAAAAGCAAAGCTTTGAGAATGGTGAAGGTCTTAGACATGAAACTCTGGTGAGGTAGCTGGATGATTTTAGCCTATTGAAAAGACATTGAAAGGGAAGAATGGATTTCCTAAGGATTCTAAAACCAGTTAGATTTAGGAAAAAGGAGGGACAATATGGAGCATGAGTAATAGCCGACAAATATATTGAGGCATGAGCTTTGTAGTCAAGTGCCTACTTCATCATAAGCACAAAAGTGGTCAGGAACCCTGGTCACTCTTTACATAAAGTAGAGGAAAAAGTCATATACAGCGAGGCTCAAAGATGTAGAATACTTGATCAAGTGAGAGTTGGTGTCCCACTGTAATCTAAGGATTGACTTGAATGGTAGCAGAGAGGAGCTGCCTGAAATCCAAGGTTGGATGCCCAGTTAGCCCCAGTCAGGGTTAATTCTACATGAGTTGGAACAAAGATTATAGTACTACATGGAGGATAGTTGCTTCTTTTAGTGCAACTTTCCGCAACCTCATGCCCTCCAGACATTTTGGACTTCAACTCCCATTAGCCTCCCCAGCATGGCCAATGGACAGGAATGCTGGGAGTTGTAGTCCAAAAATTGGGAGGATGCCAACACATTAAAGACTGCTTTAATATGTCAGTCATCCATATTAAACCCAAGAGTTACACTGTCAGCTTTTCTCATAGATACTTAACACCATCCATGGCCCTGCTTCCATCAGGACCCTTTTTGTTTTATGTGTGTTGCCAATTTAATATAGGAATAATTACAATTTAGAGAAATTCATGCCTATGGTTGCCATGTAATTTCTTTCCTTGGTGGTTTCCAGGAAAAGAAATCAGGCAGCTGTTAGGTATGCTTTAAAATACATATATACTATTTTAAGGCAGAGGATTAGATGATCAAAGTATATGGTTCTGTGGTCACTGAGAGTTTGACCCCAGACCTTTTATGAAGGTGGATTAGCACAGCTGCTTCCACCATTGTCCTTATGAATTAAAAGTTACTTGGTAATAGAGATGGGCAGGTACTTAATCTGATTAGTTGTAATGTTATATCATGCCTTCCGGTGACTTATAGCACTAAAGGATTGTTAATGGAAAGGGCTGCTGCTTAGGCATCACATAACTCCCATGAAACAATTACATGGTGCTGTATAACATTGGCCATGACCAACTAATACTGTCCACATTAATTGGGGTGCCTCCATACATTTCAGCAGTGATTGGATATGTGAGAAATTCTTAATATTTCCTTCTGGTCATCGACTTCTCAATTTTGGACATACATGATAATGTACCCAATTCCTCCATACATACATACATAGATATGTACACATAGTAAGGATATCTATATTTGAAGTGTCAAAGCAAGCTTTGGAATTATTTGCGTTTTTTTCTGCATAACAGAAAAGAAAACACCTGAATCCGTCTGTGAACAGACTCTGGAACGAATGACAACACACATTCCACAAAATACACAGCTTTGGACATCGGAGGTATTGATGGGATAGGATGCAGAGAAGTGAAGAGGCAGCAACATTGTATAGTCAAGGGCCCAAGCGCGTGTGAGAAAGTGGTATACAAATGAGGTCAAGGGCCCAAGCACGTGTGAGAAAGTGGTATACAAATGAGGTCAAGGGCCCAAGCGCATGTGAGAAAGTGGTATACAAATGAGGTGTGGCAATGGAGTTGCATGAAAGTGAATGGGGAATGGGCATAGGAAGTCTGTCACAAACAAAATGTTTCTGTGGATTTTCATAGGTGTAAAGAGCATTTTTACATTTTTCACATATAATCCCCCAACCTGGTGCCTTCTAGATGTGTTGGGCTGTACTTCCCATAATTCCTAGGAGCCATGCTGGCTGGGAATTATGGGATTTGCAGTCCAACACATCTGAAGGGCACCAGGTTAGGGAAGGCTGTGCTAAACCACATCTGGATTTTGTCAAATCCATCCCGTGTGTATTTTATGATGTCATTCATTCCAGAGCCCGTTTAATTTTTTGATTTTTTTTCTGTTATGTGGAAAAATATGCAAATAATTCCAAAAAGGGGCTCATAACAATTTACATAATTTATGTTAGTACGTAATATTTAGCACATTGTCCCCCATTCCATTCAACATTTCCCCACATATATTTTCCAGGCTGGCATATGTATCAGCAGCAACGTATATTTTTCTACAAATACATTTGCGTAAATTTCTGGAAAAATTTTTTTAAAAAAAGATCCAAAAGTCCACAGACTCCACGTGATCTGAGGAGACCAGTCCACAGCAGATTAGGTAGGTCAGGTTCTTTGAAATCTGAACTCATTTTACTCCATCTCGAGTTCCTCTTATGCATCACATTCACAAGCATGCTCCCTCTCCACATGCATAGTGCCGCTAGCTGGATTGGGCTGCAGGTGATTACTCCTCCACATGTATGACGTGTGACCATCTGTTCATTGTTAACAGATTCAATTCTGATCCACTGGCCTAGGACCAGGTAGGCCAGGTTTCAAAGTCTTGCTCGCTCTTGGGGCTCAATGGGTGAGTGTGAGCTTGTCAGTTGCTTTCTGGGCCTAAATGCCTCACTGATTGGTTGCAAGGAAAAAAGAGGGCGGGTGGGAAGCATATGTACCTTTATGGGCTCCATAGACAAAGGGAGTGGGGATCTAACTGTTATGAATAATACTGGCTTTATATTAGTTTCTCATGGCTTCTCCCAGACAATCATGAGAATTGTAATTGGTGCTATTTTCACACACTACTACAACATCCTCCAGATATTTGCCCACTGATAGGACATTGACTTGCATAGCGGGAACAGAAAACCCAAGTTTACCTCATTTGAGGTATTTTTATTTTTGGCTCTCCCAGCTAAGAACAGCAAATATTATAGTATATTACGTATATAGATCAATGGCGTGGTCGCATTTAGAATACTGTGTACAATTCCGGTTACCCCATCTCAGAAGGGATATGTCATAGATCTGTGGAAGTTATAGTAAGGAGACTAACATAATCAAGGGCAAATGAAAAAAGGTTAAAGAATTTGGAGCATCACAGTTCTTTTTGTGGTGGTGGTGGTGGGAACTATGTGGTATGCAAAATTTTGCATTTAAATTATGGTTGGAGAAAGCTGATAAAATGAGAGACCCAAAATAGTTTTTTTTTGGGGGGGCAGGTTTAGTACAGAGAAAAAGGAAGCCTCTCTTCACACAGGTTGCTTGCACACTAGAGCTCTTCAGTGCTTATAATAAATTGCTTATCCACAATAAGTTGGAAGCAGAATTAAAACAGAAGCGCTACATAAACACTTAATCCAGTGCCATACTATCCAGCAATGCCCTTTCCCTTGGCCAAGAACCTCTCACGGTGTTTACTCACATGTATGACCTATTCAGTTCCTTCTTGTTGCTTTTGCCTGGTTTATTGCTTCATTGTGAGTGTGAGTGATAGTTTCATAATGACTAGCCTTTCTTAATTGTCCCAATGTCCTACTCATTGGCATGGACATACAAATTAATCAGCAAAGCATTTGTTAATATTTCTTTACTCTGCATCATTCCCATTTCTGCAAAAACACACTCACTCACACCAAGCAAGGGTGGATTTCCATCTTGGCTGCTTTACATTTCCAAGGGCTGATGGAGGGGAGGGGGTGCAGTTCCAGTGCTATGAACATTCAGAGCTGGGCCAGGAGAAAAGTGGACAGAGCTGGACCAACACATTTTGTTGTGTGAGGCAAAGGACAAGATGGTGTGCCCCCTGACTCCCACACCAGCAGCTCAATCTTACTTCCACACTGGTGATGGGACAGTGATGTACTCCTTTGCAGTTGAAGACAGCATTTCTTGTCCTTCCTCTGAGTCAGGAAGAGAGCGTGGGAAACTCCCTGGTGGCCAGACCTTGAATAATCCCTCTGACTAAGCTCAGCCTACCCTTTCATCAGCCAACCATGGTCAGGACCATACACTTATCCCACAGGCAGGACAACATTACTTGATCTCTGCATCTTCTCCAGATGCCTACTTGTTGACAGGAGGGAGAGGGATTGGACCTTATTAACAGGGTTGAATTGATGACAACAGGTGCTGTCTTAAACCAAAATTAATACACACAACAAGATAGGTTTAAGAAAGTTAATAGAATGCAACATTCCAAATGGAGCTACCACTATGCATAAAATTTAATGAAACAAGTAATCGAATCAATTGTACGGATTACTTGTTTCATTAAATTTTATGCATAGTGGTAGCTCCATTTAGAATTTTGCATTATATTAATTTTCTTAAACCTATCTTGAACTGATGGCAGCCATCCTGTAGTTACCATGGACTCAGAACAGAATGGTCAGTGAATACAGTGAGAGCAACATGTATGTGCTTTACCTTTGGTGGATTTTAAAAGAAATCTTCTATGTATTTTGGGGTTCCCAAAGTAGGCTTCCAAACCAATTGGCACAGGCCCTCCAGTCTTGTGAATAGAGGGGAAGAGGCTTACAAAAATTCATGGAGCATAGGTCTGTCAAAAGGCTGACAGACACAGAAACAATATGGGATGGCTATGACTTCCATGCCATATCTATTTATTATTTATATATCTACCTATCCATCCATACAGACACATATAACCACAAACACTAATCTACTTCTGCATACCAGAGAGTCTCCAGAGTATATAAAAACCACTACATTGTTTTGGGGGCCCTTTTTTGGTTCTGGATAAGGCTGTCATTTTCTGTAAAAGACTCAGCATCTAGATGGTACTGTAGCATAAAAGTCAATTCCAGTAGTCTCTTTAGGGATATAGTATGTCAGAAAAATGCCAAAGACACAATTGTGCGTGGATAGCTAATTTTCCTTTCAAGAACTTCTTTTCAGTTAGAAGAAAACTTGTAAAATTGCAGGCAATAAAACTAGGGGAAATGAATGTTTTGAACAGTGTTTGGCACAGTCATTAACGGCACAATCCTATGCATGTATAGACAGAAAACAACCCTTCAACTCTCAGCATTCCCCACCTATAATGGCTGCAGAATGCTAAGAGATGTAGGACTTTTTTTCTGTCTAAACATGCATTGGATTGCACCTTAAAAAGTGTTGTCTGAACTGCCTTTTTCAAGTGTGGGTTCCTACCTCATTCTTTATGAGGGCTGACACTGCCATTAAGCAGAGTGAGGTAAGCCACCACAGGTAGCAGATTTTCGATGTCATGAAAAGGCAGCAAATTGTTAGTTATTAATTTATTATTATTGGATTCGATCCAGTTTTAGTCATACTTGCTTGTTCTTTATATAATATAAATTATTCACTTTTAAATACAAATCTATCCCAAAAGTTGTTGGAATGCTAGTGAAGATTGCTGTGTGCAAGAGTTGTATGCTCAATCTTTTTAATTTTTGTAAACTGCCCAGAGAGCTTCAGCTATGGGGTGGTATATAAGTGTAAATAATAATAATAATAATAATAATAATAATAATAATAATAGTTTTTATTTACCAATGACTGCTTGCCTGTGTCACAAGCCTACATATTTCTGCATGAACAGCAGCCTCTGCAGAACTGAGAACTGCAGTGCCTATATAATCTTTATTTTTATTATTAGTTGAATTGAATCTTTTACTGCATAGTGTGTATAATAACGTTTATGAAGGAAAATGCTTACTTAAAAGTATTTTTATTTGGTTTTTGGCCTTAATACATTTTTGGTTTGTTTTTTGTAGGTATGAAGCATCCTGTAAGCCCTGACCACATCTTTGGAGATGGAATTATGAATCCACCAGCATTTCTGCGGGGCACTGAAGAAAAAGGACTGAGACACGACAGGCCAGACTATCAATTAAACAAAGAGAAAAAGAAGATACTGTTTTCCTTCTGTGAGGTGTGCAATATACAGCTGAATTCGGCAGCCCAAGCTCAGGTTCATTACAATGGAAAGTCTCATCTGAAAAGAGTTAAGCAGCTGAATAATGGGAAGCTACCTACAAATACAACCACAGGCACTTTGTTTGCAGGGGCCAACACAGGTACATTTTTATATGTATAAAAAAGAGAGAGAGAGAGAGAGAGAGAGAGACCTTAGGTCTGAAATAAGGTGTCAGAGACCCCCTCTAGATGGATTCTGTTTGACGCCTGTTCCTCCGATTATGCGCATCTTCTCGGAAGCGCTTTATCGTAAATGCTTGTATGCAGGAGGTAATTGAGCACTCAACTGGTGACCTTACCGGTTGTTTCAAATGCGCTTTACAAGTAGTTAATGCAGAGAATCGCTTGTTCACTTAGTCAAAATGCGCTTTAACGGCAGGAGCAAAATAAAACTTGCTATTTAATGCACATTTGATAATGCGCATAATCGGAGAGAAAACACGCCTCTATGCCTGATTTGCGCTCCGTTCTTGTAGAGGTCAATTTTTTAATGCGCCTTGAAAGAGCTTTAAATGCCTCTTGTAGAGGCAGCCAGAGACAATCAGACCAGCATCCTTTTGTCTGGTCCCAATACCAGACTTGGAAGAAAGCTGTTATTTCTTGCCTCTATCCTTCCAGAACCCTGTCCTATGGGGCCATGATGCAGGTTGCAAAATGTCTGCACAGCCAATGCCATCCTCACAGAATGATTGCTGCCTTCAGTTTTGCTTTATGTTGTTTTGTTTTTTTGCACAGTGTAGAGTAGTGAAACCAGCCTCCAAGGAGACAAACTAGATGCCAATTAGATGGAGAACTGGGCCCTGAACCCTACAAGATTCTTCTAACTGCTGAGTTCCACTAGTAAGGCTTGTAGTGGGCTCACAGTCTGTGAACCAAGTCATGATCAACCAGGTCTAATAAACCATGGTTTACTAGACTGGGAATATGTTGTGTGCCTGTGCACCCCCTCCTCAGCATCCCACCCTTTTCTTCTCCCCCCAAACTTCTGGATTCTGCAAAGATTTCCTAATTTCTTAAACCACAATTTCCAGTGATGTCTAAACTGGAAAACTGTAGCTTAAGGGCTTCCCATGACCAGGCTCTTAAACCAGGATGTGGTCTGTAGGGAGCCTTTTAAAGCACAGTTTCTGAGTTTGGATATCACTAGAAAAACTATGATCTTAGAAACCAGGAAAGCTTTGCCAAAGCAAAATATACAAGGGGAGGGAGCACACAGGCACACATATGGCTTGTTTCCAATAACACCCTCCCCCACCCACCCTGCACACTCACACCTCATTTTCTAGGAATGCCATAGTTGTCTTTATGGATCTCACGAGCTCCATCCTGGAACTATGATTGTAGTACTTATTTCATTTCTAGACCCATCTCCTCACCATGCAGAATTATTGATCATGCTGTCACAATCTGTTCTACATGATTTTCAGGTGAAAGGAATTCATCCGTATTTCTCAACTTTGAAACTCATCAGGAGATATTTTATTTATAGCAAAACGATTCCAATAGTTACAGGTACATACTTGTCAGTTCCTTAAGTGGAGTGATCTAGCATTTCTTCAGACAAGACGTATGTGTCCTACTGGATAGGATCTTATAAAATATAATTTAGATATGGATAGTTAAATTCTCCCTTCACTCTTTAGCACCATTTGTCTTCCTTTTTGCTCTTTCCATCCCATAATGTATTAATTCTTTTCTTTTTCTGTAACTTATATTGTACTAACTTTCTTTTTGCGCTCCCCTCTCTTCTTGCACTCTTTTATCTTCCTACCCACCTACACCATCACTTTCTTGCTGACTTTCACTCTCCCAGCAAGTCACACCCTGAGAGTTTGGGATGCAGGCAGACTGTGTAGAGTGGCTGGCTGTAATGGCTCAAGTTTTGAAAACTAATGTGTTAAAGTGCTAAATTACAATCAATCTGATGGAAACATTACAAGTCTAACATTTCCCAAATTATTACTGTTTCATTTTTGGCTGTATTATAAAAGACCAATGAAGTGTCTCTTTTCATCAAGATGCAAAATATGCTTGGATCTTATTTTCTTTTAAATACAATCCTTTGGAGGTCACCTTTTATAAAAGTAATATCCATCATCCTTTCTTAGACTGATGGAAAAGTGTGTCTGTGCTTATAAGAAACGCTATCTAGAGGAGACAGAGGTAGCTGCTTTTGAATAGCTTTGGCTGGTACAGCAAAGTATTAATGAAGTGACAGATTTAAAATCTCAGTAGTGAGGAGCTTATTTGTTTTCATAGAGATGAAATATTTGCCCTTTTACACTTTGGAGGTTTCATTTCCTTTGCAGTTGTTTCATATAAATGCTTGACACTTTCTAAACCTGTCTGTCTCCCCATCACTTCACTTTTGTTTGGTGTGTACTAACAGACAGGACAATTCTCATTTGAAGATCATGCCTGTGATAAATCAAGCTGTGATTGAAAGGAATAAAACTGAAATAGATTTAGAGCAGCCTTCCCCAACCTGGTGTCCTCCAGATGTTTTGCACTGCAACTCCCAGGATATCTTCCATTGGCCATGCTGACTGAGGCTGATGGGAATTGAAGTTCAACAACACCTGAAGGGGAACAAGCTGGGGAAGGCTGACATAGGTGGTCCCATTTCAAAATTAGATTTCGGGGAGGTGCAGGTCTAACTTTGCTAACCCCTGATGAACAAATTGGGAATCAGTCTGAGGAATGTTCATTCCCCTCCCAACAGGTCCTCACCCTCCTCAGACCAAATCCATCCATCATCCCATTAGGCAAAGCTAAGCAGTTTGCTGGCATTTACCTTAACTACAATTAAGGTTAATAAAGGTTTGTCTAGGGTGACCATACGAAAAGGAGGACATATCTTTAACAGTTGTAGAGAAAAGGGAATTTCAGCAGGTGTTATTTGCATTCCTACAGCACCTGGTGAAATTACCTCTTCATCACAACAGTGAAAGCTGCAGGAGCCCTGCCCACTTTTGTATCTGGTCACTCTAACTAAAGAGGGCAGGGCTCCTGCAGCTTTCACTGTTGTGATGAAGAGGGAATTTCACCAGGTGCTGTATGCATACAATGGACACATGCTGAAATTCCCTTTTCTCTACAACTGTTAAAGATACAAGAGCCCTGTCCTCCTTTTCATATAGTCACCCTATATGGTCACCCTCCTTTTCATATGGTCAAACTTTGACAATCCCCCCAATGCCAAAATAATGTTAATTTAAAACAAACTAAATTTCACAACTGGCATGAAAATGGCAGCACTCAAAATTCCATTTTAAAAGGCAATGCCAAAAAATGCCTGCTGAAGAAGAGAGGCCTTGGATTTTGCTGGACAGTGAGCAGCAGACTTCCTTCAGCAGGGTAGTTCTGTGCCTCAGTGCCACAATAAAAAGGCCCTGTCTCTCATGGCCACTTGCCTTACTTCAGATGACAGGAGGACACAGAGCAGTAGAAGATCTTGAAAGCTGGAATGATTCATAAGAGTGGAAATGATTATTAAGATGTTCTAAGTCTTTAAAGGTCAAAAATGGCACTAAGAATTAATCTATTATTTCTTTGTTTTCCGTACTCCTAATAACTGAGAGAGGGAAGAAATTGGTAACCACTATTGATAATACAGTATTGGAGCAATATCTTGTAATCCGTAGTGTCATAGGATTTCCCACAGAAAACAAAGCCATCTGCCTCTTTTTCAGATCCAATTTCAGCACAGACTGACTCCCTGCTACATACTCAGATCTCACTCCCTTTTCAGTCCTAAGAGAGATTGCCTCAAGGCACCCTCAGGGATCTTAGCAATCTTAGGCTGCCTCTACAAGAGAGGTTTAAAGCTCTTCCAAGGCGCTTTAAAAATGTACCTCTACAAGAACGGAGCACAAATCGGGCGTAGAGGCGCGTTATCTCTCCGATTATGCGCATTATGAAATGCGCGTTAAACAGCAAGTTTTATTTTGCTCCGGCCGTTAAAGCACATTTTGCCTATGTGAACAAGCGCTTATGCGCATTAACTACTTGTAAAGCGCATTTTGGTCATCCGTTAATGCGCTTCGCCGCCTCTCGCCGCCTCTCATGCAGAGGTATTAGGCGTAAATGCGCTTCAGCGATTATGCGCATAATCGCCTAACCAGGCGCAAAAGCGAATCCTTGTAGAGGGGACCTTAGAGGCAAGAACTACAAAGTTGGAAGGAGTCTGAATCTCTTTGCAGTCATGGGCACCTGAAAGATTATCTGACCAACCCCAAACTCATAATAATATTCTGACCTGTCTGTTCTAGTTAACATTCTGGCAGCTGTATACATTGTCCCTTAATGCAGGATGTGAAGCCCAGTTCAAACCAACATTTTAATCCTGGTTTAAAGGAAGCTTGGGGTACTTCCAGGCAGAGGGTGTTAATGCTGGTGCTGATGAAAGACTGTAGCTCAGTGACAGAGCACACACTTTGCATGCAGGTTCAATCTCCAGCATTTCAGACCCTTGTCTGAAACTCCGGAGAGCTGCTGCCAGTTAATGTACAAAGTACTAAGCTGGAAGGACTGGCTCAGTATAAGGCAGCATCCTGTGTTCTGTGAATAGTATAATTGCAAATAAGGGGGATTTGCTTTGGGGAGGCATTGTGGGGATGTAGTTAACAGGGAGACAATGTTATGTCTATACCACCTCTCAGTCAAACAGAAGAAGGTAGAACACCTGCTTTTGCATTCAGTGCTAGAGCACCTGCTTTGCATTCAGAAGGTTCATGGTGCAATCCCTGAAATCTCCAGGTAAGGGCTGGAAAAGTCTCCTTCCTGAAACCCTGGAGAGCTAGAGCATTTCTACACCAGGCTAAAATACCACCATTTACCAGGGGTTCTGCTTCTGGATTCCTTTCGAGATTAAGATCGGCTTCTTTCCATGTGGGTATTGCTTTTCTTTTTTTCTTTGTTGGAAAGTTCTACATGTTTCATTATAGAGCAACTAGATTGTACTGTACCATTATTTGTGAAAACCCGCCACATCATCACCACACCTTCCATTCATATCAGGAGGAGGGGAAATGCCAGACTTTCATCGTCATGAAAACCACACAATAAAGGTTGTAAAGAGCAAAAGGTGCCCCGGAGGATGGCAATGTCTTGAACAGGACCTGCAAATGTCTGTGAGTTGCAAATCATGAGTGCATATTACATGGCTCATGAAGAAACAGCCCCACTGCTGGTCAGTGTAGACAATACTGAGCGAGATGGACCCACCTTCTGACTCAGTATAAGGCAGCTTCCTATGTTCTGTATTCCTAGATGTTTGTGTGTTAATGGTGAGATTTGTTTTCAGGCTAGCAGATTTATTTTTACTGTATATTTTTAAATTCCCAACCATATAGATTCATTATTCCTCTCTAATTAACTTTTTTTTCATGATAGTGTGGCACTGTGGTGAAAGCATAAGCCAGTCAGTTCCTGATTCAAATCTCACTTCAGGATCAAGCTCACTAGTAGTGCTATTGTGCAGTCCTAAATAGGTTCAGGGAGGAGTGAAACAGCTGACCTGCCACCTCATCGCAAGCTCTGCCAAGGCAGAAGATATGTATGAGACAAATTTTCCCAAGCTTTTCAGCCCAGTAGATCTTTTTATTATAATTCTTTCCCCCTGCCCCTGCCCCCACCCCCACATAACGCACAATGGAAAGCAATGGAGAGGCAGGAGTTCTCAGCAGAGATGCTTTGGATTCAGTAGATCTGGAGCCGCCTCTGTCCTGCCCCTGAAAACGCCTGTTTGGGGCCTTATGCTTGTTACCACCAGTGGGAACACAGCTGTTGGTAGCTTTCCAGCCGCAGAGAACTCCATGGGTGCAGCAGGTTCCTCCAAGGTAGAACAAACCCACCCATCCATCCCCACTCACAGAGCTCTCCACCCACGGAGGCTGGGAGAGGGGTAGCTCCTAACTCCCTCCAGCGAGCTGGATTTGGGGGCTAGGCTTGCTCCTCTCACCGATCTGTTATTACTGTATACATATTTTGATTGTAAGCTACCCTGTAACACACTTTGGTGTTGAAGGAGTGAGATATAAATGTTTAAATAAATGAATAAATGGCTTTACTCCCAGGAGTAGACAACTTGTGGACCTCCAGATGCTTAGAATTCAACTCCCATCCGCCCCAGCCAGCATAGCCGATGGTGAGAGCTGATGAGAATTGTAAGCCAAAACATCTAGAGGGTCAAACCTTGCCCACCCCTGCTTTAGCCACAGTTCTTCACGGGCAGAATGGAAATAATAATAATAATAATAATAATAATAATAATAATAATAATACTGTTCTACCTCAGAGGGCTGTTGGAATTATTACAGTAATAATGTAGGTGATGTGCTTGGAAAATGTGAAAGTCACTATATCAGTGCTAGGTATTGTTGTTCCGCAGGTTGCTCCCTTCAGTGTTCTTAAACTTGAACACCCACATACCTTAATTTCTTTTGACACTTTAATGACCTTTTTTAAATTGCGCTTTTGGGGTTTCGCAGATACTTAATTTGGGTACTAAAATATCAGTGAATACTGCTACATGTTCATGACTTCCTTTTTTATTGTATTTTAAAAATCCAGATAATTCATACAAATACCAAAAAAAAAAATCTTATATGGTTACCAATAACATAATTATCACACAGAGAAATTATTACTTCCTATGACATATTTGTGACTTTCCTTAGTCTGAGTATCGCTAGTTTCAGTGTAGCTTTGTAAAAAGTCCACAAGATGGTGCTGAAAGCATTCACACAAAGACGGTTTTTAGCAGTCCTCATGACATTCTAGGGAATACCTCTCTCCCTCCCTCTTAATGACTATTTGGACTATTTGGTTATCATTCCATATATGGCCAGTTTTATGAGTCAAATGCTTCTTCTCCTGCTTTATAACCTTCTGTTATACTGGCACTGCCAGGAGTTTTTCTCTTCAGATATGTGGGACAGGAGCATTTACACATTCGTTTGATTTGTTTTAAAAACACAAAAATATGATTTTTTTAAAAAAGCTATTTATTATACAGAATCAAATTCAATATGGCATGTATCATCTCTCTCTCAAGTACTGGGTACCAAAATATGAGGCTTTTATACAGGATTATAAAATAGGCTGACATTGCAAAGTTGCATGGCAAAAACTGAGGCATCTCTTTGAACAATGCAGGCAAACACTGAATATCACTCACAATAAGCAATGCTTGAGAGATAGAGACTGGAATCAAGCATGAGGCTTATATACAAACAACAGCAACCATAACAACAAAGGAAAATAAAGGTGCTTCCAGACTGGATGATCCAGGCATCCCCTTCAAAAGATATTGTGCACCTATTCCATCTTTTCCTCTTTTGTGGATTTTTATGGAAAGAAAAAAGATGGAAGAAGCAGTTGGAAAACATTGGAGGTTTACAAGTGAAAGGTGATGTCATCTGGACCCCCTGTAAAATTTCATATTTGAGGCAAGGCAATTGCATACTAAAAGACTCATTTGGAAGCATTCCAAATGATATCAGTCCATGACACAAAGCTTCTCTACATTTTAAAAAAAACCCTGCTGCCTTACCAGGGCTTTCTGCTTCTGCTTTTTTTTCTGAGATTATGATTGGCACCATTACACGGGCAGCCTCATGGTTTGAAATTGAATACTTCCTCTCTGCATGCTCCATTCATTTCCCTTCACTTCAATGAAACATCACCATTTAGTGGTGCAATTATAGCACAATGCTGGGTTTACACACTGGGTGCAGATGTACAGCTTGCGTCAAATCATTATGATCGAATTATGGTAACACTATATCCCTCTTGCACATTTATACCTTGTAGGACACAATGATATTTGTTGTGGTATTTTGGATAATGTGGAATAAAAGCAGACAACACTATGAAAGCAGTATATGGATTGTGTAATGTGCTTCAACAGTTATAAGTGCACTTCAATACTGCTATAAAGCAATAGGGTGGATTAAGCCTGGGAGATCCCACTGTTTCCCAGATATTGCCGCATTAACTTTGGTTGTGTTTTTTTAAAGCAAGATTTCCAGGGCATAGTGCAAGAGTTGTCCTGGCTGTTGACGATATTATTATTATTATTATTAATAATAATAATTATTTACATTTATATACTGCCCCATAGCCAAAGCTTTCTGGGCGGTTTACAAAAATTAAAAACATTGAACAATTAAAAACCAATATACAAAATTTAAAACCATAAATGCCTAAAAACAAACTGCATATCATTTAAACTATCCAGGGGTCAGTTTAAAAAGTTCAACATAAGCTATTAAATGCCTATGAGAAGAGAAAAGTCTTAACCTGGTACCAAAAAGATAACAGTGTTGGCGCCAGGCAAGCTTCATCAGGGAAGCTTCCATAGTTGGGGGGCCACCACTGGAAAGGTCCTCTCCCTTGTTGCCATCCTCCAAGCTTCCCTTGGAGTAGGCACTCAGTTGTTGATCGTAGTGTATGGGTAGGTTCATGTCGGGAGAGGCGTTCCGTCAGGTATTGTGGTCCCAAACCATGATGTAATGGACCCGCAAACTTCCATGCATGGCCAATCACAAGCATGCAATAAATTGTTAATTTAGAGATGCTCATAGACATTAGCTTGGAGAATTAGCTTTAAGGTGTGAGCTGCATTACAATCTGCCCCATTTGGAACTGAACTTAGCAGAAGGGCAGCTGCAGAAGGCTATTGCTGTAGCATTTTGGTAAACTCTACAAAGTACAGGGTTGATTTCCCCCATAATGTTCAATCAGTGTGGATCACACAGCCAAAGGTTAACAAAAATAACACATTTTACTAGTGTTGGTACCTTTTAGGCATCTGGTTTTATTCAGCAGTGCATCCTTGGTAGAGTATCAATGAAATTAACGGGTGCCCATGACCTATTGGGATTCTCCATGGCAAATCACATTTCAGTCTCATGACAGTTTTTAGTGCGATGATTTCTATTGGTACAAATATTAATCAGAGTGTTTTGTTAGTAACATCCTCCTAAAAAATTAAGATCTCTCCATACATCTATAATGAAAATATTACCAGTTGAGATGCAAATTCCTATTTGTTCACCTGTCTTCCTATGTTACATTTTTTAAAAGGAAGGCCTTTTTCTGTTTTGCTAGCCTGTGTAGATAAATCACTGTCCTGCTTGGGCTATAAAAACAAGTAATGTTTTGGCTGCTGCTTCCTTGGCTTCCCACCTTCTTTATATGTTAAAGCATTGCTGCCTTGAAGATGAATTCCCCCCCTCTTTCCCCCAGAACCCACTTTCTCCCTTGCCCCTTCCACTCTAAAATATATTAATGTCATCACAGTGATTTTTCCTCTTTAAGAAATGTGAAATAGTACCCAAGTCATAATCAGTGTTCTCCAGCAATTTAGAAGTAAATGCTAAAACACTTATTTTTATTTCATGTTTTATTTATCAGAACAGCAAATAATTGTGCTTTGCTAGTGTAGTTATACATGCCTACAGATTCTGTGTTTGCAATGTTGTTAGATGATTAAAATGGTTCATTTACATAATTACTATTTGTAAGGAGTTTAAAAGTTTGGGTTTGATCTTTAAACCAGATGTACTGCAAAACAACTTCTATATACAATTATTTGGTGTGTGTTCAAAAGAATCTGTCTCTGGCATATTGCAGTACACATTTTTTCCCATGGAATTAACTACAGCTGTCTCCTGATTAGTGAAACCAATATTACAACACTTCTATAGCCGGTTGTTCTCTATCAAACATCCTGAACACTTTTCAAATGTAAGGTCTCCTAGCAAGCAAAATGGGACTTCCGGTATGCTTTGCAATTTGCCATTTCCAGATGCTGAATTGATAGCACCAAGTCCCAGGACATGAATGTTTCTTGTTTATTGCTAGCACTTAAACAGTTGGCAAGTATTTGTTTATTTTTTCATACTAATTGTAAGCTACTGTAACTTTGAGATATAATGACTAAAAGGAAAGCAGTTATTTCTGGAAATGTGTGGATCAGATGCTACTTATCTGTGAGGCCAATACAGCTGTTCAGCAGATGTGTATTCTGTGTGCCACAGTGAAGGCTATCAAATGTAAGGGAAATATACATGTCCATTAACCAGGGACCTTCCATATGTTGTTGGAATACACCTCCCATCATCCCTGGCTGGGGCTGATGAAAGTTGGAGTTCAACATCTGGAGGGCCACAAGTTCCACATCCCTGCTGTGAACTATTCGTGGCTTTCTGCTTGAGAGAGGGACACATCTTTCCTTTCCCTTTCGTGATGCGTGAGTGTTGAAAGACATGGGATGAAAACACAAGTGAGTCCGACTTCCTCCTGCCTTTTGCAGTTTCAATAACAGTTGTACATACTAGTGACTCAAACACTGAGATAAGATGTGAGTCTTTGTCCCTCCCCCTGTGCTCCTGGTGACCTGTTTGCTTCCTTGCTGTTGCAAACGTGTTCATACATGCTGCGTAGTAAGTATATCCTTTTTATCAGTTCATTATTATTTGTAGTTTTTTTACATTTATCTCTCACCTTTTCTCTAAGGAGCTCAAGATAGTTGCATGGTAGTTGCTCCATTTTGTCCTTGCAACAGCCCCATGAGGTAAGTTAGGCTGAGAAGAGTTTAATTGACCCAAAGTCATCCAGTGAACTTTATAGGAGAGTGTGTATTTAACCCTCATCCAATATTGTAGCTGCTGCAATACACTGGTTCTCTATTGCTGTGTTCACAATTAGTTTTTTTAAAAATATTTTATTAGAGTTATACACTGCCCCACTAGACAGTGCCCTTGGAGCGGTTTATAGGAACCCCCTCCACCCCAAAAAATAAAGTGCAAAACTGCCTCAGGATGTGTGTGTGTGTGTGTGAGAGAGAGAGAGAGAGAGCAAGAGAAAGAGATCTTGTTGACATCATCGGACATCAGCCAATCGGTGCTGTATACAAGGAGCTTTTTGCTGCAGAGCCATTTTTTTCCAGATCTCAATATGTGGAAGGAGAGTATAATCTTTTATTCCAAAAAATTATACCCAAAGTGGCTCACAACATAACAAATGAACAAAAATAAAAATAATTTAGAAGTTATCAAACAGCAAAATATATTATTCCAAAAAATACAATAGAAACAATTACAAATAACCATAATGTTGGCAGATCCATTAATAATACAAATATCTATCCAATGTAACAGTACAAATAAACTAAACTGAGAGAGAATAAAGCACAATGCAAAAATATTAACAAATTATATAAATCTCCATTCCACATGAAGGTTCTCCACAATTAACTTACAAGCACAAGTTGGAAGTTACACCTTCTAAAGCGATGCAATAAAAATAATACCTTTTTAAAATCGTTCCCAAAAGGCCTTTCTTTATAAAGAACACTTCATCGGTCCATGTAGTACAAGAAGCCCCCATCCCCTGCTTTTTGTACTACCTAGCATGATTAACCGGCTTCAGGGCAGGATATGGAGTTGAGACTGCTATGGTCGCCTTTGTGGATGATCTACGCTTGAGTATTGGCAGGGGGAGTGTGTCCCTGCTAGTACTTCTGGACCTCTCAGCGGCTTTCGATACCATCGACCATGGTATCCTTCTGGAACGCCTGAGGGGACTGGGACTCGGGGGCACTGTGCTTCAGTGGTTCTGGTCCTACCTCTGGGGCAGGTTCCAGATGGTGATGCTTGAGGATAGTTGCTCCTCAAAGAAGGAGCTGCTATGTGGTGTACCACAAGGCGCCATCCCATCCCCAATGCTGTTTAACATCTACATGAAACTGCTGGGAGAAATCATCTGGAGGCATGGGACGGGGTGCTATCAGTATGCTAATGACACCCAAATATATTTCTCTATGTCTTCAACAACAGCATCAGTTAAGGATAGTGTGTCTCCTCTGAAGGAGGAGGTGGTAGTTAATGGGCTGGATGAGGAAAAACAAACTGAAGCTGAATCTAGACAAGACGGAGGTGCTTACTATCAAGGGCCACAACCTGGGGTTGGAGGTGTGTCAACCTGTTCTGGATGGGGTTACACCCCCCCTGAAAGGCTGTGTTCGCAGCTTGGGGGTGCTCCTGGATCCATCGCTTCAAATGACAGCTCAGATAGATGTGACGGCCAGGAGTGCCTATTATCAGCTTCGGCTGATACGCCAGCTGCGCCCCTTCCTAGAGTTGGAAGAGCTAAAGTCAATAGTGCACGCGCTGGTAACTTTGAGGCTCGACTTCTGCAATGCGCTGTACATAGGGCTACCTCTGTGCCTAGTCTGGAAACTTCAACTAGTTCAAAATATGGCAGCCAGGTTGATCACTGGTACACCTAGGGGTGACCATATCACACCAGCTTTAAAATCTCTCCACTGGCTGCCAATTAGTTTCTGGGCGAAGTACAAAGTGTTGGTCATTACCTTTAAAGCTCTACATGGTTTGGGTCCAAGTTACCTGGGAAGAATTTACCACAGTCAACAAAAACTAGGCTGACAACCGTTACCCAGAGGACCTTTTCTTCTGCCGCTCCCAGATTATGGAATGACCTCCTGGGAGAGATCCGCCAACTCAACAGTCTTCACAAATTTAAAAGAGCTATAAAGACTGATCTCTTCTGGCAGGCCTACCCAGATGAATTTTAAGTGTTTTTATTGGTGTTTTATTGGTATTTTAATGATGTATTGGTTTTATGTGCTTTTAATTAGTTTTGTGTATTTTGTATTTGTTGTTCCCCGCCTCGATCCGGGGGAGAGGCGGGTAATTAATAAAAATAATAATAATAATAATAATAATAATAATAATATGTTCTGGAGAATTCAAAAGCTTGTATGTTTTTGTAGAATTTTGGTTAGTCATAATAAAGCTATTGCCCAATGATGGATTCCCCCCCCCCCAGATTGCTTGGGGGGGGGGAAGGAAACTGCTGCCTTTTTTCCTGTTAATAGCTGGGGGGGGGTCTACACGATGTCTCTTTGGCGACTGTTTCTGGTAATATGCGCTTTTTCCTATATTCATATTTACGTCTAATAACAGTAGACGAGAGCCATTAAGGCGAATTATCGGCATCATAAAATGCACTTTACAATTATTTATATGTGGAGTTTCGCTGCAGAGTCAGTTCAGGGGTGTATGGTTGAATGTGGAAAAATTGATGAAAGCACCGCCCTGTCTCCTGATGGTACCTCCCCCAGAATTTCATGCCATTTGTTAACTCCGCCCACCTGCCTGTCCAATCACGATCGGGCATGACTTCACATGTGGGTATGATTTCTAATCATTGGATGTGCCTACAAATATAGTTGTTAGCAGGGCAGCATTGGACGACTTATTGTAAAACCATAAAAGCAACATTTTTCCAGGTACTAGATGGCCATGACGAATAGCTGCCCACATAGCATCCACCCCCCTTATTGCTCCTGCCAAGAATCAGACGCTGGATACTGGACTTCCATCTCACCATGCTTGCGGCAGCTTCCCCTTATCTGCCGTCTTGGAAATGTGCTGCTTCAAGGACAATTTTTTGTGTATCCTTTCCATTACAATGTTGCATTTCGCACTGATTTCCCCAGTTCCATACAAACTGGCTATTATTCTGTCTGTCTATGGACCCCGAGATGCCAGCTCACAACAGTTCTGGGATGCCCTACACTGAGTGGGCTAGAGTGCAACCTCGCCATGCCATCTGGTCTCTGTGTTGCAGAGTTGGGTGACTGGGCATGCGGGATTGGGGGAGGGTTGAATGATGCCCCCCCAAAAAACAGTGGGTGGCACTTATGTTCTCTCTTCCCCCCCCCCCCCCAGTCCACTTGCTATTCTACCAATTGCGTTGCCTTCAGCGCAGAATGAGGAGACTGGAGCGTATAGTCTGGCGTGCCCACTCTCTGGTACCAATGGCAGTGCCATTTGAAAGACCGGCCTGGCAGGGGACACTCCAATGTGGGAGAGTTGGCTCGGCATTGCGTCTATGGACTGACATTAATTTCCATACAATTGTTGCAGTTTCCCTTTTGTTCGGTGTGTTCTGCCCAATCCCCTGTGTTTTCCCCACTTGTGCTGTGCCTTTGAGATTACTCCAGCCACACTTTTCAATGGGATTTTGGCCACACGTAACCATTAGTAGAATAAAGATACTGCGTTGCTTTATGATAATAAAATAAGTGTTCTTTTCGTTGAGATACAGACGCACACACACAAAACTTTCAGGAAAATCAGTGAAAGAAGGGAGAGTAGATACGAAGCCTGATGCACGATTGGGTGCTAAGCTTCCCGGGGAGCAAATCCCCCTACCTGCTCAATGCTCCTTACTCCCGAGTAACAGGGCTCAATGGCAGGAATAGCCTTGCATGTAAAGAACTTTCCCTTCCTTTTCCAAGCCATTATTCCAGCAAGGGAGGGAAGGGTAGCCTTAGTGGACCGCAAATTATTCTAAAAATGAAACATGCACATTATTCCAACCCCCTTGATTCCTGTAGAACCAACTCCATGTGAGTCTCGACGAAAGAAAGATTCCAGTGGGTATTGGAAAAAAATCTTTACTTTTTGTTCTAGAAACCTGAGATCAGCCATTACTGGACAGAGAAGAAGAAGGAAGTAGGAGAGAGGAGATTTGCAGTAGAGCAGGATCACAGCAATAGGGTTGAACGTGGGTAATTTGACGAAAGTACCTCCCCCTGTATCCTGAAAGTACCACCCCCGAGGAAAGTGGGAAAAGTGGCAGTAAACTTGGAGCAGGTATTCACTCATGACATCGCAAGCCCTGTCCACCAAACTACGCCCACGATTAGCATTAATCCGAATGGGTAGTGGAGGTTTACACGAACAAAATGCGATTGAACATCTGAGAAAAATTAAAAGTCGTGTTTAATCAACACCTTGGAAACGTGCATTAACGGAGGCTATAAATCACATAGACATCTGATCTGCGCCCAGCTCGTGTGTACAAAATGCCGTCAGAGCGAAGTAAAGGTGACCCAAATAAGCCGTGATGAGGTACCCCTGTTGAAATCTAAAAGCATTAAGTATTTGCACCTTGATCCTGTTAATTTCAAATCTACTTCCTTTGATACTGCCTCTTTCCTGTGTCCAACCATGATTTCTATAGAGTTGGGTCCAGGATTGTCTTTCCATCAACTGAAGGACTCCTTTCATTTATTGGGGGCGGGGGGATTGAAATCCAACAGAGAATGCCACCAGAGGAGGAGGAGGTAATTTTTGCTGATTCCCCCATTCATCTCTGTAGCTCTCTACACTATTTCTTATACTGTTCTGGAGGGTCCTCCAATTCTCCAGAACCAGATACAAAAGAGGGCAAGGTTCTTGCAGCTTTAACTGTTGTGATGAAAAGGGAATTTCACCAGGTGCTGCATGCATACAAATAACACCTGCTGGAATTCCCTTTTCTACACAACTATTAAAGATACAGGAGCCCTGTTCTCCTTTCCATATGATCACCCTATACACTGTAGGAGGAATAGGAATACCCCCCCCCCCACACACACACACACCTCTTCTACCCTTCCTCTGGTGCAAGGTGGCAACATGCAGTCCCAGAGCTACATATAGGCCCCTGGTAGGTTTTGTGGGTTCTACTGGGCCCTATCACTATGGCAACATAATCTAGCAGGAATCTCCTGTGAGCAGAGTTCTACACAAGGAAACTCTGGACCCAACCCATAGTCAACAGTTAACAGCTTCTTGCTAATAACTTCTGTGCACCATCTTGGAAAAGCATAGATTTTCTACTTCCCTTGCTTTGGAACTCCTTTCCTTTAGCTGTCTGACATCACTCTTGGAGGTGATGTACACAGTAGAACTCACATTTGGGAAGAGGTGCATTGTGATGGATAGCCCTTGTGTGCTTCAAAAAAGTTTATTATTGTTGGTACAGCACCATCAATGTGCATGGCACCTTATAGAGTTCCACAAGCAAGAATAGCCAGGTCCACCCCAAACCTCAAGGAGATTGCAATTTAAACTAGACAATGGGGGAAAGCAGGGACGGTGGAGAGTGAGTACTGAATGTGATGGTCAGAGTGTTGTTTTGGAATTCCACAGTGGAGAGAGCAAACATAGTACAGTTCTTAGAGAGTGCAAAATCAATGGCCATGGAAGTGAGACCAAAAGAGGAGCATAGAGACAGAAGGTGGGAGGTAGCTGGATCAATGAGGTAGTTATTAACTAGCAAGATGGGGTGTTATGAGAGAAAACAAATGTCAAGGCCTGGTAAGAAAAGTAGAAAGAAGGCCCAGGGGTATAATATAGTAACATAGCAAGGGAGAGCACAAAGCAACATAGTGAACTTGGAAGTTTGAGGCGCTATCAGAGGCTGGATCTTGCATGGTTTGTAAATAAGTCCCCAGTTCTACCAAGGTAGCTCTTAAGTTGTTTGTCTGGAAGGAGAGGTCTCTGAAGGGGAGGGCAGCAATGGTGGTGGTCTCCAAAGGGGTAGGCAGGTTTTGGTAAAGGCCAGGAAAGGAAGAGGTAATAGATTTAGAGCAGGGGTGGGCAACTTGAGGCCTTCTAGATGTTTTGGCCAGCAACTCCCATGATCCCTCACTATTGACTATGGTGGCTAGGGCTGATGAGAGTTGTAGGCCAAAACATCTAGAGAACTACAAGTTGCCCATACCTGAGCTTTGTGGGTGAAGGAGCAGCAGTTAAGGAAGTAGCAAGAGAAGGAAAGGAGGGGAGAGAGGCAGTGAATGGGGATGAGATTAAGAGAGAGAGAGAGAGAGAGAATGAGACACTGGCTGAATTCGGACAACACGATAGTCAATGGTGGGGTAATAAACAACTTTACAGTTGTTCATCTAGGGGGTACTCCCCACACAACATGGTAATAAATAATCAACCATGGTGTGTATTAGGATCAGCGCTGAGTTGGCTATGGCAGCATTCGGACAACATGATAGTCAATACAACTGACGATTGTTCCCCCCCCCCCCCAGTTGCTTAACGTGTCGTCTGAATTCAGCCAATGAGTGGATGTTATGATGCAAGAGGCAACAAGCAGAGGTGAAGAAAAGAGTAGTGAGGGTTGGCCGATGAAACCCTCAGAGAACAAGAAAGGGGCCCAGAGCAAGAGAGGGAAGAGCAACAGGCTGAAGAGTAAACATCTTAAAGTGCAGCTCAACAGGTGTTGAGGTTGGGTTCCAAATGAGCACCAAATAGTCTAAATTTACAAGGTCAGTAAGCGATAGTGTGACTCTAACATCCACCATATTCATTTCTGCCATTCAAGAAAAAGGATTTCTGTCGATAGCTATTTTAGGACAGCATAAAACTGATGTTTCTTTTCTGAACATGTGTGTTCATTTTCTTAGAAGGGGGGGGGGAACCTCAGTCAATATGTCATTATTTTCATTTTTAAAACATCCTCCAATAATAAACCTCTCTCAACATATTGGCTGTTTCTAAACCTCTCTCAACATATTGGCTGTTTCTCTTGTCACTGTAGAAAACCCAGGGCTAATTTTAACGCTCGCACCATTTAGGAAGATGATTCTTCATTCTGCATGGTTTGGAGCTATATCAGTAGAGCCATTTCATAATCATCTGTCTTTGCTTGAATTTGATCACAGCAGCTGATCCCATGCATTCATAATGAAACCTTAAGGTTGCTTATTTCTCAGCATAAATCTACCCCAAAGACCTACTTTGACAGTGCTCTTTCTCTCTCTGTGTGTGTGTGTGTGTGTGTGTGTGTGTGTGTGTTTCAGTACAAATGAATGTGTGGAACTGAAATTGCTCTGCTTTCTTTACAAATGACTCAGTGTGCTTGTCCTTCCCTAAAATGCTGCCAGCGTGTAAAGGATTTTCAATGAGCAGTGCAAATAAGCCAGCAGTGGAGAAGGTTTGAAGCAGCACTGGTATAGCAGTTTACTGTCACACAGATGATCAGGGCTGGAGAGCTAAGTCTCTGTAGCATCCACCATACCTCTTGCTAGCCACACACTGGAAGTTTTGTATTTCTAACCTGGTTTCTTTTACAAGCTGGATATTCAGTACTACCATAATGTGGAGTGGACTTTCTAGCAGAGGTGAGCAATGATTTATTTATTTATTTTTAAGTAAACATTGCAGAATTGCTTTGAGGTTCATTCCTATACATTCTCACATGTTTGGCATCTTTCTTTTGTGGAAGTGGCATTTTGTGTTTCAGTTATGCCAACAGAAATAACAAAAAGGCTAGAAGAAGCATGAGGAAAGACAGATTAGAATATTAGTAGTAGTAGTAGTAGTTAGCAATATTAATAGTATTGCATTATGAACACAATTCCATAAAATAGGCTAAATCTCCTCTTCTTTCCTGCCTGTTCATTTGAGAAGACTGTCCTAGCGTATAGTCATTATACATTTCAAATGTATCAAAAATGCATCTCTAGATACAATATGGCTTGCTGATCATTAGTTAATTAGGCTAATTAATTATCAGTGTGATTGTATACTTGTGGTCATACAATAACTTGCAGGATATTAAATTCTATTTACAGAAAGCTTGACTTGAGGAAAAATTAAATACAGGAGATAAATGCTAAAGCTGCCTGGCAACCAATAAAATAAAAGCAATAGACTACATACTGGTTGACTTTGTTATTAGTAAATGGTATGACCTGTCTAACACAAGACAACTTCTAGGAAATTCACTTGCAATGACAACTTGTTTTATGAGAGACATAAAATTACTGTCACTGCTGCCTAACCATTCTTTAATTAAATATGACATTTTAAGTACTGCAAATCTTTACTTATGGCATAAATACATTGTTGAGACTAATCTGTGAAGTTTATATTGTCAACCCCTTAAGTTTCAAAACAGCCTGGCAGAGGATTAAGTTGTGTTTACCTGTCTAAAAAGTTCTAGCCATTCATTCCAATGTGGAAATCATTCATTAAACCCTGTTGTTGGCTTGCTTATCTTTGTTGATGTAGGTGTTGCTTTAGTGATGTGTTTTTAGGTCTGGCTAGTATTACCACACATGAAGAGAACATTACAAGCAAAGATGATAAATGTAGTGTATCTCTTTGGAGAATGACATTCTCCTTCATGAGAAATTAACCCATCTCATGCCTTTTACCTGTAAATGTATTCATGAAGCAGTTGTTTTTATAGCTTTCAACCACAGAATTATAGATAAGAATATGTTTGTTTGAGAGAAGATTCGAGAATTTCCATTTACTGACAGTACACGTAAAGCATGGCTAACCAGGAGCAAACCCATTTGTATTAGCCAATCTGTCTTTGCAAGTCCCAGGGCCACTATCTTGCTAGAAGCCACTGTGTGCTTTTGAAAGCATGAAATTAGTTTTATACTGAGCACATGGTTTCTCATTTAGCAGTTCTTTTTATGGAAATGGTCAGTTTATGGTTCACTGCTAGGATTTTGGTCTTCTGTCGAAGCTGATAGCTTCTGCTAAGGTGTCCATTGGAGATAAATAAAATGAAAATTAAAAAAATGGAAGACAGAGAAAAACACTAATTAGAACTAAGAGAATGGATTCATTCCCATCAGTACTATCTGCTTGCAGCATTATATCAGAAGATCACCTGTAGATGTGGTCGTTGTTTTCTGTCATTGCCGATTCCTAGGTTGGACTTTTTACATGAACATTAACAAAACTTGGAAAGAACTTTATAACATGTAAGATGCCTTAAAACTAAACATTCAAGCTCTTCTGGTAAGTTGCTTTCAACATTTCTCCATGTTGGTTTGTCAAAGGATCAAGTATGTGTAGCAAATAGGAATGTAAAGGTTACTTACCTTAGTATAACTAAATCTGGATCCAAGCTCTTATTCATGCAGTCCTTAATAGAGCAAATCTAGTACTTTAAGGCTACAATCTTAAATCACACTTACTCTCAATAAGTCCCACTAATCTCAAAGGGCTTTATTTCTGAATAAGCATGCATGGGATTGTAGTGTAAGGCTGCAATCTTTTGCACAGTTAGCAGGAAGTAGGCCCTATGAACACAATGAGACTTGCTTCTGAGTAAACATGAATAAGATCATCCCACAATTATATGGGAGCAAGTCAATGGAATTGCTTTCAAGTAAACTTGCATAGGAGGTTGTACATAAACTAGGCTGACCATATGAAAAGGAGGACAGGGCTCATGTAACTTTAACAGTTGTGGAGAAAAGGGAATGTCAGCCAGTGTCATTTGTATGCAATTAGTTCCTGGTGAAATTCCCTCTTCATCACAACAGTTAAAGTTGCAGGCACTATACTAGAGTGACCATATACAAAAGAAGGCAGGGCCCCTGCAACTTTAACAGTTGTGATGAAGAGGGAATTTCACCAGGAACTAATTGCATACAAATGACACTGGCTGAAATTCCCTTTTCTCTACAACAGTTAAAGTTACATGAGCCCCGTCCTCCTTTTCATATGGTCAGCCTACATAAGCCAAGGCAAACCGATATACATAGGTTACAAGCGATTAAACGTATTTTCGTTCCTTGAGCTATAAACAACATTTTGTGAGTGAGAAAGAAATTTCTACAACCTGACCCTTCTCACACACCTGCTGCAAAATGTGATTCGACTGGTGAGTACAAGGGAGAAGGCTTTTTCAGTGGTGGCCCCACACCTCGGAATCCAGTTCCATCAGGAGTTTATCATGCTCCTTTTTTGTAGGTCTTCAGGAAGGTTCTGAAGATTCACCTGTTTTTGCTGGCTGTTCCATAATCTATGGGCTACAGGTTTTATTGGTGTAATTTGTTTTTATAGTTTATAGTATTGTATATTTATTGCCTGTTGGCATCTGTCTATTTTTATTCCATATGCCATCTTGAGAGGGTTTTACCCTTAAAGGTGGCCTAAAAATAATTTAAAATAAGAAAAACATGTCTACTCGGAAGCAAATCTCGAATATAAACGAGACTTTGTCACATCCATACATTGTTTCTATGGTTCTTACTGTCATCGTCTAGACAAAGGGTAAGCAACCTGTGCCCTCCAGATGTTTTAAACGACAACTCTCATAATCCCTACCTATTGCCCATGTTAGCTGAAGCTGATTGGAGTTGTAGTTCAAAAAGTCTGGAGGGTACTAGGTTGCCTAACCCTATAGTTTCTATTGGTGACCCATAATGAAACTTGCTTGGAACTAAATCGCTTTGAATTTGGTGGATTTACTTAAATATTGAAGGAATGCGAGCACATTAACAAATGTTGACTGAAACCTGTTTTTTTTCTATATAGCATGCATGCAAGAAACACATTCAGAAAGCCTGCACTGAACAGTTACATGCACCAGAGAACTGTGACTAGCTACTACTTGAACACATAGCGGCAGTTGTATGTCTACTGCCATAGATTATGCGAAGTCCTTACATAGTGCTAACAGATTCAGTTAGTTTATATTACACAATTTCTTTTATGGACTAAACATCCCATTTTCTGCATATAACTAATATAGGATTGCCTGCTTTCCAGTGAAACCCATAATAAGAATAGCAGCTGTTTATAGGTTATATTATTACCTTGCCACCTGATATAAATTACGTTGTTGTAGTGTTGCTTATTTCCTAGTCTCTATGCTGATGCACTTGAGATAACTTTTGACGATGTGATCAAAATATTTCCCAATAAAAACAGCTTTGTGCAGTTGTTTAGACAATGAAAGGGGGACATTTGTGCCTAGTGAGGCTTGTGTAACTGGAAAGCAGAGCACTGAATGAATTTTTCTAACATAAGAAGTAAGATGGAGTGACTGCCCTGTATGGGCTCTTGAGAGGCAGTGATGGATTGAAGAATGGATTTCCATTATTTTTCATTGATGTGGAGTTATCTTTTATGGTTAGAAAAATTCTTTAGAATATGGGATGCCTAGTACTCATGCAGAACCATCCCTTCTGGGTGATATAAGGCACAAAATGTTTTAGGTGATCCGTGCACTCAGTGTTAAGATTCAAGTGGTTCAATATGGATTAGCTCTTAAGAATTGGTATATGCTTCCAAAGTTAACAGGTGAGGAATGCTGACACTAACATTTGGGGGGCAGTATCAGCAGTACCCTCCAAAATACCTTTGCGTTAAAGGCAGTGTCCATTAGTACCACCTTGCTCTTCTGTGTTATTGTTCTCATAACTACATTCTTGGCAAGCGGTGAACTGTCAGGATATTTCTTTATTCCCAAACTTTGCATTATAGCGACGTTGTCTTTGTTTGCCAATGTGTCATATTCATTTCCTCATCTTTGTAATACACCATAGCGGTGCTTTTGGGAATTCCTGTTTGATGGCTTGAGTAAGAACCATTTTTCAAATGTTCTGAAGAGTTGGAAAATATTCAACACATTGCTTTAGAAATTATTTGGAAATGCCACAGTTATTCATTGCTTGATGATTCTCTATTTCTAGAGAAAGGACCATTCCTTTATAATGAGATTAAACAAACACTGCAGTGGGATGAGAACAAAGCGAGATCTTAAGTTATACACAGTCACTTCTCACAATCTCCAAGTTTGGGGTGGGGGTCGTTTAATTAAAATCAGCCTTAGGAATGACAGGCAATATAATTCAGTCTTACCCAACCTTAGGCTGACCATATGAAAAGGGGGACAGGGCTCCTGTATCTTTAACAGTTTCATAGAAAAGGGAATTTCAGCAGGTGTCATTGGTATATATGCAGAACCTGGTGAAATTCCCTCTTCATCACAAAGTTAAAGCTGCAGAAGCCCTGCCCTCTTTTGTACATGGTCAAGAGACAGGGCCCCTGCAACTTTAACTGTTGTGATGAAGAGGGAATTTCACCAGGAACTAATTGCATACAAATGACACTGGCTGAAATTCCCTTTTCTCTACAACTGTTAAAGTTACATCAGCCCTGTCCTCCTTTTCATATGGTCAGCCTACCCAACCTGGTATTTCAGATTACAACTCCCAGCAATCCTGACCTGGCCTTGTTGACTGGGGCTAATGACAGTTGGAATTCAAAACATCTGGAGGGTACGAGGTTGGGGAGGGCTTTCTTAACCTGTGCTACTTCAGTTGTTTCTCTCTACTGCTTCCTTGCTCTGCCCACAGGAGAAGTGCTTTCCCTGAGGAGAGAAAACCAATTGGAGGACGGTGATTTTGTGTGAAAAAAAGACAAGACAGAGTTGTGTGTGCACATCTACTCCTGATTATAGCTCCCAATCTAGGAGAAACCTATGCGTGGCTTCAAGTAACATCTAGCTTGTCCCTAAAAGGCCATGTTTGCAGAACCATGTAGCAATTCAGGACAGGAATGCCTTCTACTTGAAATAAAATTTGATAGGCAGATATTTATATTTGCTGAGATAATCAGGTGAAAGATCTAGAATATACAAGACATTTCAATCTTCTTACCCACCATCTTGGAAACTTTCAAGAAGCTTTCAAGAACTTACAGCCCAATCTGATGCACATTTACTGGGAAGCAGGTCCCATTGATGTGCTCAGGAATTACTTCTTGACCTAAATAGCTGTGCCTAGAATTGCAGCCATAGTAATATTTCATGGAGACTTTCTCTTTGGTTTCTGCCAAAGTTAGTCAGTACATGGATGAAAACAATATTACCTGAATTTGGGATTCTTGCCAATTCAAATTCCAGTAAGTCAATTTAATATTAAATTCTTTATATATATAAGATGTCCAGATGTTCTTGTATATATAATGGAGGGTCTCAGCTCGAATTTCCAGTTAAAAGATTTCAGATAGCACATACTAATGATGAATGCATCCGTCAATGTCAGTTTTCTCATTTTCCCCAATCTTAAATTAGTTTTATCCCAAATTTTTAAAATATATGTAAAAAAAAAAGTCTACATGAAAATTTGTACATATTGTTGTGCACATTTCTCCCAATATGTGCATTTTAATGCATTTTTACAGGTTTCCTAATATGCATTACATTAATTTTTTGTGCACAATGTTTGTATGCATGCATATATATATTATTGGAGAACTCCATTGCAAAATTCAGAGAAGTGTGAATTTCGAAGGGTAGCTGAGTTTTGGTTTGTGTATTGATTCAAACGTGTGAAATTAAAATGTGCGCTGAACAAAAAAAATCCTGTCCATAGCACATACTCTAACCTCATCCTCAGAGAGAAACCTCTCCACCAATCAGAGTGGAGAGTACCAAGCTGGATGGACTGATGTCTTGACTAAATATAAGCCAGTTTCTTATATTCATCAGTTTATTTTGCCTGGGACTGTATTGCACTTTGGATTTTCTACTTTTTGAAATTGCTTCAACTGTTACTGTCATAGCTGCATATTTTCCTCACAGTTGCAGTTTTATCAAGGTTTTAAAATATTGGGATAAAATGGTGCCAAAAGAGTGCAGTTTATAGTGAGAATACATGATGCTCACTTATAGAAAAGTAGCTTTTAAGAGCATTAATTGAACATATGTTTGTTGAAAGTTTGGAAGATTTTTGTGATACTTACTAAAATGCCACACACTAGCACAGGTTTCTGGCAGACAGTACCTAGGTTCACCATCTGGTAATTTCTGCTAAACATGATGGTTAGAGACCTTATTATATTAAGTGGTATATAAGTATTATTAATAAATAATAAATAAAATGAAATATGGCAGCAATGAAGTAAGTTTTCCTTGCTTCTTTGAAATCAAAATTTCAAAAAGGAAGTATATTATTTGCAGGAATGGGAAGCATAATACTTAACTGAAATCAAAGGGGCTTATTTCTGAGTAAATAATATGGTCTGGTATGCAAAATTGCCCCCCACACGCACATGCACACACAAGTATACCCAAATCAGTGGAGGCTGGTGCCTGTGATTTCAGTGGGGATGAAAATCCATTCTGGTTTTCAGTTAGAACCAGCCAGGACTCTAAAGGAATTATCCAAGATGCTGAGTCCTGTCTCCAAAATAGGTTCAGCCATTTAGATAGTCCCTTTAGAGTTCTGGGTGGTTCTGACTGAAATTCTGAGTGGAAACATAGTCCACTGAAACGTCACTTCCAGGAGTGGGGAATGGTTTACTCAGAGAAATGGCCACCAAAGCCTGGTAAGTCTGCTCTCCCGCACAAGACATGCTGGGAGTTGTAGGCATATTGGCATTGGGGGATTTCCAGATGGTACAATCCTGCACCCCCTTATGTGTTCACTGAAGGTGGCAAAAAAAGGAAAAAATATGTCGTATTTTCACTTACAGAAAGGTAAATAGGTCAAATTTAGTTTGTGATCCCCCATGATCTCTGAAACGGCTGCACCTCCCAGCATGCCTTGTCCACAGTAGCCATCCTCCCATGCGATTGGCATGGTTCTCCTCTGCTGCTTCCCTCTGCTCATGGCCAGTGCTGCTGTTCACCATTCTCTTGAGGAATAGCATTGGTGAGGAGTGGAGGGAAACGGAGGGAGAGGGACCCATGCTGATCATTTGGGTGGGTTGCCACTGCAGACAAGGCATGCTGGGATGTGTAGGGATTTCATGCTGAACATGTGGGTGACCACTTTGGCCAAGTCATGCTGGGAGGTGTAGGCATTTCATATGGTCTCCTCTACTGTTTCCCTCTGCTCATGGCCAAACCCCCAGCTGTTACCTCCTCTATCACCACTGTTGATCATGTGGCACTGGAATATGTGTGTTATTTCAGAGGAGGCATCTACTCAGAGAAATGGCCACCAAAGCTTGGTAAGTCTGCTCTCCCGCACAAGACATGCTGGGAGTTGTAGGCATAATGGCTGCCAAAGCCCAGGATTTGTATTACATTTTTTAAAAAATACTTAAACCCCTAAAATTCAGCTTTTTTATTTTTCTCATAGATTGTAGAGCAACACCTACCAGCGCCCCAAATTTCAAGTTTGTAACTCATCTGGAAATGGGTAAACATTTCTGGACGTACAAACCCACATGCATACTTTCAGCTTTATAGGTAGTGTGTGTGTGTGTGTGTGTGTATATATGTATATGTGTGTGTGTGTATATATATATATATATATATATATGACTTACAGGATGTTACTATGCTGTATACTGTGATCTTGGATTAATAGCTCAAAACCAATCTTTCACACAGAAACAGCATACTTTTATTCTACAGCTTTTATATGCTGCGTTGATGATATTTTCATAAGACAATGACCAAGTATTCTCCTGTTTGGAAAGTTTGAGCAAATAATAACATTTTGATGCTTTCTTTTTCAAGGATTCTTCTTCAGCAGTGCAATCCTATGAATAAGTCCCATTATGTTCAGTATTTAGGATTGCAGCCTCAGCTAAGCAGTTTTAGTCCTCTTCCATTAAAGAAAACCTCCATTTAAAAATAAGCTTTCATCAGTTCCCCTGAGCACTTAATACATTTCACTGGCTAGTGATCTGTATATACAAGAAATAGATCTAAGAGACTATAAATTGATTGAAGGTCAGCTCCCCAGTAAAAATCACTGTCTTGCCTGAAGTTAAGTTTATGAATTTCAACTGCAGTTAATATGTCAAAAAGTGTAATGGCACAAGAATAGACCAAGTTTTTTTTTCCTTCTGGTTTATTGACTTATGATTTAGTCTGTTGTACTTTATTCCTATGAGTGTCTTCTCTAGCAGAGGAAAGCCTTGTGCACAAGGAAAGGCATGTTGGGGATGGGTTACTAAAATTTACTAGAGGTACTAGAATGATGAAATCCATTCCTACTGTAATTCCATATTTGGAAGTATTGGGAAAGCCTCTGGTTCAACAAGGCTAGAACAGACAGTGTTGTACCTTCAGTGCTTCTTGAAACTGTATATTGCAGGCTTCCCCATCCTGGTCCTCACCAGATGTTTTGGACTACATCATCCCCAGCCATTGTGACATGGTGTGCTGCTGGGGATGGTGGGCTTTGTAGTCTGACATATGGAAGGCATGGGGTGTGGGAAGATTGCTGTGCTGCTTGACTGAGTAAAACTGCCAGTCCAGTCCTATAGGTCAGCTGCTGCCTGTCTCAGTGACTCCAATTATTTAGCTTTGTATCTACTATTTATAGTAAAGAAACAAAAGATAAATCTTGTCTGAGAGAGTGATTCCTGAAAATAGAAAATTTTGTACGAACTATATCTAGAGTGAAGAATTAATCTCACTCTAAGATGATATCTGGTTTTGTGAGGTTAAACAGTTAACCCTGGGTAAGATGTTTTAAGAGAACTTCTGAACCAGGACATATGTCACAGTATACAAAGAGAAGTCAGTCCTAGAGACAGCTTAATGTAGCACAGTAAATGTTACCTTTGCAGTAATGTTGTTTTGTTTTCTTTTAAAAAAGCAAAAGCCTTTTTTTCTTCACAGAGAAAACAGAGTTACTATGCAGAAAAACATAGTTAAATTGCAGTCGGTGACTTAACAGGAAACACTGATGGGTGTAGCCTAGGACAACATTACTTTCAATAGCAAGTTAGTCAGCTTTGTTCACATTAGCTGAAGGGTAGACAACCTTTTTTCTGTTGAGGGCCACATTTCTGCATGTGTAATCTGTCGAGGACCACCTGCCGGCAGTGAATAATGCCGAAGCCAGAGGTGAGGATCAACAGAGCCAAAAGTAGGTGGGTTATCCCTTCTCTCCCTCCCTCTTCTTTCCTGCCCAGCAGGCTGCCATGGAAGGGGCAGATTGCTTTTGCCCAAGGTCTGAACTGTTTGCATGCAGAGGGCTTTTGAAATTAGACTGAGGGACATGGGTTGCCCAGCTAAGATTTTTTCATTTAAAACATTTCTTAGCCGCCGTTCAGAGCCAAAGCTCTCCCAAGACAACTTACAACCATATGTAAAACAGTATACACATTAAAAGCAATAAAAACTTAGAAAGTAAAATATCAATTAAAACAATAAAAGCTAATGTTAAAAACTAGTAATAAAACAGCAAGTAATAAAACAGCAAGGGCAACAGCAGCAAAACAGTATTCCATTATGAAAAGGCAATAGTAAAATAGAACATTTTCAAGGCCTACTTAAAAGCCTGTAAGGGTGTTGCATAGCGGATCGTCAGTGGGAGTTTGTTCCACAGGTGTGACACCACTGCTGAGAAGGCCCTCTCCTGTGTGGAGACCCACCTAATATCTCTCACTGGTGGGCAGGTGAGAAGGGCCTCTTTTTTTGATCTTAAAGTGCAGGTAGGCTGGTATGGGTGAAGGTGGTCCTTCAAGTAGCTTGGTCCCAAACGGTTTAGGGCTTTAAAGGTCAAAACCAGCACTTTGAATCAGGCTTGGGAACACACAGGTAGCCAGTGCATCTTGTGCAGTATAGGTGTTATGTGGTCAAATTGCCTTGCCCCCTCCAATACTCAGGCGGCTTCATTCTGCACCAGCTGAAGTTTCCGAACAGTCTTCAAAGGCAGCCCCATGTACAGCACATTACAGTAGTCCAGCTTGGACGTGACCAGTGTGTGGATAACTGAGGCAAGGTCCGTCTTCTCCAGATAGGGCCGCATCTGGCATACCAGCCTAAGATGATAGAATACACATCTGGACACTGAAGCCACCTGGGCTCTCCCAGTTAGCTCAGAGTCCAGGAGGACACCCAAACTGCATACTTGGTCTTTTAGGGGGAGTGCAACCCCATCTAGGACCAGTTGTAACCTTCCATCTGAAGTAGTTGGTTTCCCCACCCACAATAGTTCTGTATTGTCTGGATTAAGTTTCAGCTTGTTCACCCTCATCCATCCCAAAACAGCCTCCAGACACTGGTTCAAGAGTTCCACAGCCTCCCTGAGATGTGCAGCTGGAAACGAGAGGTAGAGATGAGTATCATCCACATACTGGTGACACTTCAGCCCAAACCTCCTGATGCCCCAGGGGTTTCATGTAGATGTTAAAAAACATGGGGGACAAGATAGAACCTTGCGGCACCCCACAGAAAAATGACCATGGGGTGGAATAGAAGTCCCCCAGAACCACCTTCTGAGATCATTCCTCCAGAAAGGACCAGAACCACTTTAAAGCCATGCCTCCCAGGCCCAATATGGATAAACGATCTAGAAGGATACCATGGTCGATGGTATCGAAAGCTGCTGAGAGGTCCAGGAGAACCAACAGAGTTGCACTCCCCCCATCCATTCCCAGCATAAGTCATCAACCAGGGTGACCAAGGCAGTTTCCGTCCCATAACCAGGCCTGAAACCAAACTGGAATGGATCTAGGTAATCAGCTTCATCCAAAACAACTTTAAATTGTGAGGCCACCACACGCTCCATCAGCTTGCCCAAGAATGGTAAATTTGAAACAGGGCGGTAGTTATCCAAAACCATAGGATCTCAATTTGTTTTTTTCAACAAGAGCCTCACCACGACTTCTTTTAAGGCTGTGGGGACCTCAGCAGACCTCAAGGAGGCATTTCCACCTCAGAAATCCAGATATCCAGCCCAGCTCTGGCAGATTTCAAAAGCCAGGATGGGCAAGGATCTAAGGGGCAAGTAGTAGGCAGTCCTCCAAGCAGTTTGTCCACATCATCAGGTTGCACCAGCTGAAAGGTATCCATAATACGACTAGATGGTGCTCTAATCCCATCCATATTAACCTCTGACAAAACAATGGCATCCAGGTCGGAAAGAATACAAGCGATTTTGTCTGAAAAGTGTCTCGCAAATTGTTCACAGTGGGCTTTTGTTGTGTTGCAAGGCCTACACCTAAGAGACCTTTGGCCACTCAAAATACCTCCACTGGGTGGCACTGAGAAGATGCAATGGTGGCGGAGAAGTAGGATTTCTTCGCCGCCATCACCGCCACACAATAAGATCACAAATGGATTCTTACCTGTGTTTGATCATATTCATTCCATGTCTTCCGCTATTTGCGCTCTAATCGTCAACACAATCTTTTCACTGCCCTCAGCACTCAGGATACCAAGGAGCTGACACAGTTCTACGACTAGGTCAAGGATGTTTGGGACCAATCATATCGATATCCCAGGTCATCCTTTCATTCCAGGCGGTGACTAGGACCTCGGCAGAACTGCCGGCTAAGCCTGTAGGAGACCTCAGAAAGCCCTCAGGATTCATCAGCCTCCAGGGACGGACCATCAAATTTGGTCCCCCACCCCTGCAGAGGTTACAGGTAGCCTAAAAGTCAAAACTGATCAGATGCTGATCTATCCATGCCAAAGGAGTCACCACTGGCTCCCCCACCTGCAGATCATGTTCTCCCAATCCAGCACAGAAAACCAGAACCAAAATATGTCATGCCACATGTGTTGAGCAAGATATAATCTGAGAAAGGCCCATGGTTGACATGGTGGCCATGAAATCATGAGCCGCTCCTATTAAAGCAGCCGCAGCATGAATATTGAAGTCGCCCAAGACCATAAGCCTTGGGATCTGCAACATCATGCTCAAGATCAACTCAGTCAGCTCAGGCAGGGAGACTGTTGGGTGGTACACCAACAGAATCCCTATCCTATCTCGGGTGCCCAACACCAGGTGCAGTCATTCAAAACTGGTTGACTGCTGGACAGGGTATCTGACCAGGGGAATAGAATCCCTATAGACCAAGGCTACCCCCCTCCCCCCCCTCTAGATGAGCTTGGTGCTGCAGAAGAAACCCTGGTGGACACATTTGGGAGAGATTAACTCCCCCCTTTCATCCAACCAGGTTTCTGTAACACAGTCCAGGTCAGCATGTTCTTCAGCTATGAGCTCAGCAATGATATTACCTTTCTGAGTGACCGACCTGGCATTCATCATCAGCACCTTCAGGCTAGCCATCAGAGTTACTGATGTTGGAAGGCAGACCAGAAGGGGATAAAGCACGTAACTGTCTTAATCCCCTTCCCCTCTCCCTGTGTTGTCGCCTCCCACCGCCATAACCCTTTGCTCAGCACCACCTCTATAGGGGTCCCAACTTTCTCCACCGGTAAACACATTTAAGACCCGCCAGCACCACATTCCAGGTTAAGATTAAAAGATCAAATTAACATGCAAAATAAATTTGGAGAATCCTACATGTGTGAATATTACGTGTCACTTTGGATTGCCATCCTTTCTTTCAATTTTTTTTCCTGCCCAAAGCAGCTATATGTGTGATGCCCACCTTAGTAATACCAAGATTGTTTTTAAGAAGCATTGGTAAGAGCATTTAAGCGTTAGAAAAGGTTCTCTGCAAGTTACAAAGAAAGGAAATATTTTCTCCTCACACCTATCTGTCCAAAAGCTGTTTTGTATATTGTAGTGTATGGCATCATTTACTATCTCAGTTATTAAATTTTAGCAGGTCATTTTTCACACACACGCACTTGTTTCCATGGAATCTCTCTTTTCTCTGTCTGTTTTAGGTTCATCTAATTTAAAATGTACTTTTCAGAAAACTTCAAAATGACCTATTTTGGTGCTTTATTATTCCATTGTAATTGACTTGAATTCTCTCCAAGCTCTGTTTTCCCTGAATATAGAACCTGTATAATTCTTACGGCACATTTTTCTCTCTCCACAGTATTTTGTGCACAAACAACCATAAAGATCCATCAATGTTCTTTCCCTTAGCTCTGAGCGATCACTTCCGTGGGAGTTTTGTTCTGGCACATTCATTAGCTTTAGTCAGATTTTAAAATATGGCATTTTGGGCCCAAAGTAAAAAAGTGGGCTTTCTCCCCTCCCTACATTGTTGATGGTTACACTTACCACAAATACTAACAGAATAAGGTGTGTGTCCCCCTAGGCCATGTACTGAAGAACAGTGGGAGCAGCCCCCCCCCCCCACTGCGCTACTGTGACAGATTTCCAAATCCAGCATTTGAAGCAGTGGGCTTAGTATGGAGGGGGGAAAGGCTCCTCACCATTTATCACTTTGGAATTGCAATAGCTTCCCCAACTGCTACACAAGTCAAATAAGAGGTGAAATCAATTAGACTGAATCACAGGCAGCTTCTAGTCCGCTCAATTTCTCATAAGAAAAAGAAAATACTTATATGAACGTTGGGACTTTCGGCATCCTTGCACTTCTTTCTTTTAAATGGGAAACATGAACCCTAAGGTGCACAGGCACCCATCCTTTGACATTCCTAACTTTTAAAACAAGGGGCAGGGGAGTATGTTATTCATCAAGGGCATTGTTCAATACCAAACTGTATGCACATTTCCCATGGTTGCACACCATGCTAAACCATGAATGAGCAGGAACAAGCTGCACTGAGTCCCAGGCTCAAACACTCCCGCCCTCCCTTCTCCCCCTCACATGTGTCTGAGTGGAGGAGTTCAGAAGCTTAACTGTTGGTCTGCATTTATTGATTCCCACAAGTAGCCTATTTACTTGAGCTCTAAAACAACAAATGAGTATTAAAAAGCCCAAATGCACATCATATAACATAGAGACATTTTGCATTGGCATCTGTTTTGTAACCAGTTCTTTATTAGGCATTATTACCACATGAAAACTTTAAAGATTTTGCCCATGCCTTCTAATTTACGACTTTATGTAGAAAAGGAAGAAGCTGGGCAACTATTAACAGCCAACTATCAAGTCTGAATATTACAACAACACCCCTTTGCAGCCCACCATGAAGGCTTAGAACAGCCACCATTGATTGCCAGCACCGGGGAAGAATTTCAGAAGCCCCCATCTCAGGTGTACACTGTTACATGAAAGTTGATGTTGCAAGTTTATCTTATTGTGTATAATATGGTTCTTCTTCGTGGTTTCTGTGCGTCACACATTATGGGCTCTTCACCTGCGTGGAGCCACAATTCGGAAACTTCTAAAGTGATAGAGCCCTGTTTTGGTGGGAAACCCTCCTCACCATCCTACTGCGCATGTCCAGTGGGGTTCCCGCCCATCTCTTCAGTTCTCTTTCTACCGCCTCTCCCGAGATCTTTTTTCTCTCCTTTTGAGCGCTTAGTTCCAATTATTGTTTCATCTCCTCTTCATAATCCTCGCCTTTCTTTCCCTAAAATATACCAAAACCAGTTATATATATCCTCTTTTCCCCCCCCCCCTTCTCTTACCCTTTCAAGCGTCTCGGCCCTGTTCCCCCCACCCACCCCGGGCGCATGGCATTGAAGGTACCGTTTAGAAAATATGTACACTGTGGCAACAAACTGCCTCCCACTGATGGACATTCTCTATACTTGATTTGCCTCGGAGAATCACATATCCTTGAATCCTGCACTCATTGCTTGAGCTTTTCTAAACAGACCAGGCAAAACTGCTCGGGCCGCCTCAAAGCGATCCTTTGGAAAAAGGCCTTACACACTGTCGATCCAAAGTAGTCTGCCATGGAGTCCTCCCCTCCTTTAAAAAAACTTTGACAATAGCCATAGGTCAAGCAGAGTCTTCAGCCTCCAGCCGCTTATTAGCAGCAACGGCTGCTCTGAAAATATCAAAAAAAGCTAAGGCTTCAAAATTGTCTTCAGACACCCTGAAGCATAAGAAAAGGAAGAAGGACTCCTCTAAGTGAAGCCCAGCAACTAAAACGGTGAGAGACGGCTTGGAAAAATCCATACTGCCCCCTCCTCCTCCACAGGGCTCTCTGATCCAAACAGTGTGTTTCCCCCATACTGAGGCAATTAACACCAACGCCATCGCTACCGAGGCCATCACTCCCATCCTCATGACACCGAGTGAATACAGCGTCAATGTCAGAAGGGGAGATAAGGGATCCTTCCCCACAACCTTCAGTACATAATATAGATCTCAATCCAGTTCAGTCACCCCAATTCTTGGGGAGAACTCATCAGCTCTCTCCAGGTTCAATCCACTCCCAGGGCTCTTACAGCCCTAGGACAGGTCTCCTCTTGGGGGGGGGGGATAGAGTCTCAGCCTGGTCCCTACCACCTCCACAACATTATTATTACAATGACTGGAGAGCTCCAAGAAATATGGACCTCGCTCACAACAGACCTCATGACAGCAGAGATTCTCTCAATTGAGTGGCCTCTTCCACTGCCTCCCGACATCTTCCTTCCGCGATGATATCTCACCCATCTCCCCACCTCTGCTGCCTGATCCGCCAAGGGGCACTTCGCTCGGCCGCTCATGAGATCCAATCCAGGACCTCTCAGCATCAAGGAACGTTTGAGCTTCAGAGTGCCCTCTTCCACCACTTCCCCAGGATGCCAAAGACACAGACTGTGTTTCCCTTTCCTCTCAGTCCATGGATGAGTATATCTCAGACTCTGCATCAGTCTCTTCCCTCCAACCCTCGGTTTTGGGATGCAGTAGAGACTAACGATGGAACTTCTGCATTACAAGTCTCCTTTCATTTTACTGATCAGATCCTAAAAATGGCACAGGCATTAGGTATAGAGACTCGGCAACCAAGTGAAATAATACAGGATCCTGACTTTAATATGATCTACACTGAGGCATCAGCCCCAGTCTCCATTCTATTCTTACCCACTTCGTTCCACACAATCAAACTATAGTGGAAGGCACCTTCCTCGATGACACCGACATCCAAAAAGCTAGAAGCGTTGTACAAAGTACAGGATAAAGATGCTGGCTTTCTCTTCATGCACCCTAAACCGAACTCGATCATCAAGTCATTGCAGAGCAGAACCCAGCGCATTCATGCCTCACTGGCTGATAAGGAGGATTATTGACTGGACCTACTGGGAAGGAGGATTTACGCTGCAGCTGCACTGGGCCTCAGAGTAGCTAATTATGAAGCTACCATGGCCTGTTATCAACTGTTTCTTGCGGGGGGGGGGGGGGAATTGGTTCCCTATGCAACTACCTTCCCGAGGAACAGAGGGAGCTAGCCTGTGTCTTCCAAGATGAAGCTACCAAACTGTTGCATCAGCAATTGGACACCACTCGGTATCACACCAATTGTAATGTGCAAGCCATGGTTGGAGCCATTGCTCTATGCAGACATGCTTGGCTCCGTTCTGCCGGTCCAACGCCGGAATCCAGAGCTTGCATAGAAGATCTGCCCTTCAATGGTGAAGGCCTTTTTAACATGTCCACGGACAACACTATGGACCCTATACAAAAGGCCAAGGTGACAGCCAAGAAAATGAGCATCACTCAAAAGTACCATCAAACTGCATTCTCCAAGCTGTGGAGATGGAAAAGGCCACAGTATCTCTACCAATTGTGCCAGTACTCTGATTGCAGTACCCGGCCACAACAGCAATACCAACGTAAACAGCCCTCTAGCCACTACCGACAGTCACACAGCAGGGGTGACTCAGCCACCAAGCAGGGGTTTTGACTGGATGCTCCCTCCTCCTTTACCTCATCCCCCCATCTGCAGCGACTTACTTTCAACTCACCTGAAAAACTGGATGGCAATAACCTCAGATGCATGGGTCCTTCGCATTATCCAATTCAGTTACAGCCTAGAGTTCAAAGTCCTCCCTCCCATCAGCACTGTGAGAGTCACTGCTCCATCACAAATCCTGCAAAAGGAAACATCATCTCTGTTATGAAAGGGAGCAATAGAACTCATTTCCCTCCATGAATGCGGGATGCTTTTTTCTCCTGCTACTTTAAGGTGCCGAAACAGGATGGTGGACTTCATCCCATACTGGACTTGCATTGACTTAACAAGTTTATCAGAACTACATAGTTCAGGATGACAACGCTAGGTACTATCACACCTCTCCTCCACTAGTCAGTATGGTTCGTGTCCATCGATCTGAAAGACACATACTTCCATATTGTCATAACCCCCCATCATCGCTGCTTCCTCAGCTTCCTCATCGGGACCGACATGTTCCACTTCATCGTTCTCCCCTTCGGCCTTGCCACCGCACCAAGGGTATTTATAAAGTGCATGTCCGTAGTATGTGCTTACCTGAGGCAACTGGGAATGATTGGCCTCATCAAAGTCATCCCTCCGGGACACAGTGTCCATGGTGCTATCCGTCCTCTGATACCTTGGACTCTACATCAACACAACGAAGTTACAGATGACCCCCACACAGTCGATTACCTTTATAGGAGCTGTCCTCGATGCCAAATTGGCAAGGGCCTTCCTCCCTCAACGCTGGGCTGACACAATAGTTGCTCTCGCTTGCAAGTTAGTGCAATCCCCTGCTACAACTGTCTTTCACATCCAAACGCTACTGAGAGACATGGGGGCCACGATCTCAATTGTTGCTTAGGTAAGACTCCATATGAGACCACTCCAAGAAAATTTTGCCTCAGTCTACTGTGCCACATCTCTATTGTTCCACATCACCTACTCTCTTTGATGGTGGACAAAACTCGAGAACCTCCTCCAAGGCATGGCGTTCACCCCACCTCCTTCTCAAGTCATGATGACAGATGCCTCTCAGCTGGGTTGGGGAGCCCACTGTGACCACTTAAAAACCCAGGGCCTCTGGCCTCCCTCAACCACCTCCAGCCACATCAGAACCTTAGAGCTCCAAGCAGTCCAGAATGCCCTCTTAGCCTTCAGGGGCTATCTCTCCAACCATCACGTTCAGATCCAAACTGACAAGACGGCAGTGTTCTGGCACATTAACAAACGAGGCACCCATTCATCTTGCCTAGTAGGACTGACCACAGAAGTCCTGAACTGGTGTTTCCGGAACAATATCCTCATCTCGGCAATCCACATCCCAGGGAAAAGCAACCTGCTTGCCTGCACACTCAGCAGGAAGTTCTCCATCTCTCACAAGTGGGAATTGGAGATAGACATTTTCTTTACTCTCACCAGTCAGTGGGGCCTGCCGTCTGTGGACCTCTACACGGTGGAGCAGAATTCGCTCTGCTGCCACTACTGCTCAAGGGTGGGAATAGGTCCCCAATCTCTAGGGGGTGCATTCCAAACCAGGTGGACAGGCACTCTCTTCTATGCATTTTCACTAATCCCTCACACTCTGCAAAAAATACGAACACATCAACCCAATTGCATCTTCATCACACAATGGTGGCCACGACAACCGTGGTTCACTCCCCTGCTAAAGATGTCACGGGGCAAGTACTCCCGGTTGCCCCAGGCCCCAACGCTTCTGACAAGGCACAAGGGAACCCTGCGCCACCCAGATGTTTGAACCCTCCAACTCATGACAACACCCCCCAATCCCACGGGAGATACGCAACATCCTTCTAGTTGCCAGAGAGCTGACTTCTAGAAGAGCTTACCAGGCAAAATGAAAATCCTTCCTAAGCTTTGCCACTATCCATAACATAGATCCACAAGAGAACTCTATCATAGGGATCTTTTCCTGTTTGCACTCCCTGTTCCAAAAGGGCCTCAGACTGTCCTCCCTAAGGGTGTACTTGGTGGCAATAACTGCCTATAAGCCTGAGGTAGACGGCCAGTCTCCATGTTCTCACCCTCTAGTCCATCAATTTCTCAAAGGGGACAATAACCTTAGCCCCTCCATCCTGGATCGCATCCCACAGTGGAGCTTATCAGTAGTACTTAAGGCTCCCCTGTTGAAGCCTTCTGAACCACTAGCTACAGTAGATCTGAGACTGTTTACTCTCAAAGTAGCATTCCTTGTAGCCATATCAACTGCCAGAAGGGTCGGTGAACTTGCGCCCTCCACGTTGATCCACCATTTCTAATCTTCCACAGAGACAAAGTCATCGTCCATCCAGATGTCTCCTTCCTCCCTAAGGTTGTCACAGAGTTCCATGTCAACCAGGACATAATACCTACTTTCTTTCCATCACCGTCCTCACCACTGGAGAAGACTCTCCACACTCTCGATGTCAGAAGGGCCCTGGCCTTCTACAAACACAGAACCTCTGCTTTCAGGAGTACCCAGCGCCTCTTCGTCTGCTATGGCGGAAGTAAAAGAGGACAACCAGTCTCACCTCAGAGATTCACATCATGGATTGTCCAGACTATTAAACTCACCTATAGCTCACCCACCTCAAGCTCCCAGATGCAGTAAGGCACACTCCACTTGAGCAGTGTCCACATCAACAGCCTTTGCGCGAGGAGTATCCTTACCAGACCTATGTTGGGGTGCCACTTGGTCCAAGCCATCAACATTCATAGCCCATTACCACCTTGATACGAGAGCGAGAAAGGACTGCAACTTTGGTCGAGCAATCCTTTCTTCACTACTCTGCAATGACACCTCTTCGACACTGACCCCCCTCCATTAAGTCAGCTTGTTAATCGCCCATAATGTGCAATGCACAGAGACCACGAAGAAGAAAGGCAGGTTGCTTACTTGTAACTCTAGTTGTTCGAGTGGTCATCTGTGCATTCACACAACCCACCCACCATCCCCTCTTCAGTGTTGACTCCTGTTGGCATCTATAGAGGTCCTTTCTCTTTGATCTCGAGGCCAACAAGCCAGTCTCCAGGAACTGAAGAGATGGGCGGGAACCCCGCTGGACATGCACAGAAGGATGGTGAGGAGGGGTTCCCACCAAAACAGTGCTCATTAGCATTAGAAGTTTCCGAATCATGGCTCCACGCAGGTGCAGAGCCCATAATGTGTTAATGCACAGATGACCACTCAAAGAGCTACAGTTACAGGTAAGCAACTAGCCTTTTCTACGCTTGCTTTCTCACAGAGCATGTGGTTTGTCCAGCTTGATTGTGTGATCTTTTATGCGCAAGCATTTCTGGTATTGTGTTCTGATTTCTTTGCTTGCTCTTTACCTTGTGACATCCTGCCTTGAGGGCACAAAGTTAGACTAGACTTTCCCCTCCATTGCTTTTATGAGACCTTGTATATTTGCAGCTTTTCACACACCCAATCTGATGGCTTTTTACATAGGAGTAAGCTGTATCACTTCTCGGCCTTTTGGCTAAGATCAAGTGTGTAGTAAGCTGTATAACCTGTTTGATTTTCTGCATTTCAGGCAAGCAGTTTGTCCAAAACTGTTCAATGTTGTGCAAAGGTGGACTATTAGATTTTTATATTCTGCTTTAAAGTAGTCTTGTTGACTTCGTGCACTCCACTGAGAAACTATTATCTCAGACAACAAGGTCATCCAGATAGGAATAAAATCAATAGGTTGTCATCCTGAGCTGTCTAAGATACTGTTCCTATCTCTCTCTCTCTCTCTCTCGAGCATGTTCCTTTCAAACCTGACTTCAAGTTCTTCAAATATTTACACGGTCCACATTTTTAACATGATTTATTTCTTTTTCAGCAGCAAAAACATGTTTCTTTGCTGTTTTGCAAATGACTCCAGCCTGATTCTGAATTGCTCAGTCTCAGGGTTTACTCCTCACAAGTTAGTTGATTGCAACTAGAGGTCCAAAAACTCCTTCTCATCTCATATGACATAATGTGACTCTCTAAGAGAGTCATTTTGTACCGGATCAGGAGTACCTTATATGTAAGGATGGCTTGGACACACATGTTGCTTTATTCAGGTACTCTTACATTTTATTTCATTTATTTAAAACATTTCTTGGCCATCTTTCAGGGCAGAAGCACTCCCAAAACTGCTTATAGCAATAAAATATTATAAAAGCGGTTAAAACATTAAAAGCAATAAAAACATAAACACAGTAAAATAGCAATAAAACAACAATAAAAGTCAACAACATTTTTGTTTTCTTCCTCTCTTCCCTCCATTCTTCTTTTGGGTTGGGACAAACTTCAGAAAAAGAATCTGGGAAGGAACTCCTGCTATGAGGATAGATTCACAATGTCCAGCTCCAATGGAACTATGTAAAAAAATAATCTTAACACATTGCCATAAAAAATATAATTAAAATGTTTATTGGTACTGAGATCTGATCTATACATTACACAGAGTTGGTAGGCTGCAAATTGTGGTTTTGTAATTTTGGACTGTACCACTTCAGAGTGCAGGTGGAAAGCTCCCACGCATGGAGAAATTCTCTGCATGTAGTAAATTAATACAACACAGAGAAAAATTTAGCATGTTTTTCTCTCTAAGAACTCTAGGAAATGCTCCCCGTTTCCTACTTGGAGAGAGCTTTCTTATGATGGAAAAGCATTCAAAAATATGAATACCTCTTTACCACCTGAAGTCTGAAGTAATGCAGCCCAGAATTCTACTACCTTGGCTCATTCTGTGTAATGTGTAAATAATATTATATATATATATACATATACATATACATATACATATACATATATATATATATATAAATCATGATCTGCAACCATGTACTTGGCCATCCGGTTGCCCCCAGACTATAATGAGAATAAAGGATGCTGCAGCAGTTGGCATTTGCCCCAGTCGGCATGCCTATGTCAGCCCAGGTGCTGACGCTGGATTTTCTTACTACTGCCCCCATCACCTGCCACACTCCAGGCAGTCATTTAACAGGCCCTGGGCTATGGGGCCCTGGACTTTGATCGCAAAGCCCAGTCCTGGCTGTATCATTGCTTATTCAGAGAAGCACAATTCTCAGGACAACTCTGAGCAGAATGATGCTGCATTGTCAAAAGAAGAGCAAACTTAAAAGATGTGTGTTTTTGCACATATATAGATAATTTTAATAAAGGCTGTTGCCTAAAAGTGAAGGATATGTATGTTACTCATCAACCTTAAGTACTACTATCCAATAACCTTGCAAACTTCCTAGAGGATGGACTGATATCAAGGGAGCCTTTTAAGTAAAAACATAAAACATAGTGACTTAATAAAATGGATCTGGAAATAAGATACCGTTCATAACAATAAGCACAATTAATCACTTGAATTATTTACCATACGAGCAAGTACAATCTACCATTGTTTGAAGCCATTGAAATCAAGTTAGCTATTTTAAAGATTTAAGCACCAGTATTTTCTACTTAATTAGACAGAATGTATGCAACCCTTTTTATTTCTAGTATTCATCAAGTATGTCCCTTTATGAAGCATTTGTGTCAGGACAGATTGATTTTAATCAAGGCAAGTTAAACCAAACAGCCCTAAACACACACATCAATTTATCCACCGAATCACTATTGGGAGAACACCTGCGCCAGAAAGACTAGTTTAGTGCAGTGGTCTTCAACTGATCCAGACCAGAGATCCACCTTGGACTCCCAACCTGCAACATGGAACCCACTTTCACAATTTTCTCCATGCCCAACATGGCAGCAACATCTTTGCCGTGACCCATCTGGACTGATCTCGCAACCCACGTTTGGGTCGCAACCCATCAGTTGAAGACCACTATCAGTTGAAGGCGTACTATTTCCTGTGCCTGCCTGAAGGAAGGATGGTGTTCTTGAGATGCAAAGCAAGAGGGCTGCCAAACCACAAGGTTTAATAATAATGGTTGATTCGACTACCTTCAAATTAATGGAATGAACATAAATATGAGTAATGGCAACAGGCCACAATTAAATAAATGTGCTTGGAGTAGTTGGCTATAGAATTGACAAACGGAGAGGCAATCCTTGGTTTCATCATAAACAATGCTCAGGATCCTAGTGCATTGCTGAGCTGCTTGGAATGAGTAACTACTACGCCAATGAAACATAGCTGTGGCTCCCAAGTGATGCTGCAGGGGAATGGTGAAAATATAAAATCAGGTGTGGAAACAAAGCCCGTTCCTTAATTCAGTGGGTGCAATATTTACACAAGGCAGGTCATACAAGGTCCATAGTAAGATCAGTCCCAGCACAATAGGAGCAGTCATGAAACCCCAAAACTTCTTTTCTCCAGATATCGTTAAGCAACTCTGCAATTGTTTTTAATCCAGTGCCATCTGTTTTTATTTATATTTTATGTGTGCAATCATTATCTTCTCATTTTGTGCAATTGTTACCAAGCAGCAAACAGTACCCTGCCTCCTGTTCCCCTTAATCTCTTCTATATTCTCCAGTCCCCATAACTTGATCAATAAAAAGGAATCCACACTCAAGAGCAAAGGCCCAAACGAGTCATTTATTGTTGAAACAAGTCACTCTTGCTCACACAGCTAGCTGTAGAAAATGCGGGAAACCAGTCGGTTTCAAACGTGGTTAGGAAATATTATGCTATTTATTACATCACTATACTATCCAATAGTCAAAGCTCTCTGAGTGGTTCACAGTGTGATAAAACAGAATATAAATACTTTAATATTTGTTAAAAATGTAACCGTTTGAAAACAAATTAAAAACAGGACTCAATTATAAAACATCTAAAAAGGCTCCATCATATGCCGTTAAATGCCTAGGAGTACAGGAAAGTCTTAATCTGGAACCAAAATATAATGACATTGGTGCCAGATGGACTTCACTGGAGAGAGCATTCCACAATTGGGGTCCTATCGCCAAGAAGACCCTCTCCCTTGTTGACTTCCAAAACGCCCTTGGAGGAGACATTCGAAGGAGGGCCCCAGATATTGATCGTAATCTATGGGTAGGTTTGTACTTAAAATATTTTAATTACATCTAAATTGGCATCTAGACCTATAAATTTAATCATTTGCTATTGGGTGGTATAGAAATGTAATAAATAAAATAAATAGTGTTAGCATATGCAAATTATATGCAAATCCATTCCCTTGTCCTCTTTTGGTGACACATTTCTTCTTTTAGGACAAGAGGCCAGTTTAGGGGTGGAGAGGGTTGTTCTCAGATATTTAGTAGTTTCTAATTGCTGTTTAAGAATAATATATAAGTTTTTCACTACTGTCAATCTGTTATTGTGAGTATGAATAAACATTCACAACTTAAACATTAATAAACCACACAATATAAGATTATCCTTAGTTTATTTCTTGAAGAAATTTCTAATTAACCACTTCGTACAATTTTTTTTTACTTTTTTAAAAACCACTTGATTCAAATTGTTGGGATTTTTGGAAAGTAGCTGCTGTTAGTATTATAGGTGGCAGATTTCCATTATACGCTGATAGCTGTAGGCTTCGTGACATTTCTTGGTGCTATTTTAGAGCCCAAGAGTATATGCTAAATTTAGATCATCCATCTATTAACAGAGAGAACAATTTCTATTCTACAAATTGTGTTATACTTAGTCACTGAACATTTCAATCAACTCTGTAGAGAAAAGAGAGCATCATTCACCCTTCCCAATCTAGTGTCCCCAGATATGTTGGACTACAACTCCCATTGTCACTAGCTATCACAGATAATAGATTATGGAAGTTGTAGTCCAACACATCTGGAGGACACCAGGTTGGGGGAGACTAATTGTTGCACAAGCTAGAGGAGAGATTCTTGGAACTTAACCTAGTTTAAGTCCTTTGGTTTCATAAGCGTACCAGCAAATACTTAATTTGAAATTTACAGAATTTCATTTAAAGTTAGTTTCAAAACTAACACTGCCTCTATCTGATAAGGTGTGGAAAGGTCTCCATTTGAAGTATCATTGCATCTTGTCATATCAGTCTCACTTGGTTTGCATTAGGAGGTCCACAAAGCGCCCTACTTGCTGTGCAGACTAAATTGCTCATTACAATAGATAACTGTGACTCTCTGCTAGAGTGGGACTCATGGAGTTATACTCTGCAAAGAAAAGTGGCAGTATTGGTCTTTCCTTTGGGTCTTTAACTGAGGACTATGCGGATTTCCAGAACAGAGCTGTCTGTATTTCTAAATACCGGCAGGTATGTGCCAAGTGTCTGGCTAGTGGAAATGTGATTAGGGTGGTCCAGCTGGCTATACACATATGAGAGTGGCCATGTGCTGAAGTACTTTTTTGTGTGCACACAAAGGAGGGTCACCAAGCCAAGTGCAGCCCACCAGAAAGGGTTGACAATCCTCTTGCTTTTGGAGGGGAAGGGCTAAAAAGAGGTGCTGAACATCAACTGTTTAGCTTCAGCTGTACATATAATGCAGGGATGGGAAACCTCCAGCTTGCTGAGGTTCGTCATCAGGCACACAGAGGCTTTGGCTTCCTCTGCTGGCCTCCGCCTCCTCTCCTTCCAGGTCCTACTCCTGGGGAGGCTACTGCCCACACTGAGCCTCCCTCATTGTGGAGCTTGCTGCATAGGGTTTTCCACATGCAGCAAAGCAGGACCTGGCCAAAGCATCAGCTGGAGTTCCAGCCAACACTTCAGCTGGGAACCAAATGACATCATCCAGCCCATGTCTTCAGTCCCTCACCCACCCAAATATGTCCCCCGCTCCTGGTTTAATTAATCTGGACCTCTTTGATAACCTTCACCCAATTCAATTTTGGTTGGCTGAACTAGACCTTACTGTCAAAGCAAGCAAATCAATTTGTACATTATGATGCAGTACTCAAAAGTTGTGTGTAAGTGTGTGCAAGTGAGTGAGAGAGACAGAGATTTCATTCTTGTTTTTAATTTCTGAAAGCCTGAAAAATTGTCTGCATATATTTTCAAATCTCGTAGCCTTATAAGCACCCACACACCCACACACAGATATATATTCAATGATCTTGCAACTTTTATTCCATGCACCTACACTTTTGCTTGGTCTTCAGGCCCAAATACACATGGTTAGATGGAGTGTCTGAGACCAGCAAAAATGTCCCACGTTGTTCTGCCTCTGTATTGCCTTATGAAGCCCCTGATCCTCAGCGTATGTTTAGAGGAATCCTCCTGTGAGTTGAACCATGCCGGTTTGTTGCTTGTAAGCAAGCACAGTTTGTCTCCTTGCACTACATCATTGTTAAACACATGGGATGCCTGTTAAGGCATCAACCTAAGCTTCAAATATTCTGGCTTTGTGAAGCTTGAGGCAACATGAGATAACCTTAACTACAGTGTTTAACCTGACAGGGTTTTTTATCACTGTATTTTCCCTGGATGTATTTGTATCATTACAGTATTCGGTGGGGAGGGCAAAACTAAATAAACAAAATGCAAACAAGTAATTCAGGCTACCTCCACAAGAGAGGTTTAATGCTCTTTGAAGGCTCATTATAAATTTTACCTCCACACCAGCGGAGCGCAAAACGGGCGTAGAGGCGCGTTATCTCCCGGATTATGCGCATTATTGAATGCGCGTTAAATAGCGACTTTTATTTTGCTCCAGCCGTTAAAGCGCATTTTCGCCATGTGAACAAGCGATTATGCGCGTTAACTTCTTGTAAAGCGCTTTTTGGACATCAATTAATGCGCTTCGCCGCCTCTCGCCGCCTCCCGTGCAGAGGGATTAGGAGTAAATGCGCCTCCGCGATAATGCGCATAATCCCCGAACCGGGCGCAAAAGCGCATCCTTGTGGAGGGGGCCCTATTGCGTAGATATGTACAAATGGATAGATTTGTCCCTATATGTTGAGAATAGTAGAATTCAAAATCTGGAGTACTGGCAGCATTCTAGCTTCAGAGTGAAACTGAGCACGCCTGACATAATTTTGCCAGCAGTTGCTGCCATAGGCTTTCATGGAGCAGAAAAAACTGAAGAATTTCTAAACTGCTGCTTGGAACTTTGCCAAACCAGTGAAAGGACCCCACCCCCCAACTAGCCTGAATAAAGTACATCAGTAGTTTACCCCAGAATTTGAAAGAAATATATGATATGCTGAACTGCAGCTTGAAAACAAAAAGTTCAATTGTTTCAATTCTCATCACTTCTTAAACTTGTTGCATCTGTGGCACTGTGCATTGGATTAGTTGGACATTTTGTATGATCGTAGAACTCATCAGGTAGAGCATGAATGCCAAGTTTCAAATTATTAGCTCTACAGGTGTCATTTCTATAAGCAGTAGAATTATGAGGCTTATCATTGAGGAACCTTTTTTCGCAACTCAGCTTAATGATATGGGGTGTACCTGTGCCCCTTTAATGTATTATTTTGAAGTCAGTCTTAGCTAGCCAATGGGAAGATGGTGTGCTCTGATCTTGATCTTCGTTAATAACACTGCCCATCCCACGGCGGTCATAAGCAGGATACTAACCAGCATACTTGGATATGGCAATGAATACACTGTGACCAAATAAAATTTTAAAGACAACCTAAGATGAATAGAATTCACAGTTGGTGTGATGGCTGAAAAATATTACAAAATACAATGAAAATGGCCTTATTAAAAACAAACAAAAACCACCATGTTGTAGAGGGATGAGCACCTCTTAATAAAGTAATCGGAATCCCTGGTACTGCAATTATGGAGGGCTACAAGCTGCCTGCTAGCACACTGCAGGTCTTTAAAGCACAGATTGCAACACATAAGTGTGTAAACTGTAAATATGCGTTGAGCAAGCAACTTGGCAAGTGCAGTGGAAGCAAGCACAAAGGACCACTGTTTTTGCCTGGATGAGGAGGGGGAATGTATCATGCACAAACTCTTGCCTGAATTTGCATACTCACTAAGCATAACATGAAATGAATGGTAGTATTCTAAGGAGGTGTCATCCTGGTATTTTAATGGCTCTTCTGCATGATGATCATAGATCAAATAAACACCTCTCATTTTGTAGAGGAAGACCTGAAAGAAGAACCAATATTGCCCAGAGAACTTGTGGCAGTGAAAAATATGTGTGGTGAGGGAGACATCTAGCTAAATCTACCAACAGTCATATTAGTGCTATGGACCTGTGATTTGAACTCCTCATCTATAGGAATCAAAGGGACACCATACACATTATGAGAAGAAAAGACATTCATTTAGGAGCTCTGTGAGGTGTATACCCATACCAAGCTTATATCAACCCTATTTTAAGTGAGCTTTTTAAAATGCTTAACAGTACCTTTCTTTTACTCTTTACAATGTGTAAAATAAAATGACCCTAAGTCGATATGGCCTTTAACAAATCCACAGGAATTCCCATCAATCAGTTGATTTCCCCCCTTTTTTTAGTAGAACAGTACTAATAAAGGCTGATTTGTCAACTAATTCTCTCAGTTTGAATCTTCCCTAACAAGCCAGAATTTGTTCTTGGTTTAGAATTTCTGCTTTATTATTTTCTTTAATATATTTTTAATTGGCCCTATAACAAATATTCTCAGGGTGGCTTTTTTCTTTTTCTTTTTTTTAACCCCTGTATGGGAGTCAGATGCACACTATGTAATTAATCTAACATGTAGGCTAGATCTACACCTTACGTCAAATCATTATGAATGTGAAATAAAACCCAGGAAATAACATTATGAGGATCATTAGATGGGGGGGGGAATCGCGTTACCTTACTGTGGGTTCTCTTCCGCGTTTGAAACAAGCACTTTTCACGGAGTAGAGACCAGTGACCACGTGGCCTGTAGATTTTAATGGGGCAGCGCCCTCTAGTGGGCATTTTATAGTGCAACCTCAGAAGAGACGGATTAAAAGAGGTTTATTTTATGACTCTAAAATTGAGAAAAAGAATGGGACGCACAGAAGGCGAAAGGCATCATCAAAGGGACCTGCTAACATCCATGAGAGGCCAGTAACAAGCATGTTATAAAACGCTGGTCTGGTTATGCTATATGAAATTGATATATGGCTTCTCGGCCTTTTGGCTAAGATCAAGTGTAGTGTTAGTGTGGATTGTGCCCCAACATTTATCAGTGCACTTCAATACTGCTATAAAGCAGTACTGTAGATCTAGCTGTAGTTTGACCCACAGTTTCAGACAGTTCTCAGGCTAGGTGTGTGTGTGTGTGTGTTTTAAAGCCTGAATTCCTCGTTGTCAGTAGATGTTTTGTTCTCTTCATCACAATTTTTATCTTGATGACAGTTAGATGACTCAGACCCTGATGCAACTAGTATGCACTATTGCAATATATTAGGATATTTTTATCTCCACAGCTAACAAGCCTGGCTATGAGCTTCAGAGACATATGCTTGGGACCCTATACTATGAAAATATTTTAAGCCAACTGGGTTGTAAAACCCCTCACAGGCTCTCATCCTATGAATCCAATTGAAGTCGGCAAGGCTTACTTCTGAGTAGACATATAGAATTGCACTATCATTTGTTCTTTTTTAAAAATAATAGAGCCAACCGAACATAAAGTTAGGGGAAAAACTTCTTCTGTGGCAATGAGTGTAGCAATGTTCCTCCAAGTGGTGAAGTCACACATTTCAAGCACTGAATATGTTTATATTGAGTTTTTCTACCCAAGGCTGCTAATTGGCTGTTAATCCAGTGTATCTACTTTTGCTTTCATCGCAGAATTGAAATCCGACCACTACATGAAGAGTGTTACCTTTCCTGGTTTTCCACTACATAATCTCTAGGTGGCACTGTGGCCTAGCAGAATAGCACAAATACTTAAGTGAAAAAGTGATTTCTTTTGCTTTTGTAAATAAATATTGCATTTTCCTGCTGTAAGCATACAAATTAGTTCATACTCTTTTTTTTAAGGAAAAAATACTTTTGAAAATATGCAAAACAAAATGCTGGAGAGTATGTGTTTTTGTAACAACTTGCAAAGTAACAATAATAAATTATGAACCCATTTGTGCTTTTTTAAAGGACTGAAAAGAAAAAAGTTGCAAATATAATAATTGCTCAGAAAAGGCATAGTGATCGGAGGGTGGGAGGAGTCACAAAAGTTTCTCTATATTGGGAATACAAAGATACAAGGGAAGTTGTGCCACAAAGGCCCCTGGGATATGTGCCGGGAGCGGGCAGCAGAACTAAGGGGGAAACAAACCATGGCAAGCCACATCACTCCTGATCATCTGTTGGGTTCACAAGCAAACTACCAACTCACCTTGGCTTATTCTCTGCATGGCTTATCGTGGCATGAGAACTCACACGCTGCAACTCAGGTGTGAATTGACTTTAAAATGTAAATTATGCAATAATTGTTGGATCTGTATTTTGCTCTGGTGATGAGACACCATTTCCTTTTCCCCCTGCTAGTGTCTAAAAATGTAAAACTTCATTTCAGAATTCCTGAAGTAATGAACAAAGAATACCAGGGGTGTTTTAATGAGTCTGCCTCTAAAAGAAGAGGGATTAGCATGATGTGTTTTGCTGTCAGCTCTTCTTGTACAGAGTACCTGGATATGTCATTTGTTTTTCTCTGTGTAACTCGTAGTATGTGCGAATATTTCCTAAAGACAAAATGGCATTTTGGATCTGCCATCCTTTGAAAACACAGCCTATCTTCTCCTCCACACCTAAGCCCTTTCTGTTTATTGGAAGAATTTGACTGTACCTTCATGCTACATTACCATCACACTGCTGTTTGATAAAGTTGGATGGCTTTCTGATTTTTTAAAATTATTTTTAAATCTTCATTATGACATTTTCAGTAACTGTAGCTCTCTCTGCTTCTGTTTATGTCACTCAAATTGATGATCAATTTGTGAACTCCTGTTAACCCTTACACCTCAAGGCATAGGGCTATGAGGGGAAGCTTGCTGATAAACTGGCAGTTTATCAACGTGTAACTTTATTTCTGCTGTCAGTGTATTATTTTCATGTTTCGATCATCAAGAGGATAACGTTCAAAAACAATTAATTCCTTTTTAAGTATCTCGGCTTTCAAAGTCAAATTCCTTTCCCTTTAAAATAAAATTGTTCAGATGCTGCTGAATACATTGGAATGCATTGTAAGCATGTCACAGTTCATTTCTTTGAGCTTGTAAAAATCACTTATCTTCTCCTTTCTTTGCTTGCATTGCTTATGCTTGCACGCCTTTGAACACTAACTGCTCTTCCTTCAACAAAAGACAGCTCAAAATGGAATCAAAATGACTAGTAAATATCACTGCTACATTCTGCCCTAAGCTCTTTATAGCTAAGGACTACAAAAACAAAACCTAAATTCTGTACTCCATAAATGTAAATTCTGCTACATTTGCTATAAGCAGAATTCATGGTGATTACAAAATTTAAGTAAATGTTGGTTATTTTATAAAATCAGTTCAACAATTGAATTGATTAGACATAAACATGAGGCTGGGATTCTTCAGAATTGCTAGAGAGCATGTCTGATGTCTTTTGCAGTTTACAGTCATGATGACTAGAAACCTCTTTTTGAAGAAGAAGACAAAAGAGGAGGAGGAGGAGGAAGAGGAGGAGGAGGAGGAGGAAGAAGATCTGACCTCTTCTTTAAAAAAGCCAAATTGATTGCAGGGTGATGGTGGTGACAGCTATTTCATCAGGCATTTTAATCCTGTTAGACTGAAAAGGCAACTCAAAGTTCAGACTTTGAAAAACAGACCCAAACATCCCGGAGAATATATAATAGTACTATGCTCTATGCAATGATATCATCTCAGCATGTGTTCTTTTTAGTGTGTGAATTGTCTTTTGCAGTGCCGACTCCAGGTTTTTGTGGAGGGAATCTACCATCTCACCAACTTCTGTTGCTCCTCCTCCTCCTCATAGCTCCCACTTGTTTGCTTGACAAGCAGGGAGCCAGGGAGCAGTAGGCAGGGGCATCTGCTTCTCCTACTCCTCACACCACCCTTGGCTAGACCAGAGGGAGAGGCAGGTGAACAAGCAGTTTGCGGTGGTGAAGAGGAGGAACAAGCAGGCCCCTGCTGAGGTGAATCCCCCCAGCAAATGGCCAACTGTGCCTACTCTTGACACCACCCCTACTCTCTCAGTTAACCAAGAGACTGCTATACTTATCCCTGGTTTCTTCATCCTCAGTGCTCCATTTTCCTGCCATCTTATTCCTGGCCTGAATGACTAGTCCTATTGTAGCAAATGAGTTTAGATTCCCCCAGCTTCTGGTGAGAAAATATTTATTTATTGAACCCTATTTCTATACTGCCTATCATGTACAACAGGTGGTGTACAAGATTAAAACTAGGGCTGTGCACTTTGGGCCAAATCCCTCAAACCGAGGCGAGGTGGGCCGATTCGGCCCACTTCAGGCCAGATCTAAGTCAGTACCAGGTCAGCCCGAGGTGCCCCAAGGCCAAAGCAGATTGGTACTGCAGCCCAGGGTGCCTTAGGGCGCCTTGGGTGAATTTGGAGCGGCACTGGGCCGCTCCACCCGCCCATCCGGGAAAGCCGGCACAAGGCTGGTCATGACTCCATTAGACTCTCCTCCCTCCCCTCTCTGCCCTCCCCTGTCACCTCCCACTGATGCCACCACTGAGACTTACCTGTAAATTGCTTCCTCCTCCCAGAGAGCCAGGCCACATTTTATAATTAAGTTCATGACAGCTCTCTATTTTTACTACATCTATTGCCGCAACTACAGCAGGAACGGTCCTTTACAGCTGCCATAGTTTGTATCCGTAGATATAATAAAATCCTAACTACAAAACGTGGCTCAGCTTTCTGGGAGGAGGACACAATTTACAGGTAAGTACTGGCAGCGGCAGCTCTGGGTTGGGGGGAAGGGGCGACAGGTCTGAGAGCAGGGAATGGGGAGTCAGGAGTCCCATGGACTCCCAGTCAACCTTGGGCCCAGCTTTCCTGGGTGCTGGCTGTGTGGCCCGCACCCATGAAACTGCAAGGTGCCCTGAGTCGAATTGGGGCCATTTCAGAGGCTCCAAAATGGCCTCCGACGCAAGTTGGGGAGGGCTGTGCACAGCCTTAATGAAAAGCATAATGTAAAAATATACAATAGAAGTAAAATGTACTAAAATATTACCAGTGATCCCTCTGAAATTGCAGGGAGATGGATTGCTGCATCTCAATTTCTGGAAATGTTTTCCTGCCCCAAAGAAGCAGCCACAGCTACAGGGTCAGTAGGTGGTGACTCTTCTTGCCTGTTGTTCTTTGGTGGTTCATAAAGACTGAAAACTCCAGCATAACAATAATGCTTGACATCTCTCTCTCTCTCTCTCTCTCTCTCTCTCTTTCTTTTTCTTCCATTTGCACAAAGGCACAAGTCTTAACCACAGCTAAAATAAAAGTCCGCTAATTCTCCGTGCCTTTCTGTTTGCTCTTTTGTAGGCTATAGAAGACAACCAAATTTAAAAGGGCATCCAAGCCAGATCAGAAAAAAAGGAGAAACGGATTCTCAGGATGCAAGTATTTTATTTTCATGAAACCTGACGCATTTCAGCCTGTATTTTATTCAAAGTCCTTCCTCAGGGAGTTGTTAGAAGATTGTGTTTGCAGAATTTTCTCTAGCAAGTAGGAGACAATTATCTTGCTAGAGGAAATCCTGCAGACAATATCTTCTAACAACCCCCTGAGGAAGGCCTTTGAATAAAATACAGGCCGAAACGCTTTGGGCTTAGTGAAATAAATATTTGCATCCTGAGAAGCCTTTTCTTCTTTTTTCTATAGAAGACAATCAAAATTCCATCCACACTTAAGGAGAGGGGGCAAATCTTTGCTGTAAGATTATAGTAAAGATTATTCAGTTTTAGATTGAGTAGTCTACAAATATATGTGATTGAATAAATAAATGTAGAGCTTTTCGTCTATAAACAAGCAGATTTTCGAGGCTGAATACATTTATTTATTTATTTATTTATTTATTTATTTATTTTGTATACCGTCCCATAGCCGAAGCTCTCTGGGCGGTTTACATAGGATTAAAACAATTAAAAACAATATACAAAAAATTAAAACAGCAAAAATATACAACATACACACAATATATTTAAAACCACTGCAATAACCCAAAAAGCTACAAAAACAAACCCAGGCATCTCAGATATTGAGGAAAGTCTTGACCTGGCAACGAAAATATAACAATGTTGGCACCAGGCAGGCCTCGTCAGGGAGATCGTTTCACAATTGGGGGGGCACCACAGAGAAGGCCCTCGTTGCCGACCTCCGAGCAGAAAGCAGTCTTTGCATGAAACATAGTATTAGGGTGACCAGATAAAATCCAGGTCAGGGCTCATGTAACTTTAACAGTTGTAGAGAAAAGGGAATTTCAGCCAGTGTCATTTGTATGCAATTAGCCCCTGGTGAAATTCCCTCTTCATCACAACTATACCAGAGTGAGCATATGCAAAAGAAGGCAGGGCCCCTGCAGCTTTAACTGTTAATCTACTATAGGGTGACCTGGATTTTATCTGGTCACCCTATAGTAGATTCCTGGTAACGTTTAGGAGTATCAGGTAAAGTGAAAGGGGACTGCATGCCAGATGTTCACCTAAAATAGTAGTGAGGTTGGAAAACAGATCAATTCATGTGATATTAGTTTTTGATATATAGGGATGTTTTTTTGTTAGTCTCTGAACTAGACATGCCAGCTCGAAGTAGAGCAGCCATTTTGCACCTTTTGCGTACTAATTGGCTCCATGGAGCATTCTTTAAGTTCAAATAGTTCTTGCTGCTACTCTATTTTTGGGATAGCCCTGCATCACTCGTTGTGTTTCTCTATCCTTTCAGAGGAAATTGAGCTCAGAGGTCAGATGTAAACAGTGCGTTTGCTCTTTGTCCCCTGAATGGCAGATGTAAATGGAGGCAGGAATGATTTTGTGCGTTTGCTTTGAGCCATATGGAGGCTGGAAGGTTTGTGGGGGTTTTGCGATAAGAGTCCCATGTAGACGTTTTACTGAAAATGCTGAGATAATCGGAAGGCAGGGATCGTTCTGTGATTCATAGAATCCAAAAGAGCTCTAGCCTTGCCCTGCGCAGCTTTCCTCTTCTGTTTTCTGTTGCTTCTGTTTTGTCTGATAACACTATATGGGGTGGCTCAGGTATCCATCGTAGTGGTTCAGATTCCCTTTTTTTGTGACATTCCAGTGAACTACAGGCTTTAGATACAGGTCCACTATCATAGAACTAGTGCAGTGGTGCTCCAAAATGTTTAAACCATGATCTGGAGAATCACATTTCTAGCACGTTGAGAACACAGAGTACCGCATGAGCTTTAGCAAGTGTTTCTTGCACAGCAGCCCCCATGCCACAAGGGAGTTTCAAAACAAATGTGTAAGATAACATGGGGATCCCCAAAGGTTCCATTGGAAGTGTGCTAGTGTAGTGTGTTGCTATCTGGGATTGGGCCTTTTTGGTCGTAGCCCCCCACATATAGAATACCTTCCCCAGATGGATTAAGATGGCACCCATTTTATTTTAATCCTCCATATTTCTGCATAGTTTTATCTTTATATCTTTAGTTCTTTTTCTGGTGCACATTTTAGCCTCTGCAGCTTCTAACTGATTACTGCTTTTAAGTTATTGTTTTATTGTACTGTTTTTAATGTGATTTTCGGATTTTATTTATGTTTGTTGTATGTAGTTATAGGACGACTAATACATCTTAGAAATAAATAAATAAATAAATAAATAAATTTAAAAAAGCGCAGTTAGGGAATTTTGGACTTAATGGCTTATGTGGGCAAGGAGGCTCTTTAGATCAGGGATGGGGAAACTCATGATACTTGGTGATTCCCCAGTTAGCCTTCAAACTTCTGCTCTTATTTCTGATCAGTAAGAGGGTATTTAAAGGCAATGAAACTTGAAATACCCTGCACAAAATTGAGCTGTGCTTTTGCAGGCAGGAGAACTGCTACACTTGTGCTAACCCCTGAGTAGCCATGCATAGAACTGAGTTGTGTGTAGTATGCTTGATGGGAAAATGTCCAAATGGGTAAGTATTCATTTTCATTCCATTTATTATATTTCTATACCACCCCATAGCCAAAGCTGTCTGGGCAGTTCACAAAAATTAAAAATCATTTAAAAATTAGACATAATACAAAAAAGCATTTGCATAAAAACATATAGACCCCCCCTCTAGAAGGATTCGCTTTGGCGCCTGGCTGCCCAATTATGCGCATATTCGCGGAAGTGCATTTACTCCTAATACCTCTGTATGAGAGGCGGCGAAGCGCATTACCGGATGACCAAAACACGCTTTAAACTTGTTGACATGCAGAGAATCACATGTTTACACGGCGGTAAGGCGCTTTAACTGCAACTGCAAATTAAAACTCGCGGTTTAGCACGCATTTGATAATGCGCATAATCGGATGTTTAAAGCGCCTCAGCCCCCAATTTGCGCTCCTCTCTTGTAGAGGTAAAAATTTTAATCAGCCTTGAAAGAGCTTTAAACCTCTCTTGTAGAGGCAGCCTTAGACAGATAACACACATACGCACAGAGACAACATGTATCTAAAAACATTTTTTTTTAAAAAATCAACCAAAGGCAGTTCAACATCTTATTAAAACTCATTATATGCTGCTAAAAGCCTGGGAGAAGAGAGCAGCTTTTACTTGGTGCCCAAAATATGACAGTATTGGCGCCAGGCGGGCCTCATTGGGCAGATCATTCTGCAATTGGAATGACATCTGGTGTTCCTAGTCCCACCCATTGCTGGAATGCCAACTCCCCCGATACTTCCTAAATTGAAATTCAGCCCCCTGATCCAAAAAAATGGTTCCCCCTCTTGCCTTAGATGTCAACGTGTATTCCTTCACTTCCTTCAAAATGTGAAAAGCCACCACTGCAGCTTATTTTGTTGAGTGTTGCCCTGGATGTCTGTCCCAAATACTGCTCTGAATGCCCCAATGTGTAGAAGTCCTTCGGTGAGCTCTTTAGATCGTTTCTTTATATTCTGATGCAGCAACTTGTAAGACTAGGCTCTGTTGATTTTATTTTTTTAAAAAAGATTAAGAATGGGTAACACATTAAAAACACACACACACATGCCACTTAATAAGCTTCAGGACAGAAAACCTTCAGATCTAGTTTTTAGGTACATATGAAGGTGCATCATCCCAAATTGCTCTGTTGGTTTGTCTAGCCCAGTGCTGTCTCTCCTCTGGGAGCAGCTCAGCCGGATCGGAGCCTGAAACTGTTTAATTGGAGATCCCACGAACTGAACCTGTGTCTTCAGAGGTGTAAAGCACATACTCTGCTTCTGGACTGTGCTGTTGTGGCCCCTCCCTGAAGAGAGCCATTGCCTCACCATGTGAGGTGGCAGCAATCCCTGACAGTCTCTTTATTGTTTCAGTTACTTTCCTCTGAGGTATCTGTTGACTAATAGGAATGGAGCACACTGTACCTCTGCAGTCTCAACTGAGGGCTTGTCTTCTCAACAGCTCGTACTCCAATCTTAGCCAAACTTGCCAAGGCTAAAAGGGAATTGTTAGGACCCTTTGCTTTGGAGGACTTAAAAGCATTGATGAATTATATGCAGATGAGAAACATGCTTTTGGGTAAGTAAAACAGGTCAAAACACTGATTTGTCTAAGATTATAATCTTAGGCATACTTACTTGGGAATAAGTCCTATTGAACTCAGTGGGCCTTACTTCCATGTAATCATGCATGGGATTGGATTTTAAAGCTGCATTTATAAGCATAACGTTTTGGGTCAGGGTGGGGGATTCCCATGGTTTTAAATGAAGTTACCTTTATTTCTCCAGGAAACTGATTAGTCTTGACTTGAGCTATAAGGCTGCAATCCTACCCAAGTTTATCTGAAAGTAAACCCCACTGAAATATTTTTGATCTTAGTAAATGTGCTCAGAATTTGTGTGTGGATTTAGCATAGTAGAATGATATATTGTATATTTAATCCTCTTTGTGAACAAAAATGAGTATATGTTGGTATTGGGAGGCGGCTATTCTTCCACAACTACAAGTAATACCAGTGGGGTTTTAACTAGTGTGGTTGAGAGACTGAACAATCCATTTAGATAATCTTCATCTTTAGTGTGTGTTAAAGTTCTTGTAGATCTTGTTTTGCATCCTTTTACTATTGGATTGGATAGCATGCGGTACAGAGAAATGAAATTGCTACAACCAATGGGTGAGAGAAGATCATTTTTATTTAGGATGTCTTTTAAAATTATTTAAGTTTGAAAGAATGTCTGTTTCTGGCAGTAGATAATGTAGATTTGTGTATTTTTCAGACAAAAGGGCTATTATTTTGTGGATCATAAGTAAATATGCCCTTTATGATTCTGCTGCAGAAACCATAATGGCACCTATAGTAAATTGAAACAGTGTCTAATATTTGAAGAATGCCTTCTTTATGTACCTAAGGAATATTATTTTTAGATTGTTCAGTTTGTAAAATATTAATGTCTTGCAGTTTTCACTTTACTCAGCAGCAGTAATAAACCTAGGAAGGATGGTTGTCAATTTCTCTCAGGTTTTCAGGAGTGTAAGCTTTACCGTTATTATTAACATGTAGGAAATACCTTATTTCACACAAGAACCTTGCAATGGAATGTCAATGATAATTTTGTAGACATCTTGTTAATGTCCTTAAAGTAGTTTATTCATTGTGCTACTTGAAAGAGTTCTGCCTATTAAAACTTGCAATACCTGTCTTTTATGCTTATGCTTGTCTGTAAATTACCATGTTTATTGATGGTGCTATAGAAATGATAATATTATCAGCTGATGTTTTTAGACCAGCCTTACCTAACCTGACCAGATGTTTTGGGCTACAACTCCCACCATCCCTGACCACTGGTCATGCAGGCTGGGGCTGATGGGAGTTATCTGGTGCCCACAAGTTGGATGGAGAAGGCTGTTTTATACATTTGCTCTTCGTTCCAGTCATAAACTTTTAAAATATATTCATGATATAAATGTAATGAACAAATATGCTCAGAGCATGTTTGACCACATGTAAATGTGTCTGGGGAAAGTTAGGACCTCTGGTTGATTCTTTACTTTGATTTCACTGTGCGTCTTGAGTTCTTTCAGGATTTAGATCATAGGTTTCCTTTTTCAGGATGTTTTCTTCAGTTATTTATAATTCACTTGCAGTGAAAACATCCAAGCAGTTATGATGCATTATGTCAGTATGTTTGCCCAGGATTTCAATAGCAGTTTTTGAGTTAAGTTCTATATGCAACTGTTAAAATGAAGCAACTCACAAACTTAAGGAAACTATATGTTATTAGAGCCAAAACCCCTTTTCACTAGCATGGTATAAATGGAACTATTCTCTGTCATTTATTTCTCTCTCTCTATAAGGATATATGAATGTTAACTCCCTGGTGGACTATCAAAATTATGAAAGTACATAATGTAGTCCAACTTCCTGTGAGTGCTCGAAAAGTCTGAAAACATACTTTTTTTATGTTGCTTCCATAAAATCTGGGTCATGAAATCTGTTTCAAAGGAGTGCTCGAGAGTCCAGAATGTGGGACTTCTACTTTTACACATTTGAAGCATCTTCATTTGGGAGGAGGGGCTTGAACTTTGGGCTAAGATCAGCTTTTCCCAACCTGGTGCCCTCGTGGTATTTTGGACTTCAACTCTCATCAGTCCCAGCCAGTCCCTCTCTTTCACGTGACCCATTTGCCCTTTCACACACTTGAATAATCTGAATTGGAAGTGGGGGGATTCCTAGTTGTCACTAGGATTGCTGCTTGCAGAATGCAGCTTGTGTTAACCAGCTGTAAAATTGTTTTACTCAGGCTCACCCAGTTTGCTAATTTGGTAACTGCACACATAAGCAAGAGCCAGAGACATAGATGTGGAGGGCTGGCAACAGAGATTGGTCAGGTTCGTACGTTGTGCTAAGCCATCCTGTGAATACCTCCTTCCCCCTTGGTCCTCCAGACAACTCTGGCACAAATCCCATAGGACTTAGCGGCTGAATTCGCCTTGTCTCCCCATGCCTCCTCTGATCGCTACTTTTTTCATTTCCCAGCTTTTCTTTACATTTTGCTGCTTCAAAAATGTGATTCAGTGATTTCCACCTTTTCAACACACTTCACCAACTTTCCAGCTACTCCAGAAAGGGGAGATATAAACTCCCATCCTCCACTTTTTGTGGCTTCTTTTTAGAGCACTTACTGCTTACCTTCACAACCTATTCCCCTTCACCCCGTCTTTTGACAGCTGAAACAGACATGAAAATTAACCAGACAAGACTAAACATATTAGTCACACTTGCACAGATGTAAAAGACCAAACACAAATAATTTTTAAAAGTTGCAACCCCAATTGCACATTTTTGAGGCACTCAAAACACATTTTTGAGGCACAACAAGTGACAGTTGTTCCAAAATGCTGTTTCAACATCAGTGGAAGGGCAGTCACTGCGAGATTGCCTGGTTGTAATCAGCCACGAATACACTGATCTCAGTAACTTAGTAGCCCCCTTCATGTGCTATATGATTGAAGAGGATCCAGGAGTCAAAAGGGGCAGCGGGAATATGCTTTTGGGCCTGTCCCCAGCATCACACAGTTTTCCTGGCCTTACTCCACAGCATCCACACTTCATTTATTTATTTGTAGCATTTGTATACCGCTTAAGATAGTAAAATCCCTCAGAGGTTCACTGAGAAGTGTCAATCCAACATTTAAAATCGAGAGGATCACATCACCAAGGGGGAGATATTGTCCCACCTCCTTTTGATGACTTCCTACTTCCTCTCCTCCCCCCCATTTTCAGTGCTTCTGAATTGTGGCACTGGGTCCTTCCTTTCCCTTAGTATTATTTCTCCCCATCCTTTACAACATTAAAATAACTACAATAAAAACTCTTTAAGGAGTAGCAAAAAGGAGCAGAATGATTAGTTTACTTACAGCCCAGGGAAAGCTAGGGTGAAAAGATGTGTTTTAGGAGGTGCTTGAAAGATGCCACATTTTCTGCCTCCTAAACTGCACGAAGGAAGGTTTTCTAGAGGGAGGGTGCCACAACCGAGAAGGCCAACCTTAGGCATGGAAGCTTCAGGAAGTGGAACCTTGCATAAGTGGGGTTCCAGATCCTGTGGAAGTTGTGTAGGCTTCCCCCACTCAGACACTGATGTCTAAAGTGTGGGTGTATGGGAGGGGGGAAGCTCAGAAAAAACATAGGACAGCAGCAGGGCCAGCAGCAAGATATTGTTGTTTCATTCAACAAGAGGGACCCCTTCATGTGTATCATGCATGGAGGGGGATAATGAATGTTGGAAATTAGAGGGTAGTTGTATCCTCTTGTTTTGTTCCTACTACTGTCCAATATAATATGTTCCATATCAAGAAGGGCAAGCTGTGGGCAGACCAGGCAGGCTTCTGTGAATGATCATCAGAGTTGCACCACCATCCATTCTGATTACTCAGATGAACTGTTAAGAGATGGGGTGAATCTCACATGTTAGTGAATCTATTTTAGATATGAAGCAGTATATAAATATTGTATATAAATAAATAATAAATATATATGTTCAGCACTTCTGGAACAGAGACTTATTCTTTTTCTAACATGGGTAGAACGAGTCATTTAAGGTGACAGTATCTTGCATAAATGTTAAATCTGGAGAAGTAAATACACCAGTGCTAAAGACTGGAATTTCTTGAGAAAAGAAGCACGGAAGATTAGTTAATTTTGAGGTATTTGTTTCTGTTATTGCTAGATAGATGATTCAGAAAGCAATCCTTCCAATGACCAAACCTGCTCAACCCTTCTAGGAAAAAATAGTTACTGCTTGAATTTTCAATGAAAAGACCTCTTGTGCATTCATCTCTGTGGTGTATTCATACCTGCTAGGAGGTACAGCACTTTTTGGAACGTTACATAAACTTCCTTGTTTCAAACGATGCACTAGTTTGGAACATGCAAACAGTACTGAAATAAACCTTGCAGCCAGTTCTGCGTAAGCAGGAAACCCAATATTTACACAATAATCAATAGACCAGTGAGCCGAAAGACAACAGTGACTTCTTCTACAAGGTTTGACTTTGAATTGGTAGTAGAAGTTAGGACCTTCTCTTACATTATCTAGACAGACTAATAAAACCCAAGATAGCTTTGGAATAGATATACAAAAAACTAAGTTGGCTTCTATCCTGATCATATTTCAAATCTCTACACAGAATGAGGCTCTGTAATCTTGGGTTTGTGGGAGGATAGGGGAAGTCACCTGTTTTTGTTTTAGTATAATGCAAAAACTAGGCATTTCTAATATATCACCTTTTAGTAGGAGTTGTGGGGTGGGTTAGAAGCCATCCTCGCTGTTCTGCTGCATGCTGGGTTCAGATGACACATTCGAAACAAACGTGTAAGAAACCTGACATTGCTGTACTGGACCAGTTTATTTTATTTTAATTTTATTTTCAAACTTTATAATACTTGATGGTACAATTATGCTAAATGTTTTTTCAAAACAGCCATGTCAATTATAGTCAGTCAATTTCTCAAACACAACAATATCAGTTATATTGGACAGTCAATTTTGCGACTGGTCATGGGAGTATCTCACTCTTAACCCACAAATTTAGTGGGGTGTTTGCTTTTAACAGTCGGTAGACCACTGAAAGAATTGAGTCACTCAGGAAAGTGAAAATACTTCTCAAAATTATCAGTCTCTGTAAATTATTATTAGAATGTGTTATGTCTACAGGAGCACCTGAGGAATACTTTCATAATCAAAACGGAATCACACTGGGGTCTGTAGACTGCCAGGTATGACTTTGGTGTAAAATTGACTGCCAGATATTACTGATATTGTTGTGTTTGAAAAAAATTGACTGTCAATTTGATATGGCTGTTTTGAAAAAACCATTTAGCATAATTGTACCCTCAAAACAATAGTTAATTGATCCAGTGCAGCGTTGTTAGGTTTCTTATACTTGGAGTGTTTGCTTCGAATTTGTTACTGGGAACCTTGTCTTTTCTGTTCTGTAGGGTTCAGATGACACAGCAACGCACGATGTGCTGCGGATAATTAAGAAAATGCTGGCTGTAAAAGTGGCATGGGTGGTCACGGGAAACAACCCATGTGCATGGTTTACCCTGTGATCATGCAAACCTGGCTGCTGATTTTCAGTGGGTTGAGCATAAAAAAATCTTTTTCAAAGAGCAAATCAACTCCATAAAGGATAGGGGAAGTTTTGTGGTGACATTACAGGTGTTATCCAATCAGCACCATCTTCACCTGGTTCAGTTGTAAACTTACAGAAAAGGTTTCTCCCCATCCTGAACTCAGTCCAGGAGAGGGATGATACATTTGGACTGAACATTCATGGATCAGCCCCACTTCTCTGAAAATGTTATGTGTGACTTCACCAGTAGTGAAGGTGCTCAAGGTAGATCCAAACATCTTGAAGTTGTGGCCAAAGCAAAATCTCCAGGCCTACTTTGTGTTTTCTGCCTGATCAAAATATCTGAGGAATTTTGAGGAATGCAGAAATAATTCCAGCAAGACTAATCAGATTTTAAAGAAGTTTCTGCAAATCTGTATAGGCAGGGTTTTCTCTTTTCTTCTGCCCTGCTATGTTCTCTTCTCAAACCGTCTGTGGAGATTTTTGTAGTAGTTTAAGCAGTACCTAGAAAAAAACCAAAACTATAATAGGGCAGGATAGTAGACATGTGTGTATCACTGTTGTGAATGCAACTGAATAAGGCCTAATCATTGATAATGTGCAACACACTTCCTTCCCTCACCCTTCAATCATTTAAATGCTTTTCTTAACTTTTAAAAATATGAAGAATGAAGTTTACCTGTCTATCAATTCAGATACAAATAGGTAGATCCTTTAAAGAGATGGTGGTGGTGGTGGTGGTGGTGGTGGTGATGATGATGATGATGATGGTGATGATGATACTACAAGGCTATGTATTCACTTACAGTTTATTTATTTTTAAAGTCTTTTTATTTTGAACAGGGTATGTTTCTCTTTGAAAGCACATTCACGAACTTTCCCTTAAAGGGATGGACAGAATGTTTGGACCCGAATGTGCTCCTCTGGTTAGTGCAGAGAGATGGCTTAATTAGGAAACAGGACAAGTGAGCAGGCCTACTCTTTTTTCAACTCCTACCAGTTATATTTTTTTACAATTCGGGCTAGTAATGTTGAATCAGGGCTACTGCAAAAACAGCAGTAAGGAGGACTTTGTGATGTTTTACTGGTCATTGCCAATTTATATAATGTAAGTATTTGCAATGTGTTAAGGGTATTTGCTATTCCGGAAGTAAGTGCTGTGGGGACTTCAGATACCAGGTTGGTAAATGGTTAAATCTGGTGGGAGGGGGAAGAGTGTATAGAATGTGAAGTGAATGCTGATTCTGGTGGTTCAAAGTTCTGGATTGCAGTTGGATGTGATGGGGAGGAGTTAAGAGAGACAGTAAGTGTTGTATGTAGAGAGAGTTAGCCAGTTGAAGTTGGAATCTGGGTTTGTCTGTGGAAGAGTCTAGTGAGAGTGTAGGAACATCTTTTATTATTTTGGGAACAGAGTGAATGGGAGGTGAGAGTGTAGTTTAAGGGGTAGTGTAAGCAGGATTGCATTTGAAACTGATTTCAAACAACAAGTATTGAAACTGATGAAACCATAAGCTTTGTAAACTGCATAACCTTACTTATTGTTAATTAAAAGTTATTTCTGTTTCATAAATTGGAATGGATTCTTGGAGTACCTGAGATAGGGTACAGTGTTCAATGGTGGCTGCGGTGAAGGAGAAGGGGAAATATAGAGTACTGGGCCGGTTGCTGTGAGTCCAAAAAGTATTTGTGAGTCACAGAACCAGTGAGCAGCATTCTGATGCCCGTTCCATAGTTGGGATCCTTTGATTAATAGGAGAAATAAAGGAGGACCAAAAGGGGCATCATCACAGACTTCACTTCTGTTCTACAGAAGATATATACAGCCATGGAAATTAGGCGCCTAACTCAAAAGTGCAGCTTCCAGGAAGACTTTGGCTATTTTAGGGTTATAGGTGATTTGTTAACCACACCAACAACCCACCCTCACTGGGTTCAGATGACACAACCGCATGCTTTTGCATGAATATTCAAAATGGTTACCGGTATACACTGCAGCCCACCATAGCTTAAAAAAACCATGGTGGGCTGCATGGTCATGCAAACTGGATTGATGAGTCACATTCATGGAACAGGAATTCCATACGTCTTGTGGCATGAATATGCATATCTAGTATGGAGGGATCAGGACTATGATGCTAAAACATGACTATTGATGCAATAAATGTAAGGCTGCAATCCTATAGCTGGGAGTAAGCCCTATTGAATTTGATGGGTATAGGATTGTGATGTAAATAGCTTATAGAACTCTTTGGATTCGAATTTTTTTATCTTTATGGTGGTTTAGCAATCAGTAAAATATTTGCCTGCTCATTGTTTTAGTTGTGCTTTATGGTCCAAGTTGAGTATAGTCACTTGAACTGTGTTGTAAAATACAAATCAGATTCCATGACTTTCCTGTTCCAGCACATCTTAAAACACCACCGGATTGGTGGTGATGTAAGCTACTAACTCCTTAGGTGGTAACTTAAAGCTTGGTTTGAAGCCATGGCCCATTCCTAAATACATAGACATTTAGATTAATGTTTTAGGGTTTTATTTTTTATCAACCTGCTATATGCTTATTATTGAGTTAGTTGAGACCCTGAAAATGTAAATCATTTCTCCATCTCTTTGATTAGTTTCTCTACTTTGTAATTCTGTTATTTGCTTAGTAACTTATTGTGGGTGGCTATAACAATGTAAGACTATGAAGCTACTGTTTTACTCTCAGCAAACTGATAATGTCCAATAATTATAGGTATAGTATTTTTAACTCTACTAATGCAAGTCCTACTGTGTGTGTGGCAGCAACAGGACGATGGCTCGTTATAAAGGCAAATTATTTTGGTATATACATCTATCAATATTGCTGCATTCACTCTTACCAATTTCTCCAGCAGTATTTAAGAGAGCTTCGGCTATGGGGCAGTATATAAATGTAATAAAATGAAAAATTTATATCAGCCCACCACCACCTGCTTGCAGCTGTTATATGATCTGACATGTATGTGGCCATTTCCAATATTACCTTTCCATACCCTCATTTTGTAAATTGGTATGGGGAAGTGACCAGAAAATTGAATTGTAAAGCATGGGAATAGGCAGGTATGAATATGAGACACATATCTATTAAAGCTCTCTGGACTTTCTCATCTATTAGTCTACCTGATCATTTTAGAGAGGTAATGTCAATATATGAGTAAGGAAATGTAACGCAGGGCTGCTCTGGATGTTTTGAAGAAGTAATGGCAGAGAAAGTGTGAGGGGCCGTGTTACATCTCCCTATGCTTCCAGGTCATATCTGAAAAGGTCAAGGATATATGTTGCACATTTCCCTATAGAGGACTTATGCATCCCTCTACATCTGGACATAGAGTCATGGAATAGTAGTGTTGGAAGGGGCCTATCAGGCCATCAAGTCCAACCCGCTGCTCAATGCAGGAATCCACCTTAAAGCATACCTGACAGATGGTTGTCCAGCTGCCTCTTGAATGCCTCTAGCGTGGGGAAGCCCAAGATCTCCATAGGTACAATTTGCTAACATTTTCCCTTTTGCTCTTTCCTTTGGCCGGCTGAAGGCTGCCACAGAAAGCTGTTCTTACAAAATGATGATATTGTTTTTTCCCTCATATAGACCGTGCCATTTAGCTAGGGTGTCAGGAAGTTACATCTGGAAGTTCTAAAAGGGGTTTGTTCTGTTGCATCAAGATTTAAATAATAAAAAAAGTTTGATGCACTATCAATCCGACAGGTCATTTCTCCCTCCAAGGATGCTTACAGATGAGGCTTTTATTGTGCAATCGACCTATCACAAACCCAGAATTTTGTGGGGGTTCCAGACATAGTCATCTTCCATTTGTAACCCTCTCATGTTTTCCCATCACATCTTCCTTCTCTTTTCTTACTACAACAACACCATTAAGGAGGAGAAACAGAATAGCTGCATAATGCTTTCTCAACTATTCATTTGATTGATAGATATCAGAGCTATCTTGTCTGGAACCCCCAAAATTTTTGACATTGCTTGCAAGGTAAACCAACATGAATACATATGCACTTCCTCTCTGTGTGTAAATCTATATATACATATAGATATGAATGAAATGTTGAATTGTAACAAACATTATTTTCAATAATATTGGTACATTGGTCCCATGTCAAATTTTATTTATTTATTTAATCAGCCCAATAGCTAATTTTGGTTTTAGTTTCTTTGAGACCGTGCCAGGAGTTGGTCTGAAATGTGACATAACAGGGATTCTGAATAATGAAGGCTCAATAGCTGTGTCTACCATAAATCAGTACTTAGTGGGTTTTGGAATGAATTGTGTGGTACAGAGCTACTAATGTACTGCTATCCAAATACTAAGGCGTTTGATAACATTTCTCATTGGAGACAGTGTTTTGTTGCTTGCTCATCCACACATGAAGTCTTATTTTCTTTTCACATTAATCAGTGTAAGTCCATTAAGGATAATAGGGTTAACTCTGATTTATACCCTGAAATATCTGAAGAGGGTAACTTGTGTGGAGTTTATAAAGAGCAGTAGATTGGCTGTCAACAGTGTGAAAAGCCTTGATGGATCGCTGAAAACAAGTAATTAATTTTGGAGCACACATTTTCAAGAGTGTAACAGAAACCTACATGTTGTCCTTGAGTGTTGGAGCTAATACTTGGAACTCTATGGTGCCTGAAAGATGTGTACAAATTCATGAAGATAGACATGCACCTGATACTCCATCTCCAAAGAAGGTTTATGGACATTAATTAATCCTTCCAGAATTTCTTGTAATTTGTGCTTTCATTTTCCCATTCTGAAATGAAATAAATATTTTCTTTTTGTCATGGGAAGTTACAGAGAGAGATATCTCCTGGCTTGGCTAAATGTTATAATCCAACCACCTTCACTTTCCCATGGACTTTGTTTTCTTTCCATGTCACAGTACATAAATTTGTTTAGTCTTTAAGGTACCAAAGGACTTTGTTGTTAATCCTAAAAAACCTGGAGTCTCCAAAATGTCATATTTCCAAAAGCCATATGATACAGATTTCTTCTTTAGATACTTCCTCCACAGTAATTCTCTCTCATGCACATATACTGAGTTGGTGAAGTAGAATGGCTAAGAGGTTGAGCTATGAATCAGCACATCCTTGATTTGAGTCTTGCTCTTGCCATAACCTCACTCAGTCACCTGAGTTCTCTCTCTACCTCATTCTGCCCCCACCCCCATCACCACTATGGGAGATACTTTAACCTTGCAGCAGTGTTAAAAGGATTGCAACTAGTTATGTATGTGAACCCTGACCTGGCTACCCAGGAGTAGGCAACCTGGTGCACTCTAGAAGTATTGGACTGCAAGCCCCAGAAGACCCAGACAGCAAGGCCAATGGTCAGAGGTTTTGGAAGCTGAAGTCCAAAACATCTGGAGGTTGTCTACCCCTGAGCTATACAAATGTAAGTAAATATTATTATTGTTCAGTATTATACACACGGCTGCTTCCCAACATCCAACGCCCCCCCCCCACACTTTCCCCCCATTGCTGGCCCTTCTCCTTTCCCTTCATTGTAATCCCCACCCATTTGTTCCTTTTCAAATAATACAGAAAAGCAGGCACTGTACAAATGTCTACACAGGATTAGGTTACTTGTAGACTGATGGCAGGAGCAAGTGGAAGAAACAAAGATGCAGTATCCTAAGATCCTGTTAGTTTTGGTTTGCAAATAGATCACATGTATGAAATTGGGAAGCTAGTGAGCAGAAGCAATGCTTGCTATTTATTACTTCAAGCCTAACCCATATGTCAGTCTGCTTTACTAGCTGATCATGCACTGACACGGCAAATGCCTGTTGGTAGCACAGTTTTCCTTTGGGCCCTGAAGCCCAAACACACTCGAGACTCTTTAAAACTTCCTGGATTTCCAACCTGGCAGCAGAGATTAGATATCTGCCAGCGCTCTGCTAGCATATAGACCCATTCGTGATTAATTGATGCCTTACTCTCCTCAACTTGGTGCCCTATGCTACTATTTTATTTAGCTTTGTGTGCATGTATCAACATACCGCTTCTCTAAAATGCTTTCTCTACCTTTTCTTAAATGTGAATACTATCGGGGTGATATATATATATGCGCTATTATTTATAATTTTTAATCTGATTTTATTCTTCTTCCTGTCTTGAATGTTTTTGTGATTAATCTTAATGCTGATTCTCCTTTATTCATTATATTGTTTTGGTGTGTTCTGGTTTTAGGTTTGTTAGTGATTTTATGTTGCGAATAGGCATGTTGGAAACCAGCTTGAGAGGTTTAATGGCAAACCAGAAATATTTTAAATGAATTAGTTAAACATACCCACAAGTGTTGAGGCAGTCTTCACTCTTTTTCTCTGAGACACTGTTTATCCTTGCCTCCTCCCTCAGCCCACTGGGCGGCAGTGAAAAGCTACCGTAGCTGCTGCCAGAGCATTTCTTCTTGGAAGGAAGTAGTTCTCTCTCTCTCTCTCTCTCTCTCTCACACACACACACACACACACACACACACACAGAGAGAGAGAGAGAGAGAGAGTAGCAGAAGTAAAAAGAAGGAAGTTGACAGTCTCAGGTTCCACTTTGACTGTGGTGCTCAAGAACCCACTGATAGGGCTCACACACACATTAGTAACCTACTCTTACCTGTGCCCCATTATGTATGGCAATGACTGGCTCCAGTACATCACTATTTATTAGTTTGTTATTCTTGCATGCCACTCTTCATTTGGGTAACTCAGAGTAGCACACATACAGCTCCTAGGATTTCCAATGACCAAGCTCACACTTGGTTAGCTTCAGCTAAGCTGGTGCTTCTGGACTATTATTTCGTTGGTGGTAAAGCAAGGAAAACACTTATATTGCTATGAAGAACTTGAGGATAAAAAAAACCCCATGTGAGATGAGACCACCTATATTTTCCTTCTTTTCTTGAATGCCCAGCCTAGGCAGATGGACACAAGTGAAAAAGTTCCAACTTGGGTTTACCTGATTCATCTCAGGCCACTTGTGAACTGGTGTTGGAAGCCAAGTCCTCAGTATGGTGAACATATGGAAAGGAGGACAGGGATCCTGTATCTTTAATGGCTATATTGAATGGGGAATTTCAGCAGGTGTCATTTGTATGAATGCAGCACCTGGTGAAATTCCCTCTTCATCACAACAGTTAAAGCAGCAGGAGCCCTGCCCTCTTGTATCTGGTCAAGAGGGCAGGGCTCCTGCAGCTTTAACTGTTGTGATGAAAAGGGAATTTCATCAGGGGTAGCATGCATACATATGACACCTGCTGAAATTCCCTTTCTATACAGCTGAAAGATACAGGAGCACTGTTCTCCTTTTCATATGGTCACCCTAGTCTTCAAGGGTTTTCCTTTTCACATCTAGGTGAAAGTCTGGAAGTTTCATGCCCACACTCCATACTTCCCCTCCCCATATGGCCAAATGAGACCACAAAGGAAGACAAGACCAGGGATAGACTAGGGATTCTGTTAGTGTGCCGGCCACCCCGCTGCCTGGCTGAGCTCACGGAACTGGTCTCAGAGCTGATGTTGGAGTCGCCCAGGCTTTTGGTCCTGGGCAACTTCAACATCCCATTCGAGGGCAGTTTGTCAGGTGCAGCTTGGGAGTTCATGGCATCCATGACAACCATGGGCCTATCCCAATTGGTCTCTGGACCTACACATTCAGCAGGTCACACCCTCGATGCTGTTTTCGGCTCCGAACAGACAGATCTGTGGGCGGAGGTGATAAATAAGGCGTTGTCATGGACAGACCATTTTCTGATCAGGGCTAGTGTCACAGCTACTATCCACCCCTGCAGGGGTGGAGGACCAATTAAGATGGTCCACCCTCGAAGGGTAATGGATCCTATTGGATCCTGGAAAGCCTTAGAGGGTGCTATGGCTGGTATCGTCGACGATCCTGCAGAAGCCCAGGTTAATAGATGGAATCAAGATCTGACTAGGGCTATCGACATGATCACTCCCAAACGTCCTCTCCGACCCGCTTCTAATTAGGCACCTTGGTATACTGAAGATCTCAGGGAGTTGAAGCGGGTAGGACGATGACTGGAGCACCGATGGTGGAAAACCCGACTTATATCCGACAAGACACGACATAGAGAACATCTCTGTTCCTATGGAGTGGCAATATGTGCAGCGAAGAAAGCTTTCTTCTCTGCACGCATTGCGTCTGCGAACTCGCATCCAGCAGAACTGTTCAGGATGGTGAGGGGTCTAACCCAGGCACCTTCTCCCCTGAATCCGATTTTAGAGCCTGCGGTAGTTCGCTGTGATGCCTTTAATGATCATTTCACAGATAAAATCTCTCGGATAAGAGCCAACTTAGATGCCGCCGTTATAGCAGAGGCTGACAATGGACTGTCCAGTGACTTCGCAAGTAGGATTACACTGGATCAGTTTCAATTGGTGAGTACCGAGGACGTGGACAAGCTGCTTGGACGAGTGAGGAAGACGACTTGCCCTCTCAATCCCTGTCCTTCTTGGCTGGTCATCCAGGGAGAGATGCAGTTAGATCACATCTACAACATATTATTAATGCATCTCTCAGGGAGGGGAGTTTTCCAACATGTTTAAAAGAAGCAGTAATACGGCTGCTTCTAAAAAAGCCCTCCCTGGATCCCCTGGACCTTAATAACTACAGGCTGGTATCAAACCTTCCGTTTTTGGGCAAGGTGATCAAGAGGGCGGTTGCCTCCCAACTCCAAGCAGTTTTGGATGATACAGATTTTCTAGACCCATTTCAAACCGGCTTTAGGGCAGGATACAGAGTTGAGACTGCTATGGTCGCCTTAGTGGATGATGTACGCCTGAGTATTGAAAGGGGGAGTGTATCCCTGTTGGTACTCCTGGACCTCTCAGCGGCTTTCGATACCATCGACCATGGTATCCTACTGGAACATCTGAGGGAATTGGGAATTGGGGGCACTGTGCTTCAGTGGTTCCAGTCCTATCTCTCGGGCAGGTTCCAGATGGCGATGCTTGGGGATAGCTGCTCTTCAAAGAAGGAGCTGCTATGTGGTGTACCACAAGGTGCCATCCTTTCCCCAATGCTGTTTAACATTTATATGAAACTGCTGGGAGAGATCATCCAGAGGCATGGGGCGGGGTGCTATCAGCATGCTGATGACACCCAAATATATTTCTCGATGCCTCTGACAACAGTGTCAGCTAAGGATAGTGTGTCTCCTCTGAATGAATGCTTGGAGGCGGTAATGGGCTGGATGAGGAAAAACAAACTGAAGCTGAATCCAGACAAGACGGAGGTGCTTGCTGTCAAAGGCCACAATCTGGGTTTGGAGGTGTGTCAACCAGTTCTGGATGGGGTTACACCCCCCCTGAAAGACTGTGTTCGCAGCTTGAGGGTACTCCTGGATCCGTCGCTTCAGATGACAGCCCAGATAGATGTGACACCCAGGAGCGCCTACTATCAGCTTTGGCTGATACGCCAGCTGCGCCCCTTCCTAGAGTTGGAAGACCTAAAGATGGTACTGCACACGCTGGTAACTTCGAGGCTCAACTTCTGCAATATGCTGTACATAGGGCTAACTTTGTGCCTAGTCCGGAAACTTCAACTAGTTCAGAATATGGCAGCCAGGTTGGTCACTGGTACACCTAGGGGTGACCACATTACACCAGTTTTAAAATCACTCCACTGGCTGCCAATTAGTTTCTGGGCGAAGCATAAAGTGTTGGTTATTACCTTTAAAGCCTTACATGGTTTGGGACCAGGTTACCTGCGGGATCGCCTTCTCCCGTATAATCTGCCCTGCACACTCAGGTCCTCTGGGAATAATTTACTTCAATCAGCCAGAACTAGGCTGATGAGTGTGACCCAGAGGACCTTCTCTTCTGTCGCTCTCAGACTGTGGAATGGCCTGCTGGGAGAGATTTGACAATTTAGTAGTCTTCTTGAATTTAAGAGAGCCGTGAAGACTGATCTTTTCCGGCAGGCCTACATAGTTGAATTTTAAGATGTTTTAATAATGTATTAGTTTGATTTGTTTTTAATGTTTCATCTATTTTATGGTCTTTGTATTTATATTTATTGTCGTTCCCCGCCTCGATTCGGAGGGAGAGGCGGGTTAGAAATAAATAAATAAATATTATTATTATTAAGAGTTCCAATTTTGAAACAATCCAACCTGCAACAACTTGTATGGAAGTGTTCCATTTCCACTGACACCCCTCCTTCATCATCGCCTTGTTCAAATGGCATCTTGTCATTTTGGAGAATGACTCTTTCATACATTTATTTTCAGTGATTTACACCTCAGTCCTAAACATGGTACTCAAGTATACCGGTGCATTGATTTCAGTGGCATTTAATACTACACAATGTATTCAGGATCAGGGTGTTAATCTGTTTTTGGAACCAGATGCAGCAGATAGAATTTCCCCCCTGTTATACTTTACCAAGAAGCTTTATTTTTAGCTTCTGAGAATGGTGTCGGTTTATTCAGCAGCAGGTTCATTAATAGCACTGTATTTTCCTGCTCCCTGCTCCCCACCTTTTAGAGAGACTTTTCCCAGAAGAGTCAATAGTAAAAGTACCTCATGGAAAGTTTCTTTCTTTCGTATTATTCATTTCCTTATATCGGAGTTTGATTAAATCCGCAGGGCACTACATCCAAAAGTTCTTGTTTTCACTGAAGAGCAGGCAACGTTTCTATTTGGAATGTTTTTTCACAGATAAGCAAGCGTTTAGAGAACTGGTGGGAAATGATGAGATAGACCCCAAAATGTGAGCGCACAAATCCTAGATAAGTCTGACTCCCATAGGAAGGACTTATGCAGGCAACCCTCTTACCTGTTACTTCTGCAAAACTAGGCGCCCCCTTCTCCTTTTGACTGAGTTGAAGGGATATTTATAGGACTGGATGATAAATCTTCCTAGCGTGGTGGTTTTCATAGTTGGGTGTTTAGCAAACTGGAGCAAAAAACAGGGCAGTATAAAATTAGAATATTAGGTCACTATTTGGTTTGTTCTTTCTTAAAATAAAACTAAAGCTAAATCCTCCTAGGAAGCTGTACTGCCCGATGCTGTACTGAAATTACTCACTCTCCCTTGTGCGGCTGAAGTTCCTCTGATAAAAGTTTGCTGGCCAGAACTTGGGATGCTCTGATTGAGGAAAGGGCTGAGCGGATAAACCTATGCTCTTCGGCAGCAGGTTGGCTCCTCTACCAGGGCACTTAACGCTGTATTCTATTGCTGGCAAGCAGGATGCAGGCTCAGCCTACTGCTTCTGACCCATTCCTGGGAAACCCAAATGTGCTTTTAATCTGAAACCCAGTGCAACATTGCAGCCGGTTTCTTTTGCTCCTAGCAGGCACGGCATCCCACTCCTGTCTATGACAGTTGCATGGGTTTGTGGGGAGAACTGTGGAACCCCGGCTGTGGAATGAACTCCCTAGAGAGGTTCGCCTGGCACCTACATTATACTTCTTTCGATGCCAGGTGAAGACCTTCTTAGTCTCACAATATTTTAACAGTTTATTATCATGGTCTTTTAACTCTACTGTTTAAATCTGTCTTTTAAATTTGTTTTTTAAATCTGCATTGCTGTGCAATTTTACCCTGGTTGTGTTTTTATATTGTATTTTTATATCGTGTTTTTATACCATTTTGTTGATGGTTTTAACTTTCGTGAACTGAAGCTCTCTGGGAAGTATATAAATGTAATAAATAAATAAACGGGAAAGCTTTCCGTGGCTGTACCCAAGCTTTGGATCACCACCCCTAGGGAAGCTTGTATAGCCCCCTCTCTGTTGGCTTCTTGTCAGCAAAATACATTTTAGTTCCAACCTGCAAGGTAACTATCTCTTTGGTTTTATTGGTTTTATTGACAGCTGCTTTTTTATTTTGCCTTGTTTGATCTGCTGTTTTTATGTTCTGTTGTTATATGGTGTTTTAATGGGTTGGATCCAGAGTTTCACGTAGCTGAAGTATACTTGCCCTCCTTCTTCTCCCCAAAGCAGATTATTTTGTTTAGAATAGAATTTCCTACAGGGTCTCTTCTCCAGTTGCTTTGACAATTGTACCTAAGTTCTTTGAAAATGCTGCAGTGAATAGCTAGAGGTGAATAAAAGCATATGGTGAGAATGCACAAGCTTTAGAGCTTGACAGGGCACATTTCTAGACGTGTGTATTCTGTAAAGTCCTGCACTCTTAACCATTAGAGTTTGGTCCTTATTCCCTACCACCATCCTTCAGTTTTTTATGGCATATATATGGCCTTGTACATGCATTCCGCTCATTGTTGAAGAATTACAGGTGTAACTGCTTTGAAATGGTGTATATGAAATCATTTGGTAGCACAACTCATGACAAATCTGTCCTCTGCGACCTGATTTCTTTTTTCTGTCCATCTAGTAAGCTAGATTTGCAACTGTCAAAATAAAATGTATCACCTCGTTCAAAATGTTATGAAAGATGATGTTCTTTCATAATATTGCATTTCCATAGAAATGCCTTTTCTCGGGAAGAAAATAAATCACAAAATACTATCTGTGTGCAAGCATATGTTTATAATGGAGCTCCATCGTTTGGAGGCAGCATCTGCAGGGAGTCCTCCAAGTACACATCGGGGAAGTCAGATCTGACACAGGGAAGTGGATGATGCTATAGCACAATGCAAGTGGCTTTTCTCGCCTACTATTCTTAACTGTTGTTGGAATTGCATGGTGATTTTTTTAATTATTATTTTGACTTTCTTGAGCACTGAGACAAAATTGTGATAGCATCAAAGCAAAAGAAAAGGGAGTAGAACCCACAACTGTGCATTGGGGATTTTAGCAATATCTGAGGAGCCTGGGTTTGTTTTTGTAGCTTTTTGGGTTGTTGCAATGGTTTTAAATGTATGTGCGTATTGTGTGTATGTTGTATGTTTCTGCTGTTTTAATTTTTGTATATTGTTTTTAATTGTTTTTAATCCTATGTAAACCACCCAGAGAGCTTCGGCTATGGGGCGGTATACAAAAGTAATAAATAAAATAAATTATTGCAGCCAGTCTTTTTCTAACTGGCAGTCTGGAAGTACAGGGCAAGGTAAAGGATTTTTCTGGCTCTTGTTGTCTTTAGATAAAGATGTGACATTTTATTCAGAAAGTGACCTCTCCCTGCCACCTGCTTCTAATTTCTAACTGGCCAAATCTTGCTACTACAACTAGAACTTGTCTTGTTGGATGTGCTTTCAACTACACAACATAAACTAACTCAGACCAAAGGCCAATCTTGTCTAGCATTCTGTCCACACCAGCCGCCTATCAGAAGGCCACAAGCAGGCCATAAGTGCAACAATGCCCTCCCATTCCTGTTTGCCAGCAGCTGGTATTGAGAGGAATTTCAAGCCACTAGTGTGGTCTTTGAGGTGTACCTGAGGAGGGTACTGGTGGCAGCGGAAAAGGGGTAAACTGAGGGCCAGGTTGCTGGGCTGTGGTACTGTGGTGCTTAAGATAGTAGAGTCGAGACCGGGGCAGCAGCAGTAGGCCGGAAGATCTCACATAGCCGTCTCTACATCTTGTGGTAGCAAATTGCATAGTTTAACTATGTGCTGTGTGAAAAAGTTCTTCCTCTTATCTCTCTCGAATCTCCCACTATTATATGAATATAGGATGCTGCCTTCCTGTCAGATCTTTGGTCCATCTAGCCCAGTATCGACACTGACTGACAGCAATGGTTCTCCAGGGTTTCAGGCAGAATTCTTTCCTCACCCTTCCTAGAGATGCCGGGGATCTCCTGCATGCAAAGCAGGTGCTGTACCAGTGAACTACACTCTTGGTCCTTCAGCTTCTACTATTATTCTAGTATTATGAGAGAGTGTAAAAAATCTCTCCCTACCCACTTTCTCTGCATCATGCATATACCTCTGTGTTGTTCCTGCTGACTTGCCTCATTTCTAAGATACTTGGCTGGTCTTGGGGACTAGAGAGAACTAATGATAGATTCATAGATTAGCACCCTAACAAATCTTCCAAAACAAGAAGCAAATGAAATGTTACCGTATACTGCCCCTGTTTAGAAGACACCTTAAACCACGGGATGGAGGTTCTCCTAGAACCATCTTTGTCACTTGAGGCTCAGGTGGCCTCAGTGGCACGGAGTGCCTTCTACCAACTTTGGTTGGTGGCCCAGCTACGTCCCTATCTGGACAGGGATAACCTGGCTTCAGTTGTCCATGCTCTGGTAACCTCTATGCACTCTACGTGCAATGCATTCTACATGGGGCTGCCTTTGAAGGTGGTTCGGAAGCTGCAGCTTGTGCAAAATGCAGCGGCCAGATTGATAACTGGAACCAGAAGGTTCGAGCATATAAGACCTACTCTGGCCCACTTGCATTGACTGCCTGTATGTTTCTGAGCCCGATCCAAGGTGCTGGTTTTAACCTATAAAGCCTTACATGGCTTGGGACCACAATACCTGACGGAACACCTTTCCCGACATAAACCTGCCCGAACACTACGTTCAACATCTAAGATCCTCCTCTGAGTGCCTACTCCAAGGGAAGCTCGGAGGTCGGCAACAAGGGAGAGGGCCTTCTCTGTGGTGGCCCCCCAATTGTGGAACAATTTCCCCGACGAGGCCCGCCTGGCGCCAACATTGTTATCTTTTCGGCGTCAGGTCAAGACTTTCCTCTTCTCTCAGGCATTTGGCAATATCTGAGGAGCCTGGGTTTGTTTTTGTTTTTGTAGCTTTTTGGGTTGTTGTAGTGGTTTTAAATGTATGTGTGTATTGTGTGTATGTTGTATGTTTTTGCTGTTTTAATTTTTGTATATTGTTTTTAATTGTTTTAATCCTATGTAAACCGTCCAGAGAGCTTCGGCTATGGGGTGGTATACAAATGTAATAAATAAATAAATAAATAATATAAGACAACCCTTAATCATCATGGTTAAAGCCTTGGTTTAAGGTGTCTTCTGAACAGGGCCTATATTGTAATATCTTAATAAGAAACATCATTATGTCCACTTACAGTGAAGGGATTCACATTGTGCAATTTTTAATGACATGAATGAAATGCAGCAAGTTCAAAAGATCTGTGTTATGTTTCACAACACTGATTTAAATGGTCTGCTAGCTCACGCAGAATAGATAACACAGTATTTGAGGATTTGTTGCCTTTTTGAAATAGCCAAAGTAAAGAGGTTTTCTGTCAGAATTGCATCAACAATATCTGTTCCATTAAACAAACACATTACACTGAGGCACATGCCGTGTCTGTGCAAGAAAACCTGAACAAACAGATAAGAATTGGCTTTGACAGCCTTTTGTTGCTGGTCAGAGGCTGCACCTGGTGCATCCCTTTTCAGCAGCAGCAAGTCACTAGACAAGCAATGTCACTGTTTAACAGGAGCTTCCTCCGACACATTTCGTCCTTGGGGCATCTCTCTTTTATAAAATAATGCTTGCACATACAAATCAGAGCTGGTAACAATAGTAGGGGCCTCTTTTGTTTGCCTATTACTTGGGTTTGTGTATGTATTGTTATATAACAGACCTCCACTTTAGATTCCAGAGGGACATCACATGATTCAGTGTCCCCAGTTTTTTTAAAAAAATCCCTCCAAATAGAAAGTTAGCATGTCAGGGATACAGAACATCTCCCTGACATGCTAGCTTTCCATGGGTGGAAGTGGAGGAATTTTCAAACATGCAGCCATAGCCAGGATTGGGCCAGTGGATGCGTTGTCCAACTTAGAACATTGGATCTCTCTATCTACAAAGTCTTCAAACTCCGGGCTTTTAAAATGTGTAACATGACTGCTTCTATTCAAAGAGTTAGAACTCATTTTTAGAATAGGAAACATGCGCACTCACACACAGAGCAGTGACAGGAATGGTTTTAATTCAACAGAAACGTCAGGGAAATGTTCTGTTACGTTTGTTGATATAACCACCATCTCCATTTGGTCATCTCTATTTGTCAAGCAGTGTATTCACCAATATGTTGTTATGTTCAGATCACTTGAAACCTACTAGAGTTGTCTGAATTAATTAAAAAGTGATGTTTTGAAAAAAGATGAAAGCTGGAAAATTTGATGGAGACGATGGTTGCAAAGTGCCAGTCTACTTGCTAACATGAAGCTTGGCTCTGAATTTTGTTGCATATTTATAAGGAACGACCTTACGGTCCTGGAGTTCTCATAAGGTCTTACAAGCCGAAGAAGCAAGGCTGAAGGAAGGAAGCAAGAATGTAGCAATTATCAATATAGCTACGCAAGCAGTCCAACAGCGTGGAATGATTGTGTTTTTGATGAAGTCCTCCATGAAGCCAAAAACAGGAATCTGAGAATTATTTTATTGATTATTACATTTATATCCCACCTTTTTTCCTCCAAGGAACCCAAGGTGGCGTACATAACCCTCCTCCTCTCCATTTTATCCTCACAACAACAATCCTGTTAAGTTGGTTGGGCTGAGAGTCTGTGACTGGCCCAAAGTCACAGTGGCCAAGTGGGGACTAGAACCTAGATCTCCCAACTCCCGTCCAACACTTTAGCCACTACACCACACTGGCACACTGAATGAAGTAGAAAACTGGGAAAAATAACAAAAGTGTCTCATGGTGCTTTAAAGACTATAGGTTAATTGTGCCTTGAATGTCTCTGTAAATTTGGACAGAGCCAATGGACACATAGGCATTGAAGTCACCCTTCTATGTGTGTATATTAATTGTTGATAGTGTATAAGATTGAGAAAAGAGCTCCCGGAGAGAGAAGGGATGGGATTTAAAGATTGCCCCTTAGTTTGTCTGACTTTTGAGAAGCAAGAGTACAGGTGCTGAAGGCACAATAGGTGAGAGATGCAATCAGGCGGGCGGTGGGAACGTGTTTTCTTACTGTTACTTCTGCCCCACTCTTGTCCCACAATACTTCCTCTTTCTTTACATGTGGTCATTAAACAATGACCACGTGGCCCATTCAGTGGGCATTCTTGTCCCGCTGCTTCTCCTGCACACAGCAGAAATGGCAGGGCATTTCGCTACAGCTGAAAAAGTCAGATTTTCCGGATCCTTTTTTTTTTTTTTTTTGCAATGGGAAAACAAGTAGAAGGGGCGGGAGCTGCACAGGAGGCGAACGTTGTTGTCAAAAGGACCTGCAAAAAAACGTGACGAATATGTGATAAAACGCTTGTCGGAGGATGTACAATGTCTTTGGGTTCACTTTTTCTGGAATTGGATTACACCAGTTGGCTCTCGGGGAACGTCAGTTTAATAGGCAGCATATGAAAATGTACCCTAAAGGGTGTTTTCTTCATACCTGCAAATTCACAGCCATATTAGGCATTTGTACTCTGAAAGAAATGGTTATTATTGTAAAGCTTCTCTGCTCAGTCACCTAGAAACAGTTCTTATTTGCTCAGCATAGATCACCAGACAAGAGGCTATTCACATGTCTCTGTTATGTTATGTTCCCTGAATACTGAGGCACTCCGAATACTGAGACATACTAGCAGGTTCTCTTTGGTAGAGGCACTCTTGAACAGCCCGTTTCAAACCTTGCCTCTTCATTCTGTTGCAGATATTTCCACTGAATACATTTAGCAAACATGGTAGTAAGCCTCAAGAACTCATAGTAACATGTAGTATGGGATAAAGGTGGACAAGCATGCGCCTCAAACAGTATTGTTTACAAATGGCTCAGTTTTCTCATCAGGAAGCTGTTTAAAGTGATAGCACAGATTAATATGGGGTTTGGCAACTTATGCGGCACGGAAAGTCACATTGGAAACAGTAATATCATAGAACTGGTGCCCGGCATATTTTGTATAAACCTTGCACAACTGAGGTGTATTACTTCTGGGATGTGACTTGTACACAGCCCAATGGGTTAATCATCCCCACTGAGCTGTTGAGCCTTTCAAGTCAGCTGGGGCTGGCACTGCTATAACCGAAAGTTCAGGTCTGTAGCCAGGCTAAAAGTTGAGGGGGAGCACCCAAGTATTGGGGGGGGGGGGGCAGTTCAACTGGTTTATAAGCTTTTAAAGGACAAAATTGTACACTGTTGTTTAATTCTTTGTTTGTAAAAAAATAATAAATAGGGGGCAAAGAAAATTTAGGAGTGGGGGCAGGCCCCTTTTAACCACCCCTGGCTACAGGCCTGCAAAGGTTCAAAAATGACATGCATCTCCCTCCTCAAATTATGATGTGAATTTAGAAAACAGTTTTGGAATGTTTAGTATTTGCTTTCTGTGGTGTTTAAAACGTGCTGTTGCAATGTTTTTTCCATCCTCGCAGCTGAGGACTTAAGAGACTTGCAACTTTTTAAAATGAAAGCTGGGGTCTTGAAGGTTCTTGGTGGCAATTCAAGCATTCAAAATCTTATCTGAATCATTCAAAATCTTTCAAAAGCTTACCCAAGAATAAGAAGAAAGTAAAGTATGAGCCAGGCTGTCTAAAAACATACATGCAGCTGCCTGGTACCAAATTCTATACCTCTCACCATAACCTTACATAGTTGTGAATAAGTGAGAATTCTTTGGAGGAAGGGCAAGATACAAATGTATGACTGATGTCTGAGCAGCCCATTAAAATGTCTACAAAGGTAATCCCACAAAATGCATGGAAAACTATTCACATATACTAAATAAACTTTTTGACCTGTGGAAGCTGGTGGCTCCAATTTCAGTGGGACTGTGAATCTATTCCAGCTTTCAATCAGAACCAGCCAGAATTCTAAAGCAGCTATACAAGGTGCTGGACCTACTTTGGGGATAGGGTTCAGCACCTCAGATAGCACTGTTAGAGTTCCGGCTGGTTCTGAGTGAAACCCGGAATGGATCCAAAGTCCCACCGAAATCAGAGCCACCAGCCTCCACTAGTTCCAAGTTGCAGCGTATTCAGGGGAGGTTGGCCCATGTTGAGCTGCATTTCAAGTGTCCATCTATGTATGAATCGGGCTTCAGCCGGCGCATGGCAGAATGAATAGTCACCACGTAACAAGCATTTCCCATGCAGGAAAACCACTCTTTCTCTGTTCTGTTGTCTCCATAACAACAGCGAGTGTTAACAACAAAAGAATAGCCACTGAGGTTGTCACCTAAAAATTTCATGTTCCGCTTATTGTTGATAGCAACGCAACAGATGCCAAGTCAAGGGTTACTAGCAGACAATAATAGGCACTGCACCTATCCCTGAGGTATTTCATGTGATGCTTTTAAAGCAGAAAACATACCAGAGAATAAAGCCGATGCAATTGGCATAATTATTTCAATAAAACGAGATATTGTGTTTTTAGGTTCAGCAAGAAACTGCTGTTTAACTTTAAATTGAGGAGCATTTGCTGCAAACATTACATGCCCTTTTAGAATAAGTACATTCAGGTCCTAAATAGTGACAATAGAAGTCATTAAACACACATAATCATAGACACACGGGGTTTGCTGTGACCATGAGAACTAAACACATTAAAAGGGCAACCTTTTTTATTTTTCAAAAAAAAAACCACAAAAAAAAAATCTATCTGCAGATGACCTTAATGCTGGATGCCCCATTTATCTTAAGACTTTGTACTTTAGCTTATATAAACGCACTACCGAAAACCACTAAGAAATAGAACATTTTTGAATTAATAGTGACAATCCATTATATGTGGACAGCAGTATTACGTCTGACGTAGGGTAATTTGAGAGCTTTTCTTGAAGCTCAAAACCACACATAATTGAACAATCATCTACATAATAGCCAGTTCCCAACAGTCTTGTCTATCAAGGGAAACTATGCAAGATAATGCAAAAAGCAGCCAGTGGTCCTTCAGATTTGGATTGAGGTGGTGGTACTGAGGGAGGAAGGGCTAACATTTCCCTTCTGTGTCGTTTTTTCTACGAAAATCCATCTCTCATAGAACTTGTTGTTTGTACATAAGGGGATGAGGCACTTACAGTGTTACACCCACCCACCCACACCCACACACACACCCCAATACCAATCTGGGAGCCATAGAGATTCATTGCTTCCCATTTGCTCTCCTGAAGACAGCTCCTGGGGAAGGACGACAAAGAAATGCATTGCCATTTCTTCTGTGAGGGAGAAATGTAAGAGTGGGGATGATTGTTGTTGTATTATATTTTCTTATTGTATTATTATTATTATTATATCTCTTTCTCGCTCGTGGCAGTTTTTCTAGACGGACATGACGGGCTGTGCCAAGTCATGCTGTCTTTTACAGGTTCAGGAATTCCCTGACAATTGAGCATGTTTTAAGTATGACTGCTTTCTTGATGTTGGTGTGGATGTATTTTGGTAGGCCCAATTTCTGAAGGTTTTCCATATAGTAGTTGTTATTATTATTATTATTATTATTATTATTATTATTATTATTATCTGTATCCTGCCTTTTTCCCAATTCTGGGACTCAAGGCAGCCTTACAAAATTAAAACATATACAATTAAGATGTATAAAAAGAAGCATACAAAAGTTTTTTTAAAAAACGTTTAAAAGATTAAAAAGCATATGACAAAAGAAATCCAGCACATTGACAAAGGCCAGACTATTCCCAAAGGCCTGCCAGAACAAGAAAGATTTGTTGTTTTTGTCTGTAACAGATTGAAAAGCCAATTAAAAAGGGTGAAGGAACTGAGAGGATGATCATAGGAGAACTATGAGATGTGTAGTGATGGAGTAGAGACAGGACAAGAAAAATAGGAGGGGGTAAAAGTTCTGGAGCCCTCCTCCCTCAACCCCCCAACAACTCACCCAAAGAACCTGCAGGCTAGTCAAGCCCATAAAAGCCATTTCCTTGGGTGCTGTCGCACACTACATAAAGAAACCCAAGGTGGGGAGAAAGGAGAGGATGCATGGCTCAGTGGTAGAGTATTTGCTTGGCATGAAGAAGGTCCCAGTTTCAATCCCCAGTATCTCCAGGTAGGCCTGGGGATGCTCCTGCCTGAAACTCTGGAGAGCCCCTGCTAGTCAGTGTTGACAACACTGGGCTAGATGGACCATGAGTCTGACTCAGTATAAGGCAGCTTGCAATGTTCCCATGTTCCTATGACTATGCACATAAGGTCCAATTCAGTTCTCAGCCACTTGCTTTGCACAGGGGCTGGCCATCACCCAAAACATTGGTGTCACTAGGGGCAGGGGGAATGTTTGTTGCTATATAAATCACTACTCAGATCAGCATACAATGCATGAGCCCAAGTGAACAGAATTCAAAGAGTCTGAATAAATACAGTTAGGATTATGCTGCATGGCTCTCCTTGGACACTCATGTATAATGGTTTTTCAAGCAAAGGTCTCCATTTATATAATTATTTCAAGTCCAGTGCATCTGTCTACCATGCAACCTCCAACTGACCCTGATGTAATATGTGAAGCATGTTACTCAGTTTAGTTCATGTGATGAGGAGTGATCACTATTTAGAAAAGTCTCGCCATCAAGGCTTATTTTCCACTACAGCCTTACACACAGAACGAGCACCCCAAACCACAACACCTGTGGCTCTGAACTTATGTTGTGTTTGCCTTTGCATTTTGGATGAGTACAACAAGAGAGATTTTCATGGCACCTGTAAATTAAAGTTGTCAAACAGTTCACACATAGTACTTCATATGAGCCATTTCTACCTGGGATGACTTAAACATCTTAACTAGGAGCAAGTATGTGAAGCATTGGAAAGTAGCTCTAGAGGTGAGTATGTTCTTTCAAGATTTAATTTAGGTAAGGGTTTTCTTAATTCACTTTCGTATGTTTTGCATTTAGTCTAGGGAAAATAGTTATACTAAATAGATTGAATGGAAATGCATCAGACCGTTGTTTGCCATAGTTGTTTCATCACATGGGTTATTAAATATTCTGTGTGTGGGGGGGGGGAATCAGTAATCAGCATAAAATTCTTTTGTAAAACAGTCTTCATTTTTATTCATCAGTCCAATGTCTCATGAATTCTTGCCATTGTTCATGGACATTATTTATTTTATAGACATGGGGTTAATGATAGAGGTACTCTAAAAGCAAGTGGAGATGATGTTATTATATTTGTGGTGGGTTTTTAAAATATTTTTAAAATATGGACTATCTCTGACAAACCTGGTTATTAAAATTATGGGGAAGTATGTTTCTTTCTGGGCAGGGAAGCACCCATGAAACTATTGGTGTGATTGCAATTTAAAGTCATTTTATGCTCCATTCCAGCAAGAAATTAAACTTTATACGCATCAGCAATTCTTTTAAAGTTATTCCTTGAAGGCCAGAATCTTTAGCACATTTATTTAGAAGCATGTTCCATTGAAAGCGAGGAGTCATTATGCTTAAATTTACAGATATCCTCTGAGTTCCCTTTCATTTTGGATCTTGGAAGCAGTCGTACAGATCTCCCTGTTTGTGTGCCACCTAGGATGTTTCATCCTACACTGGTCTTCACTGATTTACATGTTTCTCATGCACCTGGCTGTGTTCTGTTTCACTCATCAGGGACATGGAAAGCCTCTATCTAGACAAGCACTTACTCATGTTAACTTAGAAAACAGCTACATAATGATCAATGATATTCACATCCAAGAAAATGCATCTGAGGTGCCTTATAATGCCTGACAATAAGTTGATATTACAGTTCTCCTTTTTAAATGTATCTTCATCAAGTTGATCACATTTGTATTGTAAAGATCTTTAGCATAAAACCAAATTTGCACAAGGCCACACAACCCCTTCCCTGAAACCTTTTGAAAAAAGCATTTAAATACTGTGATTCACAAATGAGGTTGGCTGGAGTACTGGGATTTAAAATGCTATCATCCCAATAAAACCAATGAAATTAAATTATGTAAAAAACAGTTGTGTGTAATGTATGTTCCACAGCAATTATTATTTTTTGCTTCTCTTCAAATAAACATAAATGGAAAAGAATTGTATTGTACAAGTTTAGTTGACGTACTTCAGTTGAACTGGTTTGTGGATTAGATAGACATTCCCTCTGCTTTGCAAGTGTGCTAAGGACTGGGATTCTCTTCCATAATTCTGTTGGGTGTTTGATTCCATGGAGCATATGGTGATTAGTGACACCCCTCTGCTATAACAGAAATATTTTTTTGTGTCGCTTGAATATAAATCATCTTTTAAATTGCATTCCATTTTTCCTTGTGCCTTTCTTTCTCTTTGTTCTTAATAATATTGGGGAGGAGGGAAACTTCCTCGCATATTTATCATATCCTCATTTCATGATCATTTTCTCAGGGTACACATATCTCACTCTTAATCTTCCCCTATCGGTTATAATATTCAACATAGTCTAACCATTTTTGTTGCTCTTCTCTCATCTCTTTCCAATTTGCCAGTGCTTTGTAATGAGATAAAACAATAATACCACTGAGTACTAGGAAGAGACCAATGTTTGCCTAGTCTGTGACATGTGCATTGTGATATTTGGATAGTACTAAATCTGTCCCCTGACTAGATAAATCCAAGTGAACAGGTTTTCATTCAGAGTCCTGGAAAGATGATACTGAGAGGCTACTAAGAGCTGTGAAAATGTTAAACCCACACATACATTGTATTGTGTGATGATTGCAAGCATTTCTGTTTCACTTCATATACTCACAGCATGATCTACACATAAGTTACATGTGGGAGCTTTCCTATGAATGGTGGAAAAAATAACTTTTCTGTAAGGCTAAGGAGAAAAAAATGGTCATCTAGATAGCTCTCCTTTTCATTCCTCCACATTTAATTCTCATAAGGATGGGGGTTATTGGTTCTTAAATTGTGAATCATTTTGGTAATAATATATCCCAAGGATTGTCCTGTGAATTTAAAATGTGTTATAACAAGTTGGAGAAAAATCAAATGTAACAAAAGGTTTAACTTAACTAACTGCATTTATTGAAACATTAAAAGTGTTACATCTTTCACCTTTACAAAACTTTTTTAAATACAGTGTTCTTGGTGTAAACTCCAGGGCGGCCACTGTATCATGCTTGTTCTGGTACATCAGTGACTTGAATCTTGAGGTTTGCCAGTGAGCGCACACGACTCATGGCAACATAGAGTTCTCCATGGCTGAAGAGAGGTGTAGGGAGAGATAGATGCCAACTTGATTTGCCTGGCTACAACATGTACCATGCCAGGACCCCATCCAGACTCACTGTGAAAGTGCAGCAAAGGGTAAACCAAAGAGTTGCCATGACTTTCCATGTAGGAGATCTTGAAGCACTTTCCACCTTTAAGGCATACCATCAGACAGTGATCAGCTGAAGGAAAGCCATCCGGGATTCAGAGATAGTATTCATCGTTTTGTGGTTGTGATGGAAGCACAGTGATACGTACAAGATCAGTGTCAAGAATGTACAGCTGGCAGTAGCTTGGAGTCTCATCTGACTGCAAAGTGCCCATCAGATGGTAAACTGAGCCTTGAACATGAATGGTCTGGAACCTTGTGGCTGTGCTGTGTAGAGGAAAGCAAAGCCTAGGACACTGTTGTACTTGTAAATGTCCTTCAGGAGCTGTCGGTGACAATGTTGCAGATGAAGTCCGGAGCCGTGAGCAGTGGCAATGAAACCTTTTGGCCACGGCAGCAAAGAGTTGATGATTCCCTTGAAAAGCAAGGTGTCACAGTGTTTGCACGGTTGACATGGTTGCCTGCCAATATTGGTTGCAGGACGCACAGTATGCCTCCTTCGCCTGAGCTGGTTTGAGATACTGACCCATGCAAGGCTAGAGCTTCACTGTCATCGAAAGGCCGATGGGTCACCTGCATATGTAAGCTTGCCAGATCAGGTACAGCAGCATCGAGGCAGGGTGCAAAGCTTCTTCTCTAGGAACTGGAGGAGTAGAATTAGCATGGCATGCATTTGGTGCACTTAGACACATGATTTGCCTACTGGTTACTGTTACTGGTAGGCATTTGCCGTCTAGGTATGTGAGTAATGCATGGAATATATAAATATTATTTTATTAAATTTAACAGCTGGAGACATCTTTTGTGAGCATAACTAAATTTTGACTGGGTTGCTTTTAAACTCCAGGTGCCTCTTCATGCCTTCATGATTTGTTTACAGGCTGTATGCTACTGGCTTATCATTGTACTTTGGCCTGCACCTATGTTTATAAAGGTGTACAGAAACATTTTTGTGTTCATATTTCATTTTGCTCCAATTTACAATGAATTATGTTTGTTTAATAATGCTTGACATTTTTCATATTAAAAATAGTATATTGTTAAAGAAGATAGTGTAATCCTTTTTTTAAAAAAAAAGCTTTATGGACATAAATAAACTTCCAACATTGAATTATAGTGAAAACCATTGTTATTCATGGAATCTGCATGTCGAGAGCTTTCCAATGGAGTGTATTTCGTGAGAATCAGTCAACAGAAAGGCAGTCAGAAAGGGATGACCAACTAATTCCCAACTATGAATTATATATAAGATACTCCCATGATATTTTCCAAGGAGCCAGTGTCTCTAGTTTGTTGTCTACATACTAATTATTTAAATAATTAGCGTATCATTAAATATTGGTCTATGCTATTGACTCATTAATAAATTGCACAATAAAGAATCCCCAGTTGGACAATGAAGCAATGGGGTGTAATAGCTTAAAGCTTTAAAAATTAAAATCTACTGTAACAGCATTAGATACATTCTAAATGTCTATAATTGTTTTAAATTGTTTATAAATAAAAGCTGTTAACATCTATTTTGTTAGCTGTATCCCTACTGAAGGAAAGGCATATTGATCCCCTGGGCATTGTTGGGCCCATTAACTTTGTGATAGCATGTTATCAATATTTCAGATGAAATATTTGTTTGTAACCAATTCATCAGCGAGTAAACATTGGCTAAACATTGTGTTATTTTTCTGTGCTAGTTACAGAATGAAAGGAGAGTTGCTGTAATTAGTACAACAAGCACATTTATTTTGGAGGTTTTGTTTTATTAAAAAGTGACTTGTCAGATTTCAACATGCAGGAAATGCTTGTCAGTGTTCATAACTTCCAGCCCTTATTGTGACTCAGACTGGAACTAGACAGTAACTGGGGAGGAAGGGGCCGCCAGCAAAAATAGCAGTTCCATGTCTTCTTGACATCCTCCTTTTTCACCAGGAATATGTGGTAACAGAAACCCCAAATTAACAGGCTGCCACTTGGGAGCAGGGAAAGTCAGACCATGAAGACAGCACATAGTTTGTTTGACTACACAGTACTGGAGAGAGAGGAGGAAGAGGCATGGAGCTGCTGTTTCTAGTGGTAACCACATGTCTTCAGTAATGGTCTGGTGTGTGTTTTTTTAAAACCCTGGGTTGTTGTGAATGAGCAGATGTGCTGGTACTTGCTGCTCGATTGCTTCCATTGCAAGTCAGAGTGGCTGAATAACCCAGGTATACTCCATCCCTGGGTTATTTGTTGTGATGTGCAAATCAGGCACTCAGGCTTGTTTCTCTCCCGAGAAGTCAGACAAATAAACCATAGCTTGTTGTTGGGTACTTTCTCTGGCTTCTCACAGAAGAGACAAGCCAAAGTTCCTGGTTCACACATCACAACAAACAACCCAGAGCATCCTTGGGTTGATTATCTGCTCCCACTGCAGTTGGGTGGCATGCACCAGCATCTCTGCTCATTCACAACAACCCAGGGTTTTAAAAAAATCTCCTTTACTGAAGATGTGTGGTTGCCACTAAAAACGTCAGCTTCGTATCTCTTCCTCCTTTCCCCACCACTTTTATTGTAACATGTGAACTGGGCCATTGTTGAGGTTCCACCTCACTAAATTAAGGGCTACAATCTTACTCAGTATCCAGATAAACATACCATGAATTTTTAGCCCAAGTGAACACTATGTCACCAGTGTGTATTAATGTTGTAATGTCTTGACATATTTTAATTACATATTTTTAAAGACATGCTAGAGCCAGTCGGAAATGCTAGGAGCAATAACTATTTTGACATGGATATCCGGACCCACTTATATTGGAAACCTCATATTTCCAAAATACTTAAGCCATTTCTACACAAGGCATTCATCATGTGCTTGTGATTGGTCACTCACTGTCATAAATCATGGGAGTTGAGAGATAAGCAGGCAGTTAGAGTGGGTCATTAAACAGTCCAAGGTTAATAAGCCAAAGATATCCATCTGAAGCCAAGCAAAACAAAACCAGATCTAGGGACATGCTGAAGAATAGTCGAAGTCGTTCCAGGTTCAAGAATAGTCCAAACTCGGTTCAGGAGCTGGCAGGAATGGATATGCAGAAACAGCAACGCAGCTATCTTCTGCTTGCCCATATGCTGGGCCCTTCCCCAAACACTCTCAAGCTCAGCTGCTCTGTGTTTCCTCCATTCCAAATGGAAGCCAACATGAAAAGGAGGACAGGGCTCCTGTGTCTTTAACAGTTGTGATGAAGAGGCAATTTCAGCAGGTGTCATTTGTATGCATGCATACCTGGTGAAATTCCCTCTTCAGCACAACAGTTAAAGCTGCAGGAGCCCTGCTCTCTTTTGTATCTGGTCAGAGTTGTACAACCTCTCTCTCTCTCTCTCTCTCTCTCTTTTTTTTTTTTTTTACAGAGTACAGTAAGCAAGAGACAGAAGAGGACATGATCCTTGCCCCAAGTAATACTTTGAACATATTCTCTAGCATCTTATAGAAGCCAGATCAAGGGTAGAGGACTTCTTTCAGCCTGCGGGCCAAATTCAATTTTGGAGAAGCTCTTGGAGGCCATGTTACATTGGTGGGAGGAGCTAAACACAAAAGGGAGGGGCAAAATACCAGTATATTTTATCTTAAAACACTTACTGCCAGTAAGTAGCTAAGCCTCAGAAGAAGCGTTTCAACCATTTACAATGAAGAACACTGCATACAATCACCAAATGAGCAGTGGTTGGTGGAGAAATGGGGTGGAGCCAGAGTAAGGGGGTGGCCTTCCGTAGGCTGACCAGATAAAATCCAGGCCAGGGCTCATGTAACTTCAACAGTTGTAGAGAAAAGGGAATTTCAGCCAGTGTCATTTGTATGCAATTAGTTCCTGGTGAAATTCCCTCTTCATCACAACTGTTAAAGGTGCATGCACTATACTAGAGAGACAATATACAAAAGAAGGCAGGGCCCCTGCAACTTTAACAGTTGTGATGAAGAGGGAATTTCACTAGGGACTAATTGCATACAAATGACACTGGTTGAAATTCCCTTTTCTCTACAACTGTTAAAGTTACATGAGCCCTGACCTGGATTTTATCTGGTCACCCTAGCCTTCCGGGAACCCCAGTGGGTTGGATTCCCCCACCCCCAGGAGGCCAGATTTTGCCCCAGGTCTATGATACACAAATGCATAAGTCAGAGCATTGAACCAAGGTGAACAAATAGAGAACCAGATTAATAGCAGAATCGTTGCCTTGCTGGAATTAACCTAACTTTTGACCTAAGAAAATGGGAAAGAAATTATAACTGGTTATCATGTATCTTGGGGTATCTTCCTCTGCAGCACAATCCCTACCCACCCAGTGCAGTCCTTTAATCCATGACATTGTACCTGAGCCCCTTAGCAGTGCTAGGACATAGTGTCCCTGGCAGATCAAGTGCTGACCTTTGCTCTGAAAAAGAGGTAACAATGACTTCACAATATATGCCAGTTATCTCTACCACCGGAGGGGTATGAACACTTGTGTTGAGGATATACAGAGAATTCTTAGGAACACTGCAATAGATTGGACCTTTGTATAATTTGGATGCCTTAAGAGTGTGCTATTCATTTAGTTCCTCAAGCAGCTTTTAGAGTACATGTGTGTTTTTGAGGTTTTGTTGTTATTAGCCTGGCTGTTGGGTCAGTTCCAGTTTACCAAGGCTTAGGGATGTAGTGCTGGCTCAAATACAATAATTACGCACCTGCTTGGAAATATTCCTGGCATCCACCTGCCCTAGTTTTTAGGGAATATCTGCAACCTTGGCCTAATCCACACCAAGCAAGACATAGCACTATGAAAGTGGTATGAAAGCGGTATATAAAAGGCAGGAGCCAACTATTGCTTTATAGAGGTATTGAAGTGCACTGACAACTGTTGGGGCCCATTGCCACATACCATATACTACTTGCATGCTGTTTTCATAGTGCTATATCCTGCTTGGTGTGGATTAAGCCCTTGTTTTTCATTGTTCTTTTTCATTTATTCATAATATATTCTAATATATATTATGAATAAATAATATTACATTTGCTTCGAAATGAGCATCTTTACATAGTCATACAGTTCTTGCCTCACTGAATATTCATGATATTTTGATACTATGCAGGTGCCTCTTGTTCTCCTGACTCCTCCTCACTGATTTCAAACACATTTGCCCCCACTGCTGTTTACTGATCTGATTGTCTGTGGCAATTCATGACGGAGTTCAAACAACATGATAACCAATGGTGGTTTAATAGTCGATGGTTGCTTATTTAAGCCACCATGGGTTATTGTGTTGCACGGCAGGAGTTTTTTAACCATCAGTTGGTTATTTGGCTGAAATAACCAACGTGAATAACCAATGCTGTGCAGAGTTGACTATCTGAACCACTGTTATCGTGTTGTGTAAAGGCACTGTTGGTTATTTCCTCTGCCACCATTGATTATTTTGTCAGCCACAAACAGAGTCACAAGGCAGGATAGATTTTTGGCAGCATTGGCTGATAGGATAATAGTGGGAGAACTGAGGGGAGTAGATGAGAGGGTGGGGGATGAGTGAATCAACTCAGAGTGGACTAATAGTCAACTCAATACTGATCCTAAACCACACCATGGTTGATTATTATTATGTTTTGTGCTGCTCCAGAACAGGCTGGCTTTCGCCCAGAATGATCAATTCTAGATAATTGCTTTATGTTGAAATGTATTATTGATAAATATTTGGCCAGAATTGTAAAGCATGTTTATGTGGCCTTTATTGATTTGAAAGTTGCTTTCGATTCTATTCCTCGGGAATGCCTTTGGAGCAAATTACGATCTATGGGCATTGACATGCAGCTTCTAAAATGTATAATCACTTTATATTCCTGAACATCCTTATGAGTTAGAATTGATAGGGGACATCTATCTGATCCTGTACCAGTTACAAAAGGAGTAAAACAGGGGTGTTTACTAGCCCCCTTCTCTTTAATTCATTTCTAAATGATGTAGTTGAGTTCTTAAGAGGTGACCACTATTTTCCAGTTAAAATAGGAAACCAGAAATATTCAATCCTCCTTTATGCGGGCGATGCAATTCTGATTTCTTACACTCAGTTGGGCCTGCGTAGATTGTTGAAGCGGTTCAGTTTATATTGCAAGAATGAGCTCCTCTCTATCAATTACCAAAAACCGAAAGTTATGATATTTGATAAATCTAAGAAAATCCATAACTGGTCACTTGATGGGAATAAACTGGAGCAAGTATTTTCTTTTAAGTATCTCGGTTCGGTGTTTCAGTGGACAGGTACATGATCTTCGCAGGTTCAATCAAGCACCTTGTTAGTCGGTATAACTTTAAATGGACTATTATGGTTCTATCGTATAAAAGGGAGCAACCTGGTTCAGCCCACTCTAGAACTGCACAAGATCAGGGTTCTGTCAAAATTGCTATATGGAGCACCACTGTGGGCTATGGCCAACTTGGATCCATTAGGAAGAGCTCAAAATAAATTTTTGCGTAGACTCCTGGCAGTTCCTATTTCTACAAAATTAGAATTGCTCTGTGCAGAACTGGGTGTAATGACAATCAAAGCTGAAGCTCTCAGACTAGCCCTGCTTCTTTGGTTAAAAATAATTTTAAAGCAGGTATCAGAATTTCTTCTGATGGTTTTGGAAGAGATGGGCCCAAGCTCATGGAAGCACAAAATGCAGCTAGTTGCCATGAATTTGGGATTCTCCTTCTCTTTTCTCTTAACTCAAGGTTATGACAGAGCTAAAGTATTACTGCTCCAAAGGCTTAAGGATACTGAGATGCAATCTCAGTTGGCTGAGTTCAAGACATGCCCATCTAATAACTTCTATGTCTCCTTTACTCCTTTGTATTTATCTTTTCCAAAGTACGTTGTAGATCTACCAAATATTAAAATAAGGGTAGCCTTCACTCGGGCAAGATTAAATGTTCTCCCATTGGCAGATTGGGTGGGTCGGCATAAGGGGGTTCCTAAGGAGGATAGCGTATGCAGTTGCAGTTCTGTATCAATTGAATATACTATTCATGTACTGCTAGAATACTGTATTTATAATGATCTCAGAACCAAATACATTCATCCGTTGTTAAGATCATTGATGGGAAGGCCATCTCTTGTTAAGGTTTGTTTCCTATTGTCTGATGCTGAGAAGTATGTATCCTTTAGAACTTCTGAATTCCTTGTCAATGCTCTACAAATACGTGCTACAAAGTTTAAAGGCTGTATGGAAAATTATCCAACTCGTAATGATTTATTAGTAGAGTTTTAAATTGTATAGTTTTCTTTCTGTAATTGTGTATAGTGGCAATTTGCTAAGACACAATAAAGTGTGATTGATCATGTTTTGTGGGGCGTACCCCCTGGATAAACAACTGTCAATTGCTTATTACCCCACTGGTGACTTCCGTGTTGTCCGAACACAGCCCATTTGATTTTGTTTACAATTGTTCAATATGCCCTCACATAGCATTGTGATATAATCATTGAAAGCACATGACATCCATGGGAACAGCTAGATTAAATGCCAGTAAGAGCAAATAAGATTGAGGATAGTGAGGGCAAAAAAAAGAAGAAAAATGGCATCAGATTTAAACACCATATAAACAATGCAACTACATTTGCAATGGCTAAAAGCAGAAAACTCTTTTTGACACTTTGGGAAAAAAACAAGCAACTATGTAAATAAATAGTTTCAGATCACCCTTAATCCATTTTACTGAGTATATTTTTCAATTTAATGCTGTTGCAAAAGACACCCAAACCTTTAAGTCATGATAAAACAAAGGAATAAAAACAAAGGAATCATTTTGGTTCCTTGTTGTCCGTTTATAATGCTTGTTAATCTTCATCCTATTTAATATCTTGTGCTGTCTTGTAAATTTATAGACTGCAAGACTCCAATAAGTTCTTCACAATTTTACAGCTACAGTTAATACTTCTTGAACATGCATCTCAATATTAATAGCTCTTTCAGCAGCGAAGTAAACTTCAGCACGCTCTTGCAGGATGAGCAAAAGCCCTTTTCTCCAGTCCACATCCTTATATGGGAACCAGAAGGATAAATTAGGCTCTTTGCTACATTGCTACATAATTATGTATCTCTCTCATTCATTAACTTCAACATCTCACTTGGTCTTTTTCTTATGGTTCCTTATCCTGCCTATACAGAGCAAACGTGGATAATAAGCTGAAGGGAAGAGAAAATGAGCCATGGGATATGTGGAGCACACCAGCCATTTCCGGTTTAAATATATATATATCTACGAATGTTCGTAGGTTGGGAGTGTGATATCCAAACCTGGACACTTTGCTTTACTTATCACTAACCACAAGAAAAGGGGCTGAAGTGACAAACTGTAGAGGACCTGGAGCATTGGTAGTGAAGAGAAGGAGTAATCCTTTCCAATGAGCCCATATCCTGTCTGTTAAATTGACATTACTATCTAGCTATACACATAAAAATCAGATTTTGTCTGTATCCCACTAGCAAGATAAAACAAAAGCAAATCTGGGTTACGTAAAATTCTCACTGTAAATGAAGAGGCAGGGCTATACAGATAGAGGCAGGCTCAATTTGCATGTCACGGCGGCGATTAATTCACTCACAATTTGTGGGGCACGCAAGCAGTTTCCAGTTTGAGTGTGATATCTGAACCTGGACACTCTGGGTTGTTTAAAGATTAAATATATCAGAGTTAACCCAATAACAAATCATGGGTTAACTCTTGGTTGTCCTACCCAAGAACACTGGGCTAGACACTGGGCTTACTAGAGCAAGTTCAGTCCTCACCTTAAATATTCAAACTGCACCCTTATTATTGGAAAGACATGAATTGCCAAATGCTATGTCTGCTAAGGCAGTGGAAGGATTTTCTTGGCTGCTGCTTCATATATAGACTAAACTGGGGGATGGGACAGGACGGGATGGGATGGGACAGTAGATAGATATCCAGATATTTTGGACTTCAACTCCCATAAGTCCCTGCCAGCATGGCCAGTGGTCAGGAATGCTGGGAGTTAAACATCTAGAGAGCTACCTTCTGCCCATCCTTGGACTAGGCTTCACTTCCCCAAGAACGCCTCACACTTTGTGTTTGTGTAGTTTTAAGTCCATTGTTTCAAACATTGTTAAAATAATTTGAAGGGAGGAACGTGCAACCTGTTCCTCCCCCAATATTAGCAGTAAAAGACTTAGGGCTGGAGCAGGAGTACAGGAAGATTTCCAACATCTTAAATCTGTGTGTAGAAACAATATTAAAATCTTATAGTGCCAGGCCTTTAGGTTATATTTGGGCTGGTGATGTCATCAGGTAGGCTGAACTCTTTCTGGAATCAAGTTGCAAACCTTCTCCTCAACTGTAATTAGAGCTAAGCAGTGGTGTCAGGGAGTAGGATTTGTTCGGGCTTATCGCTTGCCTGCTGTCTCTTAGCACCAAACATCACAAAAGCACCGTGGTGAAATGAAGGAATTATTTATGTCTAGATATGTAATTTCACATCTAATGCCTAAACGCTGTCATGGGCTATAATCTTGTAACCAAGGTAAGCATTAAGGGGTCTCTTTAGCACGCGAAGTTGGGCTTCCTTTTTTCCTTTTTCTTCCCCGTTTTATAACATTACCAAAAAAATGGTCACAGGGAAAATAACTTGGATAAAGAAAAACAACAACATTGTGGGGTTAGGATAAAACTCTAATTCACGGAATGTGCTGTGCTCTAGCCAGTTTCAGTAAACGGGTTGGTTAATTCCTGATGCAATAATGTGGAAGTCGGATGAGCTACAGAAGAGACAATAGCTCTAGGGAAGCAAAACAAATCTGAGCACTTACTAAAGCTAGCCGTTCCAGAATCTTATCTCCAAGGTCTTTGCAATCAGTGGTGAGGCAAGTTATTAATTCTATTAATATAGTATAGTTTGTAATATATAATATAATTTTGTTCAGGTTGTTGTCATTGCCATTCCACAATCTCCTAACAGCTTGTTAAACGAAAAGTGCCCTCCTTTGCTGATGGAACCCCTGAATTCTGGATTTGAGAAGAACTTGAGCATTTGTGATAGGTTCATTGTGGGGGCTTTGGGGTGGGAAATTTGGTGGCTACTGGCTAGTAAGGTAAGGTGAGGTGAGGATATACAGTTTTGTCCTCTTGAATTGTAGGGAGTGGCAGGGTTATCAATGCTGTCTCAATTATTCATTAGCCAAAGAAATAATTAAACAGGCATTCATGCATATACTGCTCATATTTTCAGTCGGGTACAAAGGCAGATATCTGAAGGCGGAGGTGGTCCTCTTGTCTTTAATCCATGTGTCATTGATGAAGAAGTATGTTACACATCTGGTGGAAGTGTGTGCAGCTATATATATATATATATATATATATATATAGTTATTTTGCAAATTAACTTGAAATAGACAAAGGTATCATATAATACCTCTTGATAATGGAGGCTGGGGGCTCCAATGTCAGTGGGGCAGTGAATCCACTCCAGGTTTCAGTCAGAACCAGTCAGAACTCTAAAGGAGCTATTTGCACCGTGAGTAGCTCCTTTAGAATTCTGTCTAGATCTGACAAAAACCCCAGAGTGGATTCACTGCCCCACTGACAACGAAGCTGCCAGCCTCCATTATCTCTTGATTTAGGCAAGAGCTTGAAAGCTGCCATCGTTTTACAGGGGCTGCTCCTGTGATTTTAGAGGCAGGCTGACATACGGAATTTATTTTGGTGAAACTTTTCACATCTATTTTTATAGGAATACAAGGAAAAGCTTTCCTTGCTAAATGGTTATGTGTCCAGCTGCTATTAAAAGTCATAGGATCAAGACCAATAAAAAAGCTGGCCATCCTAACCTTAACCTTTTTTGTTCAGTTCACAATAAGATAAAAACATATAGATGGCAAAGAAGGACCATGTAGAAGCAGGCAGCAACTTGGAGATTGGCGGAACTATGTTATAGGGTGGGCATCAGGTATTTTAAATAAATCAATATCTGCTACATCATATATTAAATTGGGATATTTCCTCCCTCTGCAACTGACAGCACCTCTAAGTGGTGCCTGTTCTGTATATCCTAATATTTATTTCATCTAGCAAAGAACAGTGATAGGGAGTTTTCTAGATGTAAAAGCTGACTTAGCCAGATCATGGGTTCATCTAACCCAGGCTTCCCCCCACCAGGTGTCCTTGAGGTTTGTTGTACTACAACTCCCATGCTGGCTGAGGACAATGGGAGTTGTAGTTCAACCCATCTTGGTGTCAAGTTGGGGAAAGGTGATCCAGCCCCATCTATTGTAATTGGCTTTCCAAGTTCTTGAGCAGAAAATGTTCTCAGACCTGCTGCTAAGATTCTTTAATTGAAGGTGCCAGAAATTACCCCTGGGACTTTATGCATGCAAGGTTAATGGTGTTAACAGTGTTAACAGTGATGCTAATGACTGCAGATATATGTGTAGCCTTTGTGTGCGTTTTAAGGGACCCGACTGTGCAAGTTCGCCATGTAGTTGAACAAATTGACCTGTTTGCTTTAGAAGTCTGCAAAATCAGGTTTTCAAAGGGACAAATGGGTCCATGCTGCTTCCTGATAGGAGTAAATTACATTTGTACACCAGCCATCATATATCTTCTAAATATAGATAGAACTGATTTGTAATTTATGTAATTGCTTAAGCTTGACAAAGAGCCAATGGTAATAAGCATGGATTTATATTATTGGTGTCCTGCAGCCAGGAAGAGCTTCTTTTACTTGTGATTATAAATATTGAAAAGGAAGTAAGAGCAACAATGTCAGATGTCAAAACAGCAGATGTCAAAATGAAATCCATATAGTTTAAGGAAACGAGTATGAAAATACTCTGAGCATCTTTGTTACCAAAGGGGGAGCGGGGGATGATGGGAACCACTTTCAATGAATGAACCGTATTTTCTGCCATTTGAAAAAGCTGACTTTTGCAGCTCTGCAGGTTGTTGTAGAGCCAGTTGACCAAGGATTTCCTCGCTGTCTTTTATATATCAGTAGATAAAAACAGTGACGGATGAATAGATTGAGTCAGCACTGAGAGGCGTATGTTTAATATACTTTCTGCTTTTCTAATGACACTTACATCAAAATAGACCCATGAAGGAATGGCAATGTTTTCTTCATGAGTAAAACTGTTGTGCTCCAGAGCTCTGTACTGAAAAGAGGTGTATTTTTTTCCTTGCCTTTGAAAAGTTGTGATGTTCTGATTCAGAGTCGTTTTGGGAGAAATACGTTCACTTACAAGGTACTATAAGGATTATTATTATTATTATTATTATTATTTATTACATTTACATACCGCCCCATAGCCAAAGCTCTCTGGGCGGTTTACAGAAATTAAAAGATTGAACACTAAATATACAAAATTTAAAACCATAAACATAAAACAGCTGACATTTAAAACATTTTAAACTGTTAAGCCTGGCCACAAAGTCAGTTAAAACCTCAACTTAAGCTGTTAAAATGCCTGGGAGAAAAGAAAGGTTTTGACCTGGCACCGAAAAGATAACAATGTTGGCACCAGGCGGGCCTCATCGGGGAGATCATGCCATAATTGGGGGGCCACCACAGAGAAGGCCCTCTCCCTTGTTGGCGTCCTCTGATCTTCCCTCAGAGTAGGCACCCGGAGGAGTTCCAAAGAGGTAGCCATGTTGCAGCACAAACATGCTGAACGAATCTTGTGGCAACTTAAATAGTGACAGATGTATTGAGAAAAATTATGCCACAACAAATCTGTTGACTCACTATTGCTCAAGCGAAGTTACCATGTCTTAAGTATCTCTGTTACAGACTAATGATTATGGAAAACTCTTTCATCGAGATTTGGTACATAAGACATATCGCGAATGCTGCCCACGTTAAGTGGTTGAATACAGCATAAAAAGGCAACTTGGTTCTATTGACTGATATTTACATGAAATATCAGGAAGTCCATAAATTGTGAGAGCCAAGTTGAGGGAGTTTGGGTGTTAGAGCAGGGACAAAGAGATTTGAGTGAAAAGGACAAGAGATGTCTTAATGGCCTATATTTCTATTTTTTGTTTTAAAAACTTTAAAAGAGTGCTGAGGGATCCCAGATAGATCAGTCCAGGGCTCCTTCAAGTCCAGTATCCTGCTTCCAATAAGCCAGGGTGGACAACCTCTTTCAATCTGAGAGCCAAATTCAATTTCAAATAAACTCTTGCGCCCCCCACCCATTCCAGTGGTGGGTGGGACCAAAGGAAAAGGGGTGGGCCCAAAATACCAGCATATTTTAGCTTAAAGCTCTTACTGCCAGTAACTAAGCCTTAGGAGAAGCATTTCAGCCTTTTAGAATGGAGGGGGAGGGACTGCTCAAAATTCAGGAAACCACCAAATTATTGGTGTTTGGAGGAAAGCAGACACAGCCATTTTGAGAACTTTGGAGGGCCAGATTTGGCCTGTGGGCCTGAGGTTCCCCACCCCTGCAGTAAGCCCAAAAGTAGGGCAGGAAGGCAACAGATCTCCTCTATTTGTTCCCAGCAACTGGTATTCAGTTGTACATTGTCTCTGGAAAATCCATTTAGCTGTCAGTAGACTTCTTCTTCGTGGTCTCTGTGCATCACACATATGGGCTCTGCGCCGGCGCCGAGCCCCAATCGGGAAACTTCCTAGCTAGCTTAGTGCTATTTTTGGCGGGAACCCCTCCCCCACCATCCACTGCGCATGCTCCGGGTCCCGCCTTACCTCAGTTCTTCTTCGACCGCTTAGCTGATAGCCTCGCGGGAGACTTCTTCTTGAAGACTCGTTCGTATTCTGAAAGTCAGAGAAAATAGTTGTTAGCTTAGTGTTAGTTTAGTTGATAAGTTACATTTATGTAGCTTTTTAAAAAAAAAAAAAAAAAAAAAAGGAATTTATATAGTTAGGTTAGTTTGTGAGGCCTTTGGCCTAGGAAATTATGGCGCAATCGGCGCTGTTCAAGCACTGCTCCCGATGCAGCGCAAAATTGACCCTCACGGATGGCCATTCATTATGCCTCGTGTGTTTGGGGGAAGGGCATGTAGTCGACTCTTGCCCCCACTGTATGACTTTTTCACGCCAGACCCGGCGTAATAGAGCCGATAGGCTCCGTAGTTTGCTGTGGAGCAAGGCTTTGTCTGCCATTGACCGACCGCCTCAAAAACGTCGCCAAAGAGACCAATCGCCACTGTCTATGGACTCGGATGCCGGGCGGAGGGCCTCCGGAGAGCGTGGGCAGACGCCTGTAAATCGCTCAAATCCGGCATCACCTCGCTCATTCCCTCACGGGGAAGCAGCAGAGGACCCGTTACAGCTAATGGTGGAGGACCCCATTGAAAAGCCAACGGTACCGACCAAGAAGTCGGGCAAGACTAAGTCTAAGGTCACCAAATCAAAATCTTCAATGAAGCTCGCCTCGGCATCGAAATCGTCGGTCACGAAGCCGAGCAAAGCAGTGGCGCCGGCGAAACACGCTCTATCGGTCTCTAGGCGGCCATCGACATCGAAGGAACCGTCGACTTCGAGACATCCTTCGGCGTCGGGAGAACAACGAGTGTCGACCCCGAAGCGCCCGTCGACATCGAAGTTGGATCCGCCTTCGGTGCCGAAGCGGCTCTCGACGTCGACAAAACAAAAAACTCCATCGACACCGAGACTGTCGACATCGACCCCACCGATTCCAGTATGCCAGCCTTCGGTACCGGCCAGGAAACAGTCGACCCCGACACCGTCTCGTCCAGCGTCGTCGCCGATCCTATCCCAGCGTTCCACTTCGTTAGCCCATAGAGCGACGTTGTTGCCTCCGCGACCAGTTTTGCCATCATTGAGCCTGGAGGGGTGCTCCTCGGATGTGGAGCTCGTCGACGTCATCCAATCGGATGTTTCAATGGGCATCGATACCGACGCCAATTTAGAGGTAGACGCGGCGCAGCAGACATTGCCGGTACCGTCGCCGATGTCGAGGGCATCTCGGACGGCGAGCTATCGGTCTCGATCCCGATCGCGGTCACATTCACAGTCTCGTCGTTGGGATTCTTATTCAGACAGGTCTCGTAGTAGGTCTAGGCACCGTGGTGAACCACGCTACCTGTTTGATCCCTATACGGGACGAAGGATTGGACGCTCACCATCACGGATCAAGGAACGTCGTGCAGCCAGTCAGGCACAACGACCATCGGTGGCGCACAAGCACGCTTCTGCGACAGTAAGCCGGAGGCCTCTCTCCCCTACATCGGGGGATGGCTACGCTTCTGACACCTCCTCAGTACGCTCTCTAGCTCCATCAATGCCGTCACCACCTGAAGATGTTGGGTCCACAGACAGACCTTCGCCATCTTTAGAACTTGGCTCATTTTCCGACCAGATGCAGAGAATGGCTCAGTCTCTTGGTCTGGATATTCACCAACCACAGGATGACTTAGAGGATAAAATTTACGATGTCATGTACTCGGAACCAGCGCCTCAGCTAACTTTGCCCTTGGTACCCACACTCCTTAAAACTTTCAAAGGTCCATGGGAAAACCCAGCCACAGCAGCCATGACATCTAAGAGACTGGAGACGCTATATAAAGTTAAGGACGGGGACGCGCCATACCTATGCTGTCATCCACGGCCAAACTCCATTGTCGTTGAGTCATCTCAAGGGCGTCCAGGCAGGAGTCATTCAACGCCAATAGACAAAGAAGGAAGGAAGTTGGATGCGTTTGGGCGTCGCGTTTATTCATCAGCGACGTTGGGATTCAAGATAGCAAACTATCAGGCAACCATGGCAAGGTACCAGCTCTTTCTCTGGGAGAAGATTTCTACGCTGACAGATTATCTCCCAGACGATCAGCGGGAGTTAGCCCATGTTTTCCAGACTGAAGCTACTAGGCTGTCGAGACAACAACTTACGACGGCTAGTCACCAAACAGACTGCTCAGCAAAAGCACTGGTTGGGGCGGTAGCCCTACGTCGCCATGCATGGTTACGCACCTCCACATTGCCTACTGAAACCAAGACTCGCATTGAGGACCTCCCGTTCGACGGGGAGGGGTTATTTCATGCAACCACCGATACGGCTATGGATGTCATCCATAAAGCTAAGATGACAGCGAGAAAAATGGGCGCAACAGGGCAGCAACCTCAGCAACAGACTCGCCAGCGGCGTTGGTACCGTCCTTTTCAATATCAGCCACGACGTCAGCAAGAGCGCACTCAGCGTTTCCAGGCGCAACAGCCACAATCTTCCTTCCAATCCAGAAAGGCAGCGCCCAGATACTCCAAAGCGCGCAGGCAGGACCAGACGTCAAAACGGCGTCTTTGACTCCGTTCCTATTGTCCTCCCCAAATCTCGGACAAACAGACTACAACCGTTTATACAGCGCTGGGCGTCCATAACGAGCGACAGATGGGTGCTCGCCACGATATCCGAAGGGTACCGCATAGAATTTCACACCTTCCTTCCTCTCGGCACAGTGAAGTACACCCAATCATCGATCACGCTTCTACAGGAGACAATAACCCTGTTAGAAAAAAATGCCATCTTGCGCGTCCCATCGCGTCTTTTAAAAGCGGGTTTTTACTCGCGCTACTTCACGGTTCCGAAAAGGGACGGAGGGCTGCGGCCCATAATGGACCTCAGACACTTGAACAAATTCATCAAACCAAAAAAATTTCGCATGATCACATTGGCGCAAGTACTACCGCTCCTCAGACGAAATCGTTGGTTCACACTGGTGGACCTCAAGGACGCTTATTTTCACATTCCCATACACCCTGCTCATCAAAAATATTTGAGATTCCTGATAGGGAACAAAGCCTATCAATTTTCGGTCCTACCCTTTGGCCTGCGAACGGCACCAAGGGTCTTCACCAAATGCATGGCGGTGGTATGTGCCCATCTAAGGGCACAGAACATCGAACTATACCCTTACCTCGACGATTGGCTGATCGTGTCCTCTTCCCAGTCGCGAGCTCTCTCCGATGTCCACCTCGTCACCTCCTGTCTCACCAGCCTGGGCCTGCAAATAAACAGAGAAAAGTCCATTTTTCAACCGGCACAGAGGATCCAATTTATAGGGGTGATCTTAGACTCCACCGTAGGGCGAGCATTCCTACCAGTGGCGCGCAGACAAGCCATCGCATCTCTCGCATCGCGGCTCCAACGACGATCACGTGTGACAGCGTATACAGTGCTACGCCTATTGGGCTTCATGGCCTCTGCGGTGTTCGTTGTCCGCTGGGCTCGTCTCTACATGCGCCCGTTACAGCAGGTCCTCCTCAGACGTTACCGTCCGTACCTAAATCCAAGAAACATAATACTTACGATTCCGCCATCCGTTCTTCCCTCTCTCCGTTGGTGGGCGACCATGGCGTATCTATCACACGGCATGCCCTTTCACCAGACAGAACCCACCCGAATCGTCACAACGGATGCATCTCTGGAAGGGTGGGGAGCGCATTTCAACGGCCTAAAAATTCAGGAAAAATGGTCGCCGTCAGAGTCTCGGCTCCATATCAACCTCCTAGAGTTTCTAGCAGTGAAAAGAGCCCTCCGTGCATTCTTACCGCACATTCAAGGTCATCACGTTCGCATAATGTCAGACAACACCACCGTGGTGTGGTACATAAACAAAGAGGGCGGAACGCGATCTCCGCGCATTCTCAGTATGGCATTAGACATTCTGCATTGGGCTGTTCGCAGGGACATCTATCTGTCTGCCCTTCACATTGCGGGTGCAGACAATGCGGAGGCAGACGCGCTCAGCAGAGAATTCACCGATACCCACGAATGGGAATTATCACCGGATGTCCTGGCTCGCCTTTTTACGAGATGGGGCACGCCAACGATAGACTTGTTTGCTACTTCTGCAAACACCGTTTGCCAAGACTACTGTTCTCGAGCGGGGATTGGACCTGCATCGCTAGGAGATGCATTCCAATGGGACTGGTCCAACGGCTTCCTTTATATGTTCCCACCTTTCCCGCTTATTGCGAGGGCGGTGGCAAAGGCCGACAGATGCAAGTTGGACGCGATAATGGTTACCCCATGGTGGCCGAGGCAACACTGGTTCACCACTCTCGCCCGCCTGTCACATCAACAATGGTGGCGCCTGCCCAGGATACCGAACCTCCTGTCCAGGTATGCGGGAGCTGTCCTGCACCCCAACCTCCAGTCTCTACACCTAACAGCATGGAGGATCAAACCAGGTGGCAATCTCTAAAGATGTCACTGGCTCTGCGTTCCATTTTTGAAGCCTCTACCAAACCGTCTACTAGAGCTTCTTACGCTAGAAAATGGAACCGTTTCCTGCGATTTGCTGAGGAAAAGAAATTCCCTCCTCGCGATGGCCCCATAACGGGGATCATCGACTTTTTGTACTATCTTCATACAGTAGGCTTAAAACCCGCCTCCATCAAAGTGTATTTAGCGGCCATTTCAGGACAACACACTAAGATAAATGGCTTCACGGTGTTTACACACCCAGTGGCAAAGACTTTTATGAAAGGCTTACGAAACATGTTTCCACCGTTGCGCCAGATTGTTCCTCAATGGAGCTTATCAGTTGTATTAACTGCTTTAACGACAAAGCCGTTTGAGCCTTTAGCTACGATTGACCTCCGGCTACTAACTTTTAAAGCAGTATTTTTAGTAGCTATAACATCTGCTAGACGTGCCTCAGAATTAGCGGCACTAATGGTGGAGCCTCCCTATACCCAGTTTTTTAAGGACAAGGTTGTGTTGCGTCCTGGGCCTTCGTTTGTACCCAAAGTTTCTTCAATGTTTCACATTAACCAGGATATCGTTCTTCCTACGTTTTTCAAGGCGTCTACGGACCCGCTTTGTACAGCATTGCACGCGTTGGATGTAAGGCGTACGTTAGCGTTTTATAAGAAAAGGACAGAATCAATCCGTAAATCCGATAGATTGTTTGTATGTTACGGGGGTAGGATGAAAGGGTCGGCAGTTTCCCCTCAACGTCTCTCCCGTTGGATCGTTGACACTATCGTTTTAGCTTACCAAGTTCTGGGCAAGCAGCCCCCTGTTTCGTTCACAGCGCATTCAACCAGGGGACAAGCCACATCGACGGCTCTGCTCCATGGAGCAGCGGTTCCAGATATTTGCAGAGCGGCAACATGGTCGAACGCTTCAACCTTTGTGAAACACTACAGGTTGGACGTGAGAGCAGCACGGGACGCTTCGTTTGGCCGGGCAGTCCTGTCTTCTATTTGTCAGTGATCCACCAGCGTGCATACCCTCCTCCGGTAAGTGTGGCTAATTACTCGCCCATATGTGTGATGCACAGAGACCACGAAGAAGAAATGCAGGTTGCTTACCTGTAACTGTAGTTCTTCGAGTGGTCATCTGTGCATTCACACAACCCACCCACCATCCCCTCTATGCTACGCTAGTGTGTGTGCAAGAGGTTTAGGGCGCATATGCTTCCTATGTATTACCTTAGTGCGAGGCCATACGCGGTCTCAGAGAACTGAGGTAAGGCGGGACCCGGAGCATGCGCAGTGGATGGTGGGGGAGGGGTTCCCGCCAAAAATAGCACTAAGCTAGCTAGGAAGTTTCCCGATTGGGGCTCGGCGCCGGCGCAGAGCCCATATGTGTGAATGCACAGATGACCACTCGAAGAACTACAGTTACAGGTAAGCAACCTGCATTTCTCCAACATGAATTTGTTTCCTTTTGAAAGTTGATGGCCATCACCACAACTTGTAGCAGCAAATTCCATAAGTTAAATATTTGTGTGACAGAAGATTTACATTGCAGTTTCCATCAGCATTAAGAAGATGCTGATGTACACCAGCCAAGCCAGCACTAATTTGTCTCTACCTAGCTACTCCCAAAGGGATATAGCCTAGAGCAGAATTGGGCAGACTTCAAGCTTGTAGGCTTTGTTGATTTTTCTAGAGTATTGTAACTGGACTTCTTATAATCAAGGCACAAGTCTCAGTAAAACCTTTTATTGCAGTAATTAGCTACTGCCTCAATAAAGACCAACAGTTAACAGATCACAATGTGGTTTCTTGACAAGAATCAGTTCATGAGCATCACAATAAAAGACCCATCCAGCCCTAGGTTCAGCACACAGAATAAACCCAAATAAATTCACAGTTCCAGTGAAACCAGGAAGGTTTCCAGGTTACCAGGTCGTTGCTTCCAGCAAAGTCTCTTGCCGGTTGCTCTGGTTTAAATACAGGGGAGTAGCCGCTAAAGATCACTATCAGATATTTGATCCTTGTAGGGAAACCTGGCTCTCAGGCAGTTGCTGCACTTCACCAGATGCCTCTGAACCACCCTCTTTAGTTGACAGTGCACCAAAGGAGACACCTCCAAAACTCCGTCTCCTACAGAGACCTCCTGCTGCTGCTCTGTTCTCATGGAACATGTCTTTGGCCAAGAAGCAGGGGCCTGCATCAAGGTCAGGGCTCCCATCTGTGGAAGACAGGCTGCATCAGCATTCTGACTCTCACCCCTCCCAGTTCATAAGACAGTGGGAGGTCTGGTAGAACAGAGTTCTCAGGCACCTTGTTGGGCCCAACTCTACAGGGGTCTCACATCAACACCCAAGGTACACCAACCAGAGCCAGGTACAAACTAGTGGCTGGCGTGGAGGAGCTAGATGCAAAATGCTGGTAAAGGAAGTGGAACTGATTAGGGTGATTGTATGGAAAGGAGGATAGGGCTCCTGTATCTTTAATAGTTGCATAGAAAAGGGAATTTCAGCAGGTGCCAGTTCTATGCATGCAGCACCTGGTGAAATTCCTCTTCATCGCAACAATTAAAGCTGCAGGAGCTCTTCCCTCTTTTCTAGAGTAACCAGATATAAAAGATGTCCGGGCTCCTGCAGCTTTAACTGTTGTGATGAAGAGGGAATTTCACCAGGTGCTGCATGCATACAAGTGACACCTGCTGAAATTCCTTTTTTATGCAACTGTTAAAGATACAGGAGCCCTGTCCTCCTTTTAATATGGTCACCCTAGAACTGATTATCTGCTACAATGCATGGGATATACTAGGTGTCTACACCAACCATTTATTACAGGATTGTATTGAAGTCACCACTAACAGGCCATATGACATTCACCTGCTCCCGTGGTGATCTCGGGTCCACCCCTCAGTTATTCAGGAATATTGCTGATTGTTTTTGTCATGGCTTTTCCTGCTCTCTTGCTACAATCCCGAAGTCCATGGCTTGTGTGCCCCCCTTTGTGAAACTGTTGCTGTTCGGCGTGAGTTCCTGGATCAGCGAACAGCCAACCCGCTGTCAGATTCATGTCCAGCCATTTCGGAGGTGTGCGGGAGTGGACACAGCTGCCATTTTCACCACATGTTTTGGATGTGTATTGGTGTGTTTTGGCCCCGAGAGTGTGTATTTCTTTTAACACCAATGTATCTCTGCGCAGTATCACATATTCGATGGACTGCCTATCCACCCAATGTGTAGCTGTGTGCTTGCATTCGTGCGCATCTCTGACAAGTCATAAAAAAGAAACAGCCCCGTAGCTGTGTCATCTGCATAGCCCTGCCCACTTCTGCCAATCTACATGCGGAAGCGTTGCCACAGGGCACACGTTCTCCTGCAACTTAACTCTTGTCATTGGGGGAAACTTTGCTTGTGTGTGCGCCATGAATGCAGATCATGGAAGCGGGAAACCTCGCAATCACCCCCCTCCATTGAAAAAGGGCTGTAGGTGTAGATTAGGCCATAGACTTGGATGAACTGCATATACAAATTTACTGTAGACCAGGGATTCTAGCACTGTGCTAAAATAGGCTAGCAGAGCTGCACAAAAACCTGATCAAAGGCATCCAATTAATTTGCCAGTAGAGCTCCACAAAGATATGCTCAGAGGTAACTACTTTATAGGTGAGGAACATAGAGGTGAGAGATAAGTGATTGATACAAGCCAACCATTCGATAGGGAATTATTGTTAGTTTCCCCTTATATTTTTACTTGCTATTATAAAATAAGGAGGAGGAGTTGCCAATATACTGCAAATCACCCAGAGATCTGTCAGTAGCTCCTGATCTACCATCTGCTTGTCCCTGACCAAAACTGGTAAACTGGAAACTTGTCCCTGACCAAAACTGGAAAACGGAATTTTTTGGAAAAATTGAAAAAATTCAATATTAGCACTTTTGACAGATTGAAAGTCACTTTGTTACTTTAGGAACATAAAATGTAGTTATGTACAAGTTGGTTTGGCATAAATTATCACATTTGGTATATTAAAAGTATAGTGTATTTAAGCAATTATTACAAATTGAATTAATTTTTATACATTTTTACCTTCTTTTTTTTTTTTTTTTTTAACAAATGGAGCTACAAGCTCCTGAACTGTAAGAAACACCTGAACTGCAAGGAAACTCTTTGGTTTTGCCAGTTTATGAGGAGCAAGCAAAAAACATTAAAAAAAACAGAAGAAACCATCAGCATTAGTAACAAGGAAAATTATTTATGTCTCTGCTAGTCCTCCACAGTGTCAAGCAGACCTAAAGCACCCATTCCCATAAAAAGAACTGAGAAAAAGGGGGACCAAGATTCAATGAATACACATGAAATTTAATCAGACTCATTTTCTGAGCTATAGCTATCACTATTAGTTTCAGTCTCTGCTTCAATGGCAGTGCCCCCTAGAGGCAGAAATGCTTCTTGCTCTTGTATTTGGGAGCTGTAGTCTCAGTTTGCAACCTAGGACTTGCTTGTCCTCGGTGCACAGAAATTGTATTAATCTAATACTGTACATCGTTTTTAGAAATCTTTTGGAGAAGTAAATATATAAAACCTTGTCTTAAACATTGTGTGCATCATGCTGAAATAAAACATTCCATAATCCATTTTTCTTCATTTTTTTCAATTTTTCAGGGGAGGGGGGAAGGCTTTGGAAAAACTGGAAAAAAATCCTGGATTTTTTTTCTTCAAATTTCCCCAAGTTTTTTCCGGGCCTTCACATCTCTATTCAGACAACACACTAAGCCATGGTGGTTAAGCAGTTTGAGCTGAATATTATGTCTTAGCTTGTCGTGAACTATTCCTAACCATGGTGGCTACATAACCATGGTTTAAACACGCTTACTAACCATTTGCTGCAAAAGGGCTAGCAGCCTAACCATGGCTTAGAGTGTCATCTGAACAGGTCCAGTGGGTCTTGAACTGGTGACCTGAGGGATGTCAAGCAGGGATACACCCTGTGCTTCACATCCACTTTTTAAACTTAAGCTGTCCCTTTATGTACGCTGTTTTGTTTGCTGAGGCCTTACTTTTTAAGACTGCAGTTTTCTGGGACAAGGATCCATCTTGTTCAAATTAAATTTGTATACCTTGGCTGAAAGTCCTTGGAAAGAACTTGGGTATGCATCCAAATTTCACCTTCCTGGAGATGTATAGCTCAATATTCCTCTCTCACTTTCATAATGAGATGCAAATTCATTTCCTTTACCTAGTTTTTGGTCCTACAGCACTCAGATTTTAACAATCTGGAGCTGTGTAGTCACTGATTCTTAATATAAATAAGAAACTCATATATGCATACACACCTCAAAATGAAATTGACTGAGGTCACGATTAGATATTTGTTTCTGATTCTCAATATGAAAGGGGATTGATTCTCAGGCTTGTCTATATACTTGCCCTGTTTCCTTGCCAACCCCAAGGTACAAGACCTAGTACTATGCCAGGTTTTTGCATACCTAAGATGTCCTTGAACCTGTTATCCAATTCCCTCTTTCATTCTGGGTACAGATAGTTGATTCAAGGGGCTTCTGATACAGCAGAGGTAGGTAACCTGTGGCCATTGGCCTGATTTCATGCAGCCATCAGCCTAATTCCAAAGCCCACTGCATACAGTCATTTCAAACCTGTGGCAAGAGCCATCTCTGTGAAAGAGAAAAGCAAGTGGCAGAAAGAGAACTTTTGGGTTGCGCCTTGCCCACTGCCGGCTTCAGTCTCACCTACTGCCCACACATCACCCTTGATAGATTATCCATGAGGGAATGCAAGTTGCTCACACATGTAATATAGTTAAATAAGCCTGGTATTTGTTCTAGTCAGACATTTGCAATCTGGAGGAGTGGGATAGATTAAGGGCCTGTTCAGGTTCAGAAATGAGAGGCTGAAATGGAAGCACAAGGATTCACAGGCTATTGACACATCAACACTGGTGTGATCTCACTGGGGCTACTATGCTAATTTGGGCATATGAAAAACATCCTTAGGAAGAATTCAGATACTACATACTAGGCTGGTTCATCCAATCAAAATAAGCTTATGTTGGGAGCTTTCAGGGTGTGAGTTCTATAATCACCACCCAGGCACAGCTTGCTGTGTTGTCCAAACCTGGGTGGCACAGCTTGCTGGAGGGGGAAACATGCCTCCAAAAACCCTACAAAAGCTCATTGGTTATTGGACGGTCGTTCCCCCCTCCAATAAGCCCTGCACTGGCTACCTATTCGCTACCAGGCCAGGTTTAAGATTCTGGTACTAGTGCACAAAGCCCTTAACAACTTGGGACCAGGATACCCGAGAGATCGCCTTCTCCCTTACCAACCTGGTCATCTGAGGGCATGCTCATGGTGGTTTCTCATGGACCTATGGTCCAATTAGAGCCTACCAGGAGAAGAGCCTTCAGTGTGGTGACCCCCTTCCTATGGAATTCCCTGCCTTTGGAGGACAGGCATGCACCAACATTGTATTGCTTCAGGCGCCTCCTGAAAACGTTGTTTCAGGAAACTTTCCCTGAATGATGGGCTGTGATTTTATCAGAACTTTGTTCTTTTTAAAATGTAATTTTTAATATGGTGTTTTTTATTCAGTTTTTATTCTTTTATTCTATCTGTTGTTCACCACTCCAAAATCTTTTGATGAGGAGTGGTATATAAATATTATAAATAAATCAAGCGCCCCCCCTCCCCCGCGCATGTGCCATGACTTAAGGAAGCTCTGGTGGCATATTTTGATTGTGCAAACCAAGTCAATGAGTTTGTTTTAGTAACAAGTAGGAAGAACAGGTCACACATATTGCAGCAGAAAGTGAAAACTGGGTGGGAGGGGAGTAGGCTTGGTGTTTTCACCTGGCATGTGGGGAGCCATGCATGCCTTAGGCTATCACCTTTGAAAAACAAGTGGTATGGGGGGGAATAGGCTTGGTACTCCCAAAGAAAAACACCGAGGGAAGTGGCCACAACAAACAACACCATTCCTATTAAGCCAGAATTCCTCTGGGCCCCAATGTGCTTCTTCGCGGCATGCCTGATTGGGCAGCACCTCCTGTCCCCACCTGGTCTGGTAAACATATGAGGGACAGTCTGCACAAGGCAAATATGGGATGTCAGTGCTCAGCCCAGCATTCAGCAGAGAAGTGCTGAGTGAGGTTGCTCGCAGCAGCCACCATTATCTTTGTTTTCCTGGGGGAGTGGGGGGGGGGGGAGAGAACACTAGGATGTCAAGGGAGAGGTGGGGAGGCACTTTGACCAGGGCTCCCTCAAACCTGACGCCAGCCCTGAGAATGAGCATTATTTCATTCAAAAGCAAAAATGATGCCTCTGGTACAGAAACTGCCTATTCAAAGGAAACACATCCTTAAAATAAATATCAGGTGCTGGCATAAACGTGTTTTACAGTACTCGCAGGTTTTCGGTGACAAATTATAGAAGTCTACCCAATACTTTTAAATCTCCGCAGAAGGTGGGGATTGTGTGTTCAATTTTTGCAGAACCGTATTTGGTTTTTTTCAAGATTCATTTCCAGCTTATTCCCCAGGACTGATATCCCAAAATTTTAACAGACAAAATAATTGGTAACTTGATATGACAGTTTATGATGAGCCTGCTGCCTACAGGATATACAGCAAAACCTAGGCGACCTTTCACCCTCCATGAAGCTCCATGTTAGCTCCTGTGGCTGCTCTGTGATGTCACGTTTCCTTCTGAAATGGCAGTATTTAAATGCAGAAGAGGGTGGGGGGACACAGCCTTTCCACTCCCCCCCCCACAAGTCCTGCTAAGTACCATTTTCCAAAATCCAAGACAGTTCCTAGGGAAGAGAATGAATGGAAACAAATTGGACATTAAAAATGAGAACATACAGAAATAGGAGGGGAGAATTTCAGTCTCTATGGATTCTCTCTTCCGCTGACATTAAGGTACCTCTGATTTGTGTGTGTGTGCAAAGTCAAAGGACATCTGGAACAAGAGGGTGCAGAAGAAGAGGTGGGAAGGTGACAGTGATTCACAGGGTTTTAGTACAGATTATAAGCACTGTCCATCCAACATGTAGCACTTTTTAAGTCCCTTTGATTTCAGTGGGAAATTTGTTGTGAAAATTCATTCCCTTTGTAAAGCTTTTACTTTTTACTTCGTAATAAATAATTCCATTTTGTAAAGTGCTATGCACACTGATGGTACAATATTGGTGCTGGCGTAGAAGATAGTGAAGTCTCACATTTGGGCTCTCTGTATTTTTAATGTTTAAAATGGTCTAGTAATGGCTTAGCACCCAAATACTAAAATAGTGTTCTAGCACATGTGCATCTTATGTACTGCAGTCAAGTGTATAATTACAGATATCAGGATGTAACTTCTGCATTCCCAAGGTCTTTAGTTCTGACCTTGTTTCACTTGGTCTGTCTTCAGTGTACTTCCATCTGTATATGTTTATATGTTTTTACCTGCCTCTTAGTTGACTTCATTCATCTGCAGAAAGGTCTTGAAGACACCCATACACCCTTAGTATTTTCTGCCCTCTCAAGGGTGTTCCACCAGTTTACTGAATGGTGGATCAGGTTGGATATTCATGATCTTACTGATTTGTGTATTTCCTGATTTTTATTAAGTTGTTGTCTCCAGGCAACCTCATGCCTGGGCCGTGCAGAGTTGGTCATATGCCCAGGCCAGATGGAAAGTGTGTGCCCCGCCCCATTTCAAACTGCTCATTAAGTATTTTTTAATCAGTGCTAAATACATATATGAACTAGAACAATTTATAAAAAAGGTAATGGGAAGCACTTTTATTCCAGATGTAAGACATCACTTCTTCACATTCAGAATTTCACGACGGATGGCTTCTGCGCTGTTTCTGTAAGGCGGGCTCCTTGCTTCTCGATGGGCCGCTTACACTATGGAAGCAGTAGCGTAAGCTGGGGGCCTTCCTCATCGGAGTGCCCCCTCAAAATCGTGGGCCCCAGCCAACTGGCCCCCATGCCCCCCCCCCGCACGGCCCTGATGCCCTCCACTTATTAAAGGCCCCAAAGAAAATCTGGACTGAAATGTGTTGGGCTTTCTTAAGAGTAAAGCAGTTTTTCTAGCATCCTGAGACATGTTCTCTCTTGGTTGATAATCAGAGATGGCCAAACATATCCTTCCTTGACACAAAAGTCAGTTAGAAATGTCAGAAGAATCTGCCCACGGGGTGAAGCTTATCGAGCTTTAGCCATTGGCCTTCCAGGTTTCGGCTCACTTTTCTGCAGCTGGCCTGACTCAATCAGCATCAAGCCGGGACGGCTCATGGATTTCCAGTTTGTTTTTATTAATTTGTGTAAAGCAATTTGTGAAAATGTCATAATTTGCACAAATCGCTTTTCCTCTAACCAAAAAAACAACAACAAGTTCCCGGGTTTGCAAACAACCCCCCAGCTCAGTTCGCAAATGCAAGCCAAGTTGGGGGCACAATGGGAATCCATCTGGCCCAAAGGAGGGCAGATTATCTAGCAGCAGACATCCCTAAAATAAATTGGATTAACAAGCTTCAGTCTCTGATTGCAATGTCTGAGAGCTTTGCACCACCCAGGAGAAGCCATGCAGAATGGTCATATGAAGCTGGGGATTATGGGGCTCTGTATCCCTACAGTTCCTAGATACAAATGTTTGAGCAGCTTTGGGTAGCCATGGGTAGCCTCTTCTAGGGTGTGTGAAGCTGGCAATTGCAGCTGGAGGTCATGGGGCTGGCAAGTCCTATGATCCTTGGCTGAAAGTATATATTGAGGCATGATGTGAACCCCAACTCAGGCCTAGGCAAGCTCAGTTGGGGTGCAGGGACACCCATCTCTAGTCATAATGTATCTGTAAGCTGATGCTGAATACAGAATAATAATTTATTATTTGAGAAGGAAAAAGTTTTGTTGCCTAAGAGGTTGTTTTATGTTTGACTTTGGTACAAGAAGGGGAAGGAGACCATTTATCTTAATCAAATGAATTATTGGGGGAGGAGCATAATTCAGGGATAGAGGTCATGCTTTGCATGCAAAAGGTTCAGGTTCAGGTTCAATTCCTGGCATTTCCAGGGCAGGCTGGGAAAGCCTGCTGAAACTCTGAAAAACTACTGCCAGTCAAAGTAGACCAGAGATGGGCAACCTGTGGGCCTCCAGATGTTGGACAAATTTGTGGAGGTTAAGGCTATCAGCAGCTACTGGTCATGATGGCTACGTCTTACTTCAGTATCAGAGGCAGTGTGTCATGATTCCAAGCCCTACAAAGTTTTATTCAGTAAATAGACAACTCTTCACACCTAAAGGGATCTTTTCTAGCTTTTCTAGCCCCTGTTCCTACTGCAGTGCTTTGTACCTTGCAGATGACCTTCCAGAATGAGGCTGTAGCTGAAAGGGAAAGTCTGCTCCTCTGGGCAAAAGTGCTTTGCATGTGTAGATCCTGGCCTAAATTTACAGGAATGCTCAGATATTCTATGAAATGGGATAGGGGTGTGTGGTATATTATATTTTTTATAACATTGTATTTGTCAAGCCATACTGGATTTCGGAGAAGACGTGATAAAAATCTTCTAAATGAATGTTTGTTACCAAGGTTTACCAATACTTTAAAAACAGTCTGTATTTGACACACTAAATTGTCCTTATCATTAAAATGCTAATTAAATTGTAAACATCTGTTACATTCATAATTATAATGAACATTGGCAGCTACATCTTTCTTGTGCCAGTGTTCCTTCTTGCTTAGGTCCAATTTGCATACAAATTTGATTGGGCATTGGTGTAAATGTGCCTGACCTTTAGAGGAAACGTTGGGGGGATTCTGTTTTTGATGTGATGGTTCTTGATGGAAGTTAATATAGCCAACCCCTCTGGTTATCTTTAACCTGCTAGTATTGTCAGCAGTGTTTAGGGCGAAAGAAGGAAACACTTTCTTGACAGTGACCTCAGAGTAGAAAGAAAGAGAGGAATGTTAATACATTGTGCAAGTACTGATCACTTTTCTAAAGCTCCAATCTGATACACGTTTCTCTGGGAATAAGCCCTATTGAAGACATACTTCCGAGTAAACATATTTGTGATATATTTGCTAGGCATTTCCAGAATAAAATCTTTGGCATACGCCAGGACTTAGACTCCAGCATTATAGCAGGGGAATCAAGTGAGGTATCCAGAGCACAAGCTTGTCCTGTTTTCTTGGATGAGTTTCAGTTGGTACAGCTCGAGGACATTGACAAGGTGCTTGGACAGGTTCGTGCAACCACCTCCGTATTGGATCCTTGCCTAGGCTGACCATATGAAAAGGAGGACAGGGCTCCTGTAACTTTAACAGTTGTAGAGCAAAGGGAATTTCAGCCAGTGTCATTTGTATGCAATTAGTTCCTGGTGAAATTCCCTCTTCATCACCACAGTTAAAGGTGATTTCCCTGGACCCGGAAAATCTTAATAACTACAGGCCAGTAGCAAATGTTCCATTCCTGGGCAAGATGCTTGAGCGGGTGGTTGCAAGTCAGCTCCAGGCACTCTTGGATGAGAATGATTATCTGGATCACACAACTACAGTAAAGTTGCTAGGAGACAGCTCAGGTGTTCCAAGAAGCTCTGGAAGAGAGGTGGTAGTGCATTGCTTAAACATATAGAGTGCAATGTTATACATGTTTACCAAGAAGTAAATCTTAGCTTATTCCCAATTAAGGGGATATAAGATTGCAGCCTTATTCTTTATTATTTGGAAGTAACTCCCGCTATGTTCAGTGGGGATTATTCCCAGGGAAATGTTCATAAGTAAGTGTTCATAGGACAAACCACCATTCTTCAAAATGTTATAACATGGAGAACTGTGGTTTGATCAAACTAACTATGAACACTTAACATATTTATTTATTTACTTAGGGCACAATCCTGTGGGTTGCACCCACATTGGATGGAATTCTCGGATCTTGGACAATACCCTGTCAGGCTGCTGCCAGCAGGGCTGGACGAACAATGGAAATTATTTTTGCATCTTCATCTTCTTAGCCTGTCTAGTGTAGTTGTGCTGCCAGGGACATGGCTGGTCTGAAGAAACCATAGGGCCTCTCGTCTGCCCTACCCTATCCACCCACCACAAAGCCCCCTTTCAGACTTCTGCGAAGTCTTTTGAGGCCGCTTTTGGGACCTCTGAATACAGGTGCCATGTTTCTTTCCACTGGGGGAGGGTGAAGGGGGAAAAGCCCCCCTTCCAAGGTCATAGCAGTGGCTATGACCTCAGAGGGGGGACTCCAAAGAATGTCATGGTCCCTGGAATGCTCTTCAGTGACCAGAAGATTGCTCTCTTAAATTATTTTTTCCAACTTTCTTATCAAGCCAGCCCACAATAAAAAAAAATACAGATGATGAAAAACAAAATTATAAATAGAGACTAACAATAAAAGTGCCCTGATTAAGGAAATACTTTCGGGAATAACTAGTTCCGGAATACAGTATGTTTTGCACATAAGAGGAATAGACAGAAAGTTTTTGCTTTAGAACAAACCACAGTTCTCTATTAAAACAAACCAGGATAAAACTACAGTTTCAGATCCTAGTTTGCTAACTAACATTGCTTGGAAGAAACCATAATTCTCCAAATTCATACATAATTTGGAAGTTTTCATTCTTTTGTGCGTAAGGAAGAGGAGATGGAAAAAGCATGTGAGCCTGAGGCTCACCGTGGCTTTTTCCTGATTACATAACTCATAATTTGGAAGGTTGTCTGAATTGAGCCAATAAGCTAGTATTTCTTCTCATGTAGAGGTCACTTGAAGCCAGTACAACCACAATGCTGACTTCATTTTAATTGTGGTTAAGATAGGCTGACCATATGAAAAGGAGGACAGGACTCCTGTATCTTTAACAGTTGCAAAAGTCAGGGAATTTCAGCAGGTATCGTTTGTATGCATATAGAACCTGGTGAAATTCCATTTTCATCTCAATGTTAAAGCTGCAGGAGCTATACTAGAGTGAGCAGATATAAAAGAAGGCTTTAATTTTGTGATGATGAGGAAATTTCACCAGGTTCTGCATATATACAAATTACACCTGCTGAAATTCCATTTTCTATGAAACTGTTAAAGATACAGGAGCCCTGTCCTCCTTTTCATATGATCAGTCTAGGTTAAGAGATCAAAAACCAGTCATAGCACAGACCTCATCCCGTCTCAGGAGTGACTTAACTGCTGTTAATTGATATTGGCACCAATGTTAACTGTGTCTAAGTCTAGCCAGCATTCAGATTTAATCAGAACTTGGAGCCATGGTTGTTTGTTTTATAAAGGTTTAATCTGTAATCATTTCTGATTGTAGTGAGACAGTTTACTAAATGTAAGCACTCCAATACCTTAATTGCGGATTGTGTAGGGTGTGAAATAACGAGGCGAGACAAGTAAATGGATTTTAAACAGGGCCACTTTTATTATCGGATCTGCAGTAAGGGTAACCTAGGCGGACATCCTACTCAACCCTGGGCAAGCCATTCACCTCCTGAGTGATGGCGTGATTCCAAACGCCACCCCTCAGGCTTGCCCCCTTTTGGGGTAGGGAGACCTTCCGGTGTCGACCCCTCCTCGTGCCGTTTAGCTCCGAGTGGGTGAGAAAGGTTAGCCTCAAAGGTAACCCTTATCCCTCCAGCTGTCACCGTAAAGCTCACAGCTGAGGGGCCTCAGGCATTACCCATCACTCCAACAGTGCCTGTGAATGCTCACCTTCCCTGAACAACGCTTCGGATGTCCGCCAAACCTGCCATTAGATTGTGACCGAAACTGTAAGAAACAAATCAACCTATTTAGTACTCCTTACCTGTCTTACAGTGTGAAGTAGGCAAAAAGACTCATAACATAAGGCTGATTATGAGCAAAAAATTCCTACTTGGCCCTCATAAAGAGCGACCAGCGAACCCACACTGCCTACAGGGAGGGAGGGAGGGAGCCGCTGAAAACACCGCGTCAGGGCTGGGAGGGGTGAGCCGGCTTAAATACCTCACTCCTCCTCCCCTCCCACTGCCCGTGGCCTCATGGGAGCCTGTCAATGGAGGCTCCCATCTCGCTCGCCCCCACCCACACCGCAACACCCTTCCCGCGCCCGAGCAAGCCGGGAGCTTGAAGGGGCCCTTGCGGATTGTGTAGGGTGTGAAATAACGAGGCGAGACAAGTAAATGGATTTTAAACAGGGCCACTTTTATTATCGGATCTGCAGTAAGGGTAACCTAGGCGGACATCCTACTCAACCCTGGGCAAGCCATTCACCTCCTGAGTGATGGCGTGATTCCAAACACCACCCCTCAGGCTTGCCCCCTTTTGGGGTAGGGAGACCTTCCGGTGTCGACCCCTCCTCGTGCCGTTTAGCTCCGAGTGGGTGAGAAAGGTTAGCCTCAAAGGTAACCCTTATCCCTCCAGCTGTCACCGTAAAGCTCACAGCTGAGGGGCCTCAGGCATTACCCATCACTCCAACAGTGCCTGTGAATGCTCACCTTCCCTGAACAACGCTTCGGATGTCCGCCAAACCTGCCACAAGGAGCGACAATGCACTTGATTAGTCGCTCCTCCCCCACCTAGACCAGATAAGATCCCACAAACCCAACTGCAGATCTTTTAAAAATAAATCATTCCCGGGGTCTGACAAATGGACCCCGTCCTGCCTGAACAGCTCCCTCCGCGTTAACAAGATCGCGGGGTGTTGTATGCTACAATCACCGTGCCTAATTAATTCTCTGAATATCTGGGTGTTAACTTTTTTCCGGACTCTTTCCATGGCCCCCTGGTCATTGCCCTCTCTCCAATTGAGCCGAGGTAGCAAACATGACCACATTATGACTACACCGGGCCAACGCAGCCGAATTGTTTCAAAATCGGCGATCGCTTGCATGATGAGGGCTTTGCCTTTCAGCAAACCCAAATCATTACCCCCCAAATGAATGAGAAGGACCTGTGGCGGGACCAGCTCCACACGCCGCTGGAATAATGTGGGTAAGAGGCGCTCCCAACGCATGCCGCGCTTTCCAAGCCATAATATGTTGGCGTAGCGGCTCAATCCAAGCTGTGTCCCAAAGCTGGATCTGGAAGCCCTCCGACTGGCCCAGAAGATCATACTGTGCCCACAGATGATCACACGCACCGGGGGGAAGCCCACACCGGAATCTAAAATTAAACACGCAGGTGTTAGAATACAACGCCGCCCACTTATAAACCGCTTATCTAACATAGGATTGGTACGCTCTGGACCGCCATCGGCCCACCGCCTGTATTTGTTCCGTGGCAAATCCTAAGGATGCCGCTGTTGATGCCGCTCCAATACGGAAGGAGTGAGTTCCGAATTGTTGTGCAGCCAATCCCAACGCCCCTAATGCCTTTTTAGCCACTGTCCAAAACTGATACTTCGTCAAAGGCGAAGCATCCCTGTGGCAAAACAAATAACCCCTGCGATCGCCTCGCAGTGACAAGAATTGCTGTAGGGCTTTTACAGGGCACAGTTCGGACCCTGGGGCTGTGAAAAGGGTAACCACTTTTCCTTTTCCTTGCTGATCTGTCTTGGAACTGCGAAGGTGAAGGGACACCCTTTGGGAGGAGACCTGAATGTCGTCCAATAAAAAGGCACGATTAGAAGAATCAGTTTTTGAAAGGGCAACTACCTCCGAGATTCTGAAGGCTCCAAAGAAGGCCGTTAATGCCGCCGCGTGAAACAAGGCCGACTCGTAGGCAGAGTCACAAAATAAAGGCCACTGAGTCGACAGACCCTTCAGTATGTCAGGAGACAGTGGCCGACGCATATCGGGTGTGCGAGGTGTTACTCTGCTCCAACCCTTCAACACGCGACGTACCATGAAATTCATCGTGGTGTCCTCAACACCCCGCAATTTTGACAGGAAAGATAGGGCCGCCAATTTGCCTCCAATCGATCCTGTGGATAGGCCTCTCCGCCGAGAGGCCACGCAAAACTGCAGCAAATGCTCTACCGGGATTGGCCATTGCTGCTGTAAACGTTCGCCGGCTCTGAAGGAGAAAAACTCCCTACCTGCCCTGGAATAAGCACCCCGAGTACTAGGCGCTAGGGACTGCCAAGCCACCCGCTCCACTTCCTCCTGCCAATTTCCCAAAGTGTAGGTGGCATCGCCTCCGGAATTGGCCGTGCCCAGGGCGCCAGTTCCCGGAACCTCTCGACCTGCTGTCGCGACAAAGCGTCTGCGATGGGGTTTTCTAGGCCCGGCACATGCCGCGCCCTAAATAATATGTTATTACGCAGACAATGCAGAGTAAAGGCCCTAACCAGTGTCATTACCCTGGGACTGCGTGACAACAGCGTGTTTATCACCTGCACCGCAGAAAGATTGTCGCACCAAAAATGAACCACCGCATTGCGCATCTCCTCCACCCAGATATGCACCGCCACGTATATTGGAAAAAATTCCAAGAACGTGAGATCTCTGCATATGTCTGAGGTAACCCAGTCTTCTGGCCAACGTTGGGAGCACCAACGGTCCTGCCATATAATTCCAAAACCCAATGCCCCTGACGCATCCGAGTGGATTTGCATCTCTGCTTCAATCAACAGATCCTGTCTCCAGAAGGAAACGCCATTGAAATCACACAGAAAGCGAAGCCACATGTACAGGTCTTCCCGTAATGCCCTCGTGACCCGCACTCGGTGTTGAGGACGCCTCAGGCCTTTCGTGGCATCGCACAGGCGTCTAAGAAAGGCACGACCTGGGGCCACCACCCTACAAGCAAAATTGAGATGACCTATGACTGACTGTAACTGCTCCAAAGTTGCTTTAGGCGTGTTGATAAGCGCCTGTAATTTAGCCCGCACAGCTGTGATCTTGTCCATGGGAAGCCGACAGCATTGCTGCACAGAGTCAAGCTGTATGCCCAAGAATGTGATGACATTCACAGGTCCCTCCGTCTTCTCCTGCGCCAGTGGGACACCCAGCTCCTCTGCTAAGTCCTTAAACATTCTCATGAGAGATGCGCAGCGCATGGTGGCGCATGGGCCCACAAACAGGAAGTCATCCAGGTAATGAATGCAGTCCTGAGACCCCGCCCTCTCATGAAAGGCCCATTCTAAAAAGGAGCTGAATGTCTCAAACATGGCACAGGAAACTGCGCAGCCCATTGGAAGAGCCCTATCTACATAATACTTTCCATCAAAATAAAAGCCCAAAAGGTCGAAATCGTTGGGGTTGATGGGTAAAATACGAAATGCGGATTTTATGTCGCATTTCCCCATCAGAGCCCCTTGCCCGCATCGATGCACCATTTCAACTGCGGCATCAAAGGAAGCATAGCGTACTGAACATAAGTGATCTGGAATGGAATCGTTCACAGATCTACCTCTGGGGAAGGACAGGTTGTGTATCAACCTGAATTCCCCCGGCGTCTTCTTGGGAACAATTCCCAAAGGAGAGACCCTGAGATTTGGAATGGGCGGGGAGACGAAAGGGCCAAGGACCCTCCCCGCCTCCACCTCCTTCGCTATCTTTTCCCGAACTAAAGGCTCCATGTGCCGGATAGAGCCCTGATTCCTTGCAAAAAAGGCCTGTCGTGGGCCCTTGAAAGGAATAGGAAACCCTTCGGCAAAACCAAACTCCAAGTATTTTGCTTCCTTACGCTTTGGATAGAGTGCCAGCAGTCGCCTCAATGGCCCCAATTTAATTGGGCTGGGTCCCTTTTGGAGGCGACTGCTGCCCTCCTGGTTTCCTGCTATTCTGTGAGTCCCTGCCCCGCCCTCGCCCCCCACGAGTCCGGGAGCAATTAACGGCCGGGTGTGGACCATTGCAGATCGGGCATTCATGCCGATACCTGCAGGCCGGTCGTGTACAGCTACCTTTTGCACTGTACTCCCAGCAAGGCAGGCGGGGTTGAACCCCCTGCCCCGCACTCCCTGCAGTATTGGAGACGGGGTGCTGTTTCGCTAGAATATGGCCGCTGTCGGCCCGTTCACCTATCCCAGGCCGCGCTGGCGTCATAAATTGAAGCCAGAGATCATTATCCTTAACGTCCCAAGGGATGGAATGATCAAATGCGGCCCTTTTACGGAAAGACTCATCATAAGAAATCCAGGCTCCGCCCTCGTATTCCGAGAAGGCTCGGTAAATTATGTCTAGGTACTTGGTTAATATGCCACCGCGATTGGGAAATCGCTGCTGCACAACTCCCATGTATATCAGAAACCCGGGAAGCCAGTTGGACCAAGTCCTGGCGACCTTCTTCTGTTTCATTCGCTCAAATTCCCTGTCTACCTGTTTGTCCTTTTCCTTTTCCTCGGGTTCCCGGAAAAGCAGGGAAAAAACGTCAATGTAGTCACCCTTGAAAATCTTTTCCCTAGTGGACATCAAGAGGTGAAAGCCAAGTGGGGCCGCCGTGCATCCCGTAGGGATGGCATCTCGGGCCGCCCCGGCGTAAGGGTCTATTGCGCCTGGGGGTGCGTCCTTCCTTACGGAAACCGTGATGCCGGCCGGCCCCTGCCACACTGCTGAGCAAGCCTCTGCTACTGATGGTGCCTGTGGAGCAGAGCTGGTCCCTGCATTACTGCTATCCTGCTGCTGTTGAGGAGTTGTGGGCAGTATTGACGCAGGAGCCCCTTGGGCTGGATTACTGGTCCCCACGGAGGCACTATTGCCCCTATTGGACTGAAAGGCCCTGGTAATGGCTGACAGCCTGCCTGATCCCCGCTAGGTGTTGCCGTGGGGGGCCATCCCACCCCACTAAGCCAAGGGTACCATGCCCACGGAGAAAAAGGAGTGAGTGGTTGTAAGTGTCGCTGTGGTGTGGTGTTATGTGACTCACCTGCAGCTGGTGCCCGGGGGAGCCCCCCCAAAGACGCCATTGGGCCGACATTGACGGTTGCCTCCCCCACGGGTCGGTTCTGAACCGTGTCTGGCTCGTTGTCCCTGCCATCCACACCGGAGGTCGCTACGGCCTGCACACTCAACTCAGGTACGCTGGATGCTGCTTCAATCGCATCAAGCCGAGCTGCAAGAGATGTCAACATCTGATCCTGTGTTTGAGCCCTGGTCAGCCTCTTACCCCTCGCTCCTACCCGCCCAGCAGGGGTGGAAGAAGGTGGGGGGGGAACTCCTTTTTCCTGTTCAATTGCATTAATTCGTGCTATCAACGCAACAATATTAGGGTTCTCGTCCTCAGAAGAAAGAGCAGCCGGACTCCGCGCTCTCTTGGCCGGGGGCTTAGGGGCTCTCCCCTTCCCCTTCCTGCCACTTATGCCCTTCCTATGAGACATTGTGAGTAAAATAAGACCAAACTATCGCCTTGGGGCCCAATTAGTCTCTCCTCCTACCCCCTGCAGCCTGTTAGTGGTATTGAGCAACCTGAGACTGCCTGGGCTATCTGCCCAGCAACAGAAGAAAGATCCAGAGGATACAAAGTATTCTGCCACCAACTGCAGGGCCCTCCGTCACGTTCCCGCAAAGCAAGTTTGCCTAGCAACCCACTCCGGCTCTAGGCGGAGCTATGACGATCCACAGGAGCTCCAAAAGCCTGCCCAACAACAGACTTGGTTCTGCCCGGCAACAAGGGGGGGGAAGGGTTGAACCCACGTTGCTTGTCTCCCAGCCTCCCCGCAGGGCCCAGTGAAGGGGCCACAGCAAATGGCGACCCTCCCACGTTGCTCAGGAGAAAGCCTCCTGTCCCGCTTTAGAATGGTGAGGATTGGAGAGGGGCGAACGGCCCTCAAAACTCGCTCCCGTCCTTGCGCCTCTCCCCCAGGTAAACCGGGTCGGCCCCGCTGGTCTCGCTGCCGCTGAGCCGCCGCCGCCTTGCCAAGCCGGGAGCTTGAAGGGGCCCTTCCTAAACTATATCAGGTAATATACACTAAAGTGCCACAACAGAACCTTTGGTATTCCCACTGAGCAGGGGTGGGCAGAAAGTAGATATCCAGATGTTTTGGATATCAAATCTCAGTGTTCCTGATCATTAACCATGCTGGCAGGACTTTCTGAAAGCTGAAGTCCCAAACGTCTGGAGATCTACCTTTTTCCCACTCCTGTCTTAGAAGATGCTGCAAGTGATTTTATTCAGAAAACAAAAAGTTGTGCCTTGGCTATCAGTTTGGAAGCACTATTCTAAGCTATATAGTCTATCTGTTTATTCATAATGATATATTATATATTTATTGTGAACATAGCCTCATTAATGAAGGTTACAGATTAAATGCATTTGTGTGTTAAGCACTCTCAACTTCCTCAAGTGTTGAGAAATCCAGGACTCATGACTTCCTTTAGTTGAGATAGCACTAGAGATCTATGATGCCTTTTTTTGCTATATCTGTTTATTTACAGATACTGCAAAAATGCCAGAAGCCCTTGGGATAACTGTATCTCCCATAGACCACTGGCTGTTTGGTCTACACAGCAAGTCAGGGCACTGAGTTAGGAGGGAGGAAGGAGACCTCCTTTCATTGTCCATTCAAGTTCCCACTACTACCAGCAGCCAGTATGAGGAGGAAGGGGAGTGTGTTCAGAGAATCAGGCAGGCTGGGAAGGTGGTCAGGGATTTTTCTCCAGTTCAGATGTTAATCTGAGCTGGAGAAGAATTTAGGGATTCATACATCATGAAGCCCTGACCTCATATCTAAACTCAGATTACTGTAAGATTTGCAGACAACTCTAAAGCAGAGGATTGTGGAAGCAGAGACCCCTACCTCTGACAACATGAACACTAGTCCTGCATCATATTCCCAAAAAGCAGCTGTTGCATTTGCCACCCAGGGCTGCCTGCTAGTTTAGCCAATGCTCAAGTCTTTCCCACTCTTTCTGTCTCTGCCTATCCCTTCCCAAACTCTCAAGTATTATATCCCCAAAGCTAAAGCCATCAAAGATCATTCTCTCCTTTTATTAAGCCTCTGATCCCAGTTCAGGCAAAACCATTGTGATGGGACAATTCATACAAACCTGGATAACCAAACTCATACCAACAAGTTTCTATGAGCAGATAACTGATGAATAGGTATCAGCATGTACCAACAGACTTGAGTTTGACAATGACTGTAACATTTGCTAATTGGACGGAGGATTTTTAATTAAATGCAGTGTGTGGATATCATACTGGACTCTATGGTGCAACTAATTCAGAGTAAGCTATTAAAACTGTAGACATTTTCCTACAGGTTTTTTTTCCTGCTGATATATTTTTCACTGCAGATTTACAGATGATGGTATTTGCATGTTAGAGTGCCTTTAGCAGGTTTTTTGTATTGATGAATACACTTGAATAAGCTCCTGATTTACAGATAATTAAGCACAACTGTCAACGTGCTTCTGAGGCTATACAAACTACAGGCGCTGACTTACTTAAAAGATTTTAAAGAAAGTTTTGCATTCAATAAACAACTGGGGAGGTAAGGCAATAGTATTTTAGCACATTATCTGTCAGGATAAATTCCCCATGAAGTAGGAACATATATAGCCAGGTAGGGACATTAACAGCAGTGTGTGATTATTCATTTTGTCAGCCATGTCTCATGCTACAGATTTCAAAATGCTAGTCACCTCAGTCCCTTAAAAAAAAAAAACCATGCAAACATGAGCCTGAATGACAACACATGCAACAAGGAACAAAAGTTCACAAACTTCAAAACTGTGGCAGCAGTTAACAATAGGTTGCAAGTGTGCAGCCATACCCTGCATGGGTAGAAACCTTCGTGGGGTCTGGGAAGTAAGTAACTGGCATGTTCAGGCCTGTTCCCCTTAGTGTGGGGGAAGGAGTTTCAGGCTATCAATCGGCATCAGATTCTGAACTAGAAGAAACAGAACTAGAAATGTACCAGTCTACACAGGAAGCAGGGGAAGTGATTCTCCCAGGCTCTTCGCCAGCCAGAGATGAATCTTCACCAGACCTTATCAGTGAAAATGTTAACAACTCAGAGTCTGTGGGAACTCAGCAGTCCTCTGAGGAGGAAGGGACTTCAGAGTTGACCAATCCTAGAGTCCGCTGCAGAGTCAAACGGGCGGAGCTAAAAGAAGGCGAGAGGCGGTCAGCTCGGCTAGCTTTTCGCCAAAGGCTTCTTCAGAGGAATCCTCCCTGAAGTTAAAGGGACTCAAGGAAAAGACCTTCCCTTTTGTTGAAAGGACAATTGTCTCACTTAGTTAGCCATGTTTTAGCCTAGAGGAAAGTTCCTAGTGTTTAAACTCTCTTCAGGTGAGCAGAGATGTTTATTTGCTGAATAAAGCTTTGTGGATTACTTGGCAGACCTCTTTATTGTCTCACACTGCAGTGGGAGGTCTCGGAAACACGACAGCAACATCCTAAACTACTGTTATTTCCCTCTTCCCCTCCTGGAGGAAGGGAGTGATAAAGTTTCTAAAGGTACTTTTGTAAAATGTAAACATCACCACCACCACTACCAGGCTGCTTCCCAATAACAAATTTTGGGTTCATCACAAGTTCTTATTTTTTTTAAAAAAAGAAGCCATGGTCAAGCAAGGAACTGGAGTGGGAAGAGGAGGGCACCATTTTTAGCTTTTTTCTGGATAGCCAGAATGCTAGAGACTGTGATTGGGCTCTTCAATTCATACAGATGTCATTATGCTTTATAACATGACCCTTCTGAAAGGGGCAGGGAAACAACTTTGAAGAACTCTATGGCTGGCGCACTTTAAGAAATCATATCAGTTGACTCTGAAAACCCAAGAAGATTTGGCAAAATGAGGAAGAGTAGTCTATTGCTTGCTCATTGATACAGGAATTATAGAAAAATGTGGGGAGAAACATCCAGCAAAGGATTGCCAGATGAGACTGATGGGAGTTGAGGTTGTATTGAAGAGCTGAGTAAGCAAGATAATGAACCATGTGGTCTGAACTAAAAAAAGCAGATGGATTATGAAGCTGCCTTAGTGCTTGTCGAAATAATATAGTTGATTCATAGACCGCATTCGTAAGGGAGCAGGCTGCAAATTTAGCAGATATCCTCTCATTGGAACTGGATAATTGATAGTAGAGGATTTTTAATGATAGCCTTATGAAGGTGCTATGATCAATGGACAGGCTTGAAATAAAAACCTATGATTTCCTATACCTGGTTTTTAGTAATTAATGAAATCCTCAATTAAATGTTTAATTAATTTGCATTATCTAGACAACCCCTGTGCCGCATATTCACTGCAGAAGATAATGCAGCATATATTTGCTAAACAGTTCTTTCTGAACTGAAGTTTCCAATCTTGGTTGCTTGGTTGACTATTTTACATGTCAACAATGTGCCCAAAATATTTTGTAGCCAAATGCCCAATTACTGCCACACATAATTTTTGTGAGAAACTTTCTACAAAAAAATCATAAAACTTAGAGTCCAAAGGTTGTCTTGCAATGTGATACTTTTGGAACAGCTCACTGAGGGGTTGGATGCAGCTTATTTAAGCCACGATGGGTTGCAACATGTGCTGGTGGCCATTGTGAATATTCAAGCCTCAATGAGGATGAGTTGTTGCCATGGATAACAAACCGCCCACGACCAATGGGTATATTTTTGGTTGGGGTGCTTTGGTAACCACAGCAACAACTAACCGTGTAGCAGTTTCAAACATCATGGTGGGCTGTGGTGATCGTGTGAACCAAGACTTTGATTGATAAAACCAATGCCAGAGGTCCCTTCTTTGTCTATGGACCAGAGTCTCCAATGGTAGGCACTGAAACTGACAAAAGAATCTAGCTTTATTAGCCTTGTTTAACTAGTATTGTACATGTAGCACTAGTCTCGACCAAAAATAATACTCATCATTTGTGAAGTGCCTAAAACGTCAGGCACTATACAAAGACATAAAAAGACAGACCCTGCCCTAAAAGCTTACAATCTAAGTTAGATGATAATGTATCACAAATAAAAATGAAAATAACTAAAAAGTGGAGGCAATAAAAGAAAAGGGACCGGGACACAAAACAGAAAAAGAGATGTGTGGTTTAACAAGCAATGAAGAAGCAAAATATGCCTGAAGCAGAATCTGAAAGAACTTAAGTGATGTTTTGAAATACTATGTGGCTTGAGGAGGAGGAAGAGAAAGAGAAAGAGGAGAGGGATTCCAGTAATTAATAATATTCAGCAGTCCATAATCATTCAAGTCCAAACAGGAGAATATAGAGGAATTGGAGATAAAAGATGAGCAAGACATATAGGATCAGGGTATTTAGAAGTAAATAACAAAATATTAAACTAAATGTGAAAAAGAGATGCTAGCCAGTGGAGAGGAATCAAAATCAGTAAAACATTATCATATTTGTGTGCAGAAATAAATAAGGCATGCAGCAGAATGCATAACAGAAACCTGTACCATAGATAAGACTGGCTAAAAGAACCTTATGGCAATCCAATTGGTACAAAACAGGAGAACCAACCCATATATGGTCAGACTCAACAAAGAAGAATAAAGTTTAGCAACAACATCAACTGAAACTGACAAGATTTAGCATATGATGAAATGTGAGAAAATAATGAAAGAGGATTGAAATAACACCAGAATCTCTTAACTTAAAGAAAATGAGAAATGGTAACATCATAATCCACTAAACAGAAGGAATAGGAACAGAAGAGTCCAAGGGAACATAAGAAATTATTTCTCTTAAAGACGGAGCTTCCAAGAAGGAGCAGCAACAAGCCACAAGAAAATGCAAGACAAGATGAATGTCTAATAAAAGAAGACAGCAGAATAGAGATCTGAAAATAATAACTGAATATTATCAGCATTGACATGATAATTAATAGCAAAAGACTGAAAGAGAACCTAATGGATGAAAATAAGGAATAAAAAAGCAAAGAACCTTACAGAACCTTTAGGAATTTCAGTAGGTTGAGGAAAAGAAAAATGGAAAAGAAATCCAATAGAATGAGGAAAAGAAAAGACAACCGTGAACATAGAAAGAAGTGAATGTTCAACATCCTTGAAAGTTGAAGATGAATAACAATGATGAAGATCAGAACAGAATATTGACAATGCTCTTTAGACAGAACAAAAAAAAAAAGCTAAAATTAAGTAGTTTCTGTTGAATGATCAACCTCAGAAACCAGATTGGTAAGGAACAAAAAGAGAATCAGATAAAGGAAAATCCAAATACCAAATGAAAGCAACAGGTTCAAGCAATTTTAAAACAAAGAAGTAAAATAGAACAATTGTAAGGAAGAACCGAGAATGAGCTCTTATTTCTTTTGTGTTATATTTGTTCTACTTACCCATCTACCCCACTTGCTTTATTCTCAAACTTTCTTTTGTGTATTATAAATTGCCTTGAAGTGTTGTGATTAAAGGGTGAGGAGCTGAGATGGGCTGGTTAACTTTGGGGTGACCCACAGTCTACAGAGCTGGAATCCCCAATCTAATTTTTCTCACCCTCTTGGAAGCATGCTCAGTTGGGCCAGGCATTGTTGTGCTTTCCCCAAGGAGAAAAGGCTAGGTTGGTAAAGGTCTAGAGTGACTAACTTGTACCTCAGAAGAGCTAGGATCAGTGGGGTTTGATACCCAGGACAGGCTGAGTGGAAGGAATTGCTCTTGCCAGTCTGGGAAGCAGCAGGGTTTGATGGGACTCAGGAAGCCAAAGAGGTGTGCAACACAATTAACCAATGATACTCATCTAGGCCTCAACCGATCTCATATACTTTCAGATATATGGAAAGATATTGGCAGGGGATTTAGTTTCATTTATCAGTTAGGAATCAGGTTCATATGTACCAAGTATGGTTATGTCAAGCTCCAGTTTTACCTCCAACTTTCCATCAGAATACCAGTACCTCATTTCACACCCATCTTTATTAAATCATTGCATATTGGATTACCTGCTACAATTCTTTCAAGGTCAGAAAAACGGTATAGTTTTGTTGTGAGGTGTTTTATTAGAAAAGCCACAATTTACCCCTGTTGACATACATCTATTTTATAACACAGATGGGCAACTTGTGGCTGTCCAGGTGTTTTGACTTCGATCTCACCATTGACTATGCTAACAAATCTGATGGGACTTATGCACCAAAACATCTGGGGGATCCCTGATTTATAAGGGGAAAAGTGCATACAGATAGAACGATGTCAAGTTACACTCATGCAAAATCAAAATCCATCCTCAGAAACAAAGGGAAAATTCCTTCTATTTCTGTAGGTTTCTGGCATAAGAAACTTAGGTTGATAATTACATAGCCAACACTAGACGGCCAAAGTATCTGGATTTGAGAGGTGCCCATCCATGACGCTTCATCACTGACATTAATCAGAGTAGTTAATTATCCAACAGGCCTTCTTTATATCTGCCGATGTGATTTAAGTGCCTCAGGTCAGCCCTGCAGGATCTGAACACTTCTGACCATGTAGAACTGCTCTATGCGCTCTATGAGAAAGTAGTCATTTCATAATTGCCCTCATTCTTACCACAGCTCTGTGATTCTTAGTTCAAACAGGATGCATCCATAAATGATATTGCCTATGATACAGATTAATGTCTTTAAAAATAATAGTGTTGATTTTTTAAACCAAAAATCCTTATTTGAACTATTTTCCTCTCTGCAGGAAGTACGTGCCATACTACTACACTCCCTGCCCTTGTTCGGACGCCTACACTCATGATGCAGCCCTCCCTGGATATCAAACCATTTGTATCTTTTTCAGTGGATGGCAGTTCTGCTGTTGGGCTCTTCCCAAATTTCAACACTGTAAGTAACTAATATTGCCCCCTTTTTTTCCCATTGCCCTTGCTCTTTGTTTTCTTTGCTGTATTCCATGATGTACATCTCACACTATTGTTTATTACTAATCGCAGATAGACAAGTGCCATCATGGGCATTGTTAACCTTTATGAAACTGGATAATTTAATCCATTATGTTATGTAGCTTTGTGGAGCTTCTACCAAAACTAAAGTGCCTGCTCTCTGCTGTGTTTTTTGTGCTTAAAGTAAACCAAAGTTGTATTGCAAACCTTACCTTTTTTTTTTATTTACTGTGGGGCTTATGAGTTTGAAAGACTCTACATGTCACAATTTATTGCCTTCCATTAGCCTGAACTAGAGCCAGCTCCTTCCATATCATTGGCGAGTGTCAGGTATGCTTTAATGTGGATCCCTGCATTGAGCAGGGGGTTGGACTCAATGGCCTTATAGGCCCCTTCCAACTCTACTGTTCTATGATTCTACATTTTTTTTGTCTCTTTGCATGTAATGCTGTCGTATTGAGGCTATTTGCCTAGCTTTCTGCAAAGTGTCTGTTTTTTTCTTGTGGAACATTAGTGTATTGGTGAGTGTGGGGATGGGAAGAGAGAGTGGATATATGGCCTTACCGGTCTGAAGAATGATTTTTTAAAAATTATATCAATTTCTGAATTCTATGGTTTTATGTCTAAGAAACTGGACACGTGTTTGTAGTTTGCCTTCTAGATCCTATGCTTAATAACTGTGCAGTCAATCCAGTTGCCTGAAGTTTAGTGTTTAGTAATACTGCCGAGTTAAGCCACATTTTGTACATTAATGGTAATGGGCTTTTGCACCTCATCTCAAGTCTAGGAATTCGCCTTAAACCAAGGGGACCTTCTAGTAGAACAATTGGGAATTCAACTTTTAAACACCTAAGTGCTTGGGATAGGTCATATCTACCATTTTGCCAGTTATTGCGCTGACATTATGGTGACTTCAGATACATAATTTGTATTAATTATCTTCTCTCCCTAGAATCTGTTGTTTTCACCTGTCTAACATTTTTAAGTCCTGGGACTTGTCCACACCTGCCATTTATCCCAGGGTGGTCACAAAGTTATCTCTGCGCGTCCAGATGATGCACAGCTGATCCTGGGGTGAACCGGGGACAAGCACTCACTCAGTTCTTCCGGGATAGCTGAGGATGATTTCTTCCTGCCATCCCCACAAGTAGCGGGGCTCAAGAAAGGGGAATGGAGCTGTGGAGGGGGAGTCAGTGGGCATTGGGGCTGAGGGGAAGAGCATTTTCACCATCTTTGGGATGGCGCTTGGCATCTTCCAGCGCCAAGTTTGTTGTGTGTGTGTGTGTTTTAAAGTTCCTTGGCGCAGGATCACGCCCGCACAATTGTGCAAATGTCTCTTTTTTAAAAAATGGCACCCTGGAACATCCCTCTATACTTCCGGGACAACTCACTGGCATGTGGCCCCTGAGGGATGATCCTGGAAGTGGAAAGCTCCATGATCATCCCTCCCCACTCCCCAAAGGGCTGCAGGTATAGAGGAGCCCCTGGTTTGAATTCCTCTTACTTACCTTTAAGTATCTCTATCCTCCCATTCCTTCTGACCTGCTTTCTCTTCTATTGCTTTCTCTACCTCTTTATTCTCTCTGCTCACCTCCTGCCTTCAATTTAAGTGCTGAATTTCCACCTTATCTTCCACTTGCATTCATTTCCCTTTGCTGCCCCCTTTTTATTTGAATTTCCACCTCCAATATCTGTGTTGCCTCATCTGTCTTCATCCTCACGAAGTATTGAAATATTGTCTTTACTTTGGCCTCCCCCATATGATATGCTTGTTCTGCCCCTTGTTTGCTATGTCTTTCATCTTAAATTGTATGCCTGTGGGCCATGGCCATCTTTTTTAGTCTCTGTGAAGCACCTAGTCTGTCTTTAGGAGTTTAATAAATTAAGGTTAGAATTCAAAACTGATGAAAAAATACTGTCTGCTTAATCATTGTACTGACATTTGAATCATGTATACGCTGTTGGTTTTGAAGGATAGAAACGATTCCCTCCTGCCCCAACTATAGTAGTAAATGGCATTTCTGGAAGAAGGAAAAAAGCCATATTGTTCGGCTATTTTAGAGTGTGTTTTTAGCTTCGAAAAGAAGCATTCTACTCTTAAACCCTTCATTTTTACAATTCATTTTCTTGATGCTCTTAAAATACATCCCAAATAGATTTAAAAAACTTTTATGGCAGCATGGTTCAGAGAATTTTCCTATAAATGTATATTGCATATGACTTAAAACCAATAGCTTATGTGTTTGCAGAACCTGTATTGCCATGTTCAGACAATTCAGCAGGGAGCCATTGTGTAAATAACAAGCTCATAGCAATAGAAAGAAGAGTGATTCAGGCCATTTTGCTGTCCAGTGAGTAAATAGAGTTTGCGCATACATGATCGTTTACAAGAGATGCAGAGCATTATAATTGCCATTGTAATTTCAAGGAGAAAAAAAAATCTGTATTATCAGTAGTGCCAGACTGTGGGCGTTTGGACCAATGCCAGCTGTTGCCTTTGTAAGGTTACATTCTGTGTTTGTTTGTGTGAGAGAGACAGAGAAAACAGAAGAGCTTCCCTTATTACTTGTAAATAAATTCTGCTGACAGACCTTGTGTTGCAGTACAAAGTATAGTAGAAAGATGATAGGATAGCATTCCAATCTTGAAAACAAGAAAAAAGTAATGCCTTTAAATATTAATGTATTCATTTCAAAGCAGCCAAATCTGAGAAACTGATAAGCAAGTTCCACATATTTATTTAAATGGGGGGTGGGGGTGGGGTGGCAGGCTAGGGAGCGTTCCATTGTCTCTCTTCCCTGCTTCAAAACAAAAAGTATGACTGGATTTTGTTCTACATTGGTGGTGTTGTGCTCTGGCTCTCTGCTTCAAGTGGCAGCAATATAGGCTGCAGAAAGGGTCATGAACATGCAGGTTACTTGAATCCACAACCCTAGACAGAACGATGGACAAGCAGAAACTAATGATATTGTCCGATTTCATCTTTCCATTCCTCAAAATACAAATTTCTGTGGTTCATAATGCTTAACTCAAAAGTTCCTTTCTGGCATGGGTTGTAATCTGAGCTGGAGAAGAATGTAAGTCCTCTCTCTCACCTGTTCTTTCACCCATCGTTACTGGCAGCAGTACAATAGAAGATTTATTTCCCCACCCGCTTGGCATCTGGCATGCTGGGACCGCTGAAAGCCAGGTGCCAGAAGTGCACCAAAACGGCAAGGGAGAGACAGATCTCATTCCCTTCCTTTGTTCTGCCACTGCCTAAGCAGCAAGCCAGGAAAGCCAGGTAGGTGGGAGAGAGGGTAACATGTAGGTGGGTGGGAAGAGAGAGGTTTGGCGGCTCACTGTGGAGGTTGTGGGAGTGATAAGACCCATCTTGCTTCAGGCTATAACAGGGTCCAATTGAACTTGGAATAAACCAAACTATTTTCTTAGTTGGAGGGGGTGGGGGGATTGGTTTTACAAATCCATCCTATTGCTGTTGTCTTAAGTAGTTCGTTTGGTCACAAGTAGTGCACATCTTGGAACCTCTGTCTTTAATACTGGACTTGATGCTTCATAACATCAGGTCATTTCGAACAGTCACACTACTGTTGCTACACCACAGATGAAGGATTCTTGAGAGAAACCTGCAACAGTCCCATGAGTTGAGGCCACAGTGCAAAAATCTCTTTGGTCATTTGTCTCTAAACTCTGCCAGAAACAGGTTCAAGAAAAGGAGAGACTACTACCTACACAGCATAGGATGCTTCTCAGGGTTCACCCAGAATCTTCTTTGCTTGTAGTCCAATCCCCTCCACAGCCCACCTTTCTGCATGTTGGTTTTGCAAGATGTTTTCTTTCTTTCTGGCTTTTCTGTTAGTTACAGTTCTGTAGGGTGTCTCTGGGTGACACAATCTATAAGTATTACTTGTCATAAGGTTTTATCAGTATTGCAACATGCATATTTTTTTCAGAAGGCAGTTGATAACAACACTGGAAGTTTCAGAATATATACAATTACTGATGAGAAGGACTCACAAAGGTAGATTGAATATAACTTGTATATTACCTATACCTATAAAATATGTAACATATGAAATGATAAGTTTTTGAAAATCAGCCTTTACCAGTGTCCAGCCACCAAGTTACGTCATGCAGTAAACATTACATTACATAAACAACCGTCTTTCCACTTCCTTTGATCTACAGTATTATTTATAGTTTAATGGATTGAAAGACTTTTGTCTTTAATCTCCTCCATTTATGTTTTCTTCGTTTAAGCTTCAAGGAGCTGTCTGTAATTGATTCTCCTCCAAAATTTACTTTTACCATACATTTTCCAAAAGATGTTGGTTAATGGATTTTGCTGATGAAACATTACTAATTGATTTTAGGAGAAGGATGTACTAATTCCCATAGCACATCATGCACTTTAGGCTCAGATTTGCACTTTGGAGTCTTGGTATCTTTGTATTTCATGTTTTGTATCTTTTAACATCTAAATGTTTTTATTTTGGAGGCACAATAAAATCACTGGTCTAACTGTTAGCCCATGAAAATGGGCATTTAGGATTTCTAGTTCTTAATTGTTTTCTCAAGATGCTTAGTGTGCTGGAGATCCTACCCAATTCCACCTTTCATTTCTGAAACTTTAACATAGACTGCCTGCATATTTTTCCAGACTTGATGATAACCAGTAAGCTCCCAACTCCTGCAACTGGCAAATGATTTTGCCCCCTTGAAATTGCCCCGAAATTGCATGTTGCACTCCCTCATCCAACGTTAGGGATTCAAGATGCACTCTTTGTGCATCAAAATGGAAGCATCACACTACAACATGTAGTTGTTTAGAAATGGAGAACACCTTGTGGACTCTATTATTCCATAGCTGTGAGAGAATGGGCTTTATACTTACCTGGCGGCCTTAGCATTTCAGTTCTTTTGTTATCACCTGAACTGGTTTCTCTCTTTCAGACAAAAGCGAACAAACATTGCTCATAGCAGGAGAAAAGCTAACTGGTGTGTGTGTGTGTGTGTGTGTGTGTGTTATTGTGTCTTTTTTACTTTCTTTTCTGAAAGGCCACAGTTAGAGAATGTAATTATTTGCTCACTTTGTAACTTTTAAACTACAGGTAATCCTCTTATTCAGTATTCTTGCTCTGCTCATGAGAGAGAGAGAGAGAGAGAGAGAGAGAGAGATGTGGAGGGCTTTATAGAATAAAATGGATTACAGTGTTTATAAATTAAGTATATTGGGATAAAATTGAAAGATACACAAGAAAGGAGGAAAATAGTAGAAACCTTAGATCAGTCTTCCCCAACCTGGTGCCCTTCAGATGTCATTGGACTTCAACTCCCATCAGCCCCAGCCAGCATGGTCAATGGTCAGGAGCTGTAGTCCAAAATATCTGGAGGCTGCCATATGGCTCTATAGACATTGCTCAGCTGCTTTTTTAAGGTGCTCCAGGCACTTCATACAGCAGAGAAGGCCCTTTTCCTAGTAGATACCTGCCTCAAGGAGAAGGACCCCTGAAGATGATGGTCCCACAGCTAGTAAACAGTTCCCAAAGCATGTTGTGTCATCATGAGCTCCCTGCAGCCATCAGTTGCACTAGGAGCCTGAAGTCTGAGGCGTTGAGCTCTTGCAACTCCAATCTTAAATGAAGTATTTCAGGAGCGGGTGCTTTGATAGTTGCTTTGCATCACCAGAATATGCTTTGAGGCCTCTGCATGTGCTTACATCTGGTCTCCTCTTCCTGTTTTATTAAGATTTACCAAGTGGGTGTTATAGTACATGAATGCCTTCATGAAATGTGTTAAACATGGAGGAGGGGGTAGGTATGTAAATATTCTCTTATATTCTGCTGACCTCTCCAGATCTTATATACATGAAACACTCACCATTTTAGGATAGATAATTATTTCCTGTCTCAATCACAAATAATGCAGGCCCTAACTATAAGCTGACCATATGGAAAGGAGGACAGGGCTCATGTAACTTAAACAGTTGCAGAGAAAAGGGAATTTCAGCCAGTGTCATTTGTATGCAATTAGTACCTGGTGAAATCCCCTCTACATCACAACAATTAAAGTTGCAGGCACTATATTAGAGTGACCAGATACAAAAGAGGGCAGGGGCCCTGCAGCTTTAATATTGTAATGAAGAGGGAATTTCACCAGGTATGAATTGCATACAAATGATGCTGGCTGAAATTCCCTTTTCTCTACAACTGTTAAAGTTACATGAGCCCTGTCCTCCTTTTCATATGGTCAGCCTACCTAACTACAAATAGCCTGGTGCCTTTATTTGGCACTAGGGATTAACATTTTCATTAGAAAGTTGCATTGCTTTGATATTCTGTGATGTATCACAGTTGTAGCTGAAGATAATTAATATAATGCAGCTTTCTCCATGATCTGTTTCAGAAAAGACCCTGGGCATGCAGCAGTATGTAATTGTACATGGCTAAGTGTCATATTCAGTGGGTGCTTAACCAGGCCAGGCCAAGACATTTTGCTGCCTGAGGCAAAGACAAGATGGCGCCCCCTCCCATTCCAATGCAAAAGCTGACTAGGGTGGCAGTTGAACCTATCTTCGTCACTGGCAATGGGACAGCATTGTACACCATATCTGAGGGCATAAGGCTAGGGCATGGCCCACAGCTCTCTCCTCCAGTGCCCCAAAATCTGCCACCTGAGGCAACCACCTCTCTCTGCTTAATTGTAGTGTTGGCTGTGGTGCTTACCCTGTGCAGCAGCTAAGATGAAGTAAGTATTCAAACAAGGCTACTCAACAATGAGAATTGGGGCTTGCACCCTGCCTCTGCCATTAGCACCTGGAGATCATACAGCTTCCAAGCCTCTTGTCTCTGGCTACATCGGCTAGCCAGACTGATCTGCGATGTTCAGCCAAATTGATCTGATCAAAGAGGTGATCATCCGTCCTTGGTGCCAAGCCCTACATTTCGAATGCTTGCCCACCAGCACAACTTACGTCTAGTACAGAAATGGCTTACATGTGGATTCTGCATGTGTAGGGTCAAACACCTAGGTTAAGAACTGTTTTAATGTGCATGGGACACTAAACTGATATATGTTGGCTCAGTTTCTTTTGAATTTTGTCTGCCGAGTACCAGAAATTTACAGAGGTTACTTCATGATAACAGCATCTATAAAAGAGATTATGATGAAGAAGAAGAATTTCTATACTACCCAATAGCCTCCGTGGGCGGTTCATAACATTCATAAAAATTCAAAATGCAATAACAATAGACAAAAATGTTTAAATTAAAACAATGTAAATAGCATAACATGTAAATAAATAATGTTTTCCTAACGGACCTGTTCTAAAACAAAATACATAGAAGTCTCATCATATACCATTAAATGTCTGGGAGTAGAGGGTGGTCTTTACAAGTGCTAAAAAAATGACAGTGGCAGCATCAGGCAGGCCTAAGCAGGGAGCTCATTCCACAGTTGGGGGGGCCACCACTGAGAGGGCCCTCTCCCTTATTGTCACCTTCTGAGCCTTCCTTGCTAAAATAAATAAATAAATAAATCACTGTCTGCTTAATCATTGTCACTTGATACCAGCCCAATTAAAAAGATCTTGGATCTCTTATCTGGTGATGCTGTACTGACTCAGTACGTGGGAGAGAAGAATGCAGTTAGTGAAGAGACTGGAAGATTGCAGGAACTGCCAATCATAATTACTCAATTCTTATTAGAATTCAGTGCCCATCAGTTTGACTGCATCCAGTCTTCAATTGCTTACTGTCATATAATATTTAATTGTTAATGCGAGAACATCACCTAAACTCACATAGTCTGTCTGTCTGTCTGTCTGTCTCTCTCTCTCTCTCTCTCTCACACACACACACACACACACTGAGTGAGAGAGAGAGAGAGAGAGAGAGAGAGAGTTCAGCAGGTAATATAGATGTTTCCAGCAATGTCTTCCTGACCTTCATTGCATCTCTACTTATTAATCTCACAAATGTTTAGTTGCATTCACATGCTACTGTGATCTTCTGCGAACAGAAGTCTTGAGATTTCAAATGAGCATCTGTTCTGGATGGTTTGGAGATAAAGAATCTGACCAATGCAGTGGGCAGGGTTAGAACATCCTGAGGTTTCTTTCAGCTCTGTCATTTTGTGCAAAAGAAGGATGATCCAATTTTTGATAAAATTTTGACAGATACATGTAAAAATCTGCCTGGTGATCATCTTACAATTTTATTCTCCTAGTAACTAGTTCCAAGACTTTACTGTAACAAACCCTAAGCACGTACAACAGAGATAATTGCATATTCTTCTCCTTCATTCTTTTGCCTCCATTTCCCTCACCTTCTTCTGTTGTCTCACTTGTGTTTGTTTTTCGATTGTAAGCCCCACAGGGCAGGGACCCTGTCTTCTCATTCTCAGGTATTGATGGCACTATATAAAGAATAATAATAAAAAAACAATTGGAATGTGTCTGTCCTTAAGAGTGTAGAGGGTGCTGCCCAGAAACAACATTAACTGACTTAACCATTTTTTCCCCAGTTCCATAGCAATTAACATCAGTGGCAGCCAACTTTCTGGCAAATTGCCACAACCCAAGTTCTAAGGATGAACCAGTGCCATTCTTCTGTCTTGGTGTGCTTATGCTTAGGCTGACCACCAGAAAAGGAGGACAGGGTTCATGTAACTTTAACAGTTGTAGAGAAAAGGGAATTTCAGCCAGCGTCATTTGTATGCCATTAGTTCCTGGTGAAATTCCCTCTTCATCACAACAGTTAAAGTTGCAGGGGCCTTGCCTTCTTTTGTATATGGTCACTCTAGTATAGTGCCTGCAACTTTAACTGTTGTGATGAAGAGGGAATTTCACCAGGAACTAATTGCATACAAATCACTGGCTGAAATTCCCTTTTCTCTACAACTGTTAAAGTTACATGAGCCCTGTCCTCCTTTTCATATAGTCAGCCTTGCCTTTCACCATACACAGCAGACAACAACATAGCCCCACTGACTCTCTGCTGTGGGGCCAACCCTGCAAGCTGTCTTCTTATCTGCTGCTGCTATATTTATTTATTTATTTATTTCCCACCCTTTTTCCCAATACTGGGACTCAAGGCGGTTTACAAATTAAAACATGTACAGTTAAAACAGAGATATACAAAAATTAAAACTATAATTAAACATGCTATAATATTAAAACATTTAAAACATTTAAAACATTTAAAATGGATATTATATTTATAATTTGTTTTTATGCTTTTTATGGTTTTTAAATTTTGTATATTTTTTTTAATCTTCAATGTTTTTCATTTTTGTAAACTGCCCAAAGAGCTTCGGCTGTGGGACCGTATATAAATGCAATAAATAATAATAAAATATGAATATTTTTTTCTAAAAGTCCAATATATAAACAACACATAAGCAGAGGTCCAGACCAAAGGCCTGCCGGAACAAAAAAGTTTTAGCCTCCCTCCGTCTAGCTTCCCTGGGAAAGGAGTTCCAGAGTCCTGGAGCAGCCACCGAGAAGGCCCTATCCCACGTTCCCACCAGACACGGCTGTGATGGTGGTGGGACCAAGAGAAGGGCCTTCCCTGAAGATCTCAGAGGACGGGCAGGCTCGTAAGGGGGAATAGGGACTTTCAGATAACCTGGACCCAAGCTGTATAGGGCTTTATAGGTCATAACCAGCACTTTGAATTGTGCCCGGAAGCAGACTGGAAGCCAGTGGAGCTGTTTTAACGGGAGTTGTATGCTCCCTGTAGCCAGCCCCGGTTAACAATCTGGCTGCAGCTTTGAACCAGCTGAAGCTTCTGAACACTCTTCAAAGGCAGCCCCAAGTAGAGTGCCTTACAGTAATCCAAATGGGATGTAACTAGGGCATTTGTCACCGTGGCCAGATCAGACTTCTCTAAAAACAGACACAGCTGGCGCACTGTGCAAATGCACTCCTGGCCACCACTGAAACCTGGGCATCCAGGCTCAGGGCTGAATCAAAGAGTACACCTAAGCTGTGAACTGTGTCTTTCAGGGGGAGTGTAACCCCAACCAGCACAAGTTGAATCCCTGTTCCTTGATCTGCCTTTCGACTGACCAGGAACACCTCTGACTTGTCTGGATTAAGCTTCAATTTGTTTGCCCTTATCCAGTGCATTACTGTCAACAGATACTGGTTTAGTACTGAACCTGTATCAGCTCTGGCACAAGTGCTGCAGGTTGGTCATAGAGCAGGGATGGGGAAACTCTGGCCTGCTGACCAAGTTGACCAGCCCATGCAGCCTGCAGGGCTTCAGGTAAGCCCCCCCCCCCCAAAGCACCATCCCTTGAAGGCTAGCAGGGAGAGAAATCCTTGTTGATATCTCTTGTCCGTGATTGGAGTTTACAGTGGAGATTCCTTTCCCCTCTAACTTGGCTTATTCTGTGTCTTCCCCAATCGGGCAAGGTGGGGGCAGCTGTCCTGACCAAGGCCCTAGCTGGAGGAGTGCTTCTCCAGACAGTGCCTCACTCAGAGACCCAGCTTCACTATGCATGGGATTTCCCCAGTCATGGGAAATGAGAGGAAGAACAGCATGCAAGGGAATCCCTGCTGCTATCTCTGATCAGGGATTGGAGAGAAGAGCAGAATTCCTCTCCCTGCTGGCTTCACCCATCCCGTGTCCTTGCCAGTGGTGCAAAGTGGGGGGGGGGGCAGATAACTTCGCCCCAACCAAGGTGCCAACTGAAGGAGCGCTATTCCAGCCAATGCCTGGATCAGGGCAGCTTTCCTTGGCCAGGGAAACCTTTATTTCCATGCTCCCTGGTATAATTTGCCCTCCAGAGCACCAGGTGGAGGTCTTCTGGCCACCACCCCAAACCCATTCTCCACTCCTGAGATAGGGTATCCAGAGAGAATATTGGGATATGATGAATGCAGACTCCTTTGGAGAATAAATAATGGATGCAAATCTGACAAACAAAATAATACTATTTTTTAAAAAAAAAACAGGACAGTATCTCACTGACCATAAAGTGGTTATTGTGGAGCTATGAGACTCCAAAGAGAGATTAGAATGAGAGGCTGCTGAGTTGCAATTCATCAACAGGTTCAGTTCTAGCACCAGAGATTTGAATTGTGATAAAATATTTTTTGGGTTGGTTTTTTTTAAATGACACCACGTGTGTTAATCGGCTTACTTAATGCCAGGATGTTTGTGTTTTTATCAGCAACTCAATGTTTTGTGAATGGCACTATTACTAACATGATTGTCACTGTCAGAACTTTCTGTATTTTTTTCCTCTGACCTCACTGTTTACAATCCCCCCCACCACAAACATGTGTACTATATATATGCCTGAAACTCTCAATAACACTTCATGCGTCCGACAGAGTAGACTGCAGTCCATAAAAGCTTATACCATAATAAATATGCTCCTCTTTAAGGTGCCACAAGGCTCTGTTATTTTTGATACAACAGACTAATTTGGCTATGCTTGAGTTATAAAGATGGACAACCCCTCTTGTCCACCTTGATAATTCTAGGATTTCTGCTGATAGATAGTAACAAACGTTTTGACAAAATTCTATTTAACTTCTACAGTAAATTTCCCATGAACTTGGTCCAGTAGGAAGGAATGTTCAAGTTAAATGCGTATATACGTAGGAATTCAGATAATCAAAAATAAGGCAGATTAAAAGGCAGGACTGTAGATGCTTTTGCAAGTTTGTATATTCATAATGGACCATACAGAAAGTAAAGGAAAACCTTGTGCTTTCCAAATTGAAATTATTTACCATATGTTGATTTTGACCAGGTGATGCCTCATAGATAGCATGTTTCCAAATAATTGTGTGCCCTCAGTACCGTAGAGGCTTTCATACCGGCATATGTTCAACAAGCCTCTTGAGAAGGTGTGGACTAGAGTTCAGCCATATTCATGTTGACATCTGCTGGCAGTTAAAGAAGGTTTTAGAAAAACAGATTTTTCTGACTCTGTAGATTCCACTGTTACAAGGAGAGTGTAGTGGCTTATTACTGTCTCCCCTTTTTAGCAACAGAAATGCCATTTTGAGACAAGTAGCATGAGATTAAATTTCTGATTGAGACCTCAAGCCAACTAGGTAATTGAATGAATTTCACATAGACTACAATGAACTTCTTAAAAAGAGACTTACTAGGGCTCAAGCAAGGCTGGAACCAATATCTTCTAATCCAGAAAGACCTGGCCTCTAATACAGACACGCTACATGGACTCAGAGTTATCCTTATTAATTTCTGTGTATTCAGATATAAGTCCTGGCATCCAGACTGGGTCCAGGATTTGGGCTAGGATTAACCCCTGAATATTGGAGAACATAGCCAGCTCAGAATGGCTGCAGATCTAAGTAAGGTTTAGGAGAGAATCTGAGTGGCATTTGCAAGGCCATAAGAGTGTCAAGCAGGTTACCTGACATCAGGTAAGTACAAATTTTGTTCAAGATCAGAATTGTCATCGTTGTTACATCATTGGAATCAAGTGACTTTATCTTGACCAGATACAAAAGAAGGCAGAGCTCCCGCAGCTTTAACTGTTGTGATGAAGAAGGAATTTCACCAGGTGCTGCATGCATACAAATGACACCTGCTGAAATTCCTTTTTCTGTACAACTGTTAAAGATACAGGAGCCATGTTGTCCTTTCCATATGATCACCCTAATTACCTTTATCCAGCCACACTTAAATTCTGTGCAAATCAATTCAGCAAGTTATTGAATTAACTTAATCCTCACTGAATTAAGCCTAACTCACTTGAGATGTATTGGGGCAAAGCTGTTTAAAGCTTTACATGCAAGGGAATTGAACAAGACTGTTTATTTAAAGATTGTACCCAGAATTTTCCATAAGCAACTTACAAGAACTGGTAGTTCCAGGGCAGATTGGATGTTTCCACTGAAATGGAAAGCACTTGCCCATGTTGTTTGGTAAATTAATCATAAATATTCATCACTTGAGAACTAAGCATATTGCAGAGCTGACAGAAGTTAAATAAGAGATCACTAGATCGACCTAGAGCTTTTCTTGATGAGACTTTTATTGTACGTTTGCCAATCCTCAATCAAGGGTGCTTACGGCTGCTTTAGATGCCAACATCACCCTCCAGTTTAGCTCCTGTGTTTTAAGAGCTCTTTTGTGGGAATTTTGGAGCAGGGAAAATCCAGTATTTTTGGAATCACAAAACAATATGCAAGCTCCCAGCAATATAATAGTGTTACCCCACTATACCACAGCACTGCCTAAAAGATATGTAGAGGAAAGTATGGAAAAGCAGGAAAGGCAAATAACATCACGTAGAGCTCTGATATTAATTCTGCAATGAATCTGGAAGTATATACAGTGGTTTAAACAGTGTCATCTAGAAAAACTCCTGTAGAAAAACACATTCTTGTAGTGGACCCCAACACCTGTGATGATCCCTACCTGTACAGGATAAAGCCCATATTAATAAATATGGTATATAACATACTTGTGCAGTATTTATAATGCTTGATTTTAAAAAAAAATGCTTAAAAGGCAGGCATGGTTTATTCTTTACCTCAAAAAGCAGCAGTACTTTTTGACAGTCAAAGATTCAGATTATAAGTATATAATATAAGCATAGCATAAATTTGGTTAGAACATCGGTGTATGGAATTCAACTTTAATTAACTTTTTTTTTAACAAAGAAATGATAATCTAGAATTAAACTTTAGGAAATCCATTTTCATCTACCCTTTAGCGTCTCATAAAATTTAGGAATGAAGAGGTTGGGAAATTCTGGGAAATGCAAGCAGGAGGGTGCTGCTAATGCACTCATGTCCCGCGTTTTGGGCTTCCCATAGCTATCTGGTTGGCCATTCTCAAAACAGAATACTGGACAAGATGGGCCTTTGGTCTGTTCTAGCATGAATCTTCTTATGTTCATATTCTAAACCCTAAAATTACTTAACATCAATGACAATGACTAGTAGTTCCAATTCAAATGGGAGGAGTAAGAATTCCTTACATTAATATGGTTATATGAAAACAAGCGGGAACAGATTTCTGATTATGCATTGATGTAACTGTACAGGGATGCCCATCCCTCTCTTTCAAATATGTGTGTACAGAAAGGATTAAATTGAGATTAATTTTAATCTCACTGCACTGCTGGAATTTGCCTACACTGCAAGCTGTGTTAATTGTATGTTTCCCCACCCCCCAACATACCTAGAGTGTATCCAAAACAGAGCTGAGTGCTGGGTTAAATGCTTGCCAGTTTATTTTCAACTAAATAATCCACAATATTAGTACCTGACAAGCAATGGAGTTTCTGAGAACAGCAAATTACGCCGGTTACTCATCATGGCATGTTTAATTCTATTTAGCAATCCAGTATCGGTTTACCCAACAGTAACCTTCTGGCAAACAGGTGCTATTTTGCTATGCAAACCTGCTGTAATCTACCCTGCTTTCCGACATATTTAAAGTGTATGAATTGTTAATGCTTATCCTTCTTGAATTCTGGTCGAGAGCAGACGGCATTCAGTTCCCCAGTTTGGGAAAGAACATCCGTCGCTCCCACAGGAGTCCTGAGTTTAGCCTCTGGAGGCTCTGTCAGCCGTATTGTTTGTGTGAGTTTCTCCTGGCGCTGCTTGCAGTTGGAGACGGAGATTCTCATCGCAGCCTGTGTTGCATGATGGTGTTGCCTTTTTAATTTTAACTACCGACTGCTTGGTGTTAACGCTGTGGATTATTATCTGGAAATCTCAAGAGGAACACTGCTAAGTCTTCAACCAGTTCAACAGACAATATTGTTTCTTTTTGTCGTTCCTTTTTTACTGGTGCCAAGCCACTTCAGATGGTTCAGGTACTTTTCTTCATTGCAATAGTTTGTTATTACTGGGTGTAGTAATTAGCCATTTAATTGAAAAAGAAGAAGAAGAAAGGTGTTTTAAAAATCACAGTGCATCTAAAAAGCTACCAGCCAATACAGAATTTTCTGTATTTCAGGATATGTGCTGTATTGCATGCTAACAGAAGCAGTAACAAATGTTGAATCTAATGCTGTGGTATGTGTTAGAACTGAAATTTAACAGGATTCATTAGGAAATGCCTCAGATGTTTGCATGTGTCAATTTAATAACCTGCCTGAGGACATGTATTGTGCATTGTGGTTCTGTAAGTAGCTGACTTTACAAACAGAAACTGTTGCTTTAAGATCAATATTTAAATTTTGTGTGAATTGTTTGACGGTACAGGCACTTCTGTGCAGCCTGGGAACAAGTATAGTCAAAATCCCATTCCATGTACCATATGCTTTTGTTGAATATAAATGTTTTCCATGAGTAATTAAGACCTTGTTAGTTAACTGCATGTTGTTAATAAAATATTTTACTTTAGGCACAATCCTGTACTTGAGATCCACTGGCTGCAGGACTATAAGATTCGGTGGAAACCTCAGTATGCTGGCAAATTCCCAGATATGCCAGCAGGACATCTCAGATATGCCAACAGAACAGTCTGGTGATGGAGCTGTTCAGCCAGAAAAGATATACCAGTGGAATGGCTGAAACAGGGCAGAATCATGGGCAGCAGAGAAAAGGAGCATATTTGCACTTCATCCTGTACACCTTCAATCCATAGCCACGATCACATCCATGGTACAACTTTACATCAGCCTCAGACCTGGTGCAAAGAATTGGTTTTACTGGAACGGGGCGGAGGGGATTACAAAGAGCTAAATTTGCTATTCTAAACATCATTAGCTGAACATTTGATATAATACAGATGCAGCTAGATGTACCTGTATCCCATTCAAAGCAAATGTGCATGGAAGTAATTCTTACTGGTTTCCCTAACTGCCTGATTTGTGAAATTGCAGCAAGAAAAAAAAGTATTCTTGCTGCACACTACAGTCATAGAAAAGCTATGTGTCTGAAGCAGATGGCATGAATACCTTTTTGTGCTGCAAGGCAGGATCCAGCCAACATAAACACTCTTAAGTCCATGGGAGTATGTGCTTAAACTTTCCCTCTTAAAACCAAGCTGACTTTTAAAATGCTTTACTTTGGCTGTATCATACCCATAGCGACTGTTTCCATGTGGGAAATGTGTGAAGCAGCCCTTAGACATAGACAAAATCATGTATTAAATCTATGGGGAGCTTGGCAGTTAATGGAGTTTAAATAGCACATTTCACCTTTTTGTTTTAAAAGAAGAGGCTTCAGCAGAAAAGTTTGGGGGTGGATGGAGAGAAATAAGGACAACAGAAAATAAGGGGTAAGAGATTCCATTCTGGCTAAAGGGCTACATTCCAGCACAGAATCATGTCTCTATCAGATTCTTTATGTGGCTGTCAAATGCAAGTCCTCCAGAGATGTGGAGTTGGTGCCAATTGTAGGTTGGGTGCAAAAGGGGTAGCCAGTGGCGGTTGTTGCCCATTGAAGCTACTGGGGCAGAAAGCAGGGACAGTGGGGGAGGAACAGAATCTCCAACAGTCCGCAACTGATACTACAGAAAGGGAAAACTGAGGCACATTAACTTTTAGGATTGAACGTGCAATGGAGGATGTGCGGAAATCACACAGCCACACAAAAGCACTGCTTTTGATCCACCCTCTCCTGTTCCAGCAACAGCTCCCATTCCACAGAAAATTGAGGGATATCCTCAAAGCCTCACAGCCAGGACCAGGCCAAGGCCATTAAGGGTGCTAGGCTTATCCCTCTGTATTGGGACCCCTACTCTTCCCTCAATGCTGAGCTCACACACAACATTTGTGCACGCACATACAGTCAACAAGGTACAATAATAATGCAAAAACATTTTTCACTATATATTTTCATGGAAATAGTCCCCCATGCTTTCCTGGAAGCAAAAGACTGTCTCTTCCATGGTAGAGAACTCAAGACACAAACACAAGTTTCCCCTTTTACAGCTTACAGCACAGAAACACAGAAAACATAAACCCACATTGAAGTGCTCTCTCTCTCTCTCTCTCGCACGCACACACACACACACACACAAGAAAGAGACTAAGGCCAGATCTACACCAAGCAGGATATGACACTTTGAAAATGGATTGAAATCTGTATAGGGAGTGTGTCCTGGGCCCCAACACTACTGTTATAAAAGTTTTAAAATAGGAGTGTAGTTCCTGCCATAAATTCATTCAGACACAACAACTTAATACACATACATAGCCAGTTCTGGCCCAGGACACTTTGCTACCTGAGGAGGACCAGAAAATGCCTCCCAGCCAGCCAAAAATCCCACAGAGGGAAAGGATTTTTACATGAAATAATTCCCCACCCTACCGCCCCGGAGCTGGATCAACTTAAGCAAACAGGAGCAATGAGGAACATTTAAAAAGCAATGACATACCAACACTATGTCTCTTAACTTCACACATACATAACTGATGAACAGCTGGCTTAGGTAGCTACTGCTCTCTGTGGTATAACCCAGCATACTACTTGAGTCTCTACCGTAGCTCTGTATGATGGCTTACTCACAATGGCCCAATTTGGTCATTGGCCAGTCTACTTTAGGCAGTCAGATTGAACTGCAGTAGCTGAGCACTCTCACTTGGCACCCTTATGACCTCCTCCATTGGGAAGGATCAGCATCATGTCTGATTGGCCCACAAAGCCTGTGCTGCTGCTATTAGTAGTAGTAGTAGTAGCCCATTCTGGAAGAGATAACCCTCCAGGAAGGGAACTTTCCCTAAACATTCTCATGCATATGCACAATTAATGAAATGATGCTGCTGGGCCACCACTATTTCTAGTCACAGCAGCAACAGGCACAATGGGGCCTGAGTCCTCATGGAGCAATGGAGCAACCAGATAAAGAGCATCATCAGACAAGCGTTTTATCGCACGCTCGTTACTCCCCACTTACAGATGTTCATGGTTCCTTTTGACGACGATGTCCGCCTCCCATGCATCCCCCATTCTTTCATGCCTTCTTTTGGTTACAAAATAGACCCCTTTAAATCCGTTTTTTTAAATAAAAAATGGAATGTGCCTCCATTTCCTGCTATGTGCAGGAAAAGTAGCGCAGTAAAAACAGCCACTGAATGGGCCACATGGTCATTGTTTACTTCCTCTTTCTTCCCCTCTGTGAAGAAAGAGAAAGTATTGTCGGACAGAAGCAGGGAGGAAAGTGACAGTAAGGAAATGTGTGTCCCACCTGTCTGATGATGCTCAAACAGTAATGGAGGAGTTAGGGGAGATTGGGACTTTTATTCCGGTGGCAGGATGGTGGTTGCCCCGCAGCCATTGAGCCGCACCACCATTTGTGTGTGTGTGTGTGTTTAAAAAATGATGGATGGAATTAAGTCTTTGTGCAGTGTGCCCGATGTGGGCGAGTAAGTATCAACGCAGATTCATGAAACCCGTCCGGGGATTTCCAGAATGAAACTGATGGTGATTGAGTTAGCTTTGTGGATAGACGTAGATCAGGACACTGAGCATTATTTTAGTGGGTATTGTGTCTGTTGTCAGGAATCCCATCCTGCACTCTCACTGCACCAGTCTTCCCCTGGGAAAGCCTGGGTTTAGCTTCATGCTGATTTTATGGAGCCAGACAGAAGGAAGATACTACTGCAGTTCAGACATATTTTGCCACTTCAGCTTTGCCAACTCATCTTCCACAGGGGCAACATTATGGGACTTTATGGAATACAACCATATTGGCACATGTGAACTGCTTCCTATCATCCCTCCTGCAAAGGGTTGGCAGAGCAAGCACTGAAGTCTGTAAAGCTGGGGTTATGGTGCCTCTATGGGACATGTGCCTCTTGAATATCAGGAAGTGCCTGGCAATGCTGGGCCATTCTGAGCAATTGGGGAAGTTCCCTTGCTGAAAAGTGTAGGAATGTCGGGATAATCCCTTTTAAAGACAAAGGAGTTAGTTTTGTCTAGATTCCTTTCTCACGCTTGTGTTTTTAGTTGTAGGTTTTGCCCAAGCAGGAACCAGGAGATGCCTGCTCTGAATCTAATAAAGTTCTGACTATCTTATAGTGTGAGGGAATTAAAAAGTACAGGTTTTACAACATATGTGTATGAAAAGAACAATAAAGGATAGCTTTGCATTCATAATAGAAGTCATCTTGCGTGAAATTGCTGTGTCTTCTTCCTGTCCTGTTTGCAGGCCTCTGTGAGGGGAGGAAGGCCCCAGTCAGAACTGGGTGAAGCAGCAGCAGCAGGTGGGGAAGGCGAAACCTCACCATTTTCTTCTTCCTCTCCTGCTCAAAGGGCAGTTGGGTCTAAGCATCTCAGTGAGTGGCAGAGCCCAGTCCCAGCTTAGTAAAGCAGCAGCAAACAACCATCACTTTAGACTCGTCTTCCTGGCAAGGTTTGGTAACAAGGCAATTTAGCATTTAATAGTGGCTTGAGAGACATGGCTATTACCAATGGGGGCTAGTGGAGCCTATTTCAGTGGGGGGCAGTGAATCCGCTCTGGGCTTCAGTCAGAACCCTAAGGGGGCTCTCCAAGGTGCTGAACCCATTCTGAGGATAAGGTTCAGCATTTTGCATAGCTTCTTTAGAGTTCTGACTGGTTCAGACTAAAACCCAGATGGATTCACAGCCCCATGAAAGAGGAACGTATCTGCCCACCCCCCACCCCACAATTGCCATGGTAAATTCTGCAGCAAATTCTCTTCTGACCAGGGAAGAGAGGTGGAAGGGGGAACTGGGATGGATGTGCCCTGAAGAGGAGGAGGAGGAGGAGGAGGAGGAGGAGGAGGAGGAGGAGGATAATGATCGCATGTATCCTTATGAACTATGAACTGAGGAAATGCAGTTCTAATCACGCATGCGATAATGCATTATTTCTGTTAACTAGAGCCATTTTCTGTGTTGTAAAACAAATACTCTTCTTCCTGTTATTAGTATGTGCTCTGGCAGGTAGATCTGGTATCAAGAAAGCTTCTTCAGTGGCAATTAGTTTAATGCTATTAAAAGAATGAGTTTTTAATACTCATGATTCCAAGAAACATTTCATTGACCGTGGATTTAATTATTTTTGAGCTTTTGCTTGAGATTCAAATATTTATACATTTTATCAACCTGAGCACCAGTACTATGACAATTACATCTTTCACTTATACAGAGTGAGTTAAAAAAAAGTCATTGTTTGAATAGTCTGTAGAGTTGCATCACTTGTTGATTCTTTAATAGAAGACCCTGGGGAATACGAGTCAACTTTTCCTACTAGTAAGAAATCTAAAGCATGTGACTGCTTTAAAAAGAAGCACACTCACCAAGGATGACTTTCCCAATTAATTTTGTGTGTGAGAGAAACCAAGAAGCTGCTTTATTTCCTCTAGGATAAAGGATGGAGAACTTACACTCTAAGGAAAGAGTAAAACATTTGGGTGTTTTTTTTAGTTTAGAAAAAAAATGTTTGGTTGGATCCAGCCTCAGGCACCTTCCATTCACGAAAAGGGCCAATAAGGAAGTTCCCACTGGAAGAAGGAGCAAGGTGATACCCCACCCCCTTCTACTGCAGCCCCCATGCTATTCCCCATGCTGTTTTAGGGGGTCTATGCGCCTCCAAAACAGCTTATTAGGGTGGCACAGATGTAAGGAGGAATGGGTAGAAATAATCCTCCCTTTCTCCAACAGGGTGTTCCCTCAGGGGAATTCTACTCACAGGTAGTCTGGATCCACCCTGATGAATGATAGAGACTTATTAAACTATGAATGGTATAGAGGCAGTGAGTAGAAACAATTTAATATGTTTTTAACTGTGTATATTATTTCTGTTTACATTGTTCTGATTTTATCTGTACGTCGCCCTGAGATCCTAGTGATGTTTTAAAAAATAATGAATAAATAAATACATACAGAAAGTGATCTTTCTTTCTTTCTTTCTTTCTTTAAGTAAAACTCAGGGTCACCCAGTGAAATTGATTGGCAGAAAAATCAGGACAGACAAAAGAGAACTATTTCACACCAAGCACAGTTAATTTAAGGAATTTACCATTACCAAGCAAGGAACATAGCTTAAGTAGGGTTTTAAAGGATTAGTTAAATTTAAAGAGGATATGGCTGTGTTTGCATGGAATGCTAAGTCAAGGATCTTGCCATATCATTAGCAAGGTGCTTACTAGTACAGGCAGTAATTCTGATTACCCACTACCATTAAACCAGGAATCATTGATTTAGCATGCCATCTAACCTGGTGATCCTGGTTTGCTGCTCTGTTTACAAGCCAGCGTCACAAACTAGGATTTGTTCTTGGTTTATGAATCCTGACTTGTGTGGGAGTAACAAACCAGGATTCCCATTTCATGTAAATAATACAATATGCCTGGTTTGTTTAGTAGTCATGCTAGTAGAGAGGAGCAAACAGGCTACGTGAGCCAGCACACAGTTCATTCACAATATCATTGCATGTGAACATGCGTGTCCATCAATAGTAATTAGCCATGATAATGACAGGGAACCTTCATACTAAGAAGCAATGTACTTATGAATACCAGAAGCGGAGGACAAATGTCTGGAGTGGACTATTGCCTTCATTGCCTACTTGTGTAAGCTTCTTAGATGCATCTGGATGGTGTCGTTGCAGGTAGATAGAACTTTTGGCCCAGCCAGATATAAATCTGTGCAAGTATTTCTGATAAAATTTCACTTTTAATGAATTTTAAATGGTGATCTAGGTCAAAAAAATTTTTTTAAAAAAACCTCCGGCTTTGTTAATATAAAAAGTGTCTAATTTCTCTCTGCTTCTGCTTTCTACCTACAAAGGGACCTATGTGCTTTGCTTAAAGGTGAAGACAGTTCCAAGTAACAGCTGGGTTTTATATTTTTAAAAAATGGGATAACGACTATTGTTTGTTTCTTCATCCCAGCACTCCTATGTAAAGTCCTAGGTGCACCCTGAAACCATCACAGCACTTGCAAGAGCCTAATTTGAATGTCTGCAGCCATTCCCCACAGTCCATCTTTAAATTGTGATTTGATGAAGACTATATGATTTCAACATCAGCCACTTTTTCATTTTCTTCCCCTTCCTTTCCTTTCCACTGTGCTTACAGTCTTCCTGAAGAAAAGTTCTGGAGAACTTGGAAGCATTTTGCACACTGTGTCCTTTGAGTAGTTTGCCTAATAATGGAAATTACTTTAATGTGGATTTTGGAGCTTAACTTCATGCAATCTTTTGCCAAACAGCTCTTGTCTTTCATTTCACATGCCTGGGTCTGTTTAGCAAGTACAGTATGGCAACAAACACAAGCTAAATACATTCCATAAGTAAATCTTACATGTATCTAGTATTCACATTCCTCTTCTTCCTTGCTTCTCAAAGGTGTTTTTAGTTCTTTCTTTCAAAAGTGCAAAGAAAAAAAAGGGGGGGGGAGAGTACTGCTTGTGAGATTCAGGTTTGGTATTTAGTAGGCTGACCATATGAAAAAGAGGTCAGGGCTCATGTAACTTTAACAGTTGTAGAGAAAAGGGAATATCAGCCGGTGTCATTTGTATGCAATTAGTTCCTGGTGAAATCCCCTCTTCATCACAACAGTTAAAATTGTATATGGTATATACAACTTTATATATATAAAGTTGTATATACCATATATATATATTGTATATGGTCACTCTAGTATAGTGCCTGCAACTTTAACGGTTGTGATGAAGAGGGAATTTCACCAGGAACTAATTGCATACAAATGACACTGGCTGAAATTCCCTTTTCTCTACAACTGTTAAAGTTACATGAGCCCTGACCTGGATTTTATCTGTTCAGCCTATATTTAGCAGTTTGGTGTTTGTTTGGTACCTGAGTTGTGTTATACTTCTTCAGTCAGTCATCATTACTAGGGTGACCATATGGTGAAGAGGGCAGGGCTCCTGCAGCTTTAACTGTTGTGATGAAGAGGAAATTTCACCAGGTGCTGCATGCACACAAATGACACCTGCTGAAATTCCCTTTTCTATACAACTCTTAAAGATACAGGAGCCCTGTCCACCTTTCCATATGGTCACCCTAGTTCAGGGTGGAGGTTTGGGCTCTATTAAGTATCTCCTTCTCACATAAATGTGTTAGTGAGGTGTTGAGAGGACACAATAGACCTTTCAGTGATTAAAAGGGTCTGGGAAAGATTTGCTATTTTATAACAATTGGCTTTTGACAGACGTATCTTCATTTTATTGTTAGAGTTGGAAAACTGTTTACTCATCTTTAAAACAAAGAGCAAAGTTTTCCAGAAAGAAATCTTATTTTCAGCTTTTCTTTCTTCACTCTATGTAGTCCTTGTAACTTGAATATTTTATCATTTGCTCCCCAGATGGATCCGGTGCAAAAAGCAGTCATAAACCACACATTTGGCGTGTCGCTCCCTCCAAAGAAGAAACAAGTCATTTCATGTAATGTCTGTCAACTTCGCTTTAACTCTGACGTGAGTATCTTCAGCCTCTGCTTTTGTACTGTTGCATCCATGTGGTCAAAATACATTTTGAAGCTCATTCATACCAGTATATCAGAAAATCTTGACTACTCTAGAGTGGACTTTTACGTTTATTTAACTAGAGGCAGTATTTGCTAGATTTATCAGACTGCATTGGCACTAACATGCTAATCTTTCATATTTAATCACTTGAATTGACTTATATTGTGTACACTTCTCCTGCTGTTTCAGTCAGCTATAAGCAGGGGAAAGAGGCAGGAAATCATTGCAGAGCAAGTAAAACATAAATGCAGCTGGACTAGTATGCTTACAGTGCAATCCTATACATTTCTACTTAGAAGTAAGTTCCATGGAGTTCACTTGGGTTTACTCCCAAATAAACAAGTATGGAATTGCATCCAAAATTTTATTTTATTGCACTGAATATTAGGGCTGTGCACCGCTTCGGAACTGGATCCGAATTCCAAGCTGAAGTGGGGAAATTCAGACTGAATCAGTCTGGATCAGTCCAAAGCGGGTAGGATCGAACTGAGGCACTTCAGATCACTTTGGACCAATCCAGACAATGCAGAAGCCCAGGTAGCCTGGACAGACAGGTGGATGCCCACTGAGCAGCTGCCCTCGCTCGAGCCCCCGACACGTCATTGATGGCTGCACTGTTGCATAAATGGCTGCTTTATGGCTTCCACTTGCACAGGATTTGTTTTACGGAAATAGGCGAGTTGCCATCTTAAAAGAAAATGATGACTCCATTGAAGAGGCGTTGACGGCTGTGGGGACTCACAACGGGTCTGGATAAGAAGCAGCGGACTCACACAGTTCAGTGGGCATGCCCAGGGGGCGTGAGCAGGGGCAGCTGCTCAACGTATGCCTGGGAAAGCCTGCCGGATGTCCAGATAATTCAGATTTCCAAATCCCAATTCGGATCCAGATCCGAAGCAGGTCCAAATCGAGTTGAGGTGGATTTAGGCCAATTCAGAAGCTCCAAAGCGGCCTCCGAAGCAGGTTGGGGGGGGTCTGTGCACCACCCTACTCAACATTAATACAATAAAATAAAATGTACTTTTTATACAATTTAAAATATCGGCTTGTCAGTTTTCCCAGTGCTTTTAAATACATTGGGCTGGACACTAGAAGGTGGGAGCAGGTTTACTTTTTGGGTAATATTGTAACCACGTTTGAATTTGGTTCTAATATCTAAATGGGTAATATTCTAATCACATGCTTATCTTCACAAGTAAAAGGGATTAGAAATTGGCTCATTTTTAAAATGGAAGCTGAACATTAAAGAACATACCAGGGAAGAGGCCAGTCCCTAACTGCCCCCACCATATGGCTGCTGCCTGTATCAGCCAACATCCTTTTATAAATATTTGTAAAAGAAAGTAAGCTACATACAAGTAGGGTGGCCAGATAAAATCCAGGTCAGGGCTCATGTAACTTTAACAGTTGTAGAGAAAAAGGAATTTCAGCCAGTGTCATTTGTATGCAATTAGTTCCTGGTGAAATTCCCTCTTCATCACAACAGTTAAAGTTGCAGGGGCCCTGCCTTCTTTTGTATATGGTCATTCTAGTATAGTCCCTGCACCTTTAACTGTTGTGATGAAGAAGGAATATCACCAGGAACTAATTGCATACAAATGACACTGGCTGAAATTCCCTTTTCTCTACAACTGTTAAAGTTACATGAGCCCTGACCTGGATTTTATCTGGTCACCCTACATACTAGTGGAACCTGCAGCAAAATGTTGCAGCATAGAGTGCTCTGTTCATTGTGCCAGCCATCCAGCCACACCTTTTTTTCAGGATACTCCATTCCATTCTCCCTCCTAGTTCTCCCCACCCCACCATAGGTAGACAGCATTCCATGACCCACTAAGCATGCTCAGTCCTCATTATGCTGTTTTGAGGTTTCACTCACACACATAGCTTTAGGCTTTCCCTGCTAAAGATCTGTTTGTAACTTCTGCAAAACTTAGATTGCCCCAAGGCTGCTGACTATCTCCCTCTTATGCGTGAATAGTGCTGTTTTGGCTAATAAGGATACAAACACGGAAAATGAGAATATAGAATACTTATTCTGAATAAGGACAGATGCAGGTCTGTGTTGATGTACTAGAGCTTCTTTACATGAGTCATTTATTGCACACTCATGATTGGCCACTTATGGAAATTTGTGGGTCTTTTACATGATACAGTCAACCTCCAAGACGTCTCCCGTGCCTTTCCCTGGTAATCTCACATTAAAAAAAAACATCAGAGATAATGCACTATTTAAAATTAACACGGGATATCCCCAGTGTGTAAAGTCAGCATTGTGCTATAATACAGCCAATAGATGGCACTGTTTCATTGAACTTTATGGAGAAGTTTTATGGGGAAGTTTTCAATTACAAATCACATGCTCGCTGTTGTTCACCATCTAAAGGAGACCATGGTAAATGCAGAAAGACCTCAGAAGAAGAACGCCTGGTAAGGTTGTGGGTTTTTCCTTTAATGTGGCCTACTATAATGGCTTTGGTATATTATCCTGCTATTTAAAACACAGACTTGAGCTAAATATTACCCAAACCTGTTCTTAATGTACAGGATTGACCTTATAATTCTTAAATCAATCTTAATTAACCTTTTTGGTCTTAAAACAAATATGACCCTTCCTTTTTGACAAATATCTCTCCCTGTTTTCTTTTCATCTTCAGTGATAACCTAGATTAGGGGTCCCTAAACATTTTTGGGCCTGTGGGCACATTTTGGGATTTGAGAAACTGCAGTTGGAACCTCCACAAAATGGCTCCCATGGAGGATGTTGCTAGTCTAGAGGTGGTAAGTGGAGAGAAATAGTAAAGGTAGAGGCTGGAAGGGAGAGGAAATGGAAAGTGTTGTTTCCTGGCCTGCCCAACCTTCTTCTGTCCACACAGAGCTTTCCCCTTGCTCTGTCTCACTCTGTCTGTCTCTCTCTCTCTCCTCTCAGCCTCTAGGCTGTCTGTTTCTGTCCCCCAGGCACTTTCCTTGCTATCTCTCTCTCCCTTCCCCATCCCTAGCCTTGTTCTTTATCTCCCTTCCTAGCCCCTAGTCTCGCTCTTCCTCTCCCCGTTTGCCTTACTGACAAGTTGCAGGTTTAGAAGCAGGAAGGAGAATCTGGCATCCTAATGCTTTTCAATTTTGTATTTAAAAATAAATAAATCAAGGAATCAGGAGTGAAAAGCTTCGCAGGTGCAACACGGGTGCCTGACTCAGATGATCAACTAAACATGAACTGTGCAGTGCAGTCCTAGGCATGTTTGCTCAGAATAAACCCCAATGTGTTCAATGCGCTTTACACTCAAGGAAAGTATGTATAGGATTACAGCCTCAAAGTATTTTACCAAATAATAAATCACCTTACCCCCATCCGCCCGGGTATTTCAGTGTTGATCATTTCTGTGAATGCTCTACACAAACCAATTCAGATCAAGCAATCCATCCTACTCAAAATGCCCTCTTTTTTAAAAAAAAAAAAGTGTATAAATGAATGCATATTATAGGTTTCCATCTGATTAACATTTTCCTTCAGTAGTTAACCTCAAGACAACTAATTACCTTGTGTAACACATTTAAAACATTATTATGCATATTACTGCAGATTGCTGTTAATGTTGCTTCACTGTCATTAACACAGATGTGAAATACAACATAAAGAGCAAATATGTGACTTTTTGAAACTAGGGCTGATCTGAATGTCCAACTGTGAAGAATTTCTCAGTCTTCAAGTGGGTCCTCCAGAGGGCAGAACACCACCCATATATTAGGAGAGGGAAGCTGACCTTGGGAATGGTGAGGAGGGGGGGGACTTAGGATTCAGGAGGTGCTTACAATTTTACAAAGTGGCTAAGTGATCTTTCCATGTTTATTTTTAATGTTAAAGAAAGGCAAGCCGCTGCTCCTTGCTTTTACAATATCTTAGGAATGATGCTGGAACCATCGCTATCCGTACTGTAGTGGTAATTTTGAAGAACAGGTGCCCATCATAACAGTCGCCATAGCCATGCCACCATGGGGAATTCCAAAATGGAGGCCGCTGTGTTGATCCATATCAACACACCATTTCTAGCTGGTTTCCATCTGCTAGGAGCATGTCCTTTGTAAAGCTAATGGGTCTTAATTGCCCATTCAAGTCCAGGTCACCCCAAAGTACTTGGCATTACAATAGGGATAGCTCACAACTATATATTGTTGCTGAGAAAATTCATTCACCCCCCCCCCCCCCAGCAACTGTGAGGATTGCAGTTAAACTCAGAGGGAATCTGAGGGTGGGGGGCGGTAGATGTGCACTGTGTTTGTGTAACATGGTTCCCAGTAACATTGTACAGAAAGCCATCTTTTTCCCTGTACAATATTGCAGGAAACCACACTACACCATCATGTAACAACGTTCTCAGTGCCATATAGGGTGACCAGATAGCCCGGGGTTTCCTGGTCCTAACCGGGAAAACTGGGGCGATCCTGGCCGACCGGGGCGCAGCGGTGACAAACAGGGGAAACGATGCTTGTGCAGCCGCTGCCGCCGCCGGGCTTGTGCAGCCGCCGCCGCCAGGCTCATGCAGCCGGCACTGCAGGGCTCATGCCAGAGGCCGCGCGGAAGAGGCGGGAGAGGGCCGAATCCGGAAATGATGAAATCGGCCCTCTCCCGCCTTTTCTGTGTGGCCTCTGGCCTCTTCGGGGTTTGTCGCAATGGCGACGAGCCCCGAGGAGCCCGGATGCCCTCATGGAAGAGGCGGGGGAGGCCGATTACATCACTTCCGGAATCGGCCCTCTTCCTTGCAGCCTCTGGCAGGAACCCTGCAGCGCCGGAGCCTGGCGGTGCTGAGCTCGTGTAGCCGGCGCTGCAGGGCTCGTGCCAGAGGCTGCGCGGAAGAGGCGGGAGAGGGCCGAAATTGGAAATGATGAAATCGGCCCTCTCCCGCCTCTTCTGTGTGGCCTCTGGCCTCCTCAGGGTTTGTCGCGATGGCGACAAGCCCCGAGGAACCTGGATGCCCGCGTGGAAGAGGCCGATTACATCACTTCCAGAATCGGCCCTCTTCCTCGCAGCCTCTGGCAGGAGCCCTGCAGCGCCGGCGGCAGCGGCACAAGCCCGGCGGCGGCATGAGCCCGGCAGCGGCAGAGGACCCGGTAGGTCTGGGCTGGGTTTTTTGGGGGGTGAGTGGCTTGTTGGGGGGGTGTTTTGGGTGGCAGGGGGGGGACCGGGATTTTGGTTTCCAAAATCTAGTCACCCTACTTTTAAAGCAACCTGCAGGCACTGCTGAGTGCAGTGACTCACCTTTCTTTAACATTAAAATGGGAAAGGGGGGACAGAAAGACCACTCAGCCACCCCATAAAATTGTAAGCATCCAACGCACTCAAAAGTATTGCAGAAATTCTCCCTGCAGCTTTGCTGGAGGACAAAGGTTCAGCGACAGTGGGGAGGGGACCTGCGCCCAGACCTGATTGAAGCATTCCATATATTTATTTGTTGCCTTTGTCAACGTCACCTTTCTCCAGTTTGCTCTGAGTAGCAGTTAGACTTACAACAACTCTGTGAGGTAGGTTGGGCTAAAGGACAGTTACTTTCCCAAGCCACCCCTGCTCTCTGGTTTCAAAACGAAGCAGGAAATTCAACATGGCTGTGCCTGAGGCCACCAGTCTAGCTATTTACCCACAGTGCTGACTCCAAGCTTTCGAGAGCCCTTGATGGGAGCCTGTCCTCTGTGAGCCTACCTTCTCACCGCCATTGCCACCAGCTGCTATTGCTCCTAATGCTCTTTCTCACTATTGCTACCACTTATTTGACAAGCAGAGAGCTAACGAGCAAGTAAGCGGTGGCATCTTGTGTCCCTTCTTCTCACCTCCACCATTGGCTGGGCCAGAGCATGAGGAAAGGGAAGAAGCAGATTGCAGTGGTGAAAAGGAGGAGTAACTCCAGGAGACGCTTGTCAGTGAGCCCTTGCTGAGTTTGTGGGCCTTCAGCAAGTGTCCAACCATGCCTGCCCTTGGCCATGCTGGCCCTTGTTTTACTCACAGTGGCTTCTTAAAATGTCACGTTTTTTGAGAGAACAGCTGTGATAAATTCTCCATTCTGCTATTCAGAAATTGCACATGGCCTTCCCCTCAATTACCTGCTTTGGATCCCCTCAGAGTTGGCTCAAGAATTCAGCTTGAAGGTAGAGTGCAAAGATGTGACTTATCAAGTTTGACGACTTGATCTTCTCTGAGCTTTACTCAGTTGCTTTCCCATTCAATGCCAACTTTCAGAACACAGTCAGAGCTGGCGGAGAACTAACCCTAAGCTCTGTTTCCTCTGCAGACCTTCCTCCCCCACTTCATCTTGGGACTCTGGTCATGCAGGCACCACGTCTTCACCATCAAGCCAGTTTTTCTCCCCCTTTCCCTATTCCTCCCTCCTTGATTTATGGTAACATCTTGCCTGATAAAGAGATCTGAAAACCCCGAAAGCTAAACTGGTGACTTTTTGGTTGGCCTAATAGAGGTATTACAGTACCATGGATTTTGGCGTGTTTTATAGCCAACACAGCTCTTTGCTTTTTTGTATTTCCTCTGCTTTCCATTCCATTCTGTCTTAGACACCTCCCACCCTATTAGTAGTTTCTCATTAGCATATCATTATACTCACCTTTAACTTGAATTTAGTTTCCTTTTGGCTTTTGAAAGAGACAGGAAACAATAGCTTCCTTGATTATTGCTTCTTCACATGTGCATGTATTTTACTCACTTCCTTGCCAATAAAAGACTATCCACCAAGTCTAGACAGCACCTGCATTGTATGTTTACACTTTGTATGAGCCAGGACAGGCATCATTCAACTCTTGCCTCTTCCCTGAATTCATGGGGCCTTAAGCAAGTTATTCTGTCTGAAGCTTAGACCTTCACCTGTAATATAGGGATAATAATAATGACCTATCTCCTTACGGAGTAGTTGTAAGGATTACAGCATAATAATACATGTAAAATATCTGGAAACACTGAAGAGCTCTGTATATTTTAGTAGTAGTAATATTACAACAAATTCACCTCTCCTTTTAACCTTTGAGGTCAGACTCCCTCTTCTGGGCTCCTACCATATTGCACCTTGATAAAGTGCTTTGTGCATTCTCTGATGTTCACAACTTCTTGCCAAGGGAGTTTGCTCCTCACACTCTGCTAATAACTTGAATTAAATTTTGTATAGTTTCTACAAATCTGGCCCATTGCAGTGTAACATATGGACTCTTGTCTAATGACCCTGCCTGTGTTGTGACTTTCAAAGCCACCTGACCAGACTCACAGGTTTTCCTCTCTCACATCTCCAAAATGTCTGGCCATGATTCCTTTTTGAGGGGAACATAGCTAACTACTCTCCTATTGGTGCAGATTAATGCAAGGAGGCATTCGCTCACATGTCGCTCACCATTCCAAAAATGCTCTTAATTCTCCTCTCTTCTTCTTCTTTTTTTCACCGAGTCCTCGTCAGCAGCTTTCTCTACAGGGGCCTGCATGCCCTGCCTTCCACTTTTTCTGTCTCAACATGTGTAGGATTGCACCCTTACAGAATGAGAAATTGGTTTTATTAAAAGATCTGAAAACATGTTGAGACAAAACAAATCAAATTGCCCTAATTTCTCTTGTTTACACATGCACTTCTTTCAACCGCACACATCAGAAAACAAGGTCTTGCAGAACAAGAATGCTAAGAACAGATACACTCTAATTTGTGGAGGTTTTCAGGAATGAAATTCGGAGCCCCTGCACACATGAACATTTAGTTTTTGGAGCCTGTGAAAACTTATGCAGTTCATGCTGGTTACTGGTATTTTGACATAAATATATCTTGATGTTGCATAAGTTTTCTGTTAAGCATGCCATATTTTAGTATGCTGTTTTAAAAAAGTAAATGTTTACATTCTTGCTTGTACTACAATAAACAAAAGAGTATCCCTGACAATTAATTTAATGGAGTTGGTGTCAGTTACCCTTTAAACAATTCTTTAGATATCGGAGAAACAACCGCAGAGAGATCGATTCCCATCTTCAGATATTGGTTTTTTGTATTATCACAGATTCACAGTTCTAAAACCACAGTAGCATAGGAGCACCAGGTGCCTGAGCTTGCTTGTTTTTATGATGCAGTCAGGCCACAATTTTAGAGTCTAAAATATTGTAGTCTGGATTAACGGTAGAAGTCTATCCTCTGTGAAGGAGGTTGCATGTAATGGAAAAGATCACATGTAAACATGTAGGCACCCTGGTGTACTGGCGAAATACAGGCCAAATTCTCGGTGGGACTGTTCAGGCAACACTTCAGGGACTGTGGTTAGCGAAACTGTGGCTCCATGGAGTTAGCACTAACCACAAGCTGTGCTGTTGCACACAACACTTTTAAGCCATGGTTAGAGCCACTAACCCTTCTGCAGATGGGCCGATTGTGGTTAGTGAGTGAGCAAGGTTTAACAAAACGCATTGGACACAACACTTTAAATCCTGCTGCTTAACCAAAAGCCTTAACCAGCAGGGTTTAAGGTGTTTTCTGAACAAGCCAGTGAGGTAAAAAAGCTTGGTTGTGCTTGGTTGTGGTACTACAGATTGTAGGTGGGGGTGCCTATAATGGATTGCTACTACACATAAACACAACACATAAACACACATAAACACAACACCATCCCTGCACATTGTAAACTTGTTGCCACTTGCACATGCTTCATTCCTGTTTGCGTGCCCCCCAAAGATTGCCAGAAGAGGGCTAGTATGTGACTGTGTGTTTGGTGAAAACGATACCTCAGGTCAGCTCTACAGTTAGAGGCACAAAGACCCTTTCCATTGAAAAGATGGCAACCATCGTCCTTCTGCTTCAGGGATTTCCTCATTTAACTTCACAGCCTACAGCCGAACCCCTTCTTTTGTCTCCCTACTCCATTGCGCTGCCACTAGCACATACCTGATGTGGAGATGCCCAGCTGCCATGCCAGCCTGTGGCCCCACTTTTCAATTCACACTAAATCCTGAAAGAGAGGAACTTCAAGACTTGCAGGTCAACTTCCCATCTGTGAGGGGGCAGCTACCAGCTAACATAGTCCCTGCTGAGCGAGTACAGCCTCTTTTCCCCTCCCCTTCTCTTAGTTAAAGCATATGGTGTTGAACCACTTTCAGCCCAAGAGCTGAATTCAGTTTCAGAGATGCTCTTGGGGCCCACATTCCAGTGGTGGGCAGGGCTGAAGTAGGGTGTCCAGATAAAATCCAGGTAAGGGTTCATGTAACTTTAACAGTTGTAGAGAAAAGGGAATTTCAACCAGTGTCATTTGTATGCAATTAGTTCCTGGTGAAATTCCCTCTTCATCCCAACAGTTAAAGTTGCAGGGGCCCTGCCTTCTTTTGTATATGGTCCCTCTAGTATAGTGCCTGCAACTTTAACTGTTGTGATGAAGAGGGAATATCACCAGGAACTAATTGCATACAAATGACACTGGCTGAAATTCCCTTTTCTCTACAACCGTTAAAGTTACATGAGCCCTGACTTGGATTTTATCTGGTCACCCTAGCTGAAAGCATAAGGGAACAGGCCAGAAATGCCAGCATATTTTAGCTTCAAGCTCTTTCTTCAGGTAATTAAGCTGGGAGAGGTGTTTCAACTTTTTAGAATGGGAGAAATACTGCACAAGATAGAGGAAAACACCAAATGGTAGGGGGAAAGGGGGTGGGACCTTCTGGGAATCCCAAAGCTCCATCACACCAGCATTTTATCACGCTCTTACAGCACGGTACTCACGTGATATCATGCCTGTCCTGCAGTCACCCTGCCTCTTCCCCCACGCCTTTCCATGATTTCCTAGAGCAGGGAAAATCCGGCTGATGTCCTCCACACGGGATTAAAGTGCCATTCTGCCCCCCGTGTATTGCCATCCTCGCGCTATGTCTTTTGTTGTGGGGGGGGTGCTTTGAAGGGTGGTCTTACTGACGAAAGAGGAGGGTGGGGCGGTTCTCCTCCTCCAGCACGCTGTGTGGAACAAATGGGTTTGTGCTGAGTCGGTTGAACAGACTTTTGCTGCTCCAACCCCACTCTCACTGCCCGCAGAAACAGCACCCAGCCGATGAAACATTAAGTCAGTAAAAAGCTAGACAACAAAGCCAGAGCGAGTGAGGGAAGGCTCCCATGTCAATCACAATGTCACAACTGGAGGAGGAAGGAGAAGGGGCGGGGTGGAGTGGAGTGGAGTGGGAGAGTGAACAAGCAAAAGGAGGGTTCATCCGTACAGTTGCCATACCACAAACCCACGTGAAAGGGACCATTAGCTTGATGCGCTAATGAAATGGAGGTGGAAATCACAGAGGTAAACGGGGGGGGGGGGGGGGAGTAGGTGTGATGGAACCCCCAGAGGGCCAGATTTGTCCTATGAACCTGAATTCAACACCCGTGTCCTGGTATTCAGGGGAAAGATCTTGGGTTGTCAAAAGTATACAATCCAGCCCGAGGTTCCAAATTAAGATTAGGGATGAAATATAAGGAATAAGGGGGTAACAGACAGGAAGGGATGAACATAGAAAGAAACTTTACTTTTTGCTCATATCCAATTCTGTGATTATTGCGACAGTTGTCTGCCTAGATATAGGAAAACCATTGGAGTACTAAGAATATATTTAATATTTTGTGTCTACATTTCTAAAGTTTTTTTTTCTAAACAGCAGGAGCAACATCAAAACCTCATTTCTATCTTCTTGCTTTTCTGTGTTAACCAATGGAGCGGGTCAAATAATAACAGTGGAGGAGAAAAGAATCCCAAATAGCTCAATTTCAAGAGTGTACAGCTTTACTGCCATCTGCCATGTGACAGCTATCCTCTACAGCAGCTGTTCCATCTTAGGCAGAATGTCCCTGAAACTGCTCTATAATGTCAGGCATCTGCAAATATAACTTGCCCCAATGCACAAATCCTGCTGTGGATGTGCATGCAGATTTCTACATACACACCCACCGAGGAAATGGTCAGCACTGTTGGCATCAAAAATGCCAATCACGCATTAGAGAAGGAGTACAGGAGGCCTCATTTCAATGTCTCTGCCCTCCCAAATAGATGACTGGTGCAGTCAAAGTTGACAGCGCCTGTGATCTACTAGCTAACCCAGGAACCAGAACTTGTGCTCACAGGTGCTACAGGACAAATCCAGGAAGAAGAACATGATGATAGTGGTGGTGGTTATATCATCTATGCACATGGTGCTTTACAAAGAACAGGTTTGAGAGGTCCCAACCCCAAAGGGCTTCCAAACTTAAAATACTCATAATCTAAAAAAAAAGACACAAGAGGTGGAATGGGGGTAGGGGTAAACCGAGGAAGAGTGTGCAATTGCTTCAGTTACTCTTACACAGGCTGGGTTATAATAAAATATTGGGACAAGGGGATTGTTCCAAAGGCTTCACAGCAAAGATAATAATTTTGTGTCTGGGAGACCCAATCTACAAAGGGTCTGAGCTTACATTCACTCAGAAATAGATCTGGGTGAATCAGAATGAGTGGCGGTCAATAAGACTGTATCAGTTTACATTTAAGTGATGCAGCCTTCCTGGGTGGTGAATCACACTTCCTGAATTAAACATTCCTGTATTCTTCCAGATCCCCTCCATCAAATCTTATCCAAGGAATATATTCACAGAAAAACAGGCACTTCATGGATATAGTCCTGCTGCTATTTCCATGATCAAGATGGGATTTTATTGGCAGGAGTGGGTGGGAGGGAAATATCAGACATGTGAATTCGAATCCATATGTAGATATTAGAGACACACACCACTCTACTTCTGTTTGGAGCCATCATAATCTGAGGTCCCCTCTACAAGGATTCGCTTTTGCGCCTGGTTAGGCGATTATGCGCATAATCGCAGAAGCGCATTTACGCCTAATCCCTCTGCACGAGAGGCGGTGAGAGGCGGCGAAGCGCATTAACGGATGTCCAAAATGCGCTTTACAAGTAGTTAATGCACATAAGCGCTTATTACCACAGTCAAAATGCGCTTTAACGGATGGAGCAAAATAAAACTCGCGATTTAACGTGCATTCGATAATGCGCATAATCAGGAAGCTAACGCGCCTCTACACCTGATTTGCGCTCCGTTCTTGTAGAGGTAATTTTTTTAATGCGCTTTGAAAGAGCTTTAAATGCCTCTTGTAGAGGCACCCAGAGAAATCACAGGGGATGTATATCCAGACCTGCCAGTTCACACTCTATATTTCTCCATGCAATCTTTTTATCCAAAGGAAATACAAAAGGAAATATTAAGGGATGATTAAGAGGGCAGTACTATATTACCTGTGTAAACAAGACCCATGTCTTGCAGAGCGCAAATGATTTCATTGCTAAGGAAATAATTGTAAATCTTGAAAAAGATACTGTGGCAGTCATGTTAGTTCAGTAACACTTTTGAGATGCTGGCCTGGAAGACTTGAGATGAGAAGAAAGGAAACAAATCTTAGAAGGCAGCTCAGTGCTAGTGAAGACTTATTGCAAGGAGACTGGATCAAACCCTAAAGAGATGTTCTAGACCGCACAAAAACAGAGTCCCAATACCAGCAGAATACTTCAAAAAAGATACTATGCTGACAGTGGACTTTTTTTATGAAATTAAAGTGCCCCAAAGAAAATATTTAAAGTCTAAATTAGGAATATGGGGCAACCAATAACTTTTGCAAATTTCCAGCTACTATTTATCATTAATTTTGCTGTATTCACAGCATGCAGCATTCCTGAAGCCCTGGGCCAGATTAAAACAAAACCCCAGAAAGCTAGTTGATACTAAAAATGTAGAGAGAATCAATAGCATCAGGTGGAAATCCACCAAAAAGTGTAGCTGGTTTTTTGTCAAATGTTCCCCCTCCCCCTCCAAATAAGACTATTTATATTGATTCCTTAAGTTTGGAGGGTATTGAAGCAGATAGGAGGTAATTAAAAGCATAAATCTCAGGAAGCCTGTGAAGGTAATTCTCTGCTTTGCAGGCAGAGCTGACAAAATGATGAACACCTCAGCTCCAACATGACAGAAATATTACATGATTACAGGCTGCAGGGGCATCATGTACTGAAAGTTCTCTTCAGTAGCGGCCATTTAATAAAAGCATTCAGTGAAAGTTTTTAGTTTTCAATCTGAATCTATGTAATAGATACTTCCTAAAGGGTTGATTTGGCTATGTTTCTCCTGTCTCCACATCCTCTTCAGTTATGCCCTGTTTTACATTAATTCGTTTAGATGAGGCGTGAACAGACCACATGCAGCATGGCAAGTTTTGTTTTTGCGGGGGGCACAGAATGACCCCGCTGCTGAATTTACCACATTTCTTTCCTGCTGTCATCAATTTGCTTCCCACTACTGATCACCATCCTCCAATGAGGACCACTTCTGGGAGGATGCTGTAGGAGCTGGTCTCAGTGGGCCTGCCCTGTGAGTTACTAGAGGCCAGAGCATCTTCTGGTTGCTCTGGCAACTGCTGTCAGAAGGCGCTGCTGACAGGAAAGTCACAGGAGCGCACTCTTCAAAAGTAAGTGGAAAAGGAATGTACAGCATAGGTGGAGAGGTGGTGTTTGAGGAGAAACAATGTTAAAACAAATTGAACAAACTACATTGGGATAAATGTAAATAAATTAAATCAAATTGGAAAACTGAAGACTCTGTATGCTTCCCAAGATGTCTGACAATGCACAATATTTTTTAAAATAACAATAAATCGAAATAAATTCAGTCAAAACAACTAAAACAGGGAAAGAAAAGCCAGCATGAATTAAAATGGTTAGGATAAAAACAAGCTGCCAAGCAAAAGAAAACCCAGAAAACTAAAAATGGCTCAAGAGAAATCAACAGCAAAACCAATATCACTTCAACCACAAAGCCTTGTGAAATAGCCAGTCTTTAGCCTGCTTCCAGAAACTGTGTAACATCTGGACCTGATAGACCTTCCTGGAGAGGGCATTGCCCTGCATTGGTACGATGACTGAAAAGGCTCAGTAAGCCTCATTGAGAGCGTCATCAGACGGGGAAAATCACGGTTTCCTATGGTCTCTTTTCCGCCCCGCTCCTGTCCCACGATACTTCCTCTTTCTTCCCAGAAAAGAAAGAGGAAGTAAACAAGGACCACGTTGCCCATTCAGGAGACGTTTTTATCGCGATGCTTTTCCTGCACTCAGCAGGAAATGGCGGTACATTCCATTTCCTTAAAAAAAAAAAAGTCGGATTAAAAGGGGTCCATTTTGTGACGGAAAAAAGCAAGAAGGAGCGGGAGGCACGCAGGAGGTGGACGGTGTCGTCTAAAGGACGTGTGAAAAGCCATGAGTGGGCAGTAGCGAGCGAGCGATAAAACGCTTGTCTGATGAACATATTCAACAATCTGATTCTCAACATTCTAGCTCCTCTCTAAAGAGTCTAATTACTTGCTCATGAGGCTTCCCCAACTTTCTGAAGCAGCTTATCATCCATGTTCAATATTCTGAAAAAGGAGGGAACCCTACTGCAGCTAAGCATCTCTCCCATTGAACCCCACAAATGTGCACATAGTGGCTATGATACAGAGTCACATTTTACCCATGTGTACACCAGGCCTTTTCGGTTCATTTCTCTTTCAACTGTAGTCCCAAACTGCTTTTTCAAACTCCCTCAAATTCCAATGTCTTCATAGAGGGCTCAGCATAAATGAGTGGCTGGAAGAATCACTGGTAGAGACACACACACACACACACACACAGGCATCAAGTAGCTTGAGCAAAGCAGGCACCAGCTAGAAAACAGCAAGAATGAGAGCAAAGTATCACTCTCACATAGTTTTTTTAAATTTTATTTTCCAACCCTTGCTTTGGTAACCGAATAATAATTTAACATTTCCTGACCCCTGGGTCAATTAAAGCTAGGCAAGGTATGAATAATATCATAACTTTGAGCTGGGCTGCCCCATTTCTGCCTAGTAAGCTTATCAATATTTACATTCGGGGCGGGGGGAATGAAGGCAGGCAGAAAAACAGACAGACAAATACACAATTCTGTTCATCTGGTGATGAACAGAATGGAGCTCCCATCATTCATTTATTTATTATATTTTTACTTAATTCAATAACAAAAAGTTGTCTGGGCAGATCACTTGATAAATGAATAAATACAGTATCATCATCCGTGACCTTTGGGAGTTGGCGTCCAACAACATCTGGAGGACCACAGGTTTCCTGCCTCTGGGTTTAATATAAATTAATTTGTTTACCTGGTATTCCTTCGTTGTCGCTAAAGTAAAATATAAATTAAAATGATAACATTAGAGAAGGACTATGTTTTTCATGCAGAAGGTGCTAGATTCAATCCTCGGCCTCACCAGGTAGGGCTAGGAAAAACTCCTGCCTGAAACCCTGGAGAGCCGCTGCCAGTCAGTGTCCACAATACTGGGCTAGATGGACCAAGGGTCTGACTCAGTATAAGGCAGATTTCTGTGTTCGTAAAACACATGTTAATTGTGTCAATATTCCTGAAGGGTTCAGACTGAAGAGCAGAGTATCAAATACTTGTGATAAATAAACATTTCTTGAAAAAAGAACTTTGTCCTTTTTTCAAGAAATGTTTACTTGTGATAAATAAACATTTCTTGAAAAAAGAACAGACAAAACATTTTCCAAAACATTGATATCAAGTATTTCATATAAAGCCTCAGTGAACTCAAATCCAGCCCAGTAACCTATTGGAGATCTGTTAGTGGCGATCCGTTAGCGAAACTGGATTAATGCCTTCCAAATCTCACTCTGGTACTTGAAAATTGGTAGGTAGCCAACTTACTTGGCTTACATATTTGTACCTTCTGTTTCCATAGTCATTCAAGCTAAGTGTAACACATGGATTGTCTCCTTAACCTTATTTTTTCATGTGTGTCAACCTCAGGTTTTAAATAAAGTTTTACAGCTGGGAGGTTTTCATTTCTCAACATGAAACATTTTCAAAAGAAATAGCTAGTGTTCATTAAGACCAGGTATAAAATATTTATAGGTATGAAAATAGACTACTTTCCGTACATAATGAGTTCCCCCCCTCCCCATATAACTTTTGAGTGGATCTAAAAGGCCAGATTAATCAAAGGGATAATGGGCAGATATTTTATGGTGCATATGTTTGAAGAGTAGTGGGTGGGAATTGGCTAATTTGCATGCCATTATCCTGACTAGTGACAGCTAGAGAAGGCGAGCACCAGGCTGTATACATAGAATTGTTATTTAATGTTTTTTACATAGAATATTATTTTGAATGGGTGGGAATAAGAGTCTCGCCATGCAGTGTATCACCATTACCAGAGAAGTAGTCATGTTAGTCTATTGCAGCGAATTCATCTGAGTCAGAATTCATCAACAGGTTCAATTTTATTGCCAGATGCTTGATTTGGGATAATGGATGTTTAGCACACTACATGTGTACGTTGGTTTAGCTTGTGTTATCAGCAGCAATTGTGAATGGCCACCGTCAGTACTTTCTGTATTTCATTTCCCTCTGATCTCACTGTTTACAATTCTTCCCCCCACCCCAAAATATATATACTGTACGTAGACTTGAAACTCTGGATAACACTTAATGCATCTGATTAAGTGAGCGATAGTGCATGAACGCTTACGCCAGAGTCAATTTGTTAGTCTTTAAAGTGCCACAAGATTCTTAGGCTGCCTCTACGCAAGAGGTTTAAAACTCTTTCAAGTCTCATTAAAAAATTTACCTCTACATGAGCAGAGCACAAATCGGGAGTTGAGGCGCGTTATCTATCCGATTATGCGCATTATTAAATGCGCGTTAAATAGCGAGTTTTATTTTGCTGCGGCCGTTTAAACGCATTTTGACTATGTGAACAAGCGATTCTCCGCATTAACTACTTCTAAAGCGCATTTCAAACAACCGGTAAGGCCACCAGTTGTGCGCTCAATTACCTTCTGCGTACAGTCATTTACCATAAAGCGCTTCCGAGAAGATGCGCATAATCGGAGAAACAGGCATCAAACCGAATTCTTGTAGAGGGGGTCTTAGTTGTTTTTATGTATCATCTTGTAATGCTCCAAGCATAGCAGCTCTTTTCTGCACTGCTATCTCCATACCAGTTGGAGCTGCCAGTTAAATATTTAGAGTGCTTCCTTGTATTGTGTATTTAAGGAGAATGTACGACGTAAATAGTCTGTTATGCCAGGGGTGGAGGTGAACGGGAAAGAGATCCCTAATTGTGAACCAAGAAAGGGCAAGTTCCATACCCAGAATTATTGTTCCCTCCTCCTCCTCCTCCTCCTCCTCCTCCGACTTAACATATGCAGAACAGCATAACAATAGCAGATTAAACATCAAGAGTTAACTGGTATACTGTTCTCTTATTTTCATTTTTAATGTCTGTCACTGCTTTATTTTTATTTTTTCCCCTTTACAACAATGACGCTGCCCCAGGCAGCCGGTGGAGATCAAAAAAAGCTCTCAGTTGCATCCCTGGGAATGGAGGGGATGTGTCAACTCCGCCAATGAGCTGCTGTGCTGTTTCCTGCTCGCCTTCTCCAAAAGTGAAGGCATCAGCGCTTTCTGCAAAGCATTTCTGTAGCTTAAGTGGGCGCGTGCAGACCCCTGGGAATTTTGTGACCCCAGGTGGGTTTCCTCATTGCCTCTATGATTGGACCAGCTATTTCAGCTCTCTGTCCAATATTTAAAATCATATGAATTTAGATATTGTTTAGCTGGATCAAAAATAGCTAGTGTTTCATTGACCCTGTTCAAATGACATGCTAAGCCAAGATGGTTAAGCGTTTTGAGCTAAACATTATGGTTTTAGCGTGTCATGTGGACCATGACTTAGCATGTCGTCTGAACCATTCGCAGCTATGGTGGCCACATAACCATGGTTTAAACACACTCACTATTTTCTGCAAAAGGGTTAGCGGCCTAACCATGGCATAGCGTGTTGTCTGAACAGGAACATAGAAAGCTGTATTATACCAAGACAGTCAGACTGCTAGTCCATCTAGATCATTAATGTCTACATGATTGATTCTCTGCAGCTCTTCAGAGTTTCCGTCAGTCTTTCCCAGCCATACTTGGGAATTGAACTTGGGAGCTTTTTCTTTCAAAATTCCTGCCTTCCCCTCTCCTACTGGCCTCTCCCATTTTCCTTCCACTTCCTGGCCATTTGAAAGCTCTGCATTGTCAAGCTTCTCCTATAAACCCTGCCGCCGCAAAAAAAATATTCACCATGGTCCTGGTGCACCAGTTTAAGAAGTTTGCCTGAGGTAAACTACAGGTCAGCTGTAGTTTACCTCAGTTTCCTAACTATTGTTTTCAATAGATCATCTTCCATTCCTTCAGTTTATATACGTAATACGAATTGGAACAATTCTGCTTTTTAAAAAAAATAAGAATAGCTGTTTCTGCTGGCCAAAATAGCTGTCTATTTCCAAAGTTTAGTAGAAGGTGACATTTTGCTTAGAAGCAAATGTGACAAGTATTTTATCTCTTTGTAACTTTCCTCACAGATATAATCCAAGGTTTATGAGTTTTCAGCAGAAATTTTATGTTCAAATATTAATGTAGATTGTACTTTTCACGCTCCTATAATTTTCAATTTATATGTCAGGTATTGTTTATTGTTCAAAACTGGGCAATTTTTAACACATGTATGTAGTTTCTGCTGCCTGTCTCTTTAAAATTCATTCAAAGCAGGGAGCCAATTCACATATGTGCATACTTGGGAATACAAAAAAAAACCCAATTTTGTGTACATGGAAATGATGTATGTTTTTTGTACTTGGGAATTTCAAGTTCAAAAAAATCCTCATATGAAGTAGGTCCCAGAAACAGATTATTGACTAGGCCTTATGGGGGTTCAAGTCCCAAACTTCTGAAGTGCACCAGGTTGGGGAAGGGTGGCTTAGGTATTCAGACATAACACTTAACCATGGTTTAGGACAGTCTTTCCTAACCTGGTGGTTTTTTTTACTTCAGCTCCTATCAGTCCCAGCCAGCATGGACAATGGTAAGAATGCTGGGAATTGTAGCCCACAATATATGGAGGGCACTAGGTTAGGAAAGGCTGATTAAGGAACTATGGATGAACTATGCTTTTGCTTCATCTTTGTCTGTAAAGACAAAAAATTCATCAAACTAAGATTGTGGCCTATGATACAAGTGCACTTAAATAAACATATATAGGGTAGAGCATGGCATTTTTTCATTACATCCTTCAGGAATTGCAATGCCTATTCTCTTACATCTGGCTCCTTTGTTGGTACAAGCCAGTAAGGAAAAAGGATTCATAATTTTGTCAAGATTAGGTAACAGAAAGATACAATTACAGTTTCCAACACTTTGTGGATTCAGATTCAAACGTTAAAAGAATCCCCAAACCTCTATTAGAAATGGTATAATTGTTAACAATCCAGTGCCAAGAAATACATCTGTACATAAATAGAATTTAGAATATAAAAGAGTTGGCTCGTTATTTAGAACCAATAAAAGCATCAGAAAATATATTCTTGGAAGATTCACAATAGTCAATTTCTTTCTAGGTAGTAAATAATTGAGAGAAAAACATTTCCCTTATGTTGTCTTTATGTTTATATCCTTCTATTTCTGAAGGTCAGAAGGCAGTGCTGTTCCTTATGTAGCCAAAATGGCACTACCCATGCACAAGAGGGGAAGAAGGTGTCAGCAGGTTCAGGGAACCTTTTGGGGGTGGGGAAATGGAGGAGGGGCAACAACAGTCCAATGAAGACTGAGCAGGCTCAATGGCCCTGAATGATGACTGTTGGGGTAGCAACGAAAACTGAGGTGTAGGAATAGAAAGGAGTAGCTGGAACCTTGAACAAGAGCATGCTACACGGCAACATTTTGTTGCAGGACACATGTGTATGGGCTACTACCTTTTGCCTTAAGTTCTCTGCTTAGACAACACATCACACTAAAATACATAAAAACCAAAGGTGAGTATGTTGACAATTAAGAAAAATTCCAAAATCTATATTAAGGCAATAACTATATTAGGTCAAGCGTAATGTCACAAAAGCTTTTTTGAGTTACCAAGATGTTATATAGATGGACAACCAGACTTCAACAGCCAAAAGCATAGACCCAAAATGAAGAAGATGTTTAGAAGTTTCTTTGCTTGCCTATAATTATTCCACTTCTAACCCAGGCAGTGTTGCACTTTCCCTTCCAAGGAATGCCGAATTTGTTAACACTGAAATTATTCAGGGTAGCTACTGCTTCCAGGAAGTTCTGTGTTTGTATTGGTACCTCCTTTGGACCTGCTAGTTCAAGATCCCCTCCCCCAAATGCTGAAACATTAGAATACCTTGGTTCCCACCCCTCCCCTTGTGGGTTCTCCTTTGGGTGCTGACAAAAACCTGTTGGAAAGTTGTGAAGTTCTTCTTCGTGGTCTCTGTGCATCACACATATGGGCTCGCGCCGACGCCGATCCTTCTTCCGGGAAACTTCACTAGCTAGATAGAGTTTTGGCGGGAACCCCTCCCCCACCATCCACCGCGCATGCTCAGGGTTCCCGCTCTAACTTACCTCAGTTCTTCTTCGACCGCTTCGCTGTTAGCCTCGCGGGAGACTTCCTCTTCAATTCTTGAACCTGTAAGAAAGAAGAATAGTTTATTTAGTTGTTAGTTAGATAGAGTTGTGTTCTATATTACATAGTTAGTTAGTTAAAAAAAAAAAAAAAAAAAAATATATATATATATATATATATATATATATTAAAATTGATTGTTGTTAGGATAGTTGCCTGAGAGAATAGTTATTTTCTAGAAGCCGCCATCTTATGGCGCAATCCGCTCTCTTCAGGAGGTGCTCCCGGTGTAGGGCAAAAATTGCCCTCACTGACGGTCATTCTCTCTGCCTTTTTTGTCTGGGGGAGACCCATATCGTTGACTCTTGCGCACACTGCATGCGTTTTTCGAGGCAGACGAGACGAAATAGGGCAGACCGGCTTCGCAGTCTTTTATGGTCTAAAGCCCTTTCAGCGGTAGATCAACCGCGACCAGCGGCAATGCAAGAGCCTGTTTCTGGGGAGAGTCGAGGTCCTTCGGCCCCAGCATCTCCGGCTTCGTCCCATCCTCAGGTTGGGCAACCGGCATCACTATCGGGGTTTTCACCCTCCTTATCTCCTCCTCCTGCTAAGAGGACAAAAAAATCAAAGACCCCTTCGGCGGCGAAGTCGCGTCCATCCTCGAAACCGTCGACATCAAAAAAGTCGAAACAACGCCCGGCGTCGGTACCGTCTTCAACGTTCGAGGTTGTGGCAATGGTGCACAAGCCCGCCTCGTTACCGACACAATCATCGGCATCGAGGCAGCGCACGTCCTCGATGGGTTCGACCTCACAGTCGTCTCTGCGTCCAGACTTTTTTCCGGCACTTTCGGCACCGAAAAGGCACACCCCTTCTCTGTCACCTCCGCTCCGCACTCCGCCAACTCCGATGGTGCAGTTGCCACAGCCACCGGCCCAGTCGCCTTCACGTTCGTTGCCGTCGCCTGGACCGATCCTCATCGCGTCCGATACCGAGCGATCGCTACCGGCGGAGCCGCAGCAACCCGCTGAGCGGAGTGACATCCATCGACGTCGAGCTCATCGATCTCGACAAAGGTCTTCGATGTCGACGTCCAGATCGAGGTCCCGATCTCGAGAATGGGAGGTTTGTTCTGCCCGCTCGCGGCCGTCTGATCACGGCCGCTATCTGTTTGACCCATACACGGGTCGGCGGCTTCGGGGCACCCACTCTCCGGTTCGCCAGCGAGCGGCACAATCTCCACCACCGGTTCCTCCACGTCGCACGGCATCGTTATCGCAGCATAGTCGGGAGTTATCGGCTCCAGCGGTACCGACCAACCGGGATCGGTTATCGGTTCGACATCGACAGCCGTCACAATCTTTCGAGGATTACGTTTCCGACTCTTCATCATCTCCATCTGTTCGCCCGTCTGAACCGTCCCCTTTGGACACTGTCGGCACAGAGGACAGGGCATCCCCAACGATGGAAATGGGGAGTTTTTCGGAGCAAATGTTGCGGCTTGCTCAGTCTCTTAATTTAGACTGTCAACAGCCTACTGAAGATTCAGATGATGGCATTTACAATGTCATGTCTACAGAACCATCTCCACAAGTGACTGTGCCAATGGTTAAGGCCTTGCTAAAGACTTTAAAGCAATCTTGGGAGCACCCTGCTACGGTTGGCCCGACGTCAAAGCGCTTGGACGCAATTTACAAGGTTAAACAGGATCATGCACCGTGCCTGTTCCATCACCCAAAGCCGAACTCGGTTGTGGTGGAGGCCTCACAAGGCAAGTCAGGACGTACACACTCTGCACCCATAGACAAAGAGGGCCGGAAATTGGATGCATATGGACGACGTATTTATGCATCCACATCACTGGGCGTCAAAGTGAACAACTATATGGCATTAATGGCACGGTACCAGTTGTTCCTCTGGGAGAAGGTCTCATCCCTGACGGACTACCTTCCGGAAGACCAGCGGGAGCTAGCTCGCGTTTTTCAAGCTGAGGCCATCAGACTGTCAAGGCAGGAACTGACAACTGCTCGCCATATCACTGACTGTCTGTCTAAGGCGATGGTTGGAGCAGTAGCATTGCGCCGCCACGCGTGGCTACGTTCGGCCATGCTGCCTCAGGAAACTAAAAACCGAATTGAAGATCTCCCCTTTGACGGGGAGGGTCTTTTCAACTCTGAGACGGATGCGACTATGGATACCCTCCACAAAGCCAGAATGACGGCAAAGAAAATGAGTTCCCAGCCGACTCAACAGCCTTATAGGCAACGTAAATGGTACAGGCCTGTACCTTACAGACAACAACAGCAGCAGGAGAGAGGTCAGCGCTATCCTCCAGACACGTCTAGGCCATTCCAACAGCGTAGGTCCACAGGCCATTTCCAGCAACGCACCAAACAACAACAGTCGAACAAGCGCCGTCTTTGACTTGACGCCAATACAGCTCGGAGACCAAGCGAACAGACTCCAACCTTTCCTACAGACCTGGGCATCAATAACATCGGATGCTTGGGTATTAAAAATCATCGCGGAGGGCTACAGAATGGAGCTCGAAGCCTCTCCTCCTCTTGGTACCATAAAATCTACACCACCATCTATAATCTTAGCAAAAGAAACCACCGAACTGCTCCGCAAAAGGGCAATTACAAGGGTGAAGCCACACCATCTCCACTCAGGATTTTATTCCCGGTATTTTACGGTGCCAAAAAGGGACGGGGGTCTTCGTCCCATTATGGATCTCAGAGTTTTGAACAAGTTCATACGAACCAAAAAATTTCGAATGATCACTCTGGCGTCAGTTCTTCCAATGTTAACGGAGGGCAGCTGGTTCACATTAATAGACTTAAAGGATGCATATTTCCACATCGCCATTCATCCGTTATACCGACGTTACCTCCGGTTTATCATAGGACAACAAGCGTACCAGTTTTCTGTCCTGCCCTTTGGGCTAAAATCTGCACCAAGAGTGTTCACCAAGTGCATGTCGGTGGTTTGCGCGCACCTTCGATCAAACAACATCGAGGTGTACCCGTACCTGGACGATTGGCTCATCGTCTCCGCCTCCAGAAGCCAGGCCCTCGCCGACGTCCACGACGTAATCACTCTTCTTTCGTCGCTGGGGCTGCAGATAAATTACAAAAAGTCAGTCACCAGGCCAGCACGTCGGATACAATTCATAGGAGTTACTCTGGATTCCTCTGTGGAAAGAGCGTTTCTTCCAGCGAACAGGGCTATGGTCCTGCGACAACTTGTGGAGAAGCTCAGACGGAGACCCCGAATCTCAGCTTTTCAGATTTTAAGGCTGCTGGGATTAATGGCAGCGAGCGTGTTTGTCGTACGTTGGGCAAGGCTACGCATGCGGCCTCTCCAACAGTTTCTGCTCCAGCACTACTCCCCTGTGCAGAACCCCCACAAGTTAATACTTACCGTACCGCTGTCTGTAAGAGACTCACTCCGATGGTGGTCGGACGATCACAATCTGTCTCGGGGAATGCCATTTACCACTCCGGCACCGTCTCGCATAGTCACAACCGATGCGTCGTTAGCAGGTTGGGGTGCTCACCACGGCGATCTAGTAACACAAGGAAGATGGTCACCTTCAGAAGCCCGCCTTCATATAAACATATTAGAGCTCTTGGCGGTCAAAAAGGCTCTGCAAGCCTTTTCCCCTCACCTGAAAGGACACCATGTTCGCATTTTAACAGACAATACCACAGTAGTCTGGTATTTGAACAAAGAGGGCGGGACACGGTCACATCACCTCCTTCGTCTTGTGATGGACATTTTGCAATGGACAATTTCCCACAATATGCTACTGTCGGCATTACATATTGCGGGAATGGAGAATGTCATAGCGGACGACTTAAGCAGAACGTTCAACGACACCCACGAATGGGAACTCTCCCCTCATATCCTGGACCGTCTATTTGCTCGTTGGGGAGTCCCGAGCATCGACCTATTTGCAACACCTGCCAACACGGTGTGCCCAGCGTTCTGCTCAAGAGCGGGCATAGGACGGGCGTCGTTGGGGGACGCCATGCAATGGGACTGGTCGAAGGGGCTTCTTTATATCTTCCCTCCGTTTCCTATGATGGCCTTGGCAGTAGCCAAAGTCAGGCGAAGCAATGCAAATGCTATAGTGATAGCGCCGTGGTGGCCAAGGCAGCCTTGGTTCACGCCGCTACTCAAACTAGCGAGGTCGGAAGTGTGGCACCTTCCACGTCTCCCCAACCTCCTCTCCAGGGAGGGAGGGAAAATCCTGCACCCCGAGGCCCACGCTCTGCACCTAACGGCGTGGAGAATCCGGCGTCATGGAACGACCTCCGTTTGTCAGAAGAAGTGAAGGGTATTTTAAAGGCTGCTCGTAAGCCCTCAACCAGGCTGTCATACGATAGAAAATGGAGACGTTTCCAAGATTATGCACTGATCAATGCCTTTGATCCTTTGACAGCAGATTTGCCTAACATCGTTTCCTTCCTTTATTCTCTACACTCGGAAGGACTAAAGCCGGCTTCCATCCGTGTATACCTGTCTGCCATCGCGGCCAACCATGGGTTGGTGGACGGTTTTTCCGTGTTTACACATCCCATGGCAAGAACTTTTTTGAGAGGTTTGAATAATTTGTTCCCTACTATCCGTCCAGTAGTTCCACAGTGGAGCCTATCTTTGGTTCTCACTATACTCACATCAAAACCTTTTGAACCGTTAGCTACCATAGATATTCGGTTGTTAACACTTAAAACTCTTTTCCTCGTTGCTATAACGTCTGCAAGACGTGTTTCGGAATTGGCAGCATTACTAATAGACCCTCCCTACTTACAGTTTTTTAGGGATAGGGTAGTTCTGAGGCCGGACCCGAGGTTTGTCCCTAAAGTTTCCTCAATGTTCCACATAAGTCAGGACATTGTCTTACCCACGTTCTTCAAGTCCTCATCTGACCCGTTGACTGCAACGTTGCATGCATTGGACGTTAGAAGGGCGCTAGCATTTTATAAGTCCAGAACTGAGACTTTCAGGAAATCTCGCAAGTTGTTTATTTGTTATGGAGGAGTATCCAAAGGACTGCCTGTTTCTTCTCAACGCATATCCAAGTGGGTAGTACAAACTATTACGTTGGCCTACCAGATAGCAAAGCGGGACCCGCCGTTCCAGTTGACGGCGCATTCTGCTAGGGCGCAAGCAACGTCTTCGGCGTTGCTCCAAGGGGCTTCGCTGACTGATCTCTGCAAGGCAGCTACCTGGACTAATGCTTCCACGTTTGTTAAGCATTATCGCCTTGATGTCAGAGCTCGACAGGACTCCTCTTTTGGAAGGGCGGTCCTCTCCTCGATTTGCCAATGATCAAGCAGCGTGCCTACCCACCTCCGGTAAGTTTTGCTTGTTATTCGCCCATATGTGTGATGCACAGAGACCACGAAGAAGAAATGCAGGTTGCTTACCTGTAACTGTAGTTCTTCGAGTGGTCATCTGTGCAGTCACACAACCCTCCCACCATCCCCTCTTGGCATCGCTGTTGTGACGTCAAGTTGATTCGCCATGCTCTTGTTTGATTTCGTACATTAATGCCTTAGTTGCGAGGCCAAGCGGTCTCAGGGAACTGAGGTAAGTTAGAGCGGGAACCCTGAGCATGCGCGGTGGATGGTGGGGGAGGGGTTCCCGCCAAAACTCTATCTAGCTAGTGAAGTTTCCCGGAAGTAGGCTCGGCGTCGGCGCGAGCCCATATGTGTGACTGCACAGATGACCACTCGAAGAACTACAGTTACAGGTAAGCAACCTGCATTTTTATATCCCTGTGCACCAGGAAGTTAAAAAATAACACCTATATTTTATGCTTAAAAAAGCCAACAAGAGCTGAAGAGTTTAGGGCAATACACACGTACGGCCATACCACTGCCAGAATAACAACTGTTGGAGCCCGTGACACACTCCATATACCATTTTCAAACTGCTTTCATAGTGTTATTATCCTGCTTGGAGTAGATGTTGGTTTGGTTTCATTTTGTACATACACCCCAGTTAGTTTCGATAGTGGTACGAGTTCGTAGAGCTTTAAAAATATAAATGAAATGTTTGTTTGTTGCATTAAATACACCACACAAAACTGATCTCAAAATAATATAGTCTGAATTAATATAATTTTAAATCATATCACTCATATTTAAGAGGTTTGTTCATACGTTTGCCTATGATTTGAATGTAATTGTTGAAGTATCTTAATTGGATGTCCAGACGAATCAATTAAGTGCTTTAATATATTTATAAACGAGTTTAATAACTAGTTTTAAATCTGTTTGGACTTGTTTGTTTTCAACAGGTTTCATGTACAATAAATGCGGAATGAATGAAGTGAATCAAAGCCAGTAGTAGGTTATCACTGATATTGCAGGCATCTCCATTGTCAATATCAGCAGAAAGGCTTATTAGGCGGTGTCCAAATTAAGTAAGCCTTTCTCTTGGGTGCACCTCTGTCTTATGTTGTAGTTTTGTTATTATTTATTTATTTGTTTGTTTTGCCTTGGGGCTTTTCAGCAGTGCAAGCTATGCAGTGAACATAATTACAGTTAAAATATTTAAAGGGATACTGTCTATTTGAAAGTTGGATATCATATCCATCTGAATGCTTTGTACTTAACAACTCACTATGACAATTCATGGGTGATTTGAGTCCAGAGAACCTCTGTTCCTAAATTTCTTTAGATAGAGCTTCAGCTTCTGGAAAATGGGTAATGGGAACTATGTATTAATTTTGTTTATTTATTTTCAAATTTATATGCCGCTTAACATAAAACACACACACAAAGTGGTATATGGCATAAAACACAATAGAAGTTCAATATTAAAGATGCATTGATCAGAAAAATGCTACCCTGAGTTCCTTGGAAGAAAGGTAGATTTTTTTAAAAAAATAGAACAAATAAGCACAGATACCTGGTGTGGAAAGCCAGTGTGGTGTAGTGGTTCGAGTGGCTGGACTAGAACTTGGGAGAGCCAGGTTCCAGTCCCCACTTGTCTATGAAGCTCACGGGTGACTTTGGGCAAGTCACTAACTCTCAGCCTAACCTACCTCACAGGATTTTTGGGTGGATAAAATGGGGAGCAAGAGGATCATGTATGATGTCTTGGGCTCCTTGGAGGAAAGTGGGTTATAAATGTAACAATGAAACAAACACATAATAATAAGGAGTGGGGACTGTGGCTCGTGCTCTCCAGCCCTCTTCCTCCCTCCCATGTTCTTTCCTTAGGAGAATCCAAATTTATTTGAATGTGAGAGATCCCTGGCCCTTTGAGGAAAGGTCCAGAGAAGAGAAGAGAAAAAATAGGTTGGGACATCCTAAGGCTTTTTCTTGGGGGTTGTCTATTCACGGGAAAAGCCCCATGGCGGCTACAGATCTGTGCTGCATCAGATGCCACAGGCGCAGCTTCGCAGCCCCCACAGGGCTTTCCTGCAAAGGTGTGGTAGAAAAAGTTGGAAATTTACCCTAACATTTTCAATCGGAGCGGTGTCAGCACAGCTCTTCCGCTGTCTGACGTCGCTCTGGGGCCAATCCGGGGGCAATGTCTGGTGGAAGGTGACCGGCGATTGGTTGCCTTCCACCAGGAAGAGGGCAGGGATGGCTCTGGTACCCGGATGGCCACCCAACACCCTCCTTGGCATTGGGATTACCTGACACCACCCTGGGAGAAGAAAACCCCAGGATTTTAGAGGGAGGTGGCACCAATCCAGCGCCGTGAAGACAGCTCCCTGCTCTCATCCCAGGTAGAATTCTGGAGATGAAATAGCTTCAGAAGAGAACCCATCTCATCTGTCCCCTTCCCACACTGTTTATTATATGTTTGTTAACGGCAGCCAGTTTATATATGCTGTTCACAGAGCACCTGTTTTTATTGTTCAGCAGCAATTAGAAAACTAAAAGGAAATCTGGAAATGGATAACAGTGCTCATTCAGGAATATGGTGACAGGAATTTAGAAAATAGCTGGGCCTGTGGGGCAGATTCAGTGTGGCTGTTTTCGCAGTCCCCCTCACCATCAAGGCTTGGTCCTGATCGACCTACCTCCTGCCAGGAATTTGCTAGACATAAAACAGCTACACAGTGCCAAACTACAAGATAAAAGTCACATGTAATTTGTTCTCTGAGATTGTTAGTACTTCCAAAAGCTCCATGGGGAAAAGAAGAACCCAAAAATTAGAAACAAAATTGAAAATATCTGAGAACAAAATTTCTTTCAGCCTTTTTAATGTAATAATCATCAATATACAATATCTTTTATAATGTAAAGAAGTGTATAAGAGCTGAATCTCATGAAAAAGGATTGTGTTATCTTTCAATGGACTAGTGTCCCTTTAAGTACTGTATATGTAAAAGTAGTGATTATTCAATTAACCTACAGTCCTAAGCTTACTTACTAGGAAGGGAATCCTATGGAACTCAGTGGGATTTACTTTCGAGTTAGCATGTTTAGGACCGGGCTGCCAGTTGCTTAATCAATTTCCCACATTGTTTGTTTGGTACCTGATAATATTGAAAAGGTTTTCAAGGGTTATGTTATACTTCTTCAATTAGTCATCATTACTATCTCTACAATCACTACTGTAGCCAATCTTTTAACAATAGATTGCTAATTTTCTGGATATCCTCCCCTTCCCATATGCTAACCTTTTATTTTTAGTTTCTGCACAGTTCTGTACAGAAAGAAAAATGTGGGCATATAGAAATACAGTATGTGTTCATCATATTAGAGTAGGAAAAAACTGTGTTTTGCATTATATGCTCCTTAGCTAACTGCTTGAACTTTAATGGCTTTTTTTACCTGCAGTAATTTCAGTGGTGCAAGTATGTGCCCTGAGGACTCTTGCTGAACACAGATGTATGTGTGTGTGTTTTCCTTTCCATCTGTTCTTACCCTTCACTTACACCCCAGTGAGGAGGCTTTGTTATTACATGATGTCCCAAGGTGGCTGTTCAGTTGCACCTAGTTATGTTAAGACTAATTCAGTTGTCCTTCCTATAGCAACAAAGCTTTCTTTAACAACACCCCAAGGGACTGGAACCTGGCAAAGGTGTTGAGAAAAGTTTGTGCACTTAGTTTTGTGGCTTGCTTTCACTTCAACACAGTGAATGACAGGCAATGTTCCTAATCCATTCCAGCCATGTAATTCTCAACAGTACACTGCCTGATACATAGGGTGGCCCTCTGAAAAGGAGGACAGGGCTCCTATATCTTTAACAGTTGCAGAGAAATAGGAATTTCAGCAGGTGTCATTTGTATGCATGCAGCACCTGATGAAATTCCCTCTTCATCACAACCGTTAAAGCTGCGGGAGCCCTGCCTTCTTTTGTATCTGGTCAAGAGGGCAGGGCTCGTGCAGCTTTAACTGTTGTGATGAAGAGGGAATTTCACCAGATGCTACATGCATACAAATGACACCTGCCGAAATTCCCTTTTTTCTACAAATGTTAAAGATACAGGAGCCTGTCCTCCTTTTCATAGGGTCACCCTAAGATACAAAAAATGTCTCTTCCATTGTATTTCTATATGTGCAGCACCAAGTTGTAACCATTCATGAGAAGCATGCTTTCTTGTGCACCCCAATTGTAAACATGTTAGGTGGGATCAAGTTCTGTTAAAATGGATGGGATTTATTCCCAGTTAATATGCTTAGGGATGGGATGTCCTGTGTGTTAGTTTGAATTACACTTATGATATTAACTTAAATAGTTAATATACACACTTCAATAAAGGCACAGGCACAGGCACACACATGTTCTGTTATTTAAAAGATGTTGCTAAATGATGAAATTTAAATTTCAACTTAAAAACATCAGATAGGTGTAGATGTATCCAGAACTTTCCTCTCCGTCAAAAATTATTTCAGGAACAAGTTTGTTAGAATAATGCTGTGGTACTAGATAATATGCTCTACTGCATTAATAAATATCTAATATATTTAATGCTAAATATTGAGACAGCTGGCTTCTCCACCCATTCCTACTATGCCATTCTAGGTGTTAGAAATTGCATCAGGCAATATGGTACCAATATGCTTGGGTGAAAATATTGGTCACTCTAGTAAAGCACCCTGCAGCTTTAACTGTTGCGATGAAGAGGAATTTCACCAGGTGCTGCATGCATACAAAGGACACCTGCTGAAATTCCCTTTTCTATGCAACTGTTAAAGATACAGGAGCCCTGTCCTCCTTTTTTATAGTCACCCTAAATATGCATGAGTAGAAATTGAAATGAACAGAGGTGACCTTGTCAAGGTAATGCAAGGGTTCAAGCATGGTGACAGATGCCTAAGAAATGAGCAAGAACCACTCTTGCTAGAGTTGTCTGGCTTTTGAAAAATATGGCAGATTTCTAGTGCTACTCAGAAGTAAGTCCCATTGATTACAATGGTGGTTACTCTAGGTTTGTAATGGGACTTATGTCTGAGCAGACATGCACAGGATTGCAATCACATATTTAATTTACAGCACAATTCTAATTTTGTCTACTCCTAAGTAAGTTATATAGGATTGCAGCCTGAAATGCCTAATTTTGTCAGATTTAAGCTGTGATCCTGTACATGCATACCTGGAAATAAGCCCCATTGAACTCAATGGAATGTACTTCTGAACAGACATGTATAGGATTTAACTTACTCCCATTGAGTTGATTAGGGCTTACTACAAGGAAAGTTGGTATAGGATTATAGCCTCATAAACATTCTCTGACAGGTTCTAAGTATGAAGTGAGCATTATACCTAACATAATCTTTAGTGTTGTGAAGGAACCACACCTTTTAAATTTGAACTCAGTAGGTTCCAAAATCTACAGTATTTCCAGCACTTATTATCATTTGAAAAATAAGAATTTTGGAAAACATTCTTTAAAACTTAATGACAGCTGATAATTATCTTGTGCCATTCACGAAGACTGACATATTACCAGCCATACTCAGAAAGGTTTCAAAAAATAATTGGTTGCAGTCTTATGTAGTTAGATGTATTTAAACCCATTGACTTCAGTGGGCTTTGGTACTCCTAACTCTGCATAGGATTAGGCCTTAACAGTCAATATACATTTCGCAGTTTAAACTTTAAGTAGAATCCTACTAAGAAATTAGGCTGATCCTCTTATTGTAAGTCATAAAAATATATGTTCTATATTAAAATCTCTAAGTCCAATATTTATTTTCTGAATGCATAAAAGCAAGATCAATAATGAACCGCTACATAATCTTGTCAGGCAAAGGACTGTGGTGCCTATTATTGATAGTTGTATAATTTTTATTTCGACATTATCATTCATTGAGTGATATGAAGTACGAATGATGAGCCTGATTTGTTCTCCTTTGTAGAGCCAGGCCGAGGCCCACTACAAAGGAAGTAAACATGCCAAGAAGGTCAAAGCACTAGAAGCAACAAAAAATAGACCAAAAGCTGGTGCTTCCAAGGACAGCGCAAAGGCTAATACGAACGGCTCGGCTACGCCAGTCCCGGCCAGCATCTCTGACAAATCAGGTCAATGAAATTTTCATTCTATACATTCTTTGCTTCTCCTTCTTGCTTTGCGTGAGATTCTAACTGCATGCTACCTGTCAATTACAGTGTTAATAAATACTTGGTAATAAAAGATTGCTGTTTCCTTCAGTAGCCAATACTACTAAAAGGTAGAGGATCCATTTAATCCAAGTTTTAAATTGGAAAAAGCCCTCCCTGAAACAAAGCACTAAGGCTTATTGATTTAGATTCCAAAGAACATAGGATTTACATTGCAGAACTTTATGATTCTGATTTCTAGCATCTTCCATACTCAGTACTGTCAACAAGGGCTGAATGTCTATTTTAATAGGACAGGAGCTGACTTTGTAAAGGGATCCTTTCTGAAGATAGAAAGAGACTGGTGAAATCAATGGGTCATATACTCTGTGTAGTTTGATGGGCACTTCCTGATGAATGTAGCTATTTAGGTGGTAAACAAAGAGATTTTGGGACAGGGTGATTCCCCTATCAATGTTATGATCCACCATCCAAATGGCAGCTTTCAAATGGATACAGGAAGTGAGATTGTATATTCCCTGTGGGTATAATCCTATACACTGTGAGTATAATCCAAGGCGTGAAGCTGTTTCTTCTAAACTCTAAATGAGTTAGGTTTTCCGTGGCTTCCCGGTATTTAACATATTAATACTGTCAGTTGTGCTGAGACTGAGGTGATCATCTCTTAATTCGCCTCAGTTACATGTGTTCAACTGAGCAAATCATTTTTAGAAAGTTGAGAAATAGAGCCCCTGGAGAGAACTAGAACTTCTTGGCTGTCTTCTGTTTCATCTTGAGATAAGTAATCTGTTTAAGAATAGCATAGTCAACTCTGGTATGAAAAGTTGGATGTCATCCAAAAGTCATGCAAAGACTGACATTATTTTGTGCTTAACCTGCCATGAATTGCCTACTGCAACCACGTACTCTGATTATGATCTAAGGATATGAATGCCCAACAGTGGGCTACTCATGAACAGCTGTGAACACAGCGCCTGGCTATGCAACATACAGATTGTATCATCAAAGCTGGTGGGCTCCTCCCCTTCTTCCTGATAGCAGAGAAAGGGGTGCAGAATTGCCAAACAGGTGATCCAAGCTAACAGGGCTGTCATCTGATCTGATGCTGACAGTCACACACCCACACACCCACACATCCCTGAACACTAGATCCAGTGACCCAATGCCAGGAATCAAATGTGCAGCACCCTTCTGTATGCATGCTTCCTCATGAGCTGGGGTAACATGTGCAGAATGCATTGCTTGGATCAATGTGCAGGAGTAGCTTAGAAGAATGAACAAGAGGGTAAGGGTGGGAGGAGGTTCTTGCCTACATTAACAGTGTCCTGGGATTCTCTGCCTGGGTTGATTCATAATAATAACCCTACAGCAACTATTCTCTGACACTTCCTCTGTTGTTTCCACACCATATAAACAAGGCCAAAGGTATTTTCTGTAGTGCACCTGTCATGGTTTTGCTTTGGTAGTGTTAATAATGAAACCTACTGGCCAGATTTGCCCTGGTCTTTCTGCATAAACCAGTAAATCCTTCAGGTGAATCTCATACAGAGTCTGAAAATTACAGTCTCTTACAAAGTTGACAATGGAGGCTTCATTAGTGCCACACACAGTGGAGCAAAATAGGTTGCTATTTCTTTTTGAATGATATTAAGTAGATGTTATGGAACATATTTCCATTGCCCAACGCCTTTATTTTAGCACATTTATAAATATCAGTTTAAATGTGAAAGAAGACCAAAAAATGTGAAGCACTAAACAAATTGTATTTTTGAGATCATCAAGCTCCAGCTGGTAAGTCAAAACTGAAAGTTGGGTTGCAAGTGACCTAAATTTGGGTTGCACCAGCAACACTAATGCCACAGGTAAAAGTTGCTAAGAATATAATAATAAAAATTAGTGGGTCTCATAATGCCTCTGTTTTGCAAAGGTTGAAGACCACTGATATATATGATTAATCAATTATTTGTATTTATATTTAGCTTTTTTTCATCCTTAGAACTCTGTGAGTTAGCTTAGTCAAGCCGTTTGGGGTTAGTGGGAACATTTCGAATGTTGAGGGAGTGTCATGTGCGCTCTCACAAAATGGTTGCTATTGGTCTGCTTTGCTCAGTCATAAAATTGCAGCCATAGTGAGCATGGCTGGTCATGGAACACTCATTTCTCAGAAGGCAGACTGGTGAGATTAAAAGAAAAGTAACTTGCCCAAGAACAAAAGTACAAGGCAAAAATGAGGTCTAAACTCAAAAACACAAAAAACACTCCTTTGAATCCAAATAAAGATGTCACTCAAGGGCAGAACATCATTTGGCAGCACGCCAGCCTCCCAGGTTTTTTTTTAATTAAAAAATATCTTAAGAAATAAAGTAAAAATCAGGAAGGATGGGGAGCCTGGCAGAGCCAAAAGAGGTGTCCATGCATTATATTGGAGACCTCAGTCCTTATGTAAGAGTTAGCAACTGGACTAGTTTTTTCCAGGGCTGGCACTGAATGAAAGTGATCATGTACCAAGTAGAAACTTACAACAGTAGGCACACAACCACATGGAGGCACCTACCCATGTCTACACCAGCCATTTATCCCGGGGTCGTCTCTAGGTCATCCCTGTGCATCCATATGATGCACAGGTGATCCTGGGATTAACCGGGGACAACCTAGGGACAACCCCAGGATAACAGAAACTGGGAATAACCCGTTTTTTTCCACGGTCCCAGAACAATCCTGAGGACCACGCCTGGTGTGGTGCGGCATCCTGGGTCCTAAAACAGGCACGGAGCTGCACAGGGTGGCTCCGTGCCCATGGAGGTGGGGTGGGGGCAGCAATTTCGCTATTCCTGGGATAGCTGGACAGATTGGAGGCATTTTTGTTTTGTTTTTAACTTACCTTTTCCCCAGATTGGTGCTGCACGGCTCCTCTTCTTAACAACAACAACAAAAATGGTGGCCACGCCATCCCTCTTCTCTTCTGGGACATTGCGTGGCCGTCTAGATGCTGGGGGAGGATCACGGAAGCAGGTAAGTCCATGATCCTCCCTCTTCACCCTTAGGTGTAGATGAGCCCCGTGCCATGGAGAGGCTTTAGCCACAGATCAACATGCTCAGAAATCCAGGGATGCAGAAGGACAAAAACACTTTCTTCACCACAAGGGAGGGTGATATAGGCAACTGGCTGTGGATTCAACATGGTTGTATGTCTGCTTGATAAGCAGTCCTATATATTCAACCTTGATGGAGACTTCAGCTTGAATTTCCCAGTCTAACACTCAAACCAGAGACATCACACTGGCTATCAAGTTGCATGTTGTGTGCAAACAAAAGTCTGCTATAGTTGGTTTGGATAGGCATTCCAGACTTCTAAAACTCCCATAAATCAAGCAGCAAGTATTTTCCAGTAAATGGGACTAAGTTAAGAAACATTAATATAGTATATCATGATGAGAATAATTTAATTTTTATCTCATTTAAATAAGAGTTGAATGAAAGGGGTTAGAAATCATGTAGAAAGTCACACATTAATATAAGAATATTACCCCCTTTAATTCATTTAGAGCATCTGAAAATGGTGTTGAAAATTATTGCCATGACCATTTATTATTTCTGTCATGCTTAAAGTATATTAAGGGTGCAACACTATACCTGCTTACCTAGGAATAAACTCTAATGAACTCAGTGGAACTTACTTCTGAGTAGCCATGTATAGGATTGCACTGAAAGTGCTCTATCATAAATCAGATTACGACAGCCCCTGCTTGCAGGTTTACAATCTCTTTATGTAAGAATTCTATAAAGTAAGGCTTATTACTCAAGATCTGCCAAACCAATTTTGCTCATTTTTGTTTCAAACTGAAGCTTATGCCGTGTAGACACACAGAAAATTTTGAAAGTTCGAAAAAGTTCAAAGCTCAAGCTTTAATAGCAATTCATTTCCTCTGTGCCAAACAGGCAGGGCAGCCCCTCTACCAGCGGGATTGCAGATAGCCCTGCTTAGCCATTCAGTGTGACACAAAGGCAGGTCCTGGGCAGAGCCTTCCAATTAGGTTGTCACTACCAGCAGGCAAGGGGAAGGAGACAGAAATGGCCAATCAGGGCACTCGAGGGAGGAGGTGGAGCCACACTACATTCAAATTTTGGAGAGGGGATTCACTATTCATGAACCACATATGCATTATTCATGAGCCCCTCTGCAGTGAGGAGACTGAGGGGGGGAAAGCAGGAAAGGAGCAGGATTACTAGCACCCATGGCGACATGGGTTTTATACTAGCCCTAAAACATGCGGAGAAGGTGTACACTATGCCAGTGCTGAGTGAAGATGAATAAAATCAGGAAGAAATAGAAGCTGTAAATAACTACGCACGAAGAATATGCTGGAAAAGCAAGCAGAAAAAAGTTGTTTTGGTGGGTTTTTTTTAAAGAGAGATGGAGGTAGCCAAATTCATGCCAGAAGAGAAAAAGCTTCATCGGTATGATAGAGTAGCAGCAGCAGAGGAACAAGAGCACAAGAAACTTGAAATTTTACAACTTAGTAGCATCAGAGGAACAAAGGTTACTTCGAAGAGACGAATTTAGAGAAATTGGCTGCCAGAGTAATATCTTATTAGCTTGCTTCCGAGAAGGTTAAAATTGTTAATAGAAATAAAAGCCTTGTTGGCGTGTGCCCTAGGACCTGTCACAGACCTGTACCTGATCTAGCAGAATTTCTACTCTGCTCCCACACAGACTTAAGATGTTTTCACAGTTGAGCTTTAAATCCTATCTTCCTTCAGTCTCTAGTGTGGATGTAAAACAATGGTGAGGAATCTTTTTCTGCCTGGGATTGCCTTCTCTTGGGGATAATCAAGAGAATTCTGGCTATTGGGCAGTATAGAAATGCAATAGATAAATAAATAAACAATCAGTTGAGGGCCTCATGTCAGCCATAAGCGGTGCCAAAGCTAGAAGTAGATGGAGCCACCTTCTTCTCTCACTCTCTCTTTCTCCCTGCCCCATAAATCCCCTCACCAGGGGCTGCCAGCAGAGGAATAAATAAGTTTTGCCAGAAATCTACTTTACTTGCTTGCAGAGGAATTTGAAATTAGTCCACGGGCTACCCTTGACAGAAAGCCTACTTTGGCTAAAATGCACATTTACATTAAAATTCCTATCTTCCCCTTTCTCTTCCACATGAAGAACGATTGTGTGATAAATAGCTCAAAGGTGATATAAGCTTCCTTTATGAAAAAGACCATCATAAGGAATACGTAGCTTGAGTATCACTCAGGGTTTTGTGTTTTCTAAAACATTAAGCAAGGAAGAGAGGGTTCCTGTAGGTACCAACAAAAGAGGGGTATCAGGTACCAGGAGGAGGGGAAGCCTATGTGCCCTGTTATGCTTTCACTGCTTGTTTATGTATTGATATCCCACTTTGCCTCCAAGGAGTTCAAGGTTCTGTACACTGTACCCCCCCTTCCACCCATTTTTCCTCACAACAACCCTGTGAGGTCAATTAGGCCAAAAGATGTGACAGGCCCAAGGTCATCCAGTGAACTCTATGGTTGAATGTTTGTTTGAACCTAGTGCTTCAGCATCCTAACTATAACGCCACATTTAACAAGCCAATCCCTCAAATATATTATAGCCATATATATCATCGTCTTTGCTCATTTGTTTTAAAAGCTAAACACTCAAAATTCTGGGCTTTGGTTGGATAAATCTGTCAGTTTTAGTTTCTCCCACATATCAAGTTCTTTCTGTCCTATTTATATAGAAATTGGTGGATTTTGATAAGTTCTTATAAAAAATTGACCCAATTTTATTTTTCACCCATTTAGTCTAACATCCTTTTTCCCACAGTGGCCACGAAAGCTGATAAGCAAGGCAAGAATTTATTGATTGAATTGTTATATTTCTATTGTTGTTCCCCGCCTCGATCCAAATGGAGAGGCGGGTAAGAAATAAATTATTATTATTATTATTATTCCCCCCTTTCCTCCAAGGAGCCCATGATCCTCCACTCCATTTTATTCTCACAACAACCTTGTGAGGCAGGTTAGGTTGAGAGTAAGTGTCTGGCCTAAAGTCACCCAGTAAGATTCATGGCAAAGTGGGAACTAGAACCTGTGACTCCCCTGTTGCATTACAACACCCTGGCTGCATTCAGACAACACAATAATCAACTGGGGGTGGGGAAACAATCGTCAGTTGTATTGACTGTCATGTCGTCCAAGTGCTGCCATAGTCAACTCAGCACTGATCCTAATCCACACCACGGTTGATTATTTATTACCATGTTGTGTGGGAGTACCCCCTAGATGAACAACTGTAAAGTTGATTATTACCCCACCACTGACTATCATGTTGTCTGAATGCAGCCCCTGACTACTGCACCACACTAGTTCCCATGCTGTTGCCTCCAAGCATCTGATATTCAGTGACATTCTGCCTCTGAAGAAGGAGGTCTGCAATGGCTAACAGCTACTGGTAGACTTATCCTCATGAATTTGTCTAATCGCCTTTTTGGAAACTGAGATTTGGAAAGCTTGTTGATTAAAGGCACTTGGCGATGCACATATTCCAATTAATGCCTGCCTTTATTCAAGGAATTTTAAGTATAAACTTGCAAGAGAAAGGAGGGAAGTTAGGCAGATACCGTGGACATCGTGAAGGTTTTCCTTACTTGGAGTGGAAAACAGGGATCTAGAGGGTTGTTGGTGAAGGAGAGAGGGAGAATTAATGACTGTCAGGCCTGTAAGAGAGCTCTTGGTGAAAAGAAGCAAAAGGTGCTGGAGGCTGGTGAAGGGAAGCAGAAGTGACAAGTGCACAAATTAATCATTTCATTTTAATTTATACCCAACCAATATTGACCATATGAAGATAATGGTATGTGAACTTTAGCCCCATGCTTTAGGATATTGTTGAGGAGAAATGCACATGTACATATGCAAACACACACTTTTATGAATCCTCTAAATGCAGAATAGGCAGAATTAAATATTTGAGACACTTAGCTTCATGAACTACTAAACAAAATGAATGCCACAGCTATTCAAATTGTATGAAAGTGAAATGTATCTGTTTATTAAATAAAAATAGGGATCCTTTGATCACACCTTCTAAATCAAAACAAATATCCTTCAAAATGAAGAGGCCGCAAATTTGAATTCCACATTTTTGTATTTTCCCTTGTGATAAAAAGGATAGGAAAACAGATGCATATGTTTTGAACCACATAAAAGAGATCTAGAGATGCATCTCAGAATATAAATGTAGGGCCTCTTGCTCCCTTTGAGCCACTCAGTGTATGATCTGTTCCCACTGGTGTCAACATGAGCTTAGTTGTGAAATTTCAACATTTAGTCCTAACAGTTCATTTCCTAGGATTCTACAAAAAAAAATATATGTTTGGTTTCGCAGTTGCAGATTAATTCCTTGGGCACTGCTGCTGTAGAAGGTCATGCTAATTTATTAATTAATTTATTTATCATTAGGAGACTTGGTGGGCCATGCTTTTACATTCAGTATCAAGAGAAGAGCTCCAGTTGGAGGGGAGGGGGAGGATTTCTCTCCCACCTGTGGAAGAGACAATTGAGCACAACGTCCCAACACATGTACATCATGAATATCCTTAGCAAAAAGCACACACCTGTGATTATCCTGCATAATTACATACACATGGCACATGAATGTCTACACAGTGCTTTCTGTGTATAAAGTTAGGGCAGTATCCAATTGGACACTAGCAATAATGTAAATTATGTTGCACTAGCGTAAGGGACCTCTAGCCCATAACATTAGCTAGTACAATGGGATTCCCTGGAAAATCAGTCTCATAAGAACATAAGAAGAGCCCTGCTGGATCAGTCCAAGGATCCATCTAGTACAGCATTATGTTCACACAGTGGCCCACCAGCTGTCTACCAGGAACCCACAAGTAGGGCACAGTGCAGCAGCACCCTACCACCCATGTTCCCCAGCAACTGGTTATGTAGGCTTCTTCTGATACTGGAGGTAGCATAGAGGAATCAGACTAGTAGCCATTGACAGCCTTCTTTTCCAGGAATTTGTCTAACCCCCTTTTAAAGCCATCCAAATTGGTAGCCATCAGTATAGCGTATATCTGATGGCCACTCTACTAAGGTGACCATATGGAAAGGAGGATAGGGCTTCTGTATCTTTAACTAGGCTGACCATATGAAAAGGAGGACAGGGCTCATGTAACTTTAACAGTTGTAGAGAAAAGGGAATTTCAGCCAGTGTCATTTGTATGCAATTAGTTCCTGGTGAAATTCCCTCTTCATCACAACTGTTAAAGTTGCAGGGGCCCTACCTTCTTTTGTATATGGTCACTCTAGTATATTGCCTGCACCTTTAACTGTTGTGATGAAGAGGGAATTTCACCAGGAACTAATTGCATACAAATGACACTGGCTGAAATTCCCTTTTCTCTACAACTGTTAAAGTTACATGAGCCCAGTCCTCCTTTTCATATGGTCAGCCTATATTTAACAGTTGTATAGAAAAGGGAATTTCAGCTGGTGTCCTTTGTATGCATGCAGTACTTGGTGAAATTCCCTCCTCATCACAACAGTTAAAGCTGCAGGAGTCCTACTAGCATGACCAGATACAAAAGAGGGCAGGGCTCCTGCTGCTTTAGCTGTTGTGATGAAGAGGGAATTTCACTAGGTGCTGCATGCATACAAAGGACACCTGCTGAAATTCCCTTTTCTCTACAGCTGTTAAAGATACAGGAGCCCTGTCCTCCTTTTCAAATGGTCACTCTACACTCCACAACCTGTGAATGCAACTGGTATAGCTCTACTTCTTTACAATTATTTAAAGCAGCTTCATCAAAACAAAAATAGCTGTAATGATAGCTAACTCCCAATAGGAGAAGGCACCTTAAGAAGAAGTTTATTAAGCTTTGACTTTGGTAAACCGCTTTGATTGTCCCCACATGTGATGTTTCAGATCACATGTGATTATTTCTCAGGGTCCATTATGAGATATACAATGTAACCAAAGCAACTGGTGAAGCCTGTTTTGGTGTTTTTATCTTTTGTCCCTGTTCTCATTTTCATATTGGTTTGTTTTATATTGCCTTATTTTGTGGATACTGGGCTTTCATTGTTGTTACCTATTCTAAGTTGTGTAAAAACACTAGAAGGGTGGGGGTATGTATTTCTAAATAAATTAATAAATGCTCTTAAAATATAGTGGGCAGTATCCAATGCTGTCTCAGTGCTAGCACAAACAACATTGTGCTAGCATAATCAATGCTAGTGCTATATCATTAGCATTCACCCTGTAACAGCATTGGTTAATGCCCAGTTTAATACGTCCAAGAGTCAATGGGAGCATTCGGACGACATATTAGGCCACGGAGGGGGGAATAACACACTCACCGAGCATTATTTTCCCAACAGACAACATGTTGCCCCTCCCCCATCACGCGGCTGAAAGTCCCGGTGTCCTTCTGGGTGGCTGATGATCCTCCCTACCTCCTCCCTCAGTCCTCCCAGCCCTATCCCATCATGCACCTCAAGTTCTGCTGGCTGTATAGGAGCGGCCGGGTTTTTTTCAGCCGCTCCTGCTGGGGAACTCTATGACCGACTGGAATAATACACGGAGAGAGGGGGGATCCCGACACATGACATTTTAATCAACATGTTTTGGGATAAGCAACGGAGCAGCCCATTGTTTTTCCACATTGTTTAATTCACCAAAATAGCATATTGTCAGTTGTGTGTGCATTGTGTGTTGCCCGACACACGACACAGTAATCAACAACTGACAGTTGATTCCCCCCCTCCGTTTATTATTGTGTTGTCCAAATGCTGCCAATGTTTGAATTTCCCTTCAATCCTACCTGTAATCCTACTTCCTAGGTCCACCCCTCCACTTCCACATGTTTTGTGGTTTGATGTAACCTCTGACTAAAGCGCACTCAGAATATAAGTATGTCTCCCACTTTTAAAAGTGGGGGGAAAGTGAAAATGTGCCTAAATTGTGCAATTCATGTCAGTTTCAGAGTTAAACTGCGTTGGTTTAGAAGTGGCGTTTTACTATGAATGGAAGTACATTGCATTGAAAGAGTTAAGAGATGTTCTACTCCAAGCTGATTTGCATGCAGGTCTACAGGGTTATTCTATTTCTGCACCGTCCCATGTTTCTTTAAAGCTTCATTTCTCAATAGACTGCACAACCGCTTAGGAAGTTGGTACTCTGAGTGACACCCATTAGTTTCTCATTATTCAGAAAATGGGGTAGTAAAGCAGAAAAGAATTGTTTTAGAACTCCTTATCAAATCTGCCTAACTTTGTTTTAATGAATGTCAAGGAGTAATGTGGTACCGTGTGGATGTGTGTGTGTTTCTTTTTTATTGTTAGTGAAATTTAGGACAGGAAGCGTTTGCAGTTGCAATAAGAAATGTGACCTCTAACAACTTTTTAATTACTCTCTTACTGCTGTCCAATTCTTTGTGCTCCGTATGATATATATTATTAATCTTCCCTTCATAAAAATATAATTAATTTTTAAAATGGATGGTCCTGAACCTTCATAAACTTCTGCTGGGAGTGGGGCTCCAATATTTTCCCCTCATAAGAGTTTTCCTGAGTTTTCTTCCCATAGAACAATCCCTTCCTTCACTCTTCAAAGCAGTTAGTCCACATGCCAGTCTGTATGGCTGCTGGCTAATTGAATATTTCTTCCAAAGAATTCGGTATCCATATTTTATGAAATAGTGTGGGAGAAAGAAATCCACTTTGAACAGATAGAAAAAGGAAGTGTCAATTTAAATTTTGTTTCAAATATGTCAGGGATCTAAAATGTCAACTCCAAACTTGTTACCAAAGCTTCAGAATTGTTCCTGCATATTAAATGTATTTTCACTCTCCGTATGGAACTCTTTATTTGATTTGATTAAACAGCTCATCACCATCCCAGAGTTTTGTGGTGAATAAAAAGACATAAAAATCACCAACCCCCAATGATAAAAACACCCTCATCCCACCCTTTCCCTGCCCACCAAAACCTAACTGAAATAAAAAAAATACCTAAAGCTGTTTCTGGAAGGCACTCAGATTCAGACTGGAATCTCACTTTATGGTTGCTGGTCTTCTGTGTCTCTATCCTATATCCCTTTGGAATGTGAAAAGGTGGAATATGTGGAATCCTCTGAGCACCATCCAATCTAGCCAATGATGGTCTTGCCATGTGTTTTTTTCGTATATGATCCCACCCACCCATGCCCTCACTTTCTACATTCCTGTATTACTGAAGCAACGTGGAACACGCACCAGTGAGAAAGCTGTAATCACATCACTCCCATAATGTAAAGGTGCCTCTACAAGAGCGATTTAAAGCTCTTTCGAAGCGCATTAAAATTTTTACCTCTACAAGAGCAGAGCGCAAATCGGGGGTCGAGGCGCTTTTTCTGTCCGATTATGCGCATTATCAAATGCGCGTTAAATAGCAAGTTTTAATTTTCCGCGGGAGTTAAAGCGCCTTATGACCATGTAAACAAGCGATTCTCTGCATTTCAACCACTTTAAAGTGCGTTTCATTCTGCCGGTTATGCGTAACGTAACAAGAGCGTCTGAGGGAATGTGCTGCTTTTAACCTCTGTGTCATGCAAAGCATGGGCAAAAGCAAAACTAAGGACCGCTTGCCTTTCCACCACACCAACTATTTTAATTCTGAATTATGATATGGAAAAGATATTGTTAAACTATTCGCATGCACAGGTAAATATGGTACGCTATATGGATTTCTTACACCTTCTGTCTCCTCACAGCCATGATTTTGAAGGATAGAAATAGTACTTCGGTCTTTTCTATAAGTGAGTGTTTTAAAGTGTAGGGTGTGTGTGTGATCATATTCACTTCTTTGTTCGAGGTGTCATGATTGCTTTGGAAAGCTCTGTATCTGACAACATGATAACAGCTTATCCATGCCTTGCAAGTTCGCTGTCAGCTGGTTACACTTGTTGTGTAGCTTTGCTTTTAAAATAATATTAATAAAAAAGAACTATTTTTTCTATTGTCATCAGCCTTATAGAATAACATGCCAAAAGAGCGATCCCTGCCCTGTGGAGCTTTCCATCTAAGATTTGACACAAAAAGAGGAAACAGGAGGGGAGGAATATGGAGGTGAAGGTACCAGAGCAATATGCCTAAATTCTAAGTGAAGTGAAAGCAGGAGAAAATGCTTTTTTGAGTGGTATTTTAGGTACCTGTGCATATGCCCTTTCCGTTGGTGGTCCATGGAGCCACAAGTCTTACCTGCAGCCAGCTACTATCTGAGACATCGTTAAAGGTGGTCTCAGTTCAGCTTTCAGTTATAGGAATAAAAGAAAACCTCACTGCAGACATTCTATAGTGGGTAGGTTGTTGTTATTTTGATTTGAGAGTGATCAGTGAGAGTGGGATATTTAATTTAGTATAGTTGTGTGGAGTTTAATCAGAAGAAGAAGAAGAAGAAGAAGAAGAAGAAGAAGAAGAAGAAGAAGAAGAAGAAGAAGAAGATTTATTTATGTGACACAGTAGAATGTTCATAAAATGTAGACCTCTCAATAATTTTTAGAACCCTTAAAAGTAAGAGAAGAGGATAGTGACTTGCCTAAGCCACCTATGGGCAGAAGGATACTTGAACTGGACTTGAACTGGACACCTCCTGGTTCACATGACACTAACATTGTGATGTTGCGGTGGGTAGAAGGTAGATCATGATCTACAGGTAGATCTCTGGATAATTTGCAGTAGAAGGATTTCTGACTCCCAGTTGTTTAACAATAGCAACTACATTTTCCCCTAAGTTAGGATGCTGAAATAAAGAAAGGCGGGGGGAAACTATCTCTCCGCCTATGTTACCTTACATTCTGGAGAGCAGAGCTTCTGTACACCATTTTATATGTCCCATCAATATCTGCTTTATTTGTTGTTCTACAATATTGAAAGTTCCTGCATTTGTGGGAAAGTAACACCCTAGAGAACCACAGTATTCATTTGCATTTGGTAGCTATCAGTTCAGCTAAACTAAAGCTAAGTTGACAGTGATCTAATATTAGGTTGTTCAATGTATTCCAAGGAACGTTCCCCAATGAATCATATAAACAAAAGTGGCCATGATAGTTGTTATCTGCAGTCCTGCGTCACATACTTCAAAATGCTTTTTACAATTTTTTGTAACCTTAATTCATTTATTGAACTCTTCCTTGTTTTATGTTCTAAAATTAATAGAGGAGCTATATTACGTTTCTGTGATAGGTACATTCTAGTGCGAGGTGCCTGGATACTGATGTCCAACCAAAGGCCTATCTAGTCCAGAAAAATTGACTAAACAATATTGCCAGCATCCTGTTTCCCACAGCAACCAAGTAGATTCTTCTGGGAAGCCCACTAGTAGGACATGAGTCCCTTTCCTTCTGTTATCTCCACCAACCAAGGCATGCTGTCTCTGATCATTGAGGTGGCATACAGTCATAATGAGTAGTATCCTTATCCTCCATGGATTTGTCTGTTTCCTGACTAGTGCTCTGGGGTGCTCTAGTCAATCAGGTGGGCACTCGAGTAGGCTCTGGTTAAAGAATGCTACTGGCAAAACAAGAGTCACATTCCATCAGCAGTTATGCTAAAGTCACAGACTAATAGCACCATGGACGGAGCTCTGCAGGCCCTGCTAAGCTGGGCAGTAGCTCCTCATGGGTGGAGCTGTTGATCTAGCAAGGGACTAGCAGCAGCTAAGAGCTTGAGTAGTCTAGTCAGCTTAGGTCCCTGAGAAGGTACACCTCCCACTTGTACTCACTATATCCTTAAGTGGCCCATGTTCATTTCTATAGCTTTAAGCTCCTACGCAGCTGGAGAATTTGAGAGACATGCAAGAGCCATTCTTGGAGATTGATGGGAAGGCCGGGTCCTTGGATCCAGAGTTCCCAAAGATCAGTCCTGGAGTGGGGTGACAAGTATCTCATTGGGCTCAGAGACTTGATGTTGAGGCTTCAAACCTCAGGCCATGACACCTTAGTCTCCTTTCTAAAAAACATATTTTTTCAAACAATTCAGCTTCTACCTTGAAACAAGAATTGCATATTTTCAGTTATGGCAGTGTTAATCTCAAGTCTTATTCTTGGAAAGGTTGGAAATAGGCTACACTAGCTTGGATACTAAGTTAAGTTAACTTTAGAAAGATCATGGAAGGAAAGTTTCCTGTCCCTTCTTCTGCCTTTAGCCACCTACTCCCCGCAAAACGCCTCTCCAGAGGGTTGAATGGCCTTCCTGAACAATGGGGTGCAGGGGGCAAACAATTTCGGGCAATTTCCCCCTCCCCCAGTAGCCCTTCCATGCCCCATTCCACATTGTTCAGGAAGGCCCTCCACCCTCTAGAGAGACTTTTCAGGGGGCGCCAGAAGCTTTCCATCCATGAACTTCCTTAACTTATCTTATGAGCCAAGCCCCTGCTGTGCACTGTTTCGTTTTCTACATATAGCTTTTGAACCAATGCTGAACTGGTTGTTTTGGTAACATTTCCAGGTTTGGAATGTAGTCATATAAGGATGAGGGGCTCATCCAACCAGATGGCATCACACATGTGCTTTTGTAGGTGAAATGGAGAGAAAGCTGCCTAAAGACTAAAAGAAGGATTTCTGTGGCATATGTCCTTTGTTACAAAAACTTGACACAAAACTTGAATTTTTCTCAGTGCTAAACTCACACTAGCGATGATGATCCAGTATCACAACATCCTGTCCTCATGTAATGCAAGAGGAAAGGCCTGTTTCCTTAGAGCCATTTTTCTGCAAATCCTTCTCTGTGGTTCATTTGGGTTGAATTAAAGAACTGTCTTGAGTATTTTAAGAGGTGCTTTTCGTGAGCAAGAAGAATACTGACATCGATGACGGAGACATTATCCTGCAAGGATAGGGGGTCCTAGACTGTTCTGTGCACTTTCCGTGTACTTGTTGTGAATTGTGAGTTCCATCGAACTCTGACTAATATGAACTACGTTAACATAGTTTTCCTGAGCAGAAACACAGGCAAAAGAGTCTCTTCTAATTTGCTTCATCCTAGGATTTATTAATTGATCATATTGTAAATAGCCACAAAAGATATGCTAGGTAATTGATAATGTGGATCCTCATGATATCATCAGAATGAAAGGAAATCTGGTAGCCTAAATCTCTCTCTCTCTCTCTCCCTCTCTTAGATGATAGGGCAAACCTGAAAGCTGATGGCTCTAGTCATCTTCCAAATGCTGAAGTGGTCCCCTTTATATCTGAGTCTGGAACAATAGCAGCAGTAGCAGCCACAACAGCAGCAACATTCTCACCAACAACTTCCTCCAAGAGCACAAATGGAATTACTAATGCCATTTCAGAATCAGAAGAGGAGAAAGCCAAAAAACTGCTTTACTGTTCATTATGCAAAGTGGCTGTGAATTCCCTTTCACAGCTAGAAGCGCATAACACTGGTGAGTATCTACCAGAAATAACTAAATGCAAAACTGTAGTTTTGAACGAACTTTGTTTTTAGGCATAAGAACCTAAGAAGAGCCATCCTGGATCAGACCAAGGGTCCATCTAGTCCAGCATTCTGTTCACACAGTGGCCAACCAACCACTGGGTGAACAGGGACCCACAAGCAGGACATGGATGCAACAGCAACTGGTGTAATAGGCTTACTGCCTCGGATACTGGAGGTAGCACACGGCCATCAACACTAGTAGCCATTGATAGCCTTCTCCCCCGGGAATTTATCCAACCCCCTTTTAAAGCCATCCAAACTGGTGGCCATCACCACATCTTGTGGTAGTGAATTCCATAGTAAGTATGCGCTGTGTGAAGAAGTACTTCCTTTTATATGTCCTGAAACATAGCAAGGTATGCAACTCACAGGCCCTGTCTTCATGGTGCTGCTTCACTGCTCCTTGCCTCTGAAACCTCACCTTATTGCTGCTGCGGGGTGGGGGCTGGAAATCCCCATGCCAGCAGGGTCACCATCTGCCCTGGAATGCCCCCCGGATCAACCTCAGAGTGAGTTCACCAGGCAAAAAGGCCATGGTGACTTTGCTCCCAAAGAAAGAGTTGGGGTAAGTACTGAACTTTTTTACACCGCAGCTTTGGGGAAAGGCGCCGCGGAGGCTGCCAATCGGCAGCTGCATTGTATAACCAACACAGTACCACTTTGCAGCCACTGCAAGCTTTGAAGGCGTATAGACAGCCCCACAGTCTCTGCAATATATTAGTCTCCTAGACTCCACTCCCCCCTTTAAAAAGTAAAGGATATTTAAAATATATAGTTGCAATTACCGGATTTCTGCATACAGACAACACAACAAGCATAAATTATTTTCTTTATTAACGCTCTTAATCATCTGATTATATTGAAATAGACATCTATTACTTAGTTAGTGAAGCTGTTTTACATGAATGTCCTTGTTGCCCAGACAGATAGTTTCTCCCAACTTAATATTTTATCCTCCTACTCCAGGAGATGCTGATCAGAAGGCAATTTTTACTATTAGGTGTTGAAAAGAACCTTCCAGGGCCGTCTTAAATGTTACACGCCCATGTGATAGCTGCTGAAAAGGCCTTTCTTGGTACTCTACATGGCAGCTTTAATCATTGTAAGCTCCTTTCTCGGTGTGCCTCCCATTCCTATGCAGGACCTATGTGCTTGTAACGCTGGTGGCAGGTAGGGTGGCCACTTGCCAAAACAGTGGAGATGTATCATGAAAAAGAGGTCAAAAGAAGACAGCTTTGCATAAAGTTTTCATTTGTTGATTTTTATGTAAATTTAGAAATCATTGCTAGGATTTAAATTTAAAGGTTATGACCTGGTGACGTGTGTGCTTTTTCGGTCTGTTGTCCAGGTGTTAACTGATGATGGGCAACTTCAAAGCCCCTTAGATGCTTTCCCTTCTGATAATTCTTTATTGTAAAGCCAGACTTAGACTGGACAGTGCTTCAAACAGAGGATTTTCCTCTGTAGAGTAGGACACATGGTCAGCCTAGCAAACCACCTCCCCCTATATATATCCAGCTGACCATTACGATCTTCAGAGAAGACCTTTCTAGCCCCTCTGCAGCCAACAGAATGTCACCATGCAAGACCTTGAAAGCGGGGCCTTCTCAGTAGTGACCCCCACTCTCTGGAACTCCCTTTCCAGTGTGGCTCAGGAGACAGAACATGTGGCGTGTTTTAAATGCTTCCTAAAAACGTAACTGATTATTATGATCCTGCTCTGTTTTATTGTTTCTTTTTTATTATTTTAATCTATTTCTTGTTTAGTAGTTGTAATTGTTTATTAACAGTGCATTTTAACAGTGATTTTTATTTATTTATTAAATTTGAAACTGGTTAAAGATGTTATTATATTAAGTAGTATCCAAGTATAAGAAGTAAATAAGGATAATAAGCAAACAAACTTAGTGCCAGGGATAAGCGATGCTGGCTCTGAGGTGTAATGAACACAGTAAGGAGTTTTCCAATCAGAGATGTTTCCAAAACTTCCTTCATCTGAATTTCTCCCTGCCCACTGGGTACATGCAGGCCCAAAAGATTACCCCGAGGGAATGTGGCCAATAATAGAAAAGAGGCTCCCCAGCCCCAATGTTGTTATTTGCATTGATAAAAGCCCTGCAAAACACCATTCTTGATGTAACTGTACAATGGTATATTAAAATTCTTCCTGCGAGTTTTAAGTATGCGCAGAAAACATACGCATAAATCAAAAAAGAACTTCAAAAAGAATCTTGATGCCATCACATGTACGATCACATCAAAATTGCTTTTCTGCAGGGTTTTAGCAGTGCACGTGTATACAGCAGTATTGTGGAGCAGGGGAAAGTTACAAATAGACTGAAGGAACTGAAAGCTTCAGCAAACTGTATGTGCTTCAGATTTGGTATTGATTTTAGAAATTTTGAGAGTTAAAAAGGAATTCAGGAGGAGTGGAATGCGGAACAAGGTGAACTCGAAGCACAAGAATGGGGAAATCTGTTCATCTTTGTTTGAAAAGCCACACCTGCCCCCCAAAGCAGGGCCAGCTTCAAGGCTAGGCTTGGTTGGGCACCTGCCAAGGGTCCACACCCCAGCAGGGGCCCGCTGTTAAGAGCTCTTTGGAGCTGCTCGTGTTCCTGTTTGTTCACCTGCCTCTCCCTCTGGCCCATTCAACAGTGGTGGTGAGAAGGAGAAGCAATAGATGCCACTGCTTACTTGTTCCCGGGCACTCTCTCCCTGTCAAGCCAGGAAGTGGTAGCAATTGTGAGAAAGAGGATGAGGAATAATAGCAGCTGGTGACCATTGTGAGAAGGTAGGGCTCACAAAGAGATGGGGCCCATTGAGGAGCCGACAGTGACATAGAGTACCACCGTGGGGAAGGGCTTTGTGATGGGAGCCATGTTTGCTCAAGCACATCCCTGAATGGCTGTGGCATGTTTGTGATTCTCTTATCACTAATTCCTCAGTAAATTAAGCTTACTGGGACAGCTAAACCGTTTTGAAAAAGGAATGTAGGAGTGGTATTAAATGGGTGGAATGAACTCAAAGTTTATAAACCGAGCCACAGTGCCTTTCTGCTTCTATGTGGCTGATATAATCATAGATGCTATTTTGTGTCAGGATTTTTAAAAAAAAACATTTAGTATATTGATGTTGTTAAAAATCCACTTTTTGTTTCCTCGGGAGAACTATAATTGTGCCTATGAATCTCTTCCTCCAAAGTGTTTTTGCATTTTTATTTATTGTATTTTATTTTTTAAAAAAAGCAACAACAAAAAGCCATATGTTCCCTCTGTCCCTTCATGATGGGATTTTTTTTTCTCATTCAGACTTGACTTCTTATTTTCTGACCAACAAAAGGCTGCTTACAGGGCTTGAAAGGGCAGGAACAGAAAGTTGTTAGAACCACAGAAAGAAAGTTGATCGTTCCCAAATATGGTTTTGTAGGCTAAGGATTGTGTAGGGGCATGAAGGACATTTGCAGAAGAGAATCAGAGGGCAGGAGAAGTAGGATTGATCTTCCACTTGCCTACCAGTTCTTCCCCCACATCTCCTCCCTCAGACCTCCCCCCACCCAATAAGGATTATTTCCAATCACAGAGCCAACAGTGGAAAAAAGGGGAAATGTGAAAGGTTAGCAAGGGAGAATCAGCAGGTGGGAGAAAAGGTGACACACCTGCCCCCCATTCCACACATTAGAGTTATGAGGCAAACACAAGATAGGCATCTCCATGTGAGCTTCATAGCATGTAGTTCTACCCTTAGGGCCAAAACTTTAAATGTGTGTCTACCAACTACATAATTTATTCATTTTTACTCTAGTGTGGGCATAGGGCCCCTGATCCAGATTGGGTCTCTAGTGTGGAGGGGAGGGGGGCTTTTTTAAGATACAGATTGGGACCCTGCACCCACTCTAGAATAAAAATTAAAAGAAGACATAGCTGCTAGACACACATTTAGTTAGAATAGTGTTTTGGTCCTTACCTTCAGTTTTTCTCATAAAACTCCGTTATGTATGTATCATCATAGCGGCAGTGTAAGGTCTTTAGCACAATAAGCTTTCTCCATCTTATCACTCCACAACAGAAGTGCTATTTGTGTGCTTTTTATGGGTTTTCCATGGCACGTTAGTGATGCTTTCCAGCATTAAATGTTAAGTGATCTTTCGTACTTTCATTTATAGTATTGAGGAGACATGGTTCACTATTACTTTTCTTTCTCTCCGCGCTTAAATAAAAAGAGATGAAAATAGCAAAAAAATAGCTCTCATAACAAGGGCAAATAATTTAGTGAGGACAAGCCTCTTTCCTGGATAAGCATTGTGTAACGGCAACAAAAATTCTTCTACACTCTGCTAAAGATTATAAAGTGGTGAAATGAGGGGGTCTTTTGGGGGGAAGAACAGCAAGTTCCCTGCAATTGGAGCTGCAGATGATGTGGCAAAAGAGGGATGTGGAAAGAGGGTGCCAATAGTGATAGGTAGTTCCTGAACTATCTCACAGTTGTGTGAATGGACTCTCATAGTAAAGTGTTCGTAAACGGTTGCTGCAATACAGCTTATAGGTTAGCCTAGGAGCAAGCCAAACTCTTGCTCCATTATTTACCCATGTAATAGAAATTCCAGAAAAGGAATGAAAACTATATAATGGCTGGAAATGATGTGGTTGTCATTTAAGGGGGGAAACATATTTTTGATCCTTTTGCAAAACGGTTTCTCAGGTTCCAAGCACAAGACCATGGTTGAGGCACGGAATGGTGCAGGTCCAATCAAATCTTATCCTAGACCTGGATCCAGGCTGAAGATCCATGGCACTACTACAGGCTCAGGACTGCAAAACAAAACATTTCATTGCGAGATCTGTGATGTCCACGTCAATTCAGAAATTCAACTTAAGCAGGTAATGTTGACCACATCAGGAACTGCTGCCTTAATTCGAAGATGATGGAGTCTTTTGTTTCAGATCACATTAAGTTACATCATGTTAAGTTCATTAAAAGGCTCCATTTAATTTGGCAAAAGCAAACTCCTTGAGATCTGGGACTGAAAACTTTATGTCTATTCTTGCAACATAGTAGAGGCACAAAACCCAACTGTCTTGTGCAAAAATCTGGTAGAAACCCGAATCTCAAGTTTTGTTTGGATGGTACGGCAGATATATCAATCTTATGGGTGCTCAAGAACAAGTCTGAAAATTTGCTAATGGCTGAGAGCCACTTCTGTAAAACACCTATTAGTGTATGGGTGCAGATGTCAGCAGTCTGTGCACATCCCAGAGTGACTATCCAGTGCTTGCTTGCTTGGTTGCTGGTTGTAGTACCTTCTGGGTCTACAATTGCCTCCCAGCACTTAAAGGTGCAGATAAGAATTCCTCCTCCCTGGATCACCACACAGTGGCTGCCAGCAGTTTCAATTACCTCTCCCCGGCACATTTTCCCCTTATTTTTTTTAAAATTAGGCTGCCTTTAAGGGTGGTACCCTGGTTTATCTCTTCACATGTGTTGCTCTCCTAATGCCCAATGTATCCAATCCTTTTAATTTCATTGTCTCCCAATGAAAAGCCTAGATTGTGCAGGTTTTTTAAAAAAAAAAAGTAATATAGGCTTAAATACATTTTCAAAATGTACCTTATTTTTACAATTCTGTTCACGGGGCTTAGGTTTTCTGGTTGTGTGCTTTTTAGAGTGGTATTACTGCACCAATCTAAATTTTCCGTTGAAGCTCTACTCATTTTACTCTCACTTGAAATAAGTTCACACATTTGCATGTTCATTGCACAACAATTACAGGGTCAAGTGACAACGTTTAAACGGAACATTTTGTTTAAAATTTCCAGCACATTTCCAGCAGAAGACACAAAGACAGAGTCGCAGGGAAACCGACAAAGCCGAAATATAGTCCTTATAACAAGCTTCAGCGTAGTCCAAGTATTCTAGCAGTAAGTATTGCCTGGGTGTGGTGCACCTTGGGCAGCAATTGAGGAATTCCAACAGCAGTGTTGTTTAGGTGTGTGATGAATGGGGATTGTCGGATAGGATAATGTATCTGGTAGAAAAGGTTGTTTTTTGTTGTTTTTCCTTTTAAAAGGCCCCTTTATCCCTTTTAAGGCTGAAATAGTTCATGTCAGCAGCCTAAAATATATTTTTGCCTCTTTAAACAAGCCCTTTATAAAATCATGCTATGCTGATGATCACAACTGAACTGCAGGTACCATGCAGTGTATGAACTTTAAAGTAAATCTTAGACTTGAAGGCTTGGAGTGTAGAAGTGACTCCATTCCAGTTATTTGGATTGTTTTCTTTTACCTTCCTCTTGCCCATTCCAATGACAAGTATAAAAATTACTCTGATGCTTCAGAAAGGTTCTGTAGCATCAGAGTAATTGCTTATTTGGGTCCTCATCTTGCAGTATGGAATCCCTCCCCTGTTTTCCTTTCCTGGACCCGTTTTCTCGTGTCCACAGTGTAGTATTAGAGGGTTTTACCCACCTCTTACTTGAGGATATCTAAGAGAGGTCTCTGTGCCTTCTACAAAAATAGGCTCCCCATTTAAGTCAATGGCAATTATTTTTAATGGTGCCAGATTGCACCCATGTAGTTGCAAGTCAAGATTATCTAACATATATACATTTTCAATTTAGCTCATTGCATCTGATCTTTAGAAACAAACAAGCAAACAACTAATATCCCTGCATAATTATAAAGAATAAAATTAAAATGCTTCAGGCTTTATTAACTTGTTACTTTCACAGTGGGAAAGCTAAAGTCACAGCAGGTGCATGCCTGAGCAAAGGCCTCAGTTCAGAATCTCATTTGTATCTGCAAGGAAAACGCAGGTTTGGGGAGTGCTCAGGACCAACTTCCCACTTTGTTCTTAGGACCCTGGAGGACTTTCAGCTACTGCTCTTGTCCCTAGAAGTGTCACACAAGAAGGAGGGTGCATTTTACTGCCTTAGAAGATGCCATATTAATTCACCCCACAATTCCGCATTGTCAGTTTAGCTATGGTAGGGGCTGTGCAGATGGAATGTGGGAAGCTACCTGTAGGCTGGGATCTACACTCACAGAGGTGAAAATTAACATCCAGTTAAGAAATTATACCAATCATGCCAGGCAGTGGCTGCCCTTTACGAAATAATCATTTTAACGTTCGAGTGGGTGAGTTCATCTAATCCCTATAACGTGCAGGCATATTGACTTTCTGTAGAAGGTTAACATTAATGCAACATAGCTAATTGCGCTCTGGTCTGTGGTACTACAGCGAGTATCAAGTAGCTGTTTATAGCCTCCTGTGCAGAAATTGAAAAAAGAAATGGTTGTGTGTTCGTGTGGGGATTAAAAGCATGTGTTTGGAGTTTTATTTTATTTTATTAAGTCCCATCAGTTGGGAAAATGACCATTTCATGTTTCTCGTTTCCCATAGGCAAAACTCGCATTCCAAAAAGATATGATTAAGCCCTTGGCGCCTGCTTTCCTTTCGTCTCCTCTTGCTGCTGCTGCCGCTGCAGCAGTATCAACGACTTTGACTCTTCCTCCACGTCCGTCAGCTGCTTTGTTCCAGGCGCCAGCAATACACACCGCTCTCCTGAGGGCAGGGCACGGCCCTATCCGAGCGACTCCAACATCAATCCTATTTGCACCCTACTGATTTTTTGAAGCGACAACACAAAACTATGGCCATTTGGAAGAAAGACGAAAGGAAGTGAGCAAGGATTGGCAGTGACTGTGTTTTTAAGGCGCCATGCTTGGCTACTTCCCCACAAAACCAATTGTGGAACTCTTCCTTGACGGGTATTGCAATCTAGATGACATAGGCTTGTTGCTATTTCATTGTGTGTGTGTTTGTTTTTTTTAAAAAAAATAAAGAACTCAATCAATGGTTTATGAGAAATTTAATTGTGCACAAAATACATCAAGGGTTCATACGTCCGGATTCTTGTTTTTTTAACTGGTCATATGACCTGTGTTGTAAACAAGGAATGTGGAATTTTTTTCCTGTCTGACTTGAAAACCAGGATCTTCCTCCCCCATGTTGATGTACGTAGGCCTCTGGAAACCATCTGGGCAGATTCTGGCACGCAACAAAAGCTAGGTGAAACAAGTGCTTCGATTGCTGATGACATCTCAATAATGGATTGCAACTTCTTATTTCCTATGTGCTCCCATTGCTTGGGACTGTGTCTTGTTTTAGGCCTCAGTTCTGGTGTATCTTGTGTAGTACTCGAGATTTATCTCTCATTTGATTTTGAACCATTTTAGTTGTTGTGGAAATGTTTGGAAGCAGAGCAGCCTTGAAGCTTTTCTTTTTAAAAATGCAATGTATGTCTTTAATTTAATATTTTATTTAGAAAGACTAAGAATGAGAAAGCCATATATCAGATAGTTAAGCTTATGACTCATTTACGATTTTCATTTAATTTATTTTGGTTTTGCCTCTTTCATCTTCTCCCCCGCACCCTCTGACCCCACTCCAGTGTTGCTAAACAACCATTTAAAATAAGAGCTTCATCATTTATGTGTTTACCACAGCTCATCTTCATTGTTCATTGAGACAAGGGGCAGGCATATTTTTATTATATATAGTGATGCTGCATAAGGTTGTGGCTCCCCAATGCAATAATGTACAGGAGATAAAATATTTATAGAATTGATTGTCTCTTCTGTTGAATAAATATATTGTTCTGGCCGTCCACCTCCCCTGGTTTTTCCCACTGCATTTTATAAAGATAATCTGGATATCAAAAACACATCATGTGTTGTTTGGGACAATGAGGGTACTCCCCAAAAACATCTTTACCTGCAATCTGTAAAGAGTAAAATATATGTGTATTTTTTAAAAGCACGTTTGTAATAAAATGACATAGAAAACTAGCAAGTGGTTTATTAATGAGGAAAATAATTCACGTGGAACTCTTAAATGAGACCTTTCTGTTTCTAAAACATGATTGCTTAGATTTTATAAAATGTTTGGTAACAGCATCACTAGGAACTTACTAACGGCTATACAATCATTTGATTACACCATCATGGGTAATGAATAACTGAAATTGCAAGTACATGAATAATATACTTTGCATATCATTGTGGAAAACTTAATTTCTTGCCGTGCTGTGTTTTTAAAACTAGTGAAAGCAATAAAACGAACCCACGGTATACACCTACTTAACAGTGTTCTTAAAAAACCCAAAGAGCCCATCTAGTCCAGCATTTGGGGAAGTATCCAAGTCTGCCTGCATGCCAGCAAGACCCATTGCTAGCGCATCGGGCAGCTAGTGGTTTAAAAAGCAACTGGAAACGAGTGGAAAAAATGTGTTTTCGGAAAAGGGCAGGTCAGCAGAGCTTGCAGAAGGAATCTCCTCTGACCTGTCCCGATCCAGAAACAAGCATTTCCACTTGTTTTCGGGGTTCCTTTTTGAACCGCTATCTTTCTGTTGCATGAACAGAGATTCCCACTGCAACAGATTTCCCACTGCACAGCAGCCATATTGGATACTGCCTTTTGTCTCCACAATTGACCAACCAGATGCTTCTAGAAAGATCAAACTCAGGGCATAGTGACCAGGTCTATATCCTGTTGTTTGTTTCCAGATTCTCCAGATTCTGGTCATTGCAGCTATACTTCCTCTAAACATGGATGTGTCATTGAGCTATTGTAATAATAGTTGATAGACCAATTCACCATGCAGTTGTCTGACCTTTTTTTAAAAAAAAAACGTCCTAACAGCTCGTCAGTATTTATATGTAGATAAATCACATGGTATGGAGTTCTTGGTATTGTGTCATTTCAGATTGCAGGTTGGGCATTACATGTCTCTTTTGTTACCAGGCATTCTAATTCTTCCATCTTGGCTTAGAAGCTTCAATGAGTATTGATGCATGTTTGTCACCTTAAAAGTCTTACGTGTGCATGACCCTTTAGAGGTGGTGGTTGCTTTTTCCTAGCTCTCGTCCCTTCTTCTCTACTTATTGTCAGCTTCTAGCCTATTCCAACTTTGAGGTTGAACATTTAGAACAGGGGTGGGGGTATCTGCGCCCCTCCAGATGTTATTAGACTACAACTCCTATCATCCCTGACCATTCTGGCTGGGGTTAATGGGAGTTATAGTCAAACAAGAACTAGAGGGGCATAGCTTCCCCACTCCTGATTTAGAACCTCATCTCTGAGGGATTTGCTGTCTCGAATTGTGATGACATGCAGCTCCTGTCAGCATTCTGTTATAGATGATAAGATTCTGGTCTGATAAGAGAGAGAGACGATCTTGTTTCTTTTCCATTTGATTCTCTCTCTTTCCTTTTTGCTTTTATATTTCCCTTTCTACTACTGGGAATTCAGAAATAGATATCTAAAAATATTTGGCAAAATGGTTTTTCTCATTCTCAAATCAAATAGCCCTCAAAATCAACTTTCCTTGTCTCCAGTTCTAGCAGGCAAGCATAAAAAAACAAAAATTCAGACAATCAACCTCTCTTTCCTTTTCTTCCTTTCCTCTGGCTTATTATTGTTTTTTGTCTTTTATTAACAAAGGATGAAATGATCGTAGGTCTGTTCAGGTGACACGCTAAACCATGGTTTGGCCACTAACCCTTATGCAGCAAATAGTATGTTTAAACCATGGTTATGTAGCCACTATGGTTAGGAATGGTTCACACAACATGCTAAGTCATGGTTCACATGACACGCTACACCATAATGACCCTGCTCACATGACACACTAAGTTACGGTGGATAAGCATTTTGAGCTAAACCTTATGGCTTAGTGTTTCATGTGAATCATGACTTTATTCAGTAAATAGACATCTCTTCACACCTGAAGAGAGTGTGAAAGCTAGGAACTATCCTCTACGCTTAATTAGCCTTACAAAACCAAAACAAGGTAGTTGCCTATCAACTGAATGGACAGCTTCTCCTGCAGTGTCCAACAGACTTCTACTGAATATCTCCCTCAGGGTAGGATTTCAAGGTGGAGACTCTGCCAAGTGGCCAGCTCACAGACCACCTCCCACCTCCTTTCATTTCTGCCTGCTTGACCCTCTGGTGAACTCTGGGGTCTGTCAGCTCCAATGTTCCCTCCTCCTCTGACAGAGACTGAGGTCCCCTCCACAAGGATTCGCTTTTGCGCCCGGTTAGGAGATTATGCGCACTGTCGCTGAAGCGCATTTACACCTAGTACCTCTGCACGAGAGGCGCTTCCCTCCCCTCCCCTTCCCTCCCCTTCCCTCCCCGCCGCTCCCCAGCTGGCTGGCTGGTAGGCTGTGGGCAGCAGGCGAGCGCTCCTCCTCCTCCTCGCCTTCCTTTACCCCCTCTTCCTCCTCCTCCTCCTGCCGGGCCCCCTGCCGCGGGTGCCAAGCAGGAGGCGCCCCTCTTGCGGGGAAGGAGTCGCGGGCGGGCGGGCGCAGCTGCTTCGTCTCTGGGCTCCCGCCCGCCCGCCTGCAACTCCTTCCCCGCAAGCTCCTTTTGACAGCCTGATCCCCTCAGCAGGAGCCGGAGGACAGTGGAGAGAGAGGGGTGCGTGAGAGCTACTGGACGCTGCCAGGCACCTTTGGCTGCCTTGGAAATGTGGCTGCTTTCGTGACTGGAGGGAAACTGGCTGGCGACTGGGGGCTGAGGCGGTGGAGGAGGAGATGCAAACGGCAATACCACTTGCGAGGGGATGGGAAGCTGCTGCCGCCGCCGCCGCCGCTCCTCGCGGCGGGCTCGAGCTGCCGAACTGTCCCTTCCGCTCGCCGGAGCAGCAGCCCCCTCCTCATGCTGCTCCGGCGAGCGGAAGGGACAGTTCGGCAGCTCAAGCCCGCCGCGGGGAGCGGCGGCGGCGGCAGCAGCTTCCCATCAAAATGCACTTTAATGGACGGAGCAAAAAAACCTCGCTATTTAACGCGCATTCGATAATGCGCACAATCGGGGAGATAACGCACCTCTACGCCCCATTTGCACTCCGCTGGTGTAGAGGTAATTTTTTTAATGAGACTTCAAAGAACATTAAACCTCTCTTGTAGAGGCACCCTGAGTTCTCAGGGTGGGGGAGGGTGATCTCTGAGCCTGGGCATCCTGTCTGATAAGTTCCTGGGAAGAGCCCTCCTGGACTCCTGAAGAGTCTTGGAGAATTTCCTCCCCAGTTCCTGATGTACATCTGCTTCTGCTTCTTCAGCCTCTGAGTCTGATTGGGGCTCCAAAACCCAGTCCCTCACACTAGGGAGAATGGGCCTGATCCTGACCTACCTCCTTTATTTAAGGATTTGGGAAGCTTTCTACTCCATCAGAAGAAACAATCTGTGGTGCTTCTCTCTACTGATGGAAGTAATTACCATCCATTTTAGCAAACACACACACACAAGTCCAGGTGAAATTTACATGTGACTTTCACAGCTGAAAACTCATTGCCAATGATTTATTCACCAGGAGAAAGCAAACCAGAAGCAGGGACTGCCACCTCTTGGTGACAGGAGTTCAGACTCCATTAGCTAACTCTTTTCACCTGTGACAGTAGCCAGTCTGTAAATCTCCCTGCCTGTTCTAAATAGGAAGTCATTAGGATCCTTTCCCTGTCTTTGTGCTAGAGAGAAAGGGAAAACAATCTCTCCTCCCCACCCATTCCATTCAGAGGCATTGAATCTTTCTGCCAAGCCGAGCCTCTGTACTACTGGCTCTGGCACTGGGACCATAAATCAACTTCAGCTATTACTCCCTGTAAATGATTTAATGCAAACTGGACAAAAGCTGATTAATGATACTTAGGACTTGGCATGTGTTTTTAGTGCTTCAGGGTGTGTAGACATAGAGCGATGTAATCTTCACCACAGCAAAAACAACCCCAAAAGGCTGATGGCAAATTAAATCGTTCTTGTTGGATACCTGAAAATGAATTTTGATGCACCTCCTTTTGCCACCCTCTTCCTCTTGTAGTATTATTCTTGGGATGCTTCAGATGGAAGGCTGCTAGCACTACTAATCAAAAGGTATTCTGCAGCTATCCTGTTTTTCCTTCCTTAATGGATTTTATGTGGTAAGAAAAAAGATGGATGAAGCAGAGGGAATATATGGGAGGGTTACAAATGGCACCCTCATAAAATCCCATGTTTGAATCAAAGCAATTACACAATAAAATACCCATCTGGAAGCACCCTTGGACTACTTTTACTGAGACCTATTTCACATAAACATCAGATTATGTGGCAATTGGGGAAAATGTTATTCTGCACCCAGATAGATGGACATTGCAAGTGAATAGTGTCATTTGATATTTCTTTGTGTGTTTTTTTAAATCCCCTCACGTACAAACTTGCATGTCAGAGAGAAGGCTAGGCTACTACTTCCTTCCTTATAGTTAGGTGTTTGTTTTTTAATGTGTAGATCAGGGAGACTTGTATATGGAGGAGCATTCACTCATGCAGTACCCCTCCCACCCCCACTATATGAAGCAGTACAGTCCAGAACCTGTTTCACCAACTGTTGTTTGTACAAACTAGGCTTTAAAAAGAAATGGTAGATTGCCTTACCAAATTAGATGGGTCATTTGGAAATCTGGCTTTCTCAGGCTACAAGTTTACAAACCCAAAGTTAAATGAGAAATAGAAGTCAGCAGCAAGAAATTGGGGGGTGGGGGTTCCATTCTGCCCTCCTACTATCCTCCATGGAAAGGAAGAAAGGCAGGATGAACACAATTACTCTTCACGGAAGAACACTAATAGGGCAAATAGCAGATGGAGGGGGCATTTTCATTGTGACAACAGTGTGGGAGAAAAGGGTTAAATTCCTCCTCCTCCAGTGCCACAATTCAATCCAACTTGGGCCTTCAAGCAGCTTCTTTTTACAAAGGAGGGTTCCTTCTCTATGCAAACAGCTGCTTCAGGGAGGTGATTTTCATCAAGATCAGGGCACAGAGGGAAAGAGTTGACATCTCCCTCTCCACCCACCCCCTGCAGCTATTATTTACATTTAAAAAAACTGCTTATTAATTGCATTCACACATTTCACATTTAGTTTGGCCTTCAGAAAGTTGGATGCTTTGGTTCAAATGAGAACTAATGTGCTGCTAAAAGGATCTGTTAAACGTTTAAACTATTATCGTTGTTGTTATTTGTAAAGTCTCTCAGACATTTGAGTTGTGTAGTCTCCTTGTCGGTGGATTGAGGGAGTTCTTTTCAAGCAGCATTCTTATTGGCTGATGGCTAGGCAAGGCTTTCAGGGCTTAGCTTTGCCCAATTTTATTCAAGGTAGGTGTACCATATAGCCTGTCCTAATTGGTAAGTGCTCCAAACCTTATGAAAATTGAGGAGGGGTGGGGAAGGACAACTACCTGGCCAAATATATATATATATATATATATATATATATATATATATATCTCCCATCCTGACGATAAGGGACAAGACCTCTGTGGGCCACCATAGCAACATTTCTGATTAGGTCTGCTATGTAAGACCAATTTGTGGCAACATCATAGGTCAGGAGAAGGACAGAAAAATCCTGTATATTTAACTAAAATATATAAATGAGGGGGCTATCTTGAGCCTCTGGACTGTTGTTTTGAGGTTCTCCATGGATATTTTGGAGGCTAGAATCTTCACAGGGCTGTGCTCAACTAGCTCAAGGTAACATACACACTACCCTGTGTATAGATCTATAATTATTGGACCTATAGAATGTAAATATTTATAGATAAATGTAGCATAATCTATCTTGGGTGTAGGCTATCTTGTGGGCTTATAATTATGAGAGTGCCTAGGGCTACAAAGACTATGATCCGGCTGGCCTGATCCCCATGACTACAGTGGCCTCATGGAGATGTTTTTCCATGATGAAGAGGATCAAGATGTTTCAACTGAACATCATGATTGAAGATTAACTTAAGCTCTTAAGTAAATATGCAAGGAGAGGAATTGCCCCTCTTCTTGCCCATTTCCATCACCCTGTATTTGTAATGATCTGAAGAGGAGAGCCTCCTTTATCTATGGAGGCTCTTCACGTGAGCTAGGGCATTGATTTTCCAGGGTCCTGGCTCACATGGGTAGCCTCCATGGATAGAGGAGACTTTCTTCTTCACACTGTACCCCTACATGAGTAGAGGGCAACATAAACACATGAGAAGGGGGTAGGGCTAGAGCACTACCTCTTCTTGCATGTTTACTTTCTAAACCAGATTGGATGCCTGATGAGGGCGCATAGCGTCAGCAGTGCTGTCCATCAAGAAGGTGTGTTTCTTGATTGTGGAATGGCGGCTGGGTGTGTGGAATCTTTGATTTATTTGATATTTAAGGGGCCAATAAAAATGGTCAGTGTAGTTTGTTTCTTGAAGATGTAAGTCACCTTCAGCATGTATCTGTGTCCTAGGGTGCAGCAACGGAAGGACTTCAGGGATCCTAAAGGATTAAGGTGCAACTGAGAGTATTGCCAATTTCTCCACTGGGAAGGTGCATTAGTGGAGGGAATCGCTATATTCTTTTATCTGTGCAAGCAACTGGGTTTGGTTCCTCTACACATAAGTCACCTTGGAGTATGGCTCTCATGGGATGCACTAGCAGAGGGACTTTAGGAACATAGGGCAGGTAGGAGGGCCTTGGAGGCCTGGAGGGGCAAAGGAAGAATAGAAATTGTTATAGCAGGGCCACTTTGGATGTCACCATCTGACCCTGCTTTATCCAAAACTGGTGGAACCATGGGCACGTGCTATCTCAGGCTGCCTCTACAAGAGAGGTTTAAAACTCTTTCAAGGCGCTTAAAAAAATTTACCTCTACAAGAACGGAGCGCAAATCGGGCGTAGAGGCGCGTTATCTCTCCGATTATGCACATTATCGAATGTGTGTTAAATAGCGAGTTTTATTTTGCTCCGGCCGTTAAAGCGCATTTTGACTATGTGAACAAGCGCTTATGCGCATTAACTACTTGTAAAGTGCATTTTGGTCATCCCTTAATGTGCTTTGCCGCCTCTCGCCGCCTCTCGTGCAGAGGTATTAGGTGTAAATGCGCTTCAGCGATTATGCACATAATCGCCTAAACGGGCGCAAAAGCGAATCCTTGTAGAGGGGACCTCAGTGAAATAGCCTTCTCCAATGATTGTCAGAATCAGATATGAGATGCCTCTCAAGACTATTATCCACAAAGTCTATGACTTTTACAGCATCCTCTAGTGATAGTTTATCTCCAGCCAAATATAAAGCCATATATATATATATATATATATATATATATATATGATTTCTTCAAAATGTGTATAATTTTTTTTTAAGAGGACCTTTGTGGGAGGTCAACAAAAGCACAGCCGAGATGGAAGGTAATGCTTTTTTGAAACATAAAAATAAGGTGAAGAGGCTGCCACATCCTTGCAAGAAAGAAAGAAAGAAAGAAAGAAAGAAAGAAAGAAATTAAGCTGCCTTGTCAAAGTAGTTGTTTGAATATTTTCCTCTTATCACAACAAAGTGAGGAGTTAAAAATGATTGAACATTTGCTGCTCCATATTTCTAGCACAGATAGTATAAAATTATTTCCCTCATTTCCCTGAGCTTGTCTGCATATTTCAGGCGTGCTTCACGCTGAAATACCTTTCACCTGCTAACTTTTCTGTTCCATTTTTCTGAAGTAAGGAAGACGGTATTTGGGGGCTCTGATTATCTGTCATTTGCACATAATCAAAGCAGAGCCTTCTGGCATTGTTAGCCTCCCTCCTTCCCCCAGGATATCATTGTCACGACCCACACCCTGAACAGCAGTTTGGGCATAAGCTCTGACTTGCATGCGGAGCCAGATCCATTTCGTTTTTTCATCACATGAAAATGAGTCTGTCCAACTTAACTAGCAGCTCTTGCTTCTTGAAAGTTCTGGGCTTTCCGTTTCTCTGACTAAGGTCAATTGTGCAATGACACAGCCTGGATGGGATTGTTGTTCTGTGCTTATGCATTGGTGGAGTTGGGCCAAGCAAGGCAGAATAGTTAAGACAGAAAGACAGCTGACAGGGTGAATACAAATAAGCGCTTAAAACAATTCCCTAAAATGGGATTTTTGAAAATTTAAATTAGATTGTTTCTGCCGAGTAACTATCAAACCTTGTTTTGATCTGTCAATCATGAGCATTTCATTTTTGTTTACTTTGGTTTTTGTGAGGGCAAGGCTGGGCCAAGACAGAGGGCATATTCAGATGCAGTTGGGGGAAGGGTGGTTAGGAGAATTACAAAGCGGTGGTTAGGAAAACTATGATGCGCGTGCCTGTTACCCTTCCCCTTTGGTCCCCTGAATTCCCGCTGCTGCTGGGTGGGAAAACACACATGCTGCCTGCGCCATCTGCCACTATGCAACAGCAACCATAGAGCCTGGCTGCGATGCCTAGGGTGTCACCAGAAGTTGAGAATGCTCTAGGCAGCGAACTCTATGGTTGCTGCATTTTCACATGGAACAGAGGTTTTTAACCATGGGGAACCTGACAGACGATAGAGTAAGCCACCCTGGGGCCTCTAAACCCCACTGCTAGGGAGTCGTTACCCAGAGTAGCTAATTAGCCATCATTGTCAGATCTTCTCTCCCCCCCTCCACGACACACAAGGCCACCATGGTGGCTTAATATTACATGTGAACAGGACCAGAATGAAGCACAAAGGAGCAGCCCTGGAAAGAAAAAGAGAAGGCAAAATTGTCCAGTGTGAATTTCTACCTGTATCCCCATACTACTGCTGCAGCGCTATATCCACATCAATGAGTTAGCCCTATTGAACTCAGTGGAACATCTTTCTAAGAAGACATGTACAGGCTTGTGTTGTTAACCTCAAAATGTCATGGTACTGGTCATACAAAAGACACTATGTGGAAATATTTTGAAGACATTCCTTCTATAGGTAAAAAAGGAAAGCATGCAAGATATATACAACAAAACATCAAGATAGTATAATTCTTTTCCCTGAGATGGGAAAGGTCAGCAAGAAAAAAACCACTGATTGAAGTCAAATTCCCACTGAAAAAAATCATATATTTCCTGAACAATGGTGCAGATCTGACCACTAAGCCATGTTGATTTACAACTGAATAGAGTATTATTTGCACTGTTCCATTCTTACAAGCAATCTTTGCATTAGCTCCCAAAGAAGGAAGTACATTGCACATCTGAAGTAAATATACTGACCACAATTATGAGGTTGACTGGATGGCAGTCATTCATATCATGTGTATTAGAATCTGAGGTGGTGCTTGCCTCTGTTGGCTGCAAAATTTATACTAGCTGAATTTATATTTAGGAAGGAAAGACAGGTTTGTTGTATAGCTAGCCCTATCTGTATAGCATGTATTGCATTGGATGCCAAGTTTTAGAGAACTGGGACCCTTTAGAGTTAATTAGTAGGGTTTTTTTCCTTTTAAGAGATCATGACTCTTCAACTGGCCTGTCATCTTGGAAGTTAGCCTAACTTGAAATGTATTTCAGGTGAACTCCTGCTATAATTGGTAAGAGGTGTGTGCTTCTTGTAGAATGGATTCAGAAGAGCATGAAAACACTTAGAAAATTAGGCCCCCTCTAGATGGATTCCTTTTGACGCCTGGTTAGCCGATTATGTGCATAATCGCTGAAGCGCTTTATCGTAAATGCGAGGTATTGAGCACTCAACTGGTGACCTACCGGTTGTTTCAAATGCGCTTTACAAGTAGTTAATGTGGAGAATCGCTTGTTCACATAGTCAAAATGCGCTTTAACGGCCGGAGCAAAATAAAACTCGCTATTTCACGAGCATTCGATAATGCGCATAATTAGAGAGAAAACGCGCCTCTACGCCCGATTTGCGCTCCGTTCTTGTAGAGGTAATTTTTTTAATGCACCTTGAAAGAGCTTTAAATGCCTCTTGTAGGGTCAGCCCTATTTCCTTGAAGGTGGATGCAATTGGAATGGTGAGTTCTCCCAACCCCCCAAAATTGAGTTATTTAAACATTTTGTACATATGGGAAAAACCCAAACTAATCTGGACCAATTTATTTTCCATAGATGTTTGAGACTTCAACATCTGACTATATATTCCTCATTTAGACCCTACAAATCAGAATAAAGGAGCTTGTTATATATCTACTTTAATTATATGGTGAGTGTTACTTTAAGTCTGGTAAATGGTTTCTTACAAAAAAAGGGGGGAAATTAGTAGGACATTTAATCAATGCCATTTTTTATTCAATTCAAAATGAGCTTGTGCGAAATGTGAGAGGTTCATTGTTTGCACATCTGTCTTGCACTTTTTAAAATTATTCTTCGTAGAAGATGTGTATCATGCCTATTCTTTCTCTTAAGAAAAACTCTCCTGGATAGGTAGCCAAAGGCCCACCTATTCCAGCGGGAACCTATGGGAAGCCCATGAACAGGATGAGAGCGCAATAGCCTTCGGCCACCGCCCGTTCCCCCCGCGACTGCTCTTCAGAGGCGTGCTGCGTCTGATCCTGGAGGCAGGATATGTAGCCATCATTTGCAACGCTGAGACCTCTTGATGGGGAAGCTGGCATCATTTATTTTCATAAAAGGCTAATCATGAAACTGGGCAATTAGCTGGGTGGTAAGCTAATCTCTTTTCTCGTGTGTGTTTTTAATCAATATTCTCTAAATGCATGATACTTCTAAAAATCTATCGCTGAAGAACATTAAGTTAGCATCAAAATAAAGGTATTTGGGTGATCTCATTTACTTTCCGTTATTTTCTTCTGGGTTTAACCACTTCCCATTCCTAATGTTCAACATAAACAACTTGCTAGTCCTATGGTTATTCTTAGCATACATCCTCTCAAATGCCAAATACATCTTGCTCCCTGTGCCTGAATCACAGCAAAGCCCTGTTAAAGACAGACTTTGTATAAGCTGTGGCAATATGGGCCAGGTGTGCCACACTTTCCCTGGGATGCCAGGATGCCAAAGTCATTAAGGAAGGTGCAGCTCTCGGTTGGAAGACAACTGCTCCAGCTTCTGCTGGAATCAGTGTGGCATAGTGGTTAAAGTCCTGGGTTAAGAGCAGGGAGATTCAGATTCAAACACCCCACTCAACCAGAAATTCAGAACATCTCTAAATGACATATTGTACACTCATGATTGGCCATTCATGGAATTTTGCTGGTCCGTTACAGGATGTCTCCCCCGCTATCCCTGGAAATTGTGGATTAAAAAAACCCACACAGATAATGTGGTGATATCTGGAAAATGCGGGATCTCACTGTTACTAGATGGTGCTGTCTCATTAAACACAATTGGGCCTTTCCGAGAACGGAACAAATCACACAGTCGTTTGAAGGAGAGCATTGTGATGGTGGGATTACTGTGACGAAAGCCACAATAAAGTGTAGGATTTTTCCTGTGTGTAGAGAAGCTCTCAGAAGGGACTTTGGGCCAGTCATTCTTTTTCAGCATAAGTAGTTATAGGCCCTACTTGCTGTCAAAATTATGCAAATGAGGTCACGTGACCGGAAGTAAACAAAGCCATGCTGCCGGAAGTGACGTCACCACCTGTCAAAACAAGACCACGTGACCGGAAGTAAACAAACCCACGTGACCGGAAGTGACGAATGTAAACAAATGCCATGTGACCGGAACCGGAAGTGACGTAGGTATGCAACCCCCTCTTGTGGCCGGAACCGGAAGTGACATAGGTAAACAAATGCCAGGTGGCCGGAACCGGTAGTGACGTAGGTATGCAACCCCCTCTTGTGGCCGGAACCGGAAGTGACATAGGTAAACAAATGCCAGGTGGCCGGAACCGGTAGTGACGTAGGTATGCAACCCCCTCTTGTGGCCGGAACCGGAAGTGACATAGGTAAACAAATGCCAGGTGGCCGGAACCGGTAGTGACGTAGGTATGCAACCCCCTCTTGTGGCCGTAACCGGAAGTGACATAGGTAAACAAATGCCATGTGGCCGGAACCGGTAGTGCCGAATGTAAACAAAACCCAGGTGGCCGGAAACGGTTCAACAGTAACACGGGCCCCTCTGGGTGACACGTTCTGTAGGAACATGTCCAGGCATGTCTCCCCACAGCCCCTCAGCGGTTGGCTAAGGAATAACACGGGGGCCGTCTGGGTGACACGTCTGCAGGAACATGCCCAGGCATGTCTCCCCACAGCCCCTCAGCGGTTGGCTAAGGAATAGCTCGTGACCTGCCCCCTGGCCAATAGGAAGAGGTTTCAGAGCCCCCAACACTAGGACAGGGCGTGCTGTGCTTTTCAGACAGCCGGGGCAAGCCGTCGGTCACAGTTGCTGATTTTTGGAAGAACATGGAATCCCCCAGCACCCCGATGAGGCCTATGGAATTTTCTACCCCGATGGCGCCAGGCAGGCCTAAACCCAGAAAGCGGTATATCAGTACCAGCTCTGACGATGAACAGTTCCCACCAACAAAGACCCCAGAGGAGGAAGAGAAAGATATCGCGGATATATGGCAAAGCTTATTGGATTCAATTTCCTTAGAAAACTCTATAATGCAGGTAAAACAGCTTTTTACACCTTTTTCTGGGGGCTATTTGTGTGGGAAACCGCTTGTAAGGTTTAAAGAAGATTACAAGTCTTCTTAACTTTCCAGGAGCCAGCTGCAGATACTGGAGCAGCTCAAGAATCTGAAAAGTCTGGCAGCACTAATGCACAACCGTCACCTACAGAACTCTGGAACGTGGCTTCTGCAGGCAACATTCACATTCAGGTGTGTGTGTGTGTGTGTGTGTGGGAGTCTGTGTGTCTGTGTGTCTGTGTCCTGTATAAAAAGTTTTCCCAAAAAATAATGTTAATAATTTTAAAATATCTTTTAGGCTCCTGAAGCGTTGGCAACCAACCAGCCTGCTCATCTCACACTGAAAAATCTTCTTGGACTACAAATTGATGAAGCACAGTATATTTTACCAAGACAGCGACGCGGAGCTATGCGTGGCATTGTCAGAGCCACCATTTATGGCATTTTGAAACACTGCCTAAATCAGTATCTGTATGAGAGCTGTATTGGTTGTACTATTCAAGCACCCGGGCAGAGCTCTCACGAATGTACAACATGGACAGAAATGGACATTTCCCAGAAATTACGCATTCTTTGTGCAAAACTGTGGTTTCAGCCTGTGTTGCATATTGTTATCCTCATTGCTTATTCTCTAAAATGTCTTGCTTTGACCTCAGAGAACGTGGACCAGGTCTTAATTCTGACTACAGAGATTAGTAGATCTGTAAATCCACGTACTCAGCTTGAAAAAATTATGAAGCCATCTGACCATACCTATCTTCAACATGTAGAACGGGTAATCAAAAATCGGCACTATAAGTCATTTCTTACCACTGTAAATGCAGTTTTTAGAAATTCTGTATAAATTCCTTCATTGTTAAAGTGTTTTGCATCATTGGGAATCAAAAAATAAAGAAAAGCAGAGCTGTTTGCAAGCAAAGGGATGATTATATTTTTTTTCCACCACACATAATCCTATTACCATTGGGTGGGGTGGGGCGGCAGGGTCTATGACCCGGGGCATTTTTCCAAGACATAATACCACCAGGGCTGGGCGAGGTGTCAGGAGTTAAACAATGAAGGGTTTGGCTATGGTAGCACCTGGGACATTTTTCCAGGCCCCTAGGACACAATCCTATCACTGTTGTGTGGGATGCCAGGATCTGACAATTAAGGGGTGGCAATGGAGCTATTTTCATTACAAAGGCTTACACCTTGAGGGCCCTGAAGATGGTGAATATTTTAAATCAGCCAATGAGGGACTAGAAAGCCTAGGCAGAGGGGCTGCATCCTGAGCTGAAGCTGTATAAAGACACAGAGCACAAGGGGCTAGTCGCCGTTGGTTTCTGGAGGAATCAGAAGTTATCCTGCATGAAAAATGGTGAGTGGTTTTGTCTATTGCTTCAACTGACTTTTTAAAAAGAAATTGTTTCTGCTTATTTATCACAGTTAAATATCCTAAATACAAGCTTGTTTTAATTTTGATTGGTTTGACAGTGTTTTGATTGGGGGTAGAAACTCGTTCTTTTACATGATAAAAAGAATTGGTCCAAGCAGATGACTGGGATGATTGATGACTGGGGTGTATTCAAGAGAATGTAGATACTTTTACTTAAATATAAGGTGTTTTACATTTATCACTATGAATCTTTTAAAATTGGGGCTATAAGCTGGGTTATAAATTGGTGCTATAAGCATGCTGCCACTTTAATTAAAACCCAAGTTCCTCACTTTTTTGTTTTAAGGTAATTCACAACCCCAGTGGTTTTACCATGCAGCGGCCTTTTTGGTACAGTTCAACACATTTTCGTTACATTGAATAAAGTAGTAATTAAACAAACCCAAAATATGTATTTTAATACACAGACACAGCAGTAAAAAATAGCCATTTCAGAGTGCAACATGTAACAAAAACAGCCAGGCATTTTGCACTCATCCGATAGGGTGGTTTCTTGATCTTAAGCGTGCTTAAAAAACCATTTTCCTGTGATAAAGAGAATAAAACAGTTTTGGTTAAGAAGTACAGCATTAGCACAGTTTGTCTTTCACACAATTTCACAAAGGAGACATACCCAGCCTCCATTTTCATTGATCCACTGTGCCTTGGTGTTGAGTATATATTCTGTCATGAATTTAGCCGTCTTCCTGGTGTTTTCATGAGTCATAGGAATTCCGCGAGTTTGTAGTTTCTTTACGAGAATGCCCCCAAACAGAAAAATGGTTAAAATACGTCCCCAATTTATTTCTCCATCAGCAAATTCCCCTTCCATCACAAGATTGAAAATTCTACAGGCATCATCCACAGAATTAAGTTCAAGAGTGTCCGTAAGTGACCATAGCTCCTTGTCAGCAAAATCGTGATTTGTTGAGGTAAGTTTCTGTAAAATCAGGGGTGTTCTGTGTTGAGATGTTTGTCCAGAAGTGCAGTTCAAATAATTTTCAAAGCATTTGTAAATATAATCAAACGATACAGGAGCCATTGCCCTTGGCGGTATAGTGAAAAATGATCAAGGAATTGCCCACTCTTTGTATTGTATCTGGTCTCATGCGGGCAGGTCTCAACATGCCCCAAGGGGACTGGCCACAGTTGCATACTCAAAATACTTGTGTTTTACAGATCGTGAAATGTCTTCCCCAAAGAAAAATGTTCTACCGGTGAGCCAGAGAACCATACCGGGGGCTTCACACACTAAAAACCAAGGTAAAGACAAACATGATTATTTTTGGGTTATTTTGTTAGACAGACTGTCATGAATATTTTTGTAAATGCTTAATGTTTATTTTTTTAAAACAACCAGGCCCCGCACCTCAAGATTCAAAAAGTGAGCCATCGCCAAAGGCACATGATGACCCCCAAACTTCAAAAAATAAACCACCATCACCACGGATGCCACCAAAGCCACAAGAGGACCCCCAAGCTTCAAAGAGTGACAGACCCGGAGGACACGGTAAAGCAAAAAGAAAACTCAAACACCTCACAGCGAACACTTTAGAAACATCACCACTTAAAAAACAGAAGCTGGTCCTTGCTGTCCCTTCTTCTACTTCTTATAATGACTCGCTTGCAAAGCTCATGCAAGATGTTATGGCATCTTTGAGTGCCGGCTTACTGAGACCCCATGCCTTAAAAAAATATGTGAAAGCTGCCCAGGCTAAAATTTCTGTCATACAAAAAGGTTTGGACAGGCAGCAAGGAGCAGGACGGCTGAAGAAACGTAGCCGCACACACAAAGAGCTAGCATTAAAATACATGTCAAAGCGTATTAGGAATGCTAAACGTATGAAAGTAGGGGTGAAAAGAAGCCCCTCGCTGTTAAAACTTTTAAGACAAATCAGAGACACTAGGGCTCCAAAGGCCTCTCCGACCACTGCCTGCAATGTGGACCCCCCACAACCCACCCAGATGACTGATTTAGAGGCTGAGGGGTCAGCCATTCTGAGTGCGGATGAATCCCCTACAGACCCCGGACTAGGCACCCCAGAAACCCAGGAGGAACACCCTCTAACTCCCAATGAATTGCCAAGAGTTTATCTGGAGAGGCTGAATAGTTGGGAGTGGCATTCACCACGCCAACCCGTTTCTCGATACGGAGAAACCTTCAGGTTTGCCAACCTGGAGCAATTAAACCATCCACTGCTGGTGCAAGAGGCAATCCAAGAGGCTGTACAGGGCCTGCTTGATGATCTTTACGTGAGGTTACATGATGAGGATTTTGTTCAATTACGTCTAGATGGCGGAGGACTAAATGACGCTCTCTTCACTGTGAGGAGGGTCAGGGGGGCCCTGCATGCTTCAGATCTGATGGACAACCTCGCAAACCTTATGCAGAGCAATGCAGAGATCCACCTTCATGGGACATTGCGCTTAAATGTATGGGTTATCCGTAACAGTGGAGGACGGGGCCGTAGAGTTATAAGTACTCTGCTTCACAGCCAGTTAGTGCAAAAGAAAAGGCGTTTTTTAGCGGATCTAAACAGTACTGGTAGCAATCTGTGTTTTGGTGGGAGTCTCTTGGCAGTTATGGCCCCACAAAGACCCACCTTTGGGGAGTTAATAGATGGGGCGAGGCAGCTGTATAGAGAGCTTGGGTTTCCCGAAGATGACAAGATAATGCTGAGTGATGTGACTGCCTTTGAAAGGCATTTCAAAGTAAATATCGCCGTGGTCCTGCACGGGACTAAGGGCTGGGAGATATTCAGGACTGGAGACCCTGTACACACCCAAACTTTTCACCTACTGCTGCACGATGAGCATTACTATGGGATTCTAAACGCCAAAGCATTCTTTGGTAGTAAAAATTATTGTAGCGTCTGCGGCAACGTATACAGCCATAGTCACAAATGCAAATATTTATGCCGTTTATGTTTAGAGACCCTTTGCGAGCCAGTGCAAGAGGTGCGGTGTCCTTCTTGCAAGTTATTCTGTAGATCCAGAGAATGCTTAGAGAGACACAGTGCTTTGGCTGCTCTAAAGAAGGTGGACTGTAAATCTAAAATCATGTGCGAGACTTGCGCATCCTATGTCCCCAAAAAACACAAATGCAAGGTGAAGTGCTGCAAGCAGTGCGAAAAGCCTGTTGGGGATATAAACAGTCACCGGTGCTTCATGCCGACTGTCAAGCGATCAGAAATTTCTGATAAATACATTTTTTATGACTTTGAAAGCACTCAGGAAACGGGGATCCACTCGCCCAACTACATTTTCGCAATGGGTCTCAATGAAGCAGATGCATGGGAGTTCAAAGGGGAAGGTTGCACCTCTGACTTTGTCAAAAGGTTTATTGACAAAAAGTACAGGGGTTGGACTTTTATGGCCCACAACGCAAGGGGTTATGACAGTTATTTCATAGTTAGACAGCTCATTGCAGAAAAGATGGATGTGGATCTTATCACCCAGGGAGGCAAGCTAATGTGTGTGACGGTGAAGAAGCTTGGAATACGATTTATAGACAGCCTGAACTTCTTGCCCATGAAACTGTCCAAATTGCCACAAGCCATGGGTTTTGAGGGGTGCAAAGGGTATTTCCCACATTTTTTCAACACCGCTGAAAACTGGGATTATGTGGGTCCTATGCCCAGCATTGATCAGTACGGGGCTGACAGCATGATGCCTGGTGAGAGAGCCGAGTTTCTCTCGTGGTATAGGGACAATCAAAACAACATTTTTAACCTGCAAAAAGAGCTCACGTACTACTGCAAGCAAGATGTTAAAATTCTGAGAAAGGCCTGCATCCTGTACCGAGAAGAAATCATACGCATGACATCTGGGGATGGATCATCTGCAACAGGTATTGACCCTTTCCAATGCCTCACTCTAGCCAGTGTCTGCATGGTCATGTTTAGACACATGTTTTTAAAAGAAAACAGCATCGCACTTATCCCACATGACAACTACCATAGACAGATAAAGAGACATTCTACACCTTCAATACAGTGGTTGATGTATCTAGAACACAAGGAAGGTATTGAGATTCAACACGCGCTGAAAGGTGGGGAGCGAAAAGTAGGCCCTTATTTCCTTGATGGATATGCAGAAATTGATGGTTGTAGAACAGCCTTCGTGTTTAACAGCTGCTTTTTTCACGGTTGCTCAATTTGCTACAATGAGGCCGGGCGAAATCCGATGACGGACACAAGTTATCGGGATCTGAATTACCGTACACAAAACAAAGCTGACTATCTCAGAAGGCAGGGGTTCAATGTCAGAACCCTTTGGGAGCATGAGTGGAAGGAGATGGTGGAATCTGATGGGGAACTCGGAGAGTTCCTAAGTGAGAAGGGCCTGCCTCAGCCTCTACAGCCTAGAGATTCTCTGTTTGGGGGAAGAACAAATGCCATCTGCCTCTATTATAAGCCAAAGGCTGATGAGCAAATTCACTATTATGACTTTACCAGTCTGTACCCGTTTGTGAACAAAACAAAAGTATACCCCATTGGACACCCCAAAATAATTTATAGGGACTTTGGACCACTCTCTAGCTATTTCGGCCTTGCGAAAGTTAAAATGCTCCCTCCACGCGGCCTTCTTTTCCCTGTGTTGCCTGTCAGGGTGGGTGGAAAACTCATGTTCCCATTATGTCGTACATGTACCGAGACTAAACAACAGACACATTGTGCCCACAGAGATGATGAAAGGGCTATTGAAGGAACGTGGTGTACTGTTGAATTGCTGAAAGCATTGGAGAAGGGCTACAAAGTGCTGACCATTTATGAAATTTGGGATTTTGAAGAAAAATCTGATCAATTGTTTTCAGATTATATCAAACTGCACCTGCGCCAGAAGCAAGAGGCATCTGGGTACCCCTCTTGGTGTACAGATGAGGAGAAAAAGACAAAATATGTTAATGATTTCTTTGAGAAAGAGGGTGTGAAATTACGGCCACAGGAGATTGCTGTGAACCCCGCAAAGCGTCAAATTGCAAAGCTGTTCCTCAATTCTTTGTGGGGTAAATTTGGCCAACGCCCAAACTTAATGAATACCTCTATTGTGAGGGAGCCAGCTGAGCTTTTGGCTTATGCCTTTTCTCCACGCTATGAGGTTTCAAACTTTGAAATTATAGATGACGATACAGTGAGTGTATCCTGGAGACATGCAAAAGGTCTCCACACACAACCGGGTAAGACTAATGTCGTGATAGCCTCTTTTACAACTGCTTATGCTCGTTTAGAATTGTACAACTTGTTAGATGTGCTGCAAGATAGATGCTTATACCATGACACAGATTCTGTGATATTTGTGAGTCGGAAAGGGGAACCAAATCCACCTCTGGGCGACTTCTTAGGGGACCTGACCAGTGAGATCCCACCAGAACAGTTCATCACTGAGTTTGTGTCGGGTGGTCCTAAGACATATGCTTATCATTTATCCTCTGGCAAGTTTTGTGTCAAGGTCAAAGGCATTACTCTGAACTTCTCCAACTCGGAAAAGATCAACTTTGACACTTTGAAGGAGCTTGTCTTAGATTATCGCACAGAATCAAATCTGAAAGAAATTGTAGTCCAGCAAGGGGCCATTGTGCGGAATAAAAAGCAGTGGCTTATCGAGTCAGGTATCCTTAAAAAAACACTCAGAGTGGTGTATGATAAGAGGGTCATCACAGAGGGATTTAACACTCTTCCTTACGGCTTTTGATGGATCACAGGTGGCAACATCCATTCTCGGCCATTCTGGCAGGGCCGAGCAACTGTGGTAAAAGCTATTTTATTAAAAATTTGCTGGACAATGCTCATACCCTGCTCTCAATGACGCCTGAAAATATAGTGTGGTGTTATAGCTGTTGGCAACCATTGTACAAAGAACTGCTATGTAGATATCCTTTTATTAAATTTATGGAGGGAATGCCTGAAAAGCTTGATGATGATGAACTTTTGCCTGTCAATAAAACAAATCTTTTAATTATGGATGATCTTATGGACTCTGCCTCTAATAGCCAAGAAATTCAAAAAGCATTTACACAGTATGTACACCACCGGAACTTGAGTATCATTTTCATTACGCAGAATATTTTTTGCAAAGGAAAAAGCAACCGCACCATTAGTACATTTCTCTTGTTTTTTATAAATTGTAAGACCATTTGGTCATTTCCTTGTAAATCGTAAGAATACAGTTCTTGGATCTGTTGAAATGTTAGACCCTTACATCGCTGCTGTAAGAAGAACACACAGTGGTGACCACAAACCACAGAGTCTGGAGCCTGTATTTGCCGGGGCTGAAATGCCGTCTTGCTAGCATTTTTTGTTAAAAATTTCATGATGGCTTCAGGAAACAGAGGATGGTCTGGAGGGTATCCGTAGGAATCAAAAAATTCCCCATTCTTGTCTTCTGTCAAGTAGATGGCCAACCAGTGCACTCCGGGGAGGGTGTGGGGGTGGGTATTGACTATCAAACCCACGGGTCTTTGTAGCAATCTCGCTCTGGGGAGCATGTCGCAGGGGAACACTCCAAAGAAAGTCCTTCGTGTATAGGGGTTTGAAGATAGGATCTGGGTTAACTGCACGCTGTCCATTTTACATATAGTCAAACAGGACATTTCTCCGGTGATTTATCTCTATCACATTGTCAAAAACACCATACACGACCATGTTGACTGTGGTTGGCAGGGCTACAGCAAAACGAAATTCTGCTCTCAGGTTCCCATTTCTAACCAAAGAATAGTGATCCCCACATTCTTGGTCTGGAGTCAGGTCAAATGCAAAAAGATTGTAGCCATTTGCAAACTCCTCACGGTTAATTACAAGACCTCTGTCTTTCATATGCTTGCCAGTTGTCTGAACCAAATTCATGTACTGTCTCACACAGTTCCCAGCTTCAAAATCAGGTTGGAGTGGTTTCATAGGGATCGAAAACCCATCCAGATAAAGTGATACGTAATTAATATGGTAATTTTTAAAATTAAACGGGTTTTTATTGAATGTGCCACTGAATGCGTCATTATCCACCAGGCCTATCACAACCTGTTTAGGCATCTGGCCCAAAAACAGGTTCTCTTGGTTGCTGACACGGCTTCCTCTGGGGATACTAAACACTTTCATACTCACACGATCCACTGGATATTTGGCATTGGCTGTCAGCAGCGCCTCTGCATGGCCTAACCGGACACCCGGGGCCACTCTCACCTTCTTTACAAAGAGGGTGGCTGACAGAAGTTGTAGTTTGTAACGCCTATCTGCTGCAGCTGACATTAAGCAGAAAGCATCTTTGTTACGGGTCAGTTTAATTTTCAAATCCACGCCATTTAACAACAGCTTTTCTTGAAAAAACAGATCAGAATGGAGCTGCCCCATCAGATCTATTTTCCGGCTTTCAGCTGTAAGGTTCGCTCTTTTAATGAATCCTTTATTATTCCCATCCAGAGCCACTGATTCGTGTGCCCCAGCCGTGTCTTTGTAAAAGAGCCCAGCAGAGAATTGTGTGGCTAACGTATCTTCACTGTAGTTTAGTACGGATTCAATGAAAGCACGATAAGGATAACAATTATTACTCTGAGTTATTAAGCGGTCTCCCAGTGTCACGTCCAGCTGGCTAAAAATGGAGGCTATGGGGTAATTTACCACGCTTACTTCAGTATCTCTGGCGAGATCTGTCCCATTTTCGTTGACAATTTTACAGCACAGGTACAGCAGTGTGTTGTTTAAATCCATATAATCTTCACCATTTCCCGCAATGAAGAAGTCTACAGGAGAAGTTTCTGTCAGGGCTGCCAAGGGGGGTACTTCAATAAACAAGCTTCTCTCAATACTTGTCTGTGTAGGACCAATTTGGAATAAATCTAATTCGGATTTAGTGCATTCTTCAGAGCTGCAGTGGATAAAAGCCATGGTGGATTAAAATATGTCTCCCCGGCCTATCGATGAGCGCCTCTTCTTTCTAACGCTCTTCCTTTTCTGAGGTTTCTTCCCCCTCACAGCTTTCCTTTTAAGGGGCTGGGGCGGGCCGATTAGCTGTGCTTGAGACGCTTTTCTTTTCAACCCCTTTCTTCTTCTTTTTATATAGATTAGTCCTGAACCATCTTGGCGTTGTGTAGGGGAGGCATTATTCAAAACCGCTTGAGACACATGGCTGACCACATCTTTAGCAATATTCCGAGTAGCTGTTTTAATATGTGGCTTAATGATCTCTAACCCTCTTCTCAAAAGAGGAACAGCCTTTCGGAAAAGACTCCTGAATATCCCCCCAATCCCTGCCCCATACATAACAGGGGCTCCATGGTACCCCGGAAGGGCATTTCCCGCCTGAGCCCTGTAATAATTTCTGTAAAGGGAGGGGTCTCCGTACGTTTTCAGGATCGCCATTTTCAAAGCTGCAGGGTTCTCCGGGGCCGAAAGTGTAGCTTCACAAACACCTTCCCAAAACGGAATGGCACGTTTTTGTTCTGGTCTGTCTTTATCTCAATAGTGATTGTGTCGATATGGTGTTTGCTCACCGGGATGTAGTGTGGCTTGTCGTAAACAATGTTGACACGTTCGTTGTTCTGGCCGCGTACAGGTACGCAACGCAGTAAAGGTACATAATAGTCTCCCACTATCTGGTGATTCACAATGTCTGTGTAAATGTATAAACTGTTAAAACCTCCAGTAATGTCAGCAGGAAAAGGCAATATTTCAACATCCTGATCAGGAAACAGGCCTAATATGTGGGCCAGTTCTGCACTTGCTCGAAAGGTATTTTTTTCTGTTGCTTGCAGGCTGATTTTTCTAGACACAGCGTCATAGTGCAGGGTCACTTTCGGACCACCACGTATATGGCTGTTCATGCTTTCCACCAGCTCAGGAATGCTGGCATAATAGCCGCGGCGCAGAAAAAAACGATACCTACGTACACCGTTAGAAATTTCAAATCGTGCATCAGTAGTTAGAGTGTCCCAGCTGTGGGGGTATTGAGTTTCAACGAGGCCCACTTCCCATGCGCCTGGAAGATCCAACGCTCTTGCTAATTGTATAGTATATGCCGAACTCTTGTTGTTTGGAAAAACCTCCGCACAAGCGTTGCTAGGCAGAGTTATGTAAAAACCACTCTCATCCATTCTTCAGCTTTGTAGGTTCGCAAAGATCAGAAGCATGTACCCAACTGTTGAATTTGCTAGGCCAACCTAGCCATTTAACCAGATGATACTTTTTCTTACCCCTGCCTTTCGTAGATAGTATTTTTTCAATCCTGTACACTCGGTCTTCCTTGGCTTTAACCTTCAGCATTTCTTCGGCGTAGAATGTTCCAACAACATCCTCCCCCTCATAATCTTTTAACCTGTACACAGGCCTTTTTGTCTTTAGGATGACTTGATCCACAATAAACAATTCTGTGGTGAAATTCTGTTCGTAACCCTTGGTAAATACCCCCTTGCTTTTAGATATCCGAACGTGGTCTCCTTTTCTGAACAAAGGGGCCTCTGCTTTTCTACTAACACTGTCTCCATAGACTGTTTTCCAAACCGCAAGTGAGTTAGACTGATTAACATCCACAGGCCGGGCCCGGATGGTTCTGTGAAAGCTGTGGTTATAACTTTTTAGGAGGCGTGGCAGCACATCGATATAGTTGAAAGTATTATTCGCTGTAAAATACCTCCACATTTTTGTTTTGAAAGTTCTATTAAAACGCTCTACCACGGCTGCTTTGACATCATTATTGGTGACAAAATGATGAATGCCATGTTGTTTTAACATCTTATTTACAGACTGATTTAGAAACTCTTTTTCTCTGTCCGTTTGCAGTTTGCCCGGCTTTCTGGAATCTTGTTTAAAAAGGGCATTAAAGGCCTTGGACACTTCTTTGCCTGTCTTATTTTTTAAAGCAACAGCCCAAGCATATTTAGACAAAATGTCTATCACTGTTAAAATGTACTTGTAGCCCTTGTTGTATTTAGAAAACTGCTGCATATCCACTAAGTCAGCTTGCCACTGGGCATCCGTTCCAGACACAATTGTTTTGTTTCTTTTAAAATGGAGTCTGACCGGCCTATGCAGCGTGTAAGCATCCTGGTCTGAAAGCCATGAGATAACCTGCTTTTTAGTCACCTTTTCATTCTGCTTTTTGGCCTCCTGAAATAGAGGGTCCACACCTCCAAAGCTCCCGGCCTTCCCGGGTGTATAATAAATATTCCTTAGGATCTCTTCAAGATCTGCCATATTGTAGGTTAACGCAAGAATGGAGGCAGAAGTTTACAACAAAATGTTTTTATTGGTGCAAATAACAACAGAAACTTTTTATTACTATTTTTCAATGTCCATGCCTGGAGAAATACACGAAATGCAGGTAATCTTGACAGTCCGTGAAGTGTCAATGTTCAAGTTCTCAAGACCAACACACGTACAACGCTCCTATGTAAAACAAAGACAAGATTTTTAGTAATCTACAATCACCCTCAACATACTAGTGACAACAAATTTAATATAAAAAATACTTACTGGTGCTCCTCCTTTCTCGGTCATAACCTCCATCTCCTCTTCCAGAGTCTCCAGGGTTGGTTGGTAAGTAGAACCGGCTGTGTCAGGATCTCCAAGCCCCATTTTCTCTATAGACAGGCTGGCCAGTTTCCTAAGTACACCCCCATCCGCCTCCTCAGCGATGCTGGTGAACTCCCCAAGGCTGTCGGAAGTATCCGTAAGCTCATTCTTTAGCAGCATCTTGTTCAAACCACACACCGTATCAGGCCATTGATCGGTATAATCCATTCTCCAATCGACCCCTGATACTTTATCAGCCCACTGGTCGGTATAATCCATTCTCCAATCGACCCCTGATACTGTATCAGCCCACTGGTCGGTACAATCCATTCTCCAATCGAACCCTGATGCGGTTTCAGGAAGAGAAGACTGTCCTGTATTCAGCTTTCTAGGTTGGAGCTTCAAGGGGGCCAGTGGAAAAGAAAAACCACAAGGCCCCACAGATAATGGTTTGCTCTCGGCTGCAGCAGAACTGTTCTGAGGATCTGGTGGATATGATAAAGACCGAATCGTACCCTTCTTTCTGGGTTTAGGCCTGCCTGGCGCCATCGGGGTAGAAAATTCCGTAGGCCTCATCGGGGTGCTGGGGGATTCCATGTTCTTCCAAAAATCAGCAACTGTGACCGACGGCTTGCCCCGGCTGTCTGAAAAGCACAGCACGCCCTGTCCTAGTGTTGGGGGCTCTGAAACCTCTTCCTATTGGCCAGGGGGCAGGTCACGAGCTATTCCTTAGCCAACCGCTGAGGGGCTGTGGGGAGACATGCCTGGGCATGTTCCTGCAGACGTGTCACCCAGACGGCCCCCGTGTTATTCCTTAGCCAACCGCTGAGGGGCTGTGGGGAGACATGCCTGGACATGTTCCTACAGAACGTGTCACCCAGAGGGGCCCGTGTTACTGTTGAACCGTTTCCGGCCACCTGGGTTTTGTTTACATTCGGCACTACCGGTTCCGGCCACATGGCATTTGTTTACCTATGTCACTTCCGGTTACGGCCACAAGAGGGGGTTGCATACCTACGTCACTACCGGTTCCGGCCACCTGGCATTTGTTTACCTATGTCACTTCCGGTTCCGGCCACAAGAGGGGGTTGCATACCTACGTCACTACCGGTTCCGGCCACCTGGCATTTGTTTACCTATGTCACTTCCGGTTCCGGCCACAAGAGGGGGTTGCATACCTACGTCACTACCGGTTCCGGCCACCTGGCATTTGTTTACCTATGTCACTTCCGGTTCCGGCCACAAGAGGGGGTTGCATACCTACGTCACTTCCGGTTCCGGTCACATGGCATTTGTTTACATTCGTCACTTCCGGTCACGTGGGTTTGTTTACTTCCGGTCACGTGGTCTTGTTTTGACAGGTGGTGACGTCACTTCCGGCAGCATGGCTTTGTTTACTTCCGGTCACGTGACCTCATTTGCATAATTTTGACAGCAAGTAGGGCCTATAACTACTAGCATAAGTTACCCCACAAGGTTGGTTTCTAAAATGTATATTCTGCCCTTTAATGGCCAATCTGTATTCCCAATATAGCTTACAAAAGGGTAGAACATATATAAATATTCCTCTTAGGAGAAAGGGCAGGATAATAATGCATTTGATCCATGATCTGCCTTGCACAAGCGGAAGAACACTGTTCAATGAAGGTCCCTCCGCCTGATTTGGGAGGCACTTCTTCTCCCCCCCCCCCCACATCTCGGTTGGAAGACAACTGCTCCAGCTTCTGCTGGAATCAGTGTGGCATAGTGGTTAAAGTACTGGGTTAAGAGCAAGGAGATTCAGATCCTGCAGCTCATCCCATTCAACAGGGTCCCCGTGCCTCTGACAGAGCTGGTCTGCATGATCAAGCAGCCCACCATGACTTATTAAAGCCACAGTGGGCTATGGCACAGCTGGGTGGCCATTTTGAACGTTCAAGCCCTGACATCCAAACCTGGGGACAGTGGGTTGTGGTTAACAAACCATCCCAAACCAATGGGCTGTTTTAAATTTGTGGGTGGTTTGTTAACCATGCCAACAACCCACCCTTGCCAGCTATACACATCGCAAGAAGCTGCAGGTGCAGTTTGAATATACAAAAATATCTTGGCATGTGCCGCAACCCACCAGTGGGCTATGGTGATCATAGAAATTGGGTCTCTGTGTAGCATTTTCAGGGGACTGGATGGAAGGGGGTGGGGAAGTCCACTTTCACCAGCACAGTTGATCCAGCATAAATCTGGGTCTATCCCAAGAAATAAATAACTAATTGTGTCATTTCAAAACATAGCCATGGGCATTTTGACTTTATGCTTCCATTGCAAAAAGAAGGGGGAAAGGCCATTGCACCAAAGCAGCTGACACTGGCAAAACAGTCAAGAAGCTCTCCATGGTCTGGGTAGAACATGCAACTGGATGGCTATTATCACAATATTTGGGGTGCTTGGGATGATTATTGCTTTGGTGAAGAAAATTTACCTTTCTTATGCAAGTATATTTGTTTCTAAACTCTTTTTTTTCTAACATAAACTGAATCCACCAGAATCCAGAATTTGGTTTTGTAAACATTGTCAGGATACAACGGGACAAGGATCTGAAGAGCCAGAGGCAGATGATGTGATCCAAGACAGGCTAGTGATGAGGTTCTGGAGCAGGCAACCTAGGAGGTGAGCCAAAGCTGTTCAGCAGCTGTTCCCAACACAAAATTGCTCAGGCTAAAGAGGCAAGAGCTTTAGATGGGCCAGGTAGACATGAATTGGCCTACAAGGTCAGCTGGCAATATTCCATCTGGCTGGTACTGTAGTTTAGTTCAGCCTGCCCCAACCTGGCACCCTCCAGATGTTTTGGGCTACAACTCCTCACATTCCTGTCCATTAGCCATGCTGGCTGGAGCTGACAGGAGATGAAACATCTGGAGGGACCAGGTCGGTCAAGGTTGGCCTAGACGATGCTCTTGAACCACAGAGCTAAGCCTGCAAGGGCTGCTGAGGAACCAGAGGACTGGTGGCGGAGGAGTCTGATTCTGGTTTCTGGATGCCCTGATTCAAGAGCTTGATACCTGACAAACATTGGGGGAAAATACAGGGACGAACAGAAAGAAAGTAGCAACAAATGCTTGTGCAGGTTAAAGATGGGACCTGTGATTTTCGAGCGCATCAAAATTCTCCAAAATTCACTTTGAAGCTCGCTTTGGCTCACTCCTGTTTTTGTTTTTGACCTGTTTTTTCAGCTCATTCAAACGGGAGAAGTGTGCATTTCAAATGGGAAAAATGCCCATGTCTATGTGTATTTTTCAAAAGTGTGCACTGTCTCCCCATTGAGTAAAGTGTGACAATACAGATTTGGAGGGCAGACATGCAGTTCTGCTTAGATTTTTTTAAAAAAAATTCTGCGTGGAGTAAATATATATATTTTCCAAACGTGATCGACAATTCAGGAATTTGCAAATATTTCTTGAAAACTTGCGCTCCTGTTCATGTTCCACTTTGCAAGAAGGACATGTCCACATGATTTGCAATCAGAACCTAAATTCTCATACATACTGTACCTAATACAGGTGTTAGTAGAAGTGTTCTATAGCAATTCTCATGCTTTGCCTTGCACTAATGAAAGGACAACTTCAGATTTAGTTTTTCACTTTTCTTGCACAAAGCTCCAGCTCCATGCTTTGAGCTAAGCCTTTCCATCAGCAGAATGCACCTTTGGATCCAACCTTTTAATTTAAAAATGCACACAAAACCTGCTAACCTACAGGGGATAAACAATGTTCAGCTTGCTGTTGGTTTTAAACTACAGAGGTTAAGTACTTGTTGTCCAAAGAGCTATCTCGTTAGTCAAGTCAAAAGAATTTAATGCTCTTGCCAAGGATTTGGAAGGTTGGAAAGGAATGTTTACCCTAAGCCAAAGAGTCAGCCTTTCTTGTGGAAATCACCGGCCTTAGAGAAACTATATGTCATACCAAATGGAGAAAAATAACTGAATTTTGCTGATAACCTCTCAAGGAAATATTTTAGAAAGTCAATAAAGGTTTGTAATAAGCAAGCTTTGTTTCGGATAGGATTTTTTTTTTGTAATGTACAGCTTGTAACTTGCTTAAACGTAAACCCCTTAATTAGAATTTGCTTTTCTCAAGATTTCTAGTTGTTTGCTTTTAAAATTTGAACTAATGTTATATAATGAATAGAGTGTTGGTCTCGGGCCAGGAAGAACTGCATTCAAACAAAATCCACTGAGTAACCTTGTGGGGATACCTCACAAGCATGTTGTGAAAATGAAATAGAATAATTCCCATGTATGTTGCCCTGAGCCCTTTGGGGAAAAAGAGGGATACAAATATGGTAGCAGAGAAACAAATAAAGGGCAGCCTTGTCTTTCCACTCCATTTTTCTGTTCAAACCCTACAAAGCAGGAGAATTTTAATGTTAATAGAGTTAGTCTTCCTAGGACAAGACTTAGAATCATAGAACTGTGACAATCACAGCATTGTCTTCAAGATGCTTACAAATGGCCTGCTTTATTACCTGCTCTAATATTTTTCCACCTCACTGTTTGATAATTACTGGGGTCATTTACCAGACAAATGTCTTGTGAAATACTTACCAAATATATGTACGCTTTTGCACAAGCACCATGTTGGGATCCAAACTCCTCTGTTCGTGCAAAAAAGGGGAGATCCAGAGATTTCTGCCATCTCCCATTTCCATCTGCAGCCCCCATGCCATTTCTGAGGGGTCCTCCACCCCCGGATTGTTTTCTCTGGTGGTGCTGAGGTCTGTGGTGCAGAGGGGGTGACTGAGGCCCATTCCATGGTTCTTAGGAGGCAAATGCATGCCCCCCCAACTCCACTGATACTCCTAGTTGTCATGCAGATACAACGGTTGATCTGCGTATAATGCAAATTTGAGTGGTGTGGCTTAGCTTTTGCAGCAGCTGGGTGCTTGGTTGGTGTTACCTTAAAATGCAGGGCATCTTAAGGTCAAGTTAAGATGCACAATTATATAACCTTAAGAGCATGTAAGCCAGAATTAAGAGAAACTTCACCTTTCTTTAGCTTTTGGCAGTGTTCACCACAACAGCAAAAAAAAAATCATCCTTATATCGGCCACAAATATAATTGGTTCAATGATTTGCTTAACAAAAGTTGCAGAAGAGGTGACATGACCCAACACCTGGTACAGTAAAAAAAAAAAAAAAAGGTTTTGCACAGATACCTTTTTGACATAGAATGGAATATAAATGACAATATAAAAAGTTACTTTAAAAAAAACCTCAAGTGTCATAGTGAGCAGACATTTTTTAAGATTATGCTTTAAGAATTTATGAAGTGAAAATCTCAAACTCCATCAATTCAGGAGTGATTACTCTGAATTGCTGATTATCACAGCCTAGGGGAAAATGGTTTAGGGGAAACCATTTTCTATTTCATCTTACCTAATTATTTAGCCCCAATTTTCCCATATACATTTGATTCGGTTTACGCATTGGGTAATAGACGGTCATTGGGGTAGGCTGAGAAGGCAAAGGGATAATTCAACTTTATATAATAGATCTATTCTATTTTCATCAAAAAATATATGACACTTGGAAACCTATATCTGTGTTTATTAATTGATAAACCAATAAAAATCCCAAAGCACATATAAAGAAAAAATAGTGCTGAAGAATGCACTTATGGGCTATCTTAGTGGGGGGGGGAGGGGGGTTTCTTCTCCAGGTAAGGAATAAATGCGAAAAATAAAACTGTATGCACTAATGAGGAGAAAGAAACTTAGTAACATTTTCCAGTTGGTTTGCTACACTTTGATGGAGTTCCATATCCATTGCTCATTCAAACCATATTTGACAATGCTATTGTGTTTGGTTGTGGTTGATAGGGCAGAATGGGGAAAGTTGGTTTTCCCATCTATTCTACTGTTTTCAAGAAATGCACTGACTTTTGAGCCAGGTAAATAAGTTTTTCATTTCATGAGTGCTTTGCCACTTGGGATGCAACATTTAAATTGATATTAACTCTAAGTTATTGATTTGTACTGCAGAAGTAATGATGAATAGAATTAGAAGGCCTTAAACTATCAACCTACAGGTCTGGGGACACATGTAGCCAAGTAACTGGAGACTCTAAGCAAAAATTGGGAATGGGATCCTAACATCCACACTAGATTTTGTGGTCAAGGGTTTTTATTAACTTAAGACAATGGGAGAGCTTTATGACTAGAATCTTAAAACTATTTGTCAAGGTATAGAGTGGTTATTGGTGCCCCCTAGTGGCTAAAGTTGAACATGCAGTTATGATGGAAAGATGAGCATGTTTGCTATTCAAGGTAATGAAATGCACTCTGAGGGCATCTTCTGCAAAGGGCTGGAAAGGATGCAAATTCTGATACGTTTAATGGGTCTGGCTGAGAATTGTTGAAGGCTATCTAACTGTGATGGGAATGGGAATTTGCCAGTATATGAATCCCAATGGTAACCTGCATGGAAAACCCAGTGGCATGGGGATAGTATGCTTTAAACAGAAAGGGCATTAGGCACTTGCTCCTGGTCTTCATATCCTTCTCATGTGCATATCCAGATGTGTACATAACATCACTCAAACTCCACTTACTGGGCTGACACAATTTTCATATATTTTTCACTCCACTCAGACAACAAATCATGTTGACTTATCTAATGCGAAGATATGGCCACACAACCCTCCAAGCCAATGATACACACAGCCATTCACACCTCGTATTATTATACACATGCCCATATATCTCCCACTACATCCACATATATGTTTGCAAAGACTTCTCTATTCATACACTGGTTTGTTCTCCTTCAGCCATACACATCGCTCACGCTGCCATATCACTATGGCCAGGAATGCAGTGGGCCCTACTAAATTTGGTGGATCCTAACCATTCCCTTTCCAGAGCCTGGAGTGGAGGAAATATACATAGAAAAATAAATGTACAGAAATTAAAGAGGCTGCCTTGGAAACCATATACTAGGCAGCTTTCTAGATTACTATGACCTCTCCACACCCATCTCCCAAAGGCTGCTTGTTAAAAGATTAATAGTTTCTGAACTTGTCAAGTCAAGGTCACATTAAGAGCTAAAACTGGTTCTTAGCCTTTGGGTGGCTTAAAGTTCCTGGTCCTTGCCACCTCTTCCATGGGTAGAAATTGCTGATCTTGCTTATTACCTCTGTGAAGTAAAATATGTCATTGTTTTGGCATGTCCCAAGTTCAGGAGAGGGGGGGGTGCGGGGAGTTGCCTCCTGCAAGAGCAAGTTCTTCACAAAAATAATTTCCTGCAAATCTCCAGGGCTTCAGGTTTGTTTCAGTTGCCTTCCTTTGACTTGTTCTTTACACAGTATTAGCTGTTCAAGATCAGTGTAGGTTCTCCTAAGTGGAAGTACTGTAGCTGAAGTGAATCTACAATTATTGTCCGCTGCTCATTCAAAGATATTCTAGAGTATCTTTATTTTGGCAATTCAAGCATTTGTTCTATTAGTGAAGGATTTACTTAAAATTCTTAAGAGTGGGGAGGGACTGTTGTTAGGAGACCACTTGCTAGACTGTAAAAAGAAGAACTGAGCATCTTCAGATGCTCATTGAGATGTGGAATAGTAATTTTCCTCCTCTTATGGTGTACACCTGCAGATAAGAGCTAGTTGAGCAGGGGAAGCCATAGCACTGAGCACAACCAACAGTTGGGAGGAAGTGTTGGGGTAGATATATAACCAAATATGACCATCAATGAATGTGAGTTCAAAGAAGATGTTCCAGGAAGAAATATGCCGATCAAGATAGTAGACTTTTAGTCACATTTTAGGAAATTCCAATTAACCCCTTAGTGGTAATGCCAGAGATGTTCCCAAAACACGTGGGCATAAAATGTGAGATTGTTAGGGACAGACAGACACCTCACTTCTGACTGGTGAATGAGTGAAGTATATTTGTGATTGGAAGATAGTTGTCTCATCACTCATTGGGCCCCTCATCTTTGATCAGAATAAGTGTATAAAAGCACAGGTAGCAAGGGCTGTAGCTGACTTCACTCTTTTGCTGATTCGCTTCTGATACCCTCTTGACTCTCAGACCCAAGGATTTGGGTAACTATGGATCTCTCTAAACTCTTGGACTTTAGAACCTAGAATATTTCTTGAGGTTAGGATGCTTCTGTAGTTAAGACTTAGAGTTATTTCTGAATTTGGAGTTTAGAATTATTTCCAAGCCTTTGTTCCCTCCCCCCCTCCCCCATTCACTCGTTTCTACCTTTAATTCTCCACATGCCTAGAGGATCTTAGTTAGCAATGCTTTAGCTTAGCTTTTTATATTCAAGTAACATACAGGAAGAAGTAAATGGGAGAGTTAACAATGTTTAGCAGGGTTAGTGGCAGTTGGAGAAAGTCAAGTAGGAGAACAAAGACAGTTGGCGAGAGGTCAGGTTTTGCTCACCTATACTTTATTTTAAATCAGCCACTCTACATGCCAGTACTACATCTCCCAGCATGCCTTTGGCAGCCCGCAAGTGCCCGCATCCTCTGAGACATCCTCTTGTTGCTGATAGAGCATCGAGGAGTAGCATCGCCAATGAGGGGAGGTAAGCACCTATCAGTGGACACACCCAGCTCTGGCCAATCCTGCTGGGACTGCCTTGGCCTGTGCTTCTCACCCACCAAGTGCTACATCAAGAGTCTGTACTGAAGGGCCAGTGCTGGGCCAGGCATTTCCCCCCTTCGTTGGGTCTGTTTCTGAGCATGTGCAGAGTGCCTCCCCTTCCTCCTTCCCTCCTAAAGGCAAAGGCTACACACTTGCTTCCCCCAGATTCTGAGAAAACAGCGATATCAGGACGAAGTGCCTTTGAGCATGTTTGGCCCCTCAAAGTCATGCTGTTGTATCTAGTTACATTTTAAAACTGTGCAGAGGGTGGGAGGAAGCACCACAAATGGATGCAGCCCATTTATGTGGGTTGTTTCCTTTTATGTGGAATTGTGTTGACTGCTCAAGAACAACCTTAGGAGTCGGGGTTGTAAAAGACACGCAGCAACCACCAACCTGTATACTCACAATGGCCGCCAAAGGCCAGTAAGTCTGGCCTCCTACCCAAGACATGTTGGGAGTTGTAGGCGTAAACCTAGGTTTTTATTAAATTCTTTAAAAATACTTAACCCCCCCAAAATTCATGTTTTTAGATTTTTTCTGGTACATTATACAGCCAGACCTATCACTGTGTCAAGTTTTTAACTCATCTGGAAGTGGGTAAACATTTCCGGACATACGTGACACATACATACTTTCCGCTTTATAGGTAGAGATAACTTGGATATCTATCACAACATTAATCTAGGGGTGTTGATACTGTTCAGCATGTATAGGATACTCTCCTGAAATGACTTAAAATTACCAGGACACTAAATGAAATGTGTTTGTGCTGAATCACAAGGCATTTATGAATGTCAAGCTCGGAAAGAAAGGGAATGTATGTTTCTGTATTTCTTCTGTTAGACACCAAACTGTGCAGTATAAGGTTAGATTGGATGCAGTGAGATTATTAATTATGCTTTGGTCTCCTTCAATCAATCTTCAAATGGATGACATTTAGGAAATAAAACACTGGCTTGGACATCTTTCAGGAGCAAAAAATATGGTTTGCCAGATGTCCCATTCTTTCAAGCTTCTTTTTTCTTTTCTTTTCTTTTTCCTGACAAGTAACCAAAGGTCATCCACGTTTGTATAATGGAGAGTCTGTCAAAGATGCTATAAAAGAAGACTCAGAAGACCTGAGCACATACGAAAGAAGAGCTAGAAATGTGTACAGTGAAGGCGATTTTGGGGGCATTCTACGTCAGAGATGGCCAACCTTTGCTCTGCATGCTGATTCTGGCCCCTGTAGCAATTGCATTCAGCTCCAGGTGGCCCTACCAAATTTCAATTAAGGTTTGAGATCAATGTTTCACTTGTAAGGGAAAATAAGAAATTAGATACTATGTATATTTCAGATGAATATATTTATGTTATTTCATGTGCTTTCTGAAGAGACAAGGGGCCCCTGTACATTTCTTGAGGAAATATTTCAGAAATCCATCTATTTAGGAAGTCCCCACCCCACGAATTCATGAACTTATTCATGCATCTACTTTCCTGTGAAACCCTGGGAAGGTGATTCCAACTTTACTATAGAGTCTGGTCATCTGAAAATGAGTTTGGTCCCTGGACTTATGCCTGAAGAGTAACAATGTCCCGGGGGGGGGGGGGGGGACTGGTGGTGTGTGTAGTAGGGAGTTGCCGCTGATGGTCTTCTTTGCCTCAGAAGCATTCCCTTATTATTTCATATTACTTTTCATTCATATCCATTGTGGATCAGGACAGGACTCACTATACATTTTGAGGTTGACCTCTGAGAAACTCTAGGTCAAATAAGACTTGCTTCTTCAGCTTGCTACACCACATCACATACAGTTTTCTAAGTTGTTCAAATACTGGAGTAAATAAACTTCCTGTCGTGGAGCTTTCATGAACCACCCTGTTCTATGAGTGGAAAGGAAAACAGGCAAAATAGTGTGTCCTATTCTTCTTTGCTCTTCTCTTCCTGTGCCTTTCCTTGCTGCAACCAGGTGGAAGCCTTTTATTCTATGATTGCCTCAGGCAAACTAGCCTTAAAACTCTCTAGGAGCTTTTCTACACCTGGCATTTGTTGTGCACTCATCAGTCTCTACTCAAAGTTGTTTATGGATTCTTTAGATGACATTATGATCCTCTAGTTTCACCTCTGTGTCTGAAGAGCACTTCTAGTTTCACGTCTGAATCTAAGGAGAACTTCCAGCGAATTTTTTTTTAAAGGCAGGGTAAAATGGCATTTAATTGTGAAAGCGAAAGAAAGCACGATTTCCTGTTGTGCGTTTCCAATATTCCACAGTGCCACCTAGAGATTATGCAGCAAAAAAGCAGGAAAGGAAACAATTTTTGTGTAGTGCTCATATCTCAGTTCTGCAACAAAGCCAAAATAGATACAGCAGATTAACAGTCTCATGAAGAAAAGTTCTAGGTCTCGAGCATCTACTTCAGGTAATGTGGGTTGACAATTAGAGATAAGGTGAGTACTCCTCCACAAAAAAGACACCACAAAGTTGCAAATAACAAAAGGTAATAAAACAATCGGAGATAAACTCATCCAGCTGACCTAACTAAGCTTTGTCTTCATTTTATCCAGGTCCCTTTGGCCAAGCAACATCTTGCTGTACTTGGTCCAGCCTTCTCAATCAGATCTCCAGATCCAACAGCTTTGACTCTTTCTTTCTTTTTTTCCTTTTTTCAGCACCCTAGCATTCCTCTCTCTCTCTCTCTCTCTCTTCCTCTAACTCTCCTGTCACTGGATCTGTTATTTTTCCCTGTGTGTCTCTCCCTCCCCAAGTCCAATCAATCTAGCTTCCAAACCCCACCCCTGGGAGAACTTCCTGCTGTTATCTCCAATTTAGGAGATGCCCACTGACACCATCCAGCCCATGGAAGGCTAGAGGCAATCTAGCCACCCACCCATATATTGTGCTGTACTCCTGCTCTAATGAACGTGGCTCCCAGATCCTAGAGCACTGCAGATCACCGGGGGCTGCCTCTACAAGAGAGGTTTAAAGCTCTTTCAAGGCGCTTTAAAAAATGTACCTCTACAAGGAGGGAGCGCAAATCGGGCGTAGAGGCGCGCTATCCCTCTGATTGTGCGCATTATCGAATGCGCGTTAAATAGCGAGTTTTATTTTGCGGCGGGATGTGCTGCTGCTGCTGCTGCTCGCTCCCCCGCTCGGCTCCTGGCTTCCCTAGCCGGCTCCTCTGGCTCCATCTTTTGCCTTCCTCGCCCGCCCACGTCCCTCGACAGACTTCCCTCCCTCCGGCGGGGGAGGGCGAAGCAGCCAGGCACGCAGGCAGGCAATGGAGCGGAGCGCTGAGGCTGCAGCCAGCGCGCGCGGGAGAGCTTCGCGTGGCCGAAGAAGGGGTCGCCCTGCCGCTGCCCCCCCTCTTCCCGCCGCCGCCGCCGCCGCCGCCCCCGCCAGGAAGGAGACGCTCCCCGTCCAGCAGTGACAACTCCTCCCGGCTCCCCTGAGCGCCCCCCCACCCCCAGTTTCTTGCCTTTGCAGAGAGAAAGGCCGGCGGAGGACTCTCGCTGCCCCCTCCGCTGCTCCCCGGCCGAGATCGGCTCCTGCCTCCGGGGGTCTTGTCTCCCCCCTCCCCTCTCCCTGCCTGCCTCTCGTGCAGAGGTATTAGGGGTAAATGCGCTTCAGGGATGAAGCGCATAATCACTTAACCAGGCGCAAAAGCGAATCCTTGTGGAGGGGGCCAGAGAGTCATCTTAAACCAGCTTTGCCCTAGGAAGGTTGTGCTTTACTTCTTTCTAGGCCTGCCCTGATTTTCTGTTGATTTGACTGTTTACAGAATAACATTCCCTACAGTAGGAAGGCCTCACATCCACACTGCACTGGACTTTTTGTTGTCAATAAACAACTGTTGTTAATGTAACTTAGTATTTCTACTCCTGAATTCCTCATCCTGCCCACACAACAGTAAGGTCATCCATTTTGACTTCCTAAGCATGCTCATGGGTAAACGCATGAGTCACTCTGACTGGATGAAGTCACATCTAAGGAACTCTTAAACAGGCTGCCCACACAAAACTCCACCAAAGAATATCAGGCATGACGTATATCTTCCAAGATAATTTGGGGGCTAGTGTTCTTTTGAGCAGAAACTGCCGCATTTGGTCACAATCCCCATGGACTGTTACTGATTGTGACAGAGCATGGATTCTATAGCTCTGTAGGTATCTTTCATAATAGTGATAAGGAGACGAATCATTAAGCAGAATGAAGTCATAGTGCCTAGAGCTCTATGAGAGACGCTGAATAGTGCAGAAATCCTAAATTGAAATATTATAAAATTATTAAGGTACAAAATACTTCATCCTTCCAAGATGCAGTTTCTGTTTCAGTGGAGTAATAATTGATGATACCCTGCTTTGAATGATTTCCTCTACAATGCATACCAAACAAGCTGTTCAGTTAGGCTGACCAGATAAAATCCAGGTCAGGGCTCATGTAACTTTAACAGTTGTAGAGAAAAGGGAATTTCAGCCAGTGTCATTTGTATGTAATTAGTTCCTGGTAAAATTCCCTCTTCATCACAACAGTTAAGGTTGCAGGCACTATACTAGAGTGACCATATACAAAAGAAGGCAGGGCCCCTGCAACTTTAACAGTTGTGATGAAGAGGGAATTTCACCAGGAACTAATTGCATACAAATGACACTGGCTGAAATTCCCTTTTCTCTACAACTGTTAAAGTTACAGGAGCCCTGACCTGGATTTTATCTGGTTAACTTATGTTCAGTGCTTAGAAGTGGCCAAACAGTCGTAGAGCTACAAGCACACTGGGAAAGATGGTGGTCTATAAGACAGAAAAATCCATTGCAATGAAAAGTACCCTCCTTCTACTTGCTTATCTACACTCCACACTGTAAAAATTTGTGCCCATCCTCTTCAGCAGTGGTGGGCAGAAGGTAGGCCTGGATTTATAGGTAGATTTCTGAGTAATTTGTAATAGATTGGCGAGGATTTTTGACTCCCAATTATTTAATAACAGCAGCAAGAACATGACTCCTCTTCACTCCAGAATTGTACTTCAGAATTGAAGAAAACTTGGGGTAACTAGGAATGAATTTTTATGTGGAAGGACTGTGACTTCCATTCAGTTATGGGCTCAGAATTCTTTTATTCTCAGTGTATGTTTTTTGCATCTAGCTCCAGTTGGTGGATCTCAGAGGTTCTAATAGAATGCAAAGTAGATCCCGCAAGCTTGAAGTCTGCCCATCCCTGATCTACAGACATGCCTGCTGTCTGATCACACCTCATTCACCACTGCCAAATCACTACTTCCCTGTCTTCCTTTCCACCCCTAACCCTGAAATTCAGAATTGTCCCTGGGCCCATTCACATGACTAGTTCAATCTGTGGCAGCCTTGTTTTTCATAGGATCATAGAATAGTGAAGTTGGAAGGGGCCTATAAGGCCATACAGTCCAACGCCCTGCTCAATGCAGGAATCCACCTTAAAGCATACATGACAGGTGGCTGTCCAGCTGCCTCTTGAAGGCCTCTAGGGTGGGACAGCCCACGACCTCCCTAGGTCATTGGTTCCATTGTCGTACTGCTCTAACAGTCAGGAAGTTTTTCCTGATGTCCAGCCAGAATCTGGCTTCTTGTAACTTGAGCCCATCAGTCCGAGTCCTGCACTCTGGGATGATCAAGAAGTGGCAGCTTGTGTTGATCTGCCATGCAATGAGCCAGTTTTCAAGCACTTGCAACTGACTGCTAACCTGGACTCCAGCTTAACCCCGAGTCTTGAATAGTGGAAATCAACATGTGTTAATTAACAACTGTGCTTTACAGAAATCCTAACAGTTGTACTCCGATAAAAGGGACTGATCTGGCAGTTGGGTTTTTAGTGACAAAACCCAACTGCCAGTGATTGCTTGATGGGTTCATCTTGTGATTGGACTGTGCATGGATCCATTCAATCCACATTTATAACATGTCAGTTAAGCCAATCAATGGCTCTATAAGGGAACTTCACAAGTTAAGAGTTTAAGAGATATACATTACACACCCAGGTTGTATATCCACTACACAGGTAACGTCTGAAAGATTTACATTTTTTTTTAACCTCACTTACATTTCAGAAGTGCATGATTGGGAGCCACGTGGAGTTCCAGCTCCACAGAATACACATACATTTTTTGTTATGTTTTTTAAAGTTCATAAACCTTTTGGGAATGACAAGCCAGGAATACTAGGAAAAACTGCTCAAAGATTGATTTACAAATCATCCTCCCTAATGAGGGAATGTATGTATTCAATTCCCCCTGCACTTGTTTGGCATCTTCTTGTGGAAAGGAGCACACTCTCTTTCACCAACATCCGGTAGACTCTTGAGAGGCTATACGGGGACTAGGCTTGCTGATTGCCTTGGCCCATTTCCCAAAGAGGAGGAAGAAACACTACTGCTGCTACATGCTGCATCTTTTCTGGACAGCAGAGAGTCACATAGCTTTAAAAAAAAATTAAAAAGCAGCTGTGCATTGCGAATTGGAAGGTTTGAAGCAGAGAAGAGGATGGGAAGATGTTATTGCAGTATAAGGAGAACCAAACCCATAGCTAATCCCAACCCTTTAATTTGTTGGCACACCCATGCCTTGAATCCTGTGCTTTGAGTCAACCCATTCATATGTTGATGCCCAATTTGCTTACTTATTGTATGTTGAGCACAATGCATAAACACATCATCTGTGCTAATTAGATAAAACCATGGCTTGTGAAAAATGTGAGAATACCTCTTACAGGCAAGCACTATAATCTTATCTCCAGCTTTATGTGTTACAGCTTAATTCCAAAGCTGACAAAGCTACATTATTAACAGTTGAATTTTGTTTATTCCAGCAAATGCAGGCAAAACAGTTTTTCCTATTCACATTCAGTGTGGCACCGTTGAAGAGACTGTAACACATGAGGATGTGCTTTTTCATTTTGTGGAATATCGTTCTTAAATGGACTTTCGAAAAAGGCAGAACTTGGTTATGAGACTTATCTATCCTAGATAATTAGGTTACATGTAGATCCATTACACCAGCATTTTATCATACTTTTGTCATGCCTGGTTTGCTATTTTGCAGTGTGGTACTCATATGACGTTGTGCCTGTCCTGCAGTCACCCTGCCTCTTCCCCTCCATTTTCCGTCTTTTCCAGAGTGGGGAAAGTCCGTTTTATTTCCTCCATGTGGGATTAAAGCGCCCTTCCATAGCTGTCTTCGCGCTATGTCCTTTGTTGGGGGGGGGGGTGCTTTGAAGGGAGGTCTTGCTGATGAAAGAGGAGGGTGGGGCGGTTCTCCTCCCCCAGTATGCTGTGGTGGTGGTGGGTATATGCTTTTTTTAAAAAAAAAGATCTGCAATTGTGGTTGCTTGTAAAGTCCCCTTTTCCTGGCTCATCTCGCTCAAGTCCGGCTGGTTGGTGCAGGGTGCTCCTCTCTCTCTCTCCCCCTGACACACACACATACACAATGGCACTCACACATGGCGGAGAAGAAGAAGAGTGAGCCTGACACTTCACAAACAGCCATGGGAACACAGGTGGAGAGAGAAGGCAGCAAAGCATCAAAAGCTGCTGGGAAGCCTCTCTCGGTGGCTCTTCCCTGCCGATGCTGCTGCTGCTGCTGGTGGTCCTACAGCAGAGCTGCCTGTGTACTACATACATGGAGAGCGAGAGGCAGGCAGAGAGAGGAGGGGAGGAGTTGGGAGCCAACTCCAGAGTTGGGATCTGGCTGTGCTTCATCCAATCTTGATTCTCTCTCCGCTCCCCCACCCCAGCAAAAAAAGAAAGAAAGCCAAGCCCTCATCAATGCTAAGTGAGGTTTAAAACCCAGTGGTGATTTTTGTTTTATTTATTTGTTCTACTAGCCGAGATCGTGATCGTTCTTTCCACACACACCCCTTTCCTTCAGATGCTGAAAGGGGACAGATTTGGAGTCGGGAACAGGTAGTGGTGCTTGTGGAGAGAAGGAATCACGTGAATCAGAGAGTAGTCACTTTGCATACGTTTTTGGCTGTGTCTGTGTGTGAGGGATAGAGACTGAAGCCATGTCTACACAATGTTTTTTTCCCGGGGTCGTCCTTGTACGTCCAAATGATGCACAGGGGATCCTGGGAGCAGGCAGGGACAACCTTTCCATTTTCACAGGATAACTGGTAACCCACTTATCCCGATTTTCCCCGCGGTCCCAGGAGCATCCTGAGGACCAAGGGTGATGTGGGCGCCTGTCCCGGCTTCTTCCCTCCTCCCTGCGAGTAGCAGGGATCAGCAAGAGGGATGGAGCCGGGCTAGGGGGAGTCCAGGGACATCGGGGGGGGGGAGCAGGGTCAGGGTTTTTTTTTTAACTTACTGTCCGGTGGAGCACAATTGAGCTCCCAGCTCCTGTTGCCTTAAAAAAATGGTGCCCACAACATCCCTGTTAGTTTCCGGTTGTTGCTCTGGCTTTTGTACACTGGGGGACAATCCTGGAAGCAGATAAGTCTGGGATTGTCCCCCCTCCCTCCCTCTACACCCTTAGGTGTAGAAAGAGCAAGAGTCTGTGTATGTATGTGTGATTAACTTTTCAGTTTGTGAATTTGGAGGCTTATTACAGGCAGGCAGATGATGAGCTGCAATGACTAGAGCAAGATCAAAATTCCAGGGTGGAGAAGGGAAGGTGCCCACATCTATCACAATGTCCATCAATGACAACAACCAATGAACTGGAAGGAGAAGGAGAAAGGGCAGGGTGGGGTGGGGTGGAGTGGAGTGGGAGAATGAACAAGCGAAAGGAGGGTTCACTGGTACAATGGCAATACCACAAACACATGTGGAAGGGACCATTAGCTTGATGAGCTAATGAAACAGAGGTGGAAATTGTGGAGGCAAACCAGGAAAAAAAAGTAGGCGTGATGGAGCCCATTTATAGCTTCTTACCTATGGGTGCCTCTACAAGAGGCATTTAAAGCTCTTTCAAGGCGCATTAAAAAAAATTACCTCTACAAGAACGAAGCGCAAATCGGGCGTAGAGGCGCGTTATCTCCCCGATTATGCGCATTATCGAATGGGCGTTAAATCGCGAGTTTTATTTTGCTCCGTCCGTTAAAGTGCATTTTGACTGTGTGAATAAGCGCTTATGCGCATTAACTACTTGTAAAGCACATTTTGGACATCTGTTAATGCGCTTCGCCGCCTCTCGCCGCCTCTCGTGCAGAGGGATTAGGCGTAAATGCGCTTCTGCGATTATGCGCATAATCACCTAACCAGGCGCAAAAGCGAATCCTTGTAGAGGGGACCTATGTCTCCACTTGTATATGGTGCATCCCAAATATCAACAAGTGGAAATAATCTGATTCTAACAGCAAGAATAGATATAGCAATGAGCTGGAAAAGCTTGGAAAGCCTAAAAGGAACATTATACAGGGTGAAATTGATTCACTTGATTCAATTTTGTGAAAGCAGGGAAAGGGCTATTAAGGTTAAGAATTTTTAATGACAATTGGAATCTGTTCATATTATTTTAGAACGGACATGAAAATCAGAATGTTTTAATGGAATTATGGTTTGTTTGTTTTTAATTTTTAATAAAAAAATATACAACATATTATATAACTTTTACTGGAAGTATTTTACTGCAATTATTGATATTTTAAGACATATTACATTTATAGATGTACTAATATAAACAAACTTTTAAGATTTCCTGAATGCCTGATTTTCATTTTATTTCTGTGTGATATAAAAATTATTTGCATGATTTCTACAAAACGTCCCAAATCAAAAAAGAGGTACCCATTTTACACTAAAAGTAAGGGAGGAAAATGGTAAAGGGAAGGGAAGAAAAGGCAGAAAGAGTCATCCGGAGAGGACAGTAAAAGAAATTACAGTGGTCCTCTGATTCCATCCTGCCAACAACCTAGACCACCACCAGCAGGTTTACAGCTAGCTAGCAAGAAAAGACTGGCAGGTGGACTGGAGATTTTCAGCGGCATCACAGCTTGGAGAGACTCTTATGGCCTCAGTCCATTAGTTTCCAACCTTTTTGAATCAGTCAGCACATCTGAAATTTGAGAGAGTGTCATGAGATGCCATCGCAAAATGGCTGCTGGGGTGGGTGAGTTCCCCATTCGTAAAATGGCTGGCATGGTGGCTACAGAAGGTCACAAAATACTCATTTTCAAGAAGGCAAAAAAGAAAAGGAACTTGCCCAAGAAACTAGGTACAAAAAAAGGAAAGAAAAGGTAAGATCTGATCTCCAAAACACAAAACCACCCTTTCAAATCAAGCTAGCATTGGGGGGGGGGGAGGGGGGCACTTTGCTTTGCAGTGTGCCGCTCTCCCAGTTTAAAAAGGAAGTGTAATTTTAAAACACCTTCAGAGCTAAAATAAAACTCAGGCAGGGCAGGGAAACTGGCAGGCACCAAGAGAGAAGCGCCATGGGGACATTGGTGCCCTCAGGTACCACGTTAGAGACCCCAGCCTCAGATTATCAGTTTCAGGAGAAAAACTCTGGTTATTATTATACTACCCTCCTCTGGTTCATTGTATTAGACATACACAATAATATATATCTATGTCGTTTTGTTCTTCCCCACCCCTCGCTTTTGTTAAATAAATCCTATTTAACCTATTTGAATCTGAGTTATCTGTTTAAAAATAGCTCTGTTCACTTGAACTATCTCTCTGCTGATTAGAGGAAGTGGAAGTTAACAGGATGGAGGTATCCTTCACTTGCGGCGAACTGGCATTATTCCGCTCACCTCACTTCGTGAATTGATCCTGGTCTTATGCACTCCTCACAACAGTGGGTGATGGAGAAAAGTGGGGTTCTTTTGGGAATGAGAGGGGTGACTAGCCTGGAGGCGGTATGGGAACAGGATAGATACAGGAAGCCCCGCTAGGGTGACCAGATCGCCAGGGGTTTCCCAGTCCTAACCGGGAAAACTGGGGAGATCCGGGCCGACCGGGCCCCGGGGGCAAACCTCCGGGGAAATAGTCGGCTTGATCTGGAGCCCTACACCATTTTTTAGAGCGGGGCATCAGGCTGCCCAAGAAGCAAAAAGCTTCCACCACAGCGCTCGCTCGCTCCCCCTCCTCCCTGTTCAAAGCACCGCCGCGCCAAGCCCCTCGCGGGCAACACCCACCTTGGCTCATGTCACTCGTTCGCTAGCTAGCCCCTCCCCCAGGCAATCCGGGGCTTCTTCTAGGCCAGCGCGACCACGCTTCCTCCAGGCCGACCTGAGCAGTTTCTAGTCCTGTGCGGTCACACTGGCCTAGAAGGTCGCCCGGGGGAGGGGCTGGAGGAAGTGTGCCAAGGAGGGGCGACAATCTGCCTTGCCCGCCCAGGGGGAAGTTTCCTCAGTGCCGCCCCAAGCGTGCCGGCTCCCGGGCTGGTTTGGGGACTACGACGATGGGACACCTGAGCTGGGCGCCCTCACTTCCTCCTGCGAAGCGACGTGGAGCAGCAGCAGCAGTGGCGGCGCGAGTGAGCTAGCGAACAAGCGACATGAGCCCAGGTGGGTGTCACCCGTGAGGGGCTTGGCATGGCGGTGCTTTGAACAGGGAGGAGGGGGAGCGAGCAAGCGCTGTGGTGGAAGCTTTTTGCTCCTTGGGCAGCCTGATGCCCCGCTCTAAAAGATGGTGTAGGGCTCCAGATACCATCATCCCCAAGGATGATGGGGGTTGTAGTCCAACACCAACCGGGGCGGTTTGGGCATGTTGCTGGGAATGATGGGACTTGAAGTCCCAACACAATCTCGTGGGCGCCGCACGCCCCCTTTGGGCGGCCATTTTGGACCTGGATTTTGGTTTCCAAAATCTGGTCACCCTAAAGGAGTGGCACACCAAATATCATTTGGCTGGCAGCATTAGCCACACCAAATAGAAGCTTAGCAAATGCAGCCAATCCCACACTCAGCGCCGGATTTAGGAACAAGCCAAGTAACCCATGGTTTAGGGTCTCATATTATGAGGGACCTCTAAATAGGTTGGAGATCACTAAGATGTAAGATTTCTGAGATGAAATCGCTTTGGCTAAAATATGTTGGAAAGTCTGGTGTGACTTATAGCAAAGTTGCCTTATACACAGAAAGTAGGGCAATGCAGCATTTAGTATTGGAAGCAATAAAGGCAAACAAGAGCCACTTTAAAAGACATTCGAATCAACTTACTTTATTAGTCCTCCTATGCATATCTTTAACACTGTTTGCGTACAAGTACTCTCTAACACTAGGTGGTACTCTTTCATTACCCTTCCTATTATAATGTAATACAGTTCCCCCCCACCCTCTTTCTTTTTATGGTATGAGGCCTCTGAATCTTGGGCTGCCTCTACAAGAGAGGTTTAAAGCTCTTTCAAGGCACTTAAAAAAAATTACCTCTACAAGAACGGAGCGCAAATCAGGCGTAGAGGCGCGTTATCTCTCCGATTATGCGCATTATCAAATGCACGTTAAATCGCGAGTTTTATTTTGCTCCAGCCGTTAAAGCGCATTTTGACTATGTGAACAAGCGCTTATGCGCATTAACTACTTATAAAGTGCATTTTGGTCATCCGTTAATGCGCTTCGCCGCCTCTCGCCGCCTCTCGTGCAGAGGTATTAGGTGTAAATGCGCTTCAGCGATTATGCGCATAATCGCCTAACCGGGCGCAAAAGCGAATTCTTGTAGAGGGGACCTTGATATGGCTTAGGGCCTCAGCATGTCTTAACCTGTCCCTGCCCACACCAAACAGAACTGACATAACTAGCAGCCATGGGCTAATGCAACCCAGTCGCTGTGTTCCGTGAGTGCAAGTGGGGTTTCTTTGCTGTGGGCTGCTTGAGGAAGTTTGCATTCCGCAGCTGACAATGGGTTATGAATTGTCTGTACATTTCTCTGGATGGTGACCATGGCCTATTTCATGGAAGAGACTGTGGGAAGTTCTTCAGAGGTTTCTATATAGCTGTATAATGAGCCTTGGATGAGAATTTGACTGTCAGAAAAGCACAGTGCAGGGGGATTAGATTTCAAGATGTTTGTAGTCTAGGTTGACCAGATAAAATCCAGGTCAGGGCTCATGTAACTTTAACAGTTGTAGAGAAAAGGGAATTTCAGCCAGAGTCATTTGTATGCCATTAGTTCCTGGTGAAATTCCCTCTTCATCACCACAGTTAAGGTTGCAGGCACTATACTAGAGTGACCATATACAAAAGAATGCAGGGCCCCTGCAACTTTAACTGTTATGATGAAGAGGGAATTTCACCAGGAACTAATTGCATACAAATGACACTGGCTCAAATTCCCTTTTCTCTACAACTGTTAAAGTTACATGAGCCTTGACCTGGATTTTATCTGGTCACCCTATAGTCCCATCTTGCCTTTCAGTTCTATTATGCTGGTTCTATCTCTATAAAGACAATGTCCCTATTTTATTGCCCCTTTTGGATTTTACTGTTCCATGCTCCCCCCACCCCCATTTTCCCAAAATGGCTTTTGAGAGAAAGGATTTCTATTTAAAGCTCAAACGTGCGGCGCCTGTTCAAAGTCTTTAGCCAAGGAGCAGGGAGCACACTGGGACAACGGCCAGAAACCTGAAGCCAAAACCAGATTAGCCTGGTGGTTCTGCTCTTCATGTAAATGAGAGATTAGAAAGCCTGCAAAGAGACCTTCAAAAGTGTGGGAAGGAGCAGGGTTTGTGGTGCTTTGAAGTAACCTCTATTGGGGGGTTTTCCCCCTAAAACGTTGTTTTAAAAAATAAGTAGTATTAGTTTGTTTATAACAGCTTTCACCTCTAAAGCAACAGGAATTATAAACGTGTATTTGAACAAGGTTACTGAAAGAGCTGGCACGCTGTTGATGCCTATGGGGGTTTGTAAGATCCTTCAGAGACCCAAAGTGGTTTCAGGAGGTTATATTTTTATTACAAAAATATTCGTACCAAAGAAACCTAATGGAATCTCTCAAGGCTGCCTGACCAGGTCCAGCTTGCATAGAGAGTTTGAGTCCTAAATAGAACTTGAGTCAGAACTGATCCAGTGACTAGCATGCTAGAACGGCTAGGAAACATTACAGTGCTCATCCTTGAACTTCTCGTACATTTTTCTGGCCCTGGTTTTATTATTTATTGGTTTTATTTATTGATTGATGACGTAACAAATGTCCTCAGGCAACTAGTTAGAAAGTCCTCCCTCTCACACACCAATGCTTTAAGCAGATTTCTGACTACTCCTTCCTCCCCTAGCTGGTATAACCTTTCTTCTCTGCTCAGCATTTGTTTCTCTGCTTCAGGGAAGGAAAGGTGAGGAGAAACTGAAGAGATACATGTGAGGTCATGGCATAGCAACCAGTCCTGTGTACTTTCCTTCTCAGGCCTAGTGCTGCCTGAGGATGGAGGGCCTGCTGCCTCTGCCTCCTCTTCCTTTCCCCCCTGTTGTTGTTGTGGTGGTGGTGGTGGTGGTGGTGCCGCCGTGTGAGCAGCAACAGCATAAGCAGTCTTACTTATTCGTGTGAAAGCACGGGCAGTCTCTAAGGCCACCTCACCCACAATGCCTCACTTTGAGGAATGGCCTGTGAGAGCAAGACATTGGGTGGGTGCTTCAAGGGAGCAGGAAAGAGCCTAGCGCTGCTCCCCAGAACACTGCTCCAAGGCCTTGCTCTGGTGGGCGCTCCACAGCAGGCAGGCGACAGTGCTGGCAGAAAGCCCTCCAGGGTGTGCATGGGGAGGCATGCAATTGTCATGGATTCCCGTTTCCTCCAGCATTCACACGTGCTGGCAAACTGACACAAGACACTCACATCAGTGAGACTTCTTTTAGAGGAAACCCCATGATGAAAAGCTTAATGGTTACACACTTCCAAAATACTTAAAGCTGATAGATGGTCGGAAAGCTTTAGGCTCCAAGATAATGTACAATACGCTACAACCTGGTTTCCCAATTGCCATCTCAATGGTTCCAAAGACGGGTTCCAGACCCAACCAAGAGAGGGGAATTCTTCAAAGGCTTAACAAACCATCCCAAGGGAGCTCGTTCAAAAGCAGCCACATGTTGGTAACTCAGGGAACATGGCCAAAGCCTAAACAAGATCACGGGGTGGGTAAAAATCTCAGGCACAAGAACTCCTGTGCTTGTACTTTAGCACTATGAACTCCCTGCCACCTGGGTCTGCAGGGGGAAAGTCCAACAATAAAAATCAATCCTAGTCTACCCTTACAATGAGCGGTTGATGAACAAGCACACACAATCCGCAACAAATGAGAGTTCAAGTCTATGAAAAGCCTCATAGTTAGGCTGACCATGTGAAAAGGAGGACAGGGCTCATGTCACTTTAACAGCTGTAGAGAAAAGGGAATTTCAGCCAGTGTCATTTGTAGGCAATTAGTTCCTGGTGAAATTCCCTCTTCATCACACCAGTTAAAGTTGCAGGGGCCCTGCCTTCTTTTGTGTATGGTCACTCTAGTATAGTGCCTGCAACTTTAACTGCTGTGATGAAGAGGGAATTTCACCAGGAACTAATTGCATACAAATAATGCGGGCTGAAATTCCCTTTTCTCTATAACTGTTAAAGTGACATGAGCCCTGTCCTCCTTTTCATATGGTCAGCCTACTCATAGTACTTTTCTTGGCACAGTCCTTAGAAATCCAAAGTCCAAATAAAAGAGAGTCCATGTGCAGAGTGCTTTCAAAGTCCTAAACAGTGATGGATCCAAACAGGGAGGAGTTTCTTATAAAGGGAGGCGTGGGCCTGTCCAAAACCACTTGACAGACAGGGGCTCTGGCCTGTGTCCAAACAGGGTGGCACTGCTCAGCTCACCAAGACGATGCCACAATCTGAGTGACTCCTTAAACAAGCCTCCTCACCTTTCTAAACGCTCTATCAGTTTCCCACAGATGTCTTACAGCCCTAAGGCCAAAGGAGGGGGGACAAAACTACCCCCTTCTATACTTACCCTGAGAACCCTGACAGAGATAACCCCGCTCAGTTTCCGACAATCCAAACCAGTTCTAATTAAATCGACTTACAACTTCCAAGGCCTTGCTGAGACTTAGACCCCATCTAGATGGATTCCGTTTGACGCCTGGTTAGCCGATTATGCGCATAATCGCTGAAGCGCTTTATCGTAAATGCTTGTATGCAGGAAGTAATTGAGCGCACAACTGGTGGCCTTACTGGTTGTTTGAAATGCGCTTTACAAGTAGTTAATGCAGAGAATCGCTTGTTCACATAGTCAAAATGCGCTTTAACGTCCGGAGCAAAATAAAACTCGCTATTTAACGAGCATTCGATAATGCGCATAATCGGAGAGAAAAAGCGCCTCAACTCCCGATTTACGCTCCACTCTTGTAGAGGTAAAAATTTTAATGAGACTTCAAAGAGCTTTAAACGTCTGGTGTAGAGGCAGCCTTATACTTGACAGCAATCTGCTGACCTACTGCATTTGCCATCTGAGGCAAGGATCTCACCCTACCTCATGGGACGGCTATCCCTGTTTCTGTTACTTTTGGATAACCTAGAATGTCTGAGCTTTTCTACACAAGGCTGTTAACCTGCTGCATCTATTTTCAGTTTCATCACAGAATTGAGATCCGAGCACTACACAAAGAGTGTTCCCTGTCCTGCTTTTCCACTGCACAACTGCTAGGTGGCACTCTGGTATAGCGGAATAGCAAATTCACAACAGGAAATCATGCTTTCTTTCACTTTCACAATTAAATGCCACGTTTCCCCTGTTCTAAAAAAAACTTGTTGAAAGTGCTGGTTAGACATGGAAACGGAACGGAACAGTCACGATTTTGTCTAAAAAAACCCATAAAGAACTGGGAGTAAGGAATGAGAAATGCATGATAAATGCCTCGTGTAGAAATGTCCAGAAAAAGAACTATAGTATATGTACTCACTGACAGTAGCGTGGCTGCTGTAGTAAGTATCTGTGTCAACACACTATCTTCCCGAGGCTGCGGCTATACTTACCAAATGATTAGGCTCACCCATGTGGGACTTAATGGTTTCCATACCCACAATTAACTTCAAGCATTTGGAAATACCTTTTGGTAGCAACCATGCCAATGTGGGCATATATGAATCAGTTGTGAGAGAGGCAGGCATGATGAGGAAGCCCCCTCCCCTTTTTACCTTCCTGACTTCCTACTCAGACTCACTTTTCCCCCATCCCTGCATGGAATTTCTATCTGGAAATGAGAGGAAGGTTTTTTCTACATGAGGTTTTTAGCCACTACTTTATGAGGTTTCTGCTTCTGGATTCTTTGTGGGATTCAGATTGTCCACTTTACATGTGTTTTCTTCCTGGGGTTTTTCCTTTCTCTGCCTTTCTATTTGTTCCATTGCATAACCACTAGGTGGTGTTGTGGTGTAGCAGAATTGCAAAAATACATTAGGGTCTCATGCCACCATTCAAAGAAATACTAGACAAGAAGAAGAAGAAGAAGAAGAAGAAGAAGAAGAAGAAGAAGAAGAAACACCCGAGGATGACTTTGTGTAAAGCACCTGCAAACTACCATGAATGAGGAATCACAAGCACACAATAAACACCTCATATAGAAAAGCTCAAAGGAGGAGAGTAGGTTAGCTGATTTGGCTCTGGGAATTGCCAGTTGCTGACAATGATGCAGCTAGGGCTGAACCTTAGGGATAAAATCCAGGGAACGGCCCTGGGAGGAGGGGCAAATGACCACCAAGAGAGCAGTATGAGGGAATCAGAAGCAAACTTCATGTTATTTCTGTTATTATGGTGGTGTGATGATTTGAGTTTAAAATGCAAAACTGCACATGTCCAGAGTGTCTTTTTTTAATCAGGGTTGGCGAATGGTTTTGTGACTTTTCTAATGTATCAGGAATGTAGAAGGAGTTGTAAAACATGGAATGTTGGTGATGGGGGGAGGGACGAAGAAAATTGTTAGTTGTGTGCTTTACAAATGAAGTAATACACATGGCTATCTAAAGACCCCCAACCAACTGTGCCATAAGATAATTAATTCCAGGAAATATAATAATAATAATAATAATAATAATAATAATAATAATAATTTATATAGTGCTTTATTACAAAGCGCTGTACATAAAATAAAGTAGGTCAACATTTTAGAAAGAAGAATACAATAAATACAATAATCCTAATAGAAGATATTAACTGAATCAAAGAATATAACAATAAAAACTTTAAAACCCATATAAAATATGTAGTGGCCTCCACAAGGGCTATCAGCATGCTCTACCTCAGGAACAACCAGCCAGCTCCCTCTATTCAAAAAGAAAGGCTTTCAAACCTTTCTTGAACATCTCCAAACTCTCAGTTAACAGCAATGGCAAGGGGAGTGAATTCCACAGCTGTGGGACAAGGTCCTGGAATGTCTAAATTTACCTAGCTGAACCACAGGTTGCTGACCTCCTGTTTATATGGAAAACCTGAGAGTTGATAAAAGGATACAGAAATGTGGGGATATTCTACTATGAAGTTATGACTTGCTATCACACATAATAACTAGGGGCTATGAGTCTTGTCATTCCTCACTATGAGCTTTACCAAGGATGAAATTACAAATCTTAACTGAATTCTCACCTCACACGTATTTCCTAAAATTTATAATCAGAAACCCCTATTTGGCATTTATAGCAGAAGCCATTTCATATTATAGTGTCAACATTTCACAATTAAACGTCCTGAATTATTAAAGCATCTTATTACAGCTCTTCACACTTCAGGTTGAAGCTGGCTGCCCTATTCTGCCTTTTTAATCAATATGAACAAAATTAGCTCTCAGTCAGTTTGCATCTGGGTGCTCAGCAAACCTGCATACCTCAAAGAAACCTGTGATGGGTTCCATAATCTATCAAGTCCGTTGTAAAGGGAAAGCGTTTAGGTGGAAAATAATAAATGGCGTTATAACTACAGTTACACATGGCATATGTGAGACTTTAGTAGAGGGCTTCCACAATGTTAACTGTGTCTGCAGGCTAATTCGCACAGTTAGTTGAAATCAATGGCCATGATACAAAATGTGATGAGATTTTTCAGCATTTTAGACTTAAAACCAGTATTACCTTTATTATTTATGTATGATCTGCCTATCTAATTCATGCACTTCTTTGACTGCGTTCCCAGTTTAAGGCATGGGCTAATCAAAGTTTACGCCTTTCATGACACCATTTGCCCTTAGCAGGAATTTGGATAGATCAGCTTTGTAGTCACTATCAATCGATTATTTTTTAAAATAATAATTTACCTGATGACAATTAATTTATAAGGTTGGTGGGTAATTCCACAGCAACTAATTCATTCTGTGCCACAATTTTCTTTCATATAATTGTCTAGGGCAGGGGTAGGCAACCTGGTATCTTCCAGAAGTTTTGGATTAAACTCCCGTCACCCCTAGCCAGCAAGCAAATGGTCAAGGATTATTGGAGATGTAGTCCAAAATATCTGTAGGGCACCAGATTTCCTCCCCCGGTCTAGGGTTTATGCCTCCCATCCTCAGGCACTCAGCCCATCCATCACATGGAGGAAGCAATATGTGAAGAAATAGGGATGTGCACGGCCAGAAATTTTGGAATCGGAATCAGATTGGAATTTCTGATATTAAAAATATCGAATTAAATCATATCGAGGGGTACCCGGATTTGATCAGATCCAATATCCAATAAATATCGGAAGTTCTGATCTGATTACGGACCACCATTTCAGGTGTTTTCCCCATAGGCTTGCACTGGGGAAACGAAAGCTTTCCCCCAATGCATGTCTATGGAGAAAAACACTGGGCCGGCACTCCCTCCCTCCCCTCACTCGCACTCCTTACCTGCCATCGCCGTTGGTCCATGGTACTGAGATGCAGGCTTTCTGCCCTGTTCCTCAGTACAGAGACGCACCGAGTGATGACTTCATCACTCAGCATATTGCTGTACTGAGGAACAGGCTGGAAAGCCTGTTTTTCAGTAATATGGACCAGCGGCGGCAGCGGGGAAGGCCGCAGGTAAGGAGGACCCCTGGGGACCCCTCCCTTCCCCCCACTCACGCTCCTTACCTGCAGCCTTCCCCACTGCTGCCACTGGTCTGTAGTACTGAGAAACAGGCTTTCCAGCCTGTTCCTCAGTACAGCAACGTGCTGAGTGATCACTCGGCGCTTCGCTGTACTGAGGAACAGGCCAGAAAGCCTGTTTCTCAGTACTACGGATTAGCAGTGGCAGCGGGAAAGGCCGCAGGTAAGGGGGACCCCTAGGGACCCCTCCCTCCCTTCCCCCCTCCTTTCCCCCCCACTCGCACTCCTTACCTGCGGCCTTCCCCGCTGCCGCCGCTGGGCCATAGTACTGAGAAACAGGCTTTCCGGCCTGTTCCTCAGTACAGTGATGTGCTGAGTGATGATGTCATCACTTGGCACGTCTCTGTACTGAGGAACAGGCCAGAAAGCCTGTTTCTCAGTACGACGGACCAGCGACGGCGATGGCGGCAGGTAAGAAGCGTGAGTGGGGAGAGGGAGGGAGTGCCGGCCCAGTGTTTTTCTCCATAGACTTGCATTGGGGGAAAGCTTTCTTTCCCCCAATGCAAGTCTATGGCGAAAACACCTAAACTGGCGGTCTGAAAATCCGATATGTCTGATAGTCTCGTGACCCAAGCCCAACTCCAGGCTTTTGCTCACGAACTTGGCAAACTGACAACACACTCCAAAACGGTGAGACTCATTTATCTGTGAAATCACACGGAATTCAAGCATAAAGGTTTCATTTCTGCATACATCCACATAAAGCTAATGACGGACCAGCTTCAGCTACAATGGCTTAATGCGAACAGCAATCACTCGGGGGGAGACATGTAGAGTTGCCCCTGTCCCATGTGAGCAGACAGCAGCAGCCACACACGCTGACTCATCAAGAACACAAGCAGAGCCCAAGGATGAAAGCTCCAACACAGAGATGCATGAAGCCCGACAGAAAACAGATCCATCTTGCACAAACCAGAGTCAGCCTGTCGGAAACACTGAGCTGATCACGTAAGCAAGATGTCAGGGCACGAACCTCTTCGACCTAGGAAACCCCTCTGCCTGTACCAAAGGCTCTGAGAGGAGGCTCTCTCGCAGGTCACACACACACACACACACACACACAATTCCAGAACAGCAACGATCAGCCTAGGAGCTTCCCTGTGCCTGTACTTTGGCTCCATGCAGGGAAGGCTCTCTCTCAGGCCATAGAACACAAATCCAGAACAGTAACCTGCAAGTCCAAATCTATGAAAAGCCTCAGAGCGCTTTTCATGGCACAGTCCTTAGAAATTCCAAGTCCAAATAGCAACAGAACATGTACAGAGGGCATCCAACATCTCCAAACCTGATAGAATCCCAAACACGAGGAGTTTCAATGGCAAACGTAGAACAGATGATTCCTAGCAAAGGGCGTCCCCTTTGCTCATTCCACTTATAGGGTGGAGGCTGGCTAATTCCAAGACATTTTGACAGACAGGACTTCAGGCCTGTAATCCAAACTCGTGTGCTAACAGGGCGGCACAATTCAACCTCCTCTTGATGATGACACCATGTGAGAGACAGCTTGCAAGATAGCCCCCACCTTTTCTAAACATACATTTGTTCTCAAGGAACTCAAGGCCTCGGCTAGCAGCCACAGATAAGCACAGAACAGAGAAAGACTTTCTCACAATTGCCAAGCTTTCAACTCACAATTCATAAGGCCAGCCTTGTGAATCGTCCATCAAACACCTGACATCCAACAGATAGTTATCAGACATATGGATATCGGATCCGATCAGATAGGGCCTGCTTAGGGAATAATCGTTATCAGTCATCGGATGTCCGATAATGTCCTTATTAGTTCGTTATCGGACATCGGACCCGATACGATACACATCCCTATGAAGAAGTACTTATGTATGTCTGTTCACAAGACTGCAACACTTCCTGCAATAGATATGGCTTCCAAAAGTTTAACCAGCATCATGGGAATTGTTGCAATCCCATCAGTGGTATTAACCTGTACTGACAGTTTACATACCTGTACCAGATGCTAAACTTCCCTGACAGCTTTTCTACATTAAGGAAAATTGTGTTGTTTACCTGGGGCTTTTCTGCTTCCTGGTTCTTTGGCATGAATATTATGGGCTGCATTACACGGGAGGAGAAGGGCAACAAGGGGTTTGAATTGAATACTTCCCCTCCACTCAGTCCCATTGAGTTCTTTTGAGACAGTGCCATCTAGTGGCAGAAGATCCTGCTGTTTCCAGGCTATTACCATTTTAAACGTGGTTCTTTTTATCCCAGGATTTCGAGAGGATTCTGCAAGACGCATCCTGGTTGTTGACGACATCATGAAATCAACCTGAAAACTTCTGTGAGTGGCCAATCATGACCGTGCAATAAATCACTTGTTTAGAGGACCTCTGAGTCTTCGTAGGTAGATATGGTAATGAAATTTTGCTGCGGCACCAAACTTGTGCCCTGGGGCTAAATCCACAAATTAACTGCTGAGAACAAAAAGTTCAGTCCTCTGAAACCGAGTTTGAAGTTTTTCACTCAGACAGTAAAGTTGTCAGATTTTTTTGTGGTCTTTGCGTTGGTCTAATAAAAATATGACGTTATATGGATTTTGGAGTTTTTCTAATGGCCAACAGAGCTATATATATATATATATATATATATACAAAAACCTCTCATATGTTGGTCTTGAAATTGTGGCTAACATTTAGAATGTATTCACTCTGTTATTCATGATCCTGAACCTGTGCAGAGTTAGGTGAGCCTAGGTCCATCGAAATCATACCTGACTTTGCATAGAATCTGTCATGATCCCACTCCACTTAGACTCAAGGAGCGACTGGGCCATTGGCTCGAGGGAGGAGAGGGCATCACACAGAATGTAGAGGCAGGAGGAACTACAGCATGGGATGCCAAGGGGCCAGGTATAGACCCCCAGATGCAGGATCCAGTTGCTAGGACCCTGTGTGCAGCAGGCCACCAGACCTTATCAGTCAGATGCACTTTCCCCAAGGAATATCATGCTCTCAACTGAACAGCTGTGCTCTTCTGCCAGAGGTGACAATGAAACCATCTGCAGAGTGCAAGGTTCCAGTGGAGATGGCCCCTTTAAGTTTTCCACACCTCAAAGAAGAGGCGAAGCCTGGGACAGGTAAGAGTTCCGATGGGGACATAAAGGACTCCGTCTGGCCCTGGTTTTCATTGGAGCATGAAGGGGCTTTCTCCTTGAAACTGCCTTGGATGCTGAAGTTCTTGCCTCTGGATAAGTTCTTCATGATTATACTTCTTGTGTTAGGCAGCACACCACCATGCGTCAAGCTGTTCCTACTGAAATATTACTTGGGGATACATTCAGTCTAATATTTGTAAATGATTTCCTCCCCCACCCACTTAAAAAAAAATTTTTTAACTTCTTAGTCTTCCTTAAAAAAAAAAAATCTGGTTGCTAAGTAACCATAGCAGGATTGCTACAGATGTGCAAATAAGCACGTCAATTTTTATTATTGCCTTTTCTTAATTTGTATTTAAATAAAAAGCATATGCATGTTGAAAATGATTTTGGAATAAAATAGTAGCCTGGACTCTGAAATGATCCCATTGATGTGTGCACAGCTGGAGAGGATGTATCAGCTCTCTAGGCTTCTGGACTCCTTTGACGTATGCTCAGCTCGGATGGCACTTGCAGGAGCCAGCTGCATTCCTTTCTCCATGCTTCTCTCTGCATGGGGGTGGAGGAGAATGGATGTGGCGAGGCCAGAATATTTCACTTGATATCATCTGGCCCACCAGCTTGGTACAGGGGGGCAATCTAGCCCCCAATCCAAAAGAGGCTGCCCACCCCAAGTCTACAGGATAAAGTTTGACTGGTATATCAAGTAAAAGCTTTGGCTTGAGGATTCTTTGGCTCTGAAGGGTTTCAGGATCGCTAACTAAGCATTCGTATCTCTCTGGAGTTCCAATGGTAGGCTTGCTCAGATTCAGTCTACTGCACTGTAGAAATGTCCTTCATTCAGCTACGGAACCATCTTTTCGACTATCCATGAGGGATGTTTGTTCTCTCTTTTGAAAGGGTGTTTCTGAAAACTTTGACCAATAGTTTCTCTGTGCTCTTGTCCTTGGGGCTCTTCCTCAGATCACTGTGTAGCACCTTGTGCAAGCCTTACAAGGGCCATTATTTTTGAGGAGGTCAATCTGTAAATGAAGACCCATAGAACCATTTTATTTGTCTTTCTGTGGCCTTCAATCTTGTGACCAAATATTTTTTTCCCAGCAAGGTGGAGCACCCTGCCACTATGTATGGATCTGGAAAAGAGTGTGTATTTTTAGTGGCCCAGCAATGTCTCCTGGCCATTACCTTTCAGGCAAGTTCCATTCCGACCTTCCATATGTAGACCGAACTACCCTGCTGCTTCTCAGACCAATGCTTATTCATTTGCATCAAAAGTAACTGGGATAAGAAAAGACACTTGTATGCACCTCCTCCTATAGAAACCCAGTGGTTTGACTCTTTTCCAGCAGGCAGAACCCAACACACACACACACACACACACACACAGAGAGAAAGAGAGAGAGAAAGAGGGGGAGAGAGAGAGAGAGAGAGAGAGAGAGAGAGAGAGAGAGTTGTGTGCAGTTCTATGAATTCTGCATGCAGCAAGGAATGCTCTGGATATTCAGATGTAATGCTGACATTTAATACAGTACTGCTGTTCAGTTGTTAAATTTAACCTAGTTTAAGGAAAAGTAATCCAGATGTTCACATTATATCTAATCCGAACCTTTTTAGGTGGCAACATAGTGTCTTTAGAGCAGAATGTTTGTGCTGGGTTAATATTTGCCTAACTGTTGTTTGTTTCTTCAGAGAGAGTTGTGCCTTTAAAATAAGAGCTATAATTTGATTACAGAACATGCTAGCAGGAGCCTAGGAGCAATATAGATGGGGAATTTTGCCTTTGTGTGTTCAAAATGTAATACTCTGACTGCGTAGGCTCGAAAAGGTCAGAACTTGATTGAATAAATTCATCTTTCAAGAATATAAGATTCCTTCTTTAAAGTTTAACATTAGCAGTTACTGGGGGAATGGATGCATGGGGCATTGATAATGAGATCTTTAACATGCAGGTCACGAATCCAAATGCATGCCACAGAACCACAGAAGAAGTCCACCTAATGACATTTGTTTGATCTCTTTTCGTATAGTGCACGTGACAATTCTGATTGGGAGGAAACCACTACAGAGGATGGCAGTTAACTCCACATTCCTGGCTTCTAAGAGAACTGGATCAGTGTTTTCAACATGATGACTCTTCATCTTATGCTTTGTTGCATGTTCCAGACAGAGAAGAGAGGCTCTGGTGTAAGGCTCCCAGCCCTAGTCTATTGCAACCTTCCTACACCCTGCACTTTGCTCTGGTTCTCGGAGCCATCCTTGCCCTCCCCAAGGAAATAGACACACCTGTGGGTAGCAGTGGTGCAGCTAGTGCTGGGCTTTAGGGCCCAGGCCCCACCCAAAGGACCACCCAGAGAGCAGTATGTGATGATGGAGCAGCGGCAAGCAGACCTGGCATTAGCATCTGATACCACTCATTGGAGCATCCTTTTTTTCTTTTCAACATTTTATAGTCAGAGTGGCCAGCCAGGCATGTACATGCTTACAGATGCTCATTTTCAGTTTTTAGGGGTTTTTTTTAAAGGTTCCCCCCCTCCCATTTTAAATGCATACTATTCTTTCCTACAACAAAATGTTGCTGATTCCCAAGTCAATGTGCTTTAGCATCAAGGCAGCAGAAGGAAATTGCATTTTATCCCTGCAGTTATGATGGTGGTAGGATTTAAGTGAGTTTAAAATGCAAACTAGCACACGCTTGAGTATTTGTTTCTCTTTTTTTCTCAAGGTTAGCAAATGGGGTTGGTTTGTTTGTTTGCTCTAACATATCAGGAATGTGGACAGAGTTGTAGACATGGGGGAAATTATATGTTAGCTGTGTGCTTCACAACTGAAATACACATGGCCATCTAAAGGGTTAGGGTATAAAACAAATTAGCTGCACCACTAATTGATGACGTCTCTTCAGTACAAGCATCCTAAGGCCCATAGCTCCCAACACTGGGGTAGGAGACTTTGAAGTGAGAAGCTGTAACAAGGAATTTCCTTGTGTGTGTGTTTAGGCTTTCCGTTTGGACCTGGTGATCTAAAAGGATTTTACTGAAATAAGAGATGTCCGCTGTGGCTGATGTGTAGAAATAAGAAACATCCATCAACTTCTCTGGGACAGCGGTTTCCTGGAATACAGGTCAATCTTTTAAGACATATGATCTCTTGCAATATTTGACAGCCCATTGTTATAGCTAAGACTTGCTCTGCTGCAGTTTTCTTGTGGCTAGCTTCTGTCCCTTATCTTACTGAGGTGTGGTCTCTCAAAACCAAACCATGACTATGTATTTAGCTGTGACTCAGTAGTTCTGCAATTAAAATGTTGGCAGTTAGTGAAATCTGGGCTGGTTACGGTGTGCGGTGAAGTTGTTTTGCCAAACAATATCTTGGCTGCACACAGTAGCTGGAACCCAAAGGAGCTATTTATTCTTGGACAGCGTGCCCAGCTGGGGGTCCTTTGTGATTTTCATCATGTTGTTCCCGGTAACGCCCTGCCATTTCTGACCACATGGTTATGATGGATCATGTGTACGGTGGCCAGCTGCACATGTAGGCTGGCCAGCTTGGCATGCAGGCTACGCCTGCTGAAATGCCATCTTCTACACAAGGGTGCATGAATCCTGTCCTTCTTTTGCATCTGGCCACCCTAATCACATGCTAGCAATTTACCTGTGGTTTGCAGCAGAGAGTGAACTTCTGCCACCAAATTATGTTTCCCAGAGCCTTGCTTCCCAATGTGCCCATTTTGCCTGGGAGAGCTGAGCTAAACTGAGGATTGGCTACTTAGACCAAATCAAGGTTTACTCAAAATTTCCTACCAAAAATGGTATATAGCTCTTGGTAGGAACCCACATACACACACACACTATTCAGCTAGCATAGGACCCCCTAAGACTATTGAATGCTCAGCGTTCTTCCAGTTCTAATCAAATCCAGCCTCAGTGTACTACCTATTCAATTGGCTACTGAAAGGAAGTAAAGGGCCCATCCTGTTCTTTTGTTAGGAGGAGCTGTGGCGCACCTGCTTTGCATGTAGAAGGTTCCAAGTTCAATCCCAGCATCTCCAGGTAGGGCTGGAAATACTCCTGCCTGAAACCCCAGAGAGCTGCTGCCAGTCAATGTCCACAATGTTGGGCAGGATGGACCAAGGGTTTAATTCAGTATAAGGCAGATTCCTATATTAAACAATAGCCCCTTTTGGAGAAATACCTAGAAATCTCCTTTCCAGGACTGCTGCATTATTTTGAAAGGTCTTCAGCAACTAAATCCACAATTGCCCAGGTCAGTTGGCTGGGATTTCACCTGAGTTTGTTGACAGAGTTTATGCCTGTGCTCTGTGTACCCCCTTCTTCTCTAGGTCTCATCCCCTTCTCTAAAGTTGGTGTCTACTTTACACCTTAGAATCATCCCTCCCCCCTCTCTTTCTTCTCTTCTCTTGTTCCAGAGGGAGCAATAAGGAAGGAGTGGTAATATCTTCTCTTTCCACTCTTTAAACCTCTTTTCTTGCTTACTCTAAATCTGGAGTGAGGAACCTGTGGCTCTCCAAATGTTATAGGATTCAATCTTCCCTGATCACTGACAGTGCTGGCTAGGGCTGATGGGAATTGGAGGGTCCCCCGTCCCTGAAGTACCCCTTCCCTACTCCTCCCATGAAACCAAAACAGCATACCACTTCTGCTCAATCCTTCCTTCTCTCCTACAGAAGCCTCATAGTTAACTATTTGATTGCTATTGCTTATCTTCTTCTTAAAACTTCATTTCCTGAAAAGCTCTAATTTTGTGTTGCCTCCTTGTGGGTACCTTTTACAGGGGCACACCACTTCCAGGACTAAACAATCCTTGTTATACATGCATGGTCATGCATGTGTTTTGGTTAAAAGTTGCTAATTTAGGGACTGTCTATTTGCTTCAAAAGCCCTGCAGTGGTTGCACGGTGGTGCTGCGCCGGTTATACGAAGCAGCATCTACTTCACAGCCACTGCGGGGCATCCCCACAAAGCTGCAAATAAAAAAAGTCAGGAATATACCCCAACTTTTTTGGCTGGAGTAAGGTGAATACAGGCTTTCCACTGTTTAACTTCACTCCAGCTTTGCTGCGGAGGCATTCCCTGGCTGAAGGCGATCTCTGATTGGTCGCCGGACACCAGGGTAAGGGTGGGGGCAGGCGGGAGTGGCTCTAGTACCCAGATGACTGTTGGAAACCCTGCACTCTCTCCTTGGCATGGGGATTACCCAGCACCACCCTGCAGAAATGGAATCATGGGTTTTTAGGGGTTATGTGGCACCAACGAGGTGCCATTAAGGCAGCCCTTTAGAGTAGCTTCACTGGACAGACAGCATCCCATCCTTTCATAAAATAAAGCCAAGTTTGCAGTGAAAAATGGTTTTGCTAGCATGTTTGAGCTAGGGAAACCATTTCCCCCCCCCCCCCAGGCATTAATGTTTTGTAAGGGCTTAGTCCCTGAACACAGTGTGCAGATGCCTTTACAGACACCTGTCCCAAGCAAAACAATGAGGAGTTCTGTGTATCTGGAAAGCTTGATTGGTTCACAATAAATGTTGCCTCTCCGTTTGTCATGGCAAACATATATAAGATGCAGAAAGAATATTCAGTCTTCTCCACAGTTGGTTACTCCTAATATGGACACAAAATACATTTTCAAGTTTAAAATCTAAGCAGTGCAGAACACCACTGAAGGGCTCTGCTGCTGCAGATTTGTTCTATGAGCGTCATCAGACAGGGGGGTAAATTATATTTCCCTACCGTCGCTTTCCCCCTGCATCTGTCCCACAATACTACTTCTTTCTTCACAGGGGGAAGAAAAAGGAAGTAAACAATGACCACACTGCCCATTCAGTGAGTGTTTTTATCGCACTGCTTTTCCTGCACACGGCAGGAAATGGTGGCACGTTTCACTTCCCCCCCCCCAAAAATTGGATTTACTGGGGTCTTATTTCGTTGCGGAAAAAAGACCAGAAGAAGCAGGAGACGGACAGCATTGTCCAGTAATGAGTGTATGATAAAATGCTTGTCTAACGATGCTCTATGGCTGGCAAATCCCTTTTCATTGTAGCTTTTATGTTTTTCCATTTGGATTCCTGGCTCAGGCCCTATGATCAGTTAACTTTTAAGGAAGTTCATAGAATGAAACTTTCCCGTCCCTTCCTTTCCCTGCAGTCACATGCATCCCCTGAAAAGTATCTCTGGAGAGTGGAGGCAGGGTTTGAACAATTTGTGTTAGGACTCAGGAAACTGTCCTGCCATGAACATCTTTAAACTGACTTAGCATCCAAGCCGGGTTTTAGACAATTCCCCTCCTCCCCCGATGTCTGTGCCTCATTCAACATGGTTCAGGAGAACCCCTGAACCTTCTGGAAATGTTTTGTGGAGGTATGCAGTTGGCTACAGGGGAGAGAAGGAGACAGGAGAATTTCCTTAAAGATCCAGTTGGCTATTACTCTTTTGGGACAATACAAGTGAATGGGCAGCTGGATGTTCAAGAAACTCTAGAGAGGTGCAAACCACTAGCACTAGGGTCGGGATTCTCAGGCCCAGGGGCCAAATTCTGCCCTCCTCGGGTGCCAAATCTGGCCCTCTGTGGTTCCCAAATGGCACCTTCCACTGCCTTCCCACATGGTGGTTTCTTAGCTTTTGTGAAGTTTTTTCCCCTCATTCTAAAAGGCTGAAACGCCTCTCCTAAGGCTCAATTACTAGCAATATGAGCTTTAAGCTACAATATGGTGGAAACCTTTTGCCACACCCCTTTTATATTTGCCTTTAGCCCCGCCCACCACAGGAATGCATCCCACAAGAGCTCCTCTGAAATTCAGTTTGGCTCTCAAGCTGAAAGAGGTTCATCACACCCCACCCCCACCCCCCCACACACACACATGAATGTTACTGTGCCCTTTTTCAAATATTTTCCCTTGGATAGAGAAGAAGAACCCTGAATGCCTTTTAAAAACTAGTGATGGTAGACGGTCACATAATTGATATGAAGTCTGTCAGGCTTTGGAGAAATATGGTTTCAGTAATGGAGAAGAGATGATGAAAAGTCAGTTTCCACTACACACCTGTCTTTTCTGAGGATTGTGACCGTTGTGCCGCGTGAAATGTCAGCATCCTTCAATTGCGTATCTCTGAAGAATCGTTTTATTGTGGCGAATTGTGAACTGAATTACTTCATTGATGGCATTTATGACTATGGTGTTTCGAAGGCATGTTGGCCTCAAGAGTCACTTACCTTCAAAGTTAAAAAGAAAAAGAAGATGAGTAGCTTAGATTAAAGTGGGTATATGCCTTCTCTTCTGTAAGGAGCTCTAGATTTTGCAGTTTATACAATTTTGTGCCTTTGAGTGGGGAAGGGGAAGAGAAAAGGTTTGTATGACTCATATCTTAGATACACATGTATCTAAGATATGAGATATGAGATATCTAAGTGAGGGCCAAAGTTGGCGTGGTGTGGCAAATCTCTTTGTTTAAAAACACGTCATATATAAAGTGAGTGAGGAGTGAGTGAGTCTCTGATTTGTAGTGCAAATTTAGCTCGCCCCTTCCCTGGCCACACCCGTGAGTCTTTTTTGCTCTAAAAAATGGATGACCCGCCAACTAATTTATATGTGATTGTCCCAGGTTTATAAGAACAGGCCCATCCCAGCAACTCACATCCGTCTTGCCAAGGGCAAGAGGTTCGTAGGATACAGAGACCAGACTAGGCTGACAACCATTACCCAGAGGACATTCCCTTCTGCTGCTCCCAGACTGTGGACTGACCTGCCAGAGGAGACTTGTCAACTTAACAGTCTTTTAGAATTTAAGAAAGCTATAAAGACTGTTCTCTTCCAGCACCATATCCAGTGGAATTTTAGAATGTTTTTAGGATGTTTTTAGGATGTTTTAATGCAGTTTTAATAATGTGTGTCATGTTTTGGTCAGTTTTATGTATTTTATCATATTGTTGTTCCCCGCCTTGATCCAAACGGAGAGGCGGGTAAGAAATAAATTATTATTATTATTATTATTATTAAACCACACAATAGGGAAGATCTACAGCTTTTATTAGGTAACAGGCAAGGAAAAAAGGATACAAGAAGCTTTTGATCAGAGATTATCTTACTTGTATGTCTCCTTTCTATTGTCGGGAGTCCCAAGAACGACAGCGGAGAGATCCCAGCTATTGGCCAGTCATGCAGACAGCACCTTCTGCAGTCCAGGTCTGTGTCAAAACTCATCAGAGGGTCTGAGCTATACCAGAGAGCTCCCTAGCCACGTGCAGACTTGCACTGTTGGCTTAATTGGTTACACCTGTTGGCTGGCACCCTTCTCAAGGTTTATGTTAGCTTAATTAATTACACCTGGTGGGATGGTCGCATTCCTGACCCTTTTCAGGATTTATGAATATTCTCACAGGTGAATTATTAGTATCAGCTGTCCACCGTTGATAGATAAGGGCTTCTCCCAGACTCCATGGTCATATCATCCAGCATTACTGAACAAGGAATCATGCCAAGAACGCCCTCCTCACCAGAATACATGGAGGTCTAGGCATGAAAGGGAATTGGGCATGTCATTCTAACTCCTCGTCACAATCTCTTCTGGGCTGTTTCCCATAAACCTCTAGTTTTGGTTCTGGTGTGTCCCATGCAGTTGTTGGGATGGGCCTGTCTGAAAGCTGACAAGAAACACTTTGCATTCTCAAAGAGATGTATTATTATTCATAGCCCAGAATAAAGCTATGTGAGTTTCAGATTATTCTGAAAATCTCTTCCATTAGAACAAAAAGGGTAGGGAGTTAAAAATTCAGACAATTGCGCAATTTTTTCTAAAAATCCAACTGGGCTTTGTACTTTCATTTTTCAAACCCTAAACTTCACCACAACACTCATCACACAACCTTTTGAAACTGGGGGGACTTTCAAAACCAGTTTGTGACATGGTGCTGGAGTCTAGTGGCTGTCATTCATCTGATCATGCTAATAGTGCTTTTAATTGAATTGAATATCTCTTCTAAGATGTTAATGGTTTTCAAAAGCACCACGGTCATTTGTATTGGTTTTTTAGTCTCTTTGAGGGGCCAGTTGAGATAATATGGTAGCTTCTAAGTAAATACATTCTTTACCAAATGGTCTACTCCCAAGAGTTGACATTTGGGCATTTACTAAAGATAGGATGTATTATTTATTTGTTTGTTTGTTCATTCATATTTTAGAAGTTTATATGCCACTTCACTTTTCAAAAATCCTGATGTGGATTTTTTCAATGAATTATAAAACAACGCATCATTAGCATGATAACATTTAGACAAGTGAATGGTTGGGAAAAGCCTGGGTAAACAAGTAAATTTCTAATTATCATCAAAAGCACATGATCCTAATGTCACAAAACATGATACTGTGTCAGCATCATAGAAAGTCACTCTAACAACAACAACAACAACAACAACAACAATAATAATAGATATAGAATGTATAGAGTAACAGCTTTGACACCTTCCTGGCTCTTATGCATATGAATATACCTGATTATTTTAAAATCTCCTTTGGCTGAAGTTAGTTCAAGACAAAATAACCTGCCTATTTTTTTAAAAAAATGGGGGAAACTCCTTAGTTTAATGTTTTGAAGGAAAACTTATACTTTATTAAAGTTGAAACGCATAAAATGTAGGCTTGTCACAGTGGCAGTTCAACATTCATCCAAGACAGCCAGTTTTAATACTCTGGGCTTGTTCAGACAACACGCTAAGCCATGGTTAGCCCCTTAACTCTTTTGCAGCAAATGGTTAGTGAGCATGTTTAAACCATTGTTATGTATCCACCATGGCTAGTAACGATTCACACAACACACTAAGCCATAATGTTTTGCTCAAAATGCTTAACCAACATGGCTTAACGCGTTGTCTCAACAGGGTCTCTGTCTGTTTTGGACAGTGCCTCAACAAGCAGATCTTGTACGTTTAAATTGTGGAGCATTTTATCACTCACTGGCCCTGTTTTCAAATCAAAAGAAAAGTGCATTTTAAAACAACCACGAAACAGTGTGATGGGGATATTTGCAAATATGACTAGAGTTAAGAACAAATCATATGAACACAGGCCATGGGAGAATGTTTGAAAATCCTGCAAGTGTCTGGTTCTACCCTGTGACAAGCTGGTCAGGCTCTGAACAAAAAAGTATAAGATGGCATATTAATCTATTACAGCTCTTTCATTAACAGTAAAATTATTTTAAAGAAACAATGATGAAAAGTGAATGTATTACAGGAAAATGTGTTTTTGCCATTCCTGTACAAACCTTCGCCAACTGCATAAAAAGAAGAAGGTATTAATCCCTCTGGCCTGAGGGCTTATGGAAAAGGGAACTGAAGGTTATTTCTAAAAAACCCACCCTTTGTTTTTTGGCATGGGCAGGGATCAAACATCCTGTCATGCCCTGGTCAGTCCTTTGTTCTTTCTCCTCAGTCATCCGCCGAGTAATATCACTGAATTTGCTTCTCCATCCTTTATCCGCCCCCTTTCCCCCATTTCTCTGACTAACTTAATTAGCTAATAATTACATAGACATTCGTGTATTACTGGGGAAATTAATCTTCCACAAAATTGAAACTCTAGAAATATATATATATATATATTTTTAAAAACCAATAATCGTGCCAGCCAGCTTTCATGATTTTGAGACAGAAAATCCTGAATAATGCTCCAAGTTACTTCAAATAATTCAAAAAATAGCAGACATTATAATCATCAAACAGCAAGAGTCAAATAATTTTCAACCACCCTTCCTTATGTGACTGAAAGAATGGCTCTGTGATCATTTTTAACCTTTCATCAAGATAATTGCAAAAAAAAAAAAAAGTCAACAATGATAACATGATTACAGAGTGTGAGGCATAAGAGTGATTAGCATTAAAGTGCACAACACATTTGATGGAGAGGTGACCTATTTATCTTGTAATACGTCTGGCAAAGTAAGTGGTGTGAATTTAAAAGTACCTGCATGCTTTTGCCATGGTGTCTTCCTTACAGATGTTTCCTATAGTTCCTGATGTTTCAAATGGCTCATCCAGTTATATTCTTAAGGAGTATGCACATCTTTTGTACACAGCATCAGCCTCATAACTGTTTAGATCACTGTTAATGGGAGAATCTAGCAATAAGTTGGCAAACTCCCATTCCTCCTGGCCCCGTTCAGGCTATTAAGACAGCCTTCCCAGGGGAACAAAGATGAAGTCATGAGGTACTTCCACAATGATACAAATAATGCCTTATTTTATATCATCCTCCCCATGAGAATGATTACATAGGGCAGGGATAGACAACCCTGCCCTATGAAGTGCATGTGGGTCCCAGCCTAATTTCATGTGGCCCACAGTATGTGATCAGTTCGGACTTCCTGCAAGTGCTGTCTGTACCTTCCCTGGCAGTCCATTGCTTAGGAAGGAAGAGAGAGAGAGAGAGAGAGAGAGAGAGAGTGAAAAGAGGGTGACAAAAAGAGAAAAAGGCTACAAAAGGCCACCACTGGCTTCAGCCTCATCCACCACTGGCTTCAACCTCATCCACCATTGCTGTGCATCTACTGATCCACCATGAGGAAATGTGGTCCTCAACAACAACAACAACAACAAAAAAAGGTTGCCTACTCCTATTATAGGGAGATACTTCAGGATACTCTGTGTCCATATTGTCATGTAGCCCCTCTCAAAGTTCACATTTCACCAAGGCCAAAGGCATTTTGTTGCCTAAGCAAGGAACAAGATGATGCCTCCTTCACTCATTCCAAAAACATACAGAAGCTGACTGGACTAGCAGTTGAATTTTACTTCAATACTGCCGACAGGGCAGCAGCACCCACCATACCAGAAGGTGGCAGAATATCTTAGGGTAGGCTAGCTTAATGAACCAGCAGGAATGGCAAGAGGGGGAGTGCTACCACAGCCCATTTGAGATGGCTGTCTCATTTTGCCTAATAGTAGGGCTGGCCCCAAATTCTACACATACGTGTTGAATTCAGGTATCATAAAGGCAGGCTTCCTAAAAAAGCAATTGTTTATCCATACAAGTATGATTTGGAGATAGCTGGTATCTAAAAACATTTTTTGTGAACAAGTAGTTCATAATGATGTGTGTATGAACTCTTAATTCCTTGCACTACTTGTCAGTATGATCAAGAATTAAATGTGTGTTTCATGAACTGAAATGCCCATTTATGAGATGCACATAATTGTTAATAACTCCAAATATTCAGTTGTTGGTGACAACCAGTAGTAATTGGTTCTCTATCAGTGATGTAGTAGTAAATTATGAAGTGCAGGTGCTCATCATGACAGTCCCCATAGCCCCGACCCGGCTATGGGGACTGAAATGCAGAAAGGTGTCTCCCGACTCCCGGTCCAACACTCTAACCACAACAATATAATGTTGAATGCATTTAGTACAGTGATTATATAAATCAATGCTTTCTAACCTGCTGTCCCATACGTGAGTATCCTTTTACCCTTAAGAAATGCTTAAACTGATATAATTACAGGGATAGTTAGCTATTATTATTATATTATTATTATATTATATTATTATTAATATTAATATTATTATATTTATTCATATCCCACCTTTTCCCCAATACTGGGACTCAAGGCGGCTTTATGAAATTAAAATTTATAGAATTAAAACATATTAATAGAACTATACAAAAGTTAAAAATATAATTAAATCATCTATAGAGTTAAAATATTTAAAAGTTTAAAAGACAAATGTCAAATAAAAAAATCCAGCGCATTAACAAGATCCAGACTATTCCCCAAAGACCTGCAGAACCAAAAAAGGTTTTGCCTGCCTCTGAAAGTGTAGCCAGTCTAGCCTCCCTGGGAAGGGGAGTTCCAGAACCTTGGAGTAGCTATTCTGTTTATTGGTTGTTGTGGTTTTTGTTGTTGTTTTAATTATTATCCTTTGTTCTGGCCACCCATTCTTGATTACCAACATCTATGTTCAAAAGTTCATTTAGATTGTGAGACACACTTAGATTGGCCCTGTTCAGAAGACACCTTAAACCACGGCTTTAACCAGTGGAATAAGGCTTTTTGCCTTATTCACCATGCTTAAAGCCGTGGTTTAAGGTGTCTTCTGAACAGGACTATTATCCCGTATCCAAAGTGACAGAAACAAAGTTATGAGATCTAATTCAGAAGTGCTAATTTTAAAGTCATGCAGACAATATTGTGCAAGTTCAATAGATACAGTTGACAAGGTGACCTCCCTTATTAGGATGAGTCTTGGCAGACACCAACAACAGAGCTTTTGCTTGGTGTATTGACTGCTCCAAGCTGTGGTAACCGTCTTGTTTATTCCATATTCACAACTGCTAACATGCCTTGGAAGAGGATTATGGAAGTCCGTGAGGTGCTCCTGATCTCTTAACCACGGTATTAGAGTAGCCTTCCATCTGTACTAGTCCAGTCTGTACTAGTTCTTATCTCAAAATGGATGAAAATAGGGGCTGTCTGAGCATATGCAAAATTCTTTCCCTTTGCCAATGCTTGCCTCTTGACTTCATTTATTTTGCAGCTTTGTTTTGGGGAGTGGGTGCAATTGTTTTATTGTTTTAATTTCCCTAGACCTAAGAAAACTACTGTCCTTCTTTCGTTGTTGTGGGGATATTAAATATTTGGTGATGGGGACTGCTAATGTATCAGATGTTATTTTTACTGTTGCCATATGTGCAAACAGTTTTTTTCACATTCTTGGTTATTTAAGCAATGGAAAGTCATTAGTATGAGTGAATGTTTTTGCAACAGCTAATTAACAAGATCCGTGTGATTCAATAGAGTAAAACCTTCTCATATATATAAAGAGTGTTCAGCAAATCATTCCCCCCCCACTCAGCAATGTAGATGGAAACTTCCTTAGCAAGCAAGGACATGTTACTCTTTATTAACTTTGAAAAGATGTTAATAGAACCTTTAAAACGTCATTCATAAATAACAAGTGCTAGCAAAATAATTGCACGAAATCCTATCCTATTTCTGATAAGCAGAATTTGTTTACCCTGGTAATAATGTAAAAATAATCATCAGGTTTTATTAGCTTTTCTAGTTTCCCTTTTGCATGGTCCAACTTCATTATTTCTAAATATACAATCCCATATGTTTTATAGTGGGAGGTGTGTTTTTATAGGGGGGAAATCATATATAAAATTAGCTTGATAAAATCCAGATAATGTAACAGACAGACCTGTTCTACAAATTCAATATATTTGTCTATTTCTTGAAGGAGACTGCCTCCACCCACTCACCTTTTTGTCCCCTTTTTTTCTCTTTTTTTTTGAAATTACAAGTGTTATTTTCAGGGAAGTGAAATAAATTCACTAGCTGTCTGGAGTTATTCATTTATTATTGACTTTTGGCAATAAGCTTTGTCAGAGTAAAAAAGGGCCAAAGAATTATGCTTTAAGTATCATATAGGAGTCAAAAAAGCAAAACTAAAAAGATTGAAAGTTTGACTGTAATGGGAAAACTGGCTGGAAAGACTAGCTAGAAAAACTTCAGAACTCAGATTAAAATTAAGCTAAATTTTTAGCCTGATTATAGTGCTAAATGTTTTTTTTAATATGCTAAAGGTCCATTTTCCCCATCATTTTTACTTGTAAAAGTTTCATGCTGATGTACCCACGCATGAAAAAATATGGACTTGCAATATCAGGGAACTAGGAATAAAAGGAAATATGCACAGTTATCTGGGGAGTAAGTCACATTGAACCCAGTGAGACTTACTATTGAGTAAACAGGCATAGAATTAGTCTTTCAGGAGACCTATCTTATGATGAAGTGCTATGTATGCCTATGCATGGACAGTGCTACCATATCTGTCCAAGAAACCTCCCGTTTGTTTTGCTTTAGGTCCCAAGAAACCTCTTCCAGCAACTCCTAAGATAAGAACATCATTTTCTTCCCTTTGTAGTCCAAAAGAAAGCATTCAACATGTCAAATTCTGTAGCAACAGAGTTACTTATACTAAATGTAAGTCTTAAATGAAATAAAACACTGAATTCTGCTCCTCCATGATAATTGGCACATGGAGTCTGATTTCAATCTGGCAAGTTCTGTTGTTGTGGCTCAATGAAGCCTGAGCAATGTAAAAGGCTATGAAAAGCAGCTTCATGTACCAACGGGGCATGATGTACAGCAGGGAAGGACCGTAGCTTAGTGGTACAGCACCTGCTTTGTATGTATCTCCAGGCAGGGCTGGAAAAACTCCTGCCTGAAACCCTGGAGAGTCACAGACAATCAGTGTCAACAATACTGGGCTAGATGGACCAATGGTCTGACACAGTAGAAGGCAGCTTCCTGTATGCCTATGCCCTCCTTAGTTAACCCTTCAGTGTTAACCCTAGCTGCCCCAACAGGGCTAATCTCACCACCAAGGCCCTTTGTCCTTAATCTCCATGTCCCCTGTTCTTTCCTGCCATTGCTCTGCCCCTGCCTTGGTTTACATCCTTGGAGGCCCTTACATGTCATGATCCCTCCTGGCTTTTGAGTCATCTACCCCAGGTCACCAACAAAGTGATGTGCATAGATCCATGAACAGTGATAGTTTAATTTGGGATCTACTAAAGAGAGAGATGGTACTATATTGTGTCATCCCTAATCTAGTAGTGTTGGAAGACATCAGACAACTAGAGCCAGCTGCATTTTCTACACAAGGCTTTTATTGTGTGCTCATGATTGCTCACTCATGGTAGTTTGTGGGTCCTTTACACAATGTCGTCATCCTCCAGGGGTTCTCCTGTGCTTTTCAACCATAACCACAGGGTGTTTTTTTTTTTCCTAAAGAGGAAAGTCTGGTATTATTTAGAAATGGCGAAATAAGTGTCTTGTGTAATTGCACAATTCTGCTATACCACAGCACCATCTAGTGGTTGTATAATGAAACACACAGACAGAGAAAGAAAACACTTGGGAAAAAACATGTGTAAAGGAGCAGATCATAATCCCGCAAAGAATCTGGAACCAAAGCCTCTGTAAAAGTGTGGAATAAAAGCCTAATGTAGAAATGCCCTAATACTTGAGGATGCCTTTTCTCCCTCCTCTGTACTGATAATTATTCAGTGCTGATAACGTTAATCATCATCTGTTGAGGAGAAGGGAAAGTGGATGGGACAGTCAGTGCAGACAGTCCCTTTCATAGGCAGAGCTGACAGAGCAAACAAGGATTGTTATTCCCTATGTATAGTACAAGTAGAATTGGCTCAGCTGTTATTAGATTGCAAGCTGTAACTGAAATTGCGGCAAATGAAACTGCAGATGCCATTGGTAGCCTAGCTGCTGAACAAAAAGAGATCAGACAGATGGTGTTACAGAATTGCATGGCCTTAGATTACATTCTAGCCAGTCAAGATGGAGTCTGTGCCCTTGTGGGTAAGGAATGCTGTGTATACATACCTGATGACTCACAAAAGGTATTTGACCATGCTACAAAGATCCGTGAGATGGCAAAAGCCATCCACATAGAGCCCTGGTCCATCTGGTCTTGGCTTAGCAATATGTTTGACTCCATTGGTGCTAATATCTTGCAAATTATTATACTTGTGCGTGGTGTAAACATTGCTTACATAGTAATAATCCATTAATCGTTGCTTTGCTAAAATGCTGCGTTAAATCTACCACTAATGCTGTCACAAAGACAGAATTGAAGCAAATGGTCAGTGTTATGCAGAGAGAAATGCTTGAGGAAGAGAAAGAAAAAGAAAGAGAAATTGAACTATTGATGGCAATGCAAGTTTAATGTGGTTGGTGGGCCTAGTAGGCCCAAAGGGGCCTTGATATACCTGCTCTGTATGTAGGTCTCTGTATGTAGTTTGGTTCTTGCAAGTGAACTGGATGATGGGATTGGAATGATGTATGTGCCTGAATGTGCTGTATTGCTAGAATTGCTATATCAGCAAGGAAATGCTTATTTGGAATTCTTAACTATCAAGACCTCTTGATATAGTTGAAGACAAATAAACTGGCTTGATAAGGAGGACTGACCATCCAGGTCAATCTGACATTGCCAGAAGAGTTATAGGTCATCTGTTGATAAAGGTTTCTTTGATCTGTCTTTGTTTTGTTTAAGAACTTTGCTAACTGCTAGTTGGTTAAGATGCTACTATGTATAAATATACCTGCTGTTCACACTGCCAGAGAAGAAGTTCTTTGTCTGTAGGACTCTGTCCATACAGCTGTATTATGCTCAATAAAACAAGAGTTGCCTTACAACCAAAGTCCAACTACATATGGAGAGGCACAGGTTCTTCTTCGTGGTCTCTGTCCATCACACATATGGGCTCCACACCTGTGTGGAGCCTCGCTCCAGAAACTTCTATAGCTAAAGGAAATTGAAAATAGGTGGGAACCCCTCCCCCACCATCCAATGTGCATGTCCTGGGTGTTCCCACCTATTCTCCTCAGTTCTTCTTCGACCGCCATTGTGTGAGTTTTGCTGGAACACGCTCCGTTACTGATCGATTAAACATACATTTTCCCTTATATTCTACTCTTTTTCTCCTCTTTATTGTAGTTCACTCTTTCAGTTATCTATTATTTATTTAATTTCATCTTATTTGATTGCTGTCTGTTTAAGTTGACATCGTCGTGAGGCGTGTATGGCCTCAACAGGCCCGTTCAGAAAACGTTTTAAGTGTGGTGGAAAGTTTCCACACACAGACGGCCATTTGTTGTGCCTTTTGTGCCTTGGGGAGGAGCACGTAGTAGAAACGTGGCCTTCACTGCCTTACATTTACGAAGCAGGCCAGGCGCCACAGAGCAGACCACCTTCAGGCGGAGCTCTGGAAACTAGCCATGCAGGCTGTGGATAAGCCTAGCGATATGGCACAACAACAACAAACAGATCGGACTTTATCAGGCCAACTACCTGCCCAGTTGGAGCTTAATAGAAAGTCTGATCCCACCATGCCTGTTTTCTCAAATTCAGAGATCTCTGCAGATATTAACAGCAAAAAAAAAGCTCTTTAAAAAGGCTAAGACTCAGAAACCTGTGCCAGAAGCTCAAAAGAAGAAGAAAAAAGCTCTGTCATGAATGCCAGAGGCCGCAGCACTTACGATGATTGCGCCCCTACCGACACCCCCTCCACACCAACCCTCAACATCAAGGGAGGAATTGGGCCTGATAGACTTACAACCTCTATCCATTCCCTCCATTTCAGAGGGAGAAATTAGGGACCCCACTCAACCTCGACCACAAGAAACTGTTATATTTGCATGCCCTCTAATACTGGAACGCCCTAGACAGGAACCTCGGTACCGAGAAAGGTCCCTGGCATCCAGCTACTATTCCTATTATAGGCAACATTCAAGAGATCGATACCGACACTTTTCGGATCGCAGAGAATGCTCCAGATCCCCTGCCTTTGACTGGGACAGGAGATCGGACTGGTCACCCCCAAGGTGTAGATATTATAATGAATGGAGATCTGGTCCTGACGAGGACCCATATTATGTTGACAGGAGAAATAACAGGCAAGCCACGATACATGTTCGACAGCCAACTCCAGTCCCATCTTCTCCAATCCCTGGAACCTCTCAAGTTCCAAGGGAACACAGAACCACTTCTCCTCCAACTCAGTGACTTTTAACAACACAGCTTGTAGGAGGGGAATTACTTAGATCTTTGCCAAGCCAACAACAACCTCTGCCACAGCAAGACCCCCAATCACAGCACTCAGATAGGGTCAGAAAATCTACCCTTTGATGGCATAGGTCTCTTTAATGCAACCACTGATGAGGCTATGGAAAACGTTCAGAAAGCTAAGCTAACAGCGTGTAAAATGGGAATAGGTCAACAACAACAACAGCAACCTTTCCCTCGATATCGGCAAAGGCGGTGGTTTCAACAGTCTCAGTATCAAGGCAGACCGTCCGGGGATCAGACCCAAAAAACACAACAGACAATACCGGGTCAGAAGAGGCAATTTTCAAACTTTTGATCCTGAACCTATTGAGGAAATAGGGACCCACTAAACAAGTGGCATCTTTGACTCCATCAATCCCCGCTCTACAGTCACCAAGCCTCCTCACTTCGGGCATCGACTTCTACCCTTTTACCCCAATTGAAAGGACATTACATTGGACAGATGGGTTCTGTCAATTATAGACAGAGGATTCAGGATAGAATTCGATGCTCTCCCACTTTTCTCCAGGATCCAATACACCAGTCCATCCGAAATGATGCTACTGGAAACCAAATTACTCCTTGAGAAAGGCATCATATCGGGAGTCTACACCGACCTCCACAGTGGGGTCTACTCAAGATACTTTACAGTCCTCAAGAAAGACAAAGGACTTTGCCCCATCTTAGACCGTTGTGGGGTAAACCTCTTTATTACACCGAAGAAGTTCAGAATGATCACCCTCACAGGCATTCTCTCCTTGCTACAAAAGGGCGACTGGATGGCGTTGATAGACTTAAAAGACGCTTATTTTCATATTACGATCGAGGAATCTTACCAGAAGTTTTTAAGATTTGCGATAGGAGATGACATATACCAATTCCAAGGGCTCCCATTCAGACTATCCATGGTACCATGTGTATTCATCAAATGCATGGCCGTGATCTGTGCCCATCTTCGCCTGCACGGTGTACAAATATACTCATATCTGGACGATTGGCTGTTGGTAGCCTCATAGAGGATCGAACTCATCGACAGCGTACAAACCACTCTTTGACTTCTAAAATCTCTGGGACTATATGTCAATGCGGACAAATCCCAACCCATTCCACCCTGAGCTATCAAATTCATTGGAGCGGTATTAGACTCCAACAAAGTCTGAGCTTACCTACCAATGGACCAATTACACACACTAGTCACTTTAGCAAGACACACTCAAACCAAATCTCGTGTGCTTGCTATAGACATACAGAGACTCTTGAGTCTGATGGCAGCTTCTATAATAGTAGTCGAATGGGCTCGACTACGAATGAGACAATTACAGCTGTGGTTTCTGAACAACTTCGACCCTACTTGCAACACACGTCGGGTACGCCTCCATATCCTAGAAACAGTACTGCGATCCCTACGTTGGTGGATAGTACCAACGAATCTCTCAAAAGGCTTCCACACCCTTCCATGACACTAATGACGGACACTTCCCTCCAGGGCTGGGGAGCCCATTCCGGCACCCTTTGAATTCAAGGTGCATGGTCAATGAGCGAGAAGAAACACCATATCAATCTATTAGAGATGCTATCAGTGGAAAAAGCACTGAGGGCATTCAAAGAGATACTACAAGATCAATTTGTTCATGTCCTTACAGACAACACCACAGTCACAGCTTACCTGAACAAACGAGGAACAAGATCCCGATCACTGAATTGAATGGCTTTAGAGATTTACGATTGGTGCATCCCGAGAAGCATCAAATTGATCACTACTCACATAGCAGGGACAAAGAATATCTTGGCGGACAGCATGAGCCTTGCTCGATCTGGCAATCATGAATGGCAACTCCATCCCGACGCCCGAAAACATCTATTCAATCAATGGAGTCGTCCACAAGTAGACTTTTTTTGCTACACAGACAAACACAGGCTGTCACAAGTTCTGCAGCCGATTCAGCCTGGATCAGCAATCATTAGGGGATGCATTCACCAGGAACTGGAAAAACGGATTTGATTACCTATTTCCACCCTTCCCCTTGCTCAACAAAGTAGTAGCAAAAATAATGTCCGAGAACGCCAGTTGCATAATGATCACACCGTGGTGGCCAAGACAACTATGGTTTGCCCTGCTGCTCCGCATGGCACAGGGCAACTATATCAGACTGCTCATTCGCCCGGACCTGATCACACAGGACCATGGCCAGATACAACACCCTGAGCTGAACATGTTACACTTAACGGCTTGGAGAATACAGCCGAGGGCATAATACCACATCTCTCATCCAGAGTGTGGTCTGTTCTGCAGGTAGCAAAAAGACCAGCAACTCAAACCTCATACCGATATAAATGGGCAAAATTTTCTGAATTTGCCAATCTTCTATATATTTGATTCTTAAGTTTTTACGTTCACTGTTTGATAAGGGTTTGAAGCACTCATTGTTGAAAGTTTACCTAACAGCAGTTTCTGACAAATATCCCCCATACAAGGGATTTTCAGTTTTTTTGCATCCGTTAGTTCGCTGGTTTATAAAAGGAATTAAAAATTTAGCACCCAACACCAGGTCCCCAGTACCAAGTTGGAGCCTCAAAGTATTGACGTTGAAGCCATTCGAACCAATGGCGTCGGTTGATCTCCACCTCCTCTCTTGGAAAGTGGATTTTTTAGTAGCTGTCACTTCAGAACGAAGGTCCAACGAACTTTGTGCGCTAAGGGCAAATGCCCCTTATACAATATTTCACAAAGATAAAGTGGTACTGAGACCAGACATCACATTCCTTCCGAAAGCTGTCTCTCCGTTCCATGTTAACCAAGATATATTGCCAACTTTCTTTCCCTCCCCATTCTTGCCTTTGGAGAGAACGTTACACTCACTAGATGTCCAAAGAGCCCTAGCATTTTACCACTCAAGGACAAGCTTGTTCCAACAGTTACAGATGTTGTTCGTTTGCTATGGAGGGAAGAAAAACAGACAACCAATCTCTCCTCAAAGGCTTGCGAAATGGGTCGTACAGACAATTCTACTAGCATACAAACTTTCGGGTTTGCAACCTTCAGGACCGATTCATGCTCATTCTGTCAGAGGCATGGCGGCCTCAATTACATTTGACAAGGGTTTCCCGTTGGAGGACCTATGCAGAGCAGCAACATGGTCCCAACCATCAACTTTTATCAAGTATTAGAGGCTTGATGTTAAGGCAAGGAAGGACTACACCTTCGGCACAGCAGTTTTGTCTTTCCTCCGCCCATATGTGTGATGCACAGAGACCATGAAGAAGAAGGACAGATTGCTAACCTGTAACTGTGGTTCTTCGAGTGGTCACCATTTTATTCACACAACTCACCCACCGTCCCCACTTCGGTATTGTCTATCATAGATTCATACCGAAGTACTACATCCTTCGGTCCCAGATCACCTCACAATGGCAGTCTCAGAGAACTGAGGGGAATAGGTGGGAACACCCAGGACATGCACATTGGACAGAGGGGGAGGGGTTCCCGCCTATTTCCAGTTTCCTTTAGCTATATGTGTGAATGCACAGATGACCACTCAAAGAACCACAGTTACAGGTAAGCAACCTGTCCTTCCCTACCTATCCTCTAAAACAAAAGAAAAGTGACAAGACAGAAATTCAGATATTGTTTCTGTGTAACTTTATTCTCTCTGGCACAATTCACATGTAACAAGAAGCCACCATGGGTGAATTTCCCTGCTAGATCTCTCATTGCAGTGATGTCTGCCATTTTGAATATTCAGTGCACAGTGAGGGTGTGCCATAGCTTCTTGTTATGTGCAAACCTAGTGAAGATGAGTTGTTGGGGTGGTTGACAAGCCACCTGTAACCCTAAAACAGCCCATGGGTTCTGGGTGGCTTGTCAATCCACCCTCACAGAATTTACACACATTGAGAAGCTGTAGTGACAGAATCACCAACCTGGCACCCGCAAGTGCTGCAACCCGCCATGGCTAATGAGCCATGATAGGCTGTGGTGATTGCACAAACCAGGTCTGTCTGTCTGTCTGTCTGTCTCTCTCTCAGAGAGAAAGAGAGACATATACACAAAGCTAACAATGTCATAATACGATATCTTATATATGTCACATATAATTTCACTTAATAAGAACTGTAATATTTATTATTTAATGTTGTTAACCACTGATTTAATTATGTTAACTGCTGAAATTTTATCATATTCTGCTGGTTATTTCAATTCTAGCAATTCTCTGTCTGTTTTATTAATGACATGTTTTATATACCCAATAAAAACTATAAATGAGTTTAGCAAATAAATCTTATCCTGAAGTACCCTTGATTAGTTTAGCTATTTTTTCCAGATTTTCTAACATCTTCATATATAAATGACACCTGCTTTTCCGCCTCTTACATCTCCAAAACATCATGAGGCGTAAGATACATATTTTAAAAATTGCACTGACATCATATACCATCCATAAATAACCTTATGATATTTTTTCTTATGAATAGTTTTTCATCAGAGACAAAATGTATTTCCAATTTTCCTCAGATATCATTTGATGAAGATATTTCTTCCAGTTTGGACCATATTTATGCAAAAATTATGGATTATATCCAGACTTAGTCAGAGTGGACCCATTGAAATCAGTGGGACTTAAGTTAGTCATGACTCAAACCCCATTGATTTCAGTGAGGCTACTCCAAATATGATTGCGTCTGGAGTCAAATCTACAGTGTAGGCAATAGTGATAATATAAGTTTACCTATAAGAACGATTGTTAAAACAATTTTAAATTTTTCTTCCTTCAGAGTTTCCCAAGCCACTTTACATACATCTCAGTTATAATTGGAAAAATATTAAATTAATACAATATTTACAATGGAATCTTATATGTGTCTACCTCAAGGTAAACCTCATTGAATTCATTGTGTCTACTTCCAGAAAAGTGCATACAGGAGTATAGCCAGAGTTCTTGGATTCTTGACATTTCAATTGCTCTGAAGTGTGAACATTGCTTAATAGCAAGAGTACCCAAAATATATTTCTTTTTTGCCTGTCGCCTTTCTGATTGAAAGAAGAAGCAAGGAGCAAGAAACTTTTAGAATTGTCTATGGACATAATCCACAGAATAGCAAATTCTGACTGGATCAGCCCTGGCTTTTTTTAAAAAAGGACAGATTTTCTCAGCAAGTGATGAGCTTTGGCTTGTCACCACTAAAAATAGCTCACATTTCTCAACTTCTTTATATTCAGTGTGTGGCTATAGGCAAGGGTGATTAGCATTAGCAAATAACCAAAGAATTGGTTACTGTATGGGAAATTTAAGTCAGAAGGAAGGTTATATATATAGCATTTCTTTAAGATCCATGAATTAAACTTTCTGAAAAATCCAGTTGACAGGAGAGAAACTAATATTGAGAGGTCTATGAGAATCCTTTCTAATTCACTTTCAGTACTGCCCTTCAAAAAACAAAAACAAAACACCCCTTCACCTGCTTTGCTCTGTTTCCAGATGTAGCAAACCCATAACTAAATATGGGTTGAAGCATCCAGGTCATGCTCACAACAACCATCTCTTCAGGCAAATTCTGTTTTAACAACTGTACCATTAACAAATAAAGGGTGCAGCTTTAGAGATCTACAGCTAGCCAAACTGGACAAATATCTGGCTGTGCTTTCCCTGCCATTTTTTACCCACCCTTTTCATCTGCCGTGCCTTGCTTTTACTTCCACAACTGCTTTCTATCTACTCACTGGCTGTGTTCGGATGACATATTAGGCAACGGAAGGGGGAAGAGGCAACTGACCGTTTGTTATTTTTCCAGTACAAACCACACGGCATGTTGCCCCTCCCCCTGTCATACTGCTGAAAGTCCAGGCATCCTTCTGGGCTGCTGGTGCTCCTCCCTCTTCCCAGCCCTATCCCATCATGCATTGAAAGTTCTGCTTGGCTGTATAGGAGCGACCGGGGTGCTTTTGGCTGCTCCTGCCAGAGAACTCTATGGCCTTCTGGAATAGTGCACTCGACAGGGAAGATTACACAACGGACCCCCCACACACACACACACACACACAAAATTTTAATCAACGGGTCTCCGGATAAGCAACGGAGCAGCCCGCTGTTTTCCCCCATTGTTTAAATCGACAAAATAACATCCTGTGAGTTGTGTGTCCATTGTGTGTCCCCCCACGACACAATAATCAACACAACAGATGGTTGCCTCTTCCCCCACCCCACCCCACCCCACCCCAGTTGATTATTGTGTGGTCCGAACCAGGCCACTCACTCATTTCTTCCTTTAATAATGAATTCAGGTGGTAAGTGCCAACAGGACTGGAACCAATAGCAGGCCATTGAGAAACAAGAGGGAGGTATTGTTCAGGAGATTCCCAAAGTTTATAGTCATAGGGGATTTTTTTTTTAATCCACTGAAACTAAATGAGGAAAAAAAAATCCACCAAAAAAGCATCACTGTCCAGTGAGGATGCAGCAGGCTTAGTAGCTATGGAATGTTAACTGTCAGTTGAAAAAGAACAGAAAAGAAATGGGGAGGAATATGGAATGGAGTGTTCTGGACGTGGGCATGGCTGGATAGAAGCCTGAACAAGAGCATTACTGTTAGGAGGTGAGGATATATTCCAACTTCTTGTTGCAGTTGCCATTTGTTGTTTATATTACTTGCATGTGCACATTTATAAGAAATCTGGTTTTCCATGTTATTTGCCACCATAGTTGATCCTATCCAGGCATTAGTGAAAATGTAGTCATCTGAGGATAATTGTGCTTTGTCTGCTCTGCCTTCCTTTATGTTTGTAATTTTTCAGCTCTAAAGGACCGCTTGTTGGGAATAGGATGTTATCACAATCTGTTATGCAACTTCTTAAGGTGTCCAAAAATTAGGATGGCCGTATGGAAAGGAGGACAGGGCTCCTGTATCTTTAAGAGTTGTATTGAAAAGGGAATTTCAGCAGGTTTCATTTGTATGCATGCAGCACCTGGTGAAATTCCCTGTTCATCACAACAGTGAAAGCTGCAGGAGCCTTGCTAGTGTGACCGGATACAAAAGAGGACAGGGCTCCTGCAGCTTTCACTGTTGTGATGAAGAGGGGATTTCACCAGGTGCTGCATGCATACAAATGACACCTGCTGAAATTCCCCTTTCAATAAAGATACAGGAGCCCTGTCCTCCTTTTCATATGGTCACCCTATCAAAATAATATATTTTTGTGTCATAATGTGAGATCAAGGTTCCTCACAGTGTGAGACAGACTTCACGGAGGAAGTCTTAAGAGTTGCTAGGATAGATGAAAGCTCCTTTCACGCACTGTCTAGTTCCTATACCTGCCTCTTTCCTATGAATTCACGGGGTTGCTTTAGCCCAGGGTTGCTGAACCTCTTTCAGCCTGAGGGCCAAATTCCATTTTGGAGAATTTCTTGGTGGCCACATTCCATTAGTGGGCGGGGCCAAAGGCAAAAGAGGTGGGAGCAAATATGCCAGCATATTTTAGCTTACAGCACTTCCTGCCATTAACTAAGCCTTAGGAAAGGCATTTAGATCTTTTAGAATGGGGGAAAAACTGTAAAAGCCAGGAAATTACCAAATGAGCCGTGGTCAGAAAAAAGGGCTGGGGCCAGGGAAAGAGGGTGTGGCAATTTTGGGAACCTCAGAGGTCCATATTGGGATCCCAGGATGGCTGGATTTGGTCCCCAGCCCTGTACATTCCAACTTTGTACAAAGCAATCTTTCGGCCCGTGCCCCTATCATTTAGAGCTCCATCACACCAGCATTTTATTGCACCTTCATCCTGCCTTGTTTACCATTTTGCCCTGCGACACTCACACAACCTTGTCCTGTGGTCGTCTCACCTCTTCATTTCCATTTTCAGGGCGTGGAAAGTGCGGCATTTTTTCTACATGCAGAATAAAACCGTTCTTCCATCCCCGTGTATTGCCGTCCTTGCACTATGTCAGGACGACCTGCTTTTGTGGAGGTGTGTTCGTTGAAAGGCGGTCTTGCTGATGAAAGTGGAGGGTGTGCTGGGTTGCTCGAATGAATGGGCTTGGACTTCTGCTGCTTCAACCCCACTCTCATTGCTCCCATTGCTATTTCTCCCCCTTGAAAGGCAGAACTGATCAAACGCTAAATTGTTAAAACAGTAGACAACAACACTAGAGCGAGGGAGGGGAAGGTGCCCACATCCATCACAATGTCCATCAACAAAGAACCAATGAACTGGAGGGGGAAGGAAAAGGGGCGGGGTGGGGCGAGCGCAGTGGCGATACCAGAAAGCGTGACCTGGCGCAGGTCAAAAGGTAAACAAGGTGAAATAATGTAACAACACACGCACGTGAAAATTACCAGCGCTGGACACACTAATGAAACAGAGGTGGAAATTGCAGATGCATAACAGAGGAAAAAAGTAGGTGTGATGGAGCAGTTAATTTCAATGGGACTTACTCCCTGATAAGTGCATTTAAAATTACAGCCTCCCCCATTTTCTGTACCTTACATCAAAGCTATCGGTCTATTTGGGTGAATAACCTGTTGCATATTAGCAGCATTTTTAAAGTCTACAATCCTGAGAATAGGAAATGCGGACGTGCAAAATGACTAATCTTACAAAATGAGTAACAGCAACAAATATAAACGGAGAGAAATATGACAAGGGCTAAGCAAATCATATGTAAGTTCCATAACCCCAAATGACAATGAATCAAATCATCCGAAAACCCTTTTCGCAATGAACGTGTTTCTTTTGTTCAGCAGCAGATGGTGCCAGAGCAGAGTTGCCCAGTGGCATTACCATTTAGGAGAGTGGCTATGAATGAGCCCACAAGCAGATATGGAGAATATAATATGTTTGAGGAAGGGGAACAAAGGAAACATTTCACAATAAAATAAGAGTTAGACAGAAATATGTTGTATGCTGCTGGTCAGCTGAAATGTACACTTGACAGGTTTTCCTCTTTTTTGTGGCTACCCGAAGTAACAGCACTAAGCAAGTAAAAGCTATAGGCAAAACTATCTCCATACTCATGCAAAGAATATGTATCCATGGAGGGAAAAGTATGATCCTGACTGAGAGATACAGTCTTCTCAAGCTTATTTTCTTCCATGCTCACGAACTGCCCCCTCATCCATTTTAGATAGATGGTGGCTCAATTCGGACGACACATTAGGCAATGGAGGAGGTGGGGGAACAATCGCCAGTTGTGTTGCTTATTGTGTCATTTGGAGGGCAACACACAACGCACACACAACTGACAGTACGTTAATCAGGCACTTTAAACAACGGAGCGAAATGACGGGCTTGCACGTTGTTTAGCCCGAAGCCCCGTTGTTTAAAGTGTCGTCCGAATTCAGCCCCCCCCCTCTCTCCGTGGACTATTCCGTTTCGGAATAGAGTTCTGCTGCCTAGAGCAGCCAAAAACCCCTGGCTGCTCTATGCAGCCAGCGGAACTCACGGTGCCTGCTGGGATACGGCTGGAGGACACAGGGAAGAGAGGCTGCAACCAAAATGGCCGCTGCAAGTTCGTAGCAGCCAGGGCGTTTGCCGGTGCCGAGCAGCACTGGCTGCAGTATGTTGTCTGTGGAGCTCCTCCTGCCTAACGCACAGTCAGTACGTTATTTACCCCTCCGTTGCCTAATATGCCGTCCAAATTGAGCCGGTTTGTGCCATGACACTTCCCACGTTGAGCCTTCATATGAAAATATTTTATGAAGATAGGCCATTGGAATTCATTCTCTAAGCATGGCTCTATATGTAGCCAAAACGGCTACACATACAAGAGGGAAATTATCAACAGGCCTGGGAGAACCCCGAGGTTTGCAGAAGTACACATAATGGAATGTTTTTAGGTTTCTCCCATCCCCCTAAGGAGCTACACTTGGGAGAATGAATTCTTTTACTAGTACATAGGATAATACTGCTTCCCATATTCGTCACTTACAAAGTCCACAGAATGCTGAGTGTCTGTTGTGGGGAAGGAAGAATGAAACATAATATTGTGACTGACTGGAACCCTGAACAGATATACTCCCACTTTTGTAAATAATTCTGGGGCATTCTCCCTGAATACGTGCAAGAACAAGGGATTTGACAAAGTCCAAGTTTATGAGGGTTGGATAAACTTTATTTCTTTGGTGATTTTTAGACTGTGTTGAGTTGGGGTGAGGAGGCCACCTCCAAAATATCTTTCCCCCTGCCCCCCCCCCCACTTCCTCTGAGACATAAGGAACTGCCTGATACAAGAGCAGGATTCTTTTGGAATTCATTGACAATCAATATACTGCTCCAACTCATTCCCTCTTTAAAGTTTAAATAGTGCCATTAAACTTTTTTTTTTTACCCATACCTTTCTTGGTTAATTTTCCACTGGCTTCTTAATTATTGATTACTTTTTTACCACATCCCTTCTCCTTTTTTATTCCAGGGCAATATATTTTCCACATTTTGCCTGCGACTGACAACATGCGATGGAGAAAAGAAGCAAAAGTGTACATATGCACCTGCTTTTTACTGCAAGTTCTAACGCACTACAAAGCCAGTCTCCTGGAAGTGAAAAGGCCCTAAGATCTAGATTTGCAATTCTATGCCAACAACTACTCAGTATTGGACATATTGCATACAGAGAATTAATTGACAAACTCCATGTTCCCAAATTTTGTTCCAATTCCATGTGATGCAGAGCTGATAATTTGCCCGGAGGCCAGAGTATGTTGTCTGTTTCTCATTCTGCATACTGTCCCATACCCATGTCAGTTGCAATCAGTAGGAACTTCTAGGCATGGCATCAGAACAGGGTTGGGTCCGTATCAACTTGTCTGTACTTATCGTTAATGTAGTGGCAGAGTACCATTCCTCCAACTTTACAAACTAAAGTGTAACAGAACTGAGATGGCCGTATAATAGCAGAGAATGATCAACCTTCCCATTCCAAAAAACATAACGAAACCTGTACAAGTTTACAAAGAGAATGGTTTAAAACTTCAGTCCTTCCCATAGGATAAAGTAATAGTAGATGTAAAAGCTGGCAACTGATGTAGAAGCTTTACAACATCTGAAAGGCCGCTATAGCAGGCAGAATATCTAGCTTTCATTTAGAAATAGATTCTGTCATGAGGGAAACTGGATGTGTCTTTCCAAGCCTGTTTTGTTTTTATTAGCAAAATAAGAAATCTTATTAGTAAAATCTATGTACAATGTTTATTTTAGCTTAAAGGGTATGTTGTTGTTCAATTACCTGGTAAAGTCTGTGGTGACTAAAAGCTCCAGTTCTAATTCTAGCTCAAAGAAATAAGGACAGTTTTTATTCTGATCTGGTGGAGAAACTGGGAGGGGGGGGGAATCAAAGCCCTGCTTATTTGCCCTGTTTAACTTGCCCCACTAATTTGCCCTGTCAAATAACTTAGCCATAGACGTGCCTGTCTTATTTTCCCATCTGTACAATGGGAACGACTTCTCGTAGGCCTGCTGTGAAGACAAATGAGAAAAAGATTTTAAATTATTTCCTAAATTGAAAGTGCTGCACGAGGGTTTAATAATGGATGAGTTCAAAAAGAGCTGCTCAGTGGAGTCCTTGATATTTTTGTCTTTGAACACTGGCCTTGCATGATATTCTCACACTGCTTTGGAAAATTTTCTTAGTTTCAGTAGTAGTATCATGTGCCATGTCACATCAGAGGACATGTTTTACTGTTGAACAAAAATAACCCCCCTTGGACTCAAACAGAATTAGTTTCATGGGTTTTTCTGGATCCTGGCATGAGCACCCAGATAATGCTTACAGCACAATCCAATTACATTTACTTGAAAATGTCCAATTGAAGTCACATTTCCCTGAGAGTAAGTACCTTTGTGATCAAGAAGAGCTACTTCTGAGTAGACAAACATAGGATTGTGCTATCAGGCTGCAATTCTATGTACAATACCAGGAAGCAAGTCCCACTGTGACTTCTGAGTAAAAAATATACTCAGTATTGCACTATTTTTGTCACTTTTTTAAAAAATGTTTTTATCTATTTATTTATTTATTTATTGCATTTCTATACCGCCCAATAGCCAAAGTTTTAAAATTTGTTAACAAGTATAAATGCTATTCCTATTTGCCCTGTGCAATAACTATTTTTTGTTTTGACTTGCCTTCGAAAGGGACCTTCAGACCTAACTTTCAGAATGCATCAGTCCTCCAACTGTTAAATTTGCTATTTAACATCTACATGAAACTTCTGGGAGATTATCCAGAGTTTTGGGGTTCAATGCCACTCGTATGGTGATGGAAGGAAGCTATTCTAGTTCTAAATTGGTGTCTGATGTTCGGTAACAGACTGGATAAGGGCAAACAAATTGAAGCTTAGTTCAGACAAGACAGTAAGTCGAAAGGCAGATCAGGGAAAAGGGGCTCAACCTGTGCTGGATGGGGTTACACTCTCCCTGAAGACTCAGGCTCGTAGTTTGGGTGTATTTTTGGACTTGGCACTGAAGCTGGAGGTTTTGGTAGTGACTACGGGTGTACTTGCACAGCTGAGACTAGTGTGCCAACTATGCCTGTTCCTAGAAGTGTCTGATCTGACCACAGTCATGCATGCCTTAGTTAAATCCTATTACATCCATGTAACACACTCTACATGGGGCTGCCTTTGAAAACTGTTTAGAAACTTCAAACAGTCCAGGAGGTGGCCAGACTGTTGACTGGGACAGGTTACAGAGAACACATGACTCCCTTGTTACAACAACTTCACTGGCTACTGCTCTGTTTCTGGGCTGGTTATAACTCATAAAGCCCTATACAGCTTGGGACCAGGCTACTTCAAAGACTGGCTTCTTCCATATGATCCTGCCCAGGTCTTAAGATCTTCGAGAGAGGCTCTTCTTTTGATACTTCCACCTTCAGAGATGTATTTGGTGGTGACATGAGAGAGGACCTTCTTGGTGGCCACTCATAAACTGTGGAACTCCTTGCCAAAGGAGGCTAGGTTCACTCCCTCTGTGCTGTCCTTCTGCTGGCAGGCAAAGACCATTTTATTCAAGCAGGCCTTTATGCAAGTAAGTGGGTCTGTAGGGTGGGGTTCTGTATTTACTCAGTTATTGATTTGTTTTTATTGTATTTTAATGCATTGCTTTATTCGTGTTTTAATCATTTTATTTATGATTGTAAGTTGCCATGAGTGCCATTTTTCTTGGCAGAAAGGTGAAGCATAAATCAAATCAAATCAATAAATGAGTCAAATTTCACCGTTACTGAGCACAGGACGCATAGTTCAGTTTTTTTAGGTGACTGTGCAATCCTATACATGTCTACTCAGAAGTCCCATTGAGTTCAGCATAGCATTCTCCCAGGTAAGTGAATATAGGATTGCATCCTAATAGGCATTATGTCCATTAATATTAATACGTTATTCAGATAATACCAAGAATAAAGCATAATGAAATGCCTGGCCTTTAATAAACTATAAAGCAATTAAGTTTGATAATATACTCATTCATCAACTACTTGATAGTTATTTACATCTTGAGACTGACAAAAACAAAGATCAATGCTCATTTTTGTATTTCTGGAAATATTTTAGGGCGGTTCTGATTTTATTGCAGTGATGTTCCTGTAAATATCAATCTAACTGGTGGGAAAGCTTTAAAACAGAATAAGGTCTTACCGAATATCCTAAAGGTGATTAAACTGTGGATTAAACTAATCGCCTTTGGAAGTTAGTCCATAGAGCAATCCTTCTTAATGAGAAAGATTTATCTCTGGCTCTCACATGCTTTGTAAGCATTACTGTCCTGAAAGCATGTAGCACTTTTGCCATATATCACAGCAAAAGAGCTGGTATTGGCGTAGGTGAGGACTGATCCATTTGTTCCCTCACACATACACACACAAGATTCCTGCACATAATAAACTAGTATGTGAGGAAGCAGGCTAGGTTACAATCCTGACATGTTAGTTTTCTATGCACCGGGAATATTGCTTGGTTTACAGAAGCGTTTAGACATCTGAGCCCTTATTTGCAGTCTGTATCAGGTTTACTATATTGCATGCCATTTGTGAGAACAAGGCCACACACTGAGTTGGGTGGTTCATACTTTGCTCTGAAATAGCTGGGTGCACTGAGCTGGACAGTTGACATTTTTCTGAATTGACAAGAAAGATTGATTTCTGTGGGGCATCTCACACTTTACAAAGAAACACTGAAAGAGAAAAGGGTGAAAACTCTCCCCCTCACTTCAACCTTCACTACCGCCATGTGGCAACTCAACCATGGTTGTCTGGCCTTTGGTAAAAAGAGGTAAATCTTCTTTAAGGAAAAATATTTGTGGGCTGGATAATAAGCATTACTTTTCCTGGTTCTAATGTACACACTGGCCTTGTTGAAGGAAGTTTGCAAAGCAATAAATACAATACTTTGGAGGAAGAGACAAAAAGCCTCTGTACTGCATTCCCACCAACTACACCTCTGAAAATGACCTACATGGGTGGGCAGGATCATGAGGGAGAAGGCGATCTTTTAAATATCCTGATCCAGAGCGATTTAGGGCTTTCAGGGTGACCAGCAGCACTTTGAATTGTACTCAGAAACAGACTGGAAGCCAACGAAGATTAAATAAAATCAGAGTAATATTTCTGAAAAGAGGGCCCCAGTCAACAGTCTGGCAGGAAGGTTTCCAATTTCTTTTAAAGGCAGTCCCATGTGTCTTGCTTCTGTCACTCATGACCAAGGCATGAGTGACAGAAGCCAGATAAACCTTCTTCAGGAAGGGGCACAGCTGGCATGTAAGCCAAAACTGTGCAAAAATGTTCCTGGTCACTGCTGTTACATGGTCATCCAGGAACAAAGTTGAGTCGGGGAACACTCCCAAGCTATGAACCTGATTAGTCAAGGCAAGTGCACCCTATCCAAAAGAGGTTGTATCCCTAGCCCTATATTGGCTTTCTTATTTACTAAAAGCACCTTGTCTAGATTAAGTCTCAGCTTTGGGCACTTGAATTGGAACCTATCCTCTTCCTCCATAGTGCAGTGCCCAGTGCCTAGGCTCCCCTTGTCCTAGGAGAGTCTAGTTCTGCCCCTTCTTTGCTGGTATTTTGGTGTGTGGTGAAGACTACTTTATTTTGTTGTTGTATTGAATGGACTTGAATGACATCAATTCACATGTGCCAATTTTGGGGCTTATCACTGGCCGCCTCTATATGACGTCGCTTTGGCGCCTGTTTCTCCAAATATGCGCATTTTCCTTTATTCGAATCTGTGTCTTTAGCGAAAGATGACAGCCGTGAAGTTGATTTACTAGCTGAATATACTGCGCTTTACAATTGTTTATATGCAGAGTTTCGCAGTAGAGTCAGATAAGAGGTGTAGGTTTGATGGAGGAAAAGTTCTTGAAAGGACCGCCCTAGTGGCTGTTGGCACCTCCCACCTGAATTTCCCACCCTTGGTTACTCCTGCCCACCAGAATTCCCCACCATTGGTTACCTGAGTGTTCCCACAGTACTTCGCATGCAAGTAGGACTTGACTGGTACTAAAGATTTGGATTGCTTTTCAAACTATTATTTAGTAATAAAGACACATTCTGTTAGCTGCACCCCCAATCGCTCCTTAACCTTGATGCTGTTAGCAGAACTCGGGCTACAGGTCACTGAACCTGGAGCTAAAGGGTTAATGTGTACCTGAACAAGGTGGGAGGGGTGTGAAGGTTCACTGTATGTAATGGGTTAACAGTTGTAATAATAGGAGTGAATCACCCCAGAGTTAAAATGGTAATTTCTCTAATGCTCTGGTAATGGCTTTCTGATCTGTCTACAGCTCAGGACAAGTGTATAGCCAATGACTCTAACAAAAGGCTTGGCAGAGTGATTGACGAAGGGAGGGGCGAAGCGAGAGGAGATTGCCTTAGTTAGGAATGAGGGGACAGATTCGGGAGAGAAGAGACTTTTGGGGGAAGATGCGTGTGAAAATATCAGGAGTAGTTAGTCAGGAGATAGACCTGCGGTTTGACTCCTGTTGTTTTGTTTTCTTGCCTTTGTAACTTCAGTTCTATGTGTGTAAATATCTTAAGCCAAGCGTACCTTACTGTGCCAAGAATAGTAAAGAGTTCTGATTTAAAACTTGTATTGTTGGAGATTCCTTTTCATACCCACCTACAGCTCGAACCTCCATGCTACTGAAAAGGGGGAAAAGAGACAGGTGGAAGCTTGGGTCCCAGAAAAGGGACAAGGTTGCTCTTAAAGAGGCAAGATATCTTTAAGGAGCAGAATCAGAGTGTCCAGCCAGGAAAGTGGAACTCTGAAAGTCCAGGAGTGGAACCGGGACAAGGGGATTACTGGAATGTTTTTGCTCCGCCCTGTCCTGTTTCCTCTATCTACTTCCTTCTTCTTGTTCCCTGTTTCATGAATGGATGAGGGGATGGCTGACCTGAGCCATCCTATCCCAGGATGGAAAGTTACCTGTTCCTAAAGGACAGTTTCTTTTAAATCACCACTGGAGTGCTTCTTTTCATCGAGACGCGTAACTACTCACAGGGAGCTGGTTTGAGGGTGACAAAAGATGCCCCTGCCTAGTCACAGATCGGCCACCTACGTGCCATGCTGACTCCACGACCGCCCGATCAACTGCCCGATCCACCCCCCACAGTCCTCCCCATTGCCATCCGCTACTGAGAAAGGCAGCACTTGCCCAACGTTCATGCAAGCACCAGCCAAATTGCGCACGTGGGCGCCAGAGCCCCACGCACGGCCATCCCATCCCCAATCGCTCCCTATCCCTCTCCATATGGGCTGCACGGCATCAGCAAGCCCTCCCCACGTCCCAGATGCTCCCCAACCCACCCCAAGTGGCCTGTCCTGGACTCACAGGAATGATAGCAATGTCAACTATCTTTATTCTGGAAGTATCAGAAATGGTTACATGATGGGTACTTGGGCTTTGCAAAGCGTTGGCGGATTAATCAGAAAGGCAAGGCACTGTTGCCCTGTGCGAAGGCAACCAGTAAGTCACAATGATTAGGTCATCTCAGAGCATGGCACTTTGAAGCGGCAAGCGTCACAAAGGGAGGGTTAGAAGGAGGGGGACTTCAGCATCTGTGACCACACGTCGTCCGAACACACAATCAGCGGCCATGGCATTCCAGAGCAGAGCAAAAGCAAAAGACTACTGCACACCTTCCAGAGAGGGAATGAGAAAGCACTACTGAGGGGGGAGAGGCACTGCTCGGTCACTCCGATGGCACGGCTTGTGGACCCATGAGGACTGCAAGACGGTAATTCCAGACGGTCTGCTCCAGGCATGCAATGTGACGCATAACATCGCACATGGTTTGTTCCATAGCGCTGAGGCGGCGTACCACCTTTCCCTGCTGCCTGCTGAGAATAGCTACACGGAGGAACAGCAGCTTGACTGGGGTGGGGAAGAGGAGGGGGAGAGGAAAAAAAGCAGCCATCAGTGTCAGGGTGTTGTTACGGGTAGCCATTACCCCACTCCTACCTGGCTATTCACCCACCTATTCACTGCAGACCCCTGTGGTGGTTCCGTTGGGCGATCGCCTCCCTGACAAGACTACGCCGGCCACGGAAGTGCCCAGCATAACTGGAGTGTGGTGGCATCTTGACGGGGTGTTTCTTGACTGAGGGGCACTTTTGCTGAAAATGGCACATCTCTCTGTGAATAGCAACATTGTAACCGAAGGGCAACAGAACTACGTGGCCTTCAGTGGGCAGATGTGCTAAGAAGGCGGTTGCTACAGCAACAAAAATCATTAACAGAGCCTTGAACAAGCATGGAGGGTGTACTGAGGAGGAATCGGAGTAGACAGGACAAGAGAAGATTCAATCAGAAATTCCCCTTCCTTTCGCAGCCATCACGACGGTCAATGATGTACCAAGTCCAAAAAAAATCTAAAGAATGAATCTTTGCAGAAGCTCAACATATGGATGGAGAAGTGGGAGTGGTGGCCAGGTAGAGGAAGAGAATAGGCAGTCATTCACTCATGACATTACCAGCCTTGCCCTCCAAACTACGCCCACTATTAGCATTAATCCGAATGGTCACTACATTGGTCACATTAAGAAACTGCGCTCTAACTGCAGAGAAAAATTTAAAATTGTGGTAAATCGACACCTCGAGAATGCGCATTATCGGAGACTTTAAATCGGGTTTACGTCTGATTGGCGCCCCGCTTATCTGTCCGAAATGCCGCCAGTGCGCATTCAATGAGGCACAAATAAGCCGTCTAGAGGCACCTACTGCTTCCTTATTTGTTTGATATATTATTATTTACTTTATTTATTACATGATATTGTCTTTTCTCCAAGGAGATGAAAGTGGCAAATATGGTTCTAACGCGCGTGCGCACACACACACACACACACACACACCATTTTATCCTCACTACAACCTAGTGAGATAAATAAGGATGAGAAGGGGAGGCTGGCTAAGGGTACGAATCCTATGCATATTTAGACAGTAAAAAATCTTAAATTTCCCCAGTCAGCATGGCTAGCTGGAGGGATGCTGGGAATTGTGCCCTAAGTTACCCACTGAGCTCCAACTGGGTATTCCCAGTTCTAGGATGACACTATATGACATTTTAACCACTCTGCCATGCCAGCTCTCATTGGTTTGTGATTGGGTTTCGTTTGATTATTGTTAGCTGCCTTGGTGGTTTTAATAAATAAATACATAAAGTTGGTACAATTTTAGTTTGTCCATTTATATCCCACCTGTCATCCTTAAGGCATTGTACATGGTTCTTCACAACAAAACTATAAACTACCCAAAGCCAAAGGGTAATTTATCCCAGCAGGAACGCAAAAGGCATTTCCTGCAACTTATACCAACCTTCCAAGGAACGTTATTAGATCAAAAACTGGACTCAATACAAAAAATTGAATACCTTTTTTATAACTATCGCACAGCACGTGCCTTGGTTACCTTTGCCTTACCTAGCATTGCAGCCAGAATATATGAAAATAAAGAAGAATATCTGAGGATAGGTCTGGTAGTGAGCAGACACTTTAAAGATGTCTCTCCCATCTTCTCCCTGGGAAATTTCAGAAGTGTTAATGACCTTCGCTGCAGACCGTCTTATACAGACCTGCCAGTGGGGGACCTGATTGATCTAGAGGTCTCAAATGATTCGTCTAGTAGTATTCATGACCACTTGCCCAATAACCTCTTATGCCCACATAAACACACCGAAGATAGAGATACGGGACATACAAAGACTGAGGATACTAAGGATCTTCCTGGACATTTTTGCCCAGAAGAATTAAAGCTGATAGAAAGCTTTGAAGCCCTACCAAGTCAACACCAACAGGAGACTCTATCAAGATTAACTTCCCTGTTGGAGCTATTAAAAAGTAAGAAAGCCGGCAGCACAGAGCAAGTATTGATCAAAGACTCCCCAGACAGCAGCGACTCCTGTGAGACAGGGCCAACCCTGTTAGCAAAGAAAGAAGGGGACACCTACAAAGCTCGACCTATTATATATAACCCACAATCCCCAAATAATCTGGGAGAAGTGGCAGTGGGTGCCAAGATTCAAGAGATCCACCCATTAAGACAATCCTGCAAGGAAATCTGCTTCAATTGCAATGCATATGGACATAATATAGATCCAGCCAGCCTTATTACAGATTGGGATGAGACTAAGAACTTACAGTATAACCCAGAAATACTATACCCCAATATTAGGGTCATTAAAAGATCCTTGGATGGCCATCCTTTGAATGTGATAAGGCAGAACGATAATGCACCCAAAGAGAATAGTGCCCTGACAAGGAAGCACACTAAATTGGCCAGAAACCCGGCAGTCTTTGAAGGGAAGCTGACATTAAGCCCAATCAGAGAAGCAAGCTCTTTGGAAGCCCTCAAAGCTAAGTCAGCCCATATGATAAAATCAAGGACACACAACGACTGACTATGCCCAAATAGAATTAAAACAAATAAAGAAGTTCCCCCACCACACCTACTCCGAATGGACCAGTTAGACTTAGCATCCAATCCACTCAGTCTTATGTCCTGGAATATATCGGGATGGGAAAACAAACTGAGGGACTAAGGATTTATACAGTATCTGTCCAACTTTCATATATTTAGTCTACAAGAAACATGGAATCAAAAAATAGAGCTTCAAGGATATCAAGTATTCTCAACACCTGCCAGGAAGACTTCCAAGAAAGGGAGGAGCAGTGGTGGTCTTGTCATGAGGATATCTACCAGCCTGAATGTTGAAACCTATGAAATACCTACTGATTCATCATACCTACAGGCAATTCAGCTGATCAATCAAAAAGGCACTAGATTGATATGTATAAATGTATACATCCCTCCTAGGGGCTCCGTTTACTATGCCTACGATATATGGGACACCTTGGAGTTCCTTTTGGATACGGTTAATCAACAGTACCCCCCATGCGCTATTATAGTGATGGGAGATTTTAATGCAAGGATAGGAGATGGATACACAATCGCATTACACAAATTTTCTCTAACTATGGAGGATATAGCACATTTACTGGCTAGAAATTCAAGGGACAAGACGATCAATAAAGCGGGCTCTTACCTATTTAGACTAATGTACAAGTTCAACATGTTTGTCACTAACGGTACCGGCCCTGATGAAACAACTGCAAACTTCACATTTGCTTCCCTGAAAGGGGGGAGCGTTATTGATTACTTTCTGCTAAATTCCCTATCCGCCTCATATGTGAAAAAGTTCTCCATCGGAGCTCAACCAGCAAGTGATCATCAGCCCATGCTCCTGGAACTTGTTGGATTTCAGAAGATAAAGAAGGCACTGATATTAGAACCATCATACATTCAACATGGAAAACGCAGACTGAAATGGGATATAAATCTTCAGACGAAGACATCTGACGCACTGCTTGGTAGGGAAATGCTGTCTCTTAGAACTAGATTTCTCAGTGCAGATTCACATCAGCTCCTGCACTTGTTTTACACTATGATACATCATCTGGGTTCCATTTGCTCAACCATTTACCCCCCCCCCCCAAGTTAAGACCACATCCGGAGGGCTGGTTTGATCAAGAATGTAGACAAGCAAGGCGTGACCTCTGCTCTTTGAGCAGGCAGACTCAGGAAGGAGCTCTTAACCCTGTGATGCATGTCTTAACGGTGAAACGTCGTATATATAAGAAGCTACTAAAGCAAAAGCAAACTGCCTATTTTACTCGACTGTGGGCAGATATTGAACGAGCCGCAAGCGATCGAGACTCAACTAAATTTTGGCAGCTGGTAGCCTGCAAATTAAAAGAAACCACTAATGTCCTGGCTCCACCTATCATGCCTAAGCAATGGGAAATATATTTTGAACAAGCCTTCAACCCAGAGGCCACCATAACCTGGGACACGAACTATCTGACACAACTTCAGCTCCCTAACATAGCAGAAACTGATAAGTGGCCAGCCGTAACCATCAGTGAGGTTAAATATCTAATCTCCAGCCTAACCAAACAGAAAGCACCAGGGGAAGATATGCTACCCCCAGAGATTTTTCTAGATAACGAACATTGGTGGGCCCCCATTTTGGCCAAACTTTTCACCTATATTAACCAAAGCGGTAAACTTCCCAGCGGTTGGGACCAAAGTATCGTCGTACCGATCTATAAGAAGGGAGACAAATCCTCACCAGCAAACTACCGACCTATAAGTTTATTGGATGTTTCCTCAAAATTGTACACAAGATTTCTGTTAACTAAAGTTGAGGACTGGGTAGACCAGCATAACATTATAGGCGAAGAACAAGCTGGTTTCTGTTGTGGTAAATCAACTATAGAACAGTGTTTTATTCTAAACCATCTAAGAGAGAAATATACTCGCCCCCCGATGAAGTATCTATATGCCACCTTTGTAGATCTAACCTCAGTGTTTGATAGAATCAATAGAGAAAGACTGTGGCACAAACTATGGCATTTAGGGATGAATAGACGACTTCTGATTCTGATCAAGAATTTATACTCCAACACGACAATCCAAGTCAGAGTCGGAAAAGGAGGCCAACTCTCGGAGAAAGTCAAAACATCCATAGGCGTTAGACAGGGATGCTTGTTAGCTCCAATACTGTTTAATATATATGTAAATGACATTATTGGGCAGCTGTCAAGCAACTCCAATTTCCCTGTCTCTGTGGGTTCTAAGAAATTGAACATACTGCTATATGCGGATGACATGGTCCTACTATCCCAAAACCTAATAAGTATGAGAAGAGTGTTGAAAGTTTTTGGGGAGGTTTGTACCAAAGAACAATTGTGTATTAATTATTCAAAAACCAAGGTTATGGTCTTTGGTACCCGTCCGCCTAAACATAAGTGGACGTTAAATGGCCACTATCTGGATCAAATGAACCAATTTAATCATCTAGGAATTTGCTTTATGCAAAATGGCTCATGGTCTGGCCACCTATCAGCCACGAAACTGAAAGCCCAAAAATCAATGCAGACTGTCCTGAGGTTCGCCAAGGTCCGGGGAGGTCAGTTAGTTAGCCCGGCCATCAAAGTTTTTCTGGCAAAGGTTATCCCACAGATATCGTATGGAGCTGAGATATGGGGAAGCTCAAATTTACGTTCACTTGAGATTGTGCAAAACAAGTTCTTAAGATTATTGCTGGGCCTTCCACCAGGAACACCTACCAGCTATATCAGAGCAGAACTTGGAGTAATGCCAATAATTTACTCTATCTGGAGGACAATGTTCTTTTATTACGTTAAAACGAAACATACAATTAATAGACTAATAACTCTCTGCGTAAACGAACAGAGAAATTCCCCTCCCAGAAATAATTGGCTACGTCGGTGTGAAACAAGTTTAAAGAACTTTGGATTCGACCCGAGAGTGCTAATGGTAAGCGATTTACTGCATAATCGCTTATCCATTAAAGAACGGTTGCAGCACCACTTTGCCAAGCTAGATTTAGATGCAATTAAAGTCTTTAGATTCTCCTCTAGCTTTCCATCCTTAAAGTCCACTCATGAGGAAGAAAAGTATCTGTCAGAAATAGCATCCCCCTTCCTCCGTAAAGCATTTATAGACCTGCGTTTTCAGACAATGAAAACTAAATTCATAGAGGAGAGATATAAAAATATTCCTAGAGAACAGCGCCTGTGTATTTGTGGTAGCCAGGTAGTGGAGGATACTAGGGGTGTGCACGGACCCCCCGGATCGGATCGGGACCCGGATCGGGACCTCCAATTTTGTCCCGGACCGGTTCGGACAAAATCGGAGGCCCCCCGGACCGGATCGAGTCCAATCCCGACCCAAAAATCGTTAATTTTTGGATCGGCCGCCATTTTTTTCCCCATAGACTTGCATTGCAATGCAAGTCTATGAGAAAAAAATGGCGGCGGGTGGGTGAGGGGGGGGCCTAACTCCCTCCCCCCCCCGGGGCCGTCCGCTGTGGACGGCCCCGGCAGGTAAGCCCCCTCCCCCGCGCTCCCTACCCCCCCTGGGGCCGCCCGCTTCCATCCGCTGGCGCCCGCGGGCGCCAGCGGATAGAAGCGGACGGCTCCGGGGGGGGGGGGTAAGCCCCCTTCCCCGCCACTGCTTACCTTCTCGGCCCGTCCGCTCCCGTCCGGCGCCGGCGGCTACTACCAGCGGGCTCCGCGGCCTACTCTCGAGTAGCGCGCCGGGTGATGACATCACCCGGCGCGCCACCCTAGAGCAGGCCGCGGAGCATGCTGGGAGTAGTAGGCGCCAGCGCAGGACGGGAGCCGCCGGGCCGGGAAGGTAAGGGCCCCCCTCCCCCCTCCGCGCGCCCCCTCCTCCCCTCCACGCACCCCCTCCTTACCTTCACGGCCCGGCGGCTCCCGTCCGGCGCCGGCGCCTACTACTTCCAGCAGGCTCCGCGGCCTGCTCTAGAGTAGCGCGCCGGGTGATGACATCACCCGGCGCACCACCCTAGAGCAGGCCGTGGAGCCTGCTGGGAGTAGTAGGCGCCGGCGCCGGACGGGAGCCGCCGGGCCGGGAAGGTAAGGGCCCCCCTCCCCCCTCCGCGCGCCCCCTCCTCCCCTCCACGCACCCCCTCCTTACCTTCACGGCCCGGCGGCTCCCGTCCGGCGCCGGCGCCTACTACTTCCAGCAGGCTCCGCGGCCTGCTCTAGAGTAGCGCGCCGGGTGATGACATCACCCGGCGCGCCACCCTAGAGCAGGCCGCGGAGCCTGCTGGGAGTAGTAGGCGCCGGCGCCGGACGGGAGCCGCCGGGCCGGGAAGGTAAGGGCCCCCCTCCCCCCTCCGCGCACCCCCTCCTTACCTTCCCGGCCTGGCGGCTCCCGTCCAGCGCCGGCGCCTACTACTCCCAGCAGGCTCCGCGGCCTGCTCTAGGGTGGCGCGCCGGGTGATGTCATCACCCGGCGCGCTACTCTAGAGCAGGCCGCGGAGCCTGCTGGAAGTAGTAGGCGCCGGCGCCGGACGGGAGCCGCCGGGCCGGGAAGGTAAGGGCCCCCCTCCGCGCGCCCCCTCCTCCCCTCCACGCACCCCCTCCTTACCTTCTCGGCCCGTCCGCTCCCGTCCGGGGCCGGCGGCTACCACCAGCAGGCTCCGTGGCCTGCTCTAGAGTAGCGCGCCGGGTGATGACATCACCCGGCGCGCCACCCTAGAGCAGGCCGCGGAGCCCGCTGGGAGTAGCTGCTAGTGCCGGACGGGAGCGGACGGGCCGAGAAGGTAAGCGCCCCCCTCCTCCCTCCCCCCCGCTGTCCTTTCATCGGCAGGCGCCCGCTGGCGCCCGCCAATGGAAGCGGCGGTGGGCGCCAGTGGGCGCCCGCCGATCCGCCGATCCTCCGAACCGGTTCGGAGCCTTTTCGGACCGGTTCGGATTGGATCGGCCGATCCAGCTGCGGGATCGGAAATCGGATAATTTATCCGATTTCCCACTGGACCGGACTCGGATCGTGGATCGGGTCCGATCCAGTGCACATCCCTAGAGGATACCATACACTACGTGCTATATTGTAAACTATACAAAATTCCTAGAGATAAACATCTGACAAGATTTTTAGCGCCGAGGACAAACCTCTCAGATATGGATAAAATAATATATTTACTCTCGAATACAGCCAAACCTATCATGTTAAATGTGGCCAGGTTTGCTGCGAAAGCAGCACAAATTAGGAAAGCCCTAGAAGACCTTGACGCTACCTAAGAAAGGGGGTCTATAACTGTGGATTTTTAGAAATTATTTTGTACTCATATATATCTATATATATTTTTACTCCATTTTATTCTGTAATGTGTGTATTGTAGGATGCTGATTGCGAGATCGGGCTAAAACCTATTTTAGGTTGCCTTAACAATAAAGTTTAAAGTGCACAACAACTGAACTAAGAGGCTGAAGATGCAAGTCACTTAACTTGGCATACCTGCATCTTATTTGGCTTCAAGGCATTTGTGGATTGTTGCCTCAGTAATAATCTCTTTAGTGATAACTTTATTTAAAATAAAGAGTATGTCCCTTTATTGGCACAATTTCTCTTTTGTAGCATTAGGGGGGTTTATTTCCCATTGTCTATATTACATGCTCTTTTTCTTTCTTCTTTAAGAGCCTTTCATCCTGAGATACTTGTGTATTTTTATCAACCTGAGCAGACATCTACATTTTTTTTATCAAATTAAACTGAATACAGTTCCTACAAACCTTCCAACAAACTAAGATGTCTTCTGGAATAAGTGTGAAAATGGCCTTCATAGTTTACTGATAGTCTGACACCAGTTGGCTAAACTGGTGCAATGGTGTAGAATGTTCATAAACATTTTAACTTCTCAGGGGATAAAGTTACCAGAATGCTTGCAGACCAGATTCTACAAGGAAAGGGAAAGTTTCCTGTTTAGGCTGGGATTAAAATACACAGGAACAACTTTTTTTTTGCTGGCTGAGGTGTGTGTCAGGTTGTATAGCCTTAGAGGGTGTTCTTGAAATGTTGATCTGGCAACTGGACACAAAGTTAAAGTATTATGTTATATATTCTGTATTGCAGCTACTGTTGTCCATCCTCTACTTCATTCCAGGTCAAATGAAACAAAGACAACAAAGGCACCCTTGTAGGAACACTGTGGCTGCAATTCTAATTTCACATTTGGGGTTTAGTCCTGAGTAATCCTAAATCCTAGGATCCAGCTGTATGATGTCCCAAACGATTTAAATTTGATAAAAGGAGGGTGGGGCCGAGTATGTCTTCTTCCGCACTCCGTGGAAGGGGTGTGGTGACATTTAAAGCGGGGAAAGCAGAGCTTGTGAATTGTGGTGAATAACGTAATTACAGTGAAAAGAGTGAGGGGGGGGAGAGAGATTTGCCACGACGATTAAAGCGTTTTAAATAAAGGAGAATTCGGCTTCTACATGCGATGTCTTCAGGACAAATCCGCTTTAAATCTGTGTACGACGGCGTGCACTGCTAAATTGTGTGTGTCGGAAGCAGCCTTGTCCCCTTCCAGTTCGGAGGAGCGCGTCTGGTCCGCACATGTGCGCGATCCTATACACGGGGGACTGGCCGGGGCTGGGGGGACAAGCGCAAGGCGTGTGGCTTGGCTGGTGCATTGTTTTACTTCAGGGTGGGGCTTGTTATTGCAGTCTCTTGGCAGACCCTGCCTCAAAGCAGCTGCAGCATTGAGCAAAAAGTGTGAGTGTGGGAGAGAGAAGAATGCGTGTAGTCGCCTCGCTTGACCCACGCTGGACTCCCTTCAGTAAAATACCCGCCGACACGACCGCCGAGCTCCAGTGAGCGGCTACCCGGGTGGGCGGGCTTGGTGGCTGAGAGGCGCGGCTCGGCTCGGCCCCCGCGTGGATTGACTGTCAGGCGCTGTGGCGGCGGCACCACTACCCACCATTCCCACCATCAGCCATCGCTTTTGTCCGGTGGGGCAGCGCCGGCAGGCCCGGCTTGACGCGGGCAGCGAAGGGAGAAGCGGGCGTCGACAGCTGTTCGCCTCCTCGCTCGGTCAACCCGCCCGCTGCTCCCCCCTCACCCACCCTTCCTTTTGTCCCGCCTTTCCCGCTCCATTACTACGGCGCCTGAGGCCGGCCGCAGCCCGCTGAGCCAGCCGCCCTGGGCCCAGGTGAGTCTCTGCTTCGCTCGGCCAGGCGCTTCTCGGCGGCTGCCGGCAGGAAGGGAGAGAAGGAGCAGAGCAGGCCCAGCCTTGCGGCCTGAGCGGGCTTTTGTTTCCCGCGACGGTGGCAGCAACGCGGAACGCCGCCGGCCTTGCTGAGTATGGCTTCACCTCCCTCCTCCTGAGGTAAACTGTATTGGGGGTGGATTCTCCGGGGGTGGGGTAGGCATGGCCCCTCTCCTCAGCGTCTGTGCCAAAATGCCTCATGGGGAGGGGACTATCGGTAACACCCCCCCCCCCCGCGCTAAACACTGCCCCTTTTCCTCCAGGATTGCCTGCTGGACATTTCCGCTCTTGAATTTGCCTCGTTTTCTCTCCGTCCTGCCTCTCCACTATCCTCGTGCCTTGCAATTCACAATAGTCGGGCTGACATCACAGCAACAGGTTCCTTCTTGTAAGTTGCATGTTTGCTGGATTTTTTAATTACACAAATCTGTCGTACTAAGCGACTTCACTGTACTAAGCGACTTCACTGTGCTCGGTGGAGGAGAGTCAGCCTGCTGCTTCCTTCTGCTCAAGGTTTCCCTCGCTCCGTACTACGCTTTTCCTTCCCTTTCTTTGTGTTGTCACTTTCCAAGCCCCCAGCCTTGAGTATACTAGTAGTGGGTGAGTGGGGAAAGACACGTCTCTCTTCTGGTTCTAAAGAAGCATTTCACCTTCTTTGGCCACTTCTCCTTTAATTTACTCTGAAACTTTATATAGACTAAGTCGGCTTTTAAAAATGCCTTATGGGAATGGTGATTTTGAGGGAAAGAAAAAAGGGGATTTCTTTGTGTGGGCAAAGAAACCTGCATCCTTGTTTGGAAATGGATGAACGTGGCTTCTTAGGCGAGCCATTCACTGTGACTTGTTTCTCCTAGCAAAAATGTCGCCCAGGGCACTATTCTCTGGTCGTCCTGCAATTTATGGTGTAGTCAGGGATTTGGCATCTTATCATTTTGGTTTTGCGGAAGACATGCATGACTGGGGTGGTTGAGTCAGCCTAGCAGCGTTTTGATTTGTGGTTGCTAGACAGATCCACCGTTTTTACAATTTTCTTCCTCTCCTTTCCCACTGTTCTGCATCATGATGCTTAGTGAAAGGTGGATGACTGAGAAAATCTGCATGATTTCAAGCTATTTTAAAAGTGTTTCCATTTCTGAAGCATTGTAGGGAGGAGGGGGAAGACTTAAGTTTTGTGTGTATGTGTGTGTAAGATCTGGGTGACCCCCTGTTTAAACAACACATTTTTCTACCTCCTTACTGTACATGCACTTGATAAAAATGGTGGCTCTGCAGATTCTTCCTCATATTGGCATTCCTGTTGTAATGTAGGGAGCATTGATTTTCTTCTCCCATTCCCTATCTCATTATCTTTGTTAAATTAAATCCAGAAGCAATTATGTTCTTCCCAGGCACACCTACCTTGTTCTTCCCTCACCCTGGTGAAGTTTTAATTCTACATAAAAATGTATATTCTAGTTGGCATAGGGCATATAGTCGTCTATGAACTTGGTTAATTATAAGGAAAAAGGAGAGTGCAAGTTAAAACTGAAGAGATGGTTTTAAAGGCCTAATCCTAATGTTGCATTGGATGCCATTCTCTTCCCCCCCTCCCCCATCACCATAGCAATTATCCATATAGGGTATTTGCTGAATATATCTGAAACAATGTAGAATATCAGAAAAAACCTACATTGTGATTCCATGTCTCCTATGGTACTATGACAGTAGGCCTTGGTATCTGATTTGCACAGAAAAATAGAATTTTTCAGTAATTCTCATGTGTTGAGGAAATGTTTCATGAAGAATTATGGTTGAACAAAATATTTCTGTCACAGAAATTTGAGCCTCTCTCTTTTTAAATTTCTTGTGTAGGTCATTCGTCTCTTTTGATTTTGTAGACTGCTGTTCGAATTTGTGTTTGCATTTGTTGCCCTTTTGCAAATAGATTATAGGCACCAAGATGACACTTTTCTGTTAGGTGATCCAAAACAAATCTTGTATATTTCAGTTTCCTGCTTCTTGACAGATTTGTATGCAAGCCTTCAACAGAAGAACTGAAGGGAAAAGGGAAGGGATGAGCAATCTAGAATCTATGAAGTGCATCAGAAGAAGAAATAGTTGCTGCTCCTCATTATCCATAGAATGGATATAGCATTTCTGCATGCAATTTAGGCTTGAGCCAGAGCATTCAGTAAGGAGAAATTAGAAAGATGAATTTACTGCTCAGAAAGTCATAATCGTTTCCTATTGCCTTTTCCTGTACTTTTGCTGTGTCTGTCTCTTGTAAGCTTTGAAGGTGTACTACTCCATATAAATTCAACTCCTAGGGTACCTATTTTAGATACTTCTTTGCATAGATAGAGAGGTTTGAGTAGAGTTCTCATAGAGGCTCCCATGAAGCTGGTTGATGGGAGATTCAGGACAGATGAAAGGAAGTACTTCTTCATACAGCACATAGCTAAACTATGGAATTCACTACCATAAGATGTAATTATGGCCACCAATTTGTATGGCTGTAAAAGGGAGTTGGATAAATTCCCGGAGGAGAAGGCTATCAATAGCTAATAGTCCTGATGGCTATGTGCTATCTCCAGAATCGGAGGCAGTAAACCTATATACACCAGTTGCTAGGGAACAAGGATGAGAGGATTCTGTTGCACAGATGTTCTGTTTGTAAGTTCCTGGTCTGCAGCTGGTTGGCTGCTGTGTGAACAGAGTGCTGGACTAGATGACCCTTGGTGTGATCCAGCATGGCTCTTATGTAATCTTTCTTTAAGAAGTCAACTGAGGGGGGAATCTAATATAGAATGTAGTATGTTTAGGAGACAAACCCTTTCTCTGCCATTGTATTTAATATGTCAGATGAAGAGTGCTCCAGCTCGAAATGTGTCTGGAGTTGTTACTTGCTGTTAAATAAATGTTGGTTCCTGCTTATTAAATTGTTTCTGTCACTCCTCACTTACAGCTTACCTCAGAGCTACCATCCCCAACCACCCCCTTTCCTCCTTCTGTAAGCTTATGCCCTGAAAGCAATTCATTGTAGGGGTCCAACTTGGCATGGGTCTGTACTGTTTGTAGGCCAGGTCCACACTTGAGCCAATGTGACTGGCAGCCATACAGAGCGAAGTGTGTTTAGTTTGCACTGTGTTGGGACTGGTATAGACACTGAGTTGTCCTGCTCTATGTTGTTCCTATTTAAACATGTATATTCTATTGTTACACAAAAATCCAAGCTCAGAATGTAACCTTTAGCCACCAACTAGTGAACACCACCATTCTAAAACCATTTTCATAGTGACTGAACATGCCATGAAGAAACTGTGACACCCATTGCACCTACTTGGATTTATGGATAGAACAGCAATCAGAAATCATGCATTTAAATTATATTATTCATTATTGTTATTATTATTATTACATTTTTATACTACCCAATAGCCATGGCGCTCTGGGCAGTTCACAATTAAAACCATAAAATACAATAAGTATATAATAAATTGAAATTGAAATACAATATGCAAATATCCATTTCTGGCTCTGCTGTTTAATGGTGATTTGAATGGAATACTTCCATTACCTTGTGTACTAGTGTGACCTTGAAAGAATACACATTCTGAGCAAATACTTTGGCAAATTCCTTTCAGAAAGTTGCTATTACAATTTTCTGGCAGCCTTTCACTCATGCGACTTTTCTAATGTTTTATTTTATTTCTCTCCCCTAATACATATTCAGAGTTAGCTTGCAGATAGTATAAAGCTTTGGTTCTTATTAGTTTCCCTCCAGTTCCCATCTTCTTGAGAATTTGGAAGCAAAGTCTTAAAATATCTTACTCATTCCGTCCCTAGTTTACAATTCAGTGATGCACAAGTGAATGGAAACGATGTGTTTGATTTCACTATGAACTTGAGGAAGCTTCCCCCAACCTGGTGCTCTTGGACAACTCCCATGATCCACAGCCAGCATTGTTTAGGTGTAAGAAAAGTTTCTAAACAAATATGTATACTAGTGTACCAGAAGAAAAACATTGTTGTAAATTTTTAATTTAAATCCACAGGAGTTGAAAAGCTGGGTCAAATCTTAAACCTACTTTGTCAAGGAATCCTAATGTTTCTTGGAACTGCAATAGACACAGTAAGTAGGATCATTCAGATTTTTGAAGTATTCTTTTGCATGGGAGTGTAGATATACAAAGTATCTGACTCAGGTGTGATACAGCAAGAGCTGTATTTGTGTGATGTGATATGTTCTCAAATGATGGCACAAACGCAGTCTCTGCTTGAAGCATTTGTTTATGGAAATTCATGGAATTTAATAGTCTTGCATGTTTCTTGTATAGACATTTTTTTACTTTGTCTAGTTGAGTTTGTGAATATATGTATTAATCATTAAGAGCTTAATGCTATGCATGTTTATTCAAAACTAAGGCTCACTGTGTTCAATGAGGTGCAAGGTAAGTATGTGTAGGATTGTACTATAAAGGTCTTAATGCAAATATGGTGGTACTGTTAGTTATATGCAGTAGGTATGGAAAAGCCTAGGCATGGTAAATAGGTTCACATCGATGGGGTTTATGTTGTTTAGTACTTCATATTATACATGTATTTACCTGCACATGTGTAGGGCTAAAAATGGAGCCATAAGTTAGGGATGTGCGGATTTAGTAAAATCCATTTTGTTTGCATTTCACAGAATGCCTTTCATGTCATCTATTCATTGACGGAATTGGCTTTTTTCCAGTTTCCTGGATTTGTGCAAATTTGCATTTGAAATTTTTTAAAAAATCTCCCCCACGCCCTGTGTGCAAATCCCCTCAACATTCACATTGTCATGCTTTAGCTGATGGGATAAATTTGCATTTTTGGTTGGTGTTTTTTATTTTACATATTGTTCTGCAACTAAATTTGTAGAAAATTCTGGAAAGACAAAAGATTGGTTCACATGCCCACGGAATCCATGGGAAAAGGTGGTCCGCTGTGGAATCTGCAGGTTGAATTCATAGAAATCCAGACTCATTTGGTTCTGTTACAGATTTTGTCAATGTCCCTACCTTGAGTGCCCCCATAAGCCCCTCCAACAATGTCACCACATGCTTGTTGAGACTGTTGCACCTTGAATGTAAATATGTGAAGAGGGCTTTGTAAGACTATTTGGCTGAACTCACTTACAAAACTCTCCTGATAAGGGGTCCCAATCACAGTAGCTTTGTCAGCGCATTTAGCTGAACACACTGACAAAGTTCTCTTCAGACCTTAATGCATAACAGTCTCAACCACAGCAATGGGGATGTGGGGTTTATGTGCACACCTATGGCCCCCTTCCCACTTTAGCCCTATGTGCGTGCAGGCGAACGCCTGTATAGACCTTCTCTTATTTATGTTCCTTCGAAGTTTTATCAGGAATTCCTCAGGGAGAAAGTCAGGAATGGCAAACAGGCCAAAACATCTTACCCACAACTATCAATCTCCGCAGTGTGCAACTGCAAGGAATGTTGGGAACATGGTAGTTTGTGTTCAAAGTTCACACAGTGAAGCCTAACAGGCCTGTCCAGGGTGTGGTTTAGAGTGAGAGTGCATCTTAGAACACACCCAAGGACTCATTACAGTGTGAAGGGATTCTGTGGCAAGCACACACAGGATCTTTGGATGACAAGTGAATGTGCAAAATATGTGTGACAATAGAAAGTGTGAAGATCACTCATTTAGGCTAAATAGCAAAAGTGTTTGAAAACTAGGCTGAATTGGTTTGGAAATTCAATGAAGACAGCATTGAGTTGTTGTTTTTAATGGTCCTAAAGCTCCAGTGGTGAATATGGGATATTGTCTTCTGTTTTTAGGTGAGAAGATGAGCAGCTACGATTCAGAAAAATTGAAGTTTGGAGTACTTGCTCATAAATCCAGAGAGAGAGAAATTACAATAATTAAGATAAAAAGAGATGAAGGTATGATAGTTTAGTAGGTGGATTATTGCTTGGAATAAACTGTGGAACAGGTGATACCTGAATCTAAAGAGCTTGGGTATACTGATAGAGTTACTTATGAAGCTTCCTCACTACTGTTTTTCTGAGTTGCAGTGGGTTTCCAAGATCTGAGGGATAAATCTTTCCTGTCTTTAATTGGAGCTGTTAAGAACTGGACCTGGGACCTTCCATATCAGGTGGGCAACTTGTGGCCCTCCATATGTCCCTACACCTTTCATTAGCCCTTAGTAGCATAGCCAGTGGTGAGCGATCATGGGAGTTGTAGGCCAAAACATCTGGAAGGCCACAATTTGCCCACTCTGCATGCAAAGGATGTGCTCTACCATTGAGCTGTAGCTCCTCTGCCAGTTTAGATTTTTGTTGATTACACAGGCTGGTATTAAATTATAGCAGGATTTTAGTAAAAACATGGTTCTGAAGAGTATATTGGGATATATAGTCAGAATATGTTTATCTGACAAGTTAAGACATTTGGGAAGGGTGAATTGCCATCATTTTTAATATGTTATAGAGTAGAAGTCATTTTGTGAGAGGACAGAGTTTAGTTTGCAAGGAAACTGCCCAACAAACCATAAAGTATTAGCATGATTGCGTATGAGATGCTAATAGATCATTACACTGATTAAACTAAAGTAGAAAATATATAGTATTCATTATTTGATTAATAAAGGATAATCTATGGAGAGATGGATATATGATGACTTAGAAGACTTTACTGTTTTGTAATTCTCTGGGTTCTGAACATTCTATTGACTAATTTTATTTATTTATTATTAATAGTTTTATTAGAATATCTGTAAACCTCATTTTTGCCCTAACAGGACCCCCAAAGTAGTATACAAAACATTAAAACAAAGTCACATCAATCTAGATGAACAGAACTATCTTTAAAATACCCCAGATAGCACAGTTCAGACATGGATATACATAACATTTATATAAGCTGGGGTTGCTTCACTAAGAGGCCATAAATGCGCCTCTATATAGTCAGAAGCCTCTGGTTGACTGTAGCAGCTATTAGTTCTTATAGCGTCTAACTCCTTCCTTCTGGAGATCCATAGCTTCTTTTTGCAGCAGAGAGCAGCAAGCAGATTGTGCAGGTTTGCCTACTGTTTTGATGACTCATTCACACATGCATGTGAGAGGAATATGCTGCAACTTATCGAGTGAATAGCGCTGGTTCACACATACAGTAGACAAATATTCAGTATTTGCTATATAGTGCATATTCTTGATTCAACTTTGCCATCTAGTAAGACAGCTTTTATTCTGTCTAATGAATGAGGGGGGGGGGAGGGAGGGATGTGTGTGTGTGTGTTGAGCAATATAGAGAGAAGGGGAAGATCTGTTCTGATTAAATTAGCCAATTTGCTGTTTGTTCTTAATTGGCTATGTGCCCAAGGACATGGAAAGGATTTAGAAAGTAAGTGAAAGTTATATGTAAAACTGATGCTCTGAGTGGTATTTTGATCCCATTGATAAACTTCAGTAGGCAAGTTTTTCATTGTAAAAAAATGACCAAAATTCAAATTAAGATGACAGAAAGGGCCTTACTTCTCAACTTCATATTATTATATAGTTCTTGAATCCTAACTTTTGCTCTGTGAAAGGAAGTAGAGTCATGCTAATGGAAGGGGTGCTTATGCTCACAGAGGGGGGCCTTCTGTGAATGCAAACCTACTTTTGTGAACAGAACCCAAGATTTGTCTGGCAGATGACTGAACAAACCATGTTTGTTTTCTTAATCCCTGGGTTGGTTGTTGCCCTTCTACTTCATCTTCTCCTTTATCCCACATGCCTTTGTTATGCTTTAGTACTAGTGTGTAGAGCAGCTGTTTGTTTTTTCGCTCTTGCCTGCCTCCTGTGTAACCTGGCAAAACAACCCATAGTTCTGGGTTAATGTGTAACAGCAACCTATGGTTTAAATAATCTAGAGTTCACATCCCAACAAGAAACCATGCATTATCTTTCTGGGTAGTTCATGTTAACAGATTATGGTTTGTTAGCACAGCTGGATTTGTACATCATGACAAACTTAACCATAGTGTGTATGTAATTTAATATGAATTGTAATCTAGAATTAGTTTGAAATAAATAAGCAGATAGGAAAAATATTTTAAGATGTCAACTGAATATTTTGAAGTGGACAAATTCAGAATTAACTAGGTTGAGCTACGCATTTATAATTGATGACACTTTATTCTCCTGTTTACAAAGGACTTATGCACAGATCTTCTGTTTCATGCATTCAAAGGAGGATATCCTCAAGAAAGGAACCTTAAAAAGTACAGAAGTTCCTTCAGGGCGGTAGAAGATTTGAATTATGCATATGAAAAAGATGCATTAATAGTTACTGGTGCATTGTCCTCATATCAGTTTAGAGGGGAATCCTTTCTTGCTTGCTTATCATTCTCTATTTCTAATTTGGTCCCTCTCCAAATAAATACATTTTATATCTCTGGCTAGTGTTGGAAACAGAATGCTGGATTAGAAGATAACTTTTAGTCTGATCCAACTGGGCAGTTCTTAAATTCAGGATTCAGATTGCAATTATTGGCTGAGAAATAACATTTGATATTATGTCAGGAGGCAATTGCCTGAGCCAGAGTTCTGTGATAAGATCATGGAACTTCCAAGCTAGTTATAAAAGATGTTTTAATGATGTATTTTCTCTTGCTTAAATTTTTTTTTAACTGTTTGTGATTCTTGTATTTTACATTGTGTTCCCCACCTCGATCCGAAGGGAGAGGCGGGTTATAAATAATAATAATAATTAGTAGTAGTAGTAGTAGTAGTATAGGAGTTGAAGTGAAGGATAGCTGTTCATTTCAGGGATTTGATCTGCATATGCACCAATCTGTCGATAGAAAATATCTATGGACAGGTCAGTTCTCAGAACAAATTACTCGATCTGGGCAGGGTTATATGTTATGCAGTAGTATGGGCAGGCAGTTGTTGTTAGGTAGAAATATTTCTGAAGATCATGTTTGTAAACAGTATACTTACCTTCATCTATAGCAAATGGAACTTTTGTATATTTTAGGGATTTTGACTCCCCATGCCCCCTAACTGACATGATTTCAGGCTATGAAAAATTATATATATTATTTTTATTTTTGTCTTTCTCCAGCTATTCTGTTAGGTTTTGATGTGCCAAGTTCTGTGTTACCTCCTTTTTGCTTTGTCCTCTAGTCTTTCATCAGAACTTGCTGGCCATCTTAGTCATATAGGAACAAAGGAGATGGTTGAAGTTTTAGCTGGCATGTCCTCATTTCATCATAACTCTTAACTTTGTTCTGCTCTTTAAGGCAGCATAATTAACGTGTTGCAGGCATTTCAACTTTTTGAGGAGCAAAAAGAACAACCTTTTGAGTGGTACGATGATCTACAGTTGGATCCAGATTTAGTCATGCATAGAGTAGACCCACTGAAATCAATGGGACTTAAGTTAGTCATGACCCATTGATTTCAGTGGGTCTACTCTAAGCATGACTAAATATGGATCCAACTCCTTGAAAGTATTCAGTCTATTGCATATGCACATCCACGCATGCAAGACAACTTAATCATATTGCATGTTTTCCCCCTCAAAATATAAGAGGCTAAAATAGATAGCTATGTCCTTTTGCTTGTTTAATTTTGGTAGGATTCCGAAGTCTTTTCTGGATAAAATAAGAAAGTCTTCTAAGTATCACATTTACTTTTCTCAGTACTTTCTTGAGGAAAAGTTATGTAATAAGCTTAGGCTTGAGCAAAGCAATTCAGATGAGATAAAACCACAATTAGAGCTTCCATAAATGTGTGGAGATAGAATCCTTTGAAAACAGCTGACTGATGACTTTAAACTTTTTTAAAGACATAGGATGGAATCCAACTAGTTGCCCTGCTGATGGAAAATGTCAGGCAGTGGAACATTGAGGGGACAATCTTACCCCTGCCTCCCCCCCCCCCCCCCAAATCTACTTAAGAAGGTTGGGAGAGGTTTTGGGAAGTGCAAGTGTGGAGGGGTGTCGCTTATTTAACAAGCTTCTTAGGTTAAAAATGCTACTCTGGGCTCCTGGGATATAAATGCAATAATGGTAGACCTCTAGAGACAGAATGTTATGAAGTTGGGGAGCAGCAACTGAGAATTCATCTTTGAACAAATAAGTGCCATTTTCCGCTGATATGTACACCTTGCAGTGGGATCTCTACAGGTGAACTAAGCCATAGCTTATTTCCAACACACATGGCCTCCACAAGCCGTTATGTACTCAGCAGTATCTTATACAAGCATATCTTCAATGCAATCTACAAGTACACTGTTTTCTCTCAGAGCTTTCCTACAGGTTTTTTCATTAAAAAAAAATTGAAAACAGAATGGGCTTTTTTCACACATCAGCAATAAAGCACCACTGTGCACTTGAACATTTTGTACTTTTGAGCATTTGTATGGAAGAAGTTCTAAAAAATCTCTTGCTCTTAACGTTTATGACTAGAATCCAATGTCATGGATAATGAATATAATGTATATGGTTAGAATCCAAAGAAAAATCATTTGTGATATTGCAAGGTGTCAGTGGGGGTCTCCTGTTCAAAATAATAATAAAAAAGAAGTAAAAATTTGTATTGCACATGACTGTAGTATGCTTGTTAGATTTCTGTCATTTTCAATACATTGATTCCCTTAATACAAAGGGTCCCATTATTTGATCTATGATGTTGAATCAAACATTTAGGCATCTTGATACACCACACATTCTTAGCTTCCTCTGGAAGATGGTTGTACTGAAATAACTGTTGTAGTGTTTTCTTCCTTAGTATTATTTAGTGGCATAATGGTTAATCTCCTGAAATGCTCCTATCCAAAGTACTTTCCATAAAGCTTGTGTGCTGTTGAGTTGTTTTTTCCTCTGCCCTTGTGTACATTTCCATCTGTCTGTTTTCATGATAGATGCATTTATCAGGCTGACGGATTGCTGGTTAAAGCTGTTTTAGAATAAGCCTAAATTCATGTGCATGAATAAAAGATAGCATCTTCAGAATTTGCTGTGTCTTGGCACTGTCTCCAAAAAATGGAGCCACTGATGGCGGTGGTGTTTAATTTGGGATTTGATTAAGAATTCTCGAGTTCAAAAGGTCTTTGGGGGTAATGCTACATAATTTCTCTCTCCGTATTTGTCTTGAGGTGAAAATCTCTTGAATTCAAAGGCAGAAGCACTTTAAGAAAGTATCTGCACTTTTTTTTTTTTTTAAAGAGGCCTTGAAATTCTGAGAGCTAAAAACATATTTTAGGAGTGTTACGGTGCTTCATTTGTTGACATTCAGTTTAGTCTTGCCAGGGACTAAGAACTGTATGGATCACAAGATATTCAAATTGCTGTACATTTGAGAAATGTACAGCAATTTGAACCATACTGGTTTTAAATTTGTGGCATTTTGAATAGAGATGTGAAGTCCCAGAAAAAACCTGGAAAAATTAGGAAAAAAACGGTTTCCCCTGTTTTTTTCTGAAGACTTTTTTGTTTTGTTTTTTGGAAAAATTGAAAAAACAGATTATGGAATGTTTTATTTCAGCATGATGCATACAGTGTTTAAGACAAGGTGTTTATATATTTACTTCTTCAAAAGATTTCTAAAAACTATGTACAGTAACAGATTATTACAATTTCTGTGCACTGAGGACAAGCAAGTCCTAGGTTGCAAACTGAGACTACAGCTCTCAAATACAAGAGCAAGATGCATTTCTGCCTCTAGGGGGCATTGCCATTGAAGTAGAGACTGAAACTGATAGTGATAGCTATAGCTCAGAAAATGAGTCTGATTAAATTTTGTGCATATTCATTGAATCGTGGTTCCCCCCCCTTTTCCTCAGTTATTTTTATGGGAATGGGTGCTTTATGTCTGCTTGACACTGTGGAGGACAAGCAGAGACATAAATAATTTTCCTTGTTACTAATGTTAATGATTTCTTCTGTTTGTTTTTTTAATTGTTTTTTGCCTGCTCCTCATAAACTGGCAAAACCAAAGAAGTTCCTTACAGTTCAGGTGTTCCTTACAGTTCAGGACCTTCCATTTGTTAAAAAAAAAAAAGGTACAAATTTAAAACAGTAAATTCAATTTGTAATAATTGCTTGAATGCACTATACTTTTAATACACCAAATGTGATAATTTTATGCCAAACCAACTTATACATAACTACATTTTATGTTCCTAAAGTAACAAAGTGACATTCAATCCGTGAAAAGTGCTAATATTGCATGTTTTCAATTTTTCCAAAATTTTTCATTTTTTCCTGAAACCCCCCAGAAAAAAATATTTTTTTCCCCATGGCTTCAAAATTTCCGGAAATTTTACATCTCTAAGAAAAGGTTGATGGTGTATTTATATACTGTTAAATTTCCCCTTGACCTTCCATTATGTTGAATTTCTGCACCAGCTGCACTTGATTGCGTGTTTGCAAGGTAAAATTCATTTAGTTGTGCATAAATATTTTATGTAAAATTTGTAAAATTGTTAAGATAATTTCTGACACTTTAGGCTGTCATATTGTGTGAAAAGCCCTGATACGTTTAACAGTATTCAGTATCTTCATTTTTTTTTGTAGATCTATATAATGTAAGGGACGTGTACATTATTGAGTTCTTAAGTATTCCAGTAAAAATAATTTTCAAATAAAGCTTTGAATTTGTTTGAATATAACACTGAAGCTACAAGATGGCTGCAAACTACACACATTTACCTGCCGTAAGTTCCATTGAACTCAGTGGGGCTTACTTCTAAGTAGACATGTAGTTTGCCACAAGGGCACTTTAATTCTCCCTACCCCTAAGTTTAAAAAAGTACTAATACAAAAAATAAGTATAACTACTTTTGGCTTTTGGGGAAAACTTTTTCCTCCTAGGAATCATGGATTGTATCTGACATTGCATGAGGATAAATTATTATTATTATTATTTATTACATTTATATACCGCCCCATAGCCGAAGCTCTCTGGGCGGTTTCTAAAAAACAATATACAAAATTTAAAACCATAAACATAAAACAACTGACATTTAAAACATTTTAAGCTGTTAAGCCTGGCCACACTGTCAATCAAAACCTCAACTTGAGCTGTTAAAATGCCTGGGAGAAAAGAAAAGTTTTGACCTGGCACCAAAAAGATAACAGTGTTGGTGCCAGGCGGGCCTCATCGGGGAGATCATTCCATAATTGGGGGGCCACCACAGAGAAGGCCCTGTCCCTTGTTGCCGTCCTCCGAGCTTCCCTCGGAGTAGGCACCCGGAGGAGGACCTTAGATGTTGAATGTAGTGTACGGGTAGGTTCATGTCAGGAAAGGCATTCCATCAGGTATTGTGGTCCCAAACCGTGTAAGGCTTTATAGGTTAAAACCAGCACCTTGAATCGGGCTCGGAAACATACAGGCAGCCAATGCAAACGGGCCAGAATCGGTCTTATATATTCAAACCTTCTGGTCCCTGTTACCAAACTGGCCGCTGCATTCTGCACAAGCTGCAGCTTCCAAACCGTCTTCAAAGGCAGCCCCACGTAGAACGCATTGCAGTAATCTAACTTGGAGGTTACCAGAGCATAGACAACTGAAGCCAGGTTATCCCTGTCCAGTTAGGGGCGTAGCTGGGCCACAAACCGATGTTGGTAGAAGGCACTCCGTGCCACCGAGGCCACCTGAGCCTCAAGTGACAGAGATGGTTCTAGGAGAACCCCCAAGCTACGAACCTGCTCCTTCAAGGGGAGTGCAACCTCATCCAGAACAGGTTGAACACCCTCCATCCGGTCAGAGGAACCCCCCACTAACAGCATCGCAGTCTTGTCTGGATTGAGTTTCAGTTTATTAGCTCTCATCCAGTCCATTGTCGCAGCCAAGCACCAGTTCAACACATCCACAGCCTCACCTGATGAAGATGAAAAGAAGTAGAGTTGCGTGTCATCAGCGTACTGATGACAACGCACTCCAAAACTCCGGATGACCGCACCCAACGGTTTCATGTAGATGTTGGGAGACAAGACTGACCCCTGCGGAACCCCATACTGGAGAATCCACAGGGCCGAGCAATGTCCCCCAAGCACCACCTTCTGGAGCCGACCTGTCAAGTAGGAGCGGAACCACTGCAATGCAGTGCCTCCCACTCCCAACTCAGCCAGTCATGCCAGAAGGATACCATGGTATTGAAAGCCGCTGAGAGATCAAGGAGAATCAACAGAGTCACACTCCCCCTGTCCTTTTCCTGACATGGGTCATCATACAGGGCGACCAAGGCTGTTTCTGTGCCAAAACCAGGCCTGAAACCCGACTGAAATGGATGCAGATAATCAATCTCATCCAAGTGTATCTGCAGCTGGCCAGTAACCACCCACTCAAGGACCTTGCCCAGGAATGGAACGTTTGCCACCTGCCTAAAGTTATTAAGGTTTTCTGAGTCCAGGGAAGCTTTCTTCAGGAGTGGTCTCACTACTGCCTCTTTCAGACGGTCTGGGACCACTCCCTCTCGTAGAGAGGCATTAATCACTTCCCTGGCCCAGCTGGCTGTTCCATCCCTGCTAGCTTTTATAAGCCAAGAGGGGCAAGGATCCAATACAGAGGTGGCTGCACAAACCTGTCCAAGCACCTTGTCCACGTCATCGAGCTGTACCAACTGAAACTCATCCAAGAAAACAGGACAAACCTGTGCTCTGGATACCTCACTAGATTCACCTTCTATAACACTGGAGTCTAAGTCCTGGCGGATGCCAAAGATTTTATCCTGGAAGTGCCTAGCAAATATATTACAGCGGGCCTCAGATGGTTCTACCATGTCCTTGGGGCCAGCATGTAGAAGCCCCCGGACAACTCTGGAAAGCTCCGCTGGGCGGCAGATTGATGAATTAATAGTGGCAGCAAAGTATTGTTTTTTTGCTGCCCTCACTGCCCCTGAATACAGTTTACCATAGGCACTAGGAGTTCGTCTCCATCTGCCCTCAAGCCGTCACCTATTTTGTTTCATCACTCTCAGCTCCAGGGTATACCATGGAGCCGTTCGAGCTCTACACAGGAGAGGACGCTCAGGAACAATCGTGTCAACCGCCGGGTCATTTTTGCATTCCACAGATCAACTAGGGTTTCGACATGAGAGCCAGCTCTATCAGCCGGAAAACTCCCCAGAGCCCTCTGGAAACCATCCGGATCCATTAGCCTCCGGGGACAGACCATCTTAATGGGTCCCCTACCCTTGCAGAGGAGAAAAGCTGCTGTAAGTCTAAACCTCAGCAGGTGGTGATCTGACCATGACAGAGGGGTTGATGTAAAGTCCCCCACTTTCAGATCACCATCTCCATGTCCAATGGAAAAAATCAGGTCTAGAGTGTGCCCCGCTACATGCGTTGGGCCAGTGGCATGTTGGGACAGTCCCATGGTTGTCATGGAAACCATGAGTTCTTCTTCGTGGTCTCTGTGCATCACACATATGGGCTCGCGCCGACGCCGAGCCTACTTCCGGGAAACTTCAATAGCTAGATAGAGTTTTGGCGGGAAACCCTCCCCCCCACCATCCTATCGCGCATGCTCAGGGTTCCCGCTCTAACTTACCTCAGTTCTTCTTCGACCGCTTCGCTGTAAGCCTCGCGGGAGACTTCGTCTGGTTTGTAGAACCTGTGAAAGAAGAATAGTTTAATAGAGTTAATATAGTTAGATAGAGTGGTTGTTTGTTTGTTCGTAATTAGTTAGGTCTAGTTTAAAAAAAAAAAAAAAAAATTTACTACAGTTTTATAAAGTTACTTAATTATATCTCTCGTTGGAGATTAGCTGATCTGCCAACGCAGTTCGCCATCTTATGGCGAAAACCGCACTATTCAAGCGGTGCTCCCGGTGTAGGGCAAAAATCGGCCTCACCGACGGCCACGCGCTCTGCCTGTTTTGCCTGGGTGAGACCCATATCGTTGATTCCTGTGCGCACTGTATGCGCTTTTCCAGGCAAACTAGAAGAAACAGAGCTGACCGACTCCGCAGCCTTTTGTGGTCTAAGGCTCTTTCCGCTGTGGATCATCCCCGACCACCAGCAATGCAGGGAGCGATTTCTGGGGAGAGCCGAAGCCTCTCGATCCCAGCATCTCCGGCTTCCCCCCAGACTCGGGCAGAGGCGCCGGCATCATTATCAGGGTTTTCACCCTCCTCGTCTCCTCCTCCGGCTAAAAAGACGAAAAAGTCGAAATCTTCAAAAACGCTCCCGTCGACAACGAAGACGCGACCGTCTTCGAAACCGTCGGCCGTGAAAAAGTCGGTGTTGCGCCCCGCATCGGTACCGCCCTCGACAGTGAAAGTGGTGGCGATGGTACATAAATCAGCTTCGGTGCCGACACAGTCTTCGACATCGAAGCACCGTACGCTATCTATAGGGTCAGCCTCGCAGTCGTCTCAACGAGCAGAACCCTCTCCGACTGCATCGACGTCGAAAAGACGTACCCCGTCGGTGTCATCGTTGCTACGCACGCCTTCAACCCCGGTGATGCCGCCGCACCATCAACCAGCGCCCTTATCGCCGGCGCTTTCGCTACCGTCTCCAGGACCTATTCTTATTGCGTCCGATACCGAGCGCTCGGTACCGGCGGAACCACCTCAACCGACACAACGGGAAAGTCATCGCCGTCAATCTCAACGGTCTCGACGCCGGTCCTCGACGTCGATGTCTCGGTCCCGATCAAGATCCCGCGACTGGGACATTTGCTCTGACCGCTCTCGTCCATCGGAGCACGGTCGATACCGATATGACCCGTACACTGGAAGGCGGCTTCGACAGGGGCAATCCCCTCGGGGGCTCCAAGAAGTACACTCTCCTCCACCAGTCCCTCCACGTAGAACGACTTCGCTGATCCAGCAAAACCTTCGACGGCGAGGACACTCGGCAGCGGTGGCGCCTCCGGCTCGGGATCGAGCTTCGCCTGCTGTTCGACACCGAGAGCCGTCGCAGTCCTTTGAAGACTATGTTTCCGATTCCTCCTCGGAACCATCGCCACGCCCCTCAGAACCGTCTCCGTTAGACACGGTCGGTACAGAGGACAGAGCGTCACCGACGATGGAAATGGGCAGTTTTTCGGAGCAAATGCAAAGGCTTGCTCAGTCCCTCAATATTGAGTGTCAACAACCTATTGACGACTCGGACGATGGCATTTACGATGTCATGTATGCTGAACCGTCCCCTCAATTAACCTTGCCTATGGTGAAAGCCCTTTTAAAGACATTAAAGCAGTCTTGGGAACACCCTGCCACTGTTGGCCCGACTTCAAAAAGATTGGATGCAATCTATAAAGTAAAGCAAGCGCAGGCACCTTTTTTATTCCAGCATCCCAAGCCGAACTCGGTTGTGGTCGAGGCGGCGCAGAGCAGATCTGGCAGAACGCATTCCGCCCCCACGGACAAGGAGGGTCGGAAATTAGACTCTTATGGGCGACGCATTTATGCGTCTACATCATTGGGCATAAAAGTCACCAATTATATGGCTTTGATGGCGCGCTACCAGCTGTTTCTTTGGGAGAAAATTTCATCGCTAACCGACTATCTCCCCGATGATCAACGGGAACTTGCTCGCGTTTTTCAATCAGAAGCCGTCAGATTATCGAAGCAGGAGTTAACAACGGCACGCCATCTGACGGACTGCGTCTCCAAGGCAATGGTCGGAGCGGTGGCATTACGCCGTCACGCGTGGCTGCGCTCTGCAGCGCTGCCACAAGAAACGAAAAATCGTATTGAAGACCTTCCATTTGATGGAGAAGGTCTTTTCAATTCAGAAACGGACGCTGCAATGGATACCCTGCACAAAGCCAGGATGACGGCTAAGAAAATGGGATTCCAACCAAGCCAGCAGCCATATAGGCAACGTAAATGGTACAGACCAGTTCCATACAAGCCGCAGCAACAACAAGATAGAGGCCAGCGCTATCAATCTGCCTCGGCCCAGTCGTATCAGCAACGAAAATCGTCGAACCGGTTCCAACAACGCAATAAACAGCCACCATCGCACAAGCGTCGTCTTTGACTTGACGCCGTCCATGCTAGACGACCCAGCAAACAGGCTCCAACCTTTTCTGCACACTTGGGCGTCAATAACAACAGATGCTTGGGTGTTGAACATCATTGCAGAGGGTTACAGAATGGAATTCGTAGTCCCTCCTCCGCTTGGTATCATAAAGTCCACGCCACCATCGTTAGCTCTCGTGCAGGAAACCGCCAATCTGCTTCGCAAGGGAGCTGTCACGAAGGTGAAGACATGCCATCTGCGTGCCGGGTTTTACTCCCGGTATTTTACGATACCAAAAAGGGACGGGGGACTTCGTCCCATTATGGATCTCAGAGCTTTGAACAAGTTCATACAACCCAGAAAGTTTCGTATGATTACCCTCGCATCAGTTCTTCCCATGCTAAGAAACGGCAACTGGTTCACTCTAATAGACTTGAAGGATGCTTATTTTCACATCGCTATTCATCCTTCACACCGGCACTACCTGAGGTTTGTCATAGGAAGCCAGGCGTACCAGTTCTCAGTCCTTCCTTTCGGCCTAAAGTCAGCGCCAAGGGTGTTCACCAAGTGCATGTCGGCAGTGTGCGCACACCTTCGGTCAAACAACATCGATGTATACCCGTACCTGGACGATCGGCTAATCGTCTCCACCACCAGAAGCCAGGCGCTGGCCGATGTCCACAAGGTTGTCACTCTTCTCTCGTCTCTGGGGCTGCAAATAAATTACAAAAAGTCCATCACTCAACCATCGCATCGAATACAATTCATAGGAGTTATCCTAGATTCCACGATGGGGAAAGCGTTTCTTCCGGTAGACAGAGCTACAGTCCTAAGACAGCTGGCAACAAGGCTGAGATCCCGGCACCGGATTTCGGCTTTCCAGATTTTAAGGCTGTTGGGGTTAATGGCGGCCAGCGTGTTTGTCGTAAATTGGGCACGACTTCGCATGCGGCCTCTCCAACAGTTCTTGCTCAGGCATTACTCCTCTCTGCAAAACCCACACAAGTTGATACTTACCATTCCGCTGACCGTAAAGAGTTCGCTCCGCTGGTGGACGGATGGGCACAATCTTTCTCAGGGCATGCCATTTGTCGCTCGAAGGCCGTCTCGCATAGTTACAACCGATGCATCGCTAGCAGGGTGGGGTGCTCACCACGACAATCTAGTAGCACAAGGAAGATGGTCACCTTCAGAAGCTCGCCTACATATAAACATATTGGAACTTCTGGCAGTGAAAAAGGCTCTACACGCTTTCTCTCCTCAACTAAAAGGGCACCATGTCCAAATCGTAACGGACAATACCACGGTGGTGTGGTATTTGAACAAGGAGGGAGGGACGCGATCGCATCACCTCCTTCATCTTGTCATGGACATTCTGCACTGGGCCATTTCCCACAACATGATCCTATCTGCGCTGCACATTGCAGGAACCGAGAATACCATAGCGGACGAGCTCAGCAGATCTTTCAACAACACCCACGAATGGGAGCTCTCCCCTCGTGTCCTGGGTCGCCTACTTGCTCATTGGGGATACCCCGACGTCGATCTTTTTGCCACGGCTACCAACGCAGTGTGTCCAGCGTACTGCTCCAGAGCAGGCATAGGGGAGGCGTCGTTGGGGGATGCCAGTCAATGGGACTGGTCGAGAGGTCTCCTTTATATATTCCCACCGTTTCCACTACTGGCCTGGACGGTAGCCAACATCAAACGCAGCGATTCAAACGCTATAATGATAGCCCCGTGGTGGCCAAGGCAGCCTTGGTTCACGTCGCTACTCAGACTGGCGAGATCAGAGGTTTGGCACCTGCCGCATGTTCCCGACCTCCTGTCACGGGAGAACGGGAAAATCCTGCATCCCGATATACGCGCTCTACACCTAACAGCGTGGAGAATCCGGCGTCTTGGAAGGACCTTACCTTATCAGAAGGAGTAAAAGTTATTTTAGAGGCAGCACGTAAGCCATCCACTAGGCTATCATACAATAGCAAATGGAAGCGCTTCCAGGATTATGCGCGGCTCAATGACTTTGACCCTTTGACAGCGGGCTTACCCAACATCGTTTCTTTCCTTTATTCGTTGCACTCGAAAGGGCTAAAGCCGGCATCCATTCGGGTGTACCTATCCGCCATTGCGGCCAACCATGGGTTAGTGGGCGGATTTTCAGTATTTACACATCCCATGGCACGGGCGTTTTTGAAAGGCTTAAATAATTTGTTTCCCACTGTCCGCCCGGTAGTCCCACAGTGGAGTCTATCATTAGTTCTCACAGCCCTCACGTCAAAACCCTTTGAACCGTTAGCCACGACAGATATTCGATTGTTAACACTTAAAACTGTATTTCTGGTTGCTATCACGTCCGCTAGACGTGTTTCGGAGTTGGCAGCGCTACTTATAGACCCTCCCTACTTGCAGTTTTTTCGGGATAAGGTGGTGCTGAGGCCAGACCCTATGTTTGTTCCTAAAGTTTCCTCAGTATTCCACGTGGGTCAGGATATCGTTTTACCAACATTCTTCAAGCCCTCGTCAGACCCTTTATCTTCAACGTTACATGCGTTAGATGTCAGGAGATCGCTAGCTTTCTATAAGTCCAGGACGGAGGATTTTAGAAAATCTCGCAAGTTGTTTATTTGTTATGGAGGAGTGTCTAAAGGGCTGCAGGTTTCTCCGCAGCGCATATCCAAGTGGGTTGTAGACACCATTGCACTGGCCTACCAGATAGCAAAGCAAGAACCACCGTTTCGTTTGACAGCGCATTCCGTTAGGGCTCAGGCAACATCTTCGGCCTTGCTGCATGGAGCTTCGCTGACTGATCTCTGTAAAGCAGCCACCTGGACTAATGCTTCCACGTTTGTAAAGCATTATCGCCTAGATGTGAGAGCTAGACGGGACGCCTCTTTTGGAAGAGCAGTCCTCTCCTCGATTTGTCAATGACCAAACAGCGTGCCTACCCACCTCCGGTAAGTCTTTGCTTGTTATTCGCCCATATGTGTGATGCACAGAGACCACGAAGAAGAAATGCAGGTTGCTTACCTGTAACTGTAGTTCTTCGAGTGGTCATCTGTGCAGTCACACAACCCACCCACCATCCCCTCTTGGCATCGCTGTTGTGACGTCAAGTTGTGTCGCCATGCTCGTATTGTACATTGGTATACTTAATGCCTTAGTTGCGAGGCCAAGCGGTCTCAGAGAACTGAGGTAAGTTAGAGCGGGAACCCTGAGCATGCGCGATAGGATGGTGGGGGGGAGGGGTTCCCGCCAAAACTCTATCTAGCTATTGAAGTTTCCCGGAAGTAGGCTCGGCGTCGGCGCGAGCCCATATGTGTGACTGCACAGATGACCACTCGAAGAACTACAGTTACAGGTAAGCAACCTGCATATCCTGAGCCGACCCAGATAAAGTGCCCTCGGCATGAATGTTGACATCCCCCAGAACCAACAGTCTGGGGGACCTCAACAGTGCACCTGAGACCACCTCTGCCAGCTCACCTAGGGAGTCTGTTGAGCAGCGGGGTGGGCGGTACACCAACAGAATCCCTAAAGCACTTTCCACTTGGACAGTATGGAGTTCCTGATTTTTCTTGATACTCCCTCTGCTGCATTCCTCCAACCCGTCCCCCCAACTGGTCATGTGGGCTTTGGAACCCTCCAGAGCAGTATGCAATTTGGTCCACATAGGCTGGATCCCTCCTTGTATAACTGGAAGTGCTTTATGCTCATGCAAGGCACCTTTAGATCAAAGCCTATCTGAGAAACAAATAATTCAAACCACTCTTTCCACTACCATCCTACATAGTTGCATTATATTTTAAGAAAAATAATTCCATATTTTGTATTTTGTTTATTTATTGTCTTTCCACACTTCAAATTGTACACTTTGTATACAACTGAGGATGACCCTGTCAAGGAGGTGACATATGTGGCTCTGCTATGAACTTGATTCCTTGGGGAGAAGGCAAGAGATGACAGAAGAATTGCATTGTGCATAGCCTAGTTTTAGCCAAGACCTATAGGAACACAGGAAGCCGTCTTATACCGGATCAGACTACTTGTCTCTCTTGTCTAGTACTGTTTGTTCTGAGTGGCAGTGGCTCTCCATGTCTTCAAGCAGAGGTCTTTCCTCTCACCTGATCTTTTTAACTGGAAATGCCAGGGATTAAACCTGGGATCTTCTGCATACAAAGCATGTGCTCTACCACTGAGCTATGATCCTTCCTTAAATTATCAGAGGTATCACTGCCTTGTGTTTGGACTCAGCTGGGCTTAGTTAATCAGCCTCCAGTTCAGCAGATGGAATCAGACACATGCTACCATGGAGGCCCAGGTAACCCCAGTCCTTATGTGCAGGCAGAATTGTCATCTGATTAACTTCTTTTCAAACATCATTCTCATCCTCATGAAAAGTAGGGTTGGTCATTGGCAGGGTGGAAAAAAGTTAGTTGTTCAATAAAATATGGCCAAATTGTCAAGTATTTAAAGCATTAATTTATTACACCTGTAACAAAGTAATGGGTTCAAGCTAATTACAAAAACCAAAGCAGTTGCTATGAAGCAATTAGAATCTATTATTACTTACAGTTGTAATGGAAATACAAATTATTTGTATGACAAATAAGTGACCTGGGTGGCAAAGTGCACTTATTACCAGATTCAGCTGGTACAATAGCTAGGGATATCCTGGCCACAGTTGATTCATTAATTGGTGATGTCAAGACCGAACTATTTTAATGTGCTTTATGTGAGGCTCCCCTTGGGGCTAGTTCTGAAGCTGCAACTAGTGCAGAGTGCAGCCACTAGTTTGCTCAGTGGAGTTTCTTACCATGCACATTTCCTGTGCTGAAAGCTACCAAGCCATGTTCAAGCTGTTATTGCTGGTTTATAACTTCCAAGTTAGATTACTGCAATGCACTCTACATGTGGCTGCCTTTAAGACGGTTCAAAAGCTGCAGCTTGTGCAAAATGCAGCGGCCAGATTGGTAACAGGGACCAGAAGGTTCAAACATATAAGACCGATTCTGGCCCACTTGTATTGGCTGCCTGTACGTTTCTGAGCCCAATTCAAGGTGCTGGTTTTAACCTATAAAGCCTTACACGGCTTGGGATCACAATACCTGATGGAACACCTCTCCCAATGTGAACCTACTGTACACTACACTCAGCATCTAAGGTCCTCCTCCGGGTGCCTACTCCGAGGGAAGCTCGGAAGACGGCAACAAGGGAGAAGAGGGCCTTCTCTGTGGTGGCCCCCCAATTATGGAATGATCTCGATGAGGCCCACCTGGTGCTAACACTGTTATCTTTTTGGTGCCGGGTCAAATCTTTTCTTTTCTCTCAGGCATTTGACGGCTTAAGTTGAGTTTGAGTCTTTGACCTGGCTGAAAGTTTAAAATTGTTTTAAATGTTAGCTGTTTTTATGTTTTATGATTTAAATTTTGTATATTGACTTTTAACGTTCAATCTATTAATTTTTGTAAACTGCCCAGAAAGCTTTGGCTATGGAGCGGTATATAAATGTTAATAATATTAAAGCCCTAAACAGCTCAGGACAAGGTCATCTGAGAGACTGTTTTCTCCCATATAGGCCATGCTATATGTTCTGATGGGGAGGCCATGCTTACAGTACCCCAGCTTACTGGGGCTTGTTTGGCCATGGTGTGGAAGAGGATCTTCTCAGTTGTGGCACCCACTGTGTGAAATGATCTCCCCATTGAAATCAGCTAGGCTCCTACTGTGGAATGTTGCCTCCAGCAGCGTCAACCACATTTGTTTGATCAGGCATTTCCCTGACCTCTAGCGTTGTCAGATGTCCCTGTTTTCTTGTTTAATGATTGATTTTATTGTATTTTATCTTGTAAACTGCTTTGGGATTTTTTTAAAAAAATGAAAAGGCGTATAGAAATCTGAAATAAATAAATAAATAAATGTGAGCTTCATTAAGGAGACTCAATTGTTGTTCTGTAACAAGCCATGAACAGTTACAAAGCTTTCTAAAATGCAATTGAACAATTTAAAACATGCATAGCGACTTGACATTTACTTATTCTGCATAAATAAATTTTTTGCTTCCCAAACTGATGTGTTTAATGAATTGAAAATTTGGAAGCGAATGAGAGAAGCATAAAAAAGCCTTAATACTACATACCCCTTGACTATTGGAAACCTTTTTCAGTCTTCTTTAAAAGCTTTAAAAGTATTTAAAAGCTCTGTGCCAGCTATATGGAGTTTGTGAAGTTGAATTCCAGCAATGTACATGTTTGTCTGCGCCTTTCTGATACTTCCAGCTTGCTGGGCCAAAGTAGGTAGCCGCCAACAACAGCTTCCCTTTTGGAAAAAGAACAACAAGGTGTGGGGCGGATGGGGTGGTGGTTGTTACCACTATGGTGTGGGAGGACAGCTTAATGCACCATCACTAATGCTGTGGTTCCAATCTGGATTGTGGCTCCCACAGCTGCTTTTAATATTAAAAGAAAAAAGAAGATGCAGAAAAAAATATGTGCATGCAAATGTGCAGATACATTTAACATAATGTCTTGAGTCCCTACAGAAGGTCATTCAAGGAGATTTATGTTCAGAACATTTGGGGGATTTTAGTAATGTTTGATGGTGGGTTTGTAGCATACTGGGAAAATAAACTTGTTTATTGGAAGGTTACAGGAGAATTTTGGTAGTCTAACCATTTTAAATGGTGCAAAGTCTAAAGAGCCTCAATCATTTGTTGTATAGATAATGTTGTTGGTGATGCATTCATACATTTTCCTTGTGTTGTGGGAGATTAAGGAAAGGCCAGTGGTTGATAAAGATGTTTTTGTGGTATGAAAAGTCTTCAGTAATCTGAAGCTAGGTATGGCAACAAGCTTCTTTAATTTTGATTTTGTACTTGTTGCTTTTATAAAGAGAGGGCATTTCTCCCACTGCTACCTTTTCAAGAATCAATAAACATTGTCTATGCTTGTACTTTTGTTTAACTAAAATCTAGAACATGGCACCTTTTTGTCCTTAATATTTCACCAGTACAGAGTGTCCCTGCAATATTAACACAATTATATGGTTGTAATATTTCTATGTAGTAGCTGCTAGTACACCACATCGTAAGCACACACAGTCTGACATTGTTTGGAGGGGGGGAATGCATAGTTGCTTTGAATAGGAAGAAACTGGCTGCATTTGGACAACACATTAGTTAATGGTGGGTTGAATAGCCAACTCACAGTTGGTGATTTTGTGGGTACCCCCCCCCCCACAACATATTCCTACACAACTGAGGATGGTTGGGGCTGGCATTGTGTGGACTAATAGTCAACCCAGCATTTGACTGACACAGCCCCTGCCCCTTTCCCCACCCTCCCTCTTCCCTCAGTCCTCCCAGTTCTATCCCAGCAGCCTCTGCAAGTTGAACCAGTTGTAGCAGAGTGGCAGCCGCCGCTTTGATTGCTCATGTCGCCTGCCTCTATGGGCTTGTGTTTTAACCCTCTCACCACACGCCATTAACCCACTCACCCCTCCGCACAACACTTTAAACAACTGGCTTCGAGCTAAACAACTTGCAAGCCAGTTGTTTCTCTCAGTTGCTTATTTGGGTGGAATAGCATACCGTCAGTAGTTTGTGACGATTGTCCCCCCCCCCCCCCAGTTGCTTAATGTGTTGTCCGAATGCAGCCACTGTTTGGCCCCTGTGAGTAGGAATCTCTCCTTCCAACCATGAAACATAACAAGATTCTACCTTCCTGCACCCTGGGGAAGGGATGGGGGGCAGAGAATGTAATTTTGAACATTTGGGGCTGGATGTACTATTCCTGCACAATACGTTTTGCTGACCTGGTTAACTGTTCATTATGCTTAACCGTGATTAAAATAAAGGGGACGGGGACGGGTGGCAGTGGGGAAGTGAAGCACATATTTTTCCTCTCAAATACATAGGCCTTAATAGAGCTTGATTACGTTGGATGGATCATGGCCAAAATAAATCAGATGTGTTCAGCTGTTCTATACATGTTTGTGCATGAAAATACTTTACCCATATTCTATTCTATTCTATTTGTATGTCGCTTTTCTACAAAACTGTGCCCAAAGTGGCTGACAACAAATCAACTGCAGTAAATATAGATTAAAATTTAGCAAAAAGCAGTAAATATAATATTTAAAAATACAATAGAAGCAGTTACAAATAGCCTTAATGTTGGCAGATAAATACATAATAAAATAGCAATACTTACAATCTCCAATGAAACAGTACAAATAAACTAATCTAATCCAACAGCTGAGCACTTAACAGGAAAGAGAATAAAGGATAATAGAAATTAAAAAGCACTCCTTACAAGAATAACTAAATCCCCATTCCACAACTACCGTGCAAACACTGGTTGGCAGCCACACCTCTCATTTGTGGCAGCCTTCCTCTGAGGTCTCACCTAGGTCTCTTCTCACAGGTCCTTCCCCAGCTCTCACCTGGGAAGATAAAGATTGGCAGTCCTGTTTCAAGCCTCATATATCCTCAAAGTTTTAATGCTACTCAGCCTCTCTCCACCCATACTGGTCTTCAGGCAGCAAGCTTTATCAGGCTTCATGGTGATGGGGTGAGGCAGGTGGAAATGTTCGATCCTTCCTTCCTTTCTTTTCTCACATTTCTATATCATCCAGTAGCCAAAGCTATTGATGTTAGAGTCTCTTCAACAAACACACCTCCCATGTGCTATAATTATACTTGCTTAACTTAAAAATAAGTGAAGTGGGAAGCTTTAGTTCAGTTCGTTACTTGAACCTGATGCTGATTATTTCAAATACATATGAAGAAAATCATGTCAAAATTACAGGCAGAACTTAAGTATTTTTATGTATAGTTTATGTATATGTATAGCAGAGCTTAAAAGCCCTCGGGAAGTTCACTCTTGTTACTTCTCAGTAACAAACCAAAAGAGACAGGAGGAGAGAAGGTTTTATGGAAAGGTGGGGCAAAGGAGATGATAAAAGAGGTCAGTATATCAATTTAGTAACTGAGAAAAAAAGCCATGGAAGAGAATGGATTGTTTTGCAGTCTGTTTCCTTACATGTTGAAGCTCCAGATTTAGAAAAAAATAATACATACTCAAATGGAAAAGATCATTATATGAGGCATACATACTTTAACGTGGGATAAAATAAAGCCAGCAAATTATGGTCATTAGTTCTGAATGGAAACCAAAAGACTTTACATCAATGTAAGGTTGGATGATGATGGTATGGGATGTGGTGTACATACAGTTACTATCAGGGTGAGAAAAGATAGACAGGGAAGTAAAAACGTTCTTGAAAATTTTATATTTTTACTATGTTTTGGAATAAAAAGGTGTAGGATAAGTTGCATCCATATAATGTCTTGTGAATCCTTTGAAACTGTATTTTGTAATATAGTGAAGGGAGCAATCCTGTGGCCCCTACACAGTATTTGGGGGGTCCTGCTAATGTCCTGCTAATTGTGGTATACGTCCAGTCTAGCTGTTGTTTGTAAAACAACAGTGGTTGAAATCATCCACTTCTTTAAAAAATTAAGGTCAGTATCCAATGGGATCATTATGCAAGGAGCCCCTCCCACCAGTTCTGTTGTGCAAGGGGCCCCTTCCTTCAATTCTATTGTGCAAGCGGAACCCACTGCTTGCACAAGGAAATTTATTGCTTCCCATAGAAATCCCAGAGATGAGCAGAAATACTCATTTCTGGAGTGGGACAGGTTGACAAAGCTCCATTGTACGGGCTTGGTTGACCTGCCACATTCAAGGTACGAGTGCTTCTGCTTACTCCTGGAAGTGCTAAATCTCAGTTGTGCAACTGAGGTGGGTCTTGCTTGCAGAACAAATCAGCAGGGGTGCAATGGAATCAACGGGGCTGAAGCAGCCTGTTGGATAGTGCCCAAACAAAAACAAATTAGACAGTAAGGAGGCTAGGAAGATGTAGAAAGGATGAAAGTAATTAAGTTGAGTTTTTCAGCAATTCAAAAGCAGTGACATGAGTAAACTCAGACTTTGCAGAAAAATTGTTTGGAAATATTAATTGTCTACTATTTTTGGACAGCAGATACATAAAAAGAGCCATGCTGGATCAGACCAGGGGCCCATCTAGTCCAGCACTCTGTTCACACAGTGGCTAACTGTCCACTTTTCCTGACTAAGAGCAGAGATTTATGGCTGTCATTATCAAGTGTGGAGGTCGAACCAGAGAAACTGCAGCTGGATTTATTAATTAGCTGGGATGCCAGCAGAGTCTAATAATGCAGTCCTGGAGTCACAGTGTGGGGCTTCTAGATGTAGGCAGAGTTGGGGTTGCAGTTCAAGGGGTCTCGGTTCAGCAGGGAGTCCAAACGCATGGAGAACTGGATGGGCCGAACACTGGTGTGTGTGTATGTGTTGTTTCCAGTGTCTTCACTGGCCTGCTCTGAGCCTTTTAACTCCTGACATCAGGTGCTGCCAATTAGCTCCTTAGCTTTCGAGCTCTGGCAGCCTAATGACACTGATCCCTGACTCTCATCAGCCTATGCTCAGCTGGGGTTGGAGGAGCCTCGTGATCCCCTTCATCATTGTCCGACTCTGTTGAAGGGGCTTCAGCTGGGTCTTGCTGCCCCCAGAAAGTAAGGAGTCCTGTCCAATTTGGCAGGTAGTTCCTCCTCAGGATCTGCTGGAGCTTGATCTTCCTCTTAGTCCTCTGATGATGAGGACTCTGGGGGAGGCATGACACTAACCAGCTGTTGACCAGGGACCCACCGGCAGGACACGGTGCAACAGCACCCTCCCACCTATGTTCCCCAGCAGCAGTGTATATAGGCTTGCTGCTATACACACCAGTTGCTGGGTGTATATAGCAGCAAGCTACCACCATTAATTTTTTATTATGAAACATTCTGAATTTCTCTCTAGGTGTGCTTCCAGTTGAGACATTTATCACTTATTCACTGAATTTTATGGTGGTTGGGCTGGGCTAGGCTTGGCTGGGCTGGTGGTCCAGATTACATCATTTTCCACTTGTGATCTTTTGAGCTTTTCCCACCACTTCCATTTGTTTCATACCACAGAAAATCTGTTGTGGAGAAAAGAATAGTTTCACGGTGCCTTCTAATTGGTATCACTAGGAGTCTTGCATCTGGAAGCACCCTAGGAAGCAAGCATAAATCTCTGTAGGCTGATCCCACATCCCAAGCAGCTTTAGTGGAGCATGGTATCAATTGATTTCCCTTGGCATACAACTTCTAATACTAACTTCTTGTATTTCAGAACTCTGAAAGTTAACAGAAGGTAGGATGGATGCTACAGTAATATTGCCTATTCTGAAGAAAAAGTTAGCCTTCCTTTCAGGTATGTTTTCTGTGTTTTCATTCTTCAGTCTCTTCTACTTTGTAACAGGAATTGAGTTATAGAGTTATTATATCTCCTTCCTTCCTTCCTTTCTGATATCTTACACAAATATACCTCAGAAATTTCACTAAGAGCAGTTGTAAGCTTTCTTTTTTATCTTCAGCCACACCTCATCCATATTGAAACAAAGACTGTTAGTCTCTCTCCATATTGACCTATTATAATTATCCATACAAGTTTCATTTTGTTATAATCTACATTTAAAAATGTAGATTATATATTCTTAAATACTTTATGGAATATGATCCATATTAACCATTTGTTACGTTGTAGTCCGGGGGGGGGGGGGGGGGGATCTCAGTATTTGCATTATAGCTGATAAATAGTTCATTGCTACATCAGCAAAACATGCAAACCTGTCTCTGAACGAGTAACTTAACAACTAGTCATGTAGTCTCATTTAGAATGATGGGACTGTGCCACCTTGTAACTGCCCCCTGAGTTATCATTATGTGTTGTAAAACATAGTATTCTCAAAATTAAACTTGTTCTCCTAAGAATTCTCTCGTGCTGCTTTAACACAATCCTGGAAATTATGTGAGGAGACATTCATGCAATTAATTGTTTAGGGTTTGTTGAGGTCACAAATTGGCTGTATTTTTAAAAGAAATTGTATTTTTTAACAAAATGTAGAGATGCCTATTAGAATGCAAGCAGACATAATACTCTTGATCCCTTAAGAATTGTCACAGGTGTACAACAAATGTGAGCACAGGCATTGAACATTCTGCCATCCTCTCTTCCTTCTCTGGCATGAATTCCCCCTGTCCACCCCACTGGAAGAGGAGGGAGTTACGGGGGAAGTGCCTGATCCTGTGGCCCAGTGCTGATCCCTTATAAACAGTTAAGCGATGAGGAGTGTTATGCTTTCTCCAGGCCTAACTAAATGAAAACCCCACAGCATAATAAGTAACTGCTTAAGCTTTTGAACTGTACCCATGAATAACTCTATTTGGAAATAATTTCCATTGTCTTCAATAGGTTCTACATCCAAAGTATATGTTTAAAATTGGAGACGTGTTTTTAATTCTGGGTGGTTTGGGTCAGGAAAAGCATATTACCAAAATGCTCTGTTGTTTTCTGATAATCAAATTGAAAGTTAATTGAGTGTGGTGTTACCCTTTGTTCATTTATTCTCACCCTCTTGTAATCATGTTCTTTTTAACTGGAAAACTAGGAGATAGATGATAGATAGATGATAGATAGATGATAGATAGATAAATAGATATGGTTTTTTAAGCTGTACAGAGTTTGTTTAATTACCTGAGTTAATGCATCAAATATTTCTCTCACACATACATTATGTGTGTGTCTTTAAGGCAGGAAATTTTAACCATTTCTCTCAGGGCATTTGTTGCCCTCTTTAGATAATCATGCAACAAAATCAGTAGTCTCTTTCCCCCCTTTTTTCTTTTTGCAAAAGGGTTTTGTATAATATGCCAAAGATGTATTTAAAATGTCCCAAAAGGAACAAGTGTAAGATGTTTTATGGAACTGACAAAGTAGAACAAAGAAATGGTTTAAAGAATCCCTTTAAATTGTTCTGTTATTTACTTATTTTCCTGGTATCTTCTGTTCTTTTGTTTTCTTGGCTAAATTAAGGCATGCCAATGTTATCTAATGGTAATGTAATAATAGTAACATAAGCCACACTTAAATGTAAGCTAAAGAGTCTTACAATTCCTTCTAATTAAAATAGAATTGTTTGCTTTCTAGTCATGAGATTATAATCCTTAATTTTAAAATGGCTTGTCATTGCTACTTCCAAATATAAAGTAGTGTAGGAGATGAGAGAAATGAAGTATTAGGGGAAGTGAAGAATTGGAAAACGTTTATAGGTGGTAAAATGACCTAGTCTACCCAAACATGGGTATAAGTAACATTTTGGTATAGCTTTTATGCATGTTACAAACTTGATATTGGGTAGCATCTATGATGTGAATGGCAGACATTCAGATTGCCAAAGATTAAATTCCTGATCAAGGAGATCCTTATGTGCATGAATGCACATGTGTGCACATAAATCCCCTGTGTGAGCAAGGGTCCGCACGCCCACTGTACTTCATTGTGTTGCAGGTACATTCTGCCTTTCTTTCATGGAATTCCAAGACAATGTACAGGAAGTCTGCTATCCAGCCACTAGCTGGACTGAGGGCAAGTTTGCACATCACGACAAGCCACTGTGGGTTCATTAACCCTTATGGCACTGATCACTTTTGGGCCACCATTTTGAATATGCAAGTCATGGCTGGCAGCTGCTGTGCCTTGTCATGTCATACAAACCCAGGTGGCAGGAGTTGTTTGAGGGTTAGACAACCCTCAAATAACCAATAGCTTGCTTTAGGGTTAATTGAGGGTTGTCTAATTCTCAAACAACCCCTGCCACCTGGGTTCACTCGACACAACAAGCCACAGCAAGCTGGATGCCTGTGGGTGCCATGCAAAACATGACACCCATGGGAGCCTGGCACAGCGCAACAGTCCTCATCAGTAAATTAAGCCATGGTGGGCTGTCCTGTCACACGGACAAGAACTGAGACTTGCTTAGATTAAGCATAGTTGTAGCATCATGTGCCTTTAGGCCTTGCCCTGGGATCCTGATGTTGTGAACTGAGACTGTCTATCTCCAGTTTGCAACTAGTAATTCTTGCTTTTCTTACGCTACCTTCTCCTCTATGCATGGGCTTCATGGTATTTTATACATGTTAATATTTCTCATTTAATTTGTTGCCATCCATGCGATATACACTGTCCTTGCCAAATGAGTATGCATAAATAAATAAACCAAATTTAAGAATCTGAAACATACTATTTAAACCACATGTGGGCACCCGATGGCTCCCCAAGGTTCACTGCCCACTTTTAGTCATCAGCTGGGTGGTGGGGAACAGATCACTGTTTCTCTGCTACTCTTAGCAGCGGGGAAACAGTAATCCAATGGTTCTGAGAAGGATTGGTGTTTCCCCACTGCCAGTAGTGGAGAAACAGCTATCTTGACTAGGATCACTGGGAAAGAGGAGGGTGAGGCCTGTGCTAAACAAAATGTAGGAAACATCAGCAATCGGTGGGGTGAGAGAAGCAATCCTGCTTTCCCAGTATATAAAGAACAGATTTCTGAGCTTCATTGCTGGAGGCCAATGTACCGTTTTATTGCTTTGGTACCCAGCTGCCACCACATTATCAAAGGATTCACTTTTAAGGCCCTCGCTTTACCCATCTTTCCTTGAAGGCATTTCTGGGAGAAGCAGAAGTAGTGTAATATGCAGGGCCCAAGGGAAGAAGCAGATTGCTGAGCTCTTCAATATAAATTGCTGGAGAGATATGGAAGGGCCTTGCCTTACAGTGAATACTTGAGCCTCAGCAGCAGTCGTGGGGGGTGGTGAGCTATACTGTTCTCCATTAGAATTGTTCTGTGTTTTTTTGTATGGAGCAGAGCAAGCTGGATCAACCCATAGCATTTTACTGCTTTGCAAGTTGATCTTTTCTGTAAATCAAGCATTTTATTTTAGTTATTTAAAAGAATCAGCACTTTTTTTCGCCTGCTAGACATAATTTGTCAATTTCTTTGAAACCTATGCAGCAAATAAACAATGACAAAAGCAATTTTTTGTGAGTAATAACACTTCTTTAATAAACTTTTCAGAAAATAAGGAGCATTAATGGAAGAGAGAAAATAATTACCAGCAGGTCATATCTTTTTCCTGGCAAAGAATTTGTATAGAACCTTCTCCTGGCAGGCATTAAATGTATGGGCCTTGGCCAGTCATTTTCATTCCAACCATTAAAGATTTCACCTGTTGCAAATGCATAACTGGAAATAAAGCTTTTAATTGATGACTTTAAAGTGTACTATTCCAATGCTTCTAAAGGCATATTATCAAATTTTCATTGAGTCGTATCCAGCGTTGGCTTTTGTGCTAGTGGAAAGTGCTTCTGCTTTTGGAAGGCAAAGTCTTCACCCATGAGCTGTCTTACAGACTGCAACCCTCTGCAACATATCCCATACTTTTCTGGAGGGTCAGGCATACCTCAGGAACAGCTTTTGGGAGGGGAATTGCAGTAGGTATTGGGGGATCAGCAAAAATCAGGTACTGCAACTTGCATCAGCAGGAGCCTTTTCTGCTAGTGCAAAAACCGCCATCCGATACAACCCATTATTTATGATCTGGATATAAAAATTCAGTCAAAAACAATGTCTTTTTTCACTTTCTTAACTGTTTAACAATCTTTTTCTGTTTTAATTTCTTAAAAATCTTGTTTTGTCATATTGTTTGTAGCAAGATCCGTCCTTACAATGATGTCCTTCTAACATAGTGGTGTGCTTTTTGATTTTTTTTGAACTCTTGTTTGAGCCACCTTTGGCTTCATGTATCTCCCAGAAACTAAAGAAAACAATGCGAGTGAAAAGGTCTAACTCTTGTCTCATTGTCCAACCAAACATATATTAGAGGAAAATGGTTATGATTGTAAGATATACAATAAGAGGAAGGAAGGAAAGTACATTTTCTTTAAATATGCTCAGCTGTTTCAAGTTAAAGGATGCATATGATCTTATTCTTTGAACAATGCTGAGTCATTTCCTCTTCCTCCACCTGCTGTTTACTATTGGCTGAATTCCTATTCCCTGGAAGAAGAGGAGGTAAAGGCAAGATCTTTGCAGTTTCTGATGCTCAGACCTAGAAGCTTAAACAGGGGAAATCTTGCCAGCTAGGATTGCTTTATTGCTTATTTCTTTTTTCTGGAAAAGTGAATTGATAACACAAGAGATATTTTCATTTGTCTCTCTTTACCAGATCACAAGGTGTAGGAAAACGTAAACACAGGTGGAGAGAAAAATGTTGAATACAGTTGTGCATGTTCTGAAAAAGTCGGAGTCTTGTGTTCTAGGGCTATACCACTTCAGATTATAGGTAGTTTACACTCTATGGTTTCTGTCTTCTATACCAAGAGTACAGAACCCTTTTGGGCTCCAAAGGCTACATGTGATGCTGGGTCAAGGGTCATATGTGCATAGGTATATTCTCTCTCTCTCTCTCTCACACACACACTCACACACACACACACACACACACATGGGGAAGAGTCTGGAGAGTTCATGGTGTGGAGGGGATGGATCAGGACACCTGTGGGGGTGCAGGTTGTGCACCCCTGTTCTAAACCGAAACTCTGTGCCTATGGAAAGCTATCATATCAAAAGTCAAGTTGCCAGTCTTATCACTGATACACTAGTTATCTCTGTGCAGGAAGGAGGTAGCATTCAATTGTGCAATCCCTCATCTGCATTCTGTAGTGTTATAGTTTCAGAAGGACTCTTCACCATGGATTGTATCCAGTAGTGACCTGTGCTAATAGATGGCTCTTTGATCCAGGAGAGACTTTCATCAGTGGATATGGGGAGGGAGGTGATGTTCACCGACTCCTCCTGATGAGAGGTAGCAGCTTGCCAGCAAATTCATGGTGCACCTGAGATTTTTGAATGGGAAATTATAAGTTGTAGCTTGAGTTCTTTATCTCTACACAACACCTCCTTCTCTATTATATTTACATTCAGGAGTCTACAATGTTTGGCAACCCTTACTAGCCAAGACAGAAATTGCTTCCAGCTTCCAGCTTCCTTTCCCCTCTCTGCTACTGTTATACCCTTCCCTGTCATCTTTTCCTGTGAGAGAGTCAAGTATGGAGCCTGCTGGCTTTAGCACTGGAGAGGAGGAGGCTGGATCACTTTGTGGTTTGGCCACTTAGGATTGAGGCACCCCTTCCCCTCGCCAAGCATGCAAACAACCACCAGCCATCTTCCCAAACTTGGAGAGCTGAGAAGGTGGGGATCACCGTGTAGCTGGGACAGTACCTGCCCATCTCTGCACCAGTGAGGAGGAAGGCTGGTCACTCATCGTAGTTGCCAAAGGGCAGCATAGCACTTGCCATAGCAAACATAAATGTTGAAATCTGATTATATAGTGTGGGGAGAGAAATTAGCTCTTACTAATGTTTTAGCACTGCTGCTGTTGTTAGTAAATAAATTTATTAGATATCTTTCTCGAAAAAGACAAAGCATCTAACAGCAGAGATTGAAACATACAAGAAAATTAAAAATTGAAACAGTTGAAAGTTATTAAAAATGCAAAGACACTATAAAACAACTAAAGAAGCTCCATTGTCTGCTGTCAAATACAATTGACTAGAGCACTGAAAAGATGACAATGTTGGCGCCAGCTAGACCTCAGTGAGGAGAGCATTCCACAGTTGGGGCCATCATCAAGAAGGCCCTCTTTCATGTTGACAATCCTCCAACTCCTTTGGAGGACACACTCAGAAGAGGGCCTCAGTCGTTGATTGTAGTTTATGGGTTGGTTCATATTGGGAGAGGCGCTCTGTCGGGTATTGTGGTCTGAAGCTGGGTAAGGCTTTATAGGTCAAAACCAGCCCCTTGAATTGGGCTTGGAAACTTATAGGCAGCTAGTGCAAGTGGGCCAGAATCGGTGTTATATTCTTAGAACCTCTGGTCCCTGCTATAAATCTGACCACCATATTTTGCACATGCTCCAGTTTCTGAACTGTCTTCATGGGTAGCCCAACATAGAGCATATTGCAGTAACCTAATCTAGACATTACTAGAGCATAAACTACTGAAGCCAGTTTATTCCTGTCAAGTTAGGGGCATATCTGGGTTACCAACCAAAGCTGGTAGGAGGCACTCCGTGCCACTAAGCCCACCTTAGCCTCAAGTGACCACAGTGACTTCAGGAGAACCCCCAAGTGACAAACCTGTTCCTTCTAGTTGAATTTTAAGATGTTTTAATAATGTATTAGTTTTATTTGTTTTTAATGTTTTATCTATTTTATGGTCTTTGTATTTTTATTTATTGTTGTTCCCCACCTTGATCCAGCAGGAGAGGCGGGTTAGAAATAAATTTGTTATTATTATTATTATTATTATTATTATTATTGCACTCCAGGACAGGCTGAATGCCGCCACCAGTCAGGAGAAGTACCGACTGTTTAATGCTGCCTTTCATTTCAAGTGCACAAATGTGGCTAAAACTGCACAGGATTTTCCAAAGCATATAGATAAAAAAAAGGATAACTGGGCTCCATGTAGAGCAGGGTTATTAAGGAAATGCTCTTGCTGAAAAGGCAAGGTCAGCGAATCTTGCACTTTTGAATTTTGAAAATGAACACTTTACTGTAGCTAAAACTTTGACTTAATTTAATTAAAAACAAGCATCCTAAATATAGTGCCAAACCATTAGCTTTATGGTTTCCATGTAATTGACTTTGCTTTCTGTTTGTATTTGGAAGGAATGTATTCTAGTGTTCATATTTTCCATGTAAAAATAGGTGCGATAGTCCATGTTTTAAAAATATTGAAAATCTTTCTTCAAATGGAATAAAATATAGAATATGCCAAATTAGTTGCTGCTATTAGTATTAGGTCCCCTCTACAAGATTTCGCTTTGATGCCCGGTTGCCCAATTATGCGCATTTACAGATAAGCGCATTTACTCCTAATACCTATTCACGAGAGGCGGTGAAGCACATTACGGGCTGTATGAAACGTGCTTTAAAGTTGTTTACATGCGGAGAATCGCATGTTTACATGGCCATAAGGCGCTTTAACTCCCGTGGTAAATTTTAAGTCGCTATTTAACGCGCATTCGATAATGCGCATAAGCGGAGAGAAAAAGCGCCTCAACCCCCGATTTGTGCTCCGCTCTTGTAGAGGTAAAATCTGTAATGCGCCTTGAAAGAGCTTTAAATCGCTCTTGTAGAGGCACTTAGTGTTAGTATTAGTATTCCTTTCAATAACAAACATTCTCTGGCCAGATTACTAACAATTAAAAGACTAAAACACAATGCAAACAAAAATGAAAATACAATGCAAATATTGAAAAGAATACAAAACAAAACAACAAACAGCGCTGGGAACAGCTATAAAAAACTAGAACTAAGACTCTAAAATGCCTGGGAGAAATGAAAGGTCTTTGCGTGATGCCAAAAAGATAACAGTGTAGGTGACAGGTGAATGTCTGTGGGGAAGGCATTCTATACGAGTGGTGCCACAACTGAGAAGGCCCACTCTCTTGTAGCCACCTGCCTGGCTTCCTTCAGTGGGGGAACTTGGAGTAGGGCCTTCAAAGATGACCTACAGAAGGAGATACTCCTTTAGATACACTGGTCGCAAACCATTCAGTGCTTTAAAAGGACAACACTTTGAATTACAGCACTGGTATCACATGATCATATAACCAGTCCCAGTTAGTGCCTAGCAGCTCTGTTTTGCAAAGGATATGAGCTGTTTTCTGTTCTACATACTAGCTCTTATAAGTTGCTTAATGAACCGTAGTGTTCATCCAGTAATCAACTGCTCCCTTATCTGGACAGAGATAGCCTAGCTACGGTTATCCATACTCTGATAACCTCTCATCTGGATTACTGCAGTGCGTTATATGTGGGGCTGCCTTTGAAAATGGTCCGGAAACTTCAACTGGTACAAATCAGGGCAGCCAGACTGTTAACTGGGACTGGCCAACGAGACCATATCACGGAAGTCCTTTTCCAGCTTCACTGGCTGCAGGTCCAGGTCCGGGCCCAATTCAAAGTGCTAGTATTAACATTCAAAGCCCTAAACGATTTGGGGCCAGGTTATCTGAAGGAACACCTCCTCCCATATGTACCTGCCCGGATGCTAAGATCATCCTCAGGGGTCCTTCTCCATGAGCCCCTGCCAAAGTAAGTGAGCAGGTGGCTACCAGGAGGAGGGCCTTTTCTGTTGTGGCACCCTGGCTGTGGAATGAGCTCCCTAGAGAGGTTCGCCTGGCACCTACATTATACTCTTTTAGACGCCAGGTGAAGACCTTTTTATTTTCTCAGTATTTAAACAGTTTATCAATTTAATTTTTAACTTTGTATTTTAAATTGGTATTAATTTTGCATTGCTGCTTGGTTTTTATATTGTATTTTCATACTGTTGTTTATATTTTGAATGGGTTTTATGGTTTTAATTTTTGTAAACCGCCCAGAGAGCTTCGGCTATTGGGCAGTATAAAAATGCAACAAATAAATAAATAAGTCAGAAGTGTGAGGAAAATATTAATGATAGAAATAAAATTGATTCATTATTATTTTTGTATATGTTTCTGTGACTCTTAGATTAAAAACAAAATCCTGTGACCTTTACAAAATCTACTTAGACACAAAGCTGCTTTAGCATACATTTGTTTATTTTTTAAAATTATTATGTGAGGGATAGAAATTGAATGATCTAGATAGATATTTTATTTCGAGCCAAGATCAGCACATTGAATGAGCTGTACTTACCTACATTTCAGAGAGAGTCTCTGGTCCTCTGTGTCCACAGTGCCGAAGCTATATAAGAACATAAGCAGAACTATGCCAGATCAGACCAAGGGTCCATCTAGTCCAGCATTCTGCTCCCACAGTGGCCAACCAGCTGTGGACGGGAAATCCACAAGCAGGATATGAGTGCAACAGCACCCTCCCGGCCATGTTCCCCAGCAACTAGTGTATATGTGCTTACTGCCTCTGATAATGGAGGTAGGGGGCAGGACTTGTAGTCATTAATAGCCTTCTCCAGGAGGAGGTTATATATATGCAGCAGACTATGATGTCGGTGTCTCCTGCTGATTTATGATAGCGCGTGTCATGGGGGTGGGGAAGGTCTCCCAACTACGAAAGGCTTTAATTCAAAGCTTAACATTGGTAATGGGTAATCTCTTTGTTTTCTTTGGAATTGGGTCAGCAAATACAGGCATCTTATTAGAATTCTTTTTTAAAAAAAATCAGTGTTTTGTCAACAGGTCTAAGCAAATACTATACCATATCTACTTTGTTAAAGTCATGTATACTAATTGCAGCTCAGACATGCAAAGCACACCCAGAAGGGGATTTTAAGGCTCCAGCAAACTGTGGGCAACCCAATAGAAGCTGAGCATGTCTCACCAAGTGCTAGGAAACTGTGCAACCAAAAGGGGTCTGTAACGTTTGCCAAAGTTTTTATGTGGTCTTTTTTAGGTATTTCTCCTTGATCCCCCCCACTTCTGTTTTTCTTAACCTTATGGTGAGGCCAAAAAGCTTTCCTCCCAAAAGTGTCAGTGGTGTTAAATGCAAACTATAGCATTCAAACTTTGCCAGATTCAAATAGATGTTGTTTGGTCCAAGTGTTTGGACTTTCGTGCTTTTGTACTAAACAAATAGTTATTATTCATTTATATATTCATATCCTACCTTTTAAAAATAAGCAGTTTCACAAGGCAGCTAACAATTAAAACATCAAAAGAGTGTAATGTGATCTCAACCCATGAGTTGTTTAAACCATGGGTAGGTAGGAGTGGGAGTGAGCAAGCGTGTTGCACCCCAGCTGCTTAACCGCTTCTGCTTTGTTTCTGCTTTGCTAACAGCCCATGGGTTGTTTCTCTCTCAACATCCCAGAGTGCCGGCTTCGGATATCATGGCGCACAAGCCATGGGTAGTCACGTGCAAACCGGATCAAAGTGTTTTTCTTTGTGAAGCATCTAGGGCAAAATGCTTGTATTTATTGGGCCAAATTGAGCATAAAACACTGTCCTAAACAGGATGATATGATAATTTTGATAGTGTTACCTTGCGGCAATTCAGGTTATATGCCTTAGTACACTTGTGAAGAATTAAACAGAATTTTCTGTGACCTTATACCTGATTTGGAACCTTGTGATAATCCAGGCATGTAATGTGTTTATTTTAGTCCAGGTTTTTTTGTTCATTTTAATATATCTTTGTTACAATATCTATAGTAAGAGGGCACATAGTATCAAGTTTCAGTTCAGTATCTTTCAGTGTATAGCACTCATAATTTAAAAATCAGTTTTAGTGCCAAGAATGATATATTAAGTAATACTCAATTGAGGGGGTTTTTTTAGTGCATAACTAACAATTCTTGTTTTTATTTGTTACAGGCGGGAAAGACCGAAGAAGTGGTCTCATTTTGACAATTCCATTATGCCTTCAACAAACAAGTATGGATGAGCTGAGTGTCACCTTGGACTACCTGCTAAGCATTCCAAGGTGATTCGTTGGGTGTGCTCTTTAAAGCACTATGTATTGTCATTTTGTTTCCAAACAAAATATCTTGATCGATAGATCTCATTAGATTTCCTTAGATTTCCTTTTGAGAGGTGGAGTGGGAGTAGATAGAAGCCTTAATGCAATATATGAGGTATGTCTTCCATACAAAAAATGTTTACAAAGTTCTAGGAAAGAATAATGAAACAAATTTCATGCCCTTGAACACCCTGCTGATAAAGTCTGTATATTTCACTTTATTCTTAGTTCTCAGGTGCAGATACATATATGCTGTAATAGAGTATTCCATTTTAACACTTCAAATCCAGATAATGCATTACTTTCAAAGCGCTACAAGATGCTACAAGGATGCTGATCTTGTTAGATGTGTGGATACTTATTATTTTTCAAACAGCAATGTTGAAAGAGGGTTTTAAGAAATATATACAATATAAAACAATTTCAGCTGGGAAGGGAGAAAAAAGAGATATGAATTCAGCCCCCATTCCCACATCCAAATGGTCAAATACATAGTTGCACTGAGCATATAGTTTCCCATCTAGATAGATATACACATATGGTAAGCTGCTTCCGTGAACATAAGCTGTGTTTGCTTGTTTTAGCATTGCAAGGACATACTGCAGCAGCCTTGGGCTCATGAGCTCTCCCCTCTCCTCAGGCTTCCCCGCTCCCTCCTTCTGGCTTGAGCACGAGGAGATCAATATCTTTCACTTTCATGTTAAATTAACTGTAGTTTAGTGTTATGTCTGATCCCAAATCTTAAGTAAGGTTTGTTATAACAATCCAGCGTCATAAACTATGGCTTCAGGTTGTCTTGTTTCAATAGTCAAGATTGAAGTTAACAACTTAATCTTAACTGATCTTAATTTAACAATAGTTAAGATTAACTGCACTTTGTCTGGGTTTGGATGTCACAATAAACTACAATTAATCTAAAATGGAAGTGAAGGTTTTGAGCCTCCTCGCTGCCCTGCCAGAGGAGGACGGTGTGAGTCTGAGACTCTCTGCAGCTTATAATGCAAAAACTATAGAGTGATGTGGAAACTTGGCCATAGTGTGCCTAGTTTGACAGATGTGAATATATATTTTAAAATCTAAAATCATAGTTGTAGAGGTGTACATATTTGAATCATTTTATTTTACATGCTCAGTTATGAATATCTTTTAGCTAAGTCTTTTTGTTAGGATTTAAGATTTCAGTCAGTCACATTTGTGTGTATTTGTGTGTAAATTGTGTACTCATTTTGTAAGTACTCAATAAAACTGTAGGTGTGATTTTCTTTTAACATTTTCATTAAAAGGCACTCCTTCACTTCCTTGTGATTTTGGCAAAGTTAATCCATTTCCATTCTGAATATCTGGCACTGAGCGTGTTTCTGTATAAAACTGTCATCATAACAAAGGCAAGGGGAAATAAATTGGTCTCCTAGCTTCAAGACTGCTTTCTGTCATTCTTTTTGAGTCAAAAGATCTGGAGCATCTTTGAGCTTTGAAGCAAGTGAAGTAGTTTTGTGGGCAGTTTCTGTTGTCCAGTATTAATCTTGAAGTAAACTCCCTTGAATTTCAATGTTATTAGCTTATTTTCCCCAAACTTTTACATCCTAACTCTATAGGTTTGCTTTAAATGAAGCAAGATGGCCCATTTGATTACTCTTGCAAAACTTCAATTGGCATAAGAGGCTAATACATTGGAAGTATGTGGGGGAGGGAATGCCACCATCAAACCTTTTAAAAGAGCAGCTTAAGCAAGTCAGTAGATGATGAAATATGGAATACCTGACCTATGTTCTTATACGTTTTTACAGTGAAAAGTGTAAAGCCAGAGGATTTACTGTTATAGTGGATGGTAGAAAATCCCAATGGAATGTTGTCAAGACTGTTGTGTTAATGCTACAGGTAAGATGTGTATGAATTTGAAGCGAAGAATTAAGTCATGCTGATGTTAATCAATAATTTATTTTACTGCCATTGTGGTGTTTACTTTCTGGGAAATGAGCCATGCTCAATTTCATATGTTGATTAAGCACAGTAGCTTTCTGAAACATGGTTTCTTCACAAACTAAGATATCAGAGCAGGACAAAATGGGAAACTGGTTTGTTACAAATGGCAAACTGAAGCTTCATATCTTCTTTCTTGTGTAAAGGAGGTGAGGAAGTGGAGGAGTGAATATGCAAGCCTCAGGCTTACCACAGCTTAAGCATCTAACAAGAAACCATGTTTGTCGTTATACCTTAACTGGGCCAGTATGCTTGTAGTTAGAAAAAACTGTTTTTAAAAAGGCATTTATATTCCCTGGGCAGTTGATAGTTTACTCTCTACTTTCTCAGAGATTAGAGCTGTTCACAAGGAATTGTTCTATGAAAAATTAGAGTTGATAGAGTGTCATGGAGCTGTGTGAGCCTACTTCTAGAACTTCTTTCAGTCTTGAGGAATTGGATAGTAAAGCCCTCCTAGGATTGTGTTACTTCAGAATGCTTCGGGGGGAGGGGTAAAGACACCCACCACTCCCTGTCTGTAGAGTCAGCCAGTTGCTGTGATCTTCTCTTCTTAATGTGTAGAATGTTCAGTGGTCACCACTTTTCAGTATATCCTAAGGCAAACATAATGTAGTTTATATAAGATTTCTAGAAATCTTAAAATAATTTTCTCTAATGGTACAAACTATAAGAATAGTTTTTTCCCTTTGGCTTTTGTAAGTTCAGATAAAGTCAGTGCCATTTCTTAACTCAGCTTTTAAAAAATTTTTTGTAACTTCTTTCTCTAATAGGGGAGTTATGTGTTTCATATTTGGGGGGAAAAGATGGGAAAGGGATCCGTAAAATCAACATGGGTAAAAGGGAGGCATAAATAGCTACCTCTGAAAAAGGGGAAGCAGGAAGTGAAGCTGCACTGAAAATCTAACACCAGACTTGCTTATTATACTTGAATGAACTGTCCTCTGCTTTAATGTTGCTATTTCTAAAGAGTACAAAGTGGGAAGGCACTTTTTCTTTTCGGTTTATGAATATTTTTAACAGATGTTGGCTTAATGAGGTTTGACATTTTCACTCCAAACCATTTTTTGTCAAGTGGCAAGACATATTGCTTTTCTCCTTTTTAGTTCTATATGAATGCTCTTTTACAGGATGTATGCTGTCAAGGTCATTGAATAATAAGCACTTTGTTCCTGCCATCTGCCTATTTAATGTGTGTGTGTGTGTGTGTGTGTGTGTGTTCACAAAGAGACACAAAATTAAGAAGCAACTTGATAGGTAGAGGAAACAACTGTGAACCATGAGCAATTCTAAACTGTTGTCGTTTGTGAATTGAGGCTGTTCTCCTGATAGATGGGTAGAATATCGAACCTAAATAATCCAAAGAAGGCTGTCTTCATCATCTGTCCTGTTGAACAAACTGGCCTGCATTTTAGAATTGCTACTGTAAAAAATGAAACATTTAATATTTAAATAGTTTGAGGGACTTAGGCTTTTTATCATTTCATAAGAGATACTCATTTCGGACATTAAGCAAACGCAGGCTGCAATCCTGTAAACACCTACCTGGGAATAAGTCCACTTGAACTCAGTGAGGCTTCTTTCTGAGTAGACATGTATAAGATTGGCGTATTAGTGTATCTCCCGGGTCTCTTGTGTCTTTTAATGGGTAAAGTAGCCATGGAGTCTGTCTTGACCATTAGGTTTGCCCATAAATTCTGAATTTCTCTGAGAAGCAAATGGATAAGTACTATCACCACAGTTGCTGTCACCTCAGTTTTAGTTACTGAAGTACTAGAAGTAACAATGAGATGTATAGCAAGTGCCGTGGGTAAATCTAAATTAAAATACAGTAACCATTGTGTTACAGATGTTTTGTGCTCTATAAAGTGAAATATTGCATCATGAAATTTAGCCATTTGTAGCATAAATAGAAACATAAATATCTGCAATCAATTAGATTTTATTTGTGTATTTTTCATTTTCTTAGAATGTTGTTCCAGCTGGGGTATCGCTTGTCTGTGTAGTAAAACCAGATGAATTCTGGGACAAGAAAGTTACACATTTTTGCTTTTGGAAAGAGAAAGATAGACTTGGCTTTGAGGTATGTGTATCTTTTTTCACTTGTCAGGCCTGAACATTGTAGTTATGCTACAACTGCATGTACCTAGCAAAAAATGAATAGCTTCAAACAAATATTAATCTGCAAAACTATTGTTGAATGATTCATAGGTTATTACAATACCACTCTTTCATGACATTCATTTGCAGTGCTATGGAGTATTGATTAGTAAGTGATATTAGTCTGATCCTTAGTTCCTTATTTCTAGACTTGTCGAACATTCTTCTTTTTCAGTTACTAATGAACAGCATCCATTTGAAAGATAAGCCATCACTTCCATTAATCTAACTAATTTCTGTTGTAGTTTACCAATGTTATATGTAAAAACAACAACAACAACAATAATAATAATAATGATTTTTAAGATGAATTTTCCATTCATCACATCACAATTCATTAGAGCAATGTAAATAATTCCCTGACTGACTCTCTCCCCCTCGTTCCCTCCCTCCCTCCCCCCCCCTCTCTCTCTCTCTCTCACACACACACACACACACAGAGCTTTGCTCATTTCACAGCTCCTTATACCAGGGTCCTTTTTGGATTTATGAGCTCATTTCGGAATTTCAGAAGCTGCTGTGGGCACAACCCCAAAATGCCTAATCAGTGAATCGCCTCTTTGGCTTCTGTCTATCACATCTATGTACCATAGGCTGTGTCTTATTAAGCAAAAAGTGTTGTGTCATGTCTATTGGACACTGTAACATCTCTTTAATAAGGGATTGTCTTTGCTGGTGATGCAATACAGCTGGTGATGCAATACAGCTAATGCTTCTTTTAAACTTATGTTTTAGCAATAACCTCTTTTTGGGAGAGGTTATTACACAGATGAATTTTGTACTGGAACAGTCTTTAATATTCACTTATATACATGGTCTTTTAAGTTATTTACCTGCTTTATGGAAATTGATAAATGATCAATGTAAATGGATTCTCTGTTCCCTTTTGACAGCTAAAAGACTGATATTACAACATTAGAAGGGTAAGCACTAGCCTCCTATAATGCAGTGGATTGAGGACTTTACAAAGCTTTCAATATTTGAACAGGTGGCATATAGATGTTCTACCCTACAAGGTTCATCCCATGGGAGGTCAACAGTTTGGCTATTTTTAAAATTTGTCCTTTATGAAACAGGGTTAGATTCTTATAATCATAAGCCCGGTAATATTTCAGTGGACCAAAGTAGTTCTGGAGATTTATGATAGGCTTTTTTACTTAACAACCTCCTCAATTAAATGCATATTTTAAGTTGTTCTGTAGAGGGTTAACCCATGCCACCCGGGTCCTTGTTTTACCCGTTATAATTTTAAAAATTCCAATCTTTTGCAGTTCAGAATTGACCTCTAATGAAAAAAATTCCCACATGACTGATTAATGCTCCCGCTATGACTTGGCACTGACATCTTTCCAGACAAATTAGCAGAATGCCTAAAGTAAAAAAAAATCTGATGTACTAATGAGCCTGGGATAATATCCAGATTCTAGCAATTTCAAAAATGTGGACAGTTTTTATTATTTGACTTGAAGGGCTGATTCAATATCAGCCATTTAATTATAAAATGTATTTAATTAAACTGGGTATAGAGGCATTTAATTAAGAATGTTGTGGTAGCCATGTGGATAATTTCTGCTGCTGTAGCTGAATTGTAGTTACGAGCATAAAACCATGTGAGTTTAAATTATACAAAATCACTTCACTGAAATTTGGGTGTGTTAGTTTCATTAATTGAGTTCCTCTGTAAGCTGAAAATGCTACAGGAAACTAGAGAATAAATTAATTCTTTTCCCCATGATACCATTACAAACGTTTTAGATCTTTATATGATTTTATTGTAAATCACTTTGGGAGGGCTCCTGCCTTGAAAGGCGATTTAGAAATATTTTAAATAAATGAATACAATCATAGGTTCACATAGAGGATATTTTCAGATAAAAGTACGCAAATGTAGAGAAACGAAAATGCTTTCGCTAGACCTTTCCTTGTGTATTCATAGATAACCTTGCTGAGGTATTTTTTATGACCTGCTAGTAAAAAAAATCTAATAGTTTTTCTGTTATATTAAATTAAAAGAGCAATCCTATGCTCCTTTGGAGGCCACTGCAGGCCTGTTAGTTGCAGCAAATGCCCCCTTGCACCCACAAAGTGGTCTTAAATGAACAGCGCTGGAAATTTACCGCTACTGTTGCTCCAACATTGAACTCTGCCTGTAGCTGAAGGTAAAATGGGGCATGTTGGGGTTAGTTCCAAGGCCTCTCTGACCCCCCCCCCCAGGTAAAAAAGAAAGTATTTTTAAAGTATTTAAAAATTATGAAAAGAAGAGGGAAGTGGCAGGAAAAGCCCCCCTCTCTTCCACTCTGGCTTGCTCGAGTCTGGCAAGACTTAGGATGTGGTGGTTCCTCCAGTGTAGACTCTCACCCCCTCCCTTTAGGACTCTTTGGATGAGGTGGCATAACTGTGACTGGCAAGGAAGTATTGTCAGGGTCAGTGGTTTCTAGTCTAGCTTTGTGACTCTCATCCAGATCACAACATGGAGGGCTTCCACTAGCTGCCCAGGCTTCCTTATTCATTTTAATAGTGGGCCATCTCCCTGAATTTACAGAGCTATACCTCCTTTGTGAGGAAAGGAGAATGCTTGTTTAGTGTTATAGGGGAAATTTAATATATTTTCTAGTTCCCAAAACATTGCCAGTCCATTTGTAAATTACTGATTTTCACAAAGCACAATAACAACCACTTTGTAGGGCAATATATATATACATACATTTCTTTCTTTAATGAAGCTTGAGTTACAACCTCTGGGAAACATGTATCCTCTTCTGTTTCTTTCAATCCAAAGCTACTTACATAGTGAAGACCAATAAATTGCACAGCACAGATGGGGCATAATAATATATAAATAGCTTGCTGTTTTGTTCCTATTAATAGTACCACCTTTGTGGTTCGGGCTTTTTCATCATATCAAAATAGTGTGGTAAGAAGCAGCATTTCAGTAATTCCCAATATGCCCTGAAGAAAAGCAAAACCATGCTTATTTGAACGAATATAAACTTTATTACTGTTTCTGAAAAGCATTGAACTATAACTATGAAAGGATTTCTACATTTTGTTAGATGCTGTTGCCAAAAGTTGGATTACAACTTTAGACATCCCCAGATATTTTGTATGTGAAGACCCATAACTGTGACTGGGTCTCATGACACTTAATCCATGATAGGTAGTTTTCTAAAACAACCCATGATGGGTAAGCATGTTGTCTGTGCACTGTTCTTTCCACCCACAGTGGCTTGTTTCCCTCAAACACCCCATCCTGAGAACCCACGGACTGTCGTAGGAGTTATTTCATCTACAGTGCGTTAGCGTGTCATCTTGGCAAGCCAGCGTGGGTTACAGCAATCACCTACAGAGCTGCTCAGCAAGAGTGGCCAAGAACACTGCCGCTTCTCTGCTCCTCTCAGGCGATCTCTGCACAAACCTGTTTCCTGCCACATTCAGCTGTGTCTCTGACTCCAAATCAGCTCCCTCCCCCCCTCACAGTTCCCAAACGGTTTCACATCTGGATAAATTCTCACTTTCCCATGAAAATACAAAGTCTTGCTTTTATCTAGTAGTGCATATGGTGGCTCTGCATAAGAGGAAATTGTATATTAAATTTCGTTCCAATTCTGCAAACGTTCAAGGAGTTAGCCCCCCCACACACACACACACAATTTGTTGCACATGGACAGAGAAAGGGGGCCTGGCAAAGGCTGAAAAATCCATCTAGGAAATCATAGCGGCAGTGCGAGGGATGCCTATATATGGTTTCCACTGCAAAGGAATCTGGGAGACCTGCCCGGCCAGGCAAGAGAAGTACAGGGGGAGGAGAGGCAAAGCAGGGGGAAATAACTTGTGTTGTCTAGCTTGTTTGTCAGATCGTCTGACGGGAGCATGCTCTGTGTGTACTTTTTCCTCTTTGGTCCACTGGGTTACTTGTACAAACAAACCCACAGAAATTATTATCAGTGACTGTGTTGAAGTGTCAACACTAATCCATAGTTTAGCTTGACAAGAGGAAGCTGTAGCAAACCTCAGTTCAGATGAAATGAGAAGCTCTGCTAGTGAAAAATGAAAGTGAACACTTCCGAATTATGTGTGGTCATGCTGGAGGAGAAAGGCGGAAAGCTTGGTTTAAAGTGGCATTTGAACTAGACCAGTGCGTTGGATAATACTTTAGCAGAGAAAAGAAGAGGAGAATCGCTGACCTGGTTCACACATAATAACCCATCAGTTTGAAAACTGATGGGATGTTGTACATGGGCGGGAGAGAGCAGGTGTGACTCCTGCAGCACACCTGCCTCTTCCGTTTTTATTTAGCAAACTACAATCAGTTCAGGAACCCATGATCAGCTCCTGCTGAGTGTGACATCCAAACCCACACTTCTGGATTGTTTAGGGGATAAACAATCCACCGGTTAACCTAATCAACCCAGCAGTCTGAGTTCAGACGTCACACGCTGCAGGAGCCTATTTTGGATTACTGAACTGATCATGGGTTGCTGAATAAAAGCAGAAGAGGCAAGCCTCCCACTCATCTCTGACAATCCATTGGTTTTTAAGCCGATGGGTTGTCATTATGTGAGAACAGCACTTAATCATGGCAAGATTTGATTTATTATTTAAAAAAAACCTTAACCATCCAGTAAATGTTTGCAGACAACTGTGGAAATAGCCAATAGATCTCTTTTTTCCCCTATGATTACTTTATGTTGATCACCATCAAGCCAAATTAAGTCCCATGCATACAAGCGGAAGAGATAAGCACCTGCTTAAATGTCTCCTATTGATTTCAATAGTGCTTAAAATGCTTGCGTTTGGTTGTTTTATCTCCAGCAGGGTCTTTGGGCTTATGTGATAATGGTGTAGTCATTAACAAAATTACCAAACCCAGTAATTTCATGAAGTTCACACTTCTTTCAAAGATAAAGAACAGTGCTACTTAAGTTGAATTTCATTAACATTAGCAAAATTGCAGCTGCCTGATTATGATATGGAGGAAGTGATTAAAGCTGGGTTCAGCCCTATCACCACCATTCTGGTAGGCATAAATAACACCATAAGGGTGGACATAGGAAGCCAAAGGGACATAAGAGACCTCAGGCATAAATTATTGGTGTTATTTCATCCCTCCTACCATCTGTCCAGTTCTGTCTTTATTCTCTAAGGAAGCTTAATCTTTTCACTTTAAATTTATATGACATACTAGTCTGTTGCTAAATAAGCCATTTGTACTTAGGTGTGTGTTTTTATTTTAAGACTTGATTTGAAAATTAATGTAAAAATTAGAAAGCATGCAATATTGTACCTTTCATGCTGTTGATACTAAAGCAAATTTACATCCTGTGAAAGTGAAGCCTACATTCACAAAAGGAACAGAAAAGGGTATTTAGCATAAATGGCTCTCCTTTGGAAAGGAGAGAAGCTGGTGCAATTATGGTTGCTGATGTGACTACTGAAAGAAAAGAAGCCCTGTGTTTGAAATATGGATGCAAAGAGGATGATGAAACTAAAACAACTTCTAATGCCTTAGGCAATTTGCATGAACAATGTGGAAATTATTAAAGACAGCATGATGTCCAAGTGAAATTTATCATGAATATATTAAAGTATATCTACACGAATTAGGAAAAAGCATCCCTTTGCAAATGGTATACTGCCTGGGTGTGGAATTATTTGGAGTGAAAAATTGAGACAGTTTGAATTTTCAAGTCAATATTTGACATTTAGACAGTTCTTGATAAATTTTGGTGATGCAAGTTATCAGTAATTAAATTTCACAAAAAGCATTCCAGCTTATCTTGAAAAAATACCTCCTTTGATTTGGGTGAATTAGTACACAATTGGCCCAGGTCACTGTGTAGTTTTACCTTATTGTTATAAGGTTCAGCTGTGAGATGATATCCCAGTGATTTGTGTCAATCCTATCGGCACCAGAGTAATGTGTATGATTAAACATTAAGTCTCATTTGTATGCTGAACTAGAAAATAAGTTTAAGTGCTAAATGATAGTGTTTGTAACCTCTAATGGTGGAGGAAGAATAGCCTTACTAAAGCTGGAACTAAAACATTCCATGGACAACTTACGTTTTGAGACCTTGCCCATTTCCTTCTTTGCTAAGCAGCATAGGGAGGAATAATTTTATAGGGGAGAAGCGGTGGGCGGGGTGCTTAACCCTTCTCCCACCATCTGCTTTCCCCCTGCAGCTCATCCCACCCCAACATGCTTCTCCAGCAAGGCTTCTAAGCAAATGTTTGGGATAGCAAGTACGTGTCTGAAACGGGATGAATGGGGGAGTTGCAGAAGAAAAGTGTTAAGTAGAAATGTTAAGCATTGCCACTACATACTTACCACTTTCTCCCTGCAAATCAAATCGTCCTGCTGCTAGATTGACTGCAGAACCTTTAGTTCTGGCTTAAGGCTGCAATCTTAAGCACACTTATGAAGAACCAAGTCTCATTGTCCTCCCTAGTTCATTTTTGAGTAAATGTGCTTCTCGAAGGCCAGTCATCAGCCATTGACTTCATTAAATGTGTACCACTGTCAAGACTGATGGATCACATGATGAATTATTGTATTGAAAAAGAATCTGTCTCTCTTCCTGAAAGAGGAGATATGAAAGAGGAGACATGACAACATACTGTATTGTCTAGAGAAGAAATTTGAATGCTTCTTGTTGGGGCACTGTTTTAAGGATCATTATTGTATCTGTTCAAGAAAAATGTTTAAATATAAAGTTAATTTTAAAAAATTAAGTACATTTTGATTATATTTAAAAGAAATGCTGGTTTATGGTTGAAAGTTTGGGCAGTATCCCATCCTGCTCATCTGAGGGCTCACCACCACTTCCCTGCCATGTGCAGCCAGCCCCACTAATTCCGTTGTGCAAGTGGCTCCCATCACTTGCGCAACAGCGAATTAGTGCTCCTGGGAGCAAGTCTCAAAACCAGCGGGACTTGTTTCTGTAAGGGGGACTTGTCTGCGGACCTCTGTTATGCAAGCTCTGCCAACTCTCCCCTTTCCAGAAATGAGCATTTCAGTTCAGCACTAATTCTATCACACAAACAGTGGGGGCTGCTTGTGCAACAGAATCTGCAGGACTGGACACACACGGCTGGTCGCTGTTGGATGCTGCCCTTTCATACATTGTTCAGTTTTGTAACGCAATGCCCTAAGTTGTTAATACCACTTTCAATGTACTCATACAGGTAATTCTAGTATCTGCCAACAAACTTACTCGATATATAGAACCATGCCAGCTTACAGAAGATTTTGGAGGAAGTCTCACCTATGATCATATGGATTGGCTGAACAAGAGGCTGGTTAGTTTCTTGGCATTTTTTTTTTATTACTCTTTCAGTAGGCTTTTTATGAAAGGTGGTGGGGAAGACATTAATGGATGTATTTGATGTGTACAGTCCCGACAATGTTTAATGATACTTAAATGTAAATAATACATCATTAGGTTGATTTCAGTGATTAGGCCAGGATTTGGAGGTGGTACCCTTGGTACCTCAGGATGTGAGAAAGGGTTTGGGCAAGTGTGAGGTCACCAAATGTGTGCACTCAACCCTTGTCCATATTGGCTTATAAAAGAGGCCAGATCTGGTTTATCTCAAGGTGTTGAGGGTTAGGAATGCCTCCTTAGAGGAAAGCATAGTTGTATCTAAGCTTAAGATGGCTGTGTTAAAGCCACTTTTTTAAAAAGCCCTCTCTTGACCCAACAGTATTAGATCATTATAGACCAGTGTTAGATGTTCCATTATTAGGCAAAATGCCCAAGTCTGGTATCTCAGCTTCAGAGGTTCTTTGATGAAACGGATTGCCTCTAGGCCCATTTCAATCTGGCTTCAGACCTGATTTTGGGAAGAAGCTTTGTTTTCCCTGGTTGTCACTACAAACTGAACATTTCTGTTGACTCTTCTGAACGTCAGCAGCTTTTGATACTATTCATCATAGTAATCTTCTAGATTGCATGTCAGTCCTAGGGAATGGTTCTAGTCCTTCCTGAGGGGTTGGTTTCAGAAGGTGGTGTTGGGGGATTTCTACTTGATACCTTGGTATTTGGTGTGTGGCTTCCTACAAGGTTCCGTCTAGTCCCTGTGCGTTTTTTAACATATATGTGAAACTGCTAGCAAGGCAAGATATAAATCATTCTACTAAATAAATAAAAGGATGTAAATCAAATATGGAAGTAATGTATGTACAGTTGTTTTACAATAGCCATAAGTGGGCAATATTGTTAGCAAATTGCTAAGTTATTTGAATAGTTGTACTTGAGTTTGATTCAAAGACACGGTATGTTAAAGCAAATATTGGTTAATAATAGTAAAATATTAACACTGATTTTTCTGCTGCATTTTTTCCATTTTAAACAGTTAAATAGGTAATTGAAAAGTAAGCCCCAAGATTTTTAATGCTCCCCATCCTCCTGCTGTTCATTTCAATATAGATGTTTGCAGCCAGAGGTAAATCTGCTTCTAAATCTTTAATAGCGTTAAGTCTCTAATAGTTTGTGACTGATGCTGTATGGAAGCTATTTCAAGTGATCTTTGCAAGTTGACCATAATCCAGATATTGGGCTTTGCTTCAATAATAAAGCATTTACAGCAGGTATGAAACTAAAACACAGTGACAGACTTTGCAAGCCTTAGTGAAATTTATTAAATTCACATTTTGGTTTATGAGCATGAGGTGTTTTTTCCCCCTAGCAGTCAAGGTTTATAATCAATGCACTGTTGAAATGACCAGAAGCAGGTAATGTGAGCATTCTAGTTCTGCTTCCCCAATATTCAGAGGAGTGACAGTTCAGCCTTGGTTATCTTTACTTTAGCATGTAGCTCACTGGACAGGCAAGGATTCACTGCATACGAATGACTTGTCATTTCTTATATTGTTCATGCTAAAAATAACACATACTGTGATATTTAAGTTTGCTGTTCATGTCTGCCTTTGTACCCCACCTTTGATGTGTGGTTTGACTTTAGAAATGATTCTACAGTATCAAGGCTGGGGCACTTATATAGGACAGTGTGCTGTTAACCTCAGTCTTCCAGCACTAGATTGTAAAACTCAACTTTAGTGATGCTAACTATACATATATTATCTAGGCATTTGAAAAGTTTACAAAAGAATCTACATCCCTACTGGATGAGCTTGCCTTAATCAACAGTGGAAGTGATAAAGGGAACCAACAAGAGAAAGAGAGGTAACCCTTTTTCTTGTTTTCGTTACTAATTTATCAATAACAAAAGTCTGTTGCCTAGAGACATTATCTTTCAGAAGGTCACGGATGCTTTTCAGGAGCAGTCCTGCAGGAAAATCCTAGGTGTAAATCTTTGTGGTGTTTCCGGCTTGGATGTTGAACTGTTTTTACACACATGAACACGCACACAGGGTACCTCTCGACGGACACTTTCCGTCAATATGGCTTCGCACTGGCGGCAGTTGTGTTACATGATGCTGCTGCCAGTGCGAAGCCATCTAGGGGCAAAGACCCTTTGCTGCGATCTAAAAAAGTTAGCCATTTACCCCAACTTTTTTTTAGATTGGAGTGGGCTGGCCAGGGAAGGTGGTGGAGCAGCAAGCCATAAGCTCGTTGCACCACCTCTGCTGTCCTCCCCCCACTCCAATTAAAAAAAACAACCTGTGAGTAGGTGGGCCGCCGCTCCAGCCACCCCTCCAGCTGACGCTGGGCAGGTGCGGGCGTGGCGGCGGCGACAGGAAAAGCCGCCATGGTGCATCCTGCCTTGAAGACTGTCAGCAGGAGCGTCAATGCACCACCGCGTCACCACTGCGTGCCGGAAGAGGCGGCCATAGACACACACACACACACACACGGGCTTTGTCATATAGAAACCCCAAGCCAGTATCCGAAGTCTCATTTGTTCATGTGCAGTGCCAATTTTAGAATGTTGGAAGGTGTTCTTTATCTCTGGCTTAAAAATAGCCAGAAACATGCATGGTCTGTAGATGTCTGTTTTAGGACATAATCGCATGAATGTTGAGGCAGAAAAGAGTCCTATAACTCCCAGCATGCCCCAGCCATGTAGGACATTTTTGCCTCTAAACATGCAAATTGTGTCTGTACTGCTAGAAAAGTGGTTCAGTGCAGCCTGTTGTCTTCTACGCATTTGTATCTCATTGGGCTGATTTGCATGAGCATGGCTGGGAAAATAAGCCACAGTGGCTTATTTCCCCTGCAGCACATGCCAGTCACTTACTGGGTGGAGTAGCATAATTACGCTTGGCAGAGGGACTTGTCATGTTCTGTGAACCTGGCCAGGGAGGTTTGTTACTGTGTTTAACAAGCCTTCCCAGCACCGTACCACAGCCCATGATTGGAGCACTGTACGACAGCCCATGGGTTCTGGGTGGCTTGTTAACCAAAGCAACAAGCCACTCTGTCCACGTTTGCATGACATTGCAAGCTACACTGCCGAGGATAATTATGCTAATCTGCCCAGCACACACAGGGTGATTAGCAAGCCACTCTGACTTATTAACCACCATGCAGTTGTGTGAACCAGGTCATTGTCTAGTTTTTCTGGTGTTGTTGAATTTGAATATCTGTATCTGCAGTTCTTTATTATTGGGACATTGAACTCTCCGTAGGAATGTATAGCTGTCATGTCCTGTTTCCATTATCTTCTTAAGTCTCTATAAGCCACCCTTTAGATCTCTGGCTGGTTGTGAGGTTGCATGTTCTAGGTGGAAGTGTCATCTACTCCACTTTCATGGAGACTACTGGGATCACATTTGTGCAAAGTATAATCAAGCAAAAGGAAAACTCCAGCCCTTAAAATTTTGAGCCAGATGGTGTGGATATTAGTATATACCTCTTTGTCATGTTGGAGTGGAGTAAAAAAGAGGCAAGCTCTGGTGCTGTGGAAAATGCTAAAATTCTCAGATGCTTTATTATTTGAAGAAATCTCGACGTTTCGGATTACAAAATCCTTCCTCAGGGTTAGAGCATCATGATATCTCCCAGAGTTGCACAAGTCTTTTTAGTCCAGTTAAACCAGAATATGTTTCCATTTACCACTGAACTGCTATTAATAATGTTTACAGATGTGACTTTACCACCCATATGGTTGAATGTGTATTAATTTGTTTGTCAAGGTTACTAATACCTACTCATTTATCTCTTTTGAAAAATAACAAGAAAAATCACCAACCAAAAATGCCAAAAGTCTCAACATGAATTTTTGACAATTTTCATGTGACACTGTCAGAATTGATACCCATTTTAATACAAATGGGGGGGGGGGGTTCTCTAAATTTTGAAATTTATCTAGAGAGGGTTTTTTTAAGCCTATAGGGAGCAGTTTTATATAAATATTGTAACTCTCATTTTCTCTGCAAGTAATTAATAGTGATTTCTCTTTCTCTTTCAAGGTCTATAGACTTAAATTTTCTTCCATCTGTTGATCCTGAAACTGTCTTGCAGACAGGTAAAGTAAACTGAAATGAGTCCACAGTGGCAGTATTTTTGCTTCTTTGATTGATTTTATACATTGATTGGTAGGAGCATGGTCAGTATGTAATCTTAGTAATTTATTCCTGGGGCTGTCAATTAACTATGTCCTCACAGTCAATCAGTCTGTTATAACAAAATAATGGATCTATGACTATTCCTCTCATCTTGAATACCATTTTTCCATCCACCACTGCTCTGCTTTCTACCATTTCTGGGAACAGCAATTATAGAGCAATAAAGTACCAGTCTCCCTTTCTGCTGAAATTGCTAATCAGCCTCTGAGAATGCCAAGAAGGCAATTATGAATATAAGCTCTCTTATAAATAATCAAGGATAATGGGAAGCCTAGGCTTGGAGATATGCTTACATCTTAAATGGGATGACTTATGCCATGAGAAGGACAGGGGAGGGGCACTCTGTTCTCTGGGCCTGTTAGAGGATTTTGATACCATCCACCATGGTATCCTTCTGGATAGGCTGCCTGAATTGTGATGTGGGGGCACAGTGTTACAATGATTGCAATCCTAATTGGATGGCTGACTCCAGGAATTGGTGCTGGGGGATTATTGTTCTGTCCTGTGGCAGTTATGCAATGGGGTTCCACAGGGCTCTATCTTATTCCCCCATTCTTTCAATAACTACATGAAACAGCTGGGAGAGGTTATCTGGGGAAGTGGACTGAGGCGAATCAGTGACTTGGAGCACTTTTTATCAGTTTAGGCTGATATGCCAAGTATTGATTGATTGATTTGATTTGTACTCCGCCTTTCTACCAAAAAAAGTGGCACTCATGGCAGCCCTACCAGGATAGACATAGCCTTGTAATAATTATTCATACTCTGGTGACTCCCATTTGGATGATTGCAATGTGTTATATGTTGGGCTGCATTTGAAAACAACCCAGAAACTTTAGTTAGTCTGAAACAGGGCAGCTAGATTGTTAATGGGAACTGGTTGATACAATCACATCACACTAGTATTTTGTCATCCTCACTGGCTGCCAACCTGTTTCCAGGCCCAATTTAAAGCATGAGTTTTAATCTTTGAAGCCCTAAATGGCTGGGCCCCAAAGCCCTTTTCCAGGGACCCTTGCCAAATGAGCCAGGGCTGGTAACTGCCAGATGGAGGGCCATTTCAGAAGTGGTGTCCTGTCAATGAAATACCCTCCTTAAAGAGGCTCACCTGGCACCTACATATGGTCTCTTGGGTGCAAGATGGAGACCTTATATTTTCCCAGGCACTCTAGGAATTGTTTTTAGTGCTTTTATGTGTTTACTTTTGGTGTATTATGTGCTGCTGCTGCTGGTGGTGGTGGTGGTTTTATCCTGCTTTTATCTGACCTGTTCTATTATTGTTTTATTATCTAGTACTTTACATTTTTAGTTTGTACATTGCTCAGAAAATTTCAGTTATTGGTGGGTTTTTTAAAAAAAGTAATAAATATAAATAAAGAAATAAAAAAAAATTATGGAAATAGAAAACATACGTACCTAATTAGTTCCTAATGTAAGGATGTGCCATGGCATCATTCATCAGCTAAGTATGTTTTGGGAATATCTCTTTCCCAGCCAAACCTAAAGCACTTTTAAATCCCATTCACTTAGTTCTTTGCTATTGAAATCACTGCATCTGGATTGTGCCCCGTATATTTTACTTGTGTATTTACATTATCTATATCCCACTCTTCCACATTAACATGTAATCAAAGCAGCTTACAAGTTTTGTTTAAGAACCAGTAAACAATAAAACTGTTGCAATTTGGAGTGCTGTCTGGAATGTGGTTGTGTGAATCCACGGGTATGTGGTGGATAGTGTGTGTGACATCATTTATAATGAGTGCCTCCATTTCACCCACAAAAATCTATATCATGCTATGATTAACCCCAGAAGATGGAATAGGAACTGAAACTGACTCATCTCAAACCAAGTATGAATAAGCCCCATGTCAAATTTATACTCTAGTAGCAAGTCTTCACCCTTTGCCTTGAGGCTTTAGCTCATTTTTACCTGACTGTATCACATTCATGTCATTTGAATGTTTAATTATGACTTTTTTAATCATTAAAGGTCATGAGCTGTTATCTGAATTACAACAACGCCGCTTTAATGGTTCAGAAGGAGGGGTCTCGTGGTCTCCCATGGATGATGAATTGCTTGCTCAACCCCAGGTTATGAAGTTGCTAGATTCACTCAGAGAACAGTATACACGGTATCAAGAAGTATGCAGACAACGGAGCAAGCGCACTCAGCTAGAGGAGATTCAACAGAAGGTAATGCAGGTAAGTGCCAAGCTCCACTTGGTTTATGTTACTTATTATTGACACGAGTTCCTGTTTTGGTCTAGGAAATTGTTTTACTTTTCTGCATTTTTTTTTACTTTATATATGTATACATTGCTAAATGCTAAGTATTAGCAGAGTTTCCCTAACCAAGAAATTTCCCTATAAGAAATTTCACTCATTAATACTCTAGTCGCTAAATACTTCCATTCCATCAAAAAACTGACAGTCCAAAAAAATCAATAACTCACATTACTACATATTGTCTATTCTTTGATGGAAAAAAACTATGGAGCAGTGTGTGTGTGTATGTACAGCCCACCATATATCTTTATTCAGACAGTGGGCAATAAAGGGGGGGGGAGGTAGGAAAACCATGATATGTGTGCCCAGGAACTGTGCAGCTCACCGTGGTTTACTTACCCTTCCCCACATCCTAGCTAGTCCCCTAGCCTCCTGCCACCGGTTATCCCAGTGGCCATCGCACCAGGAAAGTGAGTACGCAGGCCACTCCATTGGGCACTATGCAACAGCAACTATAGAGTCTGGCTGCAATGCCTAGAGCATTGCCAGAAGCGGCGGATGCTCTAGGTGACCGACTGTATGGTCGCTGTGTTTTCATGCAGAACGGCCATTTTAAATCATGGGGAGCCCGACAGACGACACAGTAAGTCACCCTGGGGCCTCTTAACCCCACTGTAGGGGAGTGGTTACCTAGAATGGTTTACTAGCAAGCTTTATCACTGTTCTCTCCCCCCCCCCACAATACACTAAGCCACCATGGTTCACTTCCCAACATTAACCACGATGGCTTAGAATTATGTGTGAACAGGTCCAGTCTCTCTATGAGCCATATCATGAGATGGGATTTATAACCTTGTCTTTCTTTGTCATCTGAACAGCCATATTCTGTCTTTTGACTAAGCAAGTCACCATCACCTGGGATACTGGAAGGCCTTCCTTTGTATTGTGGGTGAGCAAATTCCAGCCAACAAGCCTAATCCAGTCTGTGGAAGTTGCCCATCTGGCTCCCTCCATGAGCCCTCCCCACCTCCCTCCCCAAGCCCTATTTCCTGACCTGGAGGCTACTGGGAGCTTTGGGAGGAGGCAGGGAGAGGAAATCACATCTTATCTCCAATCACAACTGGATATAAAAGGGGCAGCTGCACACTGAGTGGACTTCACCTTCGTTTTTTTTCCTGCAAGTGCTGAGCAAATCCCTTCTCTTCACATGTTGCTTATGGGCAGTGTATGAATGGAGGCATCCAGCTGTCTCAGTTTTGCCTGCCCAATGGGAGAAGCCCTTGATAAAGCAAAGCCAGTTCCCGGCCACAGCACCAGGTGGTGTGCCGGCTGGGGACAAAATGACGTTGGGGTGTGGCATTACCCCCTTGATGACATATGGCCTACATAGGGCTAGATGGGGGATCATCTGGTCCACACCCTAATCTATATGGTTTGGGAGCCATGTTAGCGAGTTTTTAGGTTTTCTTAATAGTTGGGTTAGCAAACAGCAGCCTTAACTGCACCCAAATACTGTAGGGATCAAAACAGGTAATAATATTAACCATCTTCTGCTAGATTATGTGTTAAAGTAAACTGCCCATAAAATCTTAAATAGTGACTTCCACAGGCTAGAAAAGCAAACATTGTTGCTGGATTGTGTGCCTTTTAAAGAGCCATTTAAGAAGAATAGAACACAAGTAAGAATTTGTCTATTTACTAATATATACATAGGCTAGTATATTCAGTGATTAAAATCCAAAACAGTATTTGTAATATAGAACTGTTCCTGAATGATTTTTTTAAAAAAACCTCGTAATGAATTGTGTGCTAAAAGGTCATGAAGGATGGGACTGGTGCTTTGGAAATCAGTATGTAATTGGTGCTTTCAACACTTTTGTAGACTTTGTGTCAGTAGAGATAATAGAGGAAATGGAATCAATTTATTTCCCCCTCCCCAACTTATTATTTGAAATTAGATGTGTATTAGTTGCTGGGATCGGTAGAATGAATACACATGAATCTTTGGCCTTCAAATACTGAATTTTCAAACTGGGGGGACGAACAAGAAATCCAATGATTTTACTTTATAGTATTCTAGATGTATTTAAATATAACAGCAAATAATTTTGCTTCTCTCTATAAATCTGCAGCACACAATCTTCAAATGCTTGACCATAGATGTATACAAACTCAAACCATTGCTGGGGGGATTTTTTTTTTGAAAATTGAGAAGAATGAGTAACAATTGGGTCAATATAAGCAAAATATTGGACTTTTTTCTATAACAGCTTAAGTATTAAAATGATCTGCGCAAAGATGGACTGATTGGAATGAAGTTTATAACCTTGTTTTGGCAAACTGCCATCATTAATGCATTTAAATAGACTTGTTTACTGGGGCATCAACCTCAATTTGCATCATTCTGATTAGAAATTGTCATCCATTTGCACTGTCTTTGTTACTGAAGCTACTTAGTAAGTGAATTGAACTTTGGCAGGCAATAAAATTGAGCATTCAGCTCTATTTTATTTAATAATCAGTTTAGAAGTTACCTGCTGCAAAAATCGAAATACTGGGGGGGGGGGGGGGGGGACACACAACCTCAGGTGATTTTTTTTTTTACTCTAAGTACACATGATCAAAGAATTTTATTATTAAGCTAGCTGCCCAACTATATCAGGAATATGTATTCTCTTAGTGATGTAAAGAGGAATCTGAACAAAGGGAAATGAGAGCAGGGAGATACCACAGAGATGATGTGCGGTATCATTTGGTAATTGCTGCAGTGGGAGATTCCTCCTCCCAGCACAGCTTGGCTGATAAGCTTCCTATTTAGTTACCACAATAGAGGCCAATCAGCTTAGACTAATTGCACAGTTGTTTCAGGTGTATTTGTTGGGTAAGGGCTGATTCTTTTGTATTTTAAAAAATCTAGTATAGATATTCAAGTGAGAAAAATGTACAAAACGGCTGCATTTGCACATCATGCTAAACCGTGGTATGAACAAGCATGAACAAACCCTGGACTCTCACACTCCTCCTTCCATTTGGAAGCTTTTTTGTTTGCTTTCCCCTTAACATGGTTAATTGTGGTTAACATTAACTAAGTTAGTTTCAAACAAGCCAACTTCAAGCTATGGTTTCTGGAGTTGGTGTGTTTAAATTAACCAGTGTTGATGTTAACTATAGTTCCTGGTCCGAACAACATGAGGAGCTAAAGAGGTTCCAAAAGTTCCTCCTCATTCTTGGTTGTGCAGGAGGAGAATGAAGGAAGAGGGAGAGCTAAAGGGCCTGAGGTTCACTGTGATTCATCCTTGCTGGAGCACATTGCACTAAACCATGGTTTAACCTGACACGTGACTGCTGCCACCATCACATCAATCATGCAGGTCTATCTCTCATTTCCATCTGCTTATCCTAGGAAGGCTGTGAAATTCTTGAACCAATGTCTGGAGGCAGTTTTGGGGTGGATGTGGGGTAAATAAGCTGAAACGGAGGCACTGTAGGTAGGGCAACTAATTTCTCTGGATAGATCTTTGCATCTGGTCCTAGATGGGTTGCAATCCCCCTGAAGAGCCAACTATGCAGTTTGGGACTTCTGGGCTTGCATTAACTAGAGAAACTCAAGTGGCAACAGTTGCCAGGAATGCCTGTAACCAGCTTAGGGTCACATTTGGCATTCCAGCCTATCTGCAGAGGACAGAACTTTAGTTATTCATCCCCTAGTTCAGGAATGGGTCACATGTAGCCTCAGACTATTTGCAGCTCCCCACCCTGTTTGCATCCTCCCACATCCCCCACCCATTGTTTGCAGCCTGTCCCCCCTTCCTTGAATTTATGTTTTGTTGTGTTTCTTTTAATTTGGGGAGTTGGGTGGTGAAATTGTGTTCAATTATTTTCCTGGCACTCGTGGCGGGGGAGGGGGGCAGATGCAGCCTGCAGGGCGGGTGTCCAGGAGACGAAAATGTCCCCTGGACCTCTGGTGGTGACATCCAGGCTGGATTACTGTAATCCAGCCTAGGGCCTCCTTTAAAGACTTAATTCGGTACAGAACGTGGCTACACAAGTACAGGTAGATGCTAGGTAGTTAAATCATATGATATCTATATTGTACCACTGCATTTTCAGAACCAATTTAAAGTGCTGGTATTGGCCTTTAAAGCCCTAAATGGTTTGGGGCCAGGTTACATGGAAGGGCCACCCTTCACCCGTACCAACCTGCCTGTCAAAGTAAGGATAGGGCCTTTTTGATAGTACATTCCTCTGCTTGTGGAATGCTGTTGATGTCTGCCAGACCCCATTATTACATGCTTTCAAATGGGCCCTGGCTTATAATTGAGCCAGAATTTTATTGGGTGCCATTGTGTATATGGTGTTAACTGTTTTTAATTGGTAATTCTGTTTTTAATTGTTAATTTTATTGTTATGTTTTGTGGTTTTAAATTTTGTATGTTGTCTTGGGAAGGGTTTCCCAAGAAGGTGGCTTATAAATCCTTTAAAGGGACAAAATAAATAAAATCAATTAAATAGGTGGTTTCTACAGAATGTAATTGGAAGATACCATTGGGGAAGACTTGGACCCCGTGCTTTTGTGTGTGTGTGGTCGAATTTCAGTCATTTTAAACTTGTTTGTGCCATTCCTAATAGACATGTGTTGTGTAGTCTGCTACATCTAATATTTCTTTAAAAATGTGTCCATGAGCCTTAACATAGATTGAATGTGTAAGAATCGTTGGGATGCTTTGGTATATCTAGCCGTATAGCACTCATATGTCGTTAATTTCATATAAACAGCCCAGATGCTGACATTTTGTAGGTTAGGCAGTGATAACATTGTGTAAGTAATTGGGCTTCTTGACACTTCCTCAGCAACTTCTCCCTCTGGTGTTGACTGTGAAACTTGTGAAAGCTTCAAAACTATAGTATAAGGGGCTACAGTATTGTGCAGGTGGGGTGGGAAGAATCAAAACACTTATTAGACATATGCCAAACCTTACACGTTCATGAAGAAATTCTTGGGCTAGCAGCCTTTATCTTCCGGTCTCTTTCTGTATATATTTAAAGATCCTGCTTTTTGTTAATGACCTATTATTTTTCTCTCAAACACCTTTACTCTCCATTTTGTGTGAAGCTGCTAGTTCTCATTTTCTGTCATCTCATAAGGAGGATCCTTATGTCTTATATAGTATATAGTATCATCCTGCCTAGGGTGAAGCAGGGTCCACCATTACAAAACCAATTCTGACATATTTTCATCCAGCCCCACATATTTTCCTCCAGTGCCTACAGATAATAATAATAATAATAATAATAATAATATTTATTTGTAGCCCGCCTCTCCCTCCGGATCAAGGCGGGGAACAACAACAATATAAAACATAAAAATCACAACAGTTAAAAAAAAATTAAAAACAAGAGAAAAATACAACATTAAAAACATCTTAAAATTCATCTGGATAGGCCTGTCGGAAGAGGACAGTCTTCATGACTCTCTTAAATTCATGAAGACTGTCAATTTGTCTAACCTCCTCCGACAGACCATTCCATAGTCTGGGAGCGATGGAAGAGAAGGTCCTCTGGGTAACACCCGCCAGCCTAGTTCTGACTGGCTTGAGTAAGTTCTTCCCAGAGGACCTAAGTGTGCGGGGCGGATTGTACGGGAGAAGGCGATCCCATAGGTACCCTGGACCCAAACCATGTAGGGCTTTAAAGGTAATAACCAACACTTTATACTTCGCCCGGAAACTGATTGGCAGCCAGTGAAGCGATTTTAAAACTGGTGTAATGTGATCACCCCTAGGTGTACCGGTGACCAACCTGGCTGCCATATTTTGAACAAGCTGAAGTTTCCGGACTAGGCACAAAGGTAGCCCTATGTACAGCGCATTGCAGAAGTCGAGCCTCGAAGTTACCAGTGCGTGCACTACCGTCTTTAGGTCTTCCAACTCTAGGAAGGGGCGCAGCTGGCGTATCAGCCGAAGCTGATAGTAGGCACTCCTGGCCGTCGCATCAATCTGAGCTGTCATCTGGAGCGACGGATCCAGGAGTACCCCCAAGCTGCGAACACAATCTTTCAGGGGGGGTGTAACCCCATCCAGAACTGGTTGACACACCTCCAGACCCAGGTTGGGGCCTTTGACAGCAAGCACCTCCGTCTTGTCTGGATTCAGCTTCAGTTTGTTTTTCCTCATCCAGCCCATTACCGCCTCCAAGCATTCATTCAGAGGAGACACACTATCCTTAGCTGACGATGTTGTCGAAGGCATAGAGAAATATATTTGGGTGTCATCAGCGTATTGATAGCACCCTGCCCCATGCCTCCGGATGATCTCTCCCAGCGGTTTCATGTAAATGTTAAACAGCATTGGGGAAAGGATGGCACCTTGTGGTACACCACATAGCAGCTCCTTTTTTGAAGAGCAGCTATCCCCAAGCATCACCATCTGGAGCCTGCCCGAGAGATAGGATTGGAACCACTGAAGCACAGTGCCCCCGATACCCAATTCCCCCAGGCGCTCCAGAAGGATACCATGGTCGATGGTATCGAAAGCCGCTGAGAGGTCCAAGAGTACCAGCAGGGACACACTCCCCCTGTCGATACTAAGGCGTAGATCATCTACTAAGGCGACCAAAGCGGTCTCAACTCCGTATCCTGCTCTGAAGCCGGTTTGAAATGGGTCTAGAAAATCAGTGTCATCCAAGACTGCCTGGAGTTGAAAAGCAACTGCCCTCTCGATCACCTTGCCCAAAAATGGAAGATTTGATACTGGCCTGTAGTTATTAAAGTCCAGGGGATCCAGGGAGGGCTTTTTTAGAAGCGGCCTTACCACCGCCTCTTTTAAACATGATGGAAAGCTCCCCTCCCTGAGAGATGCATTAATGATATGCTGTAGATGTGATCTAACTGCATCTCCTCCCTGGACGACCAGCCAGGAAGGACAGGGATCGAGAGGGCAAGTCGTCTTCCTCACACATCCAAGTACCTTGTCCATGTCCTCGGTACTCACTAACTGAAACTGATCAAGTGTAATCCTACTCGCGGAGTCACTGGCCACTCCACTGTCAACCTCTGCTATAACAATGGCATCTAAGTCGGCTCTTATCCGAGAGATTTTATCTGAGAAATGATCGTTAAAGGCATCACAGCGAACTGCCGAAGGCTCTAAAATCGGATTCAGGGGAGAAGGAGCCTGAGTTAGACCCCTCACCACCCTGAACAGTTCTGCTGGATGTGAATTCGCAGACGCAATGCGTGCAGAGAAGAAAGCTTTCTTTGCTGCACGTATTGCCACTCCATAGAAACGAAGATGTTCTCTATGTCGTGTCTTGTCAGATATAAGTCGAGTTTTCCACCATCGGCGCTCCAGTCGTCGTCCTTTCCGCTTCAACTCCCTGAGGTCTTCCGTATACCAGGGCGCCCTATTAGAAGCGGGCCGGAGAGGACGTTTGGGGGCGATCGTGTCGATAGCCCTAGTTAGGTCTTGATTCCATCTATTGACCAGGGCTTCTACAGGATCGTCGACGATACCAGCCATGGAACCCTCCAAGGCTTTCTGGAATCCAGCAGGATCCATCAGCCTTCGAGGGCGGACCATCTTAATTGGTCCGCCACCCCTGCAGGGACGGGTGGTAGCCGTGATACTAACCCTGACCAGAAAATGGTCTGTCCATGACAATTCGGAGGTATTCAGTACCTCCGCCCACAGATCCGTCTGTTCGGAACTGAAAACAGCATCGATAGTGTGACCTGCTGAATGTGTGGGTCCAGAGACCAATTGGGATAGGCCCATGTTTGTCATGGATGCCATGAACTCCCGAGCCCCACCTGACAAACCGGCCTCGAATGGGATGTTGAAATCGCCCAGGACCAAGAGCCTGGGCGAATCCAACACCAGCTCCGAGACCAGTTCTGTGAGCTCGGCCAGGGAGTCTGACAGGCAGCGGGGTGGCCGGTACACTAACAGAATCCCTAGTCTATCCCTGGTCTTCAGACTCAGGTACACACACTCGATGTGATTCAGTTGCCGGACAGGATGTCTGGTCAGGTTAAGATGATTTTTGTAGACCACAGCTACTCCGCCCCCCCGCCCACTTTCCCTCACCTGCTCACTAACACAGTACCCAGCTGGGAGAGCCTGAGCCCATATCGGGCCACTGTCATCTCCCAGCCAGGTCTCTGTGAAGCATGCCAGGTCGGCCTCCTCTTCTATGAGGAGGTCATAGATTATGCTTGTTTTGTTTTTAACCGACCTAGCATTGCATAGGAGCAAGGAAAGGTTCTGTGGGTGGCCTGGATCATTCCCCAAGATCCCCGGGGTAGCAGGGCGACCGGAAGGTAAGATGGGTATTAAATATCCATCTCTCCTTCCCCTGTAACGGCATTTCGTCCTGCTATCGCCATATCTCCCTCTGCCCCATACAACAGATATTGATGCTCCCAGATATTGATACCTGTCTTTAAAAAAAACCCTGCAGATAGCAGTCTGTAATAAAGGAGCACCAAATGTTGTGGCATATACTGCAACTTATTCCTAAACTCAGTCAAGCACTGTAATTTTACACATTCTAACAACTTAACATTCACTAGGAACTAAAAGAATTTCCCCGTCCCTTTTTCTGAAAAAGCAAGCGATTTATCTTGCCTGCTAATATGAATTGTATGACTGACAACCAATGAGCATGTCAGTTATCTTCATGTTCTATTTCTAATGTGTGGTGAGAAATTATTAAAGTTTACAAAGGAAGCATTCTTCAGAAAAATAAAAAACAATTGAGAAGTGTTTGAATAGCCTTGCTGGATCCACTTGCTTTTGGAAATACACCCCCCCCCCTTGTAATTGCTATTAAAAATGAAAATCATGAGCTTTTTTAGAAGAGACATTTAAGTAACATTGGTGTTTTAAAATCTACCTAGAATGTGTTGGTTAAATTATTTGCTGTGATGAAAATGTTGCTGTTTGATTAACAGGTAGTGAACTGGCTCGAAGGACCTGGATCAGAACAACTTAGAACCCAGTGGGGGATAGGTGATTCAATTAGAGCCTCACAAGCTTTGCAGCAGAAACATGAAGAGATTGAAAGTCAGCACAGTGTGAGTTTTCATTTTCCCAAGGAAGTTACTGCATGATTGTTCTTATATGTAATTAATTATGTGCAACATTTTCCAGTGACATTTTTTCTAGTGAATTTTAGACAGTGATTTATGAGTTATAAAACACTGTACTTCTTCTTCCGTAACAGCCTAGCAACTGTTGGTGATTCCAATGATTGTTAATTAAATTCTAATGTCATGGCAGTGTTTGTTTGTACTTCTGATGAGATTGAAAACACAAAATAAGGAAGCATTGATTTGAGAGCAAATGTTTTTTTTTTTCTGGGAACACTAACTGTGATTACTTTCATCCTCAGTTAAGATCATTTGCCTCCTGATTGGTAAATGCAGATTTAGTTTTCAAGCGTTAAACATTGTATTATAAAACATATTGGGGTTAATGGGAGTTGAATGGAGAATGTGCAGAAACACCCCCACAAACCCAGCCATTGTCCACATTTAACAGATATCATGAAAAATGAACATATATTAGGAGGAATAGGAATGAATAGGGAATTGCATTCATTCTCCAGCCAGTATGCATAATCTCCCAAATCATTTTAGATGATGCGAGTATTGCACACACTAGCCAATTGACGTGCATGGTTTTCCAGTGAAGAATATGGCTATTGACTGGGCAATGTGTGATAGGCTGATATTCTGGGTATACCTCAACATCATTTGGAGACTATACACAATTACTTGCAAAATGCAAAATATCCTGCCGGTGCTGTTCATTTACACTCGCTATAGCGTCCAGTGAATGTGCACGATGGCTAGTTTTTATACATATTCAGTATTTTTAGATTGCAACATATTATACAACATTGTTGAAATTAATTGATTCACACTCTTCATTAGGATGTGCTGCCTTCTTTTTTTGGCATGCTCTGTGTGCCATGCTACATGTCACGCATTACATAATAGAGATCTCAGATGTGTATTTCTTATTATCGTGGGTGAAACCCCTCTGTCATATAAATAGAGGGATTTAAAGTGTCCGTTTAATGAGACAATTTAATTTATATATGTATGAAGGGCAACATGCTCAATGGCCCCACACTCAACTGTATTCTAGGCAGAACAGATTTTCTGCCAGCTAATTTTCACAGCTTGTCCTTTGCTTTCCCTGTACCATTCTATGCTATCTTTCTCTCCTTTGTCTGTGAAGATTTTGCATATTAAGCCAATAGAAATGGTTCAATACAAAATACTGCTGTGGGTGCCTTCCTTTCTGGTGATGGGCCCTTCTTCTTGATTAAGCTTTGGTTATGGAATACCCTCCCCAAGATATGGCACCTATTCTGTTAAATTTTAGGTGCCAGGTTTACAGTTCAAACCTACTAGGAAGTAAGCCCCATTTAAATGAAAGAGGCCTATGCCCAAGTAAGTGTGTTGAGCAAGGGTATACAAATTGGTGCTCACCAGATGTTTTGGACCACAGTTCCCGTCAGTGCCACACAGCATGACCAATGGTCAAGGGTTATAGGAATTGTACTCCAAAACATCTGGAGGGCACCATGTCACCTACCTCTGGTGTATAGGATCGCCACCTAAGACAGTTTTATTCCTGAGTTTTAAATGTATGATGTTTACTCATGCCACTGCTTTATTTTTGTCATGTTTTACTGCTACCTTGTTATGGATCCTTGTTAGAAATGCAGCTGTAATTTCTTAGACTCTTCTGTTTTGTTAGCCACCTTTACCATTTTATTCCCTGCCTTTCAGCACAAAACTTAAATGTTATACTGTAAAACGTTGGTATAAAACTTAAAATGTTAACCCCCACCTCTCTCTGTGTGGGTGAGTGTTTTAAGAACATGTTGATAGAAAAATCTACTTATCAATATGGTTTTGGGGTCAAAGATACCCCAAGTAAGACAGAAAAATATCTCAGGGAAGGTTTTAATCATGATGCCATTTGCACATTTAAAACACATCCCTTCATTGAGAATATCTCATTTTCAATAATATTATTTCAAACAAGACTTCTGGGTCAATAATGCCGTGCAATGTAAAGTATAACTCCCTACAAGAGCAGAGTGTGAAGTCTAATGGGGCCACAGTTTTATAAACGTAAAACAGCATGTTGTGCCATGAACATACATGTTGTTATTGTTGGTCATAATATTATTAATATTTTATATAACATAATTATAGCAGTTATAGAGGTATAACTATGCAATAATCATGTATTGTGAATAATAATAATAATAATAATAATAATAATATATTTATTTATCACCCGCCTCTCCCAACGGATCGAGGCGGGGAACAACACCAAACACAAAATACAAAAACTGATTAAAAGCAGATAAAACCAGTACATCATTAACTGAATTACTTGCAATGACAAATCTTATAGAACTTGCAACCATAGCGCATGCTATTCAAGCATCCTATGCACGACACAACATTTCGCAACTGTATAAGTAGGGTGGACAAAATGAAGCACATTTTTGCTGCAATTTTCTGTCATTGCATTGACTGAAAAGATGACATCTCCTCTTCTCTTGGTGTCAGCAAGGGCAGGCCCTGCCAATTCTGAGGCTGTGCCCCTCAACATCCCAGGCAACATGAGTATAGTTTGATCAACTCTAGATCCAAGTCTACTAGGAAGAGATGTCTTTTGGGATGTTCACTCCATTGTGGATTGTTCATCCTCCAAACAATACAGGAATTTTAAGCCGGCAGTGTCAACTGCATTTGGAAAAGCCACTGCTGGCTACCATTTGATCATGTATTTGGAAGTATATGTGAATGCCATCTGGTCACAGGTGTCTACACCACTTTTAGTTTAACACAAACAATTATCTCAGGCTTGGCTTTGTAGTCTGAGATTGCTGCATTGTTATGTGTTGAAAAATGAGAATCCCTGTTCTTCCTTTCATTGGCACATAACTTACAAGTGTCAAATCTTGAGGGTTTGGGCAAGGACATTTGAGAGTGATCATATCAGTGATCTGGGTCGTCATCTCACTCAAAGAGTGACTAGAGCAGGGGTGGGCATCACATGGGCACCCTTGCCTTTTTTCTATGACCCTCACTTGTTAAGATGCTGGACTAAAATCCCTCTGTAAAAGAAAATTTAACAGTTTGCTGATGAATTTTGTGAACCATCCAGAGAGCTTGAGCTATAGGCCAGTATAGAAATATAATAAATGAAATGAATTCTGGTGGCAGCAAAAATTGGCTATTTTAATGTAATTTTGAGCTGCACTTTAATGCTCCTAGCCTAGTTTAGGATTACCTTTAAAACACTTAATGGCCCAAGACCAGAATACCTTAAGAACCTCCCTCTCCTGAGTTTTAAGATCTGCCTCAGAAGCCCTTCTCTGTGTTCCACTTTTTGAGAAAATTTGGTGGGTGTGCACAAGAAACAGGGCCACCTCTGGGGTGGCACCTAGACTATGCCCAACCTAGAGTGGTTGGACACAGACTAGGTGTCCTATGATATATTTAAATAAGCAACCAAAGCATTTTTGGTGACAAGGATTTTCCTTTTAAAAGGGCTTTTTCATCCTGTTGCTGCACTGCTGAATTTTAGTGGCTCTGCATCAATAAGGAACATGGCCCCTGCTGGGGATGCAGTGTGGCCTCTCTGACCCCTGGGCCTTGCCCACCCATGGACTAGGGTCTCGGGAGGACCGCCAGCCATATCTGCGGAAAAGTTCCATAAGAGGTGGCAGGAAACCATTCAGATCTGTGAGTTTCCAAGGGCAAATCATGATAACCTTCCACCCCAGCCCTGCTGAGGTCTGAGGCAGTATGCATATGAGAAGAGAAACCAAAGTTAAAGTTACAGATAGGTTCAGTCATTACCTTTTACATTATCAATTTATAATAGCATTAGGGGAACCACCAGTTGAAGTCTCTGGAATCTCATGAATTTTTAATAATTTGGAAAGATTTCCTTAGTAAATAAACCATTAAGAGAATATCAGTCAATCTGTCTCTTGCATCTGAATTTGAGAAATTGACACCAAGACTGTACAAGGCAGCGATTAGAAGTCACTGCCTTATATACATAAAAGCTTTTTAAATAACTCAAGTGTTTCTATAATCTGCTGTCTCATTGATTTACAAGCTAATTACTTTTAACTGTGTTTACTAAAAAGGATTCAGACTTTATTGCAAGCAAATTATTCCACTGGCACTGCAAATAGCTTAAATATTCATTTAACATTGAGTCATTTCCTTTCACCAGGCATTACACTGCCTTTAAAAACCTGAGTCATGATTCACCCATTTTAAAAGGTGATGTTGCTACTTATTGTCTAGGAATTTCAGTTAATGAATAGGTTTGTACTATGCTAGGTGATGTATGTGTTAGGAAGAACTTTCTCCAGTGGCAATATACCACCAGAGGTAATAGAATAGAAAAATGGTTAGTAAACCACACAAGGTAGCAGTGAAATGATACCACTCAATTGGAAAGGGAAGTCAAGGCATATCAACGTCGTATCTGATTTTATATTTATTTATTGCATTATAATGTTGTATTTCTATAAAATTATCAAGAACTTTTACAACAAAATAACACATAAAATTACAATTATTTTAAAATGATAAACATGCAATAAAACCAAGACACAACAACAGTACAATACACTGGAGACATAAGCTGTGATTAAAATGACAAAGAATGCAAATTAAAAGCCCACTGAAGTAAAAATGTTTGGGTTGCTCATTTAAATGCATCATAGGGCACTTGGCACACCACTCCAGATTGGGCATAGCCTAGGTGTCACCCCTGAAGTGGCCCTATTTCTTGTGCACAGCCACCAAATTTTCACGAAAGGTGGAGCAAAGATCTGAGGCCTATCTTAAAACTCAAGAGAGGGAAGTTCTTAAGGCATTCTGGTCTTGGGCCATTAAGTGCTTTAAAGGTTATCATAAATTGGGATAGCAGCACAGCTCCATGTATTAAAGGGTAGCTCAAAAATGGTTGCCTGGAAATTTCAGGAGCCTATACAGACTAAAGGATGGAGAGGATGGACCTAGAACACAGATGGTGCGGGGTCGTTCATCAAAAAGATGAGATTCAGACTTAAGGCCCCAAGAAAGGCCTTCTCTGTGGTGGCCCCTCAATTATGGAATGATCTCCCCGGTGAGGCCTGCCTGGTGCCAACACTGTTATCTTTTCGGCACCAGGTCAAAACTTTTCTTTTCTCCCAGGCATTTTAACAGCTCAAGTTGAGGTTTTGATTGATATTATGGCCAGGCTTAACATTTAAAATATTTTAAAGTGTTTTAATGTCAGCTAGTCTATGTTTATGGTTTTAAATTTTGTATATTGACTTTCTAGTGTTAAATCTTTTAATTTTTGTAAACCGCCCAGAGAGCTTCGGCTATGGGGCAGTATATAAGTGTAATAAATAAATAAAATAAAATAAATAAATATGTGCTTCTGCATAATGCAGGCTCACCGATCTCATGCAGGGTGGAAGTTCAAAAGCCATATGTGTTGCATGCATGTTCTCTATCAAATGTGGTAGAGGCAATAGAGCACATTCAGAGGCACTTGCCCATCTCCTTATCAGCCTATTTTATGCTGTCTGAAGCTTGTCTTGATCTCAATTGTATCATCAAATTGTCCTTCAGCTGAACGCAATAAATAATGCACCACACACTGCACTATAGAAGTGCTATATAAATAATAAACTAGTAAGATAAGTGATGTGCCCCCTTGATATAACAGAAGAGAGAGGCAATAGAAGTTCTATGAAGTCATGGTTAGAGAATGAAATGGTTTAATATATGTGTTTGATGTAATGGGAAAATGTCCTGCGGGGGGAAGGAAGGGAAGAGTGATGTGATCAAGAGTAGAGAAGATGATCAGTGGAATGCATTTCCCTGTCTTAAATAGATACAACTTCATAAAGCAGGATATTGTCATTGGGAGAAAATGGGGAGCCCAGGTAAGAATATAAGCTTAGTGGAAATGGTGGGACTTGGCAGGGATCCAGAAAAAAAATAGCTAGAGAACTTAGTGAAAAACACTTAGAAAACTTGGTAAGACAGAGGAATTATTGACAATTGGTTCCAGGTTCCAGGATTGAAATAGGAACAAAATTTTGAGGTGGCAGTTGAGACTCTGAGATCAGCATTCTATTGGCCTTAATGCATTATCACTATGCTGAAGTGTGCATTTGCTTGCATAACGTTTCAATAAGCCTAAGATTGGTTGATCAGAAGTCGTGTGTGTTGCCTTAAAAAGAAAAGAACATGACAAAATTACAAGTAATGGTGATATACTGTGCTGGTTTTGCAGGAGTGGTTTGCAGTGTATGTAGAACTTAATCAACAGATTGCAGCTTTGCTGAATGCTGGGGATGAGGAAGACCTTGTAGAGCTGAAAGCATTACAACAGCAGTTGAGTGATGTCTGTTACCGCCAAGCCAGTCAACTGGAGTTTAGACAGAATTTGTTACAAGCAGCACTTGAATTCCATGGTGTTGCTCAAGATGTAAGTAAAATATGTATACATGTATTCACTGTACGTTGCTGCTTTGTGATTGCTGCTGTAGACAATCCTTAGTTCAGCAGGTTCTGTCAAGAATAAAGCCCCCAAAATACTAATCCATTTCAGAGGAAACACGGAGAGCCCTCTGTGGACAAATTGTGATGTACTTTAGCATTTCTGCAAAATGGAATGTGTAGTCTTAGAAGACTTGTTTTTACTCTCTTGAGAAAAGGCATCGGGCATTGCATGCTATAGAATGTAATGACCAGGTTTCTGAGAGTTCCTAAATGTTCTTTATGTTCATATTTATCCGAAGGCCTTTGATCTGTATGGCTATATTTTAAGTTCCATGGGGCAACTTTTCTTTGCATAAAATCTGGCATCTTACAAAATGATAAAGTATCTTCATGTCTTCAAAATAAATTGTGGGACTGCCCACCGGCACAATGGGAAGCGAGGATTTCCTAAAGCAACCCTGGAAACAAGCCAAGACACTTGTTTCCAGAATGGGACAGGTTTGCAGGGCCTTTCTGTGAACACCGCTGACTTGCCCTGCTCTGGAAACGAGTGTTTTGGCTCATTTCCAGTTGCTTTAGGAACTGCTAGCTTCTGGTTGCCCTAGAGCTGACATGTGTCTGCCAGTATTGTGTCCAGTATTGCATGTGTCTAGAATTGTTGGACATCCCATCTCAATCACAGGAGACTAATAGGAATTGTTGCTAATTAGGACTAGGAGTAGCATTCTCTGTGAGTGCTGTTGGGTGAGGACCATTATGGATTCCATTGTCTGGGAACATCCCTATTTTCTAGCCTTTAGCACCCATTCTAGTTCACTTTCTCACAATGCCGTCTGCCATTTTTGCAGCAAAACAGTTGGAAGAAAAACCAAAATTACAGAATTTGGAGCTAACATATTTTTGGATTGTCTTTTTTTCAGTTATCTCAGCAACTAGATGGCTTACTAGGGATGTTGTGTGTTGATGTAGCACCAGCTGATGGAGCATCAGTTCAGCAAACTTTAAAGCTACTTGAAGAGAAGTTAAAAAGTGTTGGTAAGCCAAAGATAGTTGAAATGCCAAAATCTAAACTACAGTGAATGATTTAATTAGAAAGAAAAAATGTTAAATTAAAGCATAAACTGCCGTTCACGCATATACATGTTTTCTTTGTGCTTTAATATTGTATATTTATCCTCTCAGGCCACAATTCCGCATGTCCCTTTAAGCATGCAGAATTGCTTGTGCATGCCCTGAAGGTCTTTGCTCAAGTGTGCAAGCACCATCCCTTCCTTTCCCCAGGGACATTTGCAATTCCTTTCATTTGAAAGAGAAAACTCCAATGCAATATAGGGGGTGAATATACAAGTTGGGTTCACAGAGCTAGCTGTGCATTTCTAGGGATTATGGCCAGGACACTTGGCTTTCTTTTCTTTTACCTTTATTTGCATTTGGCTCAAACTATTGGGGCATAAAATCTAAAAATACATGAATTAATTTGTTTTGCTATGATAAAACAGATGATATGCTGTGTATTTGAGTCCTCACCAAGCCTCCTGCTTCCATGATGGGAGACCTCTAAAGCTTCCTTGATGCCTTAATCACATGAAGGGGGTGGGGTGTCAATGAGTTGAGTGTGGACTTCCATAGAGATAAACTTGTATGCATAGAACTCTATAATAGATGGAACCATCCACAAATAGGGTTCTAGATCTCCTGGAAATCTACACCTAGGCTTTCCTCCTCCAGATATCCACACTCTGTGTGGATCTTGAGGGGAAGGGGGGCAGGAGACAGGGCAAAGAAGCTACACAACCTCAGGGAGTAGCCCCAATGCCCTTTATAGTTACGTTGACCGACTTCACGTAGAAGCTCTATAAGAAGTTGTATTTGGTTTGCCTAGCTCATTCAGGATAGCAGTGGTCCAAATGTGAAGATTTATGTCAGTATTTTAAAGGTTTTAATAGGAATATTAGTAAGTAAATCTCTTATTTTGAAAACTCCAATTGAAGATAAACTAATCAAGATAAAACAATAAACAGTAAAGGAAAAGAGAAAGCCTTCAGGGTGTGGAGAGCAAACTACCTTATACCGAGTCAGACAATTGGTTCGTCTTGCCCCTGTCCTGTCTCCTCTGACCGCCAGTACCTTTCTAATGTTTCCCCGCAGCCCAGCTATCTCCCATTAATTGATGACCTCGGGAATTTAATCTGGGACCTTTAGCATGCCATGCATGAGTATTCCCATTAAGCTATGGCTTCTTCTTGTAATAAAAGCTAATTTGCCTGCTAAAAATGATAGATATTTTAGAAAATCTCTGTGTGCCTATTTAGCTTAAATAGTAATTTAGCTTCTTATACATTAACACAATTAGAGTTGAATGTTAAATCCTGTAGGATGAATTTAAAGCAGTTGCTCATTTTAGAGTCCTGTAAATTAAGTGACAAATAAGCTAAATTGCTGCAACTAAGTTGCACATGGGTAAAATGAGAACTGGGCAGGCATAATTCATGAAAGGAGAACAATAAGTAATTACTTCACATTTACTATGTTGGGAAAATATGTACTAGCTGTATGAAATAAAGTGTGTGGTTTGTTGTACCTTAGACTTAGGTCTGCAAGGTTTGCGTGAAAAAGGTCAAAGTCTTCTTGATCAAATATCTAACCAGGCATCTTGGGCTTATGGCAAAGATGTAACCCCTGAAAACAAAGAGAATGTTGATCACATCCAGGGAGTGATGGAAGATATGCAGCTCAGGAAGCAAAGGTAATAACTGAGAATTTCTCTCATCTCCGAAGTTCACTTTAAAAACATAGGTAATGCCTTTTTGCTTTGAATTATTTTTTATGTGAATTGAATGTTACTTTAAAATTGCTATTGCTCACTTGATGCCTTTTGGTAACTTGGCAACTATTGCTGTGGTATTTTTTTAAAAAACAGAATATTAAGACATCATGTTCCATGCAATACTATACAACAGACTGTAGAATCCAAAAAGTAGTTCTTCTTATTTCGGAATAAGTTTTATATCCCTCATTATAAAAAAGTTAAACATCATGACAACAAAAATTAGAGAAAATTAGTCTTGAAGATCCTTTGGATTTTGATATGAGATTATTATTTTGGAGAGTTTAAATACTAAATCTCTTTCCTGATATTAAGAAAGCCAGTCTTAGTCTCCATTGCCTGCTTCTTTGTGAACAAAACTGATCATCATATTTGTTACTGCCTGGTAGGACACTCTGGCTCAATTTGGACAACATGATAGTCAATGGTGGGTTGACTAACCCTAACCCTAGGGGGCACACTCCACACAACATGGTAATAAATCAACTGTGGTGTGGATGTGGATCAGCGCTGAGTTGACTATGGCAGCATTCGGATGACACAGTAGTCAAAACAACTGACGATTGTTTCCCCCACACCAGTTGTTTATTGTGTCGTCCGAATTGAGCCATTGTTGCTGCTTTGATTAGTCCTCAAGAGGTGCCAACCACAAACGTGGCTGATTTGCTCAGGAAGGCAATCCTTGTGAAAGTCACAGGGTGGGGAGGCAGGTACCATACTTCTTTTCTGCCCAGAGAATGGAAAAGTTTTACTTGGTTTGGCTTTCCTTTACAGGGAGGAACATTCCTTCACAAGGCATTGCTTTTGCCAGAGCATTGGTCTCCCCCCCAACACACACACGCACACACTTCCCATGGGCTGTGTTATAATTTACGACAGTCTTCCACAACCTTGGTACCTTCAGATGTTTTGACCTGCAACTCCCATCAACCCCATCCAGTATGGGCAATGGTCTAAAACAGGGATGGGGAATCTCCAACCTGGCTCCCCATCCGGAAGATGGAACAATAATTGTATATTTTCCTATTGTTGCCCAAGTGGTATTAAGGTGGGTTTTTTATCAAGATTTTGGTAATTTTTAAAGCAATTCTGTTTTTCAACAATATGTTGCGTCGTAATATTTTTTGACAAACTTTAGTGGCACAGAAAACAAGAATGGTTGATGTACATTGTCATTGCATCTACTGTTGGAGTGATAGTTCGGTTGCAAAACAGAAGGTGTTATACATGACCTTTCTGATTCAATTTCATATTCTGGCTTTCACAGATGTGAGGACATGGTAGATGTGCGACGGTTAAAGATGCTTCAGATGGTTCAGCTATTTAAATGTGAAGAAGATGCTGCTCAGGTACGATCTAGACACATACCTATTGTGGCCTGTGGTGCTTATACTTCAATTAAAAGAGATGTTGCTATCCAGTGAAATGAGCTTTGAAAATTGATTAAATATTTTAGGCACTTGGGCACCCCTGTAATATGTTGCAGACCTCTTAAAGGAAGTGGAAGAAGCGCAGAATTCAAAACAGTAGCTTTATTCAGTATATCTATGATGAATGGATTATGCTGGTTTAAATATTTTCTGTTTTTACAGTCTGTTTCTACTCTTTCCTCTAGGCAGTAGAATGGTTAAGTGAATTATTAGATGCTTTGCTGAAGACCCATATCCGACTGGGAGATGATACTCAAGAAACCAAAATTTTGTTGGAAAAGCACCGGAAATTTGTTGATGTAGCACAGGTATATAATGGATTTCTTTAGCAGGTTAGATTGGTCACTAGAAAACTGCCACTAAAACTTGCTGTCTACATTTAAAATTAAAATTAGTTCCCCTTTAGGCTGTTTAATAAGTAAAATTCTGATTACTGGAAATCATGAGAAGGTGTTTTGTTGTTTTTTGTGAGTGGAGACTATATCCTTGGGGAAACCACAGCACTATTTACAGCTCTGTTATGCATCACAAAATGTACAGGGTCTGTACTGAAATGTTTGAATTCATTTCATCCTTGACAAACATTTAATGGTTACTCTGTAAATGCTCTGCATTTTTCAGAAGTTATTTCCCTGATTAGCTATTTAGCAAAGGTCCAGTTTTTGGACCTAGACATTAGACATTATTTGTCATTTCTGCCAATACCTATCTTCCCCCAAGTTTCTTAGCATGTGCAATGGAGAAAAAGAACAGGTTACTCTGTCCTTGCTCTGCACTCTGAAAAAGATACAAGCCTCATGTTGCTGCTATGGCCTTCTGGAGAAACCCAGAGGAAAAAGAGGGAAACTTCCCTCTTCCTCTCGTTATCCACAATACCTGATGGAACGCCTTTCCCGACATGAACCTACCCGAACACTACGTTCAACATCTAAGGCCCTCCTCCGAGTGCCTCCTCCGAGGGAGGCTCGGAGGTCAGCAACAAGAGAGAGGGCCTTCTCTGTGGTGGCTCCCCAATTGTGGAACAATCTCCCCGACGAGGCCTGCCTGGCGCCAACATTGTTATCTTTTCGGCGCCAGGTCAAGACTTTCCTCTTCTCTCAGGCATTTGGCAATATCTGAGGAGCCTGGGTTTGTTTTGTTTTGTTTTTGTAGTTTTTGAAGTGTTGATGTGGTTTTTAAATGTATAGATTGTGTGTATGTTGTATGTTTTTGCTGTTTTAATTTTTGTATATTGTTTTTAATTGTTTTTAATCCTATGTAAACCGCCCAGAGAGCTTCGGCTATGGGGCGGTATACAAATGTAATAAATAATAATAAATAATAGTAACATCGGGAGAGGTGGAGTTTACATTGCCTTCCCTGAGTCCTCTGTAGTTTGCAGAGAACACAAGGGTGAGAGGATAGGGATCTTTGTGCTGTGTGTTTGTGGCATAGGCAGATGTGTTTGTCAGAGGAGGGGTGGCAAAGTAACAAGACACATGGATTTATGAAACTGTGGTGGGTTTCATCAGGTGAAAATTAATTTTGACAGATTTTTATGCTTTGATAATGGTCTAGGCATTTAGGTAAAGAGAGGAGAAAGGCGCAAATGAGGAATCAGCAGTGTACCAGACCCCTCTACACTTTTGTTATAAAAGCAGTCAAATGGTTTACACAGCAAAGCTCTCTCACACACACCAGGTAGTTAGTCAGATGAAAGAAATAAGGAGGGGTCACCTTTCAATTTCCCACACCCTTCATCTCACAGTTGGATTTCCAAGGAAAGTGCACTTTGTCCTTTGCACTTGGAAAAGCTTGGAAAACCATGCAGGTATTTTAATAGTCTAAAGTTCAATATGTGATTTATATGTTAGATGTTTCATTTCTTGCAGATATGTCACTGTATTGTAACTATATCTGAAATTCAACTATATTTGAAATTCAGATTTTACATGTATTTTTCCTTTTATAGAGTACTTATGATTATGGGAGACAGTTACTACAGGCTACTGTCGTTTTGTGTCAGTCTCTGAGATGCACTTCCAGGTCCTCAGGAGACACACTTCCAAAGCTGAACAGAGTATGGAAACAGTTCACAATAACTTCAGAAGAAAGAGTAACTAGGTTGGAAATGGCTGTTGCATTCCACTCAAATGCTGAAAAAGTTAGTGGCTCCAAATTAGTCTATTAACATTGATATAAAAATTTAAAATGTACTTTTTGGGGTTAATGCATTTAGATTAAGTGAAGATTTATTATATTTTTTCCAGACTGTTCAGAATTATGATTTGAGTAGTATATTAAGACTGTGTGACTATTTGATGCCCTGGTTTTAAACACATTTATTTTTCATGGAGGTGTAGTCCAACTAATGTCAGTGGAATTTGCATCTAAATCAATGTGATTAGAATTCACATGTTCAATTTGGATTTTTCTTCCATACTATAACCCCACCTTGTCACCCCATGTGAGTTAGGCCCAGTCTACACAAATAGTTGATCATGTACTAAAATGGGTCCTGGAGTATATCACTTCAAGTAGAGGTTCACATAGGACTGGATGTTTTCCCCTACATTTTTTTTAAAAAAAATACTCTGATTATCTAGTTGGTACGTGGACACAGTTTATGTATGAAGAAATACTCAATCATGTGATCTCCCCATGTAGTCTGATGTTACAGCCCAGGAACAGTTTTACTGTATCGGCTCTGTTGTGTAGACTGGACCTAACTAAGTTTATAGAGGACCAGCATGATTTCATATGTAGCCAGGAGCTCATGGATTTCTTCAGTAGCAGCTTCTGTGTTGTGTAAGCAATGGTTTTTTAACTTTGCAATCTCAGATGTTATGTGAAAGAGGCTAAACGTACCATGTGAACAGTCCCTAAGAATAATCCAGAGTAAAAGATATGATAGTGATTTTGCAGTTTCAAATAGTGCAATGGGATATCATAATGTACCATCACTGAAACTCATTGGGTTGAAGTTGGAAGAAGAGATTGGATCCAAATGAGTCCTTTTTATCACTGAAAGATAAAGGACACCTTGGATTCAACCCAAAGGATGAACTCAATTCATTCTTTGAAAATGAGTCACATACCCACAGTTACATCTGCTTCTGTCTCCTCAGAATGGCCCATGTGTCCTTCCTCCTGTTTCTATTAAATTACCATATAAAACCCATAATTCAATACAATTCTTCAGCTAAAGCTTGATTTTTAAAACCTAGTCCAGATAGGTCTTAAATCATTTCCAAAAGATGCTCAGGCTTGGACTTCGGTGAGTTTCCAAAATGTAAGCAGCCATTGAGACAACTCTGTACATGGCCTTGTTATTTGAACCTGGTGTAAAGATAATACTATTAAGTGGTTGCACTTGGCCAGGCTTGGGAACTGTGAAGGAACACAGAAGCAGTATCTAAAACAGGTTAGACCAAGAGCTACATAAATTAAAACCAGCATCTTCAACTGTGCCCGGAAGACAAGTCAGTGCATATGCTGGGCAGCTGTGCTAGGCTCAGCTTGTACAGATTTCCAATGGCAGTCCTGCACAGGTCAGTTTTTTAAAAAATCTAGCCTCAATATGACAACATATGAACTCTAGTTACAGATCTACATCTGATTAAATGGCTCACAGCTTTCCAAGATAATAAAAACAATAATAATAATTTGGAATCATACACTGGTTGCACACTGAACTCGAAGAAATAAACAGACTCAATCGCACCGAACTCACAAAACACTGCATGCTCCATCCCAACTCATGCATTGAAAGAACAACAATCAGCAGGAAAGGAGGAGGAAGAGATCTGCTAGACATTAACACAATTCATGCTAAACAGATAAAATCAATCAGAGAATTCTTCCACACTAAAAACACCCTCATTCATAAAGCCATAGTAAAAGCAGATAAAAACTACACCCCACTCAACCTAGCACTACAAAATGAAGACCAAACACGACCACTCACACTCACAGAGAAAAAAGAAAAATGGGCACAAAAAGCACTCCATGGGAAACACTACAACATAATACAGAACCCACAAATAAACAAAGAACAATCATACGAATGGCTCAGGAAGGGTGAGCTATTTCCAGAAACCGAAGGATTCCTAATAGCTATACAGGATCAAGTTATAGCCACCAAGAACTGCCAAAAACTCATCATAAAAGATAACAGTGTAACAACAGACGTATGCAGGAAACGTCATCAGTTCCAAGAAACAATAGACCACATAACAAGAGGATGTAAAATTCTGGCAGGAATGGACTATACAGACACAATACAGCTGCAAAAATAATTCACCAGCAACTGGCCATCAAATTCAACCTTATCAAACAATCTACACTATACTATACATACTCACCCGAAACAATCTTGGGAAATGCAGATCATAGAATATACTGGGACAGAACAATTCATACCAAACAATACCCTGCAACTGACCAGATATAACGGTCATAGACAAAAAAGAAAAACACACATTCCTCATCGACAGAGCAATACCAAATGACAAAAATGTTGTTGAAAAGAAGAAAAGAGAGAGAAATATACACCACTGGCCATAGAAGTCAAAGAACTATGGCAACAGGAAAACGTCACAATTATTCTGTTAGTCACCTCGGTCACCGGCATCACATCAAAAAATTATACAGGAAACCTTCAGAAACTCCATGCCAACATCCAGAAAGCAGTCATACTTAAAACATGCTCACTTGTCAGGAAATTCCTGAATCTGTAAAAGACAGCATGACTTGGCAAAGCCCGTCACGTCCGTCTAGAAAAACTGCGACAAGCAAGAAAGAGATGATGAATAATAATAATAATAATAATAATAATAATAATAATAAATTTATTTATTTGTTTGTTTATTTATTACCTGCTTATTACCTGTTTATTTGTTCCTCGCCTCTGGATCGAGGCGGGGAACATCAACTATAAAATACATAAAACTGATTAAAAGCACATAAAACTAATACATTATTAAAACACCAATAAAACTCTTAAAATTCAACTGGGTAGGCCTACCGGAAGAGATTGGTCTTTATGGCTTTCTTAAAGTCAAAGAGACTATTAAGTTGACGAATCTCCTCCGGCAGACCATTCCACAGTCTGGGAGCGGCAGAAGAAAAGGTCCTCTGGGTAACAGGTTTGGTAAAAGGTGGTATTTGAGCCAGCAAACATTGGCAGTGACGGGCATCCAAAATCACCTCTGCCTATATCCCAGGTCTTCAGTCAAGTCACCAAAGCAGTTGTAACAAAGCAGACTACAGGGAAAAAAATACCAAGATGAATAGAAAATATACGAATCTTGCTCTGCTGTTTTAAAGGAGCTCTAGAAATTGATTTTATCTAATTCCTTTTTCTTATTTCATTTTTACAGGTTTTGCAAGAATGCCCAGATCAGCCTGAATCCATAAATGATCAGGAACAATTTGATGAGATTGAAGCTGTTGGAAAATCACTTTTGGATAGGTTAACAGTGCCGGTGGTTTTTCCTGATGGGTATGTAACCTGTACGATTATTCTAATTTTTTTCAGTTTGTAACACAAGCCAAATAAATTTCAAGATTAGGTGTGGGAATGTAAGAATACTATAGTTGCATGATTAAGTTTTAGAAAAGAAAGTGGAGTAACAGAGCGATTCAAAGTGGGGTTGGAGAGAAGCGGAGCAGTAGATACACTATTGCATCCTAAGCCCTGCCAGCTTGCAACAAAGAATAAAGCCAGAGCAGAAGGTGTGAGGCTGCTTTTTCATCTTTTTCCTAAAGCCTGGCATAACTGATCCTGGGGGTCCATGAAGTTTTGTATCAGTGGATCCAAAGCCTGTCCCAAAACACCCTGTTTCAGGACTTTCCACGAGCTACCATGAACAGAAACACACGGCTGGTGGGAGTTTTACACAGGCAGAACACCACCACTGGCAGAGGGCTTCTCTGCCTAATCATAACCACCGCCATCTAGCTAAGTCTGCACTCTTAAGTTGGATACTATGGCTTCAGCAATCAATAATTTTTTAAAAGAAAATCTAATTTAGAAATCTTATTATATAAAATTGCCTTATTTCTTGCCATCAAAGAGTATCTATAACGGAGAGGGACAATCAGTCAGTCACTACATACAGTAGAATTAATTGAAGAAACACAATGTGTATTGTTCGTTTGGAATAAATTTTTAAATAATTCATATTAGTTTGAATTAGAAGGGATGTAAAATTTCAGCATGTAAAATTTCCACAATCAGTATATATACTAGCAAAGTTATGAGGTCTTCTATAAAAGTCATGATGATTTTACATATGCACATTTATCACCCTGGTCTGGGAAACCATCTAGTATTCTACTAGTCAGATGTAGCTGAAAGTAACTGTGTTTTAATTTTAAATTTGTTATAACCTGTGGGACATGTGGATAACAAGAATTTTTAGCTTCAGTAGTTGTTTTTTCCTTGTTCGTTTTAGTACTGAGCAGTACTTTGGGAGCCCAAGTGATATGGCTTCTACAGCTGAACACATTAGAGAGAAGATAAAGCTAGTTTGTCTGAAAAAACAGCAGCTGAGACAACCAGACGTCTGTACAACAGAGAGCTAATGGCTTCTTTCTGCCAGTTCATAAGAGATCCGTTTGTAACCCAGCATGTCATCTGCATTCTACGCCTGCCATAATACATCAAAATTCATTTCCACAGCTATTATAAAAATCTCATCCTTCTTGAAGTAAACCTTATTCTACATCTTAACAGTGTATTTCTACCAAGCCATAATTATTTAACATGCTATGAAACCATAGACTTCAAATATTATTAAAAGGAACTGAAAACCTTGCACTGAACCCTTGTTCTGAAGCTTTACCCCAACCTATCAGGTGCTTCTTTGCCTAAGTAACTGATGCAAGCTTTGAATGGTGCTAATAAGTACAAATTCCACCCAAAATAGTAATTCTCTTTATTCTCCAAATAATGTAGTATTTTAGCCTATAGGCAAGCTATCTGTTGTATAACAGTGGTGACCCTATGTATTACTTTTTAAATAGCCCTTTTTATTGTGCCAATATACATCCTACCCATCAAATCTTTGAAATTCATTATAGTTGGAGGGGGGGTTCCAATTTGTATGGATAATGTATTGAGAGCTGTCTTGTGCTTAATAAAGTCCATCTTTTAAAAATGTGACAACATTTATGTAAGCCTGTATTTCCTAGTGTCCTGCAGGAGTTAATTAGTAGAAGTGGGAAGGGCAGCTCTTTCCCTTGCCTTCCAACTTTGGAGCAAATATTCCTCCTCTCTATCTCTCTCCTATGATGTGAAAGGGATGCACAAATACACTTCAGATCTTGGGCAGAGAATTTTTAATAATTGAGATGTGGGGGTGGGGCGAGCGTCACATTTCTTCTGTTGTCTACATTCAAAAGATCTGAGCCAAGCAGACATGATGAAAGGAGAAGTAAGGAGCATATGAACACTTCTAGTGTTCAATTTCCTTCTGCCTTCCTGAGAGGCGCAGTAAACCATGTACATCTTGCTACTTACATTTGTAGAGGGGGGAGGGAATTTCAGTTATATAAGAAAAGATGGGGAAGAAAACTTGCAACAAAGAGGATGCAAAGAAGCAAGTGAAGCTATCCAGGTAATAAATGATGGGAGGACTTGGTGCCTTCCTCCTCCAACATGTCACACTTTTTTTTTTGTATTAACAGACGTTACAGGTGTATGTTCTCTTAGTTACATGCTCATGGCTGAATAAACAAGTTAAATAGGCAGTTTGTATGCAATTTCCAGAATTGATAAATACTACATATTGTAATAAAAGATTATTAAATGTAGGACATAAGATTAAAATTATGTGCAGACTGTATTTACTCCTCCGATCTGCAAAAGCCAAATAAAAACATTTTATATTTATGAAGTATGAGCATATTTTCATTCTCTTTTTTTTAAAAAAAATCTTGGAAAGACAGTGTATTATGAGATAACTGACAACGTGTACAGGGGCCACCAAGTAGGTGTGAATGTGGGAACAATATTTAGTGGCTCCTTTGAGACCTTCCAAGACACATGACCTGATTGAATAGGTAGAAAGCCTTCCCTAAGCTGAAAAGCATCAGGGTCTGATTTTGTGGGAAGGAGGTCAGGGGACCATTTCTGTTCTTCTAAGCTTGAGTTCCACTTGGCTCAATGAGCGCAGAAAAAACTCCACTAATAAGAAATATAAGTATATTGGGCTGGGTGATTGGAGACTAAAACTAGCCCACAAGTCAGCTGGTTTCATAATCTAATCACAGTAACAATTTGGTTGGGAATCAGGGTGATTGGTCCAACGTTCTTAGCTTCTTCCCTTCACTGGGTAGTTCAATAGGTTATGTTTTCTGTAAGAGGAATTCATAGCATCAGAGCAGACTGCCTGAGTCTCCAGGATTTGAATGGTGGGAGTGGAGTCTAAATCTTCATGTATTCTTTCCGTGGCATGCTTGGCCTTCTGTTACTGCACCCCTTTAGCTCTCCATATAATGACATTTGCAGATTTTCTGCACACTTATATGTTAATGAGTGGAAACCATAGATGCACTAAGCACAACGATCTCAAGGTTTGTACACATTCCTTCCTATCTCATCACCTATTCAAGAAGTTAGGGCAGAAGAGTCAATGTAAACATGATAGCTCCTTATAGGCCAAGACAGGTGAGAGTTCAGCTCTTGTGCTCAGAGTGCTCAAACTAATTCCCCGTTTTTCATGGCCTAGCATAACTGCATTTGAAGAACTGGAGGCTTATGAGCACACCCTGAAGCGAACAGAAAATGTAGAATGTGTTCTTATTTTTAGAATTCTGGAGAGCCAGTATGATGTAGTGGTTAGCAGATTGGACTGAGCACCCGAGACATCCAGGTTCTAGTCCCCACTTGGCCTTGAAGCTCACTAGGTGACCATAGGATAGTCACTGACTCTCAGCGTATCCTACCTCACAGGGTTGTTGTGAGGATAAAATTGAGAGAAAAAGAATCATGTATGCCACTCTGGGCTCCTTGGAGGAAAAGGTGGGCTATAAATGTAACAAATAAATAATTAATAGAAGGAAAGCCCTTGTATTTATGAATCAATTTAAAAAGATTTTTCTGTAAACCAACCTGGGAAATTACATTCAAGTCTGGTTTGCATAAGTCTGCCTATTGGAGAAAGTGGGAGGAGCTGTCCATTTGTGAATACACTCCATCCTCTGTGGAAAAGGAACTTCCCATGGTAAGTCCAACGTTCTAATTTATATCAACTATTCCAGACCACAGTTCCATTCCAAAGGTATTATGCAAATTCATATGTATTGCTTGTTTCTTGTAATTTATTCTGCTTCTAGGTGAAAATGGGTTTAAGGAGCTATGTCAGAGTACTCTAATTCTTCCCCTTCCGGGAATCCTGCATACATTACACTTCACTTCATCAAAATGTTATTGAAGATGTCGCAAGACATCGGATAAACTTGCAAATGACAGCTCCCCTGATTAATTACTCATGAGGAGGATCAACAAATAGCCTTGATCTTAGCCTGTTGCAAGCAGGAGCCTCAGGGCTGGTGGCCTCTTCATCCCTTCCCTTGCTCCAGGGAATTTCCCTCAGGCAGGAAAAGGCAGTGGCAGTAGAAGTGAAAATACAGTAAAGAGTAAGACAAAAGTGGAGAACATGTTCCACGAGGCAGGCAATCTCTTGGGATGTCCCTCCCACAATGCCAGGTTCTGAGGAAGGATCCTCTCAGAGCCAAGCATTTTGGCTTGAAGAGCCATACATACCAGTTGCTTCCTTGGCTGACATGGCTCTCCTGAGGACAGGTGGCCTGTTTCACTCAAGAGATCAGCAGAAGGTCGGTGGTTGCTGTGGAAAGCCTCACTGGCATCACTCTCCCACTGAGGCAAATTCCACAGCAGAAGAGTAGCTGGGAGGGCTCTCCAGAGCACTTGCTGTATACAGTGGAGGGCCCTGTTGGATACAGCAAAGGGTGCTACTGGTGGGGGCAAACGCACAATTTGCTGCTTCACCACCTGAGGAGGGGGGTTCACCCCATCTCATGGGAGGGCCAGCCTTGGTCTGCAGCCTCTGCCTTCTTCCTGCACTAGTTAAGTTTTGTGGAAGACACATATAAGGCCTCAATCCATAGTAATTGTTTTGCTTTGACCAGTTAAAGGATTGACCCGTTTGGGGGCAATGCAAGCTTATGGCATACCTAAATGTCATTGAGATAGATTTGCTTGCACATTTTCCACCTTACCTCTGAAGCCATGTGCTAGAAATTTTCTTTTAAAAATGAAGATAGCATTATATGTGATATATGCAATAACTGGCTAGGAGCCCTGGGGTCCCTCTTCACGTCCCTTTTTAGGAGCCCTGGGGTCCCTCTTTGACGTGGCGGCGGCAGCAGGCAGAGCGATACGCATTTGCCCTCCCTCCGCCCCTCTTCACCGGCAGCAGCGTCGCAGCAGGTTTTGCTGCTGCCGCCGCTGCCACACCCGTGCAGCCTCTTTGAAGGTAAGTTTTGTTGTTTTTTACTTTTTAATTTGGGGCGGGAGGACCGAGGAGGCGCAGAGTTTAGGTTTTCTTAAAAATATATATTTGCAGAAGGGGGGAGGACCGAGGAGGCGAGGGTTTTTTGGAGGCGCGGAGGTGGTGCAGCCAGCTTATGGCTGGCTGCATCACCCCCTTCCGTGCCCAGCCCATGGCGACCAATCAGTGGTCGCCATAGACTTGGCACGCCTCCAAGAAGTGCTGGAGAAAAAGCAACAGACGGCAAATGCCGTTGTTGCTTAGCTCCAAACTAAAAACTACATGCCTGACTTTTTTAATGTGGAGCTTTGGGGCTTTGCCCCTAGATGGCTTTGGATTGGCGGCAGCGTCATGTAACCCAGCTGCTGCCAATCTGAAGCCACCGCAACAGAAAGGGACCATCTAGAGGTACCCCTGGTTATATTTTACTCAAAATTTATTTATTTATATATACTGCCCCATAGCCGAAGCTCTCTGGGCGGTTTACAAAAATTAAAAACATTGAACATTTAAAAACCAATATACAAAATTTAAAATCATAAAAGCCTAAAAACAAACTACATATCATTTAAATTTGTGTATTGGTTAAAATTCAGAACACTTTATAGTTTTGTTTTGTTTTTGCTAGAAAGATTGATGCATATGTCAGTAACTTGTTTTTAAGTTGATTTATTCTTTTTTTAAAAAAAATACTGTACTCATGCTAAGCTGCTTACATTTAATTCAAATTATCAAATATGTATTTCCAGTAACAGTCATCGCAAACATAATCCCAATGTTCTTTGGCAAGAAAACTATAATTACATTTCAAGAACATTAATAAATGTAATAAACTGCTACATTTCACTTACTTTTACAGCACATTTATGTAATTGAAAATAAGGTTTACTGTACACTGCAATCAATTAATGTTCTGTCCTTTAGAAATAGAACTATTATTCTGAAGTAGAAGTTAGTTGTGAAAGTTATTTTTTAAAATTTTGAGCATCAAAGCATTGTACTGAAAAGAGGAAGAACTGTTTTTAGCATAATGTGAAACAAAGCAAAAATAATTGTCAAGAAAGCCAGTCAAGCCACTGAGTCCTGCCTCACCTGTTAATATGGCTAGCTCAGGAGCCAACAACAGAAGAAGGAAATATGGGTTTCATGAAGAAATGCAGAGAAAAAGGAAAATGACCACTGCAGTTTAAAGAATTTCTTCGGTATTTTCTCAATGTCGAGGGCACTAGGATGAAGCAATAGCAATTGGCTTTGCACAGCACATAAATCTCTGGTGTCTAATTTCATCCCTTTCCTCACAGACAGGAAAGATAGAATGAGACAGACCCATTTCAGTACTGGTTTCAGATATAACTGGTAGTCCATTGCAAATTGTCCTGTGGCACCTAGTTTGGAGTGGGAAAGTACAGGTCTGAATCTTAGCCTGCAATGCTTGGTTAATAATAATAATAATAATAATAATAATAATAATAACAATTTATTTCTTACCCGCCTCTCCGTCTGGATCGAGGCGGGGAACAACAACATGATAAAATACATAAAACTGATTAAAACATGACACATATTATTAAAACTGCATAAAAAATCTTAAAACATCCTAAAAACATCCTTAAAACATTCTAAAATGTTTGGTTTGGTTAGTCTTCCTCAACAGTTCGCTACAATAGATCAAAGGTAGGAAATGTGAATGGGGATTGACTCTGCTGTTGGAGTTAACCCCATGGTTTCATCTTGAACATGTATTTCATCAAATGCTAAGGGTTGGTATAATTCAGTCTACTTCATTTCCCATCAAGGTATATGATACACAGTGGCTCAGTTCAGACGACATATTAAGCAACGGAGGAGGGGGGGAACAATCGTCAATTGTGTTGCTTATTGTGTCATCTGGAGGGCAGCACACAATGCACACACAACTGACAGTAGGTTAATCAAGCACTTTAAACAACGGAGCGAAACAACGGGCTTGCACGTTGTTTAGCCCGAAGCCCCATTGTTTAAAGTGTCGTCCGAATTCAGCCCCCCCCCCTCTCCGTGGACTATTCCGTTTCGGAATAGAGTTCTGCTGCCTAGAGCAGCCAAAAAAAAACCAGCCACTGTATGCAGCCAGCAGAACTCACGGTGCATGCTGGGATACGGCTGGGGGTCACACGAAGGAGAAGCTGCAACCAAAATGGCCGCTGCAAGTTCCTTGCAGCCGAGGCGTTTGCCAGTTCTGAGCAGTGCCGGCTGCAGTGTGTCATCTGTGGAGCTCCTCCTGCCTAACGCACAGTCAATACGGTATTTACCCCTCTGTTGCTTAATATGTCGTCTGAACTGAGCCAATGAGTCTGCCCATCCATCCGTCTTAAAAATCTTTGAATAACAATAATAATAATAATAATAATAATAATAATAACACCAACATCCAGAAAACAGTCATACTTAAAACATACTCAATTGTCAGGAAATTCCTGAATCTGTAAAAGACAGCATGACTTGGCAAAGCCCGTCATGTCCGTCTAGAAAACTGCCACGAGCAAGAAAGAGATGAAATAATACTGTAAACAAACAGCATTTTTAAAATATATTTTTTTAAAACACATGGGGCAGCATTCTATTTGACACTACCGCTAACATTAATTATGTTGTGCTAACATGAGTGAATTCTGGGGGAACCTGTTGCAAAGCAAACACTATTAGGATTGCACTAGAGGTCCCTTATACTAGCGCAACATAATTTACATTAATGGTATTGTTGAATAGAATACTGCACCATGGGAACTCTGGCCAAATACTATTTCCATTTCAAATACTAGAACAGAAAACACAACATTTGGAAGGCACTTGTTTTAATATCCAGAAGGTGGTACTGAACTCTCTTCCGGAAGTCCTCTGGAAAAACTAAAGCAGAAGCCATCTTTGCGCACGTTGTCCTCCTTTGTTTGGCTTCTTCAGCTACTACCTCTTCTCACCTAGCAATTTAACTTCAATCTATGTCATAAATTTCGCTTCAATAGTATTTATCTACAACAGGTAGCATCTCTTTGCATCAGCAATCAAGTAATCATTGTGAACTCCCCAGAAAGCTTTGCTATTGGGTGGTATAGAAATGTAATAAACAAACAAACAGGATATGAAGATGATGGTTCTAGTGGCTGTAGCAGGGCTTACTCCTGGACTGATGCCAGGGACAGGCTGTCACCGTCATCTATTCCCAGATTCTAAAGAAATGTTTATGCCATCACAACTAGAGACGCTGCACAGAGCCAAGCTGCTGCTGTAACACAACACATCAACCGTAGCTCAGGCATCAGGAAGTCAAAGAAGATGATCGCCCTCCTTCAGATGAACCTTCTTAACACTATGGGCAGCATGCTATGCTGCCTGCGCACCAGAGGGATTCACCTTTAACACAATGAGGAGTTAGTGTTTTGTAAAGGAACCAGAAACTATCGGAAATGCTAGTTTCTAGAACAGGTCAAGTCAGTAGAGTTCACAGCAGGAAACTCTGCTAACCTGTCCCAAACTGGAAATTAATGTTTCCACTAATTTTATGGTATACTAGCTTCCTGTTGCAATAGTGGTGGGTCCCGCTGATGCAAAAGAATGAGCACAGTGGCAGTATAGGATACTTCCCTATATGTTATGTGTATTTTGCCCAGACAGCCACATTTATAAACATCTTAATACACAAGCTTTCACAGCCTTATTATTATTATTATTATTATTATTATTATTATTATTTATTACACTTATATACCGCCCCATAGCCGAAGCTCTCTGGGCGGTTTACAAAAATTAAAAAGATTGAGCATTAAAAAGACAATATACAAAATTTAAAACCATAAAACAGTTGTCATTAAAACACTTTAAAACATTTTAACTGTTAAGCCAGGCCTTAGTAATCAAAATGGCAATGGTTGTTGATTTTTCTCATTACATGCAGCAGTATCCCACAGAGATGTGAAGGCCCAGAAAAATTCAAGAAAAAAATGTGTTTGTTTTTTTCCAAGGATGGTTTTTGGGTTCCCCACCACCACCAAAATGGATAAATAGCAGCTTTGGATCTTGTTGTTTTTTTTTTTTTTTTAGAATTTAAGGCAACGTTTTTATATATCAGGACCCAGCCTTACTCCCTGTCTCTGATGATCTCTAAAAACGATGTAATAAGAACACTCTTAGAGAAAGACTAGAGATGTAAAATGTCAGGAAATAATGAAGCCATGAGGTAAAATGTTTTCTTTTAAATCCCCTCTGTAAGATTTCTAGTATAGTTATTTCCTTCGTTCCTCATTAAAATTATTGATCTGAAGTATATTTTACTGACAGACATTTCTGGTCAGTTTCCCAATATCTGAGTAAAGGCACTATTGTGCATTCTTGACATTAAATGTGTATTCCTGACAGTTGGGGTTTAGTTCTATGGAGCCCTGTGCTTCTGATGCGGTAGCAGTCATTGAATGTAATTCTAATCTATTTAGACAATAATTACACATTTACTAACTGAGATTACTTTTAAAAGTTTGTTTTTAAGTATAATGATAATTTTATGAGCAAACTAAGTTATACATAAAATAACTTTAGAAACAGAACAGCTGCTTTATGTTCCTAAAGGAACCCTCCCCAACCTAGTGCCCTTTGGATCTTTGGACTACAGTGCCCAGCATTCCTGACCATTGGCCATGCTATCTGAGGCTGATGGGAGCTGAAGTCCAAAATATCTGGAGGGCACCATGTTGGGGAAGATTGTCTTAAAGCAACATGGTGATTTTAGATCTATAATGAGCGGTAAAAAAATAACTTTAGGAAAAATAACTGTTTTTCCCCGGGGAAAAACAAAAGGGCAAAGGAGAGTTTTCCCCCCATAGTCTCAAAATTTCCAGAAATGTTATATCTCTAGCATCAGTGATATATTTAATGTTTAATCCCTTAATTCATTCTGTGCTACAGCCATCTTTCAGGTATGCTTTAAGGTGTTCCTGCATTGAGCAGGGGTGGATTCGATGGCCTTATAGGCCCCTTCCAACTTCACTATTCTATGACTCTATGATACCTAACTAGAGAGCCAGTAATCCTACTGCTTTTGATTTAAAATGATACGAAGCTGTGTTGTCTGACAACCCATATGGATTACAATACCAGGGACAGACTGTGATAGTAGTAGAGGATGTGGCTGTCACTCCAGTAAACTGCAAAATTATCTATAGATATATCTTGGTATATTGCAGTTTTATGCATTATGCTGTATTTGACCTTTTGTTTTTAGGGCCACTGGCCATAAATATGCTCTTTTGAGTAAGATGCCTGACTTTGATATTGACCTTGCCCGTGATTTGAATATAGCGTCCCAATAATGCTATTTGGTACAGTCAGCTTGATCCTTCTTAAAATGTTCTAAACTGGCCATTGGGAATTGGTCACTACATAACAACTCTGCCATCTGATCAACCGGTTACCAACCTCTCTTCCTTTCATGCTTTATTTATTTAAGTATTGCATTTAGGTACCACCTTTCTGTAACCAAACAAGAATTAAGAAAACAAGACTAATAAACAAATACTAACATCATGTTAAAAGCAACCTTAAAAACCTTAACAATGTAAAAAACAAAAAAACAAAAAAAATACTGCAAATAAAAATGATGTATCTCAACTCCCTTCCTGTTTGGAGAGAAAGTGGAGACCAGAGGGAGTGCATTCCAGAGTTTGCTTCCGAAACATCTTGGAGGGAGGAGAAGACAATGACGACCGTGCAAGTGAGAAGAAAAATTGTCCTCTGACTGATGCATCTTAGTCTTTTCCTTCCTGCCTGCAAAACATTTGGGTAGTATTGGGAAATTCTCCCTCAGGCCCAGCTCTCTTTCCTTCCTTTTCCGACAGCATGTCCAAATTACCGCACACTCACTTAGATGGGCCTAAAAGGCTTGTAAGGGTCAATCTTAGTCGCTCAGCACCAGAACAGCAACCCCACATGGGCTATTTGAATCCAATTTTCCCCTCTAAGGGCAGCTTCCTACGTTGACATTTTGTACCTAAGAGATTGCCTTAGAATAAAGGATACACACCTACATTACATCATTTGTTGTAATGTCCTACAAGTCCCATCATCCCAATCAATGGTCATGCTAGCTGGAGATGATGGGATTTGGAGTCTCATATGTCTAGAGGATACCAGGTTAGCGAAGGCAAGTGTATATAAATTGTCAGCCAGTAAAAATGGGGAGCCCTGATCCTCTACTGTAAAATTTAGCAGGCAGACATATAGCACCATATATGTTTTCCAGAACCCTTCGCTTTCAGCAGCCAAACTCATAGCATGGTAGGCAGAAACATCAAGGCTGTCTTTTCGTAAATGTGAAATGCAAGCAGGAAAATGATACTGTCAAAATTCAGATTGAACTTACGAGGGAATAGAAAGATTTCACTAGATTTCAAAACGCATCATGAAAATATATATTCCCTATAGCGAGGTGGAGAATGTGTGGCTCTCCAGATGTTGGACTGCAATTCCCATCATCCCCAATGGCTAAGTATGACTGGAGTTGCGGTTCTGAATTGATCAACAGCTCTCTGACTGTGAAAGCACCCAATATGATGAACTCATTGGGCTTGTACTGGTGACCTACAGTCTCTGGAATTGTGTGTAAAAATAAGTAATGTACAAAAATAAAAGCAAGAAGCCTTGATCTCTTCCTTCCCCTATTTCTGGGCATGCTAGTAGTTTCAGTGCCATGTCACTGAGCTGGCCGCCTGCTTTGGACACAATCTTACAAGGTAATAAATCTTTTATTTTGTACCATCTCCTGCTGTCCCAGACAGTGTTTTAGAATGTGCAGTGTAATCCTATGCATGTTTACTCAGTAGTAGATCCCACAGCGTGCAGTAGGGCTTACTCCCAGCTAGGCGGGCATGGCATCACAGTCTGGAAATCTATTTCTGTGGCCTAAAAAACCATTCATTTTTGTGCAATGGAAACACATGCTTATGTTAGACATTATTACCAACAGAGAAAGCTGTAAAAAGTGCTAGGAGACAGCTGCAATGGTCAAACAAAATGCAAAGTTATGAAGTTTGCAAGCGGAAGTCAATGCCTCCAAAAACTCTTGCTGAGTAACTTCTTAGCAGGCAGGAAAAGATTTGTTATTAAGAATCATTTTAAGTCTAAACCAGAAAAAAAGGAGTAGAACAGAAACCCTTCCAGCACACTGGGAGTAAAAATAGTCAAGAATTGTTATGCTTCTAACAACACGTTTTCTTTTATACTGCTGCGTTGTTGTTTTTTTTAAAGTAAATGTTATAATGTTCAGGTTTTAAAAACATCACTGTCTTGTTATTTGCAACATATAATGTGTTGAAGCTTAACTTGGTTTGTTGATGTCACATTCTTTCTGTCCTGGCAAGGATTATGAATACTGGATCAGTGACAACATATTCCCAGTATCGCTACTGACTTTCCAGGTATGCATGGATTGCAGTCGTTCCCATTCCTCTCTGGACAGGATTGGGCAGTCTTGAAAATCCATGTATTTGCAATTCATATTTTAAATACAAATTAATTATCTGTGTGTGCTTATCTGAAACACACACAGAAAATATATTGGTATTTTATATTATACTTTTTTTTAAAAAAAACACCTTATATTTGGTGATTTTTGAGTAATGCAAGAATTGCTGTCTTGAAATGGATAAGAAGGCAAATGAAGTGGAAAAGAGGTTAGGTGGAATTTTAGTATGGTGCTAACAGATTTGTAGGCTCCCTTTGCTCTCTAGAGGTGTATATACATTTCAGGACAAATGGGAAATTGAAGTTTTTGCAGGATTTCTCCCCTGGGATTTAGCTCCCAATAGAAAGTTTCTGCAGGATTTCTCCCCTGGGATTTAGCTCCAACTATGAGCTTCATCACACCTACTTCCCTCCCCCCTTTGCTTCTGCTGGTCCCCCCTCCGTTTCCTATGCAAGTCTAGCGTTTTGAATCACACATGGTAGGTATTGCTGCGATACCTCAGCTTGGCCTGTTCCAAATTTGAGTTTCGGACTTTGCCCATTCAGGGAGAAATCGAAAGAGAAACGAGCAACTGCAGACTCAGGGTGAAAGAACAGCAGGACGGGGACAACGTCATGAGAGTCCAGCGGTGAAAAAGTGGATCAAAGTGGTCACGGTGGGTGTGCATCAAACCTATAAGTTTATGAAAGGTTACTCTTCTGAAATTTAGCTCCCTTTGGTGTCCCTTTGTTTTGACTTCAGCTGATGATTTATGAGTTTAAATGGTCATCTCAGTAGAATGAATGAATTAATGAATGAATGAAATGTCCTTATCGTCTCCTGCATGGTTGCTTAACTCACATGTGTGCTCAACTTCATTTTACTGGGGCTAAGATGCTTTGTCACTGGGGATACTCGCACCTGGTGAGCTCCAACCACTTCACCTTAGAACAGTCAATTTAGATATGAGAGGCACAAGTTCAAACCCCTGCTTAGCCATGAAGTTTGGTTGCCTTGGGTAAATCATTTGAGGCTGATTTTCACTGTTCCTTTGGCATGAAGGTTGTCCATACAATGGGGGATGGAAGTGAATTGTGAATCAGCTTAAATTAGGTTGTCTCATATTTGAAATTCTGTTGTATATAGCTATGTAGGTTTGGAATGCTTGTGCTACTGAACACATAATTTTTTAAAAAAAAAAAATCTGCCAGCTGAACTCATGTATTGGTTGCACTAAGCTAAATAAGTGAATTAACTATTTATTTATTTCTATCCCACCTTTCCACCCAAAAAATGGTGGTTAAGGTGGCAAACAATAACATGAAATGTCTCCAAATCCTGAACAGCATGACGGTACAACAACAGGGATTGGCTAACTGGCGCTGATAAAGAATATATACAAGAATATCTGATAATATAATGTTATCTGTGTACACTAAAAACATACATTGAAACAATAGAGAAAGGTATGATATTATTGTGCTGCAGTGTCCGACAATGCCGGAAGTGTCTCCAGTTTCTCCAACACTAAATAGGATCATCGATGATCCTGTAGAAGCCCTGGTCATTTGATGGACTCAAGACCTAACTTGGGCCATTGACACGATCACCCCCAAATGTCCTCTCCAACCTGCTTCTAACTGGGCACCCTGGTACACAGAAGATCTCAGGGAGTTCCAGGTGGTGATGCTTCAGGATAGTTGCTCCTCAAAGAAGGAGCTGTTGTATGATGTACCACAAGGTGCCACCTTATCCCCCATGCTGTTTAACATCTACATGAAACCGCTGGGAGAGATCATCCGGAGGCATGGGGCAGGGTGCTATCAGTATGCTGATGACACCCAAATATATTTCTCTTTGCCTTTGACAACAGCGTCAGGAAAGGATAGTGTGTCTCCTCTGAATGAATGGAATGGAATCATCAGTGGCCCTGCTTTCGCAATGAATACTGTCCAACATAACTAAAACATCTTAAAACATAAGCAGTGGCAATCTGAAAACAAACATACAAAAAAATCGAAATGGCAGGCATTACATGACATGCAATGCTGAGGTGAATTTTTTTTTAAAAAAAAGCCTTTCAACATGCAGCTTAACTGCATTAGAGTTGGGGTATGCTTTATTTCTGGCTGGAGGGTATTCCAGAGAGTGGGTGCCACCACAGAAAAAGCCCTCTTTGTGATTGTCACCAGATGGACATCTACAGGGTATGGCGCAACCAGGAGAGGTTTCTCATGATGATTGCATCAGCCAGGCAGGTCAATTTGGGAGGTGTTGCTCTTGGGTATCCTGGTCCCAGGTTGTTTAGTTTAATGCTGAAACTTTAAATCTGACTGGATATCAAGTTGGCAGCCTCTACTGTTTGTTCAACAATGGGGTTATATGACAGAAGCTAGACGCATTACATAATAACATCACCATTTCATCCAGTGCTACCTCCGGATCATGCATAACGGCAGTCCTACATAGAGTGCATCACGATACAGTACTACAGTACAGTAGTTCTGCACCTGACTCTGTTTGGTGGATCTAGAGGTTCTAGGAAAAAACCAAAATAGATTTATCTGTTTATTACATTTCTATAATGCCCAACAGAAGAAGCAACCTGGGCAGTTCACAACAATTAGATCTGTGATCAGGTCTGAAGTCTGCTCACTGCTGATCTAGAACCTATATACATTGGGTATGGTGTACGTGTCCCCTATTAAAACATTACAGCCCATGTATGAATGTCCAATAGTGCTGCGAGTGAACTGGGTACACCAGGTGGCAGGAAGGGAAGGCATGCTTTCATTTTTGACCACACAGAGGCTGAATTCGGGCGACATGATAGTCAATGGTGGGTTGACTAACCCTAACCCTAGGGGGCACTCTCCACACAACATGGTAATAAATCAACTGTGGTGTGGATTAGGATCAGCGCTGAGTTGACTATGGCGGCATCTGGATGACACGATAGTCAATACAACTATGATTGTCCCCCCCCCCCAGTTGCTTATTGTATCGTCCGAATTCAGCCATAGAATACCAATCTGAGAAGGTATCATCAATGCAGCCCTTTCTTCCTGGAAAGCTATGTAAGTATGTTTTTACAGGGTAGTGAACTGGAGAACAGGGTTGGAAAAATACTTCTACACCAGCCTTCCCCATCCTGTTGCAAACCAGATGTTTTGGACCAGTGCCTATCAGCCCCAGCCAGTATGGCCAATGGCCAGGAAACCCAAAATACCTGGAGGGCACCAGATTGGGGAAGGGGGTTCTACAGGTATCAATCAAAATGGGCTTACCTTTTAAGTCTCTGATTTAAAATGTGCCACAAGCAGCAATGAGCATGCAAAGCAGAAGAATTTTAGGTGGTTTGCCTGGGCTGGGAAGCTTGAATTAGTTTACCAGTTACTTATACAGTTCTCCATCTTGAAGCATCATAATGTAATAGAATTCTTCCACCCCATATCATTGGCTAACTGCATATCCCCTCCCCGCTCCTGGGCAATTGATCACCCAAATAAAATCTAAATAGGAGGAATCCTAAATATGAGTAGCCAGAATAATTAACTAGCTTGAATGGTTTACATTATGAGTAAGGAAGCAAAATAGTTCTGGCCTGACTCAAGAAGCTAAGATATAGCCTGGAGTGGAGAGATAAGGAAGCAAATATTTCAAGGGTGTAAACACTTGGTATGGAGAGGAGCCATATAGCCGAGTACAAGAAGGCATCATCTTAACTAAAAATGTGTGGAGTCCACTTCTGAGGAAAGAAATGCAAACCCTTTGCCAAAAAAATATGATTCCACTTGCAGGTAGGGTGGGAACCAAATCTGAAAAGAGATTTTCTGTACCAGTTTTTAACTGGCAGTTCAACATACTGGGGATTGAACCATTCTGATGTCCATGAATTTATATGTTTGACAAAGGTTTGATAGCAAGGGAAGGGTAGCAAGAAGTGGGATCAAATCAGAGTGTGTTCATTGGGCTGACTATCGAGATACTCCATTGAAGAGTGTCCTTCAACCTTTTGTGTATGTTTTCCCCAGATTGTGATGTAGTATTTCTGTGAAGAACAGCCATAGTTGAGTAGGTGATATCCTACTGCGCTTCAGTGCCATTAATTTAATTCGTTTAAAAGAGCAGGCGGTGTCAAAACCTGTATTAACAAAAACAATCTTGCCTTGAGTAACTCTTGTACCTTTAAAATAAATCTGAATAATTATAACTAGCCTGTTCTATTTAGAATAGTTAAGGTATCACGCTATAGTGGGCTTCAGTAGAATTTGTACAGATTACTGAGGCAAATTGTTAAGAATAGCATGAAGTGGTAAAATGTAATGTGTACTTAATCTTCCATATCAGTATGATCAAAATTTCATAATCTTGAGTTTTCAAACCCTGGGTTCCTCTAGATGATAGATTTAAGTCTCATTCATGGGGCATTAACGGTTTTACCTCTTTACGAACGAAGTGCAAATCAGGCGTGCAGCTGATTTTTATCCTCGTTAATGAGCTTTTTCGAATTCGCTTTAAGGAGCGACTTTTAATTTTCTTTGAAGTTACAGCACCTTATCTTTGTGTAATCAACTTCTGAGTATTCGCATTAACGATGATAGTGGGCGGACTGTGGTGGTGATGTCATGCATGAAGAACTGCCCCTTCAGCAGGAACACCTCCCACAGTTGTGCTTTGTCATTTCCTGTCTCCTCCCTCCCAATTCCTCCTCCTCCTTCTTCCCTTGAGTCATGATGGACTGTTTAGAAATGGCTGACCATACCAGTATTTAAAGTAAAGTTTCTTTTAAAACCCTTCTGGAATCTTTCTTTCGTCGGGACACGGGACTACTCACATGGAGCTGGTTCTACAGGAAGCAAGGGGGTTGGAATAAGGATGTGCGCATAATTTGAGATCCGCTAAGGCAAGCCCTCCCCTCCGCTCCCTTCTCCTTCTACTCAGGAGGAAGGCTAATTGAGCAGGTTCCCGGGGCTTGCTCCCTGGGAAGCGTTGCGGGGGATCTGGGATCGGGCTTCGTATCTACTCCTGTTACCCCCCCCCCACACCCCTACCCTTCTGTCATTGCTTTACCGGAAAGTTGTGTGTTTGTGTGTGTGTGTGTGTGTCTGTGTGTGTGTCTGATGTATCGGACCAAAATGACAATTTAGTACTGAGATACCACTGCAATATCTTTATTCTACAAATGGTTACAGTTGGGCACAAGCCCATTAAAAAGCAAAGCATGAGTAGAGTAATCAGAAAGGCACGATGTGGAGTGGCAAGACAGGGCAATGGGAAGGCATGTCAGTCCACAGACAGTCACACGTTCGGGGTGGTCCCTGGCCGCTCATTCCACTGGCACGGCTGGTTGGCGGTGGGGTACAAGATTGCGGCCACCCCAGACTATCCGCTACAGTCTCCTGAAGCGACTTTGCAGGAAGTGCATTGTACGCACAACACTGCACAGGATCCTCTCCGACCGCTGCTGCTGCCTGCTAAGGATGGCTAGGTAGTGGCAAATCAGCCACACTGGGGGGAAAGAGAGTGGAGAAAAAGGATGAGAAATAGCCTTTAGGGGAGGGGAGTTGGGGGCATCTCTAACCCAATCCTTCATGGCCATTCACCCACCTCTGATTCGCTGTGCCCGTTGAGCGCTTCGGCGAGCAGGACGATAGGCAGGAGGCATCTCGATAGCTATATCCATGTATATAATGAGAGGAAACTTTTGGTATGGAAAGAGGACATCAGTGCAAGATGAAACATTGTAACAGAAAGGCTACACAAAAATTTGCCCCTGAAGCTGCAGATGTGCCCAGTAGGATGTGCGAAGCAGGGGGAGATAAGGGGCATCTAGAGCTAGCATTGGGAGGGAAGTGTCCCGCGGGGATTTCTCCCGTCCCATCCCGTACGAGCCTGGCCCAAGCGCTGCCGGTCGTGGATACTGCTGCTCCGGCAAATATCTATAGGCTTGCATTTCTGTTTACTCCTGAGCAGGTGGGGAGAATCCCTCCCCAGGAGGCGTGCGTACATTTTTTGTGTATCTTGCCGATCACCAAATGTCAAGTTATTACTGAGATACGACTGGAATATCTTTATTCTACAAATGCTGTTTAGAGGAGGACAGAAGCTGATTGCAGAGGAAAGCATGGCCGGAGGAATCAAAAAGGGGTGGGCAAGACATCCTGTAAGAGCATGTCCAAAGCCATAGGTTTGCATTTCCATTTACTCCAGAGCAGTTGTGGGGGACTACTACAAATGGCGATCGGGCACAAAGGAAGAGGTAAACCAGGTGACCAACGGCAGGTAACCCAGGTAACCAAAGGCGGGAGATTCAGGTGGGCAGGGTTAACAAATGGTGGGAAACTGTGGGGGCCGTTCCACCAGGAAACAGGGTGGTGCTTTCATCAACATTTCCTCGTTCAAGCCTAAATCTATGCTTCATTTATAATGTGATTCTACATATATAAATAACTTTAAAGCGCATTGCATAGAGCCCGTAATTTGCCTCCACGCCTCTCATATACAGGTATTAGGCGTAAACTCCACTGTAAGTTAATGCGCAGATTCGGAGAATCAGGCATAAAACCAACCTCTTCTAGAGGGGACCCCTAATGAAAGATTTAGGGGATGTAAAACTTGCTGGCAAAGTATAGGATATTGGTTTTAGAAATATTTGGTTTATTTGAACATTTCCGCTGTCTGATGTTGCTCTGGGGTCAACCCGGGAAGGTGCCTGGTGAAAGGTGACCAGGGATTTGGTTGCCTTTCACCAGGAAGAGGGTAGGAGTGGCTCCAGTACCTGGATGGCAGTCCAGAAACCTCCCGTTCCCTTCTCGCATCAGGATTATTTGACACTGCCCCAAGAGAAGGAAAGTGTGGGATTTGAGAGGGAGGCGGCACTAATCTGGCACATTGAAGACAGCCCCATATGTCAAACCAGGACATGTCTGGATCTTTGGAAACAAATCTGGGAAGGGGGGAAATTACGAAATTTGCAGAAAAATCCGAATTTTCCCCATCCTCCCGGCACCCAAAGGGCATCTCTATTTTATAGTCAATGGGAATTAACATAAATGCTTACAGCTCTGTCATTTTTAAAAATAAAGAGATGAAACTTGGCACCATGATAGCACTTAGGTAGGGCTTTAGCCATGCCAAGTTTTAAGCAGGACTGTTCATCCATTGATTTTTATGAATTCTTTAAAGTTTGAGGTTTTAAAATTCATTTGTATTTTTAAAACAACAACACTAGAGCCATACCCTTCAAACTCAGGTTGTCAAACCTCTTCTTTGGGGACTTGCACCTTGAGCAGTTTCAGCCCTTGGCGTCAAGGGGATCTCAAGTGTTTAGCTAAGAAGTGCTGGGCAAGCAGGGTACCTTTCCTGTTGCAGATTTGGTGGGCAGTCGGGCACCTGGAGCTCAGCAGAGGTGAGGCATCCACAGATCAAAATGTGAGAAAGGAGAGGTCAGTCAAAGCAGCCCACAGGGCAAAACAGAACAGGCCAGAGGCCTTTTTCTCAGAGTTCCACATCATGGGTGATGAAGGGTCATCATCCTTAGAGAAAAACACTCATGACCAACAGTGAAGGGCCAGTCGAGAGAGAAGCTCTCATCTTTGCAGATGCCCTGTTGCTGAGGATGTTGGAACCTGGCATGTCATTGCTTTGCTTCGCTATCCCTTCCCTTCCACTTCACTTTGTTCACTTGTGAGCTAGGCTCTGTCTGCACTGCTGGCATGCAATGCAGAATATTTGAAGTGCATGTCAGAGGAAAATAGATAGATTTGCAGCTTTGGCTGGCTGGCATATCTCTTAGAGACAGAGTTACACTCAAGACTGAGTGTAACTGAGCCCTGAGGGGCTGGCATGCCACACAGAGCCTTTTAAGAGTGTCTCAGAGTCCAGTGTTGGTGCAGACAGAAGCGGCTGGTGGCAGAGGGTTTTTTTTTAAGTAAGAGTCATCACGTGACCAAGCAATAAGCTGTCAACCTTCCCTCCAGCCACAGGGTACAAGTGAGCAGCCTGGCTGGACCGTTGGGAGACTTTGGAAGAGGGAGGGAGACTGATTGGTTGAGGCTGGAGGCTTTGGTTTGGCTGCAATGACTTAGAGAGGGACAACAGATGCCGCACAGACAACCCAGAGACACCTGTTGTAACTTAGCCCCACGGGTCTCAGAGTTGCGTGTTTGTGCAGGAAGTAGACAGGAGTTCAAAGTCTGGATGTGAAGTGGTGCCAACGCAAAAGCCTTGAGAAGCTAATGTATATAAATGAGATGTTTGAATGGGCAAAGTTGTGTCTGCCACCCACAACACCCACCCTAATGTTAGAGTAGAGAAACATGTGACAATTGTACACGTTTCCCCCCAAAAAATTGAACTTTAAAAATAAAAAAGCCAGCCAGTAGCAAGCTCTGTTAAGCAGCAGCTTGCAGTGGAGTGAGGATACAATCAGAAAAGATATTTGGGGGGAAGGGAAGAATGTATCACACAGAGTATAGCAACGAAGTACAACAAAAGCTACAAAAGTAGGAGTGAAGTTAATTTCAGATACATTGGATGTTTCACTTGTTATTTCAGTGATTTTAACATGAAGATGTTCTGTAGAACAGATTTGTCTTAATTGTGTGTTGTAAAATCAGACACGTGACCAAGGTTATGTTCAGGTGGGCACACCCCTTTGGTGCTAGACACGCCCCCTGGGGGCAGATATGTTGGTGGGGACGCCCCCTTGCGGACCGACAACATTGTCCTCCCTTTTGATTTCCAAAATATGGTCACCCTAGGCTAGCAGTAGTATTACAAGGAAGGAAGCAAGGGATATTAGGCTTGTGAGGCAGAGAGCCAAGGTCTAGAACGGAATACTTTCCTTTAAAAGCTGCATACAAGGGTGAATCCTGCTGATGGTAGCTTCTTCTTCTGTCCCTGGAACACAGTAAACTGAATGTCAGCATTGCTGGCTCCAGGTTGGGGGGGGGGCAGTAGTGGCTCTGGGGCAAGATATCCTTAGTGTAGAACCTTCTCCTCCTGTCCACTGCCATGAGGTCTTCATTCATTGGAGAAAGCTGGTAAGTGAGCAAAGGGCTTCTCCTGTTCACTGTTTCAAAGGGTTGGTAAACAAAGAGATGGCAAGAGCAGAATGGAGCCAAATGGGTCGCAGTTATGGATCCCTTCTGGAGCCCCAGTGAATGGTCAACCATGCTGATCTCTGATGCTGGCCCTGAATTTCAAGGTTAATCTAACGGTTTGTGGTGGGTTTAAAAGGTTTTTCATAATAGAAATGAGGCGTGCAGAACCTCATTCAGCCCAAGGGCTAAATTCCATTTTGAAGAACCTTTGGATCCGACACATAGGTTCTTAGAAATAAGTGTGTGTGTGTGTGTGTGTGTGTGAGAGAGAGAGAGAGAGAGAGAGAGAGGTCCACTTGTCCAAGTTTTCTTCTGTATCCTTGTAGCAATTCCAATAAGATTATTACCTTCTTGATAGCCACACGCTATGCCAGGACATCTGGCAACTAGTAAAACACAACTCCTGACTGGTCTGTGTTAGACTTACATGGAGTAGGCTGGCTGGAGAGAAAGATGCTATGATTGGTCAGTGAATTTCAATCTCTTTAAATTATGCTGAGTGGAGAGGAGGAGGACAAATGGTCGAACCTGTTAGATGCTTGCTGCCCAAGAGATGGGCAAACACCTCCTTCACTTGATTCGCTAGTTCACTAAACGGACCAAGGTGCAGAACTACCGAGGAATACCGTGTATTCAATATTCACAGATGGACTGTGTCAATGTGCTGTGCTGAACAAAAGGTGGAGTTAGCTTCATTCAAACATAATCTATCCCTCCACCATCCCAGCCAAAAATAATAAGGTAAGAGCAAATTATCTATCAATTCAGAAAACCTTTTGAAAGACAGCTTGGCAATTGCATAAGAATTTTTGTTAAAGAGGTTAAGAAGCATTCCCCCCCCCCCCATCTGCAATTAATTTCACTTGTAAAATGTAATGTCTGTAAATGTCTGTAAAGTAACATCTAGTATAAATTATGGTTCTGGAGCCTGTCTGTCTGTCTCCCTTGAATTGTAAATATAGGATTCTAAACTTCTGGTCCACTGAGATTGATTTTCATCCATTAAGGAATGTAGCTTCTTTTCTGTCTCCCCCCCCCCTTTTTGCAAAATGTACTTAATATTTTGCTTAGTGTGTGAATGTACCATCCATGCTGACAAGGCTTACATTAAAGTCTGTGCATTAAATAGCTCATTCTTTAGTGTTAAAAAAAAATCAAACTGCTTACAGAAGTTTTTACGCTAGTATAGCCCTGCGATCATCAATAAAACAAAATCACAGGAGTGTAAGAGCGATGTAATTTACTCAATTGCTTTTTCTTTTTAAATGAAAGGAATTATATTATACAGTACTGTTTGTTTCATCCTTGCTGACTGATTGCTTTGGTCAAAGTGAAATGGAGATCATATTTAATTATAGCACTGTTCTAAGGATCAGCTTAAAGGAACAGCAACACAGCCACAAATAGGCCATGGGAATTAACCCTCAATATCTAGCTCAGTCTTCTCTAAGCTCTGGTGTCTAGGTGCCACATTGTCCCTTCTTACCATTGAAATGGTTGACTCAAAGAGTTGTGTTGTCTGCCTTGTCATGTTTTCTCAGTCTTTGACATTTAGATGTATTGAGATCTAGAGATGTGAGAGGATTGTTTGCTAAAGCATTAGCAATGTGTACTGCATGAAGGCAGCCTGGTCTCATAATGTCATTGCTATGGAGGTGGAAACGCCTTGGGCAACACAAAATAAGATGTAGTCACACATACAGAGGAAGCTCTTGATGAGTTTTCAAAAACTGATGACTTTACTGCTACTGTAAGCAATGGGACTGTTACTTCCTCCCCAGTCTTAAAGCAGCCAAAGTGTTTATTATCTGTATTTTAGCACACACTTATCTACGCTTGCTTTCACAAGGGATACTAAAAAGATATGTGGGATTTTTATTTTATTTATTTATTTATTTATTTATTACACTTATATACCGCCCCATAGCCGAAGCTGTCTGGGCGGTTTACAAAAATTAAAAAGACTGAGCATTAAAAAGACAATATACAAAATTTAAAACCATAAACATAAAACAGCTATCATGAAAACACTTTAAAACATTTTAACTGTTAAGCCTGGCCATAATGTCAAACCTCAACTTGAGTTGTTAAAATGCCTGGGAGAAAAGAAAAGTTTTGACCTGGCGCCGAAAAGATAACAGTGTTGGCGCCAGGCGGGCCTCATCGGGGAGATCATTCCATAATTGAGGGGCCACCACAGAGAAGGCCCTCTCCCTTCTGGAATTGTAAGTAGGGAAATTTCTTAACCACGCACAAGCCACTCTGGCCATGTTCAGACAACTCAACAAACCGCTCTGAACCAAGCATGGTTCACAACCCACCATGGTTTACCATGTTGTCTGAACCCAGACATAGTGTCATTCTGGGGCACTGTGAAGGAAAAATAGCAGTTGCCACAAAAAAAAGTTGAAGAATAGTCTGCCGAATTGCCTTCTTTTTCCTCCTTCTATTTAAGCAAATGTCTCAACAATTATTTTCTGAGAAATTTCTGCTTAGCTTAACACAGGTAGAAAAATCAAAGATTTATATAACTAAAAATTGCATTTTAAAAATAATTCTGGGAAGTATCCTGATGCAGACTACACCATCTCCACCTTTGTGGTGCTTTTTAAAACATCCCATTTGTTGCCAGGAATATTTTATGCTACCAAATTTGGTATCTCAGCGCTAAGGTGGGGACAAACCACTGCTTCCTAAGTTTTGCTGCATCATGCTGCCTGGGCAGAACCAGGTGGCCACTTATGAATTGCCAGAAATGAGGACAGTGATTTGCATAAAATTTGCATATTCTAATTTACCTGTATAGACACATACTTAGAAATTATTATAATCTAAGTAGGAATAAAATACATAGTGTGGAAGACTGTGACTAGGTGAGCTGTTTGTCTTGCTCAGTTTACTGACCAGGTGCTCTTGACGGGCAGCTTCAAGGCTCAGCTCTTCGGTTCATTATCTTTAAACCAGAATTGGACAAGACAGCCTTTCAAAATGGAGGACTTGTTCAAAATAGCAGCCCTTCAAATAGGGGACTCTCCTCTGAGGACACTTGGCCACCCTGGAAGCTGAGAAGGATTTCCCATTCCCCACCCCTCATTTTAAAAATAAAATAAAATCCCCTCCTATTGACACGAATCATGGGAAGGAAAATAAATGCCTCAGCCCCCGCATTCTTGTACATTGTTGGCCTTTCCTCGAGAGTATCAAGAGAACGAAGGGCTTTGGCTCCAACCTTGCCCAGACAAGCCCCTGGAACACTGCATTTCGGACCTAATGTTCATAGAGCATGGTAGGTAGATACAGCAAACAATGGCACAACTTTCCATTGTGGGCCCAGGTATGGCAGACCACTGCTTGAAAACTTTCCTTTCCACCCACAGAGAAGGAAGTCCACAGCATGACCCAATGCCTCCTCAACCTCCCTCCCCAGAAGGGTAGGACTACACCTTTAATCTACTTTTTGATAAGTGTTTCCATGCATAGTTCAGTTCAGCAATACCACGTAGGTTCATTTGTTGTCTTTGTGGCTCTTTCATGGAATAGCACCACATCAATAATTGGAAAATAGAACCTGATGAAGCCAATGAAGTCCACACTGAGTCACAACATTAGCACAGCTACTGATATCCCCTTGAGCGCTCTTTTTTTTTGATGCACAAGTAGCTGTCAAATGCCTCATGTTCCCTTCAGTAGATTTGCTAACGCATTTTCCAGGAGTCTGAGCAATTCCTACAGAGGCTGTTTCCTTCAAAGCAGATGTCTTTAATTCTGCCACATTTTTAGCAATTCAATCATCCATTATGTCGCATACTATTTCTGATAAAATGCATTATTATTATTTTAACTTCTGTTTACCCTGTGCTTCCTTTTATATCACAGTTCAAAATACTTCACCAAGCTCCATGGTGATAGATGGAATTATTTTAAACTAACCTTTCACAGTATTATAAGAATTAAAAAAAATGACAACTTTGTAATTGGATCTACAAAAGAAATTCTAAAGCTACCATCTTATGCACACTTACTTGGAAGTAAGCCCCATTGATCTTAATAGGATTTACTTCAAAGAAACATGCACAGGATCAGGCTATACAAGTATTATGTTGTAGTATTTTTGCATGTTGGGACAAACAATCCTAATTTCACGTATATTGACAATGAAATGCCATATTTGACATGATTAGGAAAGGAATAAAAAATCAAACTGGCCATATCAAAAACTGCCCTTACACAAATCTATGGTGCAACCGCAATTGGAGTACTATTTACAGTTCTGGGCAGGATCTACACTACTGCTTTAAAATGGTTTATAACAGTAGTGACAACTGTTGGGGCCCAGGGCACATTCCATATACAGTTTTCAAAACGTTTTCAAAGTGTTGTATCCTGCTTGGTGTAGATCTGGTCACTGCAGATCTACACCAAGGGAAAAAGGGCAGGAAACAGCAACCAAAAGTAACAAGGAGGAGCTGATGCTGCTCCCCTATGAGAAAAGGTTACAATGAGCCTATCCACATTGCCCTTAAAACAACTTATATTCTGTTCAAAAAAGTGGTTTTTTAAGTCATTTCATTTCGTGGTAGGACACACTGAGCAGTACTTACGTTTCATAGCGACTGCTTCCTCCGTTCTCAAGGCGTTCACTAGCGTCACACAGGGTTATTTCTGTGTTTTGCAGGCTGCTTGAGTTACGGAGACAAAAGTGGGCAGGTCAAGAAGCCTGCAAAACAAAAACGAAAGTAGAAGAGACCCAGAATTAACCCTGCGTGACACCAGTGAACACGGAGGAAGCAGTCACTGTGAAATGTAAGTTCTGCTCAGTGTGCCCTATCACGTAATGAAACGACTTAAAAACCATGTTTTTAAACAGAATATAAGTCATTTTAAGGGCAATGTGGATAGGCGCAATGTCTGGGACTGTTTAGCTTAGAAAAAAGGCAAGTACAGGGAAATGTGATAAAGATGTATAATATTATACACTGGAGAAAATGGGTAGGGAGAGGCTTTTCTCCCTTTTTCATATTACTAGAAGATGGTGCAAGATTTAGGACAAATAAAAGGAAGTATTTATTCACACAGCATATAATTAAACTATGGAATTCACTACCACATGATGTAGTGATGACCATCAACTTGGTATAATAAACCAAAGTGATAATTGCCGCTGGCTGTTTTCGTGTCTACGCATTCAACGGCATGTGCTATATGTGGCAGTTCTCTCACAGACTTGACTGTGGGCTTGAAATGAAGGCATCATTTTACTGCCCCTATGGGCATTGTAATAATAAGCTAGCATGGCTAATTGATTTGCAGTGTAGAATGTTACTTGTAACTGCAGAATAATTGCAGAAGGCATCTTCCAATGTAACAGCCATATCTGATGCATTCGGGATTGATCATGTTAATGCTTTGTTGCCTCTTCTACCACAAGCTTGTCTCAGGAGCAAGCACTTCTCCTATCTTTTATATCCTGATTCTAAGCACAATAGGAACCTTTCACTCAAAAGTCTGTATTGTGAAGTACCACTGATTTCAGAGAGAAATCAATGGTACTTAATCCCCAATTAAATATGTGGGATGTAAATGTACTTAACTTTGCAAAAGAACTACAAAAGAACCTGGATCTTGGAATGACTGTGTTGTTGTTTTTAATCTGTTCGTTAACATTATTTTAAGTTTTAATTGTAAGCCACCTTGGGGGCTCTATTGGTCTGAAAAGTTTCACAATGTTGTCGTCTTCCTGGGCCTCTCCTGTGCTTTCCAAGCATTTTTACAGGGTTTTAATTGGGAAAAGTATGGTATATTGATGAGTGGCAGAATGCAACACTAGTGTAGTCGTGCAATTCTGCTGTATCTCTGCTGTATCACAACACCACCTAGAGGTTTTGCAGCAGAACATGTAGAAAGGTAGAGAAGGAAAAACCCTGTAAAAACATATGTGATCAGGATCCGATCTTAATCCCACAAAGAATACATATTGTCATTTGAGGGGATGAGGACAAATTCCTTTGTCACATCCTGCAGAAGAAAAATGAAGCCTTGTGGCATGGAGATTATTTATGTTAGGTTATTCCTAATTTGCTTGCAGGGCAACTGGGGTGACCAGGTGTCCTCTTTAGGCTTTCTAGGAAAGTGTCCAGGTTCAGTTCACCAGACAAAAAGGAGGAGACAAGGTGGCTAATGGATCCATCTGATTTCTAAAAACCCGTACATTACGCTTAACATCTAAGGTCCTTCTCTGGGTGTCTCCTCCAAGGGAAGCTCGGAGGACGGCAACAAGGGAAAGGGCCTTCTCAGTGGCGGGCCCCCAGTTGTGAAATGACCACCCCACAGAGGCCTGCATGGCACCAACATTGTTATCTTTTTTAGTCTAATTGACCCCGATCTATCTTTGGTTGAGAGCTCAAAGTTGTTTTTAAATTGATATTTTTTGTATGTTGTTTGTTTTAAGGGTTTAAAATTTTATATATCAATTTTTAATGTTTAATGTTTTACTCATTTGTAAACTGCCCAGAGAACTTTGGCCATGGGGAGGTATAGAAATGTAAATAATAATACTAATACTAATACTAATAATAATAATAATAATAATAATATCAAGCCATCCAAGGGCAGGCTAAGCTGCCTGCCACATAGCATGAATTATAGGATCATAGAATAGTAGAGTTGGAAGGGGCCTATAAGGCCATCGAGTCCAGTAGACACTTCAAACGCCTCTAGGTAGGGAGGGAAGGGAACTGGCGCTGTTTCCATTTCCTTTACAGGGACAATTGTATGGAAAAAGAAATAGTTGTCCCCATAGCCTGCCCATACGGGCAGTCATTTCTTTTCTATTTCCTGTAAGGGAAATAGAAACAACATCAACTTCCTTCCCTCCCTCCCTCCCTCCCCAGAGGCATTTGAAGTCTCCGTTTGCACTGTACTAAAGGTAGCTCAACTCAGGTGCTGCAGAACCTTGCTTCTGCCTGGATTTATTACATTATATATAAAAGACAGGCAGCCTCATCAGCCAGCTGCCTCATTTCCTCATCTCAAAGTAAGAATACCACCACTGCCAAAAGCGACTTGCAAAGCCAAGCCTATTTTTCATGCATTTAATTTGATTTAGGTGGATAATTATATGTATGATTGAACTGAATGGGAGTAATTGATTGAAGGGTAAATGATTTTGGAACAGGAGTTTGATCGTCTGAGGGTAAATTCATTGAATAAGATCTGATTGGGGCGACCTGGGGAGTGGGCAAATTAATTCAAGAACTGAGGGGGGTGATTTGTTTGGGAAATGAACTGGTTTGTTTTCTGTGAAATCTAAATAATAGCAATTCTTTCCAATTTGTGTGTGTGTGTGTGTGTGTGTGTGTATTCACATATACAAATTTTATGTAGATTGACTCCCTCTCTTGTCCTCTTTTTTCAGTGATGTGTGCTCTCTTTTTTTGGCAATGTGTAACTGGCCACCATATTGTAGCCCCAGGCTGCAAGTTTCACAGTACCAACAAGCAGAACGCAAAACTGTGTTTGCGGGAAGAAGAGGATTTATGTGGCGGCTCATGATTTCTTCTGGTCTCCCACTATACTGGGTATTCCAATTTCCTGTGTGGAGCGTACCCTCTTTCAAATGGTATTGAAGACATGGTAAATTCTCCAAGATACTATGCTACGCAATTACACATTGTCCAAAAAGAAAGCACGGCACCACTGAAAAAAGAGAACAAGAGACCAATCTACCTAGAATTTGTATATGCATATATATATATATATATATATCACAAACACGCATGTCCTGCATTGATACATGCTAGAGCTGAAAATCCGTTAACAGCCAAAGATTCTGAGAAAGGATTCCCTCTTTGAAGTGTTTCAGGTGTATGTAAATTTCTTGACATAACTTCATGACTTCATTCTAGGGTGACCAGACGCCCGGATTTGTCCGGACATGCCCGGGAAATGGGGTGCAAATCCGCATCCGGGCGGAAAAACCATTTTGGGGGGCCAAATCCGGAAATTTAGCCCCCCAAAATGGTGACCAGATGGCCCTGGGGTGAGCCGGGCCAACTGGGGGGCGGCGGGGGCAAACCGGGGCGGCGGGGGGTCACGCAGCGGTGGCGGGAGGCTGGCGGCGCGAGGCACCTACCGGCTGGGGCGTCCGTTTCCCTCTGGTGCTCGGAATCTACTGAGGAACAGGCTTCGCGGCCTGTCCCTCAGTAGCGCGCCGGGTGATGACGTCATCACTCGGCGCGCTGAGAGGTAGGCCAGGAAGCCTGTTTCTCAGTAGATTCCAAGCACGGAGGGAAACGGACGCCCCAGCAGCAGCAGGTAAGGAGCGCGGGGCGGGTGGGGGGGTGGGGGGTGCGGCGCGGGTGCTCGCGGCGGGTGGGGGGGCGGCGCGGGGGCGCGGCGTGGGGGCGCGGGGCACTTACCTGCTGGGTCTTCCCACCGGTGCTTGGAATCTACTGAGAAACAGGCTTCGCGGCCTGTCCCACAGTAGCGCGCCGGGTGATGATGTCATCACCCGGCGCACTGCTGAGAGACAGGCCAGGAAGCCTGTTTCTCAGTAGATTCCAAGCACGGAGGGAAACGGACGTCCCAGCAGCAGCAGGTAAGGAGCGGGGGGGGGGTGTGCACGGGGGGGTGGGGGTGCGGGGGGTGCGCGGGGCACTTACCTGCTGGTCCTAGCGGGGAAAACTGGGGCAATCCGGGCCGACAGGGGGGTGGCGGGGGCTAACCGGGGAAAGGATCAGCTCTCCTCCAGCCCTAAAATGCCCGCGCTTCTCCCCGGCCTCCGCAAGAAAGAAGAGCTCAGCGTTAGGGAGCGTCAACAAATTCCTTGTCTGGTGGCTAACTGCTTTAGCCTCCAGACAAGGAATTTGTTGACGCTCCCTAATGCTGAGCATTTCTTTCCTGTCTGTGCTGCTCCCCGGCCACTCCCAGGCCACCGTAAAAAACAAGTGCTCAGCGTTAGGGAGCGTCAACAAATTCCTTGTCTGGTGGCTAACTGCTTTAGCCACCAGACAAGGAATTTGTTGACGCTCCCTAACCCTGAGTACTTGTTTCCTGCGGAGGCCGGAGCAGCGCCGGCATTTTAAAGCAGTCTCTTCCTCCTCCTTTGCCTGCTGCTGCTGTTGCTGTTCCTCAGATACCTACAGGGAGCCCAGGAGCAGGGCAAGAAGGGTGAGGGGACTGCAGGGGTCACGCGGCAGTGGAGGAGATCGGCGGTGGCAGGACCAGGTAGGTCTGGGCTGGGTTTTTGGGGGTGTGTGACTTGGTGGGGGGGGTTGTTTCGGGTGGGGGGGTGGCGGGGGTATCTGCTTGTTAGCCATATGGCGGGCAGCTTTTTTAATTTTTTTATTTTATGTTGAGGGGGGGAGGCTGCTTTGGTGGGGTGGTCATTTTGGACAGGGATTTTGCTTTCCAAAATCTGGCCACCCTAGCTGGGGGGGGGGGGTCAGCCAGATGCATGTTTGGGCCTCCGGAACTGTGCAGATCACTGCCGCCATTAGCCTGGCTGGCTGGGAAATATCTGTGCATTTGCAGTTGTTCTCCAGCCACACCAATGGCAGCAGCAATCTGCAGTTTCCAGTGGCCTTAGAAATGTGTGCTCGGCTCGCCCCATCCCCCAGCCAATTGATGCCTAAAGGATCTCTTAATGCAAGCGTTAAGAGACCCTTCAGGCATCAATTGGCTGGGGCGGAGGGCGAGCCGAGCACACGTTTGCCGGGCCTCCTGTGCAGATCCCGCCCTCTCTGTCCTGGAAATCTCAAGTCTCACGGGGCTTTCATCAAGTGAGACTTGAGACTTCCGGAAGAGGTGGAGCGTGCATATGCGCGCCAAACAAGAAAAAGCAGAAGGCAGCAGCAGCACGATCCCAGGGCACAAGAGGCAGGTGAGGCAGGTGAGGTGTGACACGAGAGACGGGCGAGAGGCGAGGCAGGAGCGACCCAACAACAGGAACACAAACAGAATGCAAGCTCCATGCCCAAAAAATAAAAATTACTCTTAAACAAAAAAAGATCCTATGCATGTTTAGACAGAAAAAAAAATCCTACAACTCCTAGAATCCCTTAGCCAGCATGGCTAAACATGACTAAACATGCATAGGGTTGCACCTTAAGTGAGTTTAAAATGTGAAACTCCTCACATGTGTGGAATCGTCATATATATATATATATATATATATATATATATTTGCTCTAGTATCAGAAATGTAGCAGTTGTCATTGTGGAAGATATACCTGCCATTTGAAGTGAAGCAATGCATTTTTAGCTATAAAGGGGGCTATAAGACTATGACACTCAGCATCTAAAATTGCTTAACTACACCATTGTAAGCTAGTACCTGATTATGCAGAGAGAGCTGCTCAGCCAATTATGACCAGTAGATTGACTGTTGACATATTCATTGGAGTGCCAGAGACCTTTACCTGTTGCTTCTTCCAAGCTGCTCAGGCAAGGTGACAGAAGTGGTACTGCAGCAAAAAGGGATGTGAGCAGCCATGTTTGGACTAGTGGCAAGGTAATATGTGGGTATGTAGTGTGGTTTGGCTTGAATTGCTTGTGTCTGGATCTCCTTGGCTCTGAAAGCATCTTTCTAGACTGTATCTGCTGGTTACATGATCCATGAGGCCAGGTTATGGTGGGTGTATAGTCCTCCTTGACATGAGGGGTTTGCACTTGCTAGAGAAAGGTGAACAAATGTGAAGAGAAGCATAGGGAGCTCTTCTTCTTTTGTGTTCAGTAAACTCAATTGAACTTACTTCTGAGTAGGATTATGCTCTGCTGTCTAGGCATTCATACAAAGTTAACCAGAATTAACCTGAACTTCACATTGACTATCCATTTAATATTGCTAGTATATTAAATGTCTGAGTTGTGGATTGTGGTGTAGTGGCTAAAGTGTTGGACAGAGATTTGGGAGATCTGGATTCTAGTTCCCACTCAGCTATGGCAGCTCACTGGGTGACTTTGGGCCAGTCACAGACTCTCAGTCCAGCCTACCTCACAGGGTTGTTGTTGTGAGGATAAAATGGAGAAGAGGGGGATTATGTACACTGCTTTAGGTTCCTTGGAGGAAAAATAGCAGGATATAAATGGAATAAATAAAATGTAAACTCTGTAATCTTTTAACTTGTAGTTAGATATTTTGATAGAGGTATAGTTAATATGAGTTTCTACTAAACCCTAACTGAGGCCATACTGTGGATGCTTATCACCAGTTCTCCCAATAGTGTACACATAAAATCTGCAAAAGGCTATTTCTGGAGCAAAACCTTTAGTTTATATTACATCTCAAGTGTTACAATGTTTTAAAGAGAGACACTCTTCCTTTCTTAATATTAATGAAATCACACTAAAAGGCTGAGAAAAGATTGCTACAGTGGCTCAATCATTCTTTCTCTCTTCTTTCTCCACCTTTACCAGGGAATAAGTTCTATTAAACTCAGTGAGCTTGCTTCTGGTTAGGCCACAATCCTATACATGTTGGCTGTGGAATGCTGGGAGTTATAGGATTTGTTTTCTGGCTAGAGGATTGCACCTGTTGTGTACCTTTCTAATCTTTCCTTACCACATATTTCCCATTTTCTGTTTAGTCTAGCACTGGTGTACCCCTTCCTAACCACAGTGTTCTTTAGCTATTTTTTTCTAATCTAGGACCTGTTTTCTTTAGAAAAATGGAAAATAATAGATTTTATTTTCTGTTGATGTACAGCAACTAAAAATACATGTTAATTTCAGATACATTGGATATTTCACTTGTTCTTTATTTCAGTGATTCTAACTTTAACATATTATTTAGAACAGGTTTGTCATAATTATGAGCTGTAGAATCAGACGTGACCAAGGCCATGTTCAGGTGGGCACACCCCCTTGGGGGCTGAGCATGTTGATAGGCACACCCCCTTGGGGGCTGGGCATGTTGGTGGGCACGCCCCCTCAAGGGCGGCCATGTTGTCCTCCTTTTTGGTTTTCAAATTATGGTCACCCTATTGTTATCTGAGACCTGCCAAGGGATGGTTACAGCCATAAAGGTATGGATGCTGTTATCTTCATTGGCAGGGCCTGGTCATGGTGTGACCTGTGGAGCCAGAGTTGGTGAGCCTATATGTGCATAGGGAGGCCAGATGCAAGATAAGACAGTGCTCCTGCACCTTTAAGTGTACAAGAGGGCATTTAAGCAAGTATAGTTTGTCATGTAACCTATGGCTTGGATCCAGATTTACGCTGGATCAACGGCGTTCATGGATATGGAATTCCCTGGCCTCTCCTTCCCATGGCAGGCCTTCCAGCCCTATGAAAATGCTACACAGGGAGACCTTGTTGAATGTGGTCAGGAAGGGGGAAGGAATCCCCACAAAATTCAGTGGCGGGACCTTCTGCAAGTACAGCCCTTCCTCCTGCAGAAGGCAGCTCCTGGATCCAGCCCATTTTTTGCTGAAATTCCCGTTTCTGCCTTAAAGCTGGAGGAGCCTTATCTTTTCTTTCATCTGGCCACCCTACATGGGGCACATAGATGAATTGTCAATCAAACTGTCTACAGAATATTATAATTATATACAGAACATTCTGGGGGAATCAAAATGTGTCTGCTTTTAATGATGTAGTTCAGGTCCCCAAATAGAACAGTTGCAGTATAAATTCAAAAACCATTCCTTTCCCTTTATGCGAGTCTCTTTATGGATTGTTTATCAGAGAACCTCCTTGAGAGGCTAGTCAAATGTTTGTTGGCTCTCTGAGCCAGGTTGTTCAAGAGCTGTGCCTTGCATTTGGCTTAGAGATTACACATTTCTTTTACAGAATTATTAACTATATTTTCCTGAGGCCAGTTCATGGTTCTTTACTAAGAGGCCAAAATCTTTTGGCAGGACAGTTGACCATATGGAACTTTCTCAGTGTCTCTTATTCCTTTCACATCCATTTAAAAAGTCCTAGCTTCATGAGTGGTTTATTTTTAGGGTTATACTATTCTCACATATCTGAGGGTAGGGTCCGCTAGAGTCTGGATCAGGACACCAGCATGTGGGGTAGGGGGGGGGCATTGTCTGGTTCAGTTTTATTGGATGAGTTTTAGTTGCCATCAATGGAGGGGTTTAATGCACACATTCTAGAGGGTCCAGAAATCCCATGTCCCCCCCCCCACGCGCCACTGGGGGCCTATTAGTACAAGAGCCTATTAACACAAGGGTGGGGAAATCATGCCATTAGCGTGGAAAGGGGAAATAAGCACTTTTCCTAGTCTTGGGAAATTATATGTTTCTCCCCCATCCTGTACCGATGGGGCTCTTAAAGGCCCCTATTAATGCAAGCACACCCTTGTGTTAAGAGGGCCTTTAAGTCACCCTATGATGCAGGAGGGGAAATGCATGATTTCTGGAGCCTCCAGAAAGTGTGCATTTCCCAATTCCACATGAATGGTGGCTGCCATTAATGGAGTTGGGGGAAATGCGCACTTTCCAGAAGCTCTGGAAATTGTGCACTTCCCCCCGCTGCATTAATGGCAGCCGCCATTAACACAGCAAGCCAGTGTAGGCAGCTGCCAAACACTCGCATGATCTGGTTCGCATGGGTGGGCTGCAGGAGTGGCAAGGACAAGCGCTCGCATGGCGAGCACTCTGCGATTTTGGCCACCTCTACTTGCTGAGTTAAATCAGCAAAGTCTGAAAGGGAGTTCACTTGAAAGTGAGTAGAACTCTGCACAGTCACAGACCCTGCCTTACCAGGGTTCCTGATCACATGGAGAGCACTATTCACATTCACCTTCTCCTCTGCCGCTCCCAGACTGTGGAATGGCCTGCCGGAGGAGATTCGACAAATTAGAAATCTTCTTGAATTTAAGAGAGCTGTGAAGACTGATCTCTTCCGGCAGGCCTATCCAGTTGAATTTTAAGATGTTTTTAATAATGTATTTGTTTTTATTCGTTTTCATGTTTTATCTGTTTTATGATTCTTGTATTTATATTTATTGTTGTTCCCCACCTCAATCTGGATGGAGAGGCGGGTTAGAAATAAAATAAAATATATATTTTTAAAAAATGCAAGTAAAACTCCTTTTCATAGCTTGCTGATTCAACACAGCAAGGTCTGAATTGAGGGGAGCGGGGTCAGTGCACTGGGTGATGTAGCTGGTGGTGCCGGTGTGTTATCAAACACCAAGCTGCCCAGTGTGTTTCCAGTCAAACAAAGAAGTTGATCACTTAGTAAATAGCCTTTATTAAGCAAATCAATCAGATCAGCAGCATTTCAGGTTACTGTCTTCCTCAGCATCCAGTTAAGGGCCCCTAACAAGTTTTACACAAAACTACATAGACTACTTGGAGATCTCTTTGAGGGATGCACTATTGCTTTGAATGTTACCAGCTAGCTGTAGGAAACCTGAGTAGCTGAGCTAGTCCCGCCCTCGGGAAAGGTCTTCCTCTAGGAACCTCTTTTGATGGGCTAACCTTGTAGAACACCTTACTTCCCAAAGTTGCTCCTCCCTCTTGACCCAACGTCTGATTCTGGCATCTTACACTCCCAATCCCTCCCTTCCTGTAAGATCTTGTATTCCCGCGAATGGAGAGGTTGCTGTTTGTCTTTGAACCTAATGATTAATTGGCACCTGAACAGAGTCCTCTCTTCCTGTGTCTCCTGAAACTTTCGTAACTCCCCCACCGCTTCGCCTTCTTCCCCATTGGACCCTGAGTCAGTTCCCACATTCTCTCGAGATGCTTCTGCAGAGAAGCCAGGCCCAATCCTTTCATGGGCACAGTCCAGTCCCCTACCCAGTTTAAGCACTCACTCATTCCCACAAATAGGTGAACAGGGCTTTGTCATGGTCAGTTTCATCTTCATTGAGGTCCATCAGTGGTCAACCTTGGCTGTGAGGAGATGATGATGATGATGATGATGATGATGATAATAATAATAATAATAATAATAATAGGTTGTACATAATGGTTGCATGAGTAGAAGGCAATACACACAACCGATCTTTCCTGTCCTCTCCTCCCCACTGCGCTCCACTGTGCCTTCCATGGCAACCTCCTATGACTCAGGCATGCTGCCAAAAAGGTTCCCCCAACCCTCCAAAGTGGCTTTTGGGGGGCTGGGGAGGGGAGAGGAAGACAGAGACTCCACCATTGAATACAACTCAATAATAATAATAATAATAATAATAATAATAAGTTTATCCTTTTAAGAACACCAAATCCCACCAGTTTAAATATGTAGTGGAGATATACCAGCTGTGGTATCCAGCAGTATCTTTTCCTGCAAGTGAGTCAGGCATTGTACATAATGCAGAAATAACGCCTTTAACAAAAGCTACGTCTGGCTCACACATGCATCTTCTTCATTTGATGGTTGCAAAAAACAGTCAAATCACACACATACGCCCACACACACAGTACCGTTTTACTCAAATATAGCACTGGTTATTACAGCCAGTTCAGCTGCCCATCACAAATGGCTGATTCACACATTCAAGGAGACAGCAAGAGGGGAAGTATTTGTTGTAACTTTGTAGACATGTTTGCAGATTTTAGGAGTGTTTAAAACCTTTAATGTTTTGCAGAATTACTTTTGTCTCTTGATAATTTTACAAGCGGTCTTACTAATGGGAAGCTTTTCTAACTTAACGTTTTGATGTATTTCTACACACTGGTAGTGGATCCAACAAATTAAAGTTTATATCAAACAATAGTTTTAATATAACAATGTCTTCTATGATACAAATTGTGGATTGAGTAGAGAACATTACTTAACACATCTTCTCAAATGGTTAAACTTATAAAATGTTAACAATGTTTTAGGGTGGAATTTTAATTGCAGCACCTGAGGAAGGAAATTATTCTGCCCCGAAACATATTGGGCAGAATAAAACTTTTTCCCCCCAGGTACCTGAGAACTCTTTTTCTCTTCTGTTTCATGATTCACACATTCATTCATTTGATTCCTCTACTCTGCACTTGCTGATATCACTGAAAAGCCTTGCATTTGAGGAGATATGAAAAGGTCTGTCTGATGTTAAATTTGCGATAAACCATGAATTTGAAGCTGTGATGACCCTGCATGTGTGAAAACCAACTCCATGTGTATAATGCTCAACTGTAGAGGAATCAAATGATGGATAGGCATGTGGGAATAAGGGTATGATACTATTATGATTTCCTGGTCTTCTGTCGTTTTTACTAAATACAGAGGGAGTATTTTTTTCTTGTGATTTTATGCTGGGATATGTTCACATAAAAGATGGTGGGCTTCTTTAAACGAGTGAGTTATAGCATGCTCATGACTGGCCACTCACGGATGTTCACGGGTCATTTTGACAATGCTGTGAACCTCCTCTGTGTCTCCCGCTCCATTTCCTGGTTTAGTGTTAGAAAATAAACCTCAGAAAACCTGACTGTTCTGAACTACATTGGGATTTGTTGGGATTTCGTGCTGTTTGCAGGCGAAGTTGTGCTATAAAATGCCCACTAGACGGTGCTGCCCCATTGAACTGTATGGGCCACGTGGTCACTGCTCTTTTCCCCATGTAATTTCAGCTCATTTTAAATGCAGAAGAGAAGCAGGAAGTAGACCAACGGTAAGGCAACGTAATTTCCCCGCCTGAAATTGAAGTACATATACCTTAATTCAGGGGTGCACAAATTGTTGGCCCCAAGGGCCACATCAGAGGGCACCAGAGTGTGTACATGTGCACTCATATACAGAAATGCACAAGCCTGGGGATTTGCTTGCTTATCTCCGATCTCTCATCAGATGAGTGATAAGGAAGAGATTCCCTTGTTAGCACTAGTGCATGTGCAGAAAACCCCAGATAGTGCTGCTCCTGTGACAAATTCAGGGGGTTCTGGTGGGTCACCAGAAATGGCTTAGTGGGCCGCATGCAGGCCATGCATCACTCTTTTTGCACCCTGCCTTAAATCAATAAACGTGCTAGCAATAGCATCCCACTCACGGATGAAAGTCCTTGCGTCATAAAATGTCAGTGGCAAAACTCTAATTTATTGACAAGGTTCAGGGTGAGGGGTTCAAACACAGTTCTGCCTTGCTGGGCCGATCCATCCTTCTGCCTAGGTTTGTCTTTTATAACTCATCTAAACGTGTGACATATTTTAAAGCAGCAATGCCTTGGCAGCGCAGCGTCTGGCTTCCGTGATGTACATGCTGTCGTCTGACATGCGACCTGCGGCCTAAACGCCAGTCTCACTCTCTCAGCTGTCCTGTCGCAGGGAATCAGACAGCTGTTGCCTAATACCGCAGGCTGCTTCTGGCGTGCTGTGTGTTTCTAGCAATAGATTTAATGCACTGACCCTGTGGCACGGTTACAAACGGCCTGTGATTTCCCCTGCACTAAATCAATGTTCTTCCTTGTACAGTGCTTCGTTCTAAATGAGCCGGGTGCCTTGCCCTTTTCAAGTGCATTGATAAAGAAGCATCTCATAAACTCACTAGTGTCTTTTAGGCGATATGGGAGTTACTTGCTATGCAGGGAAGTGGTGAGGTTCAACAATTAAAGCAAAAAAGCACCGAAGTTACAAATGACAAAATGCAGGGGCACCATTATCAGTGGCGATTGGGTGGGGAGATTTCATGGTGCATGTTCTGAAACTTCCCATGGAGTATTCTAGGACATGTTTGTGATTAAATACCAAAGACAAAAATGTGTAATCTTTTAAGGACATTTGTTGTGGCTGCCTTTTTTGGATCCATTGTTTGAATATTCTTATTTGATAATAGTATTCTTTTATTGATTTTTTAAAATTGTTTTATGATTCTTTTCGGAGTGCCTTCTACCAACTTCGGTTGGTGGCCCAGCTACACTGCTATCTGGAGAGGGATACCTTGGCTTCAGTTGTCCGTGCTCTGGTAACCTCCAAGTAGATTACTGCAATGCACTCTACGTGGGGCTGCCTTTGAAGAAGGTTCAGAAGCTGCAGCTTGTGCAAAATGCAGCGTCCAGATTGATAACTGGGACCAGAAGGTTCAAGCGTATAAGACCTGCTCTGGTCCGCTTGCACTGGCTGCCTGTATGTTTCCCCCCAACTGGGTGGGGGGAAACAATCGTCAGTTGTATTGACTATCGTGTCGTCCGAATACTGCCATAGTCAACTCAGCGCTGATCCTAATCCACACCACGGTTGATTATTTATTACCATGTTGTGTGGGGAGTACCCCCTAGATGAACAACTGTAAAGTTGATTATTACCCCACCATTGGCTATCGTGTTGTCCGAATTCAGCCAATTAGTTTGAAGAGGAAGTGTTGCTTTGCTGTAAGCAGTTGGGTCTGGAGATGGCCTGTGCGGACTGCTCAAGCTTTGCACTTCTGTGATAGTTTGGTTTAAGAAATGAATGTAAACAATATTTCATGGATAGTAGACACTCACTTGGAAAAAGTCACGACTTCTCTTTCTTTTCCAGAATGTAGCACTTAATTCCCAGCAAACAGAGAACGCCTCATTGCTTCAAGACACTTTTATTGGAGCGATGTTTATAGGGGCAAACAGGAACAATTTAAAGCTACAAAACTAGGGGTGTGTCACCTCTCTCTCTCTCTTTCTCTCTCTCTCTCTCTCTCTCTCTCTCTCTCGTATGATAAACTCAATGGGGGTGTCTATTTTTAACCTCCTGTTCTTTCCTTTTGGCAGAGCAATCAGTGTTAGCTGAGCTCTTTCACGGAATGAAGCCAAGTAACTCCATTTGTTGCCTTTTGCAATGACCAGCAGATTCACACAGCTGTGGAGAGGGAACCTTTTCGCATGAAGTCCAGTTCTGCTACATACAGCACCATGTCGAGCAAGAACAGTTCTGACGATCTACCTTCCACAACCACAGTTAGTTCCGTTCTTGTCCAGGCTGGAGATAGCAGAATTATCATAGCCGTTCTTAAGGTAAGCTTAATGGATCATAAAAGATTTGTGCTGAGAGCGCTGTGCCATTGATTGGTTCAACATTTCAGCATTTCTACTCAGATTTCTGTACATAGCAGTTGATATAGAGCGACTGAAAGGAAAACAAATCATAGAAAGTCCTCTTTTATTGTCAAGGAGGGGAGTGGGAAATTGCTAATTATTTCACGGTGAGTGACATATTTGAAAGATCAGTTAAGCATCACCCCTAATATTTATTCAGTATAGGGCAAAGTAAATGTTTTATTTCCTCTGAAAATATTACTTTGAATTAAATAAAGTAAATAAAGAGCAGGCCAATGTGTACCAGAACTTTCTTACTTAATAGTGTTATTTTTCTCTGATTGCGATGGCATTGATTCAAAATATGTAACTGCTTTTCTTGTAATTGTTCAAGATTACATTCAGAATATACGAAGTGAGTTGGTCTAACTTGACGTGAGTGGATTGTTTGGAGGAATTCTTCTGGCATTACTGTATGATCAAATAATTAATGCTCCTACGATGCAGATATCAATTCCCATTTTAAAAAAGGAAAAGCCTTACTTAAAGCCTTAACTGGAACAATATACCTTTAATTTGAAACACCATCTCATTTTCAGCATAAGTAATTCATTAGTATAAGAGGGAAAGGGAACCTGTTGCGTGTTTTTTCTCTTCAACCGTGGGATTGTTAAAGTTTATGTGCTACCACATTATTTCTGGATTGTAATGGTGAAACTTGCGTGGATCTAGACACAGTCACGCACACTTAGAACAGCAGGTAGGATTTAGGTAGGATCTGCGCTGGACCCTCTTTTGTTTGTGATGTGCTGCTATGTTGATAATATTTTTTCAAATGCAATGGCTGCTTTTTGTTAATGCATATGGCGCAATACATGCCGTTTTTATAATGCAGCCAAGTGCCATGCACTAATGCATAGTGTTGAGGTTGTGGGAGAAGAAGGAGGGGTTTGAAAGGCCATGTGTGTGTTTTATTATTCTTGTTCGTAGTGCGAGGACGTGCCACTAGAATGCTGCAGTTGCTGGAGAAGCAAGAAGACATGCTGTCACTTCAGACTGCTTCTTTAAAAAAAGGAAAAGAAAAAGTAGTCCAGGGATAGCATGCACACCTTCATAACTGTGCAGGAACACAGGCTTAAAAAGAAATTGTGTGGTTATCTACAGCTGTGTAGCTCTGCAAGTGCACAGCAAAAATAGCCTCCGAAAAACTCAAAGACTTCCTGCTGCAAAACCCATCAAAATTCACCCAAAGAAAGAGCAGGGAAGGGAATGAGGAGACATGTGAGGAGTGGAGAGATAGGGGAACACGTTACAAAACAGGTTCTGCAACTTTAATGAAAAAACAAAAGGAGGAGCACTTCCAACTCAGGGCAAAAAAAAAATGGAGAGAAGCAGGTTCTCAGAATGCTAAGATACCTTAGCATTCTGAGAACCAGCTTCTCTCCTTTTTTTTTGCTCTGCAACTTTAATGCCATAATATTAAAGAGTTATAATATTGCTAGGTTGGAACCCACCGGACTTGGTATTGCATGGAAACTGCAATAATATGTTTTTTAAAAATGTGATAAAAGAAGTTCAGAACATTCAGGGAGAAATATTTTCAGCGCAATGAGTTGGGGATTGCATCATGTCTTGTGTGAGTGACCTGACATTGCAGTTTTGAGTTAAAACAGTAGATCGGCTCTTAATTTAGTTGTGACTAACTTAAATCCCATTTATTTCGATGGACTTACTCTAAAAGTCTGGATCCAACTCACTATACTTTACAAAGCACCGGTATGTTTTAGCTTATGATTTTGATCATGCACACAGACAACCATTGTGCAAAGATATGGAGAAATTGTGTTTAGAATAATGTTTGCTTATATTTGCATTTTAGTGTGGGCAATGGGTGCAGCTCCAGCTAGCTGAATCGGTGCCAAATTTATTAGAAATTGGCAGCAATCAAGAAGAGACCAACAAATTATTGCAAGACCATGAACTTCTCCTGGCTAAACTTAAGGTAAGACATGCAACATGAACATTCTAAAATATTACAGGTCACGTTGTAGTTTTGATATGAATGTTAGACTTGACTGTTCAGCAGCAGTCCTCCAACCACTTTGTGTATTCATAGGTATATTTCATCATATTGACCCAGTTTGCACAATCACCGTAGCCCACCGTGGCTTATTTAAGCCATGGTGGGTTGCACTGCATACTGGGTGACTTGCATATTCAAGTCATGTCCATGGCTTGTCATATCGTGCTAGTTCGGTGCAGATGTACTGTTGGCATGGTTAACAAACCACCGACCATCCTAAAACTGCACACGGGTTGTGGGTGGTTTATGAACCACACCAACAACCTACCTGCACAACATGACAAGCCACAGTCACGGTTTGAATATGCAAAATGGCCACCTGCACATCCCGCTGATTCCCGGGATTAATTAATCCACTGTGGCTTAGAGTGACATGCCACCCGGAGGGGTGGCTACGTGTTGTTAAAAATGAGGCTCGCGCAATCGAGCAACAAATGAGCCTCACAGAGTATAACTACTGATCTCTCTTTCATGCAGCCATTCAGTATATGGCAGTCACTTAAAATTACTGTGGGTTGTTCACTCCTTGGCCATGGCTAGTTGCCCACATGCCCTTGCTTCCACACGGAGGATTTAATGCCCCGCATTAAATGTTAGCAAACACTAAGCTTGTGTCTTACAAGCGTCAGTGGCTGCTACCAGGCAAAGAGCTGACCACAAGCATAGGGCAGATGTGCACAGGATCGTTGAGCGTTTTGCCTATGGCTACCATACTGGCCATGCAAACAGATTCTAAGACAAAATGACTATGAATGAACTTGAGCGCTTACTCTCAAGCCTATCAAAGCCTGCTTTAAGGCCCCTGCAGGCGGGAAAGGTACCCTTTTGCTTCCCTGTCCTCCTTTTCTTTCCTTATTTGGCTCTCCAGCAATGCAAGTCAGTCAATAAGTGTTTGCCCAGCGTAAGAGATCAGTGCCCTTAGGCAAGACATCCTCAGTGTCCCCCCTTTCATCAGTGAGTCTTCCTTCCCATCAGGGCCGTGCAGAGCTGGTAATATGCCCAGGCCAGATGGGAAGTGTATGCCCCTCCCATTTCGAAAAAGGAGGACAACATGGCCACCAACATGTCCATTCTACATAACACCTTCATATTAAACCTGTTCTACAACACCTCAAGGTACATAGACCCCCGCCCTGCATGCGACATGGCCCTCTGGAGTTTGTAGTCTGACTGTGGTATTCACAATGGATGGCTTCTGTGTTGTTTCCGCAAGGCGGGCTCCTCGCTTCTCGATGGGCCGCTTACGCTATGGAAGCAGTAGCGTAAGCTAAGGGGGACCTCTTCATCGGAGTGCCCCCTCAAAAACATGGGCCCCGTGCCAACTGGCCCCACTGGGCCCCCCTCTGCATGGCCCTGCTTCTCATTATCATTGTCACCAGCAGCTCTTGCTCCTCCTCCTCTTTCCCATCACTGTTACTACTTAGTTGCTTAACATGCAGAGAGCCATTGATCAAGTCAGCAGTGGTGTCAACTGCTCCTTGTCCTTCTCACCACCACTACTGTCTGGACCAGAGCAAGGGGCAGATGAACAAGCAGAGTGCAATGAGGAAGAGGAGCAGGTTCATGGAGCTCTTGTTAATGGGCTCCTGCTGCCCTCGTTCCCACCAGGCGTGCCTGTGATGGTGGTGGGACAGATAGAAGGGCCTCCCCTGAAGACCTCAGGGGATGGGCAGGCTCATAAGGGAGAATACGGTCTTTCAGATATCCTGGCCCCGAGCCATATAGGGCTTTGTAGGTCATAACCAGCACTTTGAATTGTGCCCGGAAACAGACTGGAAGCCAGTGGAGCTGTTTTAACAGGGGAGTTGTACGCTCCCTGTAGCCAGCCCCGGTCAACAGTCTGGCCGCAGCTCTTTGAACCAGCTGAAGTTTCCAAACACTCTTCACAGGCAGCCCCATGTGGAGCGCATTACAGTAATCCAAACGGGATGTAACTAAGGCGTGTGTCACCGTGGCCAGGTCTGACATCTCAAGGAACGGGCGCAGCTGGCGCACAAGCTTTAACTGTGCAAATGCACTCCTGGCCACCGCCGAAACCTGGGCATCCAGGCTCAGGGCTGAATCTAGGAGTACACCTAAGCTGCGAACCTGTGTCTTCAGGGGGAGTGTAACCCCATCCAGAACAAGCTGAATCCCTATTCCCTGATCTGCCTTTCGACTGACCAAGAGCACCTCTGCCTTGTCTGGATTAAGCTTCAATTTGTTTGCCCTCATCCAGTCCATTGCTGCCGACAGACACCGGTTTAGGACCAAGACAGCTTCCTTGGAATCGGGTGGAAAGGAGAAGTAGAGTTGGGTGTCATCAGCATACTGGTGGCACCACACCCCAAAACTCTGGACAACCTCTCCCAACGGTTTCATGTAAACGTTACACAGTTACCAGAATGCTTGTGGAAAAGGAAAGGAATAAGCTATTAATGGTTCCACAATAAACAAAGACATTTATCTAGCTCCTGTTTTACCGACAGTGTCATTAATCAGACTGGCTGTAATACTCAGACCCACATGCATATTCTGGGATTGACATTTGATTGATTGATTGATTTTTAGTGCAATTGAGTTTCTATACATAGGAGGCTTAAACAGCATCTCTTAAATTAAATGTTGGTACTTCTGGCATCTGCATATCACGACCATTGTTTGCCTCTTCTTATTGTTTTGTCCCATTTTATATTATGCCATGCTATGCTGTCCTAAGCAGTGCTGTTATTCAAAGTAAAATAATTGCTGCATGCTTTGCTGGAGGCAGAAATAGTTAACGTTTCTATTTAGTGTACTGAAAAAGTTGGAAAGAAACATTTCATTGCAGTTCAGTGTCGCAAGGTGATGTGAACAGGATTCTTAAATAAGGATTAAATAAGAAGCGTTGTACTTGTGTTGTTGAAAGTACCAGGAAAGAATAAGAGCATTTTTGGGTGCAGATTATCAGGGAAGTTCTAAAGAAATGTGTACTATGGGGTCCGACGGTATCTGGCTACTAGTCCTATTTATATAGTGTGGTGGACATCAGTGCTTGTGCAATGTCAATAACACTTGTAGCATGATGGGTTTCCCAGGAAGCCCATCACAGTCGCAAGCATCAAATGTTGCTTTCCACTAGTGCAATATGAATAGCGCAAGAGCCAGACAGCACCGGATCTGATTCTTTGTGAGAAATATGCTTCCATATCAGTGCGTTCCATGTGAGAAATCTGATTTCAGAGGAGCACATGACTTCAAACTAAGTTTTGAAGTAATCCTGTGAAGCGCTCACATGTGGAAATACTCCATTAGAATTAGGCCTGGTGTACGGGAAGAGCGACTCACAAGGTAAAGATAAACCAGAGTGCAGGTGGGGAATTGCATTACTGAATGCTCCTTCATTGGGATGATTCCAGGCAAACTAGTTTTGGAGAGCAAAGACATCATAAGGGGGAACAAAGGATGGTCACCCATGCTGTACAGGACCTTTGCTACAGTGTGTCTGAGAGCTGTGAATAGGGTAGTGGGAACTATTTTAGATTTCAACTCACTTGAAATCATTCCTGCACAATGGAAACTTCATTTCTGGAGAAGGGTTCTAGGTTAGTGATGCTTATGTGGGAAGTCAGTACTTTAGTCAGCTTGCCCACCAGAATGCATAGGAAGCAGTCCCACCACAGCAGCTTTTGAGGTATTCAGGTAAATGAATCTGGATTTTGACTGTCTGAACCAGTAATTGGCCAAATCTCCAACCACTTGCTTGGGGATCGGCTACTGAACGAGGCCTTTTGCTTTAATTTTCATGTCCCACTGCAGATCTTAGCTCACCATATTTGCACAACACGCTAACCCAGTGGGTTGAGTGTGGGTTGCTGTTGAACCATGGATTGTTTGTTGAATTGTGAGATGGCGTGTTGTCTAAACCCAGGACATTTCCCACAGGACAAGTTGTTTACCATGCACTGTGGTTTATTTGTCTTGTACAATCCACCTTGAGAACCCATGGTTTGTTGTTGGGTTGGTCAGGTTGGTTAACAAGCTGCACTGCATGATTAACAAGCTATCCTGCAGAAAAAATCCTGGGTTAAACCACAGTTCAACAAGCAACCCATGGTTCAACAACAACCCACAGTCAACCACTGAGTGTGTGTTGGTGTGTTGTGTGAACATCCCCATTCAGCTAACTCTCCCAACCCTGGGTCCTGGAATGATTAAGGAAGCACATACTTTCGCCGAGAACTAAAGTGACTAATTGTGAGATGAACTGTGAAAGAGATAGCTAACATTCTTTTACAGCAAAGGCCCATCTCTTAATGTTGGGAAGGCTTAGAAGGCACGCATCTGCTGCTTATTTCTAGATATGAAATTTATTCCATAGTGATGCAGTTCTTTCTTCCGTAATGTTGGTATCCTTATGTCAGAATGCTTTTCTTTAAATTTGAACACTAAGTAATACTTGTAAGTAATCATACTGATGATTGATAGTAATACTGAAGATAACATGGATGAAATGGAGGATAGGGGAACAGGTAATATTAGCCTGATAATAATTGTCGGCTCATTTAGTGGAAAATTAGTTGAAAGGAGGATGGAGAGGGGAAGATTGCCTCCATCACTCCTCCTGCTCTGCCAGATGTTACCCAGCAGAGCATAGGATTTCGAGGTGCCTCCAACATCGGAGAGCTCCTTTATAAAACATAGGATTGCTCTGTTAATGTATTATTATTTTTTAATGTTTGTTTTATTTTTATTTTGTTTCCCTTTTTTAACAATCCTGGAAGTTCAACTGAAGGGTGGTATAGAAAGTTTTTACATAAGAAAATAAAATAATTTGTCCTGGCAGTCCTTTGGGAGGGGGTGGGGTTTAGTAGGAAGCATTTAAAATGGCTCAATCGGCTTCTGCTCAGCTTGTGTTTATGCTCCACCGTTTCAATGCTGATTTGTTTTTCGTCCAGATTGTGTTTTTATTTTTGTTGTTAAGTTGATGAATTTTAGTGTTCATTTAATTATTTTCTGTGACACCCTGGACAAACCCTCAGATAAACAAACAAATTAATATGGTAGGCCATGGCACATCTATCATAATAGTAGTAACTACCAATGCAATCCAGACAGAGCAAAGCACTTTGGGCAGATGAATCCTATGGATGTTTACTTGGAAGTCCCACTGTGTCCAATAAGGGTACTCCCTAGGAAATATTTTTTAGGTTTATAGCCTTAGAGTGCAATCCTGTGCACTTTTAGACAAAAAAATATCCTATGACTTCCAGCATTCCCAGCCAATCCTGTCTAAACATGCGGAGGATTGCTCTATTAGTCCCTTTAACTTAATGGGTTTTTTTTTTACTGATTCATTGTTTTCATTCTAAATGTGTATTAATTTCCCACATTTCTATGAATGAATCCCATTGAAATTAATGGAGCATAAATGTATTTAAGTTTGGATGGACTGAGCCACCATGTCATTTGTATAGACATGGCATTTAGCCGGAAAGATCCTATTTTTCAATTTCCCCACCATATACTCCTTAATTTTGAAGCCTTGTCTGTTGTGTATGGGGAGGTGGGGGGTGCTCAGCTCCACAGAAAGTTAGTTATGCTTTAATTCCATTAATGAAAATCATCCTATCAAAGGAATTTAAGTTACAGAGCAATCCCAAAACCATGTTTGGCCAGCCAGGAGGGGTTAGGATAGGTCGGAGGTCCCTCTCTACCAAGAGAGAGAACATCTGCCATGGGGGTGTATCCACCTTGGAGGCTCCATTTATGTCCGCAGAAAGCTCTTCCACTGGCAATGTTCTGGATAGCAGTAGACTCTGAAATAGTGCATTCTGGGGGTTGGGTGTATTGGAGCCGGCTTTGGATCTGTTGGTTTCAGCGCCCCCTTTTTTTGCCCAAGAAGGGCCTAGTCCCTTAGAGCTGGTATAAGGCATCACCCCACCATTGCTTTAAGAGGTTTTTTAAAAAAAGAAAATGCTGGGCTAAAAAGCCCAGAAAAGCCACTTCCCACATATCCCACCATTGCCAGTGTATGAAGTGCCCCAAAAGGAAACGTGTCACCAAAAAAGTGGGCACAAATTTGCATATGCTAAGTAGATGTATATATGCATATTTAGAAATAATTATTACAATTTAAATGGGAATACAGTACATCTCACCATTGAGTGGAAGACTGTGATCAGGTGACCAGTGCGCTTTGTGCAGTTTGCTGTCCAGTTTGCTGTCCAGTTTTTGGAATTCTTTATCTTTAAACTTGAGTTGGACAAGACAGCATAGGCGTGCGCAAGGGGTGTGCTGGGTGTGCCCAGGCACACCCTAATGTCTCAAGCAATAGTGTCTCTCTGCTGGGAGCCACATTTCAAAGAGGCCAGGAGGAGGGGACCTGAAGGCTCATACCACTTCATAAAACCCTCCTGTGTCCAGTGTTACCACAAAGCCCCACCAATGCTGGGACTTGGGAAGTGTCTCCTCATCCTCCCCTCTCACCTGCAATGGCCCTCCAGTAGTCAGGGAAACTGAATGTGGAGTAGGGCATCAGTGTAACAGTGTTGAATAAATAAATGTATAAAAATAATGAGTCTTCAATAAACGTTCACCTTTAAAAAATTAATTAATTAATAAAATTCCCTGGGTGCACACACTAATGAAATACGCTGTGCGCGCCTATGAAAGGCAGTCTTTCCAATAAAGCATGGTTCAAGTGGAGGACTGCCTTCTGTAAAAGAGGACACATGGTCACCCTAACTGCTTCACTTTCCCAACCCTAGGATTGCTGTGTTAGTAGCTCCTCTTGTTCCATTGATTTCAATGAGACTAAAGGGTGAATAACTTTTTCTGGATCTGACCAGATGTTTTGCCTTTCACTTTACAATTCTTTTTCATTTTCTTGGTATTAGAGGGAGGGTTTATTCTATGAGAAATAATAGTGTTATGATCATCTTATCACCTGTAAGAACACTCTATAAGTGCATGAAGAGAAAAATGTGCCCTTTTTAATTTTAGGACTAAAATGCCAGCCTTCACTGGGGTTTTCTGTGAAAAACGTTGCTGCACTTCTTGCTATGTGACTTATCTGGATCAACCTCTGGAAGGGGGTTAGAAGATTCATGTGAATGCATCCGTGCATTCTTGATTGCTTGCCAAAGCACTGTTCTTTGTCATAATAAAGGTCACAGTGAACTATAACAGAGAACCTGGAACATGCACATCAAATCCACGCTACAGAGTGAGCACTCTTTTTTAAAAGACATGCATTATCAGTAATTTGGTCCATATTTGATCACTCTTAATTACTTTATTTACTCCACTTGCAGAACCTCAATTGCAAAGCAATAATTTATATGCAAATATTCAAAGGGAACAAATTGAGGGCAGGGTGGGGTGGATATAGTTTTTGAAAACAGAAAAATATCAGATTTCTGCTTGACAGTTTTAATCTTAGAGTTGTTGCTTTTTGTTTTGTTTTTCTATAAAAGGAATATTTGGGGACTCTCAATATATTAAATGCCTGTTAACATTATCTGTTAATCTTGGTGCTCCAGTTTATTTCCATTTATTAATTATGGCGGTACTTTGCAGTGCCATTAAAGCTAAAGGTTTCTGCTTTTTCCATTATCAAATAGTTTTCTCTGGTGCATGAAGAGATTTTACATTAGAAAAATGACCTTTATTGTGAGGGTACCTAAGTGCATGTCTTATTTCACAAGCATCTTGTGCTAAAGGCAGTCCTAGTTCCTTTTATCCAGAGACCCACCAGTGGAACTTTGCTTCTGTTCATAACTCACCTATTATTATTTTATTTATTTGCTTCCTTTCTATCTTGTATTAACACTATTGTATCCAAGCCACATTGGCCCACAAACCTGTTGTCAGAACCTTAAAAGACCTCTCAGAAGACTTCGCCGCTATTGGTGCAGGCTTCACATGTGGGGGAAGGGGCTAGGGCAAAATGGCCTGAATGGGCCTACCTTCTTGGCCTTGTCACCAATACAGTTGGCTTGCTGTCTTCCTCTAGGCCCTCCATACGACGGCCTGCAAAGAGAGGGCAAGGTGAATGGAGACCAGTTTTTTGTGCTTGCCATTCCTCACATTACCCTTCCCCAACCTGGCAACCTCAAGATGTTTTGGACCATCAGCCCCAGCCAACACACCCAGTGGTTGGGGTGATGGGAGTTGTAGTCCCCCATATTGGGAGAGGCTGCTTAACTCACTTGGAGAGTGCATGTGAAAAGGCAGCAATAGAAAGGAAAAGGTGCAACTTCAGGAGTGACCTGTGAGGGTGAACAGGAGGCCCCTTGCTCTGGTGTGAGCCTTGGCAGCCGTCCGACAGTGCCGATGCCTGATGTGAGCCCTGTTCACCATCACGAGTGGATTCTGAGTTGCTATTTTTGGAATCCCCCTCAGTTAACCTTCATTTGTTTTTTTGCTACGTCCCCTTCCAATGGTATACACAGACGATTCCCTCTGAAATAAACATTTGATGGCTAAAATAACAAGTTCAGACCATCCTCAAAGTGGGTTACATGTGGCTCCCTTCACAGACATTCTTTCATGCAGGATGTCTCCAAAGCTAGACTTGCTTAGCCAACGGTAGAAGTGCATCATGTTTGCGCCTCCAGCATGAAAAGCAGACACTTCGACTGCGGAAGCAAATGCCCATCGAAATGCATATAGAACTCTTACAGTACAATCCTATCCATGTCTACTCAGAAGGGAGTCCCATTGCATTCAAAGGAGATTACTCCCAGCTAAGTAGCTACAGGACTGCAGCTTTCAGCTGTATGGAAGTAGCAAGGCGAGGAATTCAGTGCAGGCAAGAGCAGCATGATCTGCTAAGCATGTGTGCCAATGGATAACGTGAATGATGCAATAAGCTTGATGTGCCTTACAGATATCAGTCCCACATAACAGCCACTTGATAACACATCTTTCCCTTTTATTTCAGACAGATGTATCAGTTTGAAAAGCATCAGAGTCAGGATTGGATTCAGGAGAGTAAAAAGGAGCATAATTAATTTCCTCCGCTTCAAGTACCCTGTCTGCAGACAGAACGGTCTTTTTATCACTAACCCTAGAATGTTAGTTACCTAGTCTTAGTACGGCCTATGTGCCTTATATTAACATTTCAGTATGTTATTTCAGTTTGCAGAATCACTTTTAAATAAGTATTTTCATTGTTCTGTTTGCAACTCAATAAACTAGGGCTGTGCACGGATCTGATCCGGATCCGTGCACAGCACTCCCTCCCTCTCTTCCCCTCCCTCCCCCTCTCTCCCTGCTTACCTGCTGCCTCCTCCGCGTTGTCCCCCATTGTCCTCTCTCCTCACTGTGTGCTGCCACATTTCCTCGGGTCAGGTGCTGATGTCACCCGACACAAGCGGGAAATGCGGTGGCACACAGTGAGGAGAGAGGACGACGGCAGGACAACGCAGAGGAGGCAGCAGGTAAGCAGGGAGAGTGGAGGGAGGGAGGGGGAGAGCGGGAAGGAGTGCTGTGCCCGGATCCGGATCGGATCCGGATCCGAGTCAGATCGGGCCTGATCTGGACCTGACAAATCTGGATCCGGATCGGATCAGGGGGTCGGTGCACAGCCCTACAATAAGCTTTCATTTACTAGCCCTTTTTAGGGCACATTCACACATTATGTCATTATAAAATAAAATTTCTGTGGATTTTTTGTATGATTATTCCCCCTCCCCCGAGAATTTATATACCTCTTTTCATTACAAAAAAATTACAAGGCTGTTTACACGCTAAAATAAACCAATAAACAATAAACAATAAACCAATAAAGCCATAAAACTGTGATAAAACAATATTAATTGTAGTAGTACTACTAGTTGTACTTCAGGAAACACCCACAATAATATAATACCACTCCACTGAAAAGCAGCCACATGTTGTTGAGGTTCAGCTGTTTCAAAGAATTGTGGCTCCCTGAAAAAAGCAAGTTCTACAGTTAATACACAGGTGGTTTTATTTTTAAACAACTTCAGACACAATCCCATTTGAAAATGTACCATTGACTTTCTCACATGGAAAGAGAATGACCAAAAAAAAAAGCCTTTTCCAACTTGGTATCCTCCAGATGCTTTGGACTGCAACTCTCATCAACCTCAACCAACACGGCCAATTATCAGGGATGATGGGAGTTGTTGTTCAAAACATCTAGAAGTACCAGGTTGGGAAATGCTTGTCTAATGGCATATAACATAGGGACTACCTGCACAGTAGACAGTACTGAGCTAGGTGATGGACCGATAAACTGACTCCATAAGGCAGCCTTGTATGTTCATATGACAGTTAGACTACTGCATTTGCTGTATATGATGCTTCCTTTGAAGACCGTTCAGAAGCTACAGTTAGTGCAAAACGCAGTAGCATGGTTACTAACTGGGACAGGATGCATGGATTGTAATATTCCAGTTTGGAATGGCTACTGCAGCTGCTGATCTATTTCTTGACACAACTCAGAGTGCTGTAAAAAGCATGGGACTAGGTATCGAAAGGACTGGCTGACTATTTAGGCTGGCCTCAGAAGCACTGCTTAGCTAACAGAGACTGAAAATTGTGTGTGTGTGTTTTTAAAATTACATCTTTCTACAGGATGTGTCTTAAGGTCAGAATTGGTTTGAATAGTCAACAGGCTGATCTAATGTCAAAAGCAAAAGGTTAGGGAGATTAGCCATTGCTTTCTGTTCTGTTCATCTTCCACAATGATCATGTTGTTGTGTCAGAGCTAGTGAGATGACTTCTTTCCCCTCCAAATATTATGGAAATGGAAGGCTCTATTGTGTTATTCTGATGTCATGGTTTTGTTGCTTCACATCCATGTAAAGTTACAGGAGCCCTATCCTCCTTTTCATATGGTCATCCTAAGCTAGATCCGCCTTAAACTATGTGGCTAGGGTTTTGTCATCCCATATACTGTAGTCATACATGGTCCACAAGGAATCTGATGGTCTCCACCAAGGCTGTGGTTGCCAGGTCTCCACCTTAAGATGCATTTTACGCTTCTGAGAATAGCAGAGGAGGCAGAATTTCACCATTTTCTCGGCTAAGGAATATAGGCTGACCTTATGAAAAGGAGGACAGGGCTCATGTAACTTTAACAGTTGCAGAGAAAAGGGAATTTCAGCCAGTGTCATTTGTATGCAATTAGTTCCTGGTGAAATTCCCTCTTCAACGCAACAGTTAAAGGTGCAGGCACTATACTAGAGAGACCAGGTACAAAAGAGGGCAGGACCCCTGCAGCTTTAACCGTTGTAATGAAGAGGGAATTTTACCAGATACAAATTGCATACAAATGATGCCAGCTGAAATTGCCGTTTCTCTACAACTGTGAAAGTTACACGAGACCTGTCCTCCTTTTCATATGGTCAGCCTATATCAGCTAGCTATCTACTGCAAAGGTCCCTAATGCTTCACCTATGGGAGGCATGGTGTTCCCCAGGCATCTCTAATGGTGCCTACAAAGCTCTCTACCTCCTTCCAAAAGTTTTCTTTCTTTCTCCCTTTCTAGCCTTGCTCATTCTCTATTCTTTTGCCTTGCTATTTCCATCTCCCTCCCAGCCTCTAGCTTTGCTATTTCTCTCCTCACCTCTTGACTTTGCTGTTTCTCCCACCCACCCCCCACTTCTAGCCCCACTATTTATTTCTCCACCCCATCTTTAGTTTGCTTTTGATTAGCCAGGCCCTCATAGCAGCCATTACTTGACTAGCCACATCCTCCATGAAAGCCATTTTGTGGTGGTGCCCACAGCAGTTTATTAAATTCCCAAATATGCCCAAGGGTCCAAAAAGGTTGGAGACCCCTAATCTACTGTGTTTAGGAGTGGTACACATAGGGACAACTGAATCAGTCTATTTCTGTTCCATGCCATGTTTGTGCCTGCTCCTTCATCAATCAATTTAATCCTATTTCTAAACAGATTTTTATCTGTTTTTGAGCTGGGGACTGCATCACACCATTAAGAGAAGTGTGAAATCTGATATATAACTAAGTTCTGATCTGCACCAGGAGGTGTCAGTCATGTTTGTTCACAATGGAATCACAAAATTGAATGCTTTTAGCATCCCTAGATGCAACTAAATCATTTCCAACCGTTTCATAAGGGCAACATGTCCAGATGTAATGGGAAAGGTTCACCATTGTTTCTGGTCAACCATTCAAGTCTCCTTATCCTTCTAAAATTTGACTCCTGTATTAACAGAGTTGTCTGGTATGCACAAGTAACTGCTCACGTAGGCACTGTGATCTTCTGTGAGTACCTCCTCCAAAGTTACATTGTTCACAAGGGTAGGCCACTTGTGTAAGCAATTATTTACTCTGACAATATAATAAAAGGCTTAAGACCATTGATGGCTGCAAAACAGAGTGCCATACATTCCGTTCATAATTTCCTAATACTTAACATTTTAATACCATTTCAAAATGATACCATTTTCAGTCCCTCTAAACCAGGACTAGGCAATCTGGCGCCCTGCAAATGTTCTGGATTATAATTCCTATCAGCCCCAGGCAGCATGGCTAATGGATAAGGATTATGGGAGTCATAGTCTGGAACAACTGGAAGGCACAAAGTTGCCTGCTCCTGCTCTAAGTCATGAGGCGAATTTTGCCAGAGACATCGCAAAACCATTTCATGGATTGTAACATGTAATTGTTATTTTAACCAAATTTTTCTATAATTATAATTATACTTTAAATAAGAAGGACCGAGAAAGAGAGTCCAAACTGTAGTATGGGGTTGTTTACTTTACATAACCAATACTTCTTTTTTAAAAAATGTATACTACCTTTCAGAGCCAGCTCTATAATTTGTCTATCTGGTACTTTCCAGAGATGAGGGTTTAAACTAATAATTAATAATCTTCAAGAACACTGATTCAACCACATGTTCAACTATAAGAAATAGAGTAAATGTATCAGCTGTGCGCACCAATGTTGCCAGGAGGAATTTATTTCCGATTATTTCCAGTTCCTTCCTATTACAGTGGCCGCATATCTCATTCTCCTATACTAGCTGGGGATGGCTTTGATTTTTAAGAATCTTTTAGTGCTGCTGAAAGGATCTTCACCAAAAATTAGTGGCGGGAAGGACATACAACTTAGTAAGAAAGTGGTCCTGCTTACTGCTCTTGTAACTCAGTTGCCATTTGCTATTAAGAGGATTCCTCGCAATATTGTTTGATGCAGTGTAAATTAATGAAATTTGTTTGATGTAAGCTTGGCTTTTTTTGTTGATTTTTAAATGGTTACAGTCAATAAATGCGGCACTTTTGTTGAATGCGGTAAATTCAATTGATCAGTTGTCTTTCAGAGAGGAGTAAATAAAAACATTCTTTATAATGACTGTTATTGAACTGTTGCAGTATCAGGTATAGATAGATAGATAGATGATAGATAGATAGATAGATAGATGGATAACTAACGTGCAGGATGAATAGGGCATCTTTAATTATGACTTTGGTTGGCATGCTTCACCTAGACGAGCCTTCCCCAGCCTGGTGCCCTCCAGATGTTTTGGATACAATTCCCAACATTCCTGACCATTTTCCATGGTGGTAGAGCTGATGGGAATTGAAGTCCAAAACATCTGATAGGTTGAAGAAGGTTGACCTAGAGGACAATACATTTCCTCCTGTTTTTTCAGTTCCTGGTGGCCTGATACTTGGATTTCTCTTTAAAAGTGATATACTAGTTGATCATGAGATCTTTCCATTTTCTTTTTTTCTTTTTTAGCAATGCCAGGTATTAGTTGGAATTATAGCAAAGTGAAACCTCATCCTGTAGAGCAGGGATAAGGAATGTGTGGCTCCTCCAGAGGTTAGTAGACTCTAATTCCCATCAGCTCTAGCCTGCATAGTCAGTCATGTGCCTGCTCAGTCTGCTGTATGCTAACTGTTGATGGGTTACTTCAAGGTCCCGACTCTCTTTTCTTCTAATTATTTATTTTTACCCTGGACTTGGGCAGAACTGTCCTTCAAACAGACATCTTAAACTTTATGGACTGTTTTCTGACAGCCCTTCAAATAGAGGACTATCACACTTAAAGAAGGACACTTCAACATCCGATAAAACCAATATTTTCTAAACTGAGAACCCTAGAGTTCCTTAGAAGTTTATTGGGCGTTTCTTTAAAGACAAGGCCAATAATAGTGGCCATGCTTCCGGAAACACAGCTTAACTACCATAAGCAATCTATTCCTGGAACGTTTTCGGGTGCACAGGGAGCAGAGTCTATTTACAACACACTGTTGGTTCATGTAGGGCAGGGGTGATGAACCTCTTACAGGCCATGGCTGAATTTAGTTCTCAGGAGAAATACCAAATATACTAGCCTATGTATTTTAGCTTGAAACTCTTACTGCATGTAATTACTGTAAGGCTTAGGAGAGACGGTTAAACCTTTTAGAATGTGGAACAACTGTGCAAAAGCAGCTGTGGCCATCAAGAAAACTCCAGAGGGCCAGATTGTGACCAGAACTCAGGGGCAAATCGGAACATGCCACAGCCAGGAAGACTATTATTGATCAGGCAAAGTCTCAGCCTAAAAAGGAAGCCTTTTCTTCATGGGTGCCATGCCCCTGTTGGAATCCTCCTCCAAGGAGGAAAAGTTAAATGCCCCAACAGAGGAGGATGCCCCACTTCCTGTCAGGGCCTGCACCACAATAGGGGCCTGAGCCCGTGGCGGAGCCTACTGAGGTCCCAGCCACTCAGGAAGAGGGGGACTCAGCCTCGGAGGCCGCGGCTGAGAAATGCCCCCCCAAGTCCCAGGAAGCAACGGCACCAGAGGAGGCAGGCCCAACTCAGGAAACCTTGACGAAGTGCCAGGCTGCAACAGAGGTCTACTCAGGAGGAAAAGCGCTCCTTATGAGTAGGGGTCTGACCAGAGAGCTCTAATGTACTGCACTCTGCAGCTGAACCCTGCATGGGGCAGCAGGCTCTGTTGTTAAAAGCCTTCAGTGTCTGCCTAGCCAGTGTTGGAAACAATACCGTTCCAGCAGTTCCAGATCCTTGTATCTTGCCTCTTGGACCTTGTCCTGTAATTGATGCTCCATGATGCTGACCATTGGACTCCTTCTTGAATCTGCTTCTGGACTGTGCAACGTATCTGACTGCCTAACTTTGTTTTCACCTCTGTCTGCACTTTTGACCACTGCTGTCATAGGCTAACCCCATGTATTTGACTGCTTGCCTGACTGATTTGCCTCCTTAATTGACCATTGTATTGTTAGGTCCCTGTATTGATTAGCAAAGAGCCTATCTACACAGTCCCTTGGAACGTTTTAAATAGTATTTTAAAATGTTCCAAATAGGTGCGTTCTAAAACGTCTTAGGCCACATTACTGAGTACTCACGTTACAGGAGAAAACTTCTTCAGTCTTTAAAGCGGTGTGTGCGGTCACACACTCTTCTGCCCCGTCTCTTTCTGTTTTGTGTTTACAATGAGTTTAGGGCAAAGCATTGTGGGTGTTGTAGTTCAGTCACCCACTTCCTTCTTAGTTCCTCTGTCATTCCCTAGCTTTCAATGAGTATAGGGCTAAGAATTGTGGGTGTTGTAGTTCACTCATCCACTTCCTCCTCAGCCCCGCTTTCTTCCCCACCAATCAACAGCTAAGCATTTGGGCACCAGTAAATGAAGCACTGCCCCCATGAATCACAAACGGTAAGGAAGGACACATTATTTTACTTAAAACGATTTATTAAAAGTGAAACCGTTGTATATAGCTGAAGTGAGTTTTAAAAAACCTTGGGTATACAACGTTTAAGGGAGTGCGTCATGTGGCCCAAAGAGTTTTCATAAACCTTATAAAATGTTAAAAACCCAACGTGTAGATCGGCTCAAAGAGCCAGGACTCAGCTTAGAGTGGGACTCTGGGACTGTGATCCTGGTGACATACCAAATGGGGGAGGTATGCATAAAGCCAACAGTTCCTGTTCTGGACACATGAACGCACATAGGGCCAAGGGTTCCTGACCTTAGCATGAGCTCAGCGGGTTCCCCAGAACATGCTTCAGAATCTTCCACAAAATGCAAAAATCCATGGCAAAAACTGAGGCAATACTCTGCAGAAAAGTCAACGTGGAAAGTGTTTCCTGACGGTAGGAAGTCTGAAAACTACTTATCTAAACCAGTTAACAATGAATACAGTGGTCTCAATGCTGCAGAATTAGGCATAAAGCACACTTACATATTCTCCTCCTAAATGTAGTTCATCACAATTCAGGGAACAAAGGGTGTAAACAAAAGGTCTGAAGGCATATTAATTTGCCCTTCCCCGCCTAACTAGATTCTCTAAATACTGGACAATCTTTTTACCAGTGCTATATGTAATTATTGGCCTAAATTAGGATCTGTTGAAATAAATGGGCTTAAGTTTTCCAACTCTTCCTTAGACAGCACTCATAAGCCGTTCTTGCACACAACAGCTGGTTTGTCCAGCACAATGAGTTTTCAAACAGCTTGTAAATTAAGTTCTTGTGGTTCACGCCATTACCAAATGGCTTGCAACTTCAGAGAGCTAACTTGGAAAATGATCTGTTAGGATAACTTCCAAGTGACCTTGTGATAGAGCTTATGTTATCGCTGTACAATGTGACCCCTGGTGCCCTTGTGTACTGTACAGATATTTTAAGCAACTGCAGAGTTCAGACGCTTATCAGTGGTCACTGACACATGTGTGCTAGACTAGAAAAATGTTTTCCAATGCTGGGTGTGTGGAAAACCTAATGGTGGGGGGAGGTTTTGGGTGGGGGTGGAGGAGGGGGAGGGGCAGTCTTAGAGAAAGCAGGAACACTGAGTAGACCCTATGTGGATGTCTAGATTGGAAAGTTAAATTTACTCGTACTGAGTGGTAGGGACCTTTTTTATTATTGTTATTTATTTACATTTATTCACACAATCACCTCACTGTGGAAGACGTAGGCTTTAGTCAGGCTGTGTTGACATTTATCTCTGTGCTGGATGGAGCTGAATCAGTCACGCAATTGCCAGCTGGCACCTACAGAACTCTGTTTGCAGACCTGGCACAATAACAGTGCATTCTTGGGTAGTCAGTCAGTCCCAAATCCCTGAAGCCTGGGCCCCATTTTTAAAATTAAAACCCTTTTATTAATGTTGTTGTTGTTGTTGCTGCTGCTGCTCCGGCTCTGAGTGGCTTCCTGCCCAAATGTACGGAGATTATGTCATTTCAGAGCAGATGGTCACGTCCTCAGGTGGGGGAACGTAGCAGCCACCATCTTGGACTTGCTTTTCAATGCCTGGAAGTAGTGTCACTCCAGAGCCTCCCTGCCTGCCCCTCACACCAGGGTTATAATCTGATCCCCCAATGCCAGCCTGCTATTTGGCCATTAATAGATTATTAATTATTATTATTACATTTATATCCCACTTTTTTCTTACAACCCAAGCTTACATCCTCCTCCTCTCCATTATATCCTCTCAACAACCCTGTGAGGTAGGTTAGGCTAAGAGTTAGTGACTGGCCCAAATTCACCCAATGAGCTTCATGGCCAAGTGGGGACCAGTATCCAGGTCTCCTGACTCCCTGTCCAATATTCTAACCACTACACCACTCTGGCTCTCAGACATGTAATAAGAAAACAGAAGTCTAGTAACTCTATTATTACAAAGAAATATTGCACATATCATTGTGTAACAACATCTCTTCCACTGTTCATCCAGCCATGTGCTAGAACATGTTCTTGCTCAGCCTAAAACTACTGGCAGTTTACACATTCTAACTATTTTTTGCAAGTAATTGACCTGAGTTGAGATCATTTTTTTGCTAGGAAAGTTATTACCTAAAGCTCTAATGGCAACATTAACACAAAAATTACTTGTGTAAGTTTTTCAACCCTATCACATAATACCTGCATTTTTTAAAATGTCCTGAACTCCTTGGAAGATGGTAAATGTGGTGTGCAGACAGACAAAAATTCTTCTTCAAAAGCTTGAATTAAGCCCCAGGCCTACAAGAGCTTTGTATCCTCTTATCTAAGGAAAAATACTCTGCATGTGCCCTTAATTGTCCCTTTATGTGTACAAGGCATTCCCCTCCATAAAAGGAACTCTTTGCATACCATGAAGCAACAGGATCATTACCAGTATTTTTAAATGAACTAATTGATTCAAGGAAAGTTATTGTCTCGTTCACTCTTCCTTATCATCTCCACCCACCCACCCACCGCAAATAGTGTCTGGCAAAACTGACTTTAAGTGGCATAGCTATTTGTGTTTGTTGTTCTGGAAAGTAAATTGTAAAGACACAGCCTATCAAGCAACGGCCTGTGAAAGTATTCGCAGCACCCCTTCCATTTGTACTCCTCTGAAATATGTCTAGAGTTTGCCCTTCAGCGGTATGTTCATGGTAACAAATGCTTCAATCTCTTAGCATTATGCTTTCACTGAGATGGCCTTTAAAATCCTCTTGTGAACAAGCTAGCTATGGCTCCAAGACACTCTTTTTCTTTTCTTTTTTGCAAATCAATACCTAGGTCTGTTCTGAAAGCACATAAATGTCAACTTCTGAGTCTGCTCTGTGCGTGAAATGTAATGAATGGTGAGAGGAACAGCTGGCATTGGAAACAAATTGGCTGACTTGAAATATATTTATTGAATTCATAGGCTGTTCTGCCTAGCAAGGGAAGCGTATAATGGCCAAACGTGCCCATTTACCTATTGGCAAATAGCTTCCAATTAAAATATAAATTGCTCATTGAGATTCAAGCATGCCAGGAGCTTAGAAACAAATTTATTAGCATAATTAGCAGCATCAGAAAGAAAGAGCACATTGTGAGCTTAAATGCTGATTTTGCCAGCACCATATAACAAACACTGTCAATGAGCAATTAATAGTGCAAACTTATTTTTAGGGTGGTTAATCTGAATTTTTAGCTTTATGATGGGAGATGCCTGAAACTGAAACAGTCATGAGCCACTTTGGCAGCGTGGCTGGAGTCTGATGAAACTCTCCTGTTAGAGAAGATTGAATCTGCCCACTTAGAATTGTAGTTCTTAAGTGTTTATTAAAGGTGCCCACTTGGGCATATAAAGCCATGTGCTGCATTTTTCTAAGGTTTTCTGACAACTTCGCAACCTGAACCAAAGTTTTCCATGACTTTGTAGTAGTCTTGGCCCAGTATTTATAAATAACTCACTTAGGAAGTTCATAATTAAACACTGCCACAAGATTTTGTGCTGGCTACCTGCTTAGATGGCTCTTTAAAAAAAAAAAGAAGAAGAACTGAATGAGATTGTGCAGAATATCCATGGCTGCTAAGAATGGACAGTATTCAACAGTGTCATTCCACACATTCAAATAGTGCTAGCAGCAGAGCTCTGCCAGATCTTTCCGATGCCCAAGTGGTTGTGAGCAACTGGTAGTGAGCAACCGATTGCACAAGTGGAACTTTAGTTGGATTCTCCTCTTGCGCATAGTTCAGAACTTAGTTAGTGTCTGCTAGCACAACATCATTTGTGCTAATGGAATGACACATTTGGATACTGCCCTACCGTAGCTAAATGTAGCCTCCATATTCAGAGGCCATATGCCTTTGAATATCAGATGCTAGGGACAAACCACAGAGGAAAGCCATTGCCTTCATCCCCTGCTTATAGTCACCTAAAAACTTGCTAATAACTGCTAGAAACAAAATACCAAATGAGATGGTCCTTGATCTGATCCAGCAAGAATCAAACCAAAGGGGGTTGGAGTACCAATGGCCAATGCTTTAACATTATGAGTGTGGTTGGGTATTCTGTATCATTTGGTTGCATGTTCATTTGATGGGAATGCTCTTCTTCCATATTGTACTCAGTGAACCATCTCTTGTGGACGACAACCTCTGCAGAACCAATGTCTTATCTAACACAGCGCTTGTATTTGCACATAACAATAAACCAAAAATTGGGGCATAATAAAAATACCCCAAGCTGCATGCTTGAGCACACAGCTCATTCCCCCCTTCCTTTGTGTGAGTAGGTAAACAAATTGGAACAAGATAGCTTTGTGTGATGTCCGAATCCGGGATCCCAAGTTGTGTAGGCCTTAACCGGGATTATGATTATGGTGCACCCAAACAAACCAAAATAGTGAACTGACTTTAGACAAGGGTTTGTTGTTGGTTTACCCCCAAAAAACACCAGCCTGGACCTACCGGGTTCTCTTCCTCCGCCGCCTGCACTGGGTCCTCCGCTGCCGCCCCCGCCGGGTCAGCCACCGCCCCCAGGTCCCCCGCCGCCGGGTCTTCCTCCGCCGCCGCCGGGTCCCCCGCCCTCACCGCCGGGTCAGCCTCCAGGTCCTCCTTCGCCGGGCTCGTAAGGCCAGAGGCCGCGCAGAAGAGGGCCGGATCCGGAAGTGATGTAATCGGCCCTCTCCCGCCTCTTCCGCGCAGCGTCCGGGCTTCTCGGGGCTCGTCGCCGTTACGACGAGCCCCAAGGAGGCCTGAGGCCGCGTGGAGGGCCGGATCCGGTAGTGATGTAATCAGTCCTCTCCCGCCTCTTCCGCACGGCCTCTGGCCTCACGAGCCCGGCAGCGGCGGCGAAGGACCTGGTGGTGGTGGAGGACCTGGCGGTGGTGGAGGACCTAGCGGTGGTGGAGGACCTGGCAGTGGAGGACCTGGCGGAGGAGCCCAGGAAGTGGCTGCCCCAGCAGGTAAGTGCCCCCCCTCGCGCCTCACGCTCCTTACCTGCAGGAGTGTCCGCTTCCCTCCGGTGCTCGAATCTACTGAGAAACAGGCTTTGCAGCCTGTCTTTCAGTAGTGCGCTACTGAGGGACAGGCCGCGAAGCCTGTTTCTCAGTAGATTCGAGCACCGGAGGGAAGCGGACGCCCCTGCAGGTAAGGAGCGCGAGGCGCGAGGGGGGGCACTTACCTGCTGGGGCGGCCGCTTCCCGGGCTCCTCCGCCGCCACCGCCACCGGGTCTACCGCCGCCACCCCGGTTTTTCCCCGCCGCCCCCCAGTTGGCCCAGATCAGCCTAAGTTTCCCGGTTAGGACCGGGAAACCCCGGGCGATCTGGTCACCCTAGCTTGCACAAAGAGAGGAGCAAAGATGAGCCAGTGGAGTTCAACTGACTTTACCTTCTGACAGATCAGATGGAATTTGCAGACATAGCAGTCCCTTCTCTGTTGATGAAGCCTACAAAATTTCAGACAAATAGGTGCAGGGTTTCTGTCCATGGTGTTTTTTTAAAATATTTTTTTGTGGGGGAAATGGGCTTGTTTATTCCCATGTGGTTTTGCAGTGGAGGAAATTTTCTGAAAATGGCATACATTTATACGTACTTCAGGTAGGTAAAGTACAAAATTTCAAGGTGATAGGTGCAGGGCTAAGGGAGATTGCTCTAAACACATTTTTCATAAGATTGCTCTGAACATATTTTTAATCTTATAACCTCATACTAATAAGTGATAGAATGTTGTCATGAGCCAATACATTTCCCTATTGTAGCCAATATTTGCAATGTTCAGTATGCAATATTATTTTGGAAACATCAGTCAATTCCTCTATCAACAAAGCCAAAATAAGGTAATTAAGGAAGTATTGCCAATATAAAGATTAATCTGCATCAGCTAATTTATATGTATAGATGTAAATGTAGAAATAATTATTATAATTTAAAAAGAAATACAGTACATCTCACCATAGTGTGGAAAACTGTGACCTGTGTGCTTGCCTGTCTAGTTGGCTGCCCAGGTGTTCACTGTTGATTGGTGTTATTTCTTATGCTTCTTTATATTTAAACTTGAATTAAACATGACACTTTCCAATAGAGGGCACCATCAAGTAAAGGACAGTCCTTTAGAAGCTCTTCAAATAGAGCAGGGGTTGGGAGAAGGTAGATCTCAGATGGTTCGAACTTCAACTCCAAGCATTCCTGGCTGTTGGCCATGCTGGCAAGGCCTTTTTGGAGTTGAAGTCCTAATCATCTGGAGACCTACCTTCTCTCCACCCCTGAAATACTGGATTGTTCTCTGTAAAAAAGGACACATGGACACTCTAATAACTAAAGTAAGGCTAAATAAGGCTCGCAGAATTTATGACTCATTGAAGTGAATGCATGTATTGTGGGTTGCTAGGTTTTTGGCAGATCTTCCTGCTTGGTAAACTCAGGGATGGAAGCAAACACAGGAGTTGTAGTAAGGGTTCCTACTGTCCCACCCATCCCCTAATAGTGAGACAAAGCTACCGCTCACGTGCCTGTACATGGGATCCAAAGGACTGCTTGACCAGCTCAGAGACAGATGCTCCTTGTATCCCAAAAGTTGCTGTTTGGGGGTGTACAGATAAATGCTAAAATCTAAGAACATGCATTTGGCTTTGAACGCATTTCAGTTCCCTATAAATACTATGTTCAGAGGAAATCTTTGTAGCGGCTTTATAGAACTCTATTTATTGTCTGTGCATAGTTCATATTTCAAATACTAATTAATAACTAGTGACCCTTTCTTCTTTTTCTTTCTTTCTTTTACTGACATGACAACTATTAATCTTCATTTTTAATTAAGGAATAATAGTTCCATTATTTCTGAAAAGTGTTTCTCAAAGCATTTCTTTTTGGAAAGGACAAATTAACAGCCTATTCAGATGCAGCCTATCACAGACACAGAGGAAATGGGGCTGGTGGCTGGAGAGAAGCAGGTGATTCACATTCTGAGTTTAGTGCCATGATATATTAGTGTTCTATTATTTCCTATTCTCAGCTCAGCCTCTACCAGGAGAATTTCAAATCTTCCTATCTTCAGTTCTTATTACAGTCAGTATCAGGAGAATGAGTTATCCGAGACTTTAATTTGCCTATTACAGGTTCCTCTTTTCATTATGCATTCTTACTGATAGCACCAAACGTAACAGCAGAAATTGGCACTTCATTGTCATGATAAAGACTCAAGATGAAAATAGCCAAACATAAATCAAGTCTCTGGAAGACACTCCGAAGATTTCAGAATGAATAGAAAATGCAGCGCTTGTTGTTCTTTATGATGAAGTTAGTAAGAGAAGACAAAGTCAAAGGACTCTTCTGAGGCAAACTTATATACTACTTCCATTTAAACAATGAATAAATTAGGGCTTGTTCCATAACACCTTTCATAGTCTCTGATTGCAACTCCTGCAGGTTCCAGGGCTTGTATTATAACTCCCACCATGCCCCAGCTAGAGTGGTCCAACACATCTGGAGAACATCATAGGCCAGATCTACACCAAGCAGGATATGACACTTTGAAAACAGTTTGAAAACTATATGGAGCGTGTCCTGGGCCCAACAGTTGTCACTACTGTTATAAATGGTTTTAAAGCAGTAATATAATAATAATAATAATAATAATAATAATAATATATTTATTTATTACCCGCCTCTCCCTTCTGGATCGAGGCAGGGAACATCATCATACAGACAATATAAAATACATAAAACTGATTAAAAGCATATAAAAATTAATACAACATTAAAATCAACCAAGTCTTAAAATTCGGCTGGGTAGGCCTGCCAGAAGAGATCAGTCTTTATAACTCCTGACCAAGTTGGGAAAGGCTGCTGTAGGGCAACTAAAGGCACAGGAGGACAAAGCTCCTGTATCTTTAATAGCCATGTGTACTTCTTGAAAATACTATGCTGCCATAGAGTGAGTCAAACCATATAGGTTGGTTGTGTGGCCTTGAAAGGCTGCTGGAGGACTGTCTTCTCTTTGAAGGTGTCCTCTGTTTGAAAGGCTGTCCTGTCCAATTCCAGCTTAAAGATAAACATAAGAACCTACAAAGAGCCATCCTGGATCACACCAAGGGCCCATCTAGTTCAGAACTCAGTTCACACAGTGGACAACCAGCTGTTGACCAGGAACCCACAAGCAGGACATGGGTGCAACAGCACCCTCCTGCTCATGTTCCCCAGCAACTGTGTATATTGGCTTACTGCCTCTGATACTGGAACATAAGAATAAGCAGGCACACACATCACTTGGTCACGCTCTTCTGCACTATGGTGAGATGTACAGTATTTCTATATTATAATAATTATTGCTAATTTTGTATCTATAGATCTAAATTAGCACATGCAAATTTGTGCCCTCCGTTGTTTCTCTTTTGACAATTCATAAGTGATTACCAGAAGTCCATCTAGCCCAGTATTTGGCTACTTCAGCCTTCCCCAATCGGGTGCCTCATGGGCATGCTGGCTGGGAATTATGTGAGTTGCAGTCTGACACAACTGGAGGGCATCAGGTTGGGGAAACTTGGGCTACTGTGATAGAAAGCATTTCTCCAAGGTTTAAGGTACAGCTCTTCCCTCAGAATATTTAAACTGTTGTCAGAGATTGAATTGGGAAACATCTATCTGTGAAACATATACTCTACTACTACTTCCATAGAAGATGGAATTCTTGCAAGTCCGTCACAAATGTGAGACATTTGGCACCTGATGGAATTCATTCCCCTGCATGCCTGTTGAAGGTAAAGGGGTGCTATCTTCATTTAAATCAGGCCATCTAAATGGAATCTTTGGCATGCTAATTTCCTATGTAATGTAAGTGGAGGCTGATGTGTTCTGTTGTGACAAGAGGCCATGGAGAAGGATTGGTTAATAATGGAGGACCCAGATAAAAATGGGGGGGGGGGAATAAAAAATTAATTCTGCTGGCTTCTGCAGAGATCAAGTACACGTTTTCTAACATATCTATAAATATGAGAGGTAGGCATGTCATCTTTAAAACAAAATACTGTCGTCCTATGCCAGAGTTCTATCCAGCAAAACGTAACTATAATTAAGTGTCAATGAAAGCAATCAAATGGAACTTAAATCTAACAGGTCTCACTGACTTCAAGGGGAGCTAGTCACAACTATGTTTTGTTGAATTGTGTCCCAGACGTGGAACTGATTAAAGGAAATAACTGTAATGTTTCATCTAGAGGGTATCTAAGATCACGTGCTCCTATATGAACCTAACCATTCTTTGACATAATCTGGAGAGGCCTTTTATTGTGGAGCCCTGCCTACCAAGGATGTAGTCTTCATAATAGTGTTGTCTTTGGAATGAGCTCTTTAGATCTGTGTGGCTGGTACCTATAGTTATGGGGTTTTGCCACCAGGTGAAAACAGTTTTATTACATGGATGTTAGATTGTTTTATCTGCTCATTGCTTTTAGTTGTCTGTTGCTTCATTCTATTTATCCTACTGCTTTTACATTTGTGTTGTTTTGTGGTGTGTTGTTTTTCAGTGTTTTAGACTTGTGCGGTTTTTAATTTGTAAACTGTTTTGGAAATGTATTGAATGGCAGGATAAAAATACATGAAATAAAATTGATCAAATTTAATACATTTATCCATGCAGTTTTGAATTCTGCTGACAAGACTTGCATGCATTATTAAGACTACATTCCTATTTGCACTTACCTGTGAGCAAGTCTCACTGAAAACAATATGACATACTCCTGAGTAAACCGAGGATTGTGCTATCAGTGTCTTATTATCAAACTTCGTTGGCAGCTGAAGAAAAGGGTAAAAATGCCCCTAATAAATAAAAAGAATAAAATGGGGATCGTCCGTAGAGTTTTACGAATTTAATTCTGATTGGTTCACTTTTCTTTTTCTTTCAGCCTTTGGAAGGCCAAGTTTGGGACCTCTTACGCGAAGCAGACAAAACCGCAGAAGAAAACAAAGATCAAGGACAGGTGTATGATGCTATGGCAGAAACACTGGGAGATGCTTGGGATTCACTTGTTTGTTTTCTAGAGAAGCGCAGGGTGCTTTTGAAACGTACTTTGAGTTTTTTTGAAAATGCTCTTGAGGTTTGTATACAAATATCAAATGTATTTTTTAAAAAATTCTGAAGAAATATCTATATAATATCAAAAGAGATTCCTTTTCTAGTTTATTACATTCTTTCATTAGAAATAAATAAATGAAAGATAATCTCAGGTGTGTTGCTGTTGCTGTTTTTCCCCCCAAAAGGGGAGTGATCAGAACCAACTTTACAGTCAAAATACCTGAACGAAGTATTCCAGGATTGTGGGGCCTTATCTAATAATGAATTGCAATTAAAAATAATGCAAAATTAGATTGTTGAAATGCTTCTTAAGGCTTCTGCATAGTGATTGGAAATGTAATTAATTTTAGAAAAGCTCTTATTGCTTCGCTTTGAATTTCTCAAAGCCTCCAAATCCACCTTGAAATGTCTCTTCTTCTGAAAATTGGTGGAGACATAGGGATATGTGGTTCCTTTCGCTGAAACATTTCACTAGTTATTCAACTGTTGTTGACTTGGTGATTAGCCTTTACAGCTTAGGAGCTACTTGTGTTTCCTTCTGAATTCTTCAAATGTTTCATCTAGGTAGGAACCTTTGGGCCGGCCCTACCATTAGGCAGAGCAAAGCAGCTGCCTCAAAAGCTGATTCTGAGTGTCACGAGAAGGTAGAAAATTGATAGTCATTTAAATTATTATTATAACTATGATTATTAATTTGTTGGGGCGTGAGATGTGCTTGTGAGATTTTCTGTCTCAGGTGCCAAAATAAGTTGGCTGGACCTGAGTTACTCTGCACTTTGACTTGGATGGGCGTATGTAGGGGGCATTTGTTGTTCCACCTAAGACAGCAACATATCTGTTCAGGTTTGCCTTGAAACTCCAAATACTAATTTTCTTTTTCTTCCTTCCTTCCTTCCTTCCTTCCTTCCTTCTTTCTTTCTTTCTTTCTTTTGTGCTATTTATATATGTAAAGCTTTACAAAGAATGATGGGATAGGGACATATCCTAAGGGCCTTACAGTCTATTTACAATCTAGAAAATTGACATAAGAGGAGCAAAATGGAGACAGGGTTAATCCAGGAAGAATATGTGATTTTTACAGTTACATGAATATAAAAATAGATATGGTAGGGTATGGGACTAAGGGATTTCATCTAAGGTTTGCCAAAAGATGGGTTTTGAGGAGGAATTTGAAGGAAACAAGAGATGACATCACAGAGGCATTCTGGGGGCAAAACTACATGTGAGGCTAATTGTATAGCATGTAGAAGAGGGTTGTTTTACTTTTGTGGAAGCAGACGCAGCCCTGATTTTGATCAGGACCATGGTGCTCTAGGAAGGGAGGGTTAAACCTTCATCCCACCCATTTTCCTCCAGTTTCAGGAAAACAAATGGGAAGGGGGAGGTTTAGCCCTCCCCTCTCAAAACACCATGCTCTCACTCCAAATCAAAGCTGGACATGCTCACACAAGAGAAAAAAACAAAACAATCTCAGCAACAAAATGGGTGTAACATGTAGTTTGGCTCTGGGAGAGTGTTCCAGGCATGCAGGTCAGCAAGCTAATAAGGGTGTAATTGCTTAAGGGAGCAGGGCACCTTTGGATAGTGGAGGGTGAGGGAGGGCTAGGTCATTAAGGGTTTTGAAGATAAGGTCAAGAAATTTGAGCAGGATCTAGAAGCCAATAGAAACCAGTGTAGGGGTGCCATGTTGTCTAGATGAGAAAGGACTTAGAGTGGCCAGATGAAGATGGGGAGAAGGCTGCTACATGACAAGCTACGCCTTCTGAAAATCCTTCTTCACAACTATTAAAAGTGTAGGAGCTCTACCCTCTTCTACCTCTTCTAGTCTCAGAGAGGTGGATTATCTTAGCAGCAGAGTGCTGGATAGAGTTGAGGGGGGGCAAGGCCAGTGGAAGGCCAGAGAAAGAGAGGGTTGCATTAATCAAGGTACAAGAGCACCAAGGCATGGGCCAGAGTATTTACTGGGGGTACAAAGAAAAAGAAGAGCAATATTTATGTGGGTTAATAAAATTGTTCCACATACAAGATTTAGTAGAGCTATTTCAGCATTAAGCTCAGGTACTGTGGGCTTCAGAGAAAGAAGGTTCACTGAAAACCCAAATAACACACATGAACAGTGGCATGAAGGCTGCTTTCTGTCTAAGCTGTTAAAATGAAGCAGCTACCCATATGGTTTTGTCAGTTTTCACAATACCTTCACTACCTTTTTGGTTTATAATTCCCTAATGAAAATGGTATGAGATGGCATTACCCACTAATGATTTGCTGCTTTTGTATGGTTGTATTTTAATTAGCTACCATGCTACTGTTTACATTTCTATTTATGCATTGTCCATCCTCCTTGATTGGCTTTATGAACTGGGACTTGGCAGTTTAGTGCTGCAGAGGTTCTGCTCCCACTCACAGGGTTATTTCCAGATGGCTTCATTGGAGGGGGGACTCTCTGCCTGCCCTCTTAGTATTTGTGTTGTGGGTTCCTGGAAGATGGGGTCCCTTCCTCTCCCTCATGTTTTTTAATGTCTGTAAGAAACTGCTGGGAGAGGTTATTCAGAGATTTGCAGTGAAGTGTCGCCGGTTGAATGATGACTCCTGGCTCTACTTCTGGCCAATAAATACTCCTGGCCAATAAATTGAAGCTTAATCCTGACAAAATAAAGATCAAATGAGTGGACCTTTAATGTCTAGTTCACAGAGATGGTGTTCAATTAGTTCTGGATGAAGTTGTACTGTCCCTGAAGGAGCAGCAGTTTGGGGCGCACCTTAATTCAATCTTGTGTATAGAGACCAAGGTGATTTGTATAGTACGAAATCATGGATTTTGAGCTCTCCTGGACAGACTTAGCCTCACCACGCTGTTATCCATGCTGTGGAAACATCCTGTCTGGATTACTGAAATGCATTAGACACAGGACGGTCTCTGAAAATGCTTTGGAAACTTCAGAGTTTTGACTGGCCCTGCTTGCATGGATTATATCTCAACAGTCTTAAAATAACTTCACTGGCTGCCTATTCACTTCAGGCCCAATTCAAAGGACTGATTCCCTGGCATAAGTGGAAAATGGTAATGCCTATGTTCCACAGGAGCTCAGGTGATGTTTATGGCACCTGCCACTGCAGTTCTGGAGGGGATTGGGGGGAATATCTCCGAGCAGCACACACACTCGCAAAAGGACTAGCAGACAGTTCGTTAAACTTTGTTGTTGTTTTGCTGTCAAGAATGCTGTCAAGTAGCAGGAGTGGGACCAAAAACCAGGCCTTATTATGTCCTGAATTATCTGTGCAAGGGACGAATGGGAAATGTCATATTGACTTAAAATGGAAATACTGGAAATTTCTCACTGAACTGTTTTCCTTTAAATGACAGAATGTGATTATGTGTAATCTTTGTTTTATTATGATAAAGTGCAAGCCTCATCTCAAGGATATTCTTTAATGAAAATCAGAAGTGAAATCCCAAATGTTGAAGGATAATGGATTTGTTTTATATCATAAAGATCATAAAAAACTAGCTTGGAACATGTGAGGAAAAGCAGCCAGAGCAAAAGGCTTAGTTTTCATCATATTTCTTAATTTCATTTGAAGTTTCAACATCCTGAACTTCAGAGGCTCTTTCTTTCTTTCTTTCTTTCTTTCTGTCTTTCTCTCTTTCTTTCTCTGTCTCTCTCACTAGCAGCTCTAAGTGGAATATTTGTTCCACTTGAAATGCAATGTGTGGTTAGATATGAGCTAAAATGTTATAAGATAGCTTGTTGTTTTAATGCTACCATAATTAGTGTCCACGAAGACCCAAAGAATCACTGCCTTCTACCCCCTTCCAGAATACTTGGTGTGTGTGTTTGTGTAAAAGAGATGGCGGGGGAGGGGGGGAGAGAAAGCACGCCTTTATTGGACAGCCCCCAAAACAAAGAGGAAGCTACACAGGGCTGGGCAACTTCTGGCAAAGACATCTGGCCAGCCACAACTCCCATGATCTACCAAGGTTGGCTATCCTGGCTAGGGATGATGGAAATTATAGGCCAAAATATCTGGAGAGACACAAGTTGCCCACCCCTATAAATAGCATGACTAAACAACATACTGTATATGTGGGGGTTGTGGGGTTCCCAAAGAAAAACTAGTCAGTTATCTCTCAATTATGTTTAAAATCGGTGACTACACTAGTCCATGCATGCCTTGGTAACCTCCAGTTTAGATTACTGTAGTGCACTCTATTCAGGCCTACACTGAAAACCACTGGAAAACAAGAGTGGTCCGGAATGCGGCATCATGGTTATTGACTGGTTCCTGCTGCATGGAACATATAACGCTTATCCTTCGACAACTTCATTGGCTTGCAGTTAGCTTTCAGGTGCAATTCAAAGAACTGTTTTTGAGCTTTAAAGGCCTAAACATCCTCCAGACGTTAAAGGACTAGAAGTCCAATCATCTCTGACAATTGGCCATGCTGACTGGAAATTTATTTAGACTGCCAAGGTTTTTCTTCCACTAAACTTTAATCCTTCTCTCTCAGCCTCCTGGAATGGCCACTGTCCAGCACCCTGTATACCCCGTGGTGCTGCATCATTTATATGATGCAATTGCCAACTTGCACCCACTGTAGGGTTTTCTGGCAAAACTGCACAGAAAAGAAAAAAAACACTGGCTTTCTGCAGCTTTTCCTACTAATGTGAGGTCATCACCTTCTTTGCACCGTCTGTCGGTGGTGACCTCGTTGTGCAGTGAAGCTGGGGGTGTTCTGGGGGCAGACCAAGCCTCACGGTAGATCGAGGGAACACGTGGGAGGGCCTTGCAGAGGGAAGGTTCCACAAGCTCAATAGCTGCCAGCACTGCCTGGAAAGACCATACTTCCTGAAGTGGGGATTAACTATCCCCACCCCACAGCAGTGATGCCATGGGGTTTTAAGGGAAAGCAGGGATGAGGCTGTGCTGTGAAGACATCCCTCAGGGTTAGGAACAATCTACGTATTCTACAGCTTGATATCCAGGTACCTAAAGGAACACCTACTCCCATATCAACCTCCTTGTAGACTGAGGTCATTTGCTGAGGTTCGCCTCTGGGTGCACCCACCATTAGCTGTGAGGCGAGTGGCGACTAGGGAGACAGCATTCTTGATTATATTGTCCATCTTGTCTGTCTGTGGGATTCCCGCTCCAAAGACTTTTGCCTAGCACCTACCCTATTGTCATTTAGCTACTCCCAAATACAGTCTGTGTTCGTATTTTAAGCAATATTTTATTGTTTTAGTAGTTTTAATGCCTTCCCCCGATTTCTATATTCTTTTTTTGTTTTGTGGTTTTCTTTGAATGTTTATTTCTTTATTATTGCAAGCCATCCTTGGGATCATCCGATTCAGGCTTAACAGATACATTTTGCAAATAAATCGACTTTTACTCACCATGAAGACGTTGCACACCATGCAGATGTTGCAGGAAATAGCATCTTTGTGGCTTCCTCTCTTAAGTCATCATCATATGTTAATTTGCCTAAATCACATGGAGACCTTCTATGTTAGTCTCCAGCTGTTTGCCAGGAATGTACAGCAGTGGCATGCAGGGAACCATGTAATGAAAGCCATTAGACCAGCCTGCCCCAACCTGGTGCCTTTCAAATATATCAGACTATATCTCCCATAGTGATCCTTGCGTTGCTTGCCAAAAAGAAGGATCACATTATCAAAAAGGAGGACAAAAGAAGATGCCAATTTGCTTATCATTTGCATGTGCTGATTATATATATATATATAATCTATCTATCGATGCAAGTTTAAAAATAATTGTTAAGACTTTAAATAGCAATTCAGTACATCTCACCATGATGTAGAAGACTGTGAGCTGGTGACCTGTGCACCTTGCTCACTCTGCTGTCCAGGGGCTGCTGATGGGCATCTCAAGACCCAACTCTTCCTTGTGATGGTTTGTTATCTTTAAACAGGACACCCCTTCAAACAGAGGACAACTTCAAAATAGTGGGCAGTCCTCTGGCCACTCTCCAAATAGAGGACTATTCTCTGTAAAAGAGGACACATGATCACCCTAATTAGTGGTAGATGTTAGTTTCTTCAGCAGCAGTGAATAATAGCATTTTTTTACCTCTGACTCCGAATTTACAATCCTCACTTTATTGAAGTACATTCCTTTGAAATCAAAGGGACTTTCTTCCAAGTTAATTGTTATTTAGGATCACAGTTATTATGTGATGGCCTTTGGCTAATCTTTATACAGTGCGCTGCTTCCCACCTCCAATCATGCAAGGGTGCAAATTCAGGCTTCCATGCGCAGATTGCCTTACACATCAGGCCCTGCACACGCAAAAGGGTGCTGTGTAAGAAAAAACACTCAGGCTTAACACCTGGGGGTTGAGGGGGCACCAGATAAGGGGGTTGTGCCTTGTGTGCACTGGCAAGTGTAATAAATATTATCAGAACTGACATCCACAATCACCCTCTTACCCTCCCTTCCACTGAGTGATTAATTTATTCAATATTATTCACCAAATAATCCAAAAATAAGCCCCTCTACCAAATATTTCCCTGCCCCAGCTCAGGTTCTGCTGCACATGGCAGCGATAACTGTTACATACCTTCCATTTTAAGACTTGAAAGAACAAAACAAGGATATTAGCCTCCAGGCATTTAAGGAATGAAGATATGGTTGATTGTCACTGGAAATGTTTGACATCTGTCTGAGTCCTTGTGCTGATGAGCTTTTTTCAGTGGCTGTCACAGGTCTTTGAACTGTGTTTTTTCTTCCCTTCCTCCTCCCCTTCCTTTTGGCACTTCAACAGTTCGCTGTCAAAATCGACCAAGTCGAAGATTTCCTGCAGAATTCCCAGGAGTTTGAGAACCCCGAATCCCTGAAAGCACTCTTGCATCAACACAAACATCATACAAAAGGTATGGAGGGGGCTTGCGTCTTTCACTGTGGCATACTTAGAATGAGGTGGTTACAAACAAATGCTGTTTTTGAAAGAGAAGGAATTAAATATCAAGTAATTTTCTGGGCCATTGTTTTAATCTTAGAAGTCCTTGAAGCTGCAAACATGTAACTCTGCCTGCCTTTTATTATAAATCCTCTATTTGACCATCCAGATTTTAGACTACAACTCCCATCATGCCTGGCCATTGGCCACTCTGGCTAGGGGTGATGGGAGTTGAAGTCCCTGCTGTATTTTCTCCATCCCTTCCATTTGCCCCCCACCCCACTTTTGCTTTTTTTAAAAAAAGCATTTGTGTAACAAATTCTTCACCCCAATCTTCCAATAATCAAACAACAGAAACCACTCTTACCTGGGTTTGGGTGTCACACTAGTAGATCGAATATCAGCCTAGCACTGGAGAAAGGCAGGTTCAGATTCTCACTCATCTACGAAACTGACTGAGGTTACCTTGGGCCAAGTCACTATTTCTCAGTTTAACCTCTCAGGATTGTTGTGAGAATAACATGGGGGTCGGGGGACTATATATGCTGCCTTGAAATACTTGGAGGAAAGGCAGGATTCAGTAAAAATAAACAAAACTTTGATACTTGGAGTAGACCCATTGAAAACAATGGGACTTAAATTAGTCCAAACTAATATGAATAAGGCTGACTCCAGGGCTATCTTAATCTGTACAGTGAACTATGGATATCATCAAGCAGAGAAGTGGACACCGGATGAGTTTTGCAGATTTGCCTGCTGCAAATGTGAAATTTGGTATATTTCAATGGAAACTGACATTCAGATTTGAATTATGAATTTTTATAAAGCAATCATATAGCTTCATGTTATTAAACCAAATATTGATGACATATTTTTGCATTTGATAACAAATACATTCCAAATGGCAACATACTCTCCATCCAAATGGGAAAGGACATTAAAACCTGCACATTTTTGACGTCTGCAAGTTGGCAAGAATCCTGGCCAAGCCACCTGGCAGCTGAGCTTAGACTCATTTTGGCATACATTTTGCTGGGCGAGGCAATTATCATGGTGTTGGGGACTTGAACTCAAGCTGGAATCTGTGGAAGTCTTAAGCAGAGGAATGCAAATGGAAAGGGAGAATAGGAGCCAAGCGCACAGCAAGCAAGATCTGGATGACTAAATAGTCTTGATTTGGTAGCAAGAAGTTTCTCATGGAGTATTAGGGGCTGTGGCTTACAGAACCCAATACGTTTATACAGGGCTGCCAGTCGAAACAGGAGGCCTGGGTTCATTCCAGTCTGGATTTGAAAATCTCTGGAGGAACAGGTGGGAAGGTTTCACCTTCCTAGGCATATCTACAATGGCTGAGGCCACTGCGCATGGAATGGTGGGGCCCAGCTCCTGGTTCCACAACCTGAGAGCATTATTTTAACTGCTGCTACTTAAATGTTCTTTATCCAGGTAATGTCATCATGAGGCGGAAAAGCATGATCAGTTTCTGGCTCTGTGTAATTGTGTGATGTATCATTGGCCTGCTGAGTGCTGTTGTCCATCTGTGCTGGGAAGTTGGATTAGCAGGCTAAAAGGAAGCTGCAGACAATCAATTGGCAACTTGAAGAGAAATATGCAGCCGTCACAGACCCATTTATGTTGCATCAAGGCATTTAGGAAGACTCTGCCCCATACAATAGCTGTTTCATATGCTCTACACGCTATCTGTTTCGTAAAAGCTGCAAAATACTGTTTCTGGGCTCTTGGCTTTTAAAAACTGCACAGAGAAGCCAATGGATATTTAAAGGGTTTTTAAAAACAAGGGTGGTCAGGTCTGTTTGCTCAGTAGTGAACAGAAGAAAAACTGTAAAGTTAACACACCAGGACTAAATAAGACAAATATATGCAGCAGGCAAATCAGAGGCTCAACTAGAAAGGAAATGTCTTCGGTGGTCACAGTACCATTTGAGACTCAGTTAGCAGAAGATATCTTATAAAGTCCACTAGACTGAAGCAAGGGTAGGAGCATGGAGGTGGGAATGGCCCAAATTGATCGACACTGGAGATGTATATAGTGCTGCTTAGGGTTCCAGCACATCCTGGGTATGCTTACAAACATTTGAGTCCTGAGAGGGCATAAAAGGTCCACATGAACAGCACTGAACAGCAAACCAAACAAGCTTAAACCAAACTCCTGTACAAGTATATAATCCCTGTGCAATCTATGCCCCTAATCCAGCAAATTTTAGCTGGGATACATGCTGTCTTTAGATCAATCCTAACGTACTTACTTGCAAACTTGAGGCCATAGCTCAGTATGAAAGAGCACGTGCTTTGCATGCAGAAGGTTCGATCCCTGGCTTCTCCAGGTAGGGCGAGGAAAAGAATCTTGTCTGAAATCCTGGAAAGCTGCTGCCAATCAGTGGCAGCATTCGGACAAGACGATAATCAATGGGGGGGGGGGGGGAATCAACTGTCAGTGGTGTTGCTTATTGTGTCATGTGTCGAGCAACACACAACGCACACACAACTGACGGTAAGCTATTTTGGTGAATTAAACAACGGGGAAAAACAACAGGCTGCTCCATTGCTTATCCCGAAATCCATTGATTAAAGTGTTGTGCGTCGGGATCCCCCCTCTCTCCGTGTACTATTCCAGTCGGTCATAGAGTTCCCCGGCAGGAGCGGTCGAAATTCCCCCCCCCCCGTTTGCTCCTATACAGCTGGCAGAACTTGAGGTGTGTGGCAGGATAGGGCCGGAGGACTGAGGGAGGAGGGAGGAAGGAACACCAGCTGCCCAGAAGGAGGCCGGGACTTTCAGCTGTGCGACGGAGGGAGGGGCAACATGTTGGCTCAATTCGGATGACACAATAAACAACTGGTGTGGGGGAAACAATCGTCAGTTGTTTTGACTATTGTGTCATCCGAATGCTGCCATAGTCAACTCAGCGCTGATCCTCATCCACACCATAGTTGATTATTTATTACCATGTTGTGTGGGGAGTACCCCCTAGGGTTAGCGTGAGGGTTAGGGTTAGTCAACCCACCATTGACTATCGTGTCGTCCGAATTGAGCCGTTGTCTGTTGGGCACCGGGAAAATAATACACGGTGAGTGTGTTATTCCCCCTCCGTTGCCTAATATGTTGTCCAATTGCTGCCAGTGTCAACAGTACTGGGCTAGATGGACCAAGGGTCTGACTCAGTGTAAGGCAACTTCCTGTGTTCCTACTAAGGAGTAAATTCTGTTGAATGCAGTGGAACTTACTTCCACATAAACACGGACAGGATTATACCCTGGGTTTTCTTTGAGATAGAAATTATGTCAGGCATTAAAAAATCTCTACATTTGATCATTAATCTGTATAAATACAGTATTCCCACACAGCATTCCTTCCACATTAGTGTATGTTTTCCAAATAGGACACTAGAGCATTGCATTATTTAAAAAATCAATATCTTGTGGAAACAAGCACAATTGAAGTCCATTTTAAAAGTCTTTCTAATCCCTCAGGAGTTTGTTACTCCCCATCCCTCCATTGATCCTGAAATTTAGTCATGTAGGTTTAATCAGACATTACATTTAAAATGAATTTTTACTGCTGTTGACTGGTCCAACAATAACAACTTTCATATATTTTTTTATCCTACATTTTAAAAAAACACATTTTTTTAGCTGCTTGAAAAGCAAGTGGGTTGAATCATATGCAATTCTGTTCAAGAAGACAGAATACTGAATTGAAGCCTGGTCACTTTAATATGAGTTTGGTGGTCTCAATTCAGTCTTCATTGGTGTGAAGCGCTCATCACAGAGCAATTTGGCCTTAGAACACCTGATAGTGATTGATTGCTATTGCAGAAAAGAGGTCCATCACTGAAAACAATCATACAAAATTGTTTGCCACAGGGAAAATGGTCTTGAAGAATATGGCTGTTTCCCAAAGGGGCAAGGGTTGATATCTGACACCTTTTATTCTTTGTTTTTACTCTTTTCAGAGAGAGAAGGATTCAGAAAGTGGGTAGTCATGTATGTAATTAAAATTGTCTTTTGTATTGTTCACTGTGTGGCAATCAAATAAGATTGTATCAACAGGTAAGATGGTAAGGAGAAAATATCCTAGTTCTTAATGAACGGGTATTATTACCACAGTCTTGAGGTAACCTGGTTTTTATTCTTTTCAAATAAGTAAAAGTCTGAAATTAGATATGCAAATTAAGCATCTCTAATTTGACTCTTCATTGAGCCAAGCTTCCCAGCAACCTTTGCAAAGGGAAGCAGGAAAGCGTGGTTAACAATTCCATCTCATACCAGCGTAGTTGTCTCACTTTTTCTCCGTATACTTTTCTGCCTGCCTCTCCCTATTCTTACCCTATCTCTTCTGTGAGCCTTTTCCTAAGGCTGCGACCTACCTTGAATTACTATGAAAACTGTCTATCTGTCTGTCTCTCAAAACTACATATCTGTTAAAACCAAAATGGTAGGCGGTGCTCCACACACGACATGCTGCAACTCTGGTGCTTGTGCAGCTGAAAGTTCTGGCAGCCATCTTGGTTGTTACGTCTGCTCCCTCCCCGTCCCTCAGTCCCTCAGCTGTATCCCAGCATGCACTGCGAGTTCTGCTGGCTGTATAGAGCAACTGGGGGTTTTCAGCTGCTCCAGCCGGCAGAACTCTATTCCCAAACGGAATGGTCCGGGGGGGGGGGGGGTTGGTTTCGGACGACACTTTAAACAATGGAGCTTCGGGCTAAACAACGTGCAAGCCCGTTGTTTCTCTCCGTTGCTTAATTGGGCGGAATAGTGTACTGTCAGTTGTGTGTGCGTGGTGTGTAACCCTCCACACAACACAGTAAGCAACACAACTGATTATTGTTTCCCTACCACCACCCCGTTGCTTAATGTGTCGTCCGAAACCAGCCAGTATCTAAACCTGTCAGCATCACCCATCTAAAACCCCAAAGGAAAAACAGGAAAAAACAAAGAAAAATGTGTGAGGAAGAGGGAAAGAGGTAGGAAATGTTTAAAGCTCAGGTTCCAATTTTGCTTATTTTGTTGCCCTCTGTCATTCTCGAAAGAGTTACTACTACTTTATTGTTAAAAGTCCATCTAACAGTGTTGCTGGTAGAGCGGTCACTTACAAATCATGAAAAAAGAGGTAACGAATTACCCAAAAAGAGGACAAAAGGGGAAACAGACTTCTATGAAAATTGCATATGTTAATTTATATGTGTAGATATAAATGTAGAAATGATTATTATAATTTAAGTAGAAATCCAGTACATCTCACCATAGTGTGGAAGATTGTGACCAGGTCACCTGTGTGCCTGCCTGCTCAGTCTACTGTCCAGGTGCAACCATTCCCGTTGTTTTTTATCTTTAAATCGGACTAGGACAGGACAGCTTTCCAACAGTGAATGCCTTTAAAATACAGGATAGTCCTCTGGCAGCCTTTCAAATGGAGGGCTGTTCTCTGTAAAAGAGGACACATGGTCACGCTACAATATAATCCCATTTCATTTGGATGTTGGTAGCTCACACGATTCCCATTGTATGAAGGGAAGAGCAGGCTATGCTCCCTCACCCAGCCCTGTCTGCTGTCTCCTGTCGCAGTCCAGGCATTGGTTGGGAAGGTCTGGAGCAAAGAGCCTGCTTTACACACATTCTCTGCTTCAGGCCCAGATCATGGATAGTAGGGTGGTAATTGTGTGAGAGAACAATGGAAGGGAGCCCCTGCCTTGGAACAACTCGACTTTGTGTCCGCTCTGGACCCAATTCCACCTTACACCAGTGGAGGCTGGTGCCTCCTATTTCGGTGGGGCTGTGAATCCATTCTGAGGTTCAGTCAAAACCTGCCAGAATTCTAAGGGAGCTACCTAATGTGCTAAACCCATTTGGTGGGTGGAGGTTTTCAGCACCTTCAGAGTTCTGGCTGGTGACCGAAACCCAGAATGGATTCACAGAACCACCAAAGTTGGAGCCGCCATCCTCCACTGCCTTAGTCTGGATCCTGCCAGAATTTCTATCCCAGCCTTGACATTGCAAGTCTCTCATTAGCCCTGACTACGCTGCAAAATGTTGGCTGCTGTGGACCCAGTTTTATAAGGTGTGATTCAGTGCTGTTTCTCACGTGACATTTTTTTTTTTTTTTTACAGCTGGGCTCTGAGGGAGTCACACTTCTGTCAAACAACTTGTGTGTTCTCATTTTGGCTTGAACTTGACATGTATTTCTGCACACAAGGCGTTTTTCCCCTCCAAGGAGGCACAGATGTCTTTCAGAGATAAAGCAAGAAATGGTCTCATGATAGATGGCTACATTATGAAATAATTTCATCATTTGGAAATTACATGCTGTCTGCTGTCTGTTAAGAGACAGAGACTTTTCACTGGCTGCAATAATGGTTGCAATAATTTCTCTTTGTCAATACTCTGGAAAATGTCAATTGGTAAGAGTGTCTGTGCAGTAATGAACATGTGAACAACTTGAACACATTGTGCTGCCAAGGAGAGATAAAACGCTGGCGCTCCGATTTTGACCTCTGCCCTTTTATCTGTTTTTATAAGAATATAATTTGAACGGTGGTGCTCAGGCAAAATATTCTTTTGTGATACTACAAATGATCATATAGTGTGTTTGTTTTTGAAATGAAAGACACTTCTGAGCAAGTAAGGCAGTTTGAACAAGTATCATGCAGATGATGTGCAAATGTATGTAAATTCCGTTGACATAATATGTAAATTACATGCTCTATATTTTGGGCTTCGGGAGCTGTCAATCCTGCCCAACCCTATGCAGACTAGTGAACTGAATATGCAGGAAGTCATTCAGGAACAAATGGCTTGTGTTTCTTGAATGTCACCACTGCCCTCTGCTGGATATAATATTCATGCCTCTGTGAATCCATCCATTGTAGTGGGGGTTTCCCTATAGCATGCATCCAGTTGCTGGGGAACATGGGCTGGAGGGTGCTGTTGCACCGTGTCCTGCTTGTGGGTCCCTGGTCGACAGCTGGTTGGCCACTGTGTGAACAGAGTGCTGGACTACATAGACCCTTGGTCTGATCCAGCAGAGCACTTCTTATATTCTTAAGTTAGAGAGCTGCAATGTGTTCAGGCTTTCAGCAATTAGGGCCTGCAACAGTGATTGGAAACCAGCCCCAGGCCAGAAATAGTGATGATGGCAGACACACAACACTCTCATGGTATTTATTTAAGCACAGAGCTGAGGTACAGAAACATTTTCATGATTTATCTCTCAATTAGATATATGACAAAGTAAACTTATACATATATATGCACTTTCAAATAAATGTCATTATATTGTCTGTGATGCCAATTTTAAACTGTGTACATTTTATTTTCAATTTTGTTTTTACAGAGCTCTTAGAAAAGTCACTTGTCCTCTTGAACAAAAGCCATGACCTTACCGCATTCATAGAGGAATTCAAATCTGATGGGCCAAATGTCAATCCAGAATTCGCCCAGGGAGCTCATAGCAGCTGCTTGAAAATTGACAGCCTCCTTGAAGTTCTGCAAGACAGGAGAAGGCAGCTGGACAAGTACTTGAAGCTGCAGTGCCAAGGACTAGAGCAGGTTATGCAGATCTGCCAGTGGCACCTCCAGGAAAATCAGGTACAATCTGAGGAAGGAACAGAAACATATCTCAATGTATGCATGCATTTATATATTAATACCAGTATGACAGTGTACATACATACGTAACAACCTCAGCAGATATAAGAAGTGAGATTTTATGTGTGGATCAGATGCTATATTCAGACGGGATTCAATATTTGTGCTATCATTAGGGTTGAACCCTTTGGATCTGTGGATTATTAATTCTGAGTAACCGTATACAGTTAGGCCACTTAACATTAAAGTAAATCCTGAAGCCAGTTACAAATGCCTTTAGAGCATTTGGTGGGGCTACACAACATTTGGTATGTAGCCCCACCAAATGTTGTTGGATTGCAACTTCTTTCTTCCCTCACCACTGGCTATACTAACTGGTGCTCATAGGAGAAGTTGTAGTCCAACAGCTTCTGGAGACCCACATGTTCCCCACCCTTCCTTTAGGGTTAGAGACATTGACTTTAGTGGGACAAATATGCATAATCGAGTATAGGTTAGCCTACCTACTTGTATAGGAATGAATCTAGATCAGTGGCATGTATCATATGGTCTCTGGCTCACAAACCTTTGTTAGAATACTAGCTTTAGTGTTCAAATGCAACTGGGTATCTAAGCAACATGGTTGGAAACTAAACGTTTGAAAAGATGGCAGTACAGAAAAGGAAGAGGACCAAATACATTGGGTTGGATCCAGACAAAGGGTGGAATTCAATGAAGTGGAACTGGGATGGGTGCTGTCGTGGCATTTCCTCTCCCCCTGCACTACCTCAACATGCTGTTCTGGAGGGTCCCTCAACGCTCTGTCTTTTCAGGGAGCGTGTGGTGGTGGTGGCGGTGTGTCTGCAGGGGGAAGGAGGAGAATGGCCTTTCGTGCAAGCAGACTCCCACCTACATGAAGTTGGCTTCTACTCTAAGTTCAGTTGGGCTACAGGATGACTAACTTAGGACAGAACCATACAACTCCCAGCATTCCCTATCCTGTATGGATTGGCTGAGGAATGCTGGGAGCTGTAGGTCTTTTCTGCCTAAACATGTGTGGAATTGTACCCTTAGGCTACAATCGTATACACACTTTCTTGGGGTGAAGTCCCATTGAAATAAGTGGGCTTACTTTTGAGTAGACTTGTGTAGAATTATACTGTTAGTCTGGATACAACCCAATGCCCCCACCCACCCCCAATTCTCAATATTTATATTAAAGATTTTATATCTGGTAACAACTGAAGAAAGAAATTGTGTATTTCTACCAGGTGTAGGTTGGTGTCTTCTGAGATCATGAAACTGATACGCATATTATGTTAATTACAAATGGGGATGTACCAAATATGGGTAATAGGTCAAAGGAACCAACATTTTTTTAAATGTATGACTGGTGATGTACCAAAAAGACAGGGACCTGAGATAATATATTTTAGATTTTTTTTCCCTGTTATCAATAGCAATAAATAATCCCTGAGGCAAATCATGGATTAGTTCAATTGATATTGTCTGAAAGGCATCCTTAGGTGCAGCCCTTGCTCCCTTTCCCAATCTAACTAATACCATTGTAAAATTCTGCAATTATTCTTAACCATTTAATTTGCCTTACCCAGGAACCTTAAAGCATGGCGGTTGAACCTCTTTAAGCCCAAGTGCCAAAAGTGTCTGGGGACCACATTCCAGTGGTGGACAGGGCCAAAGGGCAGTGTCCAAAACATTAGCATATTGTAGCTTACAGCTCTTCGGGCCCGAACTAAGCCTTAGGAGGCATGTCAACCTTTCAGAATGGAGAAAAACAGCACCAAATGATAGATGGCTGAGGGATAGATGGGTAGAGTCAGGGTAAGTGGGTGTAGCTCTGGGGAAATCCAGAGGCCCAAATTTAGCTCGTGGGACTGAGGTTCTTTACCCTTACCCTAATGGAACAAAAAGTAAAATTTGCAAATTTTGGAAACTGAATTTTCAAATGTGTAAACATATCCACAGATGCTCCAAACAAGTTTCTCCAATATTTATATACCACTATCCTGATCCTTAATCTTCTCTGCACAACCCCACCCCCTCAAATTAAATTCAGTAGAGGGAACAATTTTCCTGCGTAAACAAACGCACACGCAACTCCATAGGCTCTATTCCCGACACTGAAAGGAATGTTGAATCTATTCTGGGCGGATGAGATCTGGAAGTGCATTGGTGCTTCCACATACAGATCATATCATTAAATTGGGCTATGCTTTATGCACCCTTTATAGTGCCGAATTGGTTGACTATGTTAAACCTGAGGGGGTTTATGCTTTCTATGGTATAGAAAATCCTGTGCTTTCAATAATAATAATAATAATAATAATAATAATAATATAATATTTATTTCTAACCCGCCTCTCCCTCTGGATCGAGGCAGGGAACAAAAATAAATATAAATACAAGGACCATAAAATAGATAAAACATTAAAAACAAATAAAAACTAATACATTATTAAAAACATCTTAAAATTTAACTGGGTAGGCCTGCCAGAAGAGATCAGTCTTCACGGCTCTCTTAAATTCAAGGAGACTGCTAATTTGCTGAATCTCCTCTGTCAGGCCATTCCACAGTCTGGGAGCAGCAGAAGAGAAGGTCCTCTGGATAAAACTCGTTAGCCTAGTTCTGGCTGATTGGAGTAAATTCTTCCCAGAGGACCTGAGCGTGCAGGGCAGATTATACAGGAGAAGGCGATCCCGCAGGTAACCTGGTCCCAAACCACATAGGGCTTTAAAGGGTAATAACCAACACTTTATACTTTGCCTGGAAACGAATTGGCAGCCAGTGGAGTGATTTTAGGATTGGTGTAATGTGGTCACCCCTAGGTGTACCAGTGACCAACCTGGCTGCCATATTTTGAACTAGACACAAAAGTAACCCTATGTACAGCACATTGCAGAAGTCGAGCCTCAAAGTTACCAGTACATGCACTACCATCTTTAGGTCTTCCAACTCTAGGAAGGGGCGCAGCTGGCATATCAGCCGAAGCTGATAGTAGGCACCTATAACCCCTCTTCTTACTCACTGAAAATCATGATAAACTTCTCAAGAAGCTGTAATTCATGGAACAGTTAGGAGGTTTTAGTTTAAACTGAAAAGGCATATAACATTTTATTAAAATCATCTTAACAAATATATAAAGGATATAGTGTTTTACATTCTCTGAAATAGTTGGCAGGCTGGGCATATAAATTAAATATGCAAATAGCAGCACTTCATTGCAGATTCCTCTCAAAGCTCTTCAGCTAGCCCCCTGGAGAGTGCCACATTACCTGTTTTGTAATGCGCTATGGGTACATTATAAATCACAAATTGTTCTTTGCATTTTTATATAAAATCCCCCAAGTAAAGTCTTACACATTTTCCTGGGCTTGCTAGGAGACTCTGAAGCATCCATCAGATGTTAGTAGTTGCCCACAGGAGGGCTAGATTTACCAGTTTCTTGACTAGATTGATCTGTATCCAGAGTGACAAATCCTGTGTTCCTTCAAAAGTGTCATCTCCACAGCCGTTGGCTATATACTGGTAGCTGAGAACAAATCCCAATTTTAAGATAATGTAAAGGGAGGAATTACAAAACTTGAGGCTTCAGCCATTGCTATGCAAGTCATGAGGACATCACAAATTACTGCTCATGAGACTTAACGTGACACCATCTTGTTGGTTATTTCATTTCATCTCCTGAGACCGAGGACCTACCTTGGAATATAACATTTCTTTTCCTTGAGATAGTTTCTCAATGGTTAAAAGCAAGCCAATGTTGCAAAACCTGTTTGGCAAATAATTTAACACAATAAGTTGGAACGATACGTTGTTGAAAAGAATTATTTCTTAATACATGTTCTTTGGTAATATCTAGTACAAGGTTGCCACAACAAGAATTTCAACTCCTTTCCAATAATTTCGTTGGCGTGTCAATTTTTTCTAAGGACTGTAGATTAGGTAGTATCTTTTACTGGACAAATCTGTGTTGATTATATAAATAAACACACACACACACACACACACACCTTGTTCTTTGTGACAGACTTGCATATAGGCCCCTCTTTTTCACATCTCTGTTGCTTGAGCTCAATGCCTTCCCAAATCATTTTTTTAAATGAAGCTCTCTCTAGGACTTTCCACTCACCCATACACACACTCAGAGTTGTGATACTAGGCCTCTGCAGGCATTCAGCCTTCTCATGCCAGGGCTACATCTGTATTGGATACAGCAGTGGGAGCTGGTGGCTCCAGTTCAGTGAGGCTGTGTATCCATTCTGGGTTTCAATCAGAACCAGCCAGAACTCTAACGGAGCTATCTAAGGTGCTAATCCCAACCCCCAAAATAGGTTCAGCTCTTTGGATAGTTCATTTAGAGTTCTGGCTGGTTCTGGCTGAAACCCAGAATGGATTCACAGCCCCACCAAAATTGGAGCCACCAACATTTGCTGTGATAGAGGTGTGCATACAAGCTGCACCCCCAGTGTTCCCATGTGCCCGGCTCCTCTAAAGACCCTTTAGGCATTTAGCCCTAAAATCTTAAAGCGTTTCATAAGTGCATTTTGAAACATGTTCATAAAAGCCCTTCAAACCTTATCACTCAATGCGTGAAGAGGAGCCCACATGCCCAGGAACGTTGGGGGTGGGACTTGCTTGCAGACCCCTACACAGTTTTACTGTCTCATATGGCTACTATGTCTAGAATTCGTGGAACTTTGGTATTGTGAATGGGAAGTTGAATAGAGCCTGATAACTGCCGAATTTCCACGATCCCACTGTAGAAGGAGGTGAAAGTATCAATACATATAGCAGGGATGGGGGAGTGAGGGAGGAGCAAGGAGAGGAAGGAGCCATGGCTGGCTGAGAGAGACGTTAAAGAAAGTCTTCATGAGAGAAAGAAGAAAACAGGCGAAAGGATAGAGAATAAGCACAGGAGACAGCAGAAGGCCAAGAGTAGCAGATCGAACAAGAGAAAGAGAGGGAATGAAGGATCTGTGCTGTGTCAGGCCTGACTGAAGAACAGAACCAGACTTTGGGGTTTGTGTCTTCTGAAGGGACCTCTGGAGGTTGATTAAAAGGAGGGACAGGACCGCAACAGATTTATTGTGTTACTGTTACCAATTGTTGACACTGTATTTGTTTAATTGCTAGAAGTGTTTCTTTATTCTAGCATACGTGCCATAGGTTTTTGACTCCCCTTTCTTTATTACTTGAATTCTGGACTTGCCTTTCTTTTATCTTATAAATTCGCGTTAAACTCACCCTGGTGTTGGATTCAATGACATATCTAGGAACCTGAGGTCCGTTATACCACTTTAGGCAAAGGAGGAGCAGCTTCATTTTTCTCTGATACAGCTAGAAGCAGCTCACTGGGAATAGGTACTAGTGTCCTAACACAACATCTCTTTCCTAACATATAATTGCAATGCAATGATTTGAGCAACTTCTTAGTATCTGCATACTATTCTCTGTCGAATATTTTCAGTAAACCCTTTTCATTAATTAAAACCAAGAGGCAGACAGGGCTATTTTGTACATAATTATCTTGGCAAGCATGCCCATTATTAATGCATTTTTTTCTTATTGGCTCCCAATCATGTCTTTGTGAGGTGAAGAAATAAATTATAGTTACTCAAGGCACTTGTGCTCATTTATTCATAGCCTGTTGCTCCAAAGTGGAGACCAAGGTCAGAGATGATAATTTGTTAAATAATTCTCCAGGGTGTGTTTTGTTTTTTTAAAGAATTTCCTGAGGTACCTTAAAGATGAACACATCTATACTGATGTAAGCTTTTGTAGGCAGTAGACTGTTGTGATCGTTTTATTATTACCTTCCTCTCCATAGCTGTACTAGGAACTCAACCACCTTTGCTTCACATTAACTACATGGGTGTAGGGATGTCTCACCCAGAGATGTCCACACTAAGGGTCAAGGGGTGCAGTTGCTCCTCCTTGGATGAGCCCTAATATCCAGATCCCCAGCTTTCATTGTTGTTTGTTTGCTTTTAAAAACGGAAGTCTCTGGTCCTTGTAGAACCCAGGATATGAGGCAAATGTGTTGCCACTATTCTGCCTAGAAATGTAAAATGTCTGGAAATTTTGAAGCCATGAGAAAAAAACTTTTTCCCCAGGAAAAAACAATTGTTTGCAGAAATCAATATATATATATGCAATATTAGCACTTTTTACAGATCGAAAGTCACTTTGTTACTTTAGGAACATAAAATATAATTATGTACAAGTTGGTTTGGCATAAAATTATCACATTTGGTATATTAAAAGTACAGTGTATTCAAGCAATTATTACAAATTGAATTTACTTTTTAAAATGTTTGGTTTTTTTTATAACAAATGGAGCTACGAACTCCTGAACTGTAAGGAACACCTGAACCTTAAGGAACCTCTTTGGTTTTGCCAGTTTATGAGGAGCAAACAAAAAACAATTAAAAACAATTTTAAAAAACAGAAGAAACCACCAACATTAGTAACAAAGAAAATTATTAATGTCTCCGCTAGTCCTCCACAGTGCCAAGCAGACAAAAAGCACCCATTCCCATAAAAAGTTTCCAGAAATCATTTGAAGTAAATATATGAACACCTTGTCTTAAACATTTTATTCATCATTCTAAAATTAAACATTCCATAATCCATTTTTTGGAAAAGAACAAAAAAGGCTTTGGGAAACAATGTCCCCCAACCCCTGCAATTTTTCTGGGTTTTTTTCCCAGGCCTTCACATATGTAATTCTGCCCATTCCTTTTGTGAGAAACTAGCCTGCTTTCAGAGCTTTTAGACAATGAATGAAGTCATAGCATAAGCCTTTTTGGGGTCTCCCCTGTTAGGAAGTAATTGCAGCTTTCTAAAAAAAAAAACCAACAATTTAGAAAGCCAGGAATTTAGTGTAGATGAGTTTTGCCAGTAATGTGTTTACCAAAAAACAAGGAAGTAGCAAAGACAGATATCCATTGTCTTTCTAACCCAAGTATCCCCCCATGAGTTTATAAACATTAAAAAAACACCTGACAGTACGTGATGATAAAGTTCATAATTATTACACCCATTTTGCAGGAGGTGGTGCTGTGGCTGAGCAAGTGTGGGTCTTACAAAATAGCCCAGGGTTGTTATTCCCATTTGGGTGAGTAGTGTGAGACAACTCTGCAGTGTAGTCCAAGGTTGTTATCCAATCTTCTGGTGTCTTGAGTTTTTAGGGAAATGTAGATGGGGCTATGAAGTTGCTTGTAACAACATTCCAATTTATTAAGGGCTGGGAGGGTTGTTGTTTGTGTGTATAGATCTTTAAGACAACCTGCCATTTTTAGCTCTTGCAGGAGGCCCAAATTAGAGTCTCTCTCCCCATCTCTCTCTCTCTCTCTCTCTCTCTCTCTCTCTCTCTCTCTCTTAGTGCAGGCATTATTGCTGGGACAGTGTACCATGCAGTCCCTCAGAAGTTAGTATTTTCTTACATATTGTAGTTGTAAATTACCCTATTGAAAAGGGACCTGAATCTGAGCAGGGCCAGAACTACACCAAGCAGGATAAAACACTTGGAAAATGTTTTGAAAACTGTATATGGAGCATGTCATGGGCCCCAATAGTTCTCAAAACTGTTATAAACCATTTTAAAGCAGTCGTGTAGATCCTGCCCAGGTCTCTCTCTCTCTCTCTCTCTCTCTCTCTCCCTCTCTCCCTCCCTCCCCTCCCCCCTCCACACACTAACCATGCCTTTCACCCCTGTAATGGACATTGGTCCAAAGGCTATTACAGAGGAGAAAAGAGTCCGGGAAAGAATTGAGGCTTTCAGCTACAGGCAGAAAGACAATGTTCAGATACTGGATGTACCCACTGAAAAATAACAGGGGAGGTAAGCATTCTTTTAGAACCCTAAATCGTGACCAAGTATGCCCATTTCTCCTCCTACTGTTAAAGGCACTCCCCACAGACTTCACTGCTACTTTCTAGACCCATTTTCCCCAACCTGTTTCCATCCAGATGTTTTGGACTTCAACTTCCAACAGTCACAGCCATCAAGGACAATGGCCAGGAATGCTGGGAGCCGTAATACAAAATATCTGGAAGAACCAGGTTGGGGATAGGGATGGGTGAACTCACCTATGCCTAACCTGTGACGCCCTGCCTGTACCTATGCCACTCACCAGGCTACACCACAGGGCTGTCTACGCCACTCGCACTCAGGGCTTACTTCAACCCCCCCCCCCCGTGCTTATGACGTGGTTGAGAATTTAGGGCTACTGCTGCTGCTCCCGTCCCGCCTTTATTCTTCTAGGCCCCACGGCTCCACAGCCCAGCACCCTAGCCCTCAAATCCCCCTTCTTATGTCTGCTGCCACCAGTACCTTACTCAGGTACAATTCCAATGATCACACCAGTTGTAAATAAACAAGATTTATTAACAGAAGTATATGCAGGTCAATAAGCATGATGGTTTCCTCAGGTATAGACTCGTATTGGTTACAGGCACAATGCTTTATGGTTTCAGTACTTTCTTCTTATAACATTGACAATAGAAATTCTAACGTTCTAATTATCCTGCCTACTCTACCCACTCTACACTACTCTCTACTCTCTCCCACAAACTAGTTCCCCCAAAATAATAAAATACGTTGGTCCTTCCTATCTGCTAATCACTCTCCTCTACTACTAACTAACAGCTCTTGTCAGCTCCCTCAATATATACACAGACACTCTCACACAGCCAGCCAATCCAGGCACTCCCCCGCCACCATCCAATCAGCACTCACACATGAACTCCCCCCCCCCATTCTTACCTAGTTACAACATAACTGTTCTCATATTTACCTTCTTTTATGGCCTTTTATATACAACTACTTACAATTGTTGATATAAACAGTTCTCCCAGCAGCTGAACATCACAAACCCACTTACTGCTTGCTGGAGTCCTGCTGCTTGCCCAATACTGGCGGGCGCATGGGGCAAGTCGCCGGACAGTCTGGTGGACACCCAGCAAGAGCAAGAGCTTGCGGTGTCCCATTCACCCATGAACCGCCATTTAGGTTATTATTATTATTATTATTATTATTATTGAAAATTAGAGCAGATACAACATATACAGAACATGCAGTATTTTAAGATATACAAGATCTCATTATAGAAAATCCATTAGTTAGAGCTCAATTACGTAGTGTAATGCCATCATAAAAAATGTCTTACCCGTCCCCTCTACAAGGATTTGCTTTTACTCCTGGTTAGGCGATTATGCACATAATCGCTGAAGCGCATTTATGCCTAATACCTCTGCACGAGAGGCGGCGAGAGGTGGCGAAGCGCATTAATGGATGACCAAAATGCGCTTTACAAGTAGTTAATGCGCATAAGCGCTTGTTTACATAGTCAAAATGCGCTTTAACGGCCGGAGCAAAATAAAACTCGCTGTTTAACGCGCATTCGATAATGCGCATAATCGGAGGGATAGCGCGCCTCTACGCCCGATTTGCGCTCCGTTCTTGTAGAGGTAAATTTTTTAATGCGCCTTGAAAGAGCTTTAAATGCCTCTTGTAGAGGGAAGCTGAGCTTCCTTTTAGTGTAGCAGAGTTGGATGGAAGTGACTTTCCCTAAAATCTAAGCAGGTTATATAGCTTTATGAATCTAATAATTTCCCCTGAACAATAAGGTAAAAAAATCATTGTTCCAGTTTTACATACAATGGTAAATATGACTTGATAATATTTTTATCTAAGAATTCCTGGAGGCTATTTTGGCACAAGGATTTGCAGAGCTTCTGGAGTCAACATTTTTTATGATGTTGTAAGTGTTTTCTTAGCATAATGTGGAGGAAAACATTTAAGAAAATTATTTATGTACTTGCATTAAACAACATGTTATTCTTAACCGGTTTTAATTATTTGTAAATCTTTTCCCCCAAAACAACTTATTTTAAATTCACACTTATTTTTTGTTTACCCCCCCCCCCCCCATCATATTTTGGCTGAATGCCAGGCCTATTGAGCTAGAGCAGTAGGGAGCAACTTTCCTTAACTTTTGTTCTATAAGTAATAATTATTTTTTCAACCTGTGGCTCCGTCTACATCTGCATCTCACAAAGTTCTGTAAATCTAACTTCTGAATCATCTGAACGCTAGCACATTTCTTCTTGCTGGATCTTAAGATGTGTATCAGACTTTTATGTAGTTCTCTCAGCCTGGGACACTATATTAGTGTGTTGACCCTAGCTCTTTAAAGTCTAGCAAATGTATATGTTTATAGCCATGGGTGGAGATCAAGGATCTGCTAGCCAGGCCTGCTGTAGCTGGAACCTAGCAGTCTGGGGCCCCCTCCACAAGGATGCGCTTTTGCGCCCGGTTCGGGGATTATGCGCATTATCGCAGAGGCGCATTTACTCCTAATCCCTCTGCACGGGAGGCGGCGAGAGGCGGCGAAGCGCATTAATTGATGTCCAAAAAGCGCTTTACAAGAAGTTAACGCGCATAATCGCTTGTTCACATGGCGAAAATGCGCTTTAACGGCCGGAGCAAAATAAAAGTCGCTATTTAACGCGCATTCGATAATGCGCATAATCCGGGAGATAACACGCCTCTACGCCCGTTTTGCGCTCCGCTGGTGTGGAGGTAAAATTTATAATGAGCCTTCAAAGAGCATTAAACCTCTCTTGTGGAGGTGGAATACCATTGCACAGGAGTCAGAGGCAGGAGCCCCAGAAGACCTCACAGAGTATACTCCATTTGTACCAGGCCTCATCCCCTTTTTATCCAGCATCCATTATTATTTCCCACTAGACTACCTCTTTATTTTCTGTGGGTTGTAAGTTATCATTCTTTAGTGTTCTGTTAAAAGAGAATGTTGAATAAAGATTTATTTGTTGGATTTAAAGAGAGGCTTGAGTTAAACGGGCTGAAAAGTGCCTATATACAGGGCACATAGCTATGGAGACAAGCACAATTAGCACTGGGGGAACCAGTAGCCCTCCAGATGTCGCTGGACTTCCATCAGCCCTAGCCAGCATATGCAATTGTAAGTAGTGATGGGAGTCCAACAACCCCTAGTCCCCCAGCCTTGGCCTTACATCCTTAGATGCCCCTAAAGAAGCAGGATCGCTCCTAGGAAAGCTCTAGCTACAATAAATGTTCGTCTTCAAGATATGGCTCCTTTCCTGGAATTTGTTCAAGTACAGACTTTGGTACTCTATGATACAGGGTTATTATTTATCACCCGCCTCTCCCTCCGGATCGAGGCGGGGAACAACATCAACATAAAATACACACATAAAATACGTGCGCAAGCCAAATTCTGTGTTGTCAAGGTACCATCAGTGCTACCACTTCTTGCTTTTTTTTTTACTGAACAGTATTTAGAAGCATATTGATGTCTGCATCTGGAAAAAGAAATTCTCTGAATAGATCAGGAATGCCAAACGCATCGGCATGCTTCAAAACCTCATTTTCTCTCTAACATTTTCCCTTTAAATAATGTGAGTAATGATGGTATGGGTCATTTGTCTAGTTTGCTGCTCTCCAGTGCAGTCTCTGCTATATAATGAAAAATCCATGTTTGAAATAGAGGTGCATTTTTAAAAAACAAACAGGCTAACAAGGGCCTGGCTTAGGGGCCATGATTTTCATAATATAGTTTTGGTGCATTGTACTCACTTTCTCCCTAAAAATTCACTAGTTAGTTAAAGGGACCCTTCTCACAGTCCTGTCCATTATTTTTATAACACAGGATTGGTTTTGACGATGAAGCCAGAGCTGAAGAAAATACTGTTGTTGTTGTTGTTGTTGCTGTTGTTGTTATTATTATTATTATTATTATTATTATACATGCTTTGCTAGAGGTCTTGGTAAAAAAAGTTGATTAACTGGTTCACCAAGACCTCTAGCAAAGCATTGTTTTAGAATCACTTTTCTAGATTATGGAGTTATACAGTTCATATCCGGAAGGGCCATGATTCATGAATAACCTAGCTGCAGATGCAGCTAGGGAATGCAGTGGCATCCTTAAGCAACCACAACAACCCTCAAATACGTCCTACCTAAAAATACATTAAAAAGGACATGATGTTGCTATCAGCTAATGATCTCTCTTATTGTCCTCCCAAAACTAGCTTCTCATTCCAGAATGAGGCTGGGTTTTAGTAGACATACAGCTTTATCTCCATCTTGCCAGTTATTCCAACTAGAGAATTCCTCTTCAAGCCTGGAGCTAAGAGGACCTTGTCTGCTCCCAGGAGAAGATTTCCTAGTACTTCAAGCTAATGCTATGTTAATCCATTTGCAGTTGGCAATCACTGTACTTTGCATTCTGAAGCATACTTATAAATTTGGGGTTTTTTTCTGTACATGATAGTTAGTAGGTAGACAGATGACAGACAGACACAGATAGCAAGACGGAAAAATGAAAGCATGATATTTTCACTGCCTGTGATGAACAAGTGACAAACGTAGATGGTGATGTTCTGCTGTAGATTCTGTTATCCTACAGAGCTGTTGGCACCACCGCTCACAATTCGTTAGCTTCAAGTGTTGCTGAAGCAAGCTGCTTAAACACAATGATAACGATGATGATAGACATTGCCAAGTAACTGGAAGCGGGGATTTTTATTTTAACAGTTACATATTTTTAAAGTTCCTTTGATCTCTGCTGTAGCCATTAAGTCCATGTAGAAATGGGTTTATGGAAAGGGAGACCAGGATCATGTTCAGTACCTCTGCTCCCAATCCCTCCATACACTCAAAGGGTCTTTCTTTACAGGAGCCTAAATGAGATTTATATTCTGAAAAAAAAAATGACTCATAGATTCAGAGCCTATGTATATGCACTCCAGCTTCTCTTTGAAGGGAAACTATAATTGGTTCTCAAACCAAGTTTGCAAACCATGACTTTTAATCCTGGATCCTGAATAGCTCGCAAACCCATAGTTTCCTGCACTCAGATAAATGGCAAACTGGCTTGCTGAAAATTAACACACACACACACACACACCCAGACACACATGCACACACATACAAAGGAAGAAAGTTAAGGAGGAAACATGCAAACTCAAGTCTTACTGTTGATCGCTCTTTTAACAGTCAACCATAGTTTGTTATTATGTCTGAATTGAACCACTAAATTTTTAGGTGTTAAATTCTACAGAAATGCTGAGCATTATATATGTGTGTGTGTGTGTGTGTGTGTATCCATTTCTCCAGTGCTGTGATTTAAAAATAAAATCAGGCATTGAATGTGGAACAACATCAAAATGAATAAATTGGAAGCCCTTAGAAAGCAGCTTTGTGGTGTGACATCAAATCAAAATTTAATTACATTAATTATCTCTTTATATCCCTGGCTACGCTGAACTCCTGGGGTAATTTGCCGAGATTGTTGGAAACATTTTTGTTTACTTTCAGAATATTCTTAGAGGAATACTTTATAGTTTAGTCTGTAACACAGAAGACAGAATAGGTCCTCAATGCAGTGCAGAAATGCACACTAAAGCCCCACTGAAAATAACAGAGGTTATGAATGCAAATTTTTATGTTGGATTGTAGCCTATATGTGGGTAATTATTTAATGAACAGGGTTTTTCAATAATAATTTTGACATTATTTAACGGGCAGTTAAAATAGGACACTTGCATTTTAGCCTGTGTGATATCAAATTCCATATCCTCCGTAGCCCTGTTCAGGCAGTACATGAATTCATGGAGGATGGGGAGCAGTGACCTCCATGTATTCATTATAAGATCTGAAAGAGCCCCAGGACATATAACTATATGTGCAGAGGGCTCCAGGTTCCTGATTACTTGCATGTAAAGTTATAAAAGCCTGAGCTCTTCCAGATCCTTGAATGAATGTGTGAAGGTCAGGCATTTATAGAATGTCTAAATGTGGGTTTTGTTGTTGTCTAATTCATATTCAAACCCAAATGGCCTGTAAGCATGCTTCTAAGGAAGTGGACTGTGTCCATGAAAATTTACGCCAGAAAAAATAAATTTGTTAGTTGTTAAGACTCTTCTTTTTTCCTTTTTTGCTGCTACAGACTAGCACGGTTTTCCCCTATGGATTTTTTAAATTATTGACTGGACAGAAACCGACATGAGTATCATAATCTAAAAGACCAAGTAAAGGTATAATGTAAGACCACAGTTCTGCAAAAGATAAATTTAGATGGCTGAAAATAATGGTATGATCCTATGCAGGCATACTCAGGAGTAGGCTCCATTAAGTTCAATGGGACTCACTACTAAATGGGCATAAGATTAGAGCCTAACAGCCCAGTCCTGTCGTTGCTGTTTTTTGGTTTATTCAACTGGGATCTCCAATGTGAAGCCTGAGAGCAACAGGGCATCCTCACTCCCTTCCCCTGGCACCAGCAAAGCCTCACATACTTCCCTATTTATTTGTTTTTTTGTTTTTACATTATGAAAATACCTGGCTGTTGGAGTGCACTTTGAAGCAAAGCACTGGCTTCCCAGCCACCATTTTAACATGAGGCACATGGTCCCAGAGACATTTTCAGGAAATGAAGATGGTGATGGTGGATGCTGCTTGACTGGCCATTAAAGCGAAAAGAAACAAAAAGGGTCTTGCTCCCACCATTACCTAGTAAACATGGGGGTGATGGGTGCAGGGTGATCATGAAGGGGTTGGAGAGCATGGTGAAGTGTTCATGGGGGTGTGAGGCACCTGGGAGTTAGAGTGGTGGATGAGCAAGGGTGGGGTGGCCATAATGGAGGGGAATGCAGTGGTGTGTGTGTGTGTTCTGTGGAAGGGGGTTGTTCACTTGCCATTTGGGGTGAGTAAATGTTTGTGTTCAGGGGAAATTGATTTGGGGTGAACCATGTCAATGTGGGTTCAAAGAAGTTCTGTGCTTTGGGTCTCAGACTTCACTTCTGCCTCTGCTACTTGTCTTTTTACCTCACCAGTTTATGCCATTGGGGAAATGGGTGTTTTGTGACTGGCCATTTCTACCACTATTTTGTGAAAGGGCACATGCCCTTGTGGCATCCATTTTGTGAAGAGGAACACACTCTCATGGCAGCTATTTTGTGATGGTGCCCAAAATTCCAAATATGTATTTATTTATTACATTTCTATAGTAATAAAACTCTCCTCTTAGAAATGGGAGGATTGATATACTCATTTTAAATAGTAAGTCATCTTGTTTTATTAGCCACCTTGAGTTCCTTTTTAAAAAAAAATAAGATGGGATGCACATGTTTAAAATAACAACAACAAATACATGCTTTTTCAGAAGTTAATCCCACTTTGTGCAGTGGGGTTTACTACATGAAGATAGTGATGGGAAATTGCACATCTGGTTGACATTTGTTGGCTGAATTGGGGAATTTTTTTTAAAAAAATGACGATGAATGATATTTAGCATGTGGGCTACTTACGGGCAGCTCATTGGCCATTGTGTGAACAGAATGCTGGACTAAATAAGCCTTTGATGTGATTCAGTATGGTTCTCATCATATTCAGGGGGTTTTACATGAGCTGGTTCACACAATCATGTAGCCCACTGTAGCTTATTTAAGCCACAGTTTGCTCCAGCATGGGCAGGTGCCCATTTTTAAAATTCAAGCCACGACCACAGCTTGTTGTGTCATCCAAACCCACCAAGGGTGGGTTGTTGGTGTGGTTAACAAATTACCCACAACCTTAAAACAGCCTATGGGTTCTAGGTGGTTTGCCAACCATGCCAACAAACCACCCTCACTTGCTTCGGGACAACACAACAAGCCATGGCTTGAATATTCAAAAGCTGTCCTGCATGCACTGCAACCCAGAGTGGGCTGCAGTGATAATGCAAATTCTGTATCTCTAGGTGAAATGAAATTGTGTCATCCACTGACAAAATGGCATCCATCAGCAGAACAGATTCCCATTTGTCCCTGCAGTTTCTGTGATGCGTCCAAATCTTCTCCAGAGGGTTGGGGGATCCTCCAGAGCAGATTTTGTGGGCATGGGGGTGTCAGGGAAGAGGAGAGATGAAAAAGTTCTGTTACATGCATGGAAGCCTGCTCACCCAGCCCATTATTTTTAACAATCAAAAATGTTTTTGTTTTCAGATAACATCTTGGTACAAGAAGAATATAAAAGATTATTTCCATAAGCAAAACCTTGGATCATCTTTAAAAGAAAATGAAGACTTACTTCAGGAGCACACAGAAATGGAAAATAAAGTTGAAGTAAGAACTTTATCTTATTTCAAACATTCGCACTGTAGTCCTCTAATCATGTATGAAGGGCTATTTAATTGATCTAGGAATATTTTTCTCAGAGGACCATAGTCCACTCATGAAGCCAACGTCTCCTAAATACAAAGTTCTAAGTTTAGATACTCATATCTCAGCTATTTGTTTCAGGAAAAGCATCTGAAAAATTAAGGCTGCAACCCCACTCATACTTACCTGGGAGCAAGCACCATTGAACACAGGCCTTACTCCCAAGTAAACATGCATAGCATTGCACTGTACATCAAGTAGAAGTGGCATGAGATTAAGTTTTGGTGCTAATGGACAAATTACAATTTAACAAGCCACTGGATCCAAATGGCCATACATACATCTTGAGGGTTCATAAAGAGCTCAGTTGTTAAAATGTTGATTTTCTGGCAAAAATATGCAATCTTAGTAAAATCAGCCACCTTTCTGGAGGTAGCTGATGATAAAGTAGCCAACATAATACTGATTTTTTTAAAAAATTAACTAGCGGGGAACCAAGACGTTATAAACCCATTATCTTAATATTTCTCCCCAACTTGATCAAAAGTATTATTAAACATCTAGCTAGTATATAGCAACTATCAGCATTCCCAGGTAACTTTATTTTGACTGTCTGCCCTTTTGATAAGCCCAAGACTCCATAGTATTCCCTAGATAGTTCTCTAATTATTTTGTGCTTCTGCTGGGCACTTGTTATGTACCACTGCTTCTTTAGCAGTGCAAAATGGCACCGTTGCACAACATCTGGGGTTGGGGGAGAGGGGCTTTTTAAATCAAGCTCATGATGTCTGAAATGATTGTTGGCACAGATTTGCAAAAGACAACATTCTCTCAGTTCATGCACTGAGCATCATTAAAGTGCTATAATAGGAGAGTATCTTGAAGCACAAGGAGCCTCTTAGTAGAAATTAAGTCTATGTCTGCAAATAGTGAGCTAATTGTAATGATACCTTATTCAGTTTATTGAGCACTTTGTTTCACAGGCTGATTTTTCCAATGTTCTAATCAATTAAAAGCTGACACCATTTTTTAAAGCAGGGAAGCAAGCTGTTTAAAACTAGGGGGGAGTATGATTGATTCCACACACACACACACACACACACACACATTCCTTGTAAAATTATGTTTAGAACTGCTTTCGTTCACCGGATCACTTTGCAACACCCAGCTTTTATTTGGATTTCTTTTAGCAGTGTCTGTTCTGCAATGCCTTCTAAGTGAAATACAGTTTCTATAAAAATGTTTTCAAACTCTTAAAAAGTTAATAAAGGAATTTCTGTAAAGGGTGGTTCATGCATTTGTTAAGGTGAAAATATGAGACTACAGATCTAAGGGTCAAACTACACATGTTGCCTTTGAATGTCACAAATAGCGACTATTCAAGGGTGGAGGTGGTGGATCTGGATTACGATTCTGTGGGAGGTTGAGGATTTTTAGCCCTTTCCCTCCCATTGTGGTCCTGGTTTAAATCTCCCCTCCTGTCCATGCTCACTATTTGTATATGAATAAAGATCCCATACAACAGATGTTAACTTTGAAGCAGATGCTAGAGCTCTTATTAAATTGCCAAATATTTCCATGTCCCAAAAGGGTTGCCTACCCCTGTTCTAGCAGCTGGAATATGGATTATCCTGTAGTTGTCACATAGGACCAAAGGTACAGAATTTACCTGTAACTATAATTTTTTAGTGGTCATCTGTACAGAAAGAGCAGTTGTGGAAGCTACTTCTGCTCAAACAACCATTAGACACAACAATTGATTTTACTTTCCTTTTATTTCTTGAGGATTTGCACTAATAGTCCAGGTGGTTCTCATGAGAGCTATGTTTTAAAATTGTTACAGTCTTACTATTGCCCAGAACACAGGATTTCTTACTTGTGCCATCTGGCTTTGTTAACTTTAAGCCCATTTCTTGCTCTACATGCCAGTTCCTGTTCACTGTTTTTGGCACTGGATGCCATGGGCTAGTCTTGTTATGGTTGATCATTATGGAAGCCTTGGGACATTTTATGTTTTTGAAAGCTGCACAACCTCTTGTGAACAAATGGTCCACATTATTTTATTTTTAAAACAGAGCATAATTTCTTTTCTATTTCCCCCATCTTCATGAACTTTTAAAAAAAATAATAATAATATGTGCCTGATCAATTAACATATCCACAAGGAGCTTAATTTCCTTGCCAAATTGAATAGTGAGAGCTTCAATTTAAAAGGTTACTTACTGTGAAGGCAAAAAAAAGTAGAATAGCATGACCTATCCGTGGAGAGCCAGTAAGCACAGGTTATGGGTAGTGCTGTATGTCTTTAGAAGCATTCTTAGAATTCAGGAAAACTGAAAAGGCATGATAACAGCAGGGAATTGCTCTTGATGGACAGCAACATCTTACCACCAAATATCGCAGCCTTAAAAGTGTAGCGCTTATGGCCAGTTTAGATCATTCCAAATTACAGCTAATTGTAGGTGATAAGCAATTCAAGAGTAGCAGTTCATACTACAGATCAGGCCTTTTCCTCAACAGCACAGCAGATGTCCAAGAAAAAGGTTCTGTGCCGATGGTGTCATGGAGAAAATTACCCAGTGCTCATGGTGAGCCACTGCAGCCAAAATGCAGACCTATTTATGCACTGGGAATCAAATGCATGAAGGGGCTCCTTAGAACGCTAGCCACACACCCCAGATGCCCATGCATGTACTGGCTGACTCATGGGCCGTCTCTACATTAGGGAAAGATCCCCACATCCTTACTGGGGTTTCTTCTTCTGGGGGTCTTTCCACATTTAGGACTGGCTCCTTTAGACAGTGACTACGTGATTTTGAATTGAAAACTTTATTTCTTGGCAATGCTATTATATTCAATGAAACAGCACCATCTAGTGGTGGAATTATAGCACTATGCTGGCCTTATACGCTATGGACAACCCATAATTATTTAAATACTGCATTATCTTTTCTTTTTTTTTTTTAAGCGAGAAAAGTGCAGGAGATGCCTTGGAGGTTAACAACATCAAGAAAAGGACCTGTAAACTTCAATGAGTGGCCAATCATGAGTGTGCAATAAATCACTCATGTAGAGAAGCCCATGGTCAGCATGAGTCTGAAGGGGGCTGTTTGCATGCAAGTAGAGCTCTCTCCACAGGATGGGAACCCTGATGGACCAGGATTCCCATCCTCATAGAGGGAGATTCTTACAAGTTTATGGATATGGGCACCCATCAGACAGATGCCAATCACACATCAGTCAGGGGGAATAACTCTGGTGCTGCTGTGGGCATCAGTATCTAGGGCAGGAAAAGACAATGCAGTGCCCATGCGCACCAATGTGCTCCACAGACACCTTACTTGGTGTCTGACAGCAAACCCCAGTCCTCCCAATATTTATTTTCAAAATAAATTTGTTACCGGCAGCTGGGATTGCTTCAAAACAAAGTGGCGGCCTTTAGCTCCTGCCATCTTAATTTCTCATGAATGCTCCTGGGCAGGTTCTTTGTGGCTAGCCATGTCCACCCATGGCAGCCATTTTATGTTTGTGCCCAGGACAGTTTCTCAAATTTCCAATGTTCCCTGGTCTTGGGAAGAGGTCTCGTCCATGCATTATAGAAAGGCTCGTGGGTAATGAATGCTTGAATAGGGATGGAAACTACTGCTATACGGAATGATTCTACATAGCTTCAAAATGATGGCTTAGCATACTTCCTGACGTTTAGAGTAGACAAGTGTGACAGATCGCTAATTCAGATACAACCACGTCCCCTCGTTACATTGCAGGTTTTGTGTGTGCTGTTATAATTGTCACTGTTGTACACTTGCCTTGGATGCACTTTTCTTCAGTGCAGAAAGGTCCTTATTACGTTTTTAAAATAAAGACATAAATTGTTGTGGTTGCCACATGGTGATGCCCATGTGGAATTTTGTCAAGTGAAAAGGCCTTACTTGGGGCTAAGCATATGTTCACACATGAATGCGGTCACAGATTCCAGAGGACGAGATTAGGGCAGACTTCGCCAACATGGTGCCTTCCAGGTGTTTTGAGCCACATCTCCCATCAGGCCCAGCCAGTATGATCAATCATCAGGGATTGTAGTCCAAAGCATCTGGAAGGCATTGGGTTGGGGAAGGCAGTAGGTTGGGGTTGATGGAATCGTAGTCCAAAGCATCTGGAAGGCATTGGGTTGGGGAAGGCAGTAGGTTGGGGTTGATGGAATTGTAGTCCAAAGCATCTGGAAGGCATTGGGTTGGGGAAGGCAGTAGGTTGGGGTTGATGGAATTGTAGTCCAAAGCATCTGGAAAGCACTAGGTTGGGGAAGGCAGTAGGTTGGGGTTGATGGAATTGTAGTCCAAAGCATCTGGAAGGCACTAGGTTGGGAAAGGCTGGATTACGTGGTGATAGCAACATTCATACCATGGTAGAAAGAAATTGATCCAGCTGCCTTTTGTGTGATAGTAGAAATTCACCTTTCATTTTAAAACCCATAAAGTGTTCCCTTGTACAAAGAAAAGAAAAAGAAATACTAATCATAGTACTAGCAGCAGTCTATATAACTAAATAATATAGATGGCTTAAAAGTGAATAGAATGCTATCTGCAAAGATCCTAAAGAATAGTGAGCCAATTTTTACAAGTTTAGGTACAAAATATTAAACATATCTAAATATGCCTAATGCTCTTAGAATAAGTTCAGGGTTATAATATATAATGCTTTTTTCAGACTTGAAAGCACTGGAATATATTACCATTCAAAGTCTGATTGAAAGGTTAAATGGTTAATTATGTTGGATATAAAAGAGGCACAAGGCTAATATAGTTGTTAAAGGAAATAAACATTTAGTTGAAATTTATCTAAAAGATTGGCACTGGTGAACTAATGGTTGGGACAAATTTATGAAGGCCATTTCTACACAAGTCATTTCACTAGTGATATATTTTTCTTCTAAGCAAGCATTTGCCACAAGTGCACATTTTAATTAGCACACTGAACAGAGATGCAAAAAATCTGGGCTATGCATTTGGTTTATACATGGAGTTTCTCATGCCTCAGTTCATCATAAGACGACTCCATTTAATTACCATCTTATTACGCATAAGTAATCTAAGGGTGATCCTATGCGTCCTATCTGTCTAAACTCTAGGTAGATTGAGCTCTAAGTAGTTCTAGGACCCTGGTTGGCAACTAATGTTTAGTACTGACTACATTTTGAATGGAGCTAAAACAGAAGGATGCAGGATAACCTGATGGAAATGAGGATGACATTTGACATTTACTGAGGGTAGTCAGCCTTAAGATTTACCATACATATCAGGTGTGTTTGTAACAGTAGATTTCTTTGGCACGTAAAACCAGCCATAGTATTTTACCAGTAAATGTTCAAAATGAGAATGAAATTTGCTCATTTATTGAAAGCACTCTGGTGGCCTTCAAATTTATCAGTATATAAACATGGGCTTCTATCAAGCTGGTGGACAAAGTGAAGCAGGAATGCGGCAAGGGCAATCTCTAGCAGAAGACCAACGAGCATACATTGGGGCCAAGTAGGACCACATGCCTTGCTCTAATCTATGGTTGCTAGGAGGTTCCTTGTTTGTTTAGCTGTTTCCCAGTATTTCCCAGAGCTGAATGGTGGCAGAAAGGCCACATCCCTGTCTGACAGCTATTGTAGGGGGGCCTTGTCCTCTATTACAGAGAACGGTCCTCTAGTTGAAGAGCTTTTAGAGGGCTGCCCTTCATTTGGAGGCATCCTCTATTTGAAGGGTTGCTTGGTCCAGTTCCAATTTGGATAATAATAATAATAATAATAATAATAATAATAACAACAACAACCAGCCTCAACATTTCATACACAACTACCATATAAATCATATGTTTAAAACTGTTTAAAAACATATAAAATGGATACAATATTAACCATAGGAATGGTTGCCTCTCACCAGGTAGCACCTGGACAACAGAGTGAACAGGCTGGCACACAAGTCACCTGGTCATTATGGTGAGATTTACTATATTAATATTAAAATGATCATGTTTTTCTAAATAATAATAATAATATATTTATTTATTTATTTATTACCCGCCTCTCTCAACGGATTGAGGCGGGGAACAGCATTAAACATAAAATACAAAACTGATTAAAAGCACATAAAACCAATACATCAATACCAATAAAACACCAATAAAACACTTTTGTGCAGCTACACCTAAAATGTGCAGCTACACCTAAAATTAGCATATGCTACATTTATGCAAATTTGTCCCATCTTCACCCACCCTTTTTTTTGGGTGATGTATTTAGTCTTTTTTGGTGATTCATAACTGGCCCCCTAACTATTGGGTCCCATTGTGTGCGTGGTCACATTTTGCCAAACTGTCAGCATTTTCAAAAGTTCCCCACTGGCCTCCTTAACTCATATGAATATTTAGAGCTACCTTATACTGAGTCAGACCATTGGCCACCTTCTGCCACCAAGCTCCGTATCATCCATTTTGGCTCTCCAGTGCCCTAGGATAGGGTCTTTCTCAGACCTGCTACTTGAGATCCTTCTAACTGGAGCTGCCCAGGAATTAACCTGAGACTTCCTGTATGCAAACCATCTGCTTTACCATAGATTTATGGGGAAATCATTAAAATTACTGGTAAACACCAGATATTCTCTTTCATTTACCACATAACATGTAAAAATGATAGCATGAAATAGGAAATATTTCCTTTTGTTTAAAACAGAATCATCATCGTCATCATCATATACACAAGAACTGGCTGTCAGAATGAAATTGAGCCCTGGTAATCTCAGACCAGGCTGTGGCTCTGATCCAGGAGATCTGATGTGTGTTCAAAGCTCTCTGTGTTTGGGAAGTCAATGAGGGAACTTGGAATGCATGCAAATGAATCGTTTCTCTTCACACAAAAGGGCACCGAGTTCCCGTGCTGCTCGAGTTTTGGATCCTGGCCATTTTTCAGGAGATAAGATTGTCATTATTCGAATCAATGGGACTTTAGCAGAAAGTCCAGCACTTAAATTCAATTGATTTAAATAGCTCATCAGCATGCAGAACTTTCTTTGGATTGCCTCATAGTGAAATATGGCAAATTTCTGATAGTGTTCTTGTATTGTGTGGGCAGCACTTAATTGGGTCCAGCTGGCGAAGGGACGAGAACAAATAGACGCACAGGCATAGCTAAGATAATACATTGGCCACAACTTTGATTCACTTGAATAGGCTTGGCGGCCTGCCTGCTGGCCGATTCCCCTTCCTGGCCCGCATGCCAGGAGCACTGGTGGTGGGTGGAAGGGCCAGGGGCACACCACGGCACAGACCACTAATGTGAAGCCCTTTCCACCACCATGGATTTGGCCAGCTCACAGCCCCCATGCCGAGGCAGGATCTACACTACTGCTTTAAAATGGTTTATAACGGTAGTGACAACTTTTGGAGCCCAGGACACATTCCATATACAGTTTTCAAACTGTTTTCAAAGTGTCATATCCTGCTTGGTGTAGATCTGGCCCTTGGTGCCACATCCCCGAGATCCCTTACAGGAATCCCCACCATAAGGAGCAGGGAACCCAATTCTGCTCCCCTCACCAATGGATCCAGCCTAATGCCTATGATGCGTACATAACTTGTGACAAATGTTATAAAATGAAGCATCCACAAAGAATTTACTGATAGTCTAGATCAACTTATTTACAGTGGAATTAATCTTGCGGTGGGAAAGGCAAGAAGCCAGCACAGTCTTTGCCAATTGGTGTGCAGGTAAAATTCTTTCCCAGCCCCATTAACTGGCGACTACTTCTGCCACTGCCAGACATCTCACTTCCAGGAGTAGATGAGTAGGGAAGTCAGCAACTGCAATCCTGGAACCGCATCGGAGGTCTGCCTTTGGGAGCCTCAGTTTGAACTGGAGGCAGAACAAAGGAGAGATCTCACTCTGCTGGGTCTGCCTCTTTGGCCCCACCCCATCATCGCACTGATTGACTCAGCCGACCCCTCCTGGGAAGGAGATGCTACTGCTGGGGCTGTGCAGCTGCTCTTTACAAGCCTTTCTCCCGTCATTGCCAGCCCGCTCGCCCCCACAATTCATCGCTCCCCATTAAGGGGGGAACTTGGCTTATAGAACAAAACACATGCTGGTGCATTTTGAGACATAGTAAGGCGGCCTTGCATTTGTTCCTAGGTAATGGAATGGAATTTAGAGAGCACTGAAGCATATGAATATTTCACATATGCATTCTCTTGAATTTGTTGCTGCCAACCCTTATTTAGTAGAATGGGCATCACGCAGCTTAGCAGGATTGGTTTTTCCTTTTTCGTTGCTGTTTCAAATTCAGTACTAGAAACAGTCCTGGGGAAATACTGCTATTAGCCATTTACAGGGCAGTCTTATATTCAGAAGTAAGGCCAACTGAGTTCAGTGGGACTTACTCCCAGGCCAGTGTGTATTGGATTCCAGCCTTAATGACCTATGGGAAATAGCTGACGTGACTCTTAAAATTAGAGCATCATCAGGCGGGGAGAAATCACATTTCCTTACCATCGCTTCCCCCCTCCCCCCGTTTCTGTCCCACAATGCTTCCTTTTTCTTTACACGAAGAAGAAAGAGGAAGTAAACAATCACCACGTGGCCCATTCAGTGGCCATTTTTGTCCCACTACTTCTCCTGCACACAGCAGGAAATGGCAGCATGTCTCACTGCAGCGGAACAAAGTTGGATTTTCCAGGTCTTTTTCTTTGTGACTGGAAAACGAGCAGAAGGTGGGTGGGAGACGCACGGGGGGTGGACATCGTCATCAAAAGGACCCGCGAAAAACCATGAGTGGGCAGTCACGAGAGTGCGATAAAACGCTCATCTGATGACACTCTGATTCATGTACCACAAGATAGTGCCTCGTTGGTAGCGGAGCTGTGGAGCATGAACTCCTGACAGCTCAGCCATTTCTAAACAATTGCTGATATACAAACAGAAAATGGTGGAGGCAAATGCATTCTTATGAGCGGATAGCACAGCTGCTAATCCTTGCAGTCTGTAAGATCTGCAGTTACAGCTCCAACTCCAAGGTTTCACACCCAGTTTAGCTAACTCCAGCTAAGCTCTCAGCTGTCTCGTTGCCTCCAAGGAAACAATATCCACTTCTGACAGGAGGGTTAAGTGCTTCTCATTTCTTTGGGCAACCAGAAGTAACAGTAGAAAGCTTCGCTTTCTGTGGAGCACTAGAGACTTACATACCATTTAAGGGATTGTGGGATCGCTTGAAATTAGTCAACCTGTCGTACAAGCCTTCCCACAGAAAAATAATAGTATTCTCAAAGTTTCTTCAAATAACTTGTGAAAACCAAATTTAAAATATGCAGGCCATTTATTTTTCAGAAGGAATATGTGGCAAAGATATGCGGGATTTTGTAAGAAATTTGTAAGAATCCAGTTTTGTTATAGTCAATGAAAAAGTCGTTTTTCATCAAAGTTACATCACGATTCCCAAATAAGATTTGCAAAATATAATTTGTTGTTCCACGGGCACTACTGCCCTGGGAGGTGAGAAGTCCCATTGGCAGGAGTATTCACCAGTGTTTGACTTCATTTTGGAGGAGAGATGTATAAATATACTAGTAGAACATGGGTAGAGGAAAACAGTTTATGCTCTCCTACAAATAGCAAAATGACTACCTCTCATCAGATCCCAAGAGAGCACCCCCCCTCCATTTAAGCTAACTCCCTGCCTCTCTCTTTCTCTCCTTTTCACTCTGCAGATTCTCCACACACCCCTTTCACACGCAGACTGTCTATCACTCCTTCCTCTTAGTTTTGGGGGTGGGGGAAAGCATGTGTGTCATCTTTTCTGAGATTCTAATGAGTCTCTCATTCCAAAACAGCTTCCTTAAAGAGACATTTATTTGACCATTCTAGACCATTAACACGTAACTTGAGAAAGGACATGAGCAGGCCAGAATTTATAACATTATTGTATAGGACCAGCTTTTATTTTCTCCAGAAATAGAGTTCCCAAATTAGAGAGAATTTACACAGTTGTGGAATTCACAGCCTCAGAAACTCTAACAAGCCCCCTTTCTGCTGATCTTTAAATGTGGGCTGACCTTTTCTTTAATCATTAATATTATTCTGCAAGAGCTTTTCAGTTTAACTGGCTACTTTATGCTTCACTGCTACATTTTATTTTATTTTATTCTATTGTACCTAATGACATTCTATGGTGTGTAGTTTTAGTGTGGTTTTTATTATGTGTTGTTGTTGTTTTCTGTTGTATTCCACCCTGGAGAGATTTTTATTCTGAATGTCAGGATCTAAATAATGAAATAACTAAATAAAAACGTAAGTTGGGTCTGGATTGCAATTTGCGACTAGCTAATGGAGTTGCACTTTCCCTTTCTAGGAATGGAATTCTGCTCTGGAAGATTTAAAATCTGATGCACTCAGGATTCTATTTTCAGAGGAGTATGCAGAAAAAGAGCACCTAAAGCTTTCGAATCAGAAAATAAATCTGTTGCAACAGGAAGTGACCCGCTGTATGGCTGAACGGAAAGCTTTGTTGCAAGAAGCCAACGACTTCTTCATCACAGCGAAAAAGGTTTGTCGGAGGTTAAAACCATAATTGTCATTTACTGTAATCTCTTCCCCTCCCCTTCACTCGATTTGCTACCCTGAGAAGACGGGGGGGGGGGGGGGGGGCTTGTGTTGGTTGCTGGTGGTGAGGAGTTGAAGTGTTTATCCAGCCTACAGACAATGGCAACTATGCTCTATGCTTCTGGCAGGCACATTTTCCCTCTCCCACTCTTCCCCTGCTCCCTGCCATGATCTCAGATTGAGTGCAGGGAACATTGCTTCAGTTTTGGCTAAAATGCTTTTGGCCCGACCTCCAAGGTCACAGTATGCGAAAGGAGAGGGGGAATGGAGATGAACAGTGGTGAAGAATGTGATTGCCATTACCAGGACGACAAACAGATGATGAGAGGGGTGTTAAAAGGGGGAGGGGCTTTGTGAAACTTTTTTCATAAAAAGAAAATAATTTTAAGCAATTCAGTATAACCCTAATTTCCATATGAACATGACTATATGTGCGGGCAAACTGATATGCAACATACTTCACCAATATAATGAAAGGTTTTTTTAACGCAAGCATTTATGGGAATAGAGTGCTTAGAAGGGCTTCTCTGAATGAGTGATTAATAGCACCCTCGTGATTGGCCACTCACGGAAGTTTGTGGGTCTGGTACATGACGTTGTCAACAGCCAGGACATCTCCTGCGGTTTCCCCCTGCAGCCCTGCTTTTAAAAAACACAGATAATGCAGTATCTAATTTATCATGGGATTTATTCTGCCACTAGATGGCACTGTTTCATTTAAAAGAATAGCTTTCCCTTTTCAATCAAAATCATATGGAGCCTGTAGTGAAGGAGAAAAGACCCAAGAAAAAGCAAGCCTGGTGAGGATGCTTTTTTTTCCCCCCTTCACCTGATAAGCATGTAAGCTTTTCACCATACCAACCCAAACTGGGAAACAACAGCAGCAACAAGAGTTGGAGAATGGTGAACCATGTGAGAAGGAAACCACTTTTCATCATGGCCAAACTGCATGGGGAGCTGCCTCCCCAGTTTTCTACACTATGTGAATTGTGGTGTTTACAGTTTTTAGTTGTTGTTTCTTTAATTTTGCAGTTCCGTTTCCCATTCCACAGAGAGAGTTATTATTAGTGTATATTTCCATGCAAGGGGAGGAGGGGGGTCAGTCAGAGCATTGCCTCTGGTAGTTTATATTCTAAACAGCAGGTGGGGCTATAAGTAAAACTTTTTTTTTAAGTGTTCTTTGAAGTCCCATTAAAATTACTAGAATCTCCCAGAACCACAGGGCCTAAGAATCCAAATTAGTGTTTGCTTTGTATATTTCTTCCTTGCTTTTTCATCTAAGCTTTGCTCTCAATGTGGCTTAAAATTAATAAATGAAAGTCACAGTATTTCGGGGATGCACTGGAGGTGTATATAGCGGCGTCCTAGCAATAGATGATGAATTTGGTGCTTCAGGCTCTTCTCTCCAAATGGTGAGGACAGAAGGAGCTGTGATGGATTTGGAGGCTGGGTGATGATAACAATGCCAGCATACAGGAACTGCTTCCTCCATGAGTGGCAAAGTCTCCTGGTTCCTGCCAGCTGATGTCACAGTGTAGGTTCCAGGCTCTTCGTTCTATCTGCAGAAGGAGCATGTGTTGGGAAGGAGACCCAGCCTGCAGATGGACTCAGGGACTGCTGAAGATAACGATGTCAACTACAGAAGAAACCCTTGCTCTTTGATGTACCTTGTCCCAAGGCACATCGGGCTAAACAGAAAACTGATACTGGTTATGCAGGAAAGCTGCCCAGTTAACAGCTCTTGTGACATGCCGCACATACTTAGCTCTCAGCCTCACTCCACTTTTAATTGGTTTAGTTGCTCTTAAAAGCAGCTCTTCTATTTCAACTATACTTTCACGGCGCCTCTTGCAGCTGCAATTTGCCTGGTACTAATTATGATCTCTTGCCAGCATGCTTCATGAATAATTTCACTTTTTAATGTAACTTACAATTGAAGAGGAGAAGACAACACAAGCCATATGAGGCAAGGGAACAGATATAGAAGTATTCCGGCATTATAAAAGACTCAATAATGCTTGATTTCTGAAAATACAGAGAAAGATTTTAAGCTAGTGGCAGACTAGATATATGGGGGGAAATGTTCTTGAATTACAAATAACCTTATAGTATGAGCGGCTTCATACTTCATTTACAATATCATTGCCAGCAGCAAAGAGTGAATAATCCCTGGGCATATTTTGGAAATTTAATTAAACTAGCTTCAGGAGAGAACTAGTTTTGATTTCTGTCATCTCTGAAAAAGGTAGCAGGCTACGTAGCTGTGTGTGTGTTGTCCCATAAGTATTTCTTCAATGATATTTCAGTCACAGAGAAGGAGAAACTGGTTATTATTCTACAATGAATGTTATAAGTGATCATTGCTGACTCTTTGGCAGTATCTTCCATTAAATAACAATGTATTTACATAAATCAACAATAGCATTGTCACCTTTCTGTTTTAAAAGTAACATTGTCATTTTCTCTTCTCCCTCTCCTCAATTTTTTTTTAAAATAAAGTAAAAATGGGGGAGGTAGTGTGGGAGCCCCATGGGTGTCATCAGACGAGTGCTTTATTGCACGCACGCTACTGCCCACTTACGGATGTTCGCTCATCCTTTAGACGCCAACGTGTGCCTCCCGCTCCTTCTTGCCGTCTTTTCGTCACAAAATAAAAACCCTAAAAATCTGACTTTTTGGGTGGGAAACAGAAGGTGCCGCCTTCGATACATAATAATTTTCAAAGCCATTTACAGAATAAAAAACAACAAAATAAAAATAATAAAAATACAAGGGCAAAAACTAGCAGCCCTCATTTTAAGCTAGCTTCTGCATCATCCCCAACCGTAGAAACCCGAGTATCTTTGCATTGTTTCATACTTATTTCAAGTTGTTCTACTGATGCATTTTGACTAACTTGAAGCTTACTGCAGTTAGTGTTTGTGTATAAACACCCCTATTGGTAAAACAAGGGTTTAGATCCAGGATCTGCCTTCTGTGAACAGAAAGGCTCTGGTCCCAGAAGGAGCCTCCAATTAATTTTCAGGGATCCCACAACTCCTTGTGTAGCATTTTCAGGGGGCTGGAGGGGCTGCTGTGGAGAGGGGGAAAGGCAAAGTCTATATAGGCCTATATCTGGATCCAATCCAAGCTGTGTAAATGTTAATAAAGTTTGGCTAAAGACGTTTTAAATACTCCCAATTCTTTTTAAAACCAGGTTTCAAATACACAGATTATATTGACCAAGTCTTGAATTAAGATTTGAAAAGCACCTGTAGTAGGACAAGAAGGGCCGTGTTAGCAGTATCACGTTATGTTGATTTGGCACCATTTGTGAAACTGTAGCATTAGAGGAAGGGGTAATCCTGTCAGCCAGAACGGCATCACAGCTGTCATGGAAAAACCTACCTCAGTAGGTTACAATCTTCAGAACTCCTGCGCTTCATTAGTTTAATTGAAATTAATGAGAATAGCTTTCGAGCAAGTCATTTGAGGATGGTCATCATCAGCTTTAGTGCCAAGATAAGAATATATCTCCTTGAAACTAAGGAGAAAAAGAAAAGTGTGGTATCAAAAAGAATGTGAAATAAATAAATAAATAAAATATATACAATATAAAATTGGGTGAAATAGATAATATTAGAGAATCAAGATACCAAGGCAACCAAAGACAACCCACTAACTGTTTTCTAGTCCTCCCTGCTAGTGCTATAAACTTTAAACTGCCAAAGAGAATGGAGCGTTATTTTCTCTATAAGTAGATGCTTGTCATATTAATTAATAGATCTACAATGTATGGAGATCAAGAGGAGACTAGTTACATCTTCACGAATATCAGAGTAGAAATTACCAGACGGGAGGTTAGGTCCTACTATTTCCTCCTCAAATTCTTTGCATGGACAAATCCTAGAAACCACTGGAATGGCGGCACATTTTCCCAGCAAAACTTGGGCATACAAAACATTCAGTCTGGAAGACTTAGGGCTTCTCTACATAAATCATGCGCTCGTGATTGGTCACTCACAGACGTTTGCAGGTCTTTTACACAACACTGTCAATCTCTAGGTTCTCTCCCATACTTTATAAATGTTATCCTGGGTTTTTTAAGATCAGGAAAATCTGGCATTGTCTGCACTATTTCGCTATAGCACAACTCCACCTAGAGGTTATGTAGTGGAAAAGCAGGAAAAGCAAAGTAGGGCTTGGAAAGCAAAAGTAGATACAGTGATTAACAGCCTGTTGCAGAAAAGATCTGGGGTGGGTGAAATAATGCAGTAATTTAGAAATATACTTCACAACTGAAGGTGTAGCATGAGCCTTCTCTCTTTTTCTCTCTGTTTCTCCCCTTTGTGACCTGAAACCCAAAGCTTACAGGTTTTGTTGTTGTTTTTAAAGGCCTGATGCTAAAGAGCATTTCTCTGCCTATATCTGACATGCTTTTTGCAGATGATATTTCACTTATTTCTTGTGCGTATAGCAAGAAACAACACATTTGAAGAAGAAAAGCAGATAATGTGTGTGCACTGTAGCAATCAACTTTACACATGTGTGTAAAGTTCTCCAATGTCCAGTTACAAAGAGCTGGGTTTTGTTTGTGTAAGAAAAATAGGATGGGTTGGATCTAGCAAAATCCCTCAATCAGCAGGAAGCTTTTGATGCATTTCTGCCTTTTCCCCTCTGTCCTCCCAACATCTGCTCAAGAGTGCTGGGGGACACTCTGGAATAGGAGGGGAGGTGGGACTGATACAGCTATCAGACTGATCAGAAGGAGGGTGAATTGGTGGATATTACATGCAGATGCTGTAGAAATCAGCATGTGGAAACTTGCCCTTGCATTCACATCACCCATGCTGAATCAGGGTGAGTTATCTCATAATTATTGAACCATCTGGCATTACGTCAGTTTGTACAATGAGTCAGAGGGAAACTGCTTATTGAATGGGTTTTCTAAATGATTAGCTTTATTTAAAATGCTTCTGCCTTTAATATTGTGTTTTACATTTTATAGGCGTATGACACACTTGGAAATGTAGAAGGTTCCCTTAAACTTCTTGACTGTGAAGGTTTGAGTTTGCCTCTATTGGCAATAAAGTATGAGGGACTGCAGAAAGAAATCAAAGATGGTTCAGCTGACGCTCTGCAGAAGGGATGCACCTTACTTAGCAAAGGAGATACCCACAGGTAAGTTGAGGGTGCAAGTGAAGGACCCCAATACATTTTAAAGGATCTCATAGATGTGAATCACTTCTGGGCAGTTATACCTCACAGCATGGTTGTGCCAGGTCAAATGTTACTCTCTCCAGATGGCTGTGTCCATAGGGATTGGTAAGTGTAGCAAATTTTAGATAGTGATAAGCCAAAGCCTGAAAATGAAGGTATCCAGAGCTTTTCTACATGAGGCTATTGTTCTGTATCTACTTTTGGTTTTGTCTCAGAATTGCAAAAAGCATTTCCTTTCCTGCTTTTCTACTACATATCCTCTAGGTGGCACTGTGGAATAGCGGAATAGCACAAATACACAAGTGAAGAAATAATTTGCTTTTGCTTTTACAAATAAAGACCACATTTTGCCTGCTCTTAAAAAAAAATGCTGAAAGTGCTCTTTAGATACACAAGTGAAGCTGGAGGGTCACAACATTATCTAAAGGACCCATAAACAACTGTGACTAGGGAATGACAAGCACACAATAAATCCTCAGTAGAAAAGCTCCCAGACACTGGATTTTATGGGTTTGGCCCCACTTGGATCCATTTAAAGATAGGATCCGATTTAGGACGATCCTAAATGGCTTGGTTTTGTTCCCCTTCAAAGGCCTACCCACTGCCCCATCTCTTTCCCAAACTGAATAGGGGGCAGTGCTGGTGAAGATTCCAGGTAACAGAAGCTTAGTAGTAGTGGTACTTTAGTATTTAGTTGCTAGATGTTGCCATGAGTATGTGAAGCAGTCTCTACCGCTACCAGGAATCATGGGAAATGCAGTTTACCAAGGTTCCCAGGTTCCCATAAGCAAGAGCAGCATAATTCAGTGCAAATGGGAAACAAGGGGAAATGCATGGCAATATCAAAGGCTAAATCTTGAGGTGGTCCCCCAAAAAATCTTTGCAGCTCTCCCCACTTGCTTCCCCTTAAAAGTTGAGGAAAGGGGAGGGTTCTCAGCCAGCGGAGGGAGGGAAGGCTCTGAGCTTGTTGGATTCCAAATACCATCACAGGGAATGCAACGGGACTGACAGAGAACGGGGCTGTTTTTAAATCAAATTAATTTATGTCATCCAGTTGTGCAATTTGGAACAGGCTGATTTTCAGCCGAATTAATTTAAAATATCCAGTGGACAACCCTCTACATTAATTGGATTTAAATAGCACCCTCCTGAATTGGACTATTGATAGTTTCTGAGTATTTGTACCAGCCCTTATTTTGAAGTTTTTAGCATAGTTTTTCACACTGCAGAAGAGTCAAGCTATTTTCAAAGTGAGCAGTGGCTTCCAAAAATAACAAAGTTCCAGCTGTGAGTGTGATTCTCCTCCATGTGCTCATATGATTTTCATGGCCAATATTAATATTTTAATGGAATTTGTATTACTATTTAATTTCACAGTATTTTGCCAGAGAAAACTTCCATTGCAAACTAATTGAATGTAAGAATTAATTCTCATTTTACGTGCAATTTCCCCATCCTAATTGCATGTGATAAGCAATGCGAAGAAGACTGCCTCGGTTCTTTGCATTATTATAAATCAATACCCCAGAGCTTAAATGTTTAGAATGATTGTCAGTTCTTTGCCAATTGACTTATTGCTCGTCTATATATATATATATATATATATGTTTTTAAAATATCTTTATACTAATATTGTCTCTAAAACTCACAGGGAATATTAATTGTAAATTGTCTGTAAGAAAAGGTAAACTCCTGTCCAGAAATACAAACTTCTGTATTCTATACTTTTTCCAACTGCATTTTAATTCAAGGTTTAGATTTTGATAAGTTTATTCAAATGAGGTAATATGTTTGTTCATCTTCCTCACAATATTAGGGGATATTGGAGGTGAAGCATATTATTATTATTATTATTATTATTATTAATTACACTTATATACCGCCCCATAGCCGAAGCTCTATTACTAATTTTGGGAAGGAAAATTGTTAGAATACAACTGCTTAGTCCCTCTTGATATATTATTATTATTATTATTATTATTATCATTATTTGAAGAATTGTCATTTTCAACTCTTGCTTAAAACAATGTTGAGATGAAGCATTAGAATTATCTTCATCTACTCCTTACAGCGCCAGCTGTCAGCAAAAAATGTTAATTTTGGTCTTGTTTTCACCTTCAGTTCTTGGATGACTTGTGTTCAGGAATCAGTAAACTGCATTCAGAAAAGAGTAAATCACTTGACCAAGCAGTGCCCTGCTTACAAAGAACTCGCCTCAAAAAAGCAACAATTAACCACCTCCTTAGATGATTATCTCAAGAAGGTACATGCTTCTTCGTTAACAAGCCCTTGTTGCAATCCATTCTGCAGATCTAAATATCACTGAATCATTGGTGGTGAATTAACCTCTCCACCTGATGGAACAACTTGCTCGCGAAATCTACTCCCAAGTGTTGGGGGGACTCTCAGAAGCAGATTTCAGGAAGGAAGGAGAGAAGGAAGGAAGGAAGGATTCAATTATTAGTTTTGTGGAACGTATTTTATTTAGACAAGATTTTTCTAGGAAGTCCATGGGCTAACTAAAACATAGAAGCAAAAAATCAAAAATGCCTTCGATCACAATTATTATTTTTAATAGGCCTTTGCAGAATTGGAAAACATTTTTGAAATTTGAACTGTAATTCCTCTGCTTATGTGGAGAATAATACTACCCAGTTTTAACCAAACAAAGTATTTTCTCATGCAGTTCCCTATTAATATGAAGCACTATAAAAGATTTGATGCTAAAATCAACTCTGGCATTTGGTAGACACAGCTTAACCTGATTTAGACACTTCTAAAAATGTGCTGCAGGAATGGATTCACATTCATCATAATGGCTGTATATACATCATATAATGACATATCCTAAGCCTTCATGACTTTTTCTGCAGCTCACATGGTTAAGAATGTAAATGATGCATGCAAGACACAATTCTGTACGCAAAATATAATGCTCAGGAATCTAAAAAATATATTTGTTGTTAAAATGTAGATAGGTTTCCCATGAAGAGTTGGCATTTTGTAAAATTCATTGTCCAGACTGCTTTATTTTTTTAAAAAAATTGTTACCTCTAGTAATAAGGTTAGGAAGCTGCCTTATATTGAGTCAGACATTGGTCCATCTAGCCCAGTATTGTCGAGACTGACTGGCAGTGGCTCTCCGGGGTTTCAGGTGGGATTATTTTCCTTGCCCTACCTGGAGAAGCTGGGGATTGAACCTGTGACCTTTGGCATGCAAAGCAGGTGCTCTGTCTCACCCCCCAATGATGGAAAGCCTTGCCTCAGCAGAACAGGGAAGAGGCAATTCTCCCTCCCCCTGCTGCTCACCACACACCCTCAAAATCTCCTCTAGAGGACTGGGAAGCAGGTTTGGGAGAGTGCAGGGGGTTGTAGGGTGGAAGGGAGGAGAGGAAAAACTCACTGAATGAACCCAAGTCCATTCATACAATGTTTCTGCTCACAGTAAATAATATGTATCAGAATAGCGATGGGGAAATGTAGGCAAAATTTAGGCATTTCAGTGGGTGTGCGTGTTCCTATTATTATTATTATTATTAATGATATCCTGCCTTTTTCCCAGGGCTGGGACTCAAGGCAGTTTACAAGATTAAAACATGTACAATTGAAACACATAAATATAAATTTACAAAAGTTAAAATAAAATTAAACCTGCAATAAAACTAAAAAAATTAAAAACAGTACCAGATTTTTTTTAAAAAAAATAAATCCAATACATTATTTAACACAGGTCCAGAGTAGTTCCAAAAGCTTGCCGAAATAAAAAAGTTTTTGCCTGCCTCTGAAAGTGTAGCCCAGAGGTAGCCAGCCTAGCCTCCCTAGGAAGGGAGTTCCAGAGCCTTGGAGCAGCCACGGAAAAGGCCCTCTCCTGCATACCCATCAGACATGCCTCGGATGTTGGTGGGACTGCGAAAGGCCTCCCCAGAAGATCTCAGAGCTTGGGCAGGCACATATGGGAGAATACGGTCTTTCAAATAACCTGGACCCGAGCCGTATAGGGCTTTATAGGTCATAACCAGCACTTTGAATTGTGCCCAGAAACAGACCAGAAGCCAGTGGAGCTGTTGTAACAGTTGTATGCTCCCTGTAGCCAGCCCCGGTCAACAATCTGGCCACAGCTCATTGAACCAGCTGAAGTTTCTGAACACTCTTCACAGGCAGCCCCACGTAGAGCGCATTACAGTAATCCAAACGGGATGTAACTAAGGTGTGTGTCACCGTGGCCAGGTTCAACATCTCAAGGAATGGGTGCAGCTGTCGCACTAGCTTTAACTGTGCAAATGCACTCCTGGCCACTGCTGAAACCTGGGCATCCAGGCTCAGGGCTGAATCCAGGAGTACACCCAAGCTGTGAACCTGTGTCTTCAGGGGGAGTGTAGCCCCATCCAGCAAAAGCTGAGTCCCTATTCCCTGATCTGCCTTTTGACTGACCAGAAGCACCTCTGTCTTGTCTAGATTAAGCTTCAGTTTGTTTGCCCTCATACTGCCAACAGTATTCACACATAATGTGATGTGCAAAATATTTCCCACATAGAAATGAAAGAGAATACCTTTATTTATTTTAAACATTTCTACCCTGCCTTTCCTCCTAAGACTCAATAGTGAACACACCCTCATTTTTAACCATATGGTGCCTTTTGTGCTCAAATGTTTACAGGAACTCATGGCACACTCTTTTTTCATAGGATTATGGCAGTTTAGGATACATGTGTGTGGGGGGGGCAACACTTGCTTGAAAGCACTCTCCCATCAAAAGTTGCCTACCCATGGAATGCTTATTTATCAGAGTTTCTAGTCCACAAACATACCACTTGTGTCCAAAGCTTTACTGCCATTGGTACCATGCAAAGTAGTACGTTATTGCCTTCAAGTAATACTAGATATTTCTTTTAACCTGAAGGCCTCTATGAAGATTAAAAACATTGGTCCAATGCTCTCAGCTGCGATGAATCCTGGATCATCTGTGCCTGAATCAGAGGAAGTCCTGGACAAATATTTAGAGGTGGCGAACCAAACCAAGGTAAAATAGTCTTCTCTTACACCATATTGTTTTAACTGTGTTAAACTATATATTCCTACCATGTGAATTTCCATGGTTGTTGCAGGAATTGCTTGATATTCTGCACCAGCCCTGAACAAAGGTTGGTACAGGCGTGGAACTGGAAACCACACAATCTGGAAACAGGGCCAGCCCTACCATTAGGCAGAGAGAGGCAACTGCCTCAGGCCGCAGATGCTGGGGACAACAATAGTGATCCCCATCTGTTCCTTCTGAGTCCCACAGCCATTCCCTTCTGTTGGAGGGCAGATCTGTGTATGCCACATGGCCTTTCCCCCACTGCCTTAGGTATACAAGCCTGTTAATTGCAAGTCCAGTAGGATTCTGCATGTGGAATGAGGAGGGTGATGACATCTTGTCCTCTGTCTCAGGCAAAGAAGATCTTGAGATGACGCTGTTTCTTTGCAGAGAGAGACGAAGAGAGGGGGGCTGTTTTCGTTTGGCTGTCTTTATATGCTTCGCTTCACCTATTCCACCCCCAGCGTGTGTGTGTGTGCGTGTGCCTGCCTGTTCTGTTAAAGCTTTTTCCTCCAATATGCCTGCCCGTCCCGCCTTGCAGAGCTGGGTTGTGTGATGATGATGATGATGATGATGATGATGATGATGATTTCCTCTTAATGGTTTGACATGCTGTAGATCTCTTTCCTCAAAGCTGAGTCTTCCCAGAAGCACTGGCTTCAAGTTACAAGTGTCTTCTTCTTGTACTTTTATGTTTGTGCTTTTTAAGGTTGTGCAGTGCACAGAAGCTGTACACAATTAAGAAAGCACACTTTGATAACATTCCATCATGAGGCGTGGGAAACACTGCTACTGCTGCTGGTTCTGGCCGTGGGGGGACTCTGCTTGGGGGGACTCTGCTTGGACTCAGAGAAGTCAGCCACAGTTGTACTGCTGGGCTGGCATTGTGAGTGAGTAAGCTTCTACACCTGAGCAGGGCCGTGCAGAGGTGGGGCCAGTTGGCCCGGAGCCCACATTTTTGAGGGGGCACTCCAATGAGGAGGTCCCCCCCCAGCTTACGCTACTGCTTCCGTAGCGTAAGTGGCCCATCGAGAAGCGAGGAGCTCGCCTTGCGGAAACAGCACAGAGGCCGTCCGTCGTGAATACCACAGTCAGACTACAAACTCCAGAGGGCCATGTCACATGCGGGGCAGGGATATATGTTCCTTGAGGTGTTGTAGAACAGGTTTAATATGAAAAACGGACATGTTGGTGGGCACATGGCCCCCTTGGGGCGGCCATGTTGTCCTCCTTTTTTGAAATGGGAGGGGTACACACTTCCCATCTGGCCTGGGCATATTACCAGCTCTGCATGGCCCTGCACCTGAGTAAGGCAGGCTGTTTATTTCTCAGTTAAACTATTACTCCTATTGTCTGGCTGGGCTTCCCGTGCAGGGAGAGTTGTCATCGTCCTCCTCCTCCTCCCATGTAGCCTCCTACAGGGAAGCTGTTGTTACTGTTGCCTTGACCGGACTCGCTCCCATGTGCCAATTTTGTTGTGTTTATCTTTAAAACTGAGGGAGCTGTGAGCATTTCTGTTAATTCCCATTGACGAGAATGTAGTGGTCACCCCAAAACAGAGTGTTTTTCCACAAAACTATCCGGCAGAGCGGAGAGAGGGAGGCGCTCCGGAAATCGGGGCAGAGAATCGGCTCATCAAAGCGCCGCCTCGAATTTTGGGGCAGAGAATACCAGCTCTGCACGCCCCTAGTGCACATTATACATTATTTTCTCTGTTTATGCCACTGCAGGAGATGGCCAATGAACTCGAATTAGCTGTGAGGATTTTTAAGGAGATGGAAGAATTTGAAACAACAGAAGTGGCAGCCTTTTCTAACAAAGCCGACCTTCTAAATGAAGAACTGACAACACTGAACAAGAATATTAGCTTAAAACTGGAAGTCCTGAAGCCGTATGTGGCCTTCTTAAAGTCATCGACTGAGGTACTTATACAAATGTTGTTTGAAGAAATATAAGGTATAGGATCCTTCTCTGCTTGGGCACAGTGCTTGCATGTGAGGGATCCCCCTAGGGCTCAACAAAGCTGTGTTTTACCCTTCACCTCTTGGTACTGATCTGTATCTAACTTGACAGGGAGGACTGAATGGGTGGTGTGCACAAACCTCCCATTCGCCAGACTGCCAAAATGCCCACCAGGTGGGGAGGGGATGAAACTGGGCTCTGATAAACACCTTGGGAAACCTTTTATATGCAGCCATTGCATGTGTGTGGGGAAGGATCATACTCAGCGTGTTTAGTCTGCATATCCTCTAGAGTCTTTTAGGCTTTCTTCATGAAGTCAGAAGAACAACTAAATCTGATGGGGAAAATATTAAAAATTCAATAGTTTGAATGGGTGGGAGGGTGCCGTTGCACCCATGTTCTGCTTGTAGGTCCCTGGTCGAGAGCTGGTTGTCCACTGTGGGAACAGAGTGCTGGACTAGATGGACCCTTAGTCTGATCCAGCAGGGCTCTTCTTATGTTCTTATGAAGGGTCTGATAATAGCTGTGTGGTGGTCACTGCTTATTGCCTCTAACTCAACTCTTAGGGAGGGCTGTAGCTTAATGGTAGTGCACAGCATATAGATGATGATGATGATGATGATGATGATGATGATGATGATGATGATTTTATATAGCACCATCAATGTACGTGGTGCTGCACATAGTGATAAAATCACAATAAAACAATAAAAGGAAGGGAATGCACCAAACAGGCATAGGGGACAAGAAAACTAGCAGTATAAAAGTAAAATCAAAATCAAGTTCTAAAAGCTTTAGAAAAAAGAAAAGTTTTCAGTTGAGCTTTAAAGACTGTAATTGAACTCGTGCTCCGCAAATGCTCTGGAAGAGAATTCCAGGCATAGGGGGCAGCTAGAGAAAGTGGATGAAGCCCAGCAAGAGTAGAGACGCTTGGGTGGGTAAGAAAAATAACATTTGATTAGCGAAGAGCACGAACGGAGCAATAATGTGAAATAAGAGAAGAAAGATAGGAAGGAGTAGACTGTGACAAGCTTTGAAAGTCAACAGGAGAAGCTTATATTGGATTCTGAGGTGAATTGGAAGCCAATGAAGGGATTTCAGGAGTGGAGTGACAAGATCAAAGCGATGAGCCAAGAAGATGAACTTAGCAGCAGAATGATGAATGGAAACCAACAAACTAAGGTGAGAAGAAGGAAGGCCAGTCAAGAGAAGGTTAAAATAGATGAAGCAGGTGTCAGGTTCAATCCCCAACATCTCCTTGTTAAGATGGGAAAGACTCCTGCTGAAACCCTGGAAAGCTGCTGCCAGTCAGCGACCCAGTTCACATGTCACAACTACCATTGGATTGTTTAAACCATGGTTTAAACCATGAGTAGTCATAAATGAGCGGGGGTAAATGAGCATGTTGGCTCCCACTTGTACTGCTCATTCCTGCTGAGCTGTACAATCCAGGGGCACTCTGTCCTTGCATTGTTTAGTGTGACATCTGAACCTGGAATTGTGGGTTGTTGAGATGGGCAACCTACAGTAGTAATTCAAGAACAAACCATGGATTATAACTCCGGGATGGTCTTCCCCCAGCAACCCAAAATTCCAGGCTCAGAGTGCTCCTAGGTGGTTTACCTCAGCAAAAATGGGCAGGAGCCAGCACACTCACTTGTTCCTGCTTGTTCTTGGGAGGCTGGTTCTTCTCTCTGGGGATCTGATGTAAGGGTAGAAAGTCTGCTGCCCTGCTAGGAGTATGAAGGCTGCTTGCCTCGATCTACACTCTGCTTGTACATTTATAAATAAGTCAAATGTTACAAATATTCCATGAGTCTCCTGTGATCTCTTCTCCAAAGGAAGCCAACACCTGGTAAGCACTCCTGTCCTCAGGTCTTCTCACCACTCAGGAAAGCTGGGCATTCAAATGGCTAGCCAGTGCACAAAATGTTTATTGCACAGTAGCCAGATCACCTATTTAGAAGAAACCACCCAAATTGTGTTTTGGATAAAGTAACTTTAGACCAGGAGTAGGGAATCTGTGGCCCTCCAGATGTTGTTGGACTACAACTCCAGTCAGCCCCAGCCAGCATGGGCAATGGTTAGAAATGATGGGAGTTTAGGGCCTAAATTGCATGCTTCCACAAGAACCTGCCTTTTTTGTAGGCTATTGTTTGAGATCCTGCTATATGGTCTTCCTTCTTCTCAGGGGAGGTTGATAGCCAGCAGAAAGGTTCATTTGACCCCCCCCCCCCTTTCTCTTCTTCAATTAACAGATTAAAATATTCCTGTCCAGAATCCAGATACCTTTTAAGGAGGATAAGAGTTGACTATTTTGATTTGTTTGTTTGATTATTGATTATCTTGCTGTTATGACTAAGTTGGTGTAATGTTGATTGGATTGGATTTTATAGATCGTACTTTTGAATTTTTATGATTGTTGTTTGTATGGATTATCTCATAGTAGCCTTCAGTGCATCATCAGCCACCATATCACCTGTTAGAAGAATCCATCCAAAGTGGGCTGCGCATAAAGCCTCTTTAGATCAGGGGTAGGGAATGTGTGGCCCTCTAGATGTTGTTGGACTCCAACTCCCATAAGCTCCAGCAAGCATGGCCAATGATCAAGGATGATGGAACCTGAAGTCCAACAACATCTGGAGAGCCACAGGTAAATCCTCTACAGTCCTCTAAAAAGTGTTAGAAATCATGAAACAGGTGAAAGTTATCAGTGCATCTCTCTTAGGTTTAATTCTTAATTAGTTGAACTGAAAAGGGTAAAGATTGAGTTCTTGAGTCTATTGCTTTATCTGAATTCTTGAGTCTATTGCTTTATCAGTTTTTTAATCTCTACGAACTTCAGTGAAGTGATCCATGGATTCTGCATGCCAAAATCAATCATTAAAAAGTCCAGCATAAATATGGAGATTAGCTGTATTAATTTATTTTTATCCCTTTAGGTTGGAGATGATGCTCAGAGGCTGAAAGAGTTCTATATAACTGAACCTTTGCAAGAAGACATTGAAGCTAAAAAGGAGGCCTTGATGCAGTCAGCAGACATCCAGTGGCAGATGGTTTTAAAGAAGATTCTTTCCACTCAAGATATGGGGCATGACTTTTTAAATTTAGTAAACATGGTGAGGTTGTCACTGATGCTTTACTGACTCCAGCATTGACCCACCTTCCCTATTAAAAATCTTGGTGCCATTTCCCCCAAATCTTTCCAAACGCAGTAATCCTATATGTGCTTACCTTGGCATAGGCCCCATTGAACCCAACACGACTTACTTCTAAGTAACGATGTATAGGATTGCACTATTAACCATGAAGTGGGGGTTCTTTGTAAAAGTGGAGGCTGAAAGCAATGCCTGGTTTTTTCTTACCTTTTACCATTCATGTTAGATAACAAATTACCAAAAGGTCAAATCTCCTCCCCTCAGAAAAAATGAGGTCTGTTCACTCTTCATTTAACAGGTAAATAAGAATCTAATATTGAATGTGGAAAACGTTGTACAAGTAACTGAACATACTATTGATGTTCTGAACAAAGAAAAGGAAGAATTGACACGGCTTTGGACAACATGGAAACTTAATATGAATCAAGTGAAATCCATTAAACAGCAGTGTGGGAAATTTAATGAGCAATTTAAAAGCGTAAGTGCAATCTACATAATGATTATTCTTGTCTTTCTACTTCTGGTCTTATGCTGTCAAGCAGATCGCAAAAAAAGAACGTCCAAAGAGGTACTCCGAATAAGTGCAGGATGAGCAACTTCACATGGAGCATATGTAGTGCAATTAAGATCGGTTATTCACGGAAGTGTCTAGGTCCTTTTCATGACGTCATCCTCGGGTGCCTCTCCCAGTGTTTTTGAAGTTTATTCCGCTGAGATTTAACTCGCTGAAAATCTTGTAACAAATACACACTGCTATGAAAGAACAGGGCCAGATCTGCACCAAGCAGGATCTAACACTTTGAAAGTGGTTTGAAAATGGTATATGGAATGTGTCATGGGCCTCAACAGTTGTCAATACCATTATAAACCATTATAAAGCAGCAGTAGATCCTGCCTGGTGTATTTCCCTGATAGTGAAATGTTACAGTAACACTGCAACACCCTCTGTTGGCTGTTTAAATGGAACATATTGAACCGTCAAAAAGTGTGGGGGGGGGAGGAAAGGGGGAGGCATGTTTATTGTGACCATTGTAAGCCCAAAATGGCTGTGTAAGAAGAAAGCCCACTAATGGAGCTTTATTGTATACTGTAGAATGCATTGGTTGCCATATTGATGGATCTCAAAATGCCCAGAGCTACATGATTCCAGTTTCCCCTGTTGCTTCTGAGTTCTTCTAGCTCAACCATATTTCGGGCATCCTCATTCTGTTTGTTGCAGATTTAAGACTTACAGTGCAATCCTGCACAGTCTGCTCAGAAGTATGCCCCATTTTGTTCTGTGGGACTTAACTCACCAGTAAGTTTTTGTAGAACTGATTGTAGAACAATCAGGAGGTAGATCGATTGAGGAAGCTAGAAAGATTAAGATGCCATCTGAGTCGCTAGCATAGTTTTGCCTATTTGCTGCTAATCCCAGCTCCATCTTTAAATCTGGGTTTTTTTTCTTTTTATTACGCTTCATATTTAAGTATTTATCTGTATTCTGAACATCTTAACCTTCTGGTGCACCTCAGTCCTCAAAAACAGCATTCATGTGGATGTATTATTTAAGGTGTGCAAGTTTTCATTAGGCTAACATGTTATTGTGGCATTCTTCTGATATTATGTAGAGGTTTCATGTGAATTTTTTGCAAAAGGCTTGCCCTTTCTTGCTACTACCACATAATGTATTCCCAAATATATTTGCATATTGTGCTGTGATTTATTATAGACTGCACAAAACCTAAACACTCTTCAAGAGGCACTCAAGTCTACCACAGCACTTGATCTTGGAAGTAACCGTTCGATCCTTGTAGAACTGCAAAATAAATTTAACCAAATGAAACCGCAGTTTCAGGTGAGAACAGAAATTAAGTGTGTGACATCCCATGTAGAAAAAAGATATCTTCTAAGGACCTAAAGCAAATATTTTATTTTGTTATAAATTGAGTGGAAATGCACACATCCAGTGCCAAATAATTTCAGCACCAGGGAGGACTTGATCTTTTTGATACTGTGGATGAGCACAAATGTATATGTCTATAATACCACTATACATTATTTTTTTTAGGAATAACATTGAAAAATGTGCATCATCCATACCGATGTTTCCCACCCCAATAGTATACTGATATTTTGAAATAGGTCTCTCAACATTGTTTATAAAATTTACATTGAATGTAGCAGTTTGTGTGGAATACAAGAGAAGCAGAGGGAAATCAGCCTAAGTGGCAGAGATGTCATGAAGCCATCCCCTAATTACGTTTTGCCTCCTTGCAAAATGCACACACAAATGTTTGCGTATAGTGCATATAGTTTGTCTATAGTATATAGCAGGGGTGGGGAATCTCTTTCAGAGTGAGGGTCAAATTGAATTTTGTCAGGGGGCACATTTCAGTGAGGGGCCGGGGCAAAAATACAAAACATATCCAGCACGTTTTAGCTTAAAGCTCTTATTGTCAGCAACTAAGCCTGACAAATGCCGGGCAACCACAAATGATGGGTGGTTGGAAAAAAGGGACGGGCCCATCTGGCAAACCTTGGTGGGCCAGATATGGCCTCAGGGCCTGATGTTTTTCACCCCTGGTATATAGTAGTTTGTATATAGTAGGGACGGGCAACTTTGGGAGGTCTGAGGTCCACATTTGCCTACCCAGGCCACTGTGTGGTCTGCACCCCCCAAGGGCAGAGGCTAAACTGTCCACCTTTATCTGCCACAGTCTGCTCAATGAAGAGAATGTGGGTAGGGGTGGAGCGAAGGGATGCTTGAGGAATTCAGTCTTGTGAATTCCATTCCAATATATTTTGTGGCTCAAACGAACATATTAAAATGCATTCTAAAATGTGTATTTGGGAGAGAAAATACGTTTAGAAATACAGATTTTGAGAGAAAATGATATTATTATATATATATATATATATATATATATATATATGCAGATCCATACAGACATAGGATAAAATAGACTCATGAGCATACTCCTGGAAAATTACCATGGGCCAGAAATAGACTGAATTGTCTGTCCCTAGCGGGAGGGACGTACTGTGGATTAAATCCCTACTTTTGACTCTGCCAGTCGATTGGATCAATAGGATACAAAGAACAGCAAGCACGGAGGCAGCTCCATGCTTAATTTGAAGGCAGTGGGGGAGGAATTTTGGAAGACACCCAAGCCTTGGTCAGTATCCTCACAGGCCTCTAGATACTGAAGGCCACAGGGAAGAGATAAATGGAACAATGCAAATTAGTAAAATTGCTAATGGCTTTCCTTCATGATGCCATGGTTTCCCAGTTAATGTGAGCATCACATTGAGAGCAGGGGAAGAAGAAACAGCTCAGGTTAAGTGGACAGTGATTTGCTTGGATTAAGTGTAAATGCACTTCCCTTTGAAGTCTGAATAATCTTGTTGTATCTGATTTGTTAGCAACTCAATGCTGAGGTGGAATACACATTAAAGTTATCAGAGCAGCTGAGCTTAAAAGGAGTACCTGACATGGAAAAATCTGAGAAAGTAAGTGAGCTTATGCATCTCCATAAGGAGATAAAGGAAAGGATGGCAGAATACGATGACATTTTCAACAAAACATTCAGATTCCATCATGTCAAAGAGGAAGTAAGTATATTCATCTTGAAGCTCATGGAAACATATTGTCTCATCTGTCTGTCTATGCGTTCTGTTTTTCCTATTGGGCCATGAATGAACACAACATTAAAAGAAGCACCTGTGAGTGGACAATAACCATGCTGAAATATTATGAGGTCCTAAATCTGGATTCGGATCCAAATGTGTGTGTCTTGAACAGATCCCCAATAATTTGTGAATATGACGTGGAAGAATGGAAAATTGGTTGCTAATGAAACATATGTTAATTTCCCCAGCTTGAAGGTCTCATAAAATCAGGAGGATTGACGATCACAGAAATGAAAGATGTGCCCAGTGACACTCCTCATGCTAAGATCCATCTGAATAATGCTCAGGAGAAGCATGCCCATATCAGGCACCTGTACAAATTGGCACTTACACTTGGAATGGATATAATTTCAGCAGTGAAACATCCTGTAAGTCAATGCCAAAGCAGGCCCAGTAGTGGAATAAAGTCCTTTCCTACAGTACTCCTGAACCGGGATATTTACAACAGTTTTACAAGAATGCCAGAGGCTGAATTGGACATTTTGCAATTTCCTCTTTCATCATATCATGGGAGTATACTTGATGGCAACTACTATGACTGAGCTTTGGCTATTTACAAGTCAAGTTGAATCAGAAATGAAATTACCCAGCTCAGTCGTGTAGTGATCTTGTACAGCAAGCATCACATACTTGCATGTCGTTTTCTCTGGTGGTAATGGTGACCAGCTGTAGCCTGGGTTAGATGGGGAGCCAATAAACAGGAACTCAGTCTATTTATTATTTATTATTATAGCACTGTTATAATTCTTAAGACAGTCCCTGCCCACAGGCTTACAATCTTTAAAAAATGACACAAAAGGGAAAGGGGATTGTGAGGGAGGAGGGGAAAAAAAGCAAATTTAGACACTAGATTCTTAGCTGTAAAAGTCTAGATTAGGTGAAGATACTGTTGATAGGTGGTTCAGTGGATCCGGGTGGGGCTGGATGGAGTTTCACACCTCCTTAAGAATCAAATTCATAGCTAAGGTTGATGAACTTGATCCTGAGGGCGAGTGCAAAAGTGAAGCACTTTTCAACAGCTTCGACAGGTGCACCAGCTGACACCTCTTCTGGGCAAAGGTGGCCTTGCACCAGTTAACCATTCAGAATTGCATGGTTACTCCAATGTGTTCTATGAGGTTACTCATGTAACACCGCAGAATTGGTCACTGCAATGTGTTATATGAGGGGCTGCTCTTGAAGATTGTTTACAAACTGTAATTGGTTCAGAATATGGAGAGCCCCATCAGACCGGGGGGGGGGGGGGGTGATCACACTTGCCTACCATCGCTTCTCTGCCCCTGCTTTCGTTGCTCAATACTTCCTCTTTCTCTCAGGGAAAGAAGAACTCAGAAGTGCACGTGGCTCATTCAAGGGTCGTCTTTATTGCGCCACTTCTCCTGCACACAGCAGGAGATAGCGGCAACTTCCATCTTTAAAAATAATGCAAACTTACCCGGCTCTTTTTTGTTGCGCGAACTAGGCTAGAAAGGGCAGGAGGCGCGCGGGAGGCAGACGATGTCGTGAGAGGGACCCGCGAAAATCCGTGAGTGTCCAGTAATGAGCGTGCAATAAAACACTCATCTGATGACGCCTGGAGAACAGATGGTTCACTAGAACAGTCCGATGAGAACGTATCACCCTATACTGAAAAAGAAACACCTTCATTGGCTGCCAAATTTAAGAACATAAGAAGAGCCCTGCTGGATCAGCCCAGGGGTCTATCTCATCCAGCACTCTGTTCGCACAATGGCCAACCAGCTGTTGACCAGGAACTCACAAGCATGACACGGGTGCAAAAGCACCCTCCTGCCCATGTTTTCTAGCAACTTGTGTGTATAGGCTTATTGCCTCTTCATGTCTGAGAACGTTCAAGGTGCTAGTTTTGATCTAACAGGCCCCATGTATCTTGGGAGCAAGATACCTTGAAGATGGCCAATCCCATATGCATCAGCCCATGCCTTGCAGTCTTTTTCAGAGGCTCTTCTCCAACTACCCAGACCCACTGAATTAAGGCAGGTGGTGACTAGGGATACAGCCTACTCAGTGATGAGACCCTGGTTGTGGATGTTCTCTCCAGGGACACTCAGCTGGTGCCTATTTTCTTAAGCTTTATTGCCAGATGAAAACAATATTCTTTCAAGCTTTTCACTTTATTCAACTACATGATTTTGCTGCCTTACTGCTCTATCTGTATTAATTGATGTTTTATTTATATTTTTTATTGACGAGGCTGCTTGTTTTGTGTGGCTGCTGCTTTTGCCCTTTTCTGTTATTATTGCTGCTTCCACTTTTATTATCATTTTATAGGTTATCTGAGTGCACCCTATTTATTTGTTTGTGTTATTATTACATTTACATTTGTATTCCACATTTTTCCCCTTGCAAGGAACTCAGGACGGCTTACATGGTCATCCTTTCCTCAGTTTTATCCTTGCAGCAACCCTGTGAAGTATGTTAAACTGAGAGTCAGTGACTGGCCCAGTGTCACCCAGAGACATTCATGGCCAAATGAGGACTAGAATCCAGATCTCCTAAGTCCCAGTCCAAAACTCTAACAGCTACACCACACAACCAGTTCACATGTTAGGGAACTACAGCAGCAGCAGACTTTGTTCATCCATAAACCAAGAAACAACACAATGTGTGAAGTAGTTGTATTTAGAGCTCCCCTATGACCAAACTTTACACCTTGTTGCTATGTAAACTAGGGTGACCATATTTGGGAAACCAAAAAAGACACCCAATGGGGCGGGGGCAGGAAAGTGCCTCCAGAAAGTGTGTCATTCCCCCACCACTCTATTGGCAGCTGCCATTAGCGTGGTGGTTGTGAATGACATGCTTTCTAGAGACCTCAGAAAGCACGCTTTCCCCTTCTCTACTCCAATCGAGGTCTTAAGGCCCCTGATTGGAGAGGAGGAGGGGAAAGCATTTCATTCCTGTCCCACACTGCTCCAATAGGGGCATCCAGAAAGACCGTCATTCCAGAACATTATAGAAAATTACAGGAAATCCCCCCTGACGCCCAGGATTGAACAAAAACCAGGACAAATCTGGGAAAATCCTAACAGTTGGTCACTCTAATTGTAAACAAATGCAAAACTGAATCTCATGCCTTCACAACTCCCCCAAATCTAGTGCATCATCCTCTTGGAAAACATAATCTTACTGTAAAGTCTTTTTTTATTTTAAACTGATGTGTGTGCTTTTTTTTAAAAAAAAAACCCTTCTTTACTAATAAATAGTGTCACCATTTAGTTTGCTGACCCAAATGCTCATTGTTTCAGCTTGATTTTTGCATCTCATTCTAGAATTCCTTTAATGTTTCTGTAAAGAACCTGCAGCAGCAGCTGGATGCCCTTGAGTCGGACCGCATTCACTGGGGTTCCAAAGCTGAAAAGCATGAGGAAGAGCTGTCACACATCCTCCATTTCTGCACCAAAAGAGGCGAGATACACGAGGTCTGGTGAAAAGAACACATTAAATGATTGAAAGCTCTTGTGTCCTTTGACTTCTTGCTGTTCAGTAATCTTCATAGGTGTCCCTTTACCTTTCTGCTTAAGCTCCTGAGGAGTGCTTGATACACACACCAGGTTTAAAGATGACTTCTGTGCTTCTTCCAAAATTGAATCATCAAAAGTTTTTGCTGAGTGTTTATGTTCTTGCAGATAGAAAAGTGTGTGTAGGAAATAGTCACAGCTAAACTTGTCTTGGAGCCACATTATGCAGAATAAGGTGGTGGGCTGAGGTGTAGAGTTCTGGATTGTTCTACTTCAGACTACAGGCAGGAGCAGTGTTTTTTTAATGATCTCCCCCATGTAAAAAGTTATCTGCAGGTAATAAAGTAGTGTATCTGTAGGGCTACCCCAAACCTTTATTTCTGATATTTTACTTTATTATATACTGGGAACATTTTATGTGCAGAAGCGTTCATAAATATGCCACATGCCCCAACTGTAGTCTCAAGTGATGCATTCTGGGTATTCTGTTTTCATTTGGTGCCATTCACTGGCATAGGGATACTGACAAATTTGAATTAAAGCTGAACCCCCTCTCCACAGCATGATGGTATGGTAGAAATGTAGCTGTTGCTTTCTAGAGCATAGTCTGAAGCATAAGATGCCACCCAAAGTGTATCAAGTGTGTTTTTAGCTTCTTAGTAATTTATGACGATGTATAAATAGTAGCTGAGAATGTCCAAAGGCTTGGACATCCCCAGTAAGATTTTTGACATTTTTTCTTGTAATTGCTGGCCTTATTATAAACTGCTTCTGAAAGTTCAGTTTCAAAAATTGTTTGCCATAGAGCATGCAAGGCTGCTGTTCAAGAAATATAGACCCAAAATGCTTTGGGATGTGAGGAATTAGTACAGTTCTTTGGATCCTGGCCAATATTTATGCGGGTTAATACCTGCATTTATGTTCACTTTTCAGCTTATTTGAAACTTCGCATTCTCTGTGTTATACAGTGTAAGGTTTTATGTCTTATAACTGAACCCTAAGGGTGTGTCCATCTGTTGAAGTGTCTTCAAACTGGTTTTATTTTATTTTTCTCAATTGGTACTGCCCCCTTATAGATTATCTTGGTTGCATCTTGATGACAGTGCTTTTGCGCCATGAGCCCCCAAACACCCGCTTTTGTGGTACTTCGCGTTATCCACACGCAAAGGAGCAGGCACGGGGATTTGCATGCGAGGAGGAGCACCTCCTCACATCCTCAAAGGTTTGATTTTTGGGGTTTGTTTTCCTTTGCTTTTGAAGAGGCACTGTGCCTGTGCACGGAGCTCCCGCACTTCTTCGCATCCCCATTTGTTTTTAACCTTTTGGGGGCTTCTCTTCATGCCGGATAAGCATGGAGGTGGGCCAGCAGCCATTTGGCTCGCTGGCACACCCCCTCCCCCCTGTCTGGACAGATGGTGACCAATCAGGTCTTGCCATCTGCCCAGACATGCCTCCGCCACAGCTCTGAAGCAAGGCAACAGACGACAGATGCCATCGTTGCCTCACTCCAATAGAAAAAAAGTCACAGCAAGTCCCCGACTTTTTTAGACCGGAGCTTCGGGGGGTTGCCCTTGGATGGCTTCGCGATGGCAGCTGCATCGTATAAATGTCCTGCTGCCACTGCAGATCCACCCTGGGGCAAACCCCTCGTCAAGACTACCCCCCTGTCTACATGAACCTCCAGTGGTCCCATCTTGTAATTTCACCTCTGATGATCAGCCTATTTGCGCTCAGCTAGTCTCCTGTGCTAAGCGGGAGAATGAAACGGGTCATCACTTTCTCCCAATTGTTAATGCCATCTCCCTTGATGAACCTGATTGCTCTGGGCTGGGTTCAACAGGAATGTGAAACTAACCAGCACAAGAACAGTCCCTAAGCCGTACCTCCCTTGCTGCACTCTCAGTATATAGCAGCTTGGTAGTTATACCTTCATAGTTTCAGTATTTAGTCCCGTGCCAATGGAGAAAAGCACCATAAGCCTGTCATGAAAGTGCTACAGGAAGAAATACATTTATGAACTGCAGTTTGAATTCAGAGAACTGTGCAATTAAAAAGAGACATCTTGATGAGAATTTAAATAACGCTTTGCTACTGCCTAATGAGCATGCACATCACCACAAGCAATGGCACTATGCTGCCGTGATGATAGGAACATTATGCTACTCTGATGCAAACTTTTAAGGATCAGAGTGCCCAGGTGTTCCATATAAATCACTTAAAACCCATAATGCATGCCCTTAAACTTGTAAATCCTATTTAAGATGACCATGTAAGCCATTTGCAGTCAAAGTATACTTTATGAGAATTTATGTAAAAGTGAGTGGGAAAATATGAAAACCCTCTTCACCAAAGCAATGCTCATGTAGAACAAACAAAAGAAAGGAGGAATTGAAACCATTTTTGTCTACATCGCTTTTAACAATGATCTATCTAACTTGATTTTACAATGTATGTAGCAAGTTTATTATAAAGCATAATGTAAACATTGGTCAGTAAATCCGAATGCCTTTGATAGTTATAAATTCAGTAAATAATTACATTAATTGTCACTTTGCAATTTATCTCTTTTTCCTCCAGAAGTAAACATGTGTCTAATAATAATTCTAACATTGCCTACCAGGTACAAGCAAACAAATATTTCAGTTCTAGTAGGAGGAGGACTTTCTTTATACTCATCAAGCAGGGTGCAAGCAGCCAACAACTAGCTTAATTGGCCAAGATCCAAGCTGCCATATGGAGGTGCTCTGCTCATGCATGGAGATTCGTAAGTTCTCCCTGGAAGCAGCAAATTCCCATGTCACCCAAGATCAGGGTGCCCTCTGGAGTAATACTCTGATGGACACGATTTTGCCTCCCCCCTGTGCATGCAAGATGGGGTGGATCTTGTCCATTTTTTCTTTTATTGACTAAGATAGTTCAGTGACCAAGCTTTCAGGTACTTTTCATATATGTGACATATGTAACATGAAAATGCTTGGAAAATTCATAATGAAACCTGAATTGCAATTGTAATGATTAGTGAGTAAACAACAGTTTTTCCTTTTCAGTGCAGATGAAACTGGACTGAAACCAACAAGATGAAATTCAATAGAGATAAATGTAAATGCATTTGCATACAAAAAATAATCATCAGAGACATAAGTACAGGATGATGATGATTTGGTTTGGCAGCAGTACTTGTTAAAAGGATCTAGATCCACTAATTGATCAAAAGCTGAACATGAATGAGCCAGCAGTGAGATGCAGCTTCTAAAATAGCTAATACAATCTTAGGATGCATTAACAGAAAAATAGTGTCCAGATCATGAGAAGTAATAGTTTCACTCTATACTGTGCTGGTCAGGATGCATCTAAAGTATTGTGGCCAGATCTGGGTGCCAATTTTTTAAAAAGGTGTTGACAAATTTGAACATGTCCAGAAGAGGACAGCCAGCATGGTGAGGGGTCTGGAAATCATGTTCTATGAGAAATGGTTGAAAGTGCTGGGTATATTTAGCCTAGAGAAGAGAAAATTAACAGAATGGCTGCCATGCAGGAGATGGTGCAGACTTGTTCTCTATTGCTCCTGATGGCAGGACTAGAAAAAAATTGGTGGAAATTGCAAGGAAACAAGATATTGGTCAAGCATTAAGAAAATGATTCTAATGGTAAGAGCTGTTTCACAGTGGAACAGACTACCTTGGGATGTGGTGGGCTCTTGTTTGCTGGAGATACTTAAGTATAGGCTGGATGGCTATCTGTCAGAGATGCTGTAGTTGCATCCTGCATTGCAGAACCTGCATTTGGACTAGATGAACTTCAAGGTCCCTTCCAATTCCATGATCCAGTAAAAATGCACAAACCACTGCCCTGAATGACAACACAAACTGGAAGAAAATGTTTAATATTGCTTGTAGTTCTTTTTTTAGACAAAGTACCTCAAAGGGAAAGAACGCTCATCTTTTAATGCATCATAGATAGCATCCACTTTTGAAAAACAATTCCAGGCACATATATATGGCATGTTGGTGCCATTTTGAGTGTGCTGTGATAGCCAGCAGAACTTTGCACTTTGCAAAACACACATCAGTTCTGCACTGCAATCAGCACAGTACAGTTGTTGGTTCATAGTTGCCATGACATTATTTCTCTTCAAAGAAGAATTGTTTGTCCCACTACTCTACCCTTCCACCAACAGCAACTTCTTCCCTCACAGGAACACCACAACCCTGCCGGGCAGACATAATTGCTCTCAATTTCCTTTTCTTGCTTGTGGTGTTTTATGTTCATGCCCTCCGACAATCAATTTATGCATGTACAATGAGAAAGGGCCACATTAGTGATTCCTCATAGGTCTTTCTTTTGGACAAGAGGGGAAAAGTTGGGTCTCCTCAGTATTATAATTGTTTATGAACCATGACAACTGGAACATTAAAACAGTGTCCTGCCCTCTATTTGCTTTCTCCTTCTTGTGTGATAAATCACAGCAGTTGTCATCATGAAGTATCCTTTCCATCATACTTTAGCTATGACGACGCAGCTATAGTTGAGGACAGCTGCATAAATTATGGTTGTAAGGCCCTAAAAAATCTAGGGGGTCAAGTTGGTTAAAATCAGTATTATGCTTGGCACTTTTCAATAAATGGACGGAAAAGTGAATGGTCAATTCAAATGACCTAGTTCCCCCCCCCCCATCCCACTACATTGTAATTTATTGGCAGTCCTGTGCAGTGGTATCCTCATGGGACTTTCAAGGAATCCACTGCATAATTTTCATTATTCCGGTTTGCTAAAACCATTGTCGTTATGGTGCCCTTAAATTGAGTACTAAACACTTAGGGTTCAATCCAAAGTTTGCTTACTTGGAAATGCCCCTCTGAAATCAGTAGGGTCTTGCCATACTTAGGATTGGAGTGTTAGACACATGCATAGTTTCTTTTTTGCCTTTTCAGTAGGAAGACCATGGGCCACATCGGGTCTGCCAGTCTCTTCATTGACACTGCTTCCCCTTATGTTTCACTTTCTCCTCTTGCCCTTGTATTGTCAATGCACTTGCCCCTTTCTTTGATGTTTGCATGGGGCAGCCATGTACAACCCACCCACCACATAAAAGGTATGTGGGAAAAGGGATGGTCGTAGGTAGGTGAAGGGACGCTGCTGACTTACTTAGCAATTGCGTTGAGCAATACTCCTACTACGAATGGATTCTCCCCATCAAATGAAGTAGAATTATTCATTCCTTCAATTGGAATTTATAGTCAGAGCTGTAGCCTGTAGGTGTAAGAGGAGAGCGTATGGGTCTAAATCTGAGCTGATTTTCCACTGAGAAAGAGACAAGTGACAGCAGCTGCAGATTTCTGACACAAGACACTTCTCTTCTGAGACAAGGGGATCCTATTTCATGTATCCTCTCTGCCAAAAAGAAAAAGAGCTTTAAAACTTTTTTATAAAAATGAATGCTGGTAAATTGACATAAACTCTCTTGAGGATTCATGGCTTGACCTAGGGATTTCCCCAACCCAAAGAATAATAATTTCACATTATAAATCGAAGTTGTACACCTACAGGCCTGACCTTTGGAGTAATAGGCAGCTTTGACTTACTGGAAATCAGTTTCTTGGTGGATCTGATGCCCCACAAAGCAAAATCTTGGGACCACTACACTTAAACTGCTCATGATAATTCGAAGTTCTCATGTAAACTGAGAACCAGTTTTGAACTAGGAGGCATTATTTATAACTCAGCGCAAAGACAGTACACAAACAGGTCTCACACATACACACCTTTTAAAGTGTATTCTGAGATGGTATGATCATGTGTTCAGTATTTAGGGTTCTTTCCTATCCTATCCAATGCAAAAAAGCTTGTTAGAAGTATATACTCACCTAAGTTGAGTATATACTTAGAATTGCATCTTCATAGCAATTCTGTGATTAGCTAGGATGAGAAGCAAATTCTCTGATTCCCTGAAGTGAATGGAGAAACCTGATTATAGAGGCATTCCAAAAGTGCATTGGGAGCTCTCTGGGTCCTATGACTTGTCATAGTTTGCCCAGTAAGATTAAAGTCTTACTGGATTTGAATCTTGGATCCTCATATCCAAACCCAGTATTCTTATTCTAGGGAAAGATCAGCAGATAATTTTCACCAAGGGCATGCAAAGGCAGACACATCTTAACAATGGACAAGTATGCCCTGAAATGATTTCTGACACAGTGACAACATGATTTATCCTCTGTGTTGTGGGGGACTGGGTTAGGAGGAATTGACAGTTACTGCCTTGCTCTCCAGTTCCCACAATTCCCTGTTGCCTGCGACAGAAGGAAGAAGGTTGACAAGCTCATGTTTTCCTCCTCCCTGACTCTCAATGAGTTTCTTTCCAGGCTCTCCTTTCTCTACCTTTATCACTGGCTCCCCAGCCATGCCCATTTCCTGTTTCCCTTTTCTTGTTTGCCAATAGTCACAGTGTGCCCTTTTTTAACTTATGAAATAGATTTCTCCATTGCCTTACTGTGCTTTTCTGCTTATGCATTCCAGTGGCACGGATGCCTGCTGTCATCTCCCCCTCCCTTGAACTGTTGACTCCTGGCCTCTCCCAACTCCACAGCCAGGGCAGGGCTTGCTTCCCCCCACATCAAATATAGAAAACAAATTCAGTCCAGAAAAGATCAAGTACACACAAGATCTCAAGTCAGTGAAAATGAAACTGTTTTTAGCTATTTGGATGTAAATCCATTAAGAAACGCAAATGTCTTCCTTCTGATTTTGGCACAACATGTCGAAATCCTTGAAAACCATGGATTTGTCTGCTTCCCATAAGCCAACCAAGTATAACTTCGTAACGATGTTGTGCTTGAGATGGTATTTAGCTACATCATTTTGCAGCACAATACTAATTTGCCAGGAAAGTTCAAGAGGCAATTCATTGCTTTCCAAATACATCCTTATGAAAGCTCATACAAATTCGATGACCTAGAGTTTAATTTCATTAGTTGCTAGATGACAAACATAATCTTGTCTTATTGAAGTTCAGAAAGTAGAACTCAAATGGCAAGGCCAACAAAAAAGCAACATCTTTATATTAAGACCTCCCAGCAAATAGAAAGGTGGATGACCTAGAAAATATACATTCCAGAAACATTTACAGACTGGAGTCTTGATTGCAACTGGAACAGGAGAACTCCAGGGGAACATCAACTCAGGTCTGCTTCTCTCTCTCTCTCTCTCTCTCTCTCTCTTTAATAAAGGAGGACTCTTGCAACCTCTATATTTAGCAGCACCATGTGGCAAAGTTAGCCACAATAGCACTCTTGGCACATGTATGGTGCAGTCACTTACAAGTTACGGCATATATATGTTTTTCACAGCGGTAATAATATGCATTAAATGTTTCCACTTGATATTTTTGGATATTTTAGCCTGGAAACCAGAGCCCTTTGCTTTCAACTGAATAAGTATTTGAACTTTCCTTGATAAATTATGGCTTTACATGTTTTTCCCGCACACAGAGATGATCTCCATGCTGAAAAAATACCATGCACACAAATGCTTTAGGATGTACATTTAATCCACTTAAGAGGTTCTTAGTTTATTTTATATCACTGTCAAAGTTCCCCTTTTAATTAGCAATATTTTCTTTCCAGCTCAGAGAATCATTTAAAGACCTCAAAAAGAAATTCAACAACATGAAATTCAACTATAGCAAGAAAACTGAAAAAGCACGAAACCTGAAGACCCTAAGGATTCAGATTCAGCAAGTCGATGGATATTCTGAAAAAATGCAGGTAACAATTATATTAGTTGGGGCACTTTGTGCATAAGATTTATCTCAAATGTACACAGGTATGACTGGCATCATTCATCACATATTTTTTTTCCCTATTGCAGCTGATGTAACAGAACACCAAAGGTCATACACGCTTTTTCTTTTGGGAATTGGCTTAGGGTTATATGTATGTGTGTGTGCTTTAATTTCAGTACTGACTCAATCTTTCATGTCTGCTTTTCTTCCAAATATTTTATAATTCTGTTTACGTTATATAATCCTATTGGTATTGTCAGACATGCTTTTAATTTTTTTTAAAAAAACTAAAGTGCTAGGGAGAAATTTGCCACATCACAGTAAGGCTGCCTCTACAAGAGAGATTTAAAGCTCTTTCAAGGCGCTTTAAAAAATTTACCTCTACAAGAACGGAGCGCAAATCGGGTGTAGAGGCGCGTTATCTCTCCGATTATGCACATTATCGAATGCACGTTAAATCGCGAGTTTTATTTTGCTCCGGCCGTTAAAGCGCATTTTGACTATGTGAACAAGCGCTTATGCGCATTAACTACTTGTAAAGCGCATTTTGGTCATCCATTAATGCGCTTCGCCGCCTCTTGACGCCTCTCGTGCAGAGGTATTAGGTGTAAATGCGCTTCAGCGATTATGCGCATAATCGCCTAACCGGGCGCAAAAGCGAATCCTTGTAGAGGGGACCTCAGACTCATCAAGAAAACCAGAGAATGCAAAGCAGCAGAGCACCAGCTTTACCTTCAGAGGGTAATTTTCTGGTGATGTTATAGAGAATCATTTTTCTCCCCATGTTGAACATGTTAACAAATTTCTTTTTTAAAATCCCCTTATGTTCTTTGGAACAGGTACTAAAAAAGAAGTCCGAAAATTTAAAGAAGAAAATCTTAGAATCCTTAGCAACTCTACCAAGTGATAAAGCTGATGTGCTTTCTCAGTCCATCAATGAATTAGAGAAACATCTGAGTGAGTTTGGCAAGATTATGGAAGATTACAAGCAGAATTTAGATCTGATGGAGCACCTGCAGCAGATGGTGGAAGAGGTATAAGAAAACCACAAATGAACTTTGTAGTTATGTTAAGAGGCCAGTTCTGAGGTATGGGACAAACTCATTTGTAGAACCAATCAGTCTGTGTATCATCCATAATTTCATACATTTAAATGGTAATGGAAGCCTGGGAGTTGCCTTCACTGTGCTACTTGCTGCTGCTTTGCTGCTGCTTTGGAGAAAAACCCACAGTTTCGCTGCTGCAGGGTTGGAGAGGGAAATCCCCACAGCAGAGGGGAGCATGGGCTTTTTGGGCAGCTCTAGCACCCATTGAGCTCTTGAAGCCCACCCCCTGCCCAGCATTCCTCCATATCCCCTCAACCTACCATGAGGCTTGACCCACTCGCAGAATGCCCCCAGCTTCAAGGCACAGCAAGGACACCACCAACAGATGGCGTGAAGAAGGTGGTTGTCCTCGCATTAAATGGGAAAGCCATGGTAAGCTGGGGGTGGAGGTCCACGCAGTTTTGCCAGAAAAACCCATGGTGGGTGCGAGTTGGCGGCTGCATTGCATAAACATCACAGCACCACTCCACTGCCACCATGGAGTATACAGGATGTATAGACAGCCCCTTGTGTAAAGAACCTGGAATTCGATTAATATAATCGTTCCCATTTATCAAGCTCTTAAGGACTGTTCACACACTAGATTTCAAGTTTTGCTTATTTGTTTAAATGTATAGAGACCAACCTTTCTACCATATGAGATCTCCCAAGCTAATAAAACAAATGCATACTAAGCACAATGAAACACAACCACCTCATCTGAATGTCAGCTACGCTTTTAAAAGGTATATTTACACATCACCAGTTGTATCAAAGTGCAGATAGGGAAGCGCATTTGAATGTGCATCCCACTGAAAAGCGATGCATTGGGGACAGGCAACATATACCTTTGGATGTGTATCTGCATGTATATCACGTTTATACTTCTGAGTCATTATTCAGAGGGAGAGAGAGAGAGAGAGAGAGAGATGCATGGAACCTTGCTTAGGAATATGGAAACTGCTTATGTGCTTAACTGGATTGGGGTGACAAACAGTAACAATAAAACAGCAACAGCAGCAAGATAATAAGAATAAGAATTAATAATAATAGCATCAAAAGCAGTCAAATAAAATCCACCAATATTTTTTAACAATCTCCAAATGCCCTGTGGAATAAGGTTTTTACTGCTCTTTTTAAACTATGAGCCTCACAGGTCTCCTTATGGAGGGAGTTCCACTGACTGGGGGCGACAACAGAAAAAGCCCTCCTTTTAACTGTCAACTTTACCTCAAAAAGACGTAGGCCAACCTTACTCAACCTGGTGCCCTCCAGATGTATTGTACTACATCCTCTATAATCCTAGCCATTATAACTAATAGCCATGCTTGCCAAGGATGATGAGAGGTGTAATCCAACACATCTGAAGGACACCAGGTCGAGGACAGCCGACTCAGGCAATCAAGATAAGGTTTCAAATGATAATTTGGGCAAGTAGATAGTTCTTATAGAAGAAAGCATGTTCTATGATACCCAAGGATATCTCAGTGCACTACCCTATGGTAAGAGGTCTTGAGCTCTCAATTTTGACGATATTTGGGGGGAAAACTCACCTCTCGCTATGCACTCCTGTACATTCATAGAGCATTGGGTAGTATCCAGTCGGGACTGTGCGCACACTGCCAGCCCTGCTGGCACCAGTCCGTATGCCCCCAGCCCAGGTCCACGCGCAGCCGCAATATAATGTTTCGAGGACAAGTGCTGACATGAGCGAAAACTCTTGTTTCTGGAAGGGGTGTGACCTGGGCTGGCTGCGTGTGGATAGGGACCCAGCAGGGCTGACCACGCACGCAGGGCTCCTGTTAGATATTAACCTTTATCTGTTTAAATTATGTGTGATCCCCAAAATAGTATTTTTGCTCATTGTTATTGGTTTTATGTTTTCTTTCTTTCTTTCTTTCTTTCTTTCTACAAAAACACGGTGCAAAACAGCATTTCTTCTTTTCACATCCTGTAGATTTATTTCTGCAATGAGTCTGTGCATGTTTGTTTCACTACTTTCCTTTTTAATTGTGAACTGCCCAGAGAGCTTCGACTACTGGGCATTCTAAAAATGTAATAAATAAATAAATAAATAAATATTGGGTTTTTTTAGCAATAAAGCCATAAATTTCACACTTGTTACCTATCCACATGACCAGTCACTTCCTTCCATAGCACATTTCATGTTCAAAAGAGCAATAATCTTCCCAACTGCCAGTATGAGAAGGAAAACATGACATGTTGTAAATGTTAGAGTTAATGTCCGATGTGAATATTTATAATCCTAAACAAATTTGTGAATGTCATAAAACTCAGAGATTGTTCAGTGAATATTGAAATCAGAATTGACCTGTGTATATCTGAAAAAGTGGAGAATGGCATGCATTTTGGGGCATTTACAAAATTCATCTGAGATTGTCAGCACATATGAGCACTGATAAACTTTTCTGTGATGTGCTAGAGCAGCCTTCCCCAACCAGGGTCCTTCTAGATGTTTTGACCTACAATTTCCATCAACCCCAACCAGGATGACCAATAATCAGGGATGACGGGAGTTGTAGACCCCCTCTACAAGAATTTGGTTTGACGCCTGGTTCTCCGATTAGGCGCATCTTCTCGGAAGCGCTTTATGGCAAAAGACTGTACACGGGAGGTAACTGAGTGCACAACTGGTGGCCTTACCGGTTGTTTGAAATGCACTTTAGAAGTAGTTAATGTGGAAAATCGCTTGTTCACATAGACAAAATGCGCTTTAACGGCTGCAGCAAAAGAAAACTCGCTATTTAACGCGCATTCGATAATGCGCATAATCGGATAGATAACGTGCCTCAACTCCCGATTTGCGCTCCGCTCATGTAGAGGTAAAAATTTTAATGAGACTTGAAAGAGCTTTAAACCTCTCGTGTAGAGGCAGCCGTAGCCTAAAACATCTGGAGGAACTCAGCTGAGCTATAACATTCATCAGTCATTTTACAGAAAAAAAAGACAGGTTTAATATACTGGGATTTTTGTTTCCTTTCTCCAATACAGTGTCAATTTTGGTGTGAAGAAGCAAATGCTACGGTACTTAGAGTTGGAAAATATTCATCAGAGTGTAAGACGAGGGAAGCAGTAGAAATACTCTACAAGCAATTCAACAAATTTGTTGACCCTATTATCCCACAGCAAGAGGAAAGAATTCAGGAGATTACTAATCTTGCTAAGGATTTATATGGTAAGGGCTCATTACTTTGAAAACCCAATACATTATATTGGGGAATGAGAAAAAAAAATGTGTTTTCTTCATTTCAGGATTTCTTTCTGTCTAAACAAATGATGTTTAGGTAATTGCTTTCCCTCAGCATATGATCCTATGAAGACTAGCACTGAAGAGCAAAGGCACCCTCCACTCCAAAAATCAGAATCAAGATTCAAATTTCAAAATCTTGAAGCCAGTGTTTTGCCACAGCTATGGCCACTGTGCCATATTCAAGTCCAACAATTTCTATTAAGGAAAATTTGCCAGATCTCAAATTTGTGTGATTTTTCATATCCATGCTTGCAGTGGTGTATTGGTCCCAGGGCTCACAGGATTGAAGTGCAAGAACTCTTTGATTTGCATGCTGTCAATATCTACCATCCCTTCCATGACCCTTATACCTCCCTGTTCCCTTTGAGTTTATCTGCAATCCTTACAGTAGCTGGTGGGGGTGGATTTTCCCAGCAACAATATATTGTTGTGACCTTCCCCAACATATTTGGGGGGGGGGGGTGGCCTAGTCCTGAATGAGCCATTAATAGCTGCTCCTGGTGGAGATAAAAAATGCTAGAACTGGTTTGTTGGTATGAATCAACACAGCTGCCTGCGTTTTTGGACTTTCTGTGGGGGCTTGTCTGTGGGGACTATCATGATGAGCACCTGCACTTCAAAATTTACCACTACACCACTGCCTGCTAAATTATCCTGCTCCTCTGATAATTTAGTACTTTGAGGGGAAAGATTGCCATTGTAACGTTCAATAAATCTGTTTAAAACTCATAAGCTGCATTCAGTCATCACAGCAGAATGCTTATTCAACATCTACAGAAGACTGAGCTACAGTATAGCACCTATTGAAATTGTTTTCTAAAATCTTTAAATCAGTTTAAGGTTGAAGAGTGCAATGTAAATCTAATAAATGACAAGAAATAATAGATCAATGTAAGCCATTAATGTAATGAGTTTGTTTCACTGTAGCTTAAGGCTGACATCCTATGCACACTTATGTAGGAGAAAGACCCACTGAACACAGTGGGACTTACATCCAAGTAAACATGCATAAGATTGCCCTATAAGTGTAATCTGGTGCTTGGAAAATAAGATTCACAGAAATTCAGTGTTTCATTGCAGCGAGATCTCAACCTATAGTTTAAAAAATAAATAAATCTGAGTATAAAGATAGGTATTACATTTATACGACTTTGGGCTAATCCAAGTGTTGAACTTGTTCTACTACTCCGTTTTTGTAAACTACAGGCATTGAAGAAGGAAAGAAGTATGTTGAAAAAATAGCAGCAAAACACAAGGAAATTCTTGATTCTATCGGTGAACTGTGTAGTTCCTTAACAGAACTTGAAGACAAGCTTGGGGTAATTTTTTCCCCTTACTACTGGAAAAAGATCTTGGATATTTGCACACTGATCCTGTGAGCTTCTATGCCAGAAATAAGTGCTTAGAGGGTAGCTGCCAACTGCTGAGCCACTGCGGCATTATGACCTTTTAGTTGCAGTAGAGGCGGGGTTAATCGGTGAAAGCAGAGATCAGTCCCGTTATACACCAAAAGAGCTGCCACAAATGTATTGGGAAAAGCCATCACTGCAAGATGTAGAATGTCAGCACTGTGCAAAAGCTTTCTAGTGCACTCATATGGAAATATTTCAGAGAATGGGATGTCAGCTGGGTTGGGAACTTATGCAGCATCCTAAGAAAGGAGCAATCTACAACGGTGAAAACCTATGTCATATATATATATATATATATATATATATATATATATATATTCATTCATTCATTCTTAGGAAAGGATGTCCAATGGACACCCTCCTGAGCGCGCCAGGATGTGCACTCGAGCTTTCGCAAGGTCCCTGCGAGCGTGCAGTAGCTGCCCTCCCTGGCTATCAAAATCACGCACTTCCTCCCTGCGCTAATGGTGGCCACCATTAATGCAGTGAGGAGGAAGTGTATGATTTCCGCAACTAGGGCCAAGCCAAGCCTCAGAAGAGGCTCACATGGCCCGGCTAGCGTGGGTGGACAGTGGCAGTGACAGAGCGAGTGTCCATCGAGGCAGGAGAGGGTGAGTTCACTCACCCCTATTCTTAAGTTGCATCACGCTACTATAACCCAAAATATGAACCCAGAATGGTATAATAATGAAGTAGAATAATTCAGATAATGACTGGCTTTGTTCGCAATGGTTCCCATTGAGTTCAGTGGGACAATGTCATAGGCTACTCTCTGGGACCCCATGTAGTGTCTGGAGCCTGCCTTGGACACAGGGGTCATCAATTTAATTCTGAAGCCAGTTCTGTTCTTGAGTTCACATCTTTAATTTCCATCATATGCAGAAAGTTATAATGCTGGGTTGCCTGACTTCCACTGACAGGGGAACTTTGGGGGTTGAAATGTGACTATGGATTTAGAGGACACAGAAACACACTGAACTCTACAGGAGTCCCTGCAATGTATAGGTTCTCAACCCCACACACTTTATGCACATCAAAGTGACAAGCACATCAAAGTAACACGAGGCATTTATTGTGCACTTGTGATTCCTCACTCATGGTAGTTTGCGGATGCTTTACACGGCATCTGCATCCTCCAGGACCTTCCTGTGCTTTGCAACCATTTTAGCGTAGGTTTGTTTTTTCCTAAAGAGGAAAGTCTGGCATAGCTAAATGGCATCATGAAATCCTTGGTATTTGCGCAATTCCGTTATACCACTGCGCCATGTAGTGGCTGTGTAATGGAACATATAGAAAAGCAGAGTATGAAAACTTCCGGGGCAAAAACATGTGAAAAGGAGCCAATCTTAATCCCACAAAGAATTCAGAAGCAGAAGCCTCTGTAAAGTGGCAGCCTCATATAGAGAAGCCCATAACCTGTTACGATGGCATAACTAAGAATAGGGTGAGGAACAGGCACCCCTATCGCCACATGTCTAATTTCATGCATTCCTCAGTCTAATTCCATAAGCCCCCTGAAAGTGATCAGGAAAGAGGGAGAGAGAGAAAGGGAGAGAAAACGGGTAGCTATTTTTGTCTCTGGCCCTCAACAGAAAAAAACAAGGCCCCCCATGTCTGATTTCAGTGACTATGTCTCCAAAATTAAAACTGGGCTGATCCACTCTGAAGAGGTCTGCTTTGATCAGCCTCATGAAATATATGAATGGGGTGATTAGACTAATATAAGCTGAGAGCCAAAGGAGAGTGTATACACCACAGCCTTTCAGGCCCCTCCGTGCTTCCTACCACAGCATTCCATGCCTTCCTTAAAAGCCCTTCCTGGAACCCGGGACACCCTCCAGAGTGACATTTGAAGTGGCATGACAAATTACAGGAGGACCAGAGGAGACCGACTAAATTTGCCTTTTGTGATTCCCTCCCTTAGCTAGCGATTTTAGAAAGCTACAGGGGAGGCATGATTTGGCTCCAATGGGAGTAGGGGTGGAAATCCAGTGGGACTTATGGATTTCATTGAACTCTGCCTTTCCCCCCATAATTGGGCATTGCCCCTTGTGGATGCTTGGAAACACTTTGCATGCACATGTGGATGAATTTGTATCCAGGTCTTCATTAGGACTTCATAATGAAATTATCATTATTTTGATACCCGTGTGTATTGTGGATATGTAACTCAGCCGTAGAGTACTGTTTTCAAATATTCTCTTCTGCTTGTCTCGTGAGATACTAATTTAGAGGGTTATTGATCATCAGGAATGTTTGGGGAGGGCTCTCACCAAAAGGGAAGAATTTGAGAGGGGAGGGGTCAGGTGGCACTTCCCCCTCTCAGTCTTTGGAAAGACTGTGAAACAAGGCCCTGTCTTCACGACGCCAGGAGAGCTGTGCCGTGACGCCTCTCTGGCATCATGCGTTGCATTGATGCCCCTTACGCCACTCCTGACGTAAGGGGCGCAACGGCGCCTTTTCCTTTGTTGCCGCCCGCGCCACCGAGCATTCGGCAATGCGGCGGCTGCTGGAGGGGGGACTGGGAGCCTCAGCTCCCCTACTCCCAGGTAAGTTTTTTAACATTTCCTTTACAAAATGGGGGGTGGGGGAGGACAGCGGAGGCGTGTTGGTGTTTTTTGTGTTTTTTTTTACTTTAAATGGGGTGGGGGAAGACTGCTGCAAACTAAAAAAGTTGCATTAAATGGTGGATGTTTTTAGTTCATGGCAAAGGGCCTTTTCCCCTAGATGACTTTGCACTGGCAGCTGCATCATGTAACGCAACTGCCGCCAGTGCGAAGCCATGTCAACAGAAACTGTCCATCTAGAGGTACCCCCAGTCTGATCCCAATTTTGATTGCAAATCTGATGCTGATTTTGAGGGTTTCTGATTCTGCTGCTTTGTGTTTTTGGTTTCTATTGTATTATATTTCATTGCTTTGTAAGCTTCTTTGGGTGCCCCTTCTGTGGCTAAAGAGTGCTTTATAAATGTTGGGATAAACAAAATTGAAAAGCTGCCACAAAAGCACAGGACAATTGTGCATGCTTTGGATCCTAGTCAATACATATAGTATTGTTTGACAAAGAGCGTCATCACACAGGAGGAAATCGTGTTTCCTTACCGTCACTTCGCCGCCCGAGCATTTGTCCCTCATTACTTCCTCTTTTGAAAGAGGAAGTAAACAATGTGCACATGGCCCAATCATGCTGCTTCTTCTGCACACAGCAGTTGATAGCGGCAACTTCCATCTTTAAAAATAAGTCAGACCTACTGGGGTGTTTTTTTATGGCGCAAAGAAGGCTAGAAGGGGCAGGAGGCACATGAGAGGCAGACGTTGTAGTGAGGGGGACCCGCAACAAAATGCTAGTCTGATGGAGCTCACAGTCAGTTAGGCTGCAATCTCATAGACCCTGGGAGGTCATTCCAGAAGCCATAGCGTTTATCTGACCACCCTCTCTGATGGCAGAAAGACAGTAACACTCTCCAATGCCCCCCTCCCAGCACCCATGGAAGCCTCTGCAGCCCTTACTTCTCTGACATCAGAGCTCCGATATTGGCAAGGGAGACAAGCAGCCATGCCTGGGGTGGATTAGTGGGTTTGTTGGGAGGCCCTAGTCCTCAGACCTGTCCCCAAACCAGCTCCTGATCTGCACCAGGCTGGGAGCTGACATAGATTGATTCCCTCCCATTGGGTTCAATGGGAGGGAGTTCATAAAACAAATCAAACAGCTAGGGAGGGAATAAAAACAATGGGGCTGCTACTGCTGCTGCTGCTGCTGCTGCTGCTGTGGCTCCCTCTGCCCTTACTATTTTGATTTCTTTGTTCAGCTGCTGTAGCTCTTTGTTCCATTTAACAGGAAGACTCACTAAAAGGAAAAGCGCCAAATTCTGATAATACTGATGCTGAGCTAGAAGCAGAACCCGACAAGCTGAAAAAGAAGATAGATAAGGAGCGTATAAAAGAAAAAGCAAGTGAGCCAAAACAGGTTTGCATCCCTTTTTTCCATATTAATTTTGTGAAATTTAAATTCAGGCTAGTTAGGGAAGCAATTAATGCATATAAACACTTAAACACTCATAGGCTCAGTTCACACACGTTTCTCTATGCAATGTGAAAACTCCACTCAACAGTTGAGTTCGTAGGGGGTGCTCACCACACAACATGTTCCAACTCCACCGTTGTGTGAATGTGGTCTCCCGTGGAGTTGAGTAAAAGTCAACCCGGCATCTGATTGGCAGTTCTTCCACCCTCTCTCCTTCCCCAGTCCTCCCAATGGTATCCCATCAGCCATTGCTAAAAAATATATCCCAGCGGCTCCTAGAGCGGTACTCGCTCCTTTCACCACTCTAGCCAGGGAAATCTGCAGCCAATGGGAAAAGTCCACTCAATGCAACAGGAAACTCCACGGAGTCCACCACACAACACAGAACACAACTGTTGTGCAGGAACTCTCCTCTGAACAACCACCACTGAGAAATGTGTTGTCTGAATTGAGCCATATAGTATATTTGCAGAGCGAATATCACTTGATGGAACAATTCTGTGTCTAGAAATTATATAATTAGGGAAACAGTTTATTTTGCATATGGAATTATCAGCTTTTTTAGAAGTCAAGTTTAATGTACTCATTCTATTTATTTTCTTTTAGATGGAGTCAAACATACTGGCTGAAAGCTCATTTATAAATAAAACAGAAGTTATTCCCACCAGCGCTGCAAAGGTAACATTAAGAGACATAATTAGTTTTGTTTGAAAATGTCAATTTTAGACAGGTTCTTTTAAACAAACAAAAAAATTGTGACCCACAAAAAGATTCCAAACAGTTTTGAGCTATGGAATCAGTTTCTGCTTTTGTGTGATTGTAAAACCCACTCTTTTGTAGTGAATAACATATGAAATTATAGCTCAGTTGATAACAGAACTAAATTGGCAATAAATATCAACTTCATAAACACTTGAAAATGGCATAAGGATGGAAAGCCTGTTGTCTGCGGGGGGGGGGGGGGGGCGGTGTCTTTTAAAATCTGAATCAGAGCCCCTGCACCTACTCTATAGTAAAAATGAATGAAAGAAAAAACATAGCTGCATAGTTTTGAATCAGTTTTATATATTTTATATTGTTTTGTATTGATGTTGTTCCCCGCCTCGATCCAGAGGGAGAGGCAGGTTAGAAATAAATATATTATTATTATTATTTATTTATTTATTTATTATTATTATTATTATTATTAGACACCATTGTAAAGCAATGTCTGTTTTGGCCCTGAATTTCCTTAACACCTGATATTCAGAAGCATACTGCCTGTAAACATAGAGGCCCCATTTAGTTATTATGGCTAATAGCCGTTGATAGATCTATCCACCGAAAAACTTGATGTAACACTTGAAAACAAACAAACAAACAAACAAACAAACAAAATCTATGTTAGTGACCATCACCACAACTTGTGGCTGTGAGTTTCATAAATTCACTATGCATTGCATAAAAGAGTGCTGTATTTTGTCCATTTTGAACCTACAGCAAATTGATTTCACAGGGGAAGTGGACTTTCTTGTGCTATGGGAGAAAGAGAAAAAAATGTCTATCTACTTTGTATAACATGGGGGGACTTGTGGCCCTCCAGATGTTTTGGCCTACATCATCGTTCATTATTGGCTCTGCTGGCCAGATCTGATAGGAATTGTAGGCCAAAGCATCCGGAAGGCTACATATTGTCCACCCCTGCTATATAAAAACCTTTCCCAACCTGATGCCTTCCGGAAGCATTGGACTACAACTTGCCTAATCCACAGCAAAGAGTGCCATTGGCCTGCTGGCTGGAGATAATGGGAGTTGTAGTTCAACACAGTTGGAGGGCATGAGATTGGGGAAGGCTGCTTTCTAACATTCACAATGTTTTCATATTACAACAACTAACTCTATAGATAGCTATTTCAATATTACCTTGCGCTCCTCTCTGTTCCATGTACTCAGTACTCATCCATTGTCTGATGCGTAACTAATTAGCTCTTTGGGACAAGTGTATTCAGTAGTAGCAGCACAATAAATTTCTTAAGTGCTATTGCAAAAATATGATCTGTCTCTCACTTGAGCCATCTGAGTTTATCCTTCAAGCATGTCAAGCATGGAACAACTTGATTTATTCGCATTTCTAAAATCGAGATGATCATAACGTATATTTGTCTGTCATTTATTTGTCATGCTTGGAAATGAGTTTAGAACTCTTTCTGTAATTGCACGGAAACAGATACATGTGTGCATAGTAAGACCTATTATTTCAATACTACACAAACAACTGTGTGGAGGTCCATTTAAACATGTAGAGGGTACAAATAGGACCTGCAATAAAATGTTGCAGTATGGAGTACTGTTGTTCAGCATGCGAGCCAGCCTGTATTTTCCAGGATACTCCATTCCTCCTGCGTCCTGGTTTTCCATATTCTCCCCATCGTAATCCCATGGCATCCCATGGCTATCCAAGCACACTCAGTCCTCATTTTGGGTGCCCCCTCCCATATCTATCTATCTATCTATCTATCTATCTATCTATCTATCTATCTAATCTATCTTTTACAAACCTTGTAGTTCCCCCAAGCCTGCTGATACCTCCCTCTTTTTTTGGCTACATAAATGATTCACACTCCAAGAACTGAGTTTACTATTACTATAGAGGATATTGATATGCATTTTCCAACTCCATAGTTATAATGATGGAGAGAGCAATCCTATGGCCCCTTGCAGAGCATCCCTGGGAACACAGGATCATTTCATGAAGACTTAGGCACTGCTATGTGCGTCACCACACAGGGGGGAAATCATGTTTCCTTACTGTTGCTTCTCCGCCCGCGCTTTTGTCCCTCATTATTTCCTCTTTCGAAAGAGGAAGTAAACAACGTGCATGTGGCCCATTCAGTGGGCCGTTTTGATTGCACTGCTTCTCCTGTTCACAGCAGGAGATAGCAGCAAGTTCCATCTCAAAAAGAATTCGGATTTACCGAGGTCTTTTTTTGTCGTGCGAAGAAGGCTAGAAGGGGTGGGAGGTGCGCAGGATGCAGACAACGTCGTGAATAGACTCACAAAAATCCGTGAGTGCCCAGTAACCAGTGTGCAATAAAATGCACATCTGATGACACCCTATGTCCTTGGGAGAAGGACTCCAAGTTCCGATCCACCATCCCCTTGGAGCCACAGTGGAAAGAACTGTGTTGGCTGTTTCTGAGGGTTGTAAATATGACCTTGAAGAGAGAGGAAAGGTTTTTTTTCTGGTGGGCGGGGAGGAGAAAGACGAGGCCAGGATACAAGAAAACTCATAGCCCCTCCAGGCTCAACCCAGCCCAGCCCCTGCCAGCGAGCCTCCTCTAGATGGACTCAAAAGCCCGTTTAGAGGGGAAAAAATGTAACAAGGAGGGCAGAGAGGCGAAAATCACCTCCGTCTCTCCCCATCATTCTAATGTGGGCGCAACCCATAGGACTGCGCTCTAAGAGTCTTCAGTTCAGAAATGAAGAATCCAAGGACACAGACCACTGACAGACTCTCTTCTTTCTGTGTGATTGAGACAATTTGCTCAGGCCACTGCAAGTGTTTTAAAGGGATTCTGTTATCACAATCGGACCTCAAGAACCTGTGGCCATCCAGATGTTGATGAACTACTACTCCCATCACGCCTTATTATTGGCCAGACTGCCTAGGGCTGATGGGAACTGGAGTCCAACAAGATCTGGAGGGCCATAGGTCCCCCAGTCCTACTCTTCACTGTTACCCGCCTCAGGCCCTTGGGGTGAGACTCTCTGTACTTCTAAAGAATTGCTGTAAGGATTTATATTTCTGGAGAGAAGTAAAAAGCCTAATGTTCATAAGCTTGATTTTATGGTAGAGTAATTGTAAAGTAAAGGTTTCTACTAGCAATGGGTACATCCTAATATCATACAGATCCATGTATTGTGCTTTCAAGTACCTTAAAACTAAAATATACCATAGAATTATGTGAGAGGAAAACAAAAACACAAATAACGATTCTATGAACTCTCTCTCTCTCTCTCTCTCTCTGTTTTAAGGAAGAGAAGATTTTGGCTGATAGTTCAGTTATCTGCCCAGCTGGTGAGGATTCTGTTTCACAGGACCCAGAATTGCTGTCTCCTGCCAAAGAGGATAGTTTCCAGGCTGAGCTCCTAGCAGAAGACGTGCTCTCCGGAGACGAATATGAGTGTATATCCCCTGATGATATCTCTTTGCCACCCCTGTCCGAGACACCAGAATCCAACCTTCTGCATTCTGAAACGGAGCTGGAAGAGCCACCTTGCAGTAGCTCCCGTAGTCTGCATGTCAGCTCCTATAGTGTGCAAATGCAGATGAACGCTGGCAGTAAAAGAATGGCAGATGAATCTGATCTCTTAACCTCTGTTGCTTATGCTGACATGCCTGGTCACAGAAAGGAACGTATGTCAGATCAGCTAGAGAGATTTTCTTCCTCTACCTTAAGCTACCACTCAAAATGCAAAGTGGAATCTCCTTTTGCTCATAGTTCACCAGAAATGCCTGAAACCAGCCCTGTTTCCTGCACGCTCAAGACAAAGGCTGCCTATTGCATGACGAGTGAAGTGTGTGAGACCCATTTGCAACGCCATGGGGGTCACAGGAGCATGACAGAAGCGCAGAGACAATTGCATGATATAAATAACTGGACTAAAAAACAGGATAGGCTGCATGCTTTACCCAATGCATTCTCAGGTCTCCTGTTTCAATCAGACGCCACCAGAAGCTGTCAGAGGCAGATGGTCACCCAAGAAGAGATTAAAAGTATATCTGAAAAGAACAGCATGGTCAGCCTATCTGGACAGGCGCCTAATTTCTCCAAGCTCCTGTCTAATGTAACTGTCATGGAAAGTTCTCCGGTGACTTTGGAAGTAGAAGTAACAGGATTCCCAGAGCCTACACTGACCTGGTGGGTAGCTTACAATGAGAAAACCTAAATCTAAATAGAGAAATCCCCAATAAGCCACATATAACTGGGCACCAGTCTGAAAATCAGAGCGACCTGTTCATATCACTCCACATGTCCATAAGATTCCATTTCCTGCTGAAGCCACATTTAATAGTCATAATATGGCTGTATTAATGGGCCTTGAAACCATCATAGTTTTCAGATTTTGAAGTGATTCAAGCATACCCAACCTAAAATATTAAAGAATATTTCAAGGATTTTTTTTTTTAAAAAAAGAAACATCTTTGTTTCACAAAAAAACATTCCAGTCACTAAAAGTGGCTTGTGCAGTAAAATTCCTTATCAGTGTGGCTGAATTCCTCTGCATTTGCAGACCAGTACCCCTCTTAGGTCGTTATCACATGGGCAGTTTTAAGCACACCCGCTGCAACTTTGCTCCACTTCTTCAGCGCTGGACTCGCAAGATGTCATCCCCGTCCTGCCGCTCTTCCTCCCTGAGGTCGCAGTTTTTAGTTTCTGTTTCGATTTATCTCTGAACGGGCAAAATCCGAAACAGGCAAAGTTCAACAGGCTAAGCTGAGGTATCGCAGCAATACCAACCACGTGTGATTCAAAACTCTAGGCTCAAATAGGAAACGGAAGGGGAACCCGCAGAAGCAACCCCGGGAGGGAAATAGTAGGTGTGATAAAGCCCTATGTCACAAGGCAGGGAAAAAACAGGTATTATCCGCCTTGACTGGGATTCAATGAACCACATGACTTGTTCCATATACCCAAGAAGGCTCTGCCCCTGGCTGCCTAGCAAGGCTCAAGCATGGGAGAGGGGGACACTTTCCTAGCTCCAGAGATCAGTCAGTGGAGGGGGGAAGGGAGGCTTGGCCTGGGCAGCACCTATTAGCTGATATTAAATTGTAGACCACAAGCTTGAGGATAATTATGTAAACTTATTTCCCTTTATATGGAATGTCCATGAAATTTGCTGGAACAATAATACACATACATACACAACTTCTAGTTTGAGAGACAGATACAGAGAGACGTGTGCCTCCCTAATTGGCCTACTTTCTCTAGAGCTACATGTCCCAGAGTTTCTTTGTTCCTGCAGAGTTTTTCTGTGCACAGTCCAGAGAAACCAACAGGTGCAAAGGCTCACTGGCAGCAGGAGGGAAGAACAAGCACCGTAATAATCAAGGATAGTAGGAACCAGTGTTGCTGGTTGTATTTTCAGGCCCAGGAATATATGTGAGTAAATGACTTAGGCCTTTGGTTTATAGAATGCATAGCGGAACTATATTAGATGCCTGGGACAGGGAACAGTGCCTAAAGGGCATTTGTCTATCATGTATAAGTAATACACATATATGCCTTACTGCCATGTGTGACCATAAATACAAATCAGACAGCCATTAATGTCAGATCATAAAAAAGCTAAGAAACACCAACAAATCTATTTAGAAAACAAACACCTTTCAAAGGAAGAGGGGGCTACTTTACAAGCCTGGCCAAGATAAATAGTGATTTGGTACTCATCCCTGAATCTAATGTTGGAACTATATGTAGTCCAGGCTAGACCCTGTCCAGGCACCCAACATTTTGATTTCAAAAATGGGCAATTCTAGCATCTCTCCATGCCACATGGCAAACCTTTTTTTAAACTGAGTGGAGTTTCAACAGCAGTTTATAATATTTTGCTATTGTAAAATGCCATGAGGTCTGTTGTCCAATAGGAAAAAAAAAAACATTAAATGTCCCACTGGGCATGCCCAGAACTTTTAATGTTCAGAGTGCTTTATGTTTACAGCCATTATCTCTCTCATCTTCAAAATAACCCTGATAGCTAAGTCATGATTTTCACTTTACAAGTGAGGAACTGGGGTTGGGATTGACTGGCAGCCAAAGAATCCTAAAGGAGTGCACAAAAGCATTCACATACATCCTGAGATTTTTCACTTTTAAAAATATAAATAGCCTCCCATTCATTCCCAACCACATTAAGGCTGTAATCCTATACACACTTTCCTGGGAGTGAGGCTGATTGATTAATTAATTGGGTAGACATGCATAGGAGACTGAACTGTGAGACCTACTTCAGTTCCCACCCGTATGCAACAATAACAAAGCCCAGTACATGTCCAGAATTAACCACTTAATCAACTGGATTCAGGCGACTGCCTTGCTGAAGACCACAAACTATATCCTTCCCTAAACTATGAATCAATCCTTAAATATAAAGCAAAAGACTCGGAACTCTACTTTGCCTCCAGAACTTGGATTAGCAACACAAAGATCATTTGACTGTATCCCGCAAACAAGGCTTTTGCCCCATTCAACACAGCTGCTTCATAGACCCCCTCTAGATGGATTCCGTTTGACTCCTGTTCCTCCGATTATGCGCATCTTCTCGGAAGCACTTTATCGTAAATGCTTGTATGCAGGAGGTAATTGAGCACTCAACAGGTGACCTTACCGGTTGTTTCAAATGCGCTTTACAAGTAGTTAATGCGGAGAATCGCTTGTTCACATAGTCAAAATGCGCTTTAACGGCCGGAGCAAAATAAAACTCGCTATTTAACGCGCATTCGATAATGCGCATAATCGGACAGAAAACGCTCCTCTACGCCCGATTTGCGCTCCGTTTTTGTAGAGGTAAATTTTTTAATGCGCCTTGAAAGAGCTTTAAATGCCTCTTGTAGAGGCAGCCATAGTCAACACAGCTGTTGTATGTCAATTCATCCATCCGCCAACATAGAAAGAAAATGCTGGTAGATTCTGGTTGCTTCCAGACAGGAGGTTCATAGTGCTAGCGCTCAAAAGGCATTGTGCAGCTATTCTGACCTTTTCTCCTTAATGGATTTACCACACTAAGGAAAAAGTCGGAAGCAGCGGTGGGAAAATTGGGAGGGATTATGAGCGGAGGCAGTCTTTATCTGGACCAAGTAAAATTCCATGAATTATGACACCATGAAAGCCTCATCTGGAAATATCTATGGTCAAATAACTTTTTACATCGCTGATCCCTGCACTAGAGTACTAAGTATAAAATTAGGGTGAAAAGATGTTTTGAAAACACATACATACACAGTTATCAGATGCATCCAGCAATGAAATCGGTGTGGGGGGAGTGAGAAAGACAACTATATGTTTTAATCCTAAAATGGAGCATACTGGCTTCAGCTGTATCCCTTCTGGTAAGACTGTGTTCTCCCTAATTTTGCTGCAAGCTATGGAGAGGGGGAAATCCACATTTAGTTAACTAAATAACATCCAGATCGATTCAAATCTAATCTCTTGTCATTGCTTATTTCCCTGCAATTCTCTTGTAATTGACTCTTTTATGGCAGCGTGTATTTTAGTCTGTGTATTTATAATGCTCAGCAAGGCGCATAGAAAGAAAGCAGAACTGGAGAGAGAGAAGAAACAATTTTATTTATGAGTGTGTGTAATAACAATGTTAAAATCAGAGACTAACATATGTTGAATAAAATTTAATAATCATAATTTAACTGAAAGGCAAGTGAAAAAAAACCCAAAACTTATTTGTGCCTGGGTCACTAGCTCAATCTTAAAGGTTTGGGTTTTTGTTTTGTTTTTTGCTTTTAAAATACTCTACCAGCTGTCGCTGCCAGCTTTAGGCAGTCTTTAATACAAAAATGTTATTGCAGCTTGTTCAGCTTATGAACAAAATAAAGTTCTACAACTGACCGATCTTTCTCAAGTCACAGCATTATAAAAACACTTTAAGAAGATTTTATTTTCAATAAAAATAACTCTGTAAGGTACTGTGCCCTGATCGGAACAAAACATGCTTTTTAAATAAAAATCAAATGAATTCTGTATTAGACCTAATGTATTATGCAAACAAACAGGCAATAGCTGGAAGGGTATGGGGCAAGAAATAATTAGCTTATCTGAAATGCCACTTCTTTGTTTACCATGGAGAGTGTTAGCAATTCTAGGCTATGGGAAGGAGAAGGGTGATCTTCCTTTGCCACTGTGCCCTCCATGCTGACTCTTAAAACCTGGAATCAGCATTTCTGTATACATTTGAACAGATAATGGTGGTTAAGCATTTTGAACTAAGCATTATGGATTTGCGTGTCATGTGAACCATTCCTAACCATGGTGGCTATATAACCATGGTTTTCACCCACTGACAAACCATTTGCTGCAAAAGGGTTAGTGGCCTAACCATAGTTTAGCATGTTGTCTGAACAGGCTCACTGTCACAGAATTATATTAGCAATGGAGAAAGGCACATACCTAGCCAGAGCTTGTGGACAGAACACCCTTCTACCACTAGGCACAAAACATTATAAAACTTTTATAGTGGGGCTCATTCCCCAGTGAAAATAAAATAAGCCTCAGTCCTAAAGCCTGATTTTTCTGTCACTCAAGAATAAACTAGGAATAACACCAATCAGTTCAGAGGAGCATTTCTGGAAGAGAAAATCAACTTTTTTTTTAGTATTCTATAGGTAAGATTAATTTTGTCATATATACGTGCAATTGAGGTTCTGGCCTGGTCATTAGGGATCCAAACAAAGGTTACAAGGAGATCACCCTTAAGAACAAACGTTTCATGATTCAGAGCACCTCTTTCCTGATAATTCAGCTGTTCCCCTTTTCTTAATCCCAAAGCGTATTTGGAGCGTCATCGCACTGGAGGTTTAATGCACATCTGCCGTGACTTTGATCCACATTTTCAGCACTGGACTAGCATGATGTCGTCCTTGTCATGCTGTTCTCTCGCCCTGAGCGAGTCCAGCTCTGAAAAAGTGGATCAAAGTCGTGGCAGATGTGCATTAACCTCCAGTGTGATGATGCTCTTGAATTGTGAGCCAATCTGCTTTTTAACACAGCTTTTAAAATGTTAAGAGGTGGGGAGATACTGTTAGTGATTGCTATTACTGTTAACAAAAAGTCATTGTCATAAGAGATTGTCACAGATTATTTTGCTTCAATAAGCATTCATGTTAACCTGACTTGAAAACTGACTCTCTACTTCAGGTACAAGAAGGGCCAGAAAGTGACTGGAGATGAGCACTTAAAGCTCTTACGCAAGGACACAAAGTATACTTTGTTCATTCAGAAGGTGTGTGACACAGACGCTGGGCTCTATGTGGTTCGGGCTAAAAATTCTAGTGGCACAGTCTCCTCCAGTGCCATCCTCCATGTGAAAGGTAACGGGGCACTTATAAAACGACTAGACTGGATAATCTTGTGTGCCCTCTACTTGGTTGTATCACTTGCATACTGGCTGTTCACTTAGTACAGGACTCTTGAGTTCACTGGACTTTTAACTTTCACAACTGGAGACAACAGCAAACAGTCGTCTTTCGCTACACCTCACATCACCTTTGCCACCCTTGCTTATGAGTCACTCTGAATCTAGTGCTTTTATATTAATATCACAGCTACACTGGATGTTGTTATTCCATTATGCTACAGTAACGTTACAGGGGGGAAGTCATTTCAATGACACCTGCTAGGTTTTTGCACTTTAAAAGAATAGTGCTTTAGAACTGAAAACAAACAAAAAAAATTTTTTTATGGATTATGATATGTTCACAGACCACAAGATGCTCGCTTCAATGTACGTACTGTAAAAAAAAATCAGGATTGTTTTAATGCTATTTAATGAAAGACACCGATGTTTTATATACTTAAAGTTCATAAAGCATATTTTAAGGGTTCTAAGGGCTTCTCTTACATTATCTCAGTAATCCTTATAGCTCTGTGAGGTAGGACAGATGGGGCTGACTGAGGGAATAGCGGCTCGCTTAAGGTCAGCTAGTGACTTTCCAGTAGATAGCTCAAACTCTTAAGACGCTATACTAGCTTTCACTAGTTTCACCGACAGTATGTCGTGTCAAGGTGAAGAGCTATAATAACAGTTTATGCAGATGTTCTCTTAACATTTAAATTCATTCTTAAATGTTTTCAAGATGAGAAGAATTTTGGAGTGATATTAACAAGGATAAGAAATACTTTTGTGCAATATGATAACGTATAAACAAGGACATGTTACAACATAAAACTAATATGTTTTAATGAGTATTCTCTTAGATTGTTAAAAAAATGAGAAATAAGCAATAAACAGAGTAAGAGTCAAAGAAAGCATTTGCTTGGGAATTGCACTTGTTTTTATTTTTAAAAGGAGGAGCCAGAGAAACATTGTATTATTAGATTTTTCTTGCCTTGTAGAATGTAATATCTTTGATTCATAGAATAATATATTACCAGTTTTTACTAAGGTGAAAAAGAAATAATGGTATTTAAAGAGCAAATTTACTTATAAATTCTCACCATATTCAAATGATAAGTTAATCATCATTAATTCCTTAATAGTTGCATATTGTTTTCTTGGAGAACCACATTCTTTTTTCCTATATTGACTGCTCTGTTGGAAATTTATAAGAAAAAAAATATTTCCAGTCTCTTGAATGAAATTTACAATATGGAAATAAATCCTCAAGTGCATAGCATGCTGTGGAAAGAATATCTATTACAAATGGTGGAGGTGGCATAAAGACGGAGAGAAGAGGATATTTAACCAACTGGCTGCTGATTTATTGTAGGCATGCAAAACTGAAAGAAGATCCGTCTTTAGGCAATACCGTCCTTGAGGCAAAAAAGCAGGGGAAGGAAGGCAGTTGATCCCAGAAAACAACCTATCCTCATTTTGTGAACAGAACGTATTTTGCAGATGACGTGCAACATTTCCCTTACAACCAGCCTATATGAGAAAACGCTACTCTGTAACATTTTTTTGTTAAGCAAAATGCTTCTTTTGGAACTGATCCACAAAAATCCAACACTGCACAGTCTGAAATGAAGGGGGGGGAACAAGTTCCAAAGGTCGCTGGTAACAGCTTCCATTACTTGATGAGAGCTGCATCATCGATGATTACTTGCATGTGTGAATGAACCATAACAATTATAAAACAACATCTCAAGTGCATTACTACTCAACTGAACCATTTCACGCACCTCCAGCTCAATGGTCATAAAGTTTTAATTAATAATCAATGGTGTACATGGATGTATGAACCAGCCTTAAGTGAAAAAGAACACATGGTCCCCACTTGTTCGACTCGTTCCAGTTTATTTGAAGAGTGAAAGAAAGGAAGAAGTATGTTCTGTTCTGAAAGTGGAACTGGGGAGTTACTCATGATAAAGTTTGTTGTAAGGCAACTGAACTCCCAGATTTGGGAGAAGTAGACCGCCTCTAGATGGATTCCGTTTAACGTCTGGTTAGCCGATTATGTGCATAAGCACTGAAGTGCTTTATCGTAAATGCTTGTATGCAGGAGGTAATTGAGCACTCAACAGGTGACCTTACCGGTTGTTTCAAATGCGCTTTACAAGTAGTTAATGTGGAGAATCACTTGTTCACATAGTCAAAATGCGCTTTAACGGCAGGAGCAAAATAAAACTCGCTATTTAACGCGCATTCAATAATGCGCATAATCGGAGAGAAAACGCTCCTCTACGCCCGATTTGCGCTCCGTTCTTGTAGAGGTAAATTTTTTAATGCGCCTTGAAAGAGCTTTAAATGCCTCTTGTAGAGGCAGCCGTAGTTAGTTATGCCTTAGTCTTATTGAAATCAGTGAAATTAGTTCTTTACTTATGATAGAACTTAAGGTAAGTAACTTCCTCCAAACCACAGTCCTAGATTGGGACACTTGCTTTGAATAATGTTTTAATTTGCAGTAGCCACAGTTTCCTATACTTAGCAAAGCATAAGAGGCAGAATTGTCCAGATCTACTTTCCTGCCCTCTGCCCTCCCCAGCTTCTTTTACCTGAGGTCTGTACAGAATTTTACGTACTGATAGCTTAGGTGCGCGGCTCAAAGCATCTACCAGCACAACAAGGGTATTCTTTTGTGATACCATTATATGGAATCAGAGGCAGGATCGACACTACTGCTTTAAAACGGTTCATAACAGTAGTGAGAACTGTTGGGGACCAGCACAAACTCCATATACAGTTTTCACGCCATTTTCAAAGGGTCATATCCTGCTTGGTGTAGATCTGGCCAGAGTGAGGAGCAAGCTTGGTTGCCTTAAAATGGATGATTACTGATGATGGCAGAATACCCCTGCGGTCAGCACTGGGATGCTACTGTCCAGTGTTTTGCAGCTCATGACATTATTTAGGGTGACCACATTTGGGAAACCAAAAAAGAGGACCCTCAGTGGGGTGGGGGGTGGGGAAATGGCTTTCCGGGGCCTCTGGAAAGCATGTCATTCACTCCCACTGCTTTAAAGGACCCAATTGGAGCGGAGGAGGGGAAAGTGTGTCATTCCCGCCCTCCACTGCGCCAATCGGGTCCTTTTCTATAATGTCCAGGAATGACATACTTTCCCTTGTAAGGTCCTGATTGGAGCAGTGGGAGGGAAATAACCCACCTCCAGAAAGCTCGTCATTCCCTCCAACCACACTAATGTGGCCTTAAAGGGGAAAGCTTATCTTTCCAGGACATTATGGAAAATTACAGAAAATCCCCCCTGACACCCAGGATAGAACAAAAACCAGGACAAATCCGGGGAAATCCTGACAGTTGGTCACCCTACATTATTTAATGGAATAATTCTCAGTAGGCTTTTCACTGCAAGGCAATCGGTGCCAATTATTTCCCCTCTACAGATGCATGGCTGATAAAAGAATTCATTTATCCATTTCATTTATTACATTTCTACACCTCCCCATGGTCCGATCCAAATGGAGAAGCGGGTAAGAAATATAATAATAATAATAATAATAATAATAATAATAATAATAATAGTCGAAGCTCTTTGGGCAGTTTACAAAGATTAAAACCTTAAAAATACATTATACAAAGTATAAAAACAATTTACACACAAACATATAAATAGACAGCATACACAGAGACTTACATAATTGTTGTGAACCACCCAGAGGGCTTCAGCTCTTTGGTGGTATAAAAATGTAATAATAAATAAACAAACATCTAAACAATGTTAAGCAATCAACAAGAAGAAAAATCCAGGACCTGATTAAAACCTCATCATACGCTGCCAAATACCCGAGAGAAGAGAAAGTCTTAACCTGGCACCAAAAAGGTAACAATGTTGTGGCTGGATGGGCTCCTCCTTTCCCTTGTGTAACAGTCAGATCTGTCCTATACAAACTCTACTTCCGTTCATCTTTCAGCATATCCTATTTCAATGCTGCATATCGCTATATTGATCTATTATTAGATGCATGTTCGGTAACAGGCCATTTTATCGTATACAACAAAATGATCTGTCACCTTTTTCCTTGCAAAGGAATGGGACCTAGGATACTTGTGCGCTGTATCTAAATATTATGGAAATGTTCATTAAATTAACAGAAAAACAGGCAAATCATGACAGTAAGATTTGTACCCGAGCCTAGAAACATATTTTTAATCAAACTATTTCTCCAGGGCTTACTTTAGAAACTGAGAATGCTGAGGTTTATATTGACCTGCTTTTATCTCCTAGAATTTTTTACAGTTATTGTTTTATACCTGCCAGGATACAACTGATGAGGCTTTCCCCTGTAAGTAGACGTCATTGGGAAACTGCACCTGTTCAGTCCATCACACAGCAGTTAAAGCCACAGAATCTCACTCTGGAAGAAAAAAGGGGCAACTCTAATCTGCTTTCATTCCTAATTGCACTCACCATTCCTTTTTTTAAAAAAAAAATCTATAAACAAACTGCCACATACAAATTGTAAGAACCATCACACTGAATCTTCATGCCGGGGAAAGCTTCACCTGTTGAATTTTTGTTTGTCAGCCCTGCCAGAAAACGAAGGGCCTGAGGCTTCAGAGTGCAAAAAAACATCTGCTCATGTTAAACCTGCTGAGGTTTCCCATCATCCTTTCTTGAGGCAGCCTATTTGTGAGAGTAATGGATCTGTGACAGCATGCCGCTTAAATATGCTTGGTAATGGAATAGGAAATGTTACATTTGGAAAATCCACATTATTTTGCTATTTATTTGAGCAATTGTTTAAAGCGCAAACCAAACTGAGGATCTTCTGTGGAGAAATGCTTTAAGGGAGGCTCATAGTTCAGTGGGTAGCGCATATACTTTACATGTAAATTTTTCCAGGTTCAATCCCTGGCATCTCCAGGAATAGGGCTGGGAAAGACTCCTGCCTAAAATAGTGAAGATCAACCACCCGTCAGTGTCGAAAATACTAGGCTAGATGGAACCATGGTCTGGCTCAGTATAAGGCAACTTCCTATGTTCTTCCTGTGAAATAGCTTGGGAATGCTTCTTCTGGTTGTGCTTCTTTAAAATCCCACCACAGCACAGAAAAAAGCATGGGGGCTGTTTCTTTCTTACATGACAGATCTTATATGACAGAAGTAATACTCAGGATTTCCTGGTATGAAGGCATATAAATAACCAGGAGCCTACCCGTGAGTATGAGAAGCAGAACTACAGCAGATACCAGAGGGGGTCTGTGTACATTGGCATTTGAGGACATTTGAAGTCTCAGGAAATGATTGAGATTCAACAACTCGCTTCCAAGTGAGCCAAAACAACCAACTTTACATGTCACTCATAACTACCTAGGAGGGGTGCAATAAGCCACAAAACATCCACAGAAAATATGTTTGGATACCCATTCGGGGCAATAGGCAAAATTCAGGAAATGGGCTGGAATGGTAGCTTCCAAGTGAACCCAATCAACCAAATTCATCAGTCACACATAATAGAGGGGAGAGATGCAATGAGCCACAAAACTGCCACAAAAGCCATGTTCCAGTGCCCATGCCAGGCGATAGTCGATATTCAGAAAATGGCCTGAAATGGCAACTTCCAAGTGAGCCAAATTAACCAGTCACACATAACTACATGGGAAGTTTGCAATAAGCCATAAAACATCCACAGAAACTACATTTTGGTACCCGTTCTTGGCAATAGTCCCTATTTCAGAAAATGGACTTTAACAGCAATCTCCAAGTGAGCTGAATCAAGCAAATTAATCAGCCAGTCATAACTGGATGGAAATGATGTAATATAAGCTACAAAACTGCCACAAAACCATGTTCTAGGCAACAGTCCATATGTTGTAATATGGCCCGGAACGGAAACTACCTCTCAACCAAACTCACCAGTCACACATGACTAGATGGGAGTAATGCAATAAGCTATAAACAAACACTATCACTCAATATTAGAACTAAAAGACATATTTAATATATATTACAATAGAACAGAATCACAACACCCTCAAAAATTACCAAAATGTGCCTTTAACATTTAGCCCTACAATTTTTTTTGTTAATTTCTTTATTATGCATTAAATCATACATATACATGTAGTGTTTGTGATAGGCCCATTCTTTGAGCCAGGCCAGGATTTATGAATGACCTGCAATTAAGCACAGATAATCCATTACAGGTTTTGTAGCAGGCGGGCAATGCAAAGGCCAATCTGCCTGTAGCTGCCTGCAAAGAAGGAGCACTACAATAAATATCTACCACCTAAGTTTTGTGTGGAACCAGATTCCTACTTCTAAGGGTCCCAGGTCTGTGGGCACAACACTGGCGACGAGAGTGGAAAAGAAACCCAATATAAAGAAAGAAAACAAAACAAAACAAACAAACAAAAAAGGACAGAAACTAAGAGCTCTTCATACAGCCAGGTATTTCTTCCGATCTTCCTTCCAGTAAAACACAAGCTGTCTAAGACAAATGAGCAGTTCCTTTGAAAATACATTGCCTGCTTTCAAAAGGACAGGCTGCTCAGTCTTTTCAAGAAAAGTAGCCATTTTATGAATTGCATAATCATAGCCTTGCATGAAGAACAGTGGCAGCAGCCATTTTGTTTCTTGTCTAAAAGAAAAAGAACAAAACCTTCAGTCAGAAGTAACAGATATCCTCCTAGTTTTTCAGAATTCTGTCAGTTCTTCACAATTTTAACCCTGATTTCAAAATGTTCCCTTCTTTCCCTGAGTTTCCTATACATGAGTCTCACAGCACATTAGGGCCTAGATGGGAACTTTGGCTTGAACGTTTGGAAAATTTATTTCTTGCAATGAAAGAAGATGACCCTACCACCAAAAGGGCAATGTTTCTACATTTTGCAGGCAGTGAAGTACACCAAATTTTCAAAATATTGTCTGAGACTGGAGATAGTGATGATTATGAAAAGGCAAAGCTAGCTCTTACCAAGTATTTTAAACCATACAAAAATATAGACTTTGAACAGTACACCTTTCGGCAGGCACACCAAAAGGAAGAAGAGAATACTGATGAATATCATACCCGTTTACGTCATCTGGCGCGATCCTGTGAATTTGCAAACACAGATCACGAGATAAGGGCGCAAATAATACAGGGATGCTCTTCAGCCAAACTTCGAAGGCAAATTTTGCGAGAACCCCAGATGACTCTCACCAAAATACTGGACACTGCTCGAGCAAATGAAATGTCAGAAACACATGCTCAGCTAATAGAACAAGGGAGTCAGTCTGCACAAATAGAAACTGCACATGCACTCCAGAAGCATTTCAACAGGAATCAGCGAACACATCCTCAAGGTGGCAATGGCAATCAGTCTCCTAAAGCCCAGCAAATGTCCATGAAGACAGCACAGGCAACCTGCTACAACTGCGGAGGATCCTATCCTCACAGAGGCAATTGCCCTGCCAGAGGTACAATTTGCCACAACTGTGGAAAAAGAAACCACTATGCAAGAGTCTGCAGATCACCACAGCTTACACCAAGCATTCACAACCAAGACCAAGCAAATGCTCTTCAGGCTGACCCTTCAGAGGAAGACAATGCATATGTTTACACAGTGTACTCTATTAGGAATCATTAAGGGAAGAGTTTGGAAAAGGATCTTGGAGGGTGCCATTTTAAGTGGGCAATTCTCCCAGGTAATTATAATTTGATATTCCTCCAAGACTTCACTTCCATGGTTATATTTTGGATAACAGATAAATAGTTCAAATGCAAATAATTTATTAAGATTCCGTGGAATCTGGACTCCCTGGTATTGTATGGCCACTGGGCCGATCTTAATTCCAGTAACATGCCAGACCTCTAGTTAAATTTCCATCCTAAACTGTTTTTCCAGAATATTGCTCGGAATGGGTATTCAAACGATGTTGCTGTGAAGGTTTTGTGCCGTATTAAATCACTTCAATGAAAGTATGTGTGACTGGTGAATTTGGCTGATTTGGCTCACTTAGATGTTGCCTTCCTGGGCCGTTTTTTCCAGAAAATGGACTATTTCCCAGAATGGGCATCCTAACTGCTTTCTGGGGAAGTGTGTGTCTTATTCTAACCCTCCCATATAATTATGTGTGTCTGGTGTGATGGGCCATTTTTCAAGAATGTTGCCTGTTGCCTGGAATGCATCCGGAACGCAGTTTCGGTGAACATTTTGTGGCTTATTGCATCCTTCCCATTATGTCTGACAGGCGAATTTGATTGAATTGGGTCATTTGGAAGTGGCAGTTCCACGCAATTCCTTTTCCAGAATATGGACTATTGCCCGGAATGGGATGGGAAGGCGGTTTTGTGGATGTTTTGTTGCTTATTGCATCCCTCCCATACAGTCATGTGTGACTAGTAAAATTGGTAGATTTGGCTAACTTGGAAGTTGCTGTTCTTGGCTGTTTCTTGAGAATGTGAAATATTGCTTGGAAGGGGTAAATGTGTTTTTTTTTTTTGTGGCTCATTGCATCCCTCCCATGTAGTTATGTATAACTGGTGAATTTGTTTGAACTGGGTCATTTGGAAATGGCTGCTCCAGGCCGTTCCAATCTCTTCTGGATGTGTGCTGGGCATTAAAGGGTTATATAATATAATATTGTAATGGTTTCAGTTCTATAATATTGTTCTCAAGAGACTCAAATACATGCCATAGATGTTGGCATGTTGTTTTTCTCTTTCAAAAATAAAGGTGCCACTCCATCCATTCTGTTCTGTTCTCTTCAAGCTTTTACTCTATCCCGGCAAAACAAATTGCTTCCACGTTTCCCTAAAATAATCCTCCAAACATGAAACAGGAAGTTGATTCAACTTCCTGCATGGCTCTGACCATGTTGCACCGTCTTTCAGTCTGGACTACTTGTGTCCTACTGTTTGGTCTCTTGTGAGGGTAAACAATATTTCAGATTTTGCACCTTAAACATGCTATATAAATGAAAATATTGATTGATCTTTTGTAATTTGTAACTAAAAAAATATTAGTTACCAAATGTTCCTTTTGTTGCATTCGAGTCTGAAGGGAGTCAAATTATTGAAAATATGCTGCATCCTGAGATGTTATGCCTTTAGGAAAACCAATGCATTTGCATTAACATTGGCAGTTGAATGAAAACAATAGTTTTGTGTGCGCCTTCTAATATCCAGTATTAACTTACACCTCACAGGAACTAATCTCCCATTTTGAGTAACGGCTGGGGCACTGTCAAAGAGCGGAAAGGAAGGACTAGGGTTTCTTTTGAGGGCTGTTTCTACAGCAGGCCTTTTGCCTGGAATCGCCCCCGGCTGGTCCCTGTGCATTCACATGAGGCACAGGGACTCCCAGGGGCATTGGGGGGACGGGGACGGGCAGGGGATTTCCCAGGGATAAGGGATCCCTGGGAAATCCTTTTTTCCCCACAGTCTCAGGAACTTACCAAGACCGCAGAAGATGTGGCCGCCCATCCCGGCTACTGCCGTGCTTACTCGCGAGTAAGTGCAGCAGCAGAAATGGGTACGGAGCTGCACCATGCATCTTCATGCCCATCAGGGGTGGGGGGATGCAAATCTGCCATCCCCAGGATGGCGGGGGGAAGGTGCCCCCCCAATTTTAGCCAGGATTTTTTTTTTTACTCACCCTTTTCTGTTGAAGTGCAAGTGCGCTCTCTGGATCGGTTTGGGGGGGGGGGGGAAATGATGGCCGCGACATCCCTCCTTCCTCCCGGGATGTCGCGCCTCCCATGTGCATCAGAGTGACGATCCTGGAAGCAGGCACTTCCAGGATCACCGCCCCTCCCTCCCTCTACTCCCTTATGGTGTAGAAACAGCCCTAGGCAGATTCCTTCTTGCAGGCATAGCTGCGGCTGCATTAGGATGGACTGTGTCCCTAATTTTGGAACATTTATCCTATTTCTGTCAAATATATTTCAATAAACATTGACATTTTCATTCAAAATGAAGACAGACTCCTCCCTCCTTGCCACTCTGGAGTGCTTATCCCATCATGCTTTCTAACACAAGATGGTTCCTGTGCATTATGGGAAAGAACCAGTAAAAGGGAAAGGCACCAGTTATTTTCTGCCCCTGAGGAAGGAAATATCTTTCCAAAATGTGTCAGGTTTATTAAAGCTTTTTCTGGTATTTGAGAACATTTTCTCTATGTTATTATGCCAATATGTAAAAACAAGCGCAAATATATTGGTGGGAAATGCAAAAATCTACTTTTGGTCCATCCAAAGCCTTGCATGAGCCCAATGGGATTTGGGGCATTTTTTTTTCTTTCTAACGGCAAAGCCTCGTGCCATATCACAACCTGCTTTTAAAACTCTGAAATCTGTTTGTCATGCAGCATGGGGCATTGGTGTTGAGAATCTCAAGATAAAAGCTCCCTAGTGAACTGATTCTTTGGATCCTGCCCACTGTCTGAATTAGTAATATCAACACGTGCAACTAGTTCTAGACAGACTTATGAACTGTGGAACTATTTCAACAGCGCTGGCCTCATGATGCGCTGCCACCTGTTTTGCAATCAATCCTACTGGATTTTTAACCAACAGGACAGTGTCACATTCTATGCAGGCTCCATATCGGACAATTTTTTAAAAAAACTCCTTGTGTACTGGAGGAGGGCAAGCGAATAAGGAATAACTATTTCCCAATTGCGAAGGAATCCCCTACTGGGAAAGTCAGTATACAAAGTAGTCTTTCAAACAATATTTTTACATATAGAATGTGGGGTGACTGGCAGCAGTCCAAGGCTGAATTAAGACATGCTAAGGCCCTAAGCCATGTCAAGATTCAGATGCTCCCATAACATAAAAAATAAAGACAAGACATGTGAATGTCCACCACATGGAATATATACAGCATACTTACTTTTCTCTAGAAGCTTTTAAATAACCACATCAATTCCACTGTTGACATTCTGAGGGATACTTCTGTGTCCAGAATGAAATTTCACCCCCAGTCAGAACACTTTCCAAAGTTCTCATCATTGTTAGAGTTAGTATTTTTTTTGTTAGCCAATGATTCTATAAAAGTAGTCTTTAAAATGATCTTCATATTAGATGAATAAGTCTCTGCCCCCTGTGGTGCTATAGTGGGTAAGTTGCATGCTGGGAGTTGTAGTTAGAGGCAAGCAAGAGAGTTGGGAGAAAGAATAAGTGAGAGGGTAGACGGAAACTATATCCCACCACCCTGATCACTGAAGCTGGCTCCAGGCCTATGTAGTGGTTTATGGAGGGGGTGAAAGTGGGAAAATGGCGAGGGGGGATTAGCAGAGATGATGCCTGGTGTGGAACAGGATTTTAGCATGTGTTGGTAGGCTAGTTCCCATTGTTTCATCTGGGGTCTGAGGTGAGGTTGGACAACCTGTGGATGATGTGAGTCATCCAACAGCCCTGGAAGCGAAGTTATTGGGATTGGGTATGGTTTGGGATGGGGAGGTCAGGGTTCAGAATTTTGGTGATGGATTTTATATGAAAAGTTATTTAAGCCAACGTAATTTCAATTATAATAAATCTTAGTTATCTCTAAAGTATTTAAGAGGCCCCTCATAACATGAGGCCCTAAGCCATGGCTTACTTGGCTTGTTCCTAAATCCAGCATTGCAGCAGTCATTCTATGTTGCACAACACAAGAAGCTTTCGTCTTCCAACCCCATGGTCTGTCTCTGCCTGCCTGCTTCATGTTTCTAGCCAAGCTTTGCTGTTAATTCCTTTTGAGACCTATGCAACGTGTCCTGAGTCCTTCCCCTTGCACATGGCCGTTTATCATCCCAAATTATCAAACTGCTCACCACTTTCTGATGTAGAGCAAATGCATAGCTAAGGTAACTAGAGGAACCAGAAATTCTTTGTGCTATAAATCAACCACCTGATTTCCCTTAGCAGCACTGCCTGGTAACTCAGCAAGGAGGCAACTTAACTTTGTTAATGTGTTCTCTAAATGTTTTAAGAGAGCAAATACAGGAGTTGGTAGCAGGAGGAATGGAACAGGAATTCTTACCTGTTCATTGGTCTGGGATTTACTTGCACAGGAATCTGTCAGGGGTTACAACACTTCCTCAAACATGTTGTGATGTTGCCGTTGTTGTTATACCAAGGGTGATTTTGGTTATGGGTTCATTCTTTCACAAAGGTTAATGTCACCGATAGTATAATAGTAATTAATCATCACTGGTTGAGTGCATTGTGCTTTTCACCAATAATCACTGTGAATATCTCTGGTCATGGAATCATTCTCCCATGAAATACCATAGTTAAATATAAAACTAAACTATATATATATATATATATATATATATATATATATATTGTAGTGATCTGCAAATTACTCCAAGTGTCTTTGCTTCTTTACCACTACTCTTGGGTTGGATCCAGGATCTGCCTTTTAGCCCAGTTCATCCAGCACAAATCTGAATCCAACCCATTACAAACACTGTAAAGTAAGTAGTTGTGTACTGCAATATTTGCTCAGCTCTCTTCATCTAAAAGCCTCAGCCCCTCACTTGTTAGTTGTATAGCAAAATGCCTCTCAAAGGGAACCCGGTTTCAACCATGGGCACCTCCCTCCTAAATTGGCTGACAGATGAAGCCCAGCAGCCAGGCCTGGAACTCCATCCTGGCCCAAGACCCTTTTCATAAAGGAATCCCCTCTTTATATTTCTTATCCAGGCCTACCCATATGATGCTTCTGTAGGTAAGCTGACTTATGCCTGCTCACAAGATGCTCCTGTGGGGCAGCTCAGTGAGCCTTTTTGGCTGGGACATATATGCGTTAAGGTTTAGGAGGCGCTGTGGTCATGATTATACTGTGGATATGAATGTTCGGAGAGAGAGGAGGAATGAGATCATATAGTCCATGCCCTCAACTACCAGGTGTTTATCCGAAGCTGTGAACAGTACATACATACATACATACATACTGAATATCCAGCTAACCTGTACATTCAGAAACATGGGCACAATCTACCTTGCTGCTTTAAAATGGTTTGTAACAGTGGTGACAACTGCTGGGGCCCAGGGCACACTCCATACACAGTATTCAAAACGTTTCCAAAATGTCATATCCTGCTTGGTGGAGATCTGGCCTCTACATTTTGTGAGTCTCCTATCACACATTCAGAGCCTATGCATGAACACTTTATTCACAGCTTCAGATTAACCCATGTAGAGCAAGGGACAGGGGCCTGTCCTGCATATGTTTGTATCCACAGATATGTCACATGACCAGCAGCCTATCTACACTAATGCTTTAAAATGGTTTATAACAGTTTTGAACCAGTTAATAACGGTTATTAGCTGGTTTAAAACTGTTATAAACCGTTTTAAAGCATTAGTGTAGATAGGCTGCAGGTCTCACTTTTGGAATCAAAATTGGGAAGGGAGAAAAATGACCAAAGCAATCAACTATATGGAGGTAAGGTGTAAAAGTGGGAAGGGTTTAGCACCTTTCTCCCATGAGCTCTTCTTACTGTTGAAGTAACACTCATGCACTCTGCTTTATAGAAGAATGTGGCAGTAGCAGATGCGTGAATTACAGTCCTTTCACAACTAGGTCATCATCACATTTAGTGTTAAGGCACTCTTGTAGTCCCTCCATTCTGCTTTTGTTGCTAAGCACTCGCATGATATTGTCCTTGTTTCACTTTTTAATTCAGTTCTAGCACAATTTTCTTTACCGGGGAAAGTCAGTTTCCATGTTGAAATTGTTTGGAAACTGAAGTATGAATACTGTCGTCCCACTTTGAGTATATCCGCTTCTGTGGTTTGTGGGTGGTTCGTGGGTGTGTCTTCCAGGCAATTATAGTAACACAAGAAGAGGGTGTATCATTTCTTCACCAGGGGAGTTGCTGAACTTATTTCCTCCTTTTCATCTGGGGACACCTTAGGAGTTGGAAGGAAGATCTCTGTGCTCCAACTCGCTTTCTTTAGCTTCTTCACTTGCTTTTCTGATAAATTCCTGTCCCTTGCATTCCCCCTCCAAGTGCCTTATCTCTTTCTATTGCTTCTCTTCTATTTCTATTTTGTGTATTTCTTATTACTCCAATATTATCCCACAGTATCCTACATATATCCATTCTATATTCATTCATTCATCCTACCCTATCTAATAATGGCAGAAAATGCAGCTGACTCCCGTACTTGGACTGGCCATGGTGTTTCCTGGAGGCACCTGCAGACACTGAATTTGTTGGATATTTGGGGAGAAAGTGAGATACAAGATCAACTTAGGAGCAGCCACCGTAATATTGACTCCTTCCACTATATTGCTGAGCAGACCGCGTGTCTCCGGTGGTTCTCCTCCTTGCACCCCTTCCACTAATTAGTGTTCTGATCTTTTAACATTAGATACACAAGACATCCATGATGAAGGAGAGAGTAAGTGATGCACTACTTCCTTTCTTTTCCGTGGCTTAAAACTGCAGGTAGTCGGTGTTACAGTTGACGGGAAAAGGGGGGGTTGAAATATTACTTTTAAAAAACTAACTATTGGAAGAGCGCAATATTGTACTAATGACATTCTTTTTGTATGCAATATTGGAAATGCTACTTAAGCAGCTGCCCTTTGCTGAAATGGGCTATCAGAGAACAGCCGGCCCCATGCTCCACCATGATGGGCTGCTCTTCCCTATGGGTAGTTTCTTGGCATAATGGAGGCTGGTGTCCAGAAAACAGGAATGGGCAGGTACAGCAGCCCACTAACCCCACCATCAAATCCAGTTATGTGAAGTGAGGTGGTATTGCATTCCTTCTTCAGGCAAGCATGTGTTGATAAACTGTAATGTTGTGTAAAAAAACAAACAGAGCCTCCAGAGCTTGGTTGCTTGAATGGGGAAACTCATAGAGTTACAATACAGTTCCTTTACTGTGGTCTACTCTGAAGTGCTGTTTTCTTTCCCAGTAATTTTGAAGTTAATGTTTGGGGACACCATACCGCTTTTAATTAGGCCCTGTGTTAATAGGATGGCAAGACAAGTGTTTCTTCTTTTAAAGTTGGTTTTGTTTTGTTGAGATTTACTTTCAATACAGCTTTTAAACAGTTTGCTATTGTGTTTCACTCCAAAATAAAGTTTTATTAAAATATATACTACTGTGACATTGATGCTGCTTCCTCCACCCACACAGAACAATTGCACCTGGTGCATGAAAACATGTAGGGGATGTTAACAGGGGATGGGTGTGGGATGGCTTCCTGAGGGGTTTGGTAATGGACAATGATTTCATGTGTGGAATCTACATGAGGGCAGCTGGTTCAAAAACATGGAAGGCAGGTATAGCCATCAAAGGTCCTCCAGAAATGTATGCAATCAGGAAGACATTATTCTATGCTTCATAACAATCAAATTCAGGGAGAAGTGCCTGATGTGTGGGGTGAGGTACAGGCTCATTATTTCCAAAACCATGATTCCCTTGTTTTAAAGCAAGGAGGCACTCTGTGCTTTCAAGGACACATGCTCACATTGAGTTCAATATCGCAGCACACATTGAGTTCAATATCCTTTCTGGTACATGATTTCCTTACTTTGGATCAATCCCAATGCAAACTCCACCCTCAGAATCCATTGTTATTAAAGGGTCAAAGGTAAGCTATCACCACACCCCAGCTCAGCAGTTAAAGAAACTGTTTCCTTCAGTGACATCCCAGCCATCAAACACAATGCAACAATTGGGAACGATCATGGATGGGATGTTGAACTTTGTTTCTATTGAAAATAATTGCCCATTTTAATAGTAAGGTCAAAGGTAAGCCATAACCCCAACCCAGCTGTGTTTGTAGAGGAACTGTTGTTGTTGTTGTTTTGCAATGGCAACTCAGCAATTGGGAGCTATCATGGAGGAGGCCCAATACTTAGTAACCAAGACAACCACATCTGAATGATCAAAGATGTTACTCATACCTATTCATGTATTCCAAGCACCAACCCAGCTCAATCAGCAATCTTTAGCACATGAATAGCTGTATCTCACAGATAACTAAAAGCCTAGCCTGAAGTTAGCAAGCTGACTTCCGCCTGGAGAACTAATTGTACTGTGTAGTTTGCAGTTTACTGCTCAAGTCTGAAGTGATGGAGGCTTACAGATTTTACACTTTGATTAGGATGCACATGCTCTTGATCTCAGCAATTCTCCAGCACCTTATAAACCTGCTGATGGTTTATCAGAACAATGATTATGGGGAGGGTTCAGCATCACTGCGAAGGGGATCAGGGCCAAGTACCAGTACCATGGTGGATTATCTCCATGATCTTTCAATTGAGCAAAACACAACTGAGTACCCATGGGGTAGCTCTTTCACGACCTCATGGAATACTCGCATAACGGAAAAGCGCAGTTGCGCTCTTCAAGCCCAGGTTTTTCTAAATGCTTTTGCTGTCCTGCTTGGTGCAGAATTTGCTCCAACTGCGCCATCTTGCTTTTGTCCGATGTAACTGCAGGGGATTGCCACAATTGTATAATTGCTGGCTGTGTTGCCGAAAACTCCTGTCCTTACATCAGCACAGATAGGGCTGAGGTAGGTAGACAATAGGAAGACGTAGAAGTTGTTGTGATATTTGAATTTGCAGGAAGATTATGGGGGGGCTGTTACAGTTATAAAGAGGGCTTCATAACCCTATCTGTAGTCCATAAAAGTCATGGTACCTTGAATTGCGATTGACAACTGAAAAGCATTTTGCCCAGGGGGTGCTTAATGGGCAGATGAGGAGGATGAGAAGCTCCTCACCGGAAAGAGTAGGTGGGTCGGCAGGAGCTCCTCCCTGCCCACCCACATGAAGTAAAAAATGAGGAGAGAAGTACCCCCCCCCCCTTACGCTAAAGGAAAGAAACTGGTGTCATTCAAATGGGATGGGACTAGGTGCTCACAGCAGCCAATAAACAGAGGGGGAGGAGAAGGGAGGTGGCTGGGCTGGAAAGAGTGCAAGAGTGAGAATGCATTGATCTGGAACAATTGCGAAGTACAGCGGCGGAAAAAGGAAGACGTGTGAAGATGCAAACGATGTGGTGATGGGAAGTTGTGAATGACCAGTGCTAGAGCCGGGAAAGAAACGAAGGTGAAAAATAGGAACTTAAAGCGGCAGAAAAATGGAGGTGTGATGGAGGCCCTAGTTTGGGCCAGAGCAGGCTTCCCATGAGCCAATTGCTTTATCATCTTGGTGAATAAGAATTGCTCTAAGGCAAACGAGCAAGTTCCTCTACTGCCTTCTATCCTTAAATTAGCCACAGCAAAAATAGCCCCACCAAAGCCTGGTGGCTGTATATGATATAGAGAATAACCACTATCAACAATACAGCAGAAAGACAGTACAGTGCTACGGTAATTAGAGTTGCCCACCCTGGCTTTATCACTCTCCCTGTGGATGCAATTGGGGTGTTGTAGTGCAGTGCAGGAAAGTGCAGCAAAAGATGTGGAAGAAACTGGACAGGCCATGGAGCATAGTGGGGAGGAGCACAGGAGGCTAAGGTAAGTAGACTAATGGGTGAATGGACCTGGACCTTATAGAAGGGCATGGTAGAGAACACAAACTGATGAAACTTTGAAATGCTGATTAAAGGAGAACACTGTTTTTTAACACATCAGTCACCCACTGTAATAGTGGTGTTGCGTGGTTAGTAACAACAGGAATGGAAGCAAAAGAGGGCCTCTGAGATGAGGACAGGGATATTCAGGAGCTATATTGGGCAGGTTGGCACACAGTGGCTCAATTCGGACGACACAATAAACAACTGGTGTGGGGGAAACAATCGTCAGTTGTTTTGACTATTGTGTCATCCGAATGCTGCCATAGTCAACTCAGTGCTGATCCTCATCCACACCACAGTTGATTATTTATTACCATGTTGTGTGGGGAGTGCCCCCTAGGGTTAGTGTGAGGGTTAGGGTTAGTCAACCCACCATTGACTATCGTGTCGTCCTAATTGAGCCAGTGACTAGGTTCACGCAACACCCTAGCCAACACTCAGTGTTGAACTGTGGGTGGTTTGTTGAATCATGGGTTAGCATTTTGTCTGAACCCAGGACATTTTATCAAATAATCCAACTTGAGAGCCCATGGTTTGGTGTTGGGTTATTCAGGGTAGTTAACAAGTCACACTGCATGGTTAACAAGCCAACCTGAGGATATCCAGACAACATGCTAACCCGCAGTTCAAAAACAAAACAAAACACTCAACTGTGTGGGTTAGTGTGTTGTGAGAACAGCCCCAATGATAACCCACATTTTTTTAAAAAAGTGAAGGTTACTGTGAATGCGGTAGTGTGCTGGTACACTGCATGCAGGAGAGGCCAAACTACCCATGGACCTTCCACCTGTGGTTTGTTTAGCATTTTGTGCAAACTCCAACCTCTGGCTTCATTCTTCCCTGACAAGCTAGGGGAAAAATCATGTTGTTGTTTTTATCGTGTGCTTTCTCTGGCTGTCATGGAAGGTACAAGCCAGACAGCCTGGTTCACATGTTAAACTAAGCAAACCATGGATAGAAAGTCCATGAATGGTTTCGCCACTTCTGCTTGCAGTGGAAGCAATCTAGCAGCAAGCACCAGCACACTGTGTGTTGTCACTGCATGCAAATCAGGCCAATGTTTAATATCAGTTGGAAAATAGAATTAGAAAAGGGGCAGGGTTGTAATGCATTGCTTTGGAGGAGAGCATGGTTGTCTGGCTGGAACCAACAAACAGGAGTACTTCTTTTAGAAAGTAAGGATATACTGCAGCATTTTGTTGCAGATCCCACTTGTGTATATTAATTCTAAAATCGTTGTTACAACTTAGGTTATAGTAAGAGGAGAAACTAGTAAGAGAATAAATTGATGAGAGAGCAGAGGCTACTCTTTTAACCTTATACACTTATTGCACATGAGAGGCAAAAGTTTGATCGTACTTGTTTTTGTACTGTCTTCTCAGAGTGGAGCTGCTAGCTACTGTCTCTCTGTTTGTTCACTGCATGGAAAAACACAATCTAACTCAATTTCAGAAGCAGAATTTTGCTCTTTAAAAAGAAAAAAGACCTGCCTTTTCAAATGCAATGCATGTTCTCTCTCTCTCTCTCTCTCTCTCTCTCTCTCCTTCCTTAGTCCAAGGAAAACAGCCAAACTTCATAAACAAATTTGGACATACTACTCTGCAAGAAGGAGATGATTTAAACCTACACTGCACAATATATGGAAGACCAAGGCCAAATGTCACTTGGACAAAAGATGGCATCAGAGTGGCAGCAAGAGAAATTAGTGTACGTCTAAACGTTTCGTAAATGTTCCTTTGGGAACAGCATCCTATCTCTTGCTTCATGCCACTAATCTCCCTATGTCTGTATTTCATTGTATTACAGATTGAGAAATTAGGGGACACCTATTTCCTTTTAAAAAGAAATGCAGTCCTTGCTGACACTGGAAAATATATCTGCCTTGCCACTAATGAAGCCGGGGAGGCACACTGCTCAGCTTTCATAAGAGTAATAGGTAACTAGGCACGCATTATTAGACAATGTTAGTTATAATAAATGGAAGACCTTGCTGTTCTGGCTGACATCCCCATTTTGTTTCAGATAAGAATAAAAATGTACATTTCCCCAGTGTAACAGAGACTAAATCAAAGCGAGGGAGAGGCTATCTGTCAGAAAAAGGGAAGGCTGCCACACCTGAAGCATTACAAGGTCAGGATTCACATTGCTTGAAAGGACAAAGGCAAACTAAAAAACGTTCCGTGAGGTAACTTCAGTTTATGTTTTTTGCCTTGTAAAGTGCTCCAACTCTCATCTAAGTGTTTCATTTGCAAAACTTTCATACCATCTTCTCCTTCTGGCCTCATGCTCTTTTTCATATACGTAATCAAAGCAAATAGCATACAAAAATGTAGGCAGGAGCCAAAAGGCCAGGGTGTAACCCAGGGTATTGAACCTCTTTCCGTTCAAGGGCCAAATTCAATTTCACAGAAGCACGAGGGCTGCATTGCTCTGGTGGGAGGGGCCAAAAATACAAACAATACCAGCACATTTTAGCTTAAAGCTCTTACTGCCAGTAAGTAAACCTTAGAAGGGGTATTTCAATCTTTTAGAATCAGGGAAAAACTGCACAAAAGCGAGGAAACCATGGAGTGACTGGTGGTTGGGGGAAAGGGGCAGGCCAGGAAAAGGGGGCAGGTCCTTTTGGGGAACTCCAGAATGGGACCCCCAGAGGACTAGATTTGAGCCCCAGGGCTGAAGCCCCCCATCCTTACTGTAGCCTGTGTCACTCCCACCCCCAGAAAGTCATGTCCGAAGGCAGAGGTGCCATTTGAAACGGTATGTAACATGGAGTGAAGGACTACCATTGGAAGGGGAAAACAACTGTTTCCGCATGCGCATATGAGCCTCTGACCTATTTGCATCCCAACTACTATCTATATAAGAATGCAGTAGTGTAAACCTTATTACTTGAGATTTACCAGACCAGTTTTTCCTCATTTTTGTTTTAAACTGGAGCTTGAGCAATGTAGGCATGCAGAAAATTCTGAAAATTTGAAAAAGTCCAAAGCTTGAGCTTTAATAGCAATTTATTTCCTCCGCGCCAAACAGGCAGGCAGCCCCTCTGCCAGCAGAATGACAGACAATCAGTGTGGCGTGGGCCTTGGGTGCAGCCGCACAGTTAGGCTGTTGCCGCCAGCGGGGAAAGGGAAGGGGATAGAAGTGGCCAATCGGGATGTGCGGGGGAAGGGGCAGGGCCACACCACATGCCAATTTCAGAGGGGGATTCACTATGCATGCGCCACTTTTGCATTATTCATGAGCTCTGTGGTGGGGGACTGAGGGGTAAAAAAGCGGGAACGGAGAAGGACTACTAGCACCCATGGCAATATGGGCTTTACACTAGTTTGTTAAGAATGCTTTTGCTATGGTCGTCTCAGAAATCAAGATGGGCGATGGTAGTGCAGTTAGCCTATGATTCCCTCAGGCAAGATGGCACAATAATGAGACTGGGTTGGTGCTGGTGAATTTTCAAGCACTGATGAGGAATTTGTGTAATAAAGGAAAACTTTTCACTAAGGTAGTAAATTAAAGATCCATATTGCAAAAGTGCAATAAAGGATGTTCTTTTTAGGATCCTGGGGGAAGGATGTGGATTTTATTAAGTGAGGTAATGTAAAGTTCATTAAACCTATTATTTGTTGTTGTTTTTTTTAAAAAGGACCATCCCATTTTTTCCTTCAGCATATTTTACAATATGGGACACTACTCTTTATTACATAAATACACCACAAGCAAAATGGCTTTAAAGCTAATCAAGGTCAAGGCCAATCAGTACCATGGAAGATCCAAGTATTAAAATATGTATTGGCTTTGATCTGAATGGAGTTTTGTAAGTTTATATTGCTAGGAGGAAAGATATCATTGTTTTCATCCTGAAAGGCAAAGGACTTTGTACTTTGGTTACAAACTGGAAAGAAAACCCACTTCTAGATTTTTTTCATGGACAACCAGTTTATCTGGTAGCCTCCATTACAGCAACTCTATGAGACTTTCTAATTTTAATATTTAATCCGCACGCCAAGTAATAAAAATTAAATTTGAAGCTTTGGTTTTCATAACTAGACCAAACTCATTCTTCAAGAAACTTGTATCATTTTTATCTATGCACTTGCTTTTTCACAAAATTGCTTGCAGCACATTCCTATGCATGTTGACTTGAAAGTAAGTCCTACATTGTACAGGGGCCCGTTTTCATTTCCTTAAGCAAGTGTGTATAGAATTGCAGTATTAAGTGTTTCATTTTCTATCAGAGATCATGTGCTATTTTTAAAGTTCGGAATGATGTGACCGTAAACGAAACTGCATTTTATGTGAATGTTAGGATGTATTTTTTTTTTTACTCAACAATTTGTATATACGTTACTTATAATATACTCCCAGCATGTGTGGTAAAAAGAGAGTTTTGCTAAAATCCCATGAATAGGTTTTAATTGCATTTTGCAAACAGTGTCTTGCACCAGAGCAATGATAGTGATATCTTATATTTTGTAAGTAGGAGAGCTCTGACGAACTTGCTCTATCATTAACTGTAGAAGTAAGGCATTCAGCACAGCAGAAAAACATTTTTTTCTTATTCCTTGGTCTCTGAAATGCCCATAGTATGTTTTAATTATTGTTCTATATCACTTGTAAATTGGCTTAAAAGTTTTCTGATGCCAGAGTATACATATTTTATATATGTTATTTGTATTAATGTTGTTCCCCGCCTCGATCCTGAGGGTGAGGCAGGTAAGAAATAAATTTATTATTATTATTATTATTATTATTATTATTATTATTATTATCAGAATTATAACGATGTATGGGCGGGGGGATTTTGATCACTAGTGATAATCAAGCACAGTGCCAGTGTGAAGGGAGATGAGGATTCTTCCACCAAATCCTCTGAGACACAGGCCTAGTTCTCACAGTGGATAAGGAGGGAAATCTGTGTTTGGCGTTTGGCCTGTACCGCTTCAGATTACAGATAAGGGCTCACCTGATTGTTTTTTTTAAAAGCATAAAACAGTCAAACAAGCATGACAAGGAGATGACCATGCTAGCATAAGAACAACTGTGCCAGATATCAGACCAAAGGCATTCTGTCCATGCAATGGCAGATGCCTTTGGGAAACCCACAAGCAGGATATGAGTGCAATAAACCCTTACACTTGTGTTCCCCAGTAACTGGGATTGAGAGACATAGGTTGCTAGTTTGTTGTGCTAGATTTTTCTGCACTGATCAACTGCTTCATTTGTTCAGTGGTAGCAGTATGCTGAATCTGTGAGTATGGATACGAGAAAGGTGATGGGGAAAGAGTGTCAAATGTTAGGAAAGGTGAGACTATGGTAATCCAGTGAAGGATTTGCAGTCAGAAAGATATTCGAGGGAAGGGGAGACTGTATCACACAGAGTATAGCAAAAGCTTCAAAGTCCAGCAAAAGCTACAAAAGTAGGAGTAAGTGAAGTTAATTTCAGATACATTGAATGTCTCGTTAGTTCTTTATTTCAGTGCTTTTAACATTAAGAAGTTATGTAGAACAAGTTTGTCTTAATTGTGTGCTGTGAAGTCAGACATGTGACCAAGGCCATGTTTGGGTGGGCATGCCCCCTTTGGGGCTGGACATGTTGGTGGGCATGCCCTATTGGGAGCTTGACATGTTGGTGGGCACGCCCCCTTGGGGCAGCCATGTTGTCCTCCTTTTTGGTTTCCAAAATATGGTCAGCTTAGACATAGCGCCACTGATACTGGAGTATTGTATCATTACCAGTAGCCATTGATAGCCTTATCCTCCATGAATTTGTCTAATCCCCTTTTAAAACCATCAAAGTTGGTGTCCATCACAGCACTGTGTGGTAGAAAATTTGACCACAGTTTGGCTGTATGCTGTGAGAAGAAATATTTCCTTTTATCTATCTTGAAACTCCCATCATTCAGCTTCCTTTGTTGACCTAGAGTTCTAGTATTATGAGAAAGGAGGAGAAAAACCTCTGTACTTTCTACACTCTGTGCATAATTCTATACATCTTTATCTTGTCCCTTGATTGCATCCTTTTTATCTAAGCCAAAAAGCCCCAGATGCTGTTATCTTGAACATTTTGGTTTCCCTTTTCTGCAACATACTACTACTACTACTACTAATATATTTATTTATTACCCGCCTCTCCCTCCGGATCGAGGCAGGGAACAACATCAAACACAAAATACACCAAACTGATTAAAAGCACATAAAACCAATACATAATTAAAATACCAATAAAACACCAATAAAAACACTTAAAATTCATCTGGGTAGGCCTGCTGGAAGAGATCAGTCTTTATAGCTCTTTTAAATTCTTGAAGACTGATGAGTTGGCGGATCTCTCCCAGCAGGTCATTCCACAATCTGGGAGCGGCAGAAGAAAAGGTCCTCTGGGTAACGGTTGTCAGCCTAGTTTTTGTTGACTGTAGTAAATTCTTCCCAGAGGACCTAAGCATGTGAGGCGGATTGTATGGGAGAAAGCGATCCCGCAGGTAACCTGGACCCAAACCATGTAGGGCTTTAAAGGTAATGACCAACACTTTGTACTTCGCCCGGAAACTAATTGGCAGCCAGTGGAGAGATTTCAAAGCTGGCGTAATATGGTCACCCCTAGCTGTACCAGTGACCAACCTGGCTGCCATATTTTGAACTAGTTGAAGTTTCCGGACTAGGCACAAAGGTAGCCCTATGTACAGCGCATTGCAGAAGTCGAGCCTCGAAGTTACCAGTGCGTGCACTAGCATCTTTAGGTCTTCCAACTCTAGGAAGGGGCGCAGCTGGCGTATCAGCCGAAGCTGATAGTAGGCACTCCTGGCCGTCGCATCAATCTGAGCTGTCATTTGGAATGATGGATCTAGTAGCACCCCCAAGCTGCGAACACAAAATTCTCCAAGCAGGGGCTCAAAATCTAACTTTGGGGGCCTGTAAAACTCGCTTCTTTCCTTTCCTTTTTATTTGGTAATTGTATACATACAAGACAATATCAAAGCAACAACAAAAATAATAAGCTTCAAGAAAACAAACAGAAAACACGTTCCCTGTTTTTCAAGCTTTCTTCAAAAGAAAGTCTCTGAATTCTTCTCCAGCTCAATTTTAAAAAATGCGCAGGACAAAAATTCCCAGTTCCACACACACCCCAGTCTGTCTGTGTTCCACAATGTTTTTTAAAAAAACTCTTAGATTGGATTGGGAAATTTCCCCAGGTTTCTTAATCCCCATCCCCAGGGAACCTTGGAATCTTCCTGAGCCAGTCCAGGGAGGTCTCTGGAGAGTTTGCTCATATCTGGGCTATACTAGAACCTTCCTCACTGAACTTTGGCTTTCTTTGTTCAGGGGTCCTTTTTCTATGGCCTAGCGTTCTGTCATGTGAGCCTCTTCCTGCAGTCTGAAGCAATACTGTCAGATTCCGGTTCATAGCCTCATCTGCTGTTTGTGAGGACCAGCACCAGGCCCTTAGACAAGGTGGTCTTAATGCCCTCCATCCCCCCCACCCTGTTAGCTCCACGCATTTGCTTCCCTTTCTCTCTCAACCCAATCGGCACCATCTCCCAGAGAAAGAGAGAGAGAGACTTCTTGACCCTGTCACTTTTTGTTCAGTAAGGGCAAGTGAACATGAAGCAACAGAAAGGAGGAGAAACAGCCCAGGCAGGAGTTGGCCTTGGTGAGCACTGTATCAAGATGGAGGCCTCAGCAGCTGCCCAACTATGCTGAACTCCTGATGCAGCCCTACTGAGAACTAAGCTACTTTCATGGTATTTGGTGGTTTTGGAGTGGGTTGAGGGAGATGTCAGTGACTATTTAATATTCATGAAGCACCAACAATGTGCTGGTTACTAAAGTCTGGTATATATATTTTTGCATGGGGCATGCCTTGAATGCCCCGCATACAGGAAGTGATAATCAGTATTCAGTTTCTAAAAATATAGGTGTCTGGGCTTAAGCTTGCTTGTGAGCTATACCATCTGCCCTGTGGAAACCCTCCTCTTTAACCACAAGAATGTGGGACAGGTTGAATTTGCCCAGCGGTGGCACATTTAAAAATGACTTCATGCATTCCAGAATCCCGACCCTGCTTTTCAAAGCAGATTCTGTGGCTGACCTCCCGTGAGCCAGGGAACAAATTCAACCCTAGCAAGAATGGTTGTTGGTGATCACCAGTTCTCCTATCGTACTAGAAACCTGGGCTTCCTTTTTTTGACTACAGAAAACCATACAGCTGCCCTTTAACCACCCCAAAGACACATTGAGAGCGCCAGCAGAGGAGTTGGAAGATGTAGCCTGAGTCACCTGAGCAACAACCATACTGGAGAAAGACAGCACAAGATTATTAGTTTCAGAACCATGTGGATTTTAAAGAGTTTGTTTCCCATAGAGTTCTTCATCGGGTTGCCAAAACAGTTCAGAATCCTCACACAGTAGATGGCACATGTTGTATGAATGTCTCTTGTGTTCAAAATCCACAAAAGTTTATCTTATACAAACTGTAAATCTTTAGCACATTGTTAACCTCCATGTATATTCCATTGGGTCCAGTGAAGACCTATGTATCGTTTCTTAATTTATTTTCATTTAGGTTGGGCTACACTATCTGACCTGATTATTATATATTTGTCAACCATAGAGTTTCATAGCTGAGAAGAGATTTGAACCTCAGGGCTGGCCCAGCTGCATGTGCAAGCAGTCCAAATGGCCGCCTCTTTGGATAGCAGAATTTTCAAAAGTACCAATGAAACAGTGTGCGGTCTAAGTGGTATACAGCCAGGAATCCTTGCACTATCATGCTGGGCCACACAGCTCTCAGATCAGACGTTTAAAGTATCTGCGCAGTGCAGTGTGGTTGCTTGTGCAAGAAAGATCCGGTTTGCACGTAATGGCAATTGAGGGTTAATTAACTTATAAAATACAACAAAATCTGGTGAGAGCAAGCAAGCGTGCTGCCTCCTGCTCACTTGGCACTTTGCTTTCAGTTAACAACCTACGATCGCCCCATTTGTAGGTTGTTAGCATGATGTCTGAGCCCAGTTTAGGAGTTAACCCAGAGTTAATCCATGGTTTGTTCTTGAGTTGTTTAATCTCTAACCAACCAAGAGCACCTAGGTTCAGTCCTCATGCTAAAAACTTATGAACAAGGTGATCGTAAATTGTTAATTGAAAGCAAAAGCGACGAGCGCGTTCGAGGCAGCTTGTTTGCTCCTGCTAAATTCCAACTGTTCAAGAGTTAATTAACCCACAATTGCCATTTCATGCGAACCAGGTCAAAATGTCTTGGGCCAGCCCTGTCAAGACTGGGTCAAGTTCCCTACACTGGAGTTAAATTGGCCCATTTCCACCTGCCTTCCTTTCATGGGAAAAACTAAAATGGAAAATGTATCATCTTCATCTTAAGTAAAGTGTGGAAATCTAGAATTGTGATCCCATTATATACCAGAAGTAGTCTCAAAATGAAAGCTGGGTTTACCGTTACTCCAGGTATGCAATCTCTTTCAGCCAGACTGGAGCAGCAAAGAAATGAAACTCAAAGCTTCTCTCCGAGAAGAGAGTCCCTATCCTGCCCCTTAGATTGGGCTTCTTTAAATATTAATGGACTGACAGGCATATTATGGAAGCCACTTGGGTGCCACTAAAAATGCCCCCTTTATACTGGCTTCTGGATAATGTGCAGGCACAATCATGCTGTGACACTATTATGTTGGGAATTTCCTCACCCCTGTTCCACATCTCTGACTGGCAGGCAGTGTGACTCACAACATGATGACATCAAATCATTGGGTGAATGTTCCCATATGTGGAGAACTCAGTGGGGGTGCATGCAACTTGAAGATCCAGGCTCATGACAATAGAGCTGTTGAGGAATGGTGGGAAGTGGGAGTGTGGCTCTCTAGATATTGTTGGATTACAACACCCATCAGCCCTAGGCAGCATAGTCAATGGTAAAGGATCATGGGCGCTGAACTCCAGTGACTTCTGGAGGACCCACCCATTACACATCCCTGCCTTGCCATATGATGATGAGGCTAAGCACTGTCCATATTTTCAATTCTGTGAAGAGATGATAAATACTGGACATGGCCAACTGTGCTCTCCCAGTTATGGTTGATTTTCAAGATGTGTCAGTAGCTTCCCTAGGGTTTGTTCTTCCCCAGCTTGGGACAGTATCTAACAGTGTCCAATTGCTAACATAAATCAAGTTGCACAAGCATAAACTACTCTAGGGCAATGCAAGTAGCATTAGCTGATACACCAGTTTTTAATCCTATGTAAACCGCCCAGAGAGCTTCGGCTATGGGGCGGTATACAAATGTAATAAATAAATAAAATAAATAAATAAATAAATGCTATTGGTTTGGCACTAGAGTAATGTATGCTAGAGTAACTTAATTTACTTTAGTAATTGCACCCCATTGGATACTGCCCTGTGTGCCCTCCAGATGTTTCGGACATCGGCCCCAGCCAGAATGGCCAATGATCAGGAATGTTGGGAGTTGTGGTCCAAAACATCTAGGGGAGCCCAGGTTTGGCTAATCCGTCACAAAAGTTGTACAATTTATTGCACTGTGGTTCCTTTATCTTTTCACCCCTTTCCTACTCAAACCAAAATTGCAAAGTGAAATCTGCTCACTTTCCCATTTTATCTAGCCATGTAATGAGAAATAAATGTAAGGAACAAGTGTAACTTGTCTATAAGTAAACAAATAAATATTTTGCTTGAAAATGCTGCTGTAACGTCATTTTTCCCCCTTTAAATATTTTGAATATACCAGAAAATGAATTTGTGCACATAAACAGCTGAGAAGTGAGACCCCTCTCCTCCTATTTTTATCCTTTTGAAGTGTTGATTTGTTGAAAACGCAGCAAACACAACAATTAAATTTAAGCTTCAAGACATCATGCATATTCATTCCTGTATGACCCATAAATCACATTCTCTCAATAGATTCTGTATTACATATGTTAATCACTATGTCATAAACTGTAAAGCTAAAGAGGAATGCTCATTTTTAAGTCACTCTGGATGAAACACTAGACCAAAGCTGGGAAGACTTTAGGCCAGGGGTGGGAAACATGTCCCTGGGCTCCTTTCACGGCACCCACCAAGGTGTCCTACCCCACCCACTTTTTTCTAATTAATGCATTTTCTTATTGGCTTGGTGGGATTGCTCTGAAATCAGTTTCTGTTGGTGCTGAAAACTGTGGGTTCAAAGGAGTTGTTTAGTGTGTTGGGGCGCAGATCCCACCTCTGCCCTGTACTCATTCTTTTAGACAGGTTACTTGTCCTTTGCCATACACCCCCTATGGCAGCCATTTTGTGGTGTTCCCCACAACAGTTTCTCAAATTGCCAAATGTGCCCATGACCCAAAATAGTTGCCTACCCCTGCTTTAGGCTCTACTTTCTTTTCCACTAGAACCCTGAGGTCCACTAACTAGAAACAGGTGCAAAAGAGTAGCTTAAGAAAGTGGGTAAAGAGTTGAAGAACAAGGTGCCTTTTTTCAGTTCCAGAACTGATGCTTTCTGAACTGAAGGCATGACCCTGCTTTCCCTTTTCTCATGGAGGAGAATGTCCCAAAAGAGCTATAGTTATAGGGCAGAAGCTGACCTTAAACATCCCTCTTCAAAGAGCTTTTCATGTACTTGTGTCACGTCATTACCAGTTGGCATCAGTACTCCAGGCTCTAGTCAGCGACTAATTTTAGTAGCTGCCATATTTTATACTGAGCATGAACTGAAGGCCTTTGCACTGTTAGCTCTGGCCACCTACTCTTGACACAAGCTGACATACAAGCAAAGGGGGCATAACCCCCCCCCATCTCTATAAACAGCAACAAAGGTATCAATTATTTAATTGTTAAATGTTGGAATTATTGGTGAGCACACATTCACAACCATATTAAATTTGCACAATGATTTGTAATGCAAATTGTGCATGAATGATAGCTCATCCCCAATCTTAATACATGGTTCTACGTTCTTTGGGGTTTGGTTATTTTTCCATGATTTGGCAAAAAGAATCCTTGCAATATTAAAATACATAATATTGGTTCTTGCTAATCCATAGATATGGCACATTTTACATGATTTAAGAAACAGACTATTTGATTTAAATAATAATAATAATAATAATAATAATAATTTATTTCTTACCCGCCTCTCCATCTGGATCGAGGCGGGGAACGACAACATGATAAAATACATAAAACTGATTAAAACATGACACATATTATTAAAACTGCATTAAAACATCCTAAAACATCCTAAAAACATCCTTAAAACATTCTAAAATTCCACTGGATATGCCTGCCAGAAGAGAACAGTCTTTATAGCTTTCTTAAATTCTAAAAGACTGTTAAGTTGACGAGTCTCCTCCGGCAGGTCATTCCACAGTCTGGGAGCGGCAGAAGAGAAGGTCCTCTGGGTAACGGTAATTGAAGAAATGTCCTAAATCATACTGACTACCATTCTCCCATATTGTTTGCCTTTTCACAGTTCCATCACATATGTATGAAATCATGTTTAGGCTTCTGGAATATCAAACAACTTGCATTCCATATATATATATATATATATATATATATATATTCCAAGCAGAGAGGTGCATTGTGCAACTGCCTTATGACAATTTTCTCTATAACAAGTTCCCTTATTGAAAAAGAAATGTTATACTTAATTTTTGTACATCTCTGCTTCGCTTAAGTTTATATGCTTTGTCACTCTTATCACTTAATTAAATAAGTTTATATCCCACCTTTCCACCAAAGTATAATGCACAAAGTGGCTAACAATAAAACCAAATTAAAACAAAATCCCAATTAAAAACACAACTAAAACACACACTAATAAAAGACATAGCCAGCACACAACCAGTTAAACCTCCTTCCACAGCAGTCCAGTTTACATGCCCAAACCTGCCTGGATAAAAATGTCTGCCTACTGGCAGAAGGAGACCAGAGAGGGACCCAACCTAGCCTCACTCAGAGCCTGGTGATGTCCCCATCAAACCCACCTCCAATGGTGGTGGTACCAATAAAAGGGCCTCCCCTGAAGATCCTACTACCCAGGTAGGTTCGTATAGGAGAAGGTCTTTCAGAAGTTCTTTGATCCCAAGCTGCATACGGTTTTATAAGTTGTCACCAGCCTGAATTGTGCATGGAAACAGACCGGTAGCCAATGAAACTATTGGAACTACATTCTCCCCATAACCAGCCCCAATCAACAATCTGGCTGCAGCATTCTGGACCAGCTGAAGTTTCTGAACAGTGTTCAAATGTAGCCCCATGTAGAGCATATTACAGTAGTCCAAATGGGATACAACTAAGGCATTCATTACCATAGCCAAATCAGACATCTCTAGGAACTGGCACAGTTGGCGCACTAGGCTCAACTGTGCAAATGCACTCCTGGCCACCTCCAAAACCTGGGCATCCAAGTTCAGGGCTAAATCCAGGAGTACATCCAAACTGCAAGCCTGTGTCTTTAGGAGGAGTGTAACCCCATCCAGCACAGGTTGAGTCTCCATTTCCTCATCTGCCTTTCGACTATCTAGGAGCACCTCTGTCTTGTCTGGATTTAGCATAAATTTATTCACCCTCATCCAATCGATTACTAACCTCAGACACCGATTTAGAACAGCTTCCTTGGATTTGGAATGAAAGGAGAGAAAGTTGGGTGTCATCAGCATTCTGGTAGGACCAGGCCTCCAGACTTTGAGCAACTTCTCCAAAGCAGTTTCATGTGTATGTTAAATAGTATGGGGAACAAGATGGAATCCTGAGGGACACCACAAACCAAGGGTTGCAGTGTCGAACAACACCCCCCCCCAGCTCTACCTTTAGAAATTGACCCTCGAAGGACCGGAGCCACCCTATAGCAGTGTCTCTCAGTCCCATTTCACAGATGCCTCAGAAGGATGCCATGGTCAATGCTATTTAAAGCCAATGAGAAATCCAGAATAGGGTGCCCAGATAAAATCCAAGTCAGGGCTCATGTAACTTTAACAGTTGTAGAGAAAAAGGAATTTCAGCCAGAGTCATTTGTATGCAATTAGTTCCTGGTGAAATTCCCTCTTCATCACAACAGTTAAAGTTGCAAGCACTATACTAGAGTGACCATATACAAAAGAAGGCAGGGCCCCTGCAACTTTAACTGTTGTGATGAAGAGGGAATTTCACCAGGAACTAATTGCATACAAATTACACTGGCTGAAATTCCCTTTTCTCTACAACTGTTAAAGTTACATGAGCCCTGACCTGGATTTTATCTGGTCACCCTAGTCCAGAAGAACCAACACTCCCAATTCAGAGCCTCCTGTGGCACTGATCTCATTTCGCTTTGCTTCCTGACAAACTTGACCCAACCTGATCCCTGCTCAAGTTCTGGTCCCTAGCAGAACCCTGCAACCTAAGCTACGTCACAGAGTATCATCAGTACCCACGGCCTGAAATGCTGCATTGGAGTGCAAATGAACTGAACTTCTTCCCATATTTGTTTAGGAGAAATTAAATGTAACAGCGGTTGATTCATCCCTTTAAATGTAGGCCTAACCTAATCACATATAAAGAGACGGGTGGCAATTTAAAAAAGGAAAAATAAATATATATGGGGTGGTTGATGATCCATCTCCCCATTCTCCTCCTAGGCAACTTTTGTCAGGCCAGGCCTAATATCCAGTATCAGTACATAGCTGGAGGAAAAAAGACTTGAGGGGACAGATGGTAGGAAAGCAGGCCATGGGTGGGAGGAAGGATTTATCACTCCACATCTGCACACGCATTGTGGTCTTTTAATTGACCTCCCCACCCTCCACTTTATATGTGATGAGACATGACTTGCATTTAAAGAGACAGCTTTGTCACTGTTATTTGCTAGGGTGCATTTGTGTCCTACTTTACAGAGGACACTCCTTGATTTGAGGGCCTGCCAGAGGACAATCCTCTATTTTGAAGGTGTCTTCTGTTTGAAGGGCTGTCCTGTCCAGATAAATAACCATAGGCTGACCATATGAAAAGGAGTACAGGGCTCCTGTAACTTTAACAGTTGTAGAGAAAAGGGAATTTCAGCCAGGGTCATTTGTTTTGCAATTAGTTCCTGGTGAAATTCCCTCTTCATCACAACAGTTAAAGTTGCAGGCACTATACTAGAGTGACCATATACAAAAGAAGGCAGGGCCCCTGCAACTTTAACTGTTCTGATGAAGAGGGAATTTCACCAGGAACTGATTACATACAAATGACACTGGTTGAAATTCCCTTTTCTCTACAACTGTTAAAGTTACAGGAGCCCTGTCCTCCTTTTCATATGGTCAGCCTAAATAACTATAAGAATGGAGAGCCTTAAAGGGGCCTTGGAAGTTGTCCATCAGCAATTCGAATCTCAACAGCAGACAGAGTAGACACATGGGTCACCTGATCACAGGCCTCCCTGCAATCGTGAGATGCACTTTATTTCTAAAGTATAGAATTATTTCAACATTTCCATAAACATACATGCACATGCACACACACACACACACATGCCTTTCAGGTTTTATACAGCCCTGTGTCCTTTGTACCCTCTTTTTTAGTGATGTGTAAGTGACTGATTTAGTCACTTCTTGTTTGCCATTTGGACAATCAGAGGCTGTGCCTGTGTATGCGTGCACCTATGCACACAAATTGAGAGAGTTCTGAATTGTTGAGGTGAGGGGATTTGCTTTGGACATTCTCTAAAAACATCTCAAATCGCTCTCAATTAACTGTTAATAAGCTCCGTTGGCAGTGCCAAATTAAAATCTACAGACATACTATACAGAAGTGCTGTACAGAAGAATATAATGTTTCCGTCTATGGAACAGCCTTGAGGTTTGGCTTTAAGGCGCAACTTAAATGTTTTTGCTTTACAAATATCATCTGGATGAATGCAAATATTAAAATAACCAAAGAGTTGGATCCAATGGTGCCCTTCTGTCTTCAGTCTTCCATGCCCCTCCCATGCTGCTCCAAGGAGACCCCCAACCCTCTAGAGCAGCTTTTCGGTCACGACAGAGGGCTGTATGGGAAAGGGGCAGTCCATGAACCAAAGGGCTCCGTTGCATTCATCCTCTTGTCTTTACTTTCATTATGTGTGAAGCAGAGAGGTGGACTTCAAAGTCCTCTCTCTTTTAGATATTCCACTGATGGCAATATGAGTTGATGTATCTCATCTAGGCCCAGTGTATGGCTTCTGACCAGGGTCGGATATGGGTAGTACCACCCCAGATTATCTGAAACAACAAGTGCTTTGCTCACATGGAGACCATGATTTTGTCAAGTCATCCCCAATAGTATTTGGGTATTTTTTTAAAAAAACTTTCTGATATTAAACAAGCATTAGCACTCTTTATTAAATTGAAACCATATGTTCTACCAGTATTATAATGCCATCTCACATAAGATCGATTGCATTTGATAGCAAATGGTAGGGTTTAGTTTGATGGGCACTAGCAGTGGCCATTCGTGAGTTGACTCTGCTTGGTTAACTAATAAAGTCTCTATTAGCACACATATTCACACTGTTGTTTTTTACTCCCACACTTTTCTTATATCTAATGCACAAACTGCTTTGTAGCATCAGATACAAGGACCACCTTCCACACAACTATATTTCCCTCAGCTTGCTGGTTGCTGTTTCCTCAGCATGGGCTCTTGAAGTGCCAAAATTAGCACTGTCAATCAGGCAGACAGGTGGCCTATGGCATAAAGTCGATCCCTCTTTTCCAGGTCTTTTCTTTCAGAAAGCCAATCAGAAGTGACGCTGAGGTGACGGAGGCAGACTTGTCAGCAGATCTGGGGTATAAAAAGTAAAACAACCATGTTCGCACTTCTGAGCAGTCGTGCATTCCCAGCCTCGCCTCGGGTGTAGGGATTGCAAAGAAAAGCAAAACTACACCGTTTCGACCGTGTAGTTTTGTTTTTTTATGGGTAGAGGCTCAACCATTCTCATGTTGGGATTGTTTAAAACCATACTCTGGATAAGGACGTCGTTTAAGCAACTTTCGTTTGGGCTTAGCCCGCTCCTGTTAGGCACTCTTGTGAAATCAGGTTAGTAGCATGTTTGTAATGACTGAACTGTATTTCTTTGTCAAGGAAATCATTGGTACATTATGCATGTAACTACTGGGTTCTGATAGATGTGATTAGGGGGAGAGAGTAAAAGGCGGCAGTCTTTAAACTGAAATGCATTTTTTCATTAAAACAAGGATGCTTTGTTGACTGTCAATTTTTAAGTCTTTGAAATACTTGACTAATAATTTTCAATGTGCTTGGGGTAAAAGCTATTTCAAATGGCCATTTTTTTTTAAAAAAATGCCTATTATAGTGTCTGGTTAACTTTTCACGCTTTCAGAGAGTGCTCAAGGTTATGTTACTTGCAGATAAACGGAGACGCTCCCAGAATAGCTCTGATAAAACGCACATGGTATTGGCTAGGCACTGATGACTTTTTAAGGGAATCAGCTGCTGGGGTATCCATTACAATGCGGCTCTGGACCACTTGCCTGCTGTCAGTCAAAGCTGGGATGGTTATTTTTGGAATGTGACATTTCAGAAGCACAGCTTTGAAATACTAATAATACAAAAGCCATATAAGATCACAATTTGAATAACAGGACAACTTCCTTGTACATTAAGGATAGTTGGAAGAAGAAGAAAGAAAACATTTGGGTACTGAAACATCCATGATATGGAATTTAACTCATCCCAGCCTTTGGTTTTAATTGTGTTTGCTTTAGTTTTCTTTAGTTGGATGTCTCTGCTGCTGATAATGCGAGGGACCCAAATTACATTTAGCAGTCATCTAAATATTCTTGGTTTAAAATAAAATGTTGAGACAATTCACTAGAAAAAAATCACTAGAAAAATATGGAAGTAGTAGCTCTTTGAGAAGTTATAACCACAGGAATTGTTAAGGTAACCAAGAGAAACAGGCTTCCCATAAACAACTGAAATGTTAAGGAGGCTAATGTCCTAGCTATCTCTGATACAACCTCTGATGCCACAATCTGTAATCTTGTGATAAACCATCAATGCCTGACCCTGCCTCCTTTTTGACAGATTTTGACAGATGCCACCTTCAGAGGGTTCTACCTTTAAAGGTGGCCTAAACATAATTTTAAATAAATGAAGTGGTCAAGTTAAGGAGATAGGTATCCCCAAACTAAGAAATGTTCCCCTCCAGAGAACTGAATTAATATCTCTGTGGTTTGGCAGAGAGTGAGGGCATTGTGTTACACCAATAATAATTTCAGCCGGGGGGGGGGGGGGGGCAGTTCTTCAGATTTTGCACCTTCCTGCAGTTGTTCAAGCAGTCACTGCCGGTTGTTATCTTATAGCCTAGCTCACATTTCAAAGCTGCCCCTCGTCTCTCTCAAACCTAGATTCAACTGAGCTGCTTGTGTTTTCGCACTTACATTTTCAAAAGAGGCTCTTTCTTAACACTTCTAAAATGCCCACTAGATTGAAGGCCTCAACTATTCTCTTCCAATCACTGCTTAAAGGCATGTTTCCATTTAGTGGGAGAGGAAAATGACACTACCATTTTCAGACAAAATGCAGGGTTATGGAGAGAATTCTGTCATCCAATCCCATTTTCACATTTGTATAATTTGGTTTGGGAAGGGGTTAAGTAATGCAGCAAAGATCAGTAAAACAGTGGCACCATCAGCATTAGGAAGTAGTCTTCTAAGTTGTAGGCTTATTCTTTTTGACATGTGGTTCCCTGAAAGCCAATGGCAGTTCTGTTACTGACCCTATTAATCGGAAGTATGGAAAGCACAGCAGTAATAATTTCATTATCCAGTTCTCCATAAAATGCTTTTAGAAAATTAACCCCATCAAGAGCCACGGTTCCAGTGTAATTAGAATAAATCATTCCATATGAAGTACAATACAAAGAGTCACTTTGCCTTATTATGCGAATGACTTCAAGCAGACCAACACCTCACATTCCACTTTTATTTCCATCTTTCTTTTCAGAGTGCCTGTAAAGATGACGACGAAAGCGCCAACATTCACGCAGCCGTTACAAAGTGTTGTGGCACTGGAGGGTAGTGCCGCAACCTTTGAGGCTCATATTAGTGGTAAGGCTTTCATCTGTTTTTACAATCATTATTTCCTTTTTGTTTTGCTGATATCTCCAAATACATGATCAAGGCAGTGCCGGCGTAAGACATTTTGCTTCCTGAGGTGAAAGCTAAGACTAAGGGGGGCCCTCCTGTTCTGTGTACTAAATCCAACTGGGCTGGCAGTTGAATCTGTCTTCAACACTGATAATGAGACATCTTCCATTTCACCTGATGCTACAGGCTAGGTTAAGGTGTGCAGGGCAGGCCGTGTGACATACAGTTCTTTCCCCCAATACCTTGCTGCTGCCTTCCAACATTTGCTGCCTGAGGCAACTACCTGACTTTGCCTACTGGTAGGGCCAGCCCTGGGTCAAGTAGACAGTGGGCAGCATCCATTGTCGCCTCTGCACTAGAGAGAACAACTGCTAGCTCAATTGGAAGCTAGCATTAGCTAGCACAGCAAGAAACGAACTGATACTACCACTTCCAGAATAGCACAAATCAGCTGAGTTTGCCGTAGGGAGTTCTGCGGATTTATTTCATTCCAGAAGTGGTAGTTTCAGCTAATTTTCTGCATTGTATTAGCAAGTGGTAGTTTCCTGTCGCACTAGCAATCATTCCTGCTAGCGCAATGTGTTTAGATTTAATGCTGCCGGCCTGCCAGCCCTAGATACTGCCCAGTGTTTCCAGTGCTTCCGATAATTTAGGTGCACATCAGCAAGAGTAATTTTAGAAGTATCTTCTTCTGCTCCCCCACCCCACACAGTCTCCTGCTGTTTGCCCTGGGTGGTGTCTGAGCATGCTGGTGGAGCCCAATGGAATAGGGTTCTTCTAAAGACACCACACAATTCCCATTCTGAGCTGACAATGTATAGCAACTTCAGGGGGTAGTAGGACAATTCAAAGGTTGCATACAGGTTTTACTTTGTACATGAAGTTTAGAGGAGCAAGTATGTTATAAAGCCTTGCTATGTGCAGTCAAAACAAGCTATTGCGAAAGGATTTCGCTTATATGAGACCCAAAGCAGACAATATTTAAAGAGGGAGCTGCGAGCTGCTCCAGAATAAATATAGGGGCCCTGATCCAAATTGGGACCCTAGAGTGCAGGAGTAGCAGGGCTGTAACCCTTCCCCCTATTATCATCCCAGTTGGGGGACCTGCACCTGCAATTCATATTGACAAATAATGATCCTCCATTTCCTTTTATTACCACCACCACCCGCAATATAAAAGATCATTAGAGAGTGTTTATTCTAGTTACATCGTTAAAGTAATGTCTGATTTGGCTCTAAGTCCTTTCTTTTTTGTGAGTTAGAATTTAGCAAACATAGACTTGGTACACATATCACAACAACCCAGCCTTTTTTAAAACCTTCAGTTGTTGTGAACAAGTGGGCATGCTGGTGCATGCTGCCCAATTGCTTCTACTGCGAGTGAGAGCAGCTAAACAACCCAGGATGCGCCATCCCTGATTTATTTGCCATGATGTGCCAGACAGGTACTCTGGCTTGTCTCTCTCCCAATAAATCTGAGAAATAACCAATGGTTAGTACATGGGCTAGATCAGGAGTCAGGTCAGCAGCTAGAGCCCCCCAGGTCAAATATGGTCGCCAAGGGGGGTATCATCTACTCTCAGACTCCCATCAGACACACCACAGGTATGCAGGGAGTGGTATCTTGAGTAATAAGACCAATCAGCAGGTCACTTCTGTTGGAGAGAAGTCTTGATGCTACCAGTGCTTCCTCTTTATCCATTCTCAGACACGTTTTTCAGGAAATCTAGTTTCTGAGCAGGTCACCAGACTTGGGATAGGGGTTGAGGAACTAGACCATTCCTGCAGGTGCTACATGTTGAAAGAGTTGGTGTGAATCAGCACTAAACTGGTTTAAATTAATGTACATGGGTTAATTTGCAGATCACAAGTGTAGACTACAGTCCAAATGGTATAGACCATTGGGAGTTCAATTATCATATCCCTGAAATCTTACACTCGCATTAAGTAATAATCCAAAGTGGCCCAGATTGCAAACCTACTTATTTACTATATATTATTTATTTGAAGTATTTTTATGCCACACCTCAGCCAAAAAGGCTGCTACAGCAGCTTACATATAATCAGTTAGCCAAGAGATCCCTTGCTTGCAGGCTTACAATCTAAAAAAACCAACAGCAACATACATAATGCCTGATTTCAATATGGTGGCTCAAGTTGATTTCAGTGATAACAAGGCCTATTTTAGATGTGCAAGCATTGCCAGGCCTAATGAGATCACCCTGAAACTTATAGCCCACATACTTTTGAGCTAAGGACTATATTACTGGAACTGAATATGAACACAGTATGAAAATACTCCATGACTCAGAACACATGCTACAAGTGGACCAAATGCGCATGTGAATTATAGCAGGGGTGTTGAACCTCAGGCCAATGGTCAAATCCAGTCCACCTGGATCCCAGTCTGGACCTCTAGGATGCCCCAGATGTCCAGCTCTCTTCCCTTGACTACGCCCCCTTTTCCCTGACCACCAATGGTGGTTTCCTGTCTTTGCATGGTTTCCCCCACTTCCATTTTAAAAGGTTGAAATGTCTCTCCTAAGGCTTCCCTTACTTAGGCTGACCATACGAAAAGGAGGACACGGCTCCTGTAACTTTAACGGATGTAGAGAAAAGGGAATTTCAGCCAGTGTCATTTGTATGCAATTAGTTCCTGGTGAAATTCCCTCTTCATCACAACAGTTAAAGTTGCAGGCACTATACTAGAGTGACCAGATACAAAAGAAGGCAGGGCCCCTGCAACTTTAACTGTTGTGATGAAGAGGGAATATCACCAGGGACTAATTGCATACAAATGGCACTAGCTGAAATTCCCTTTTCTCTACAACTGTTAAAGTTACATGAGCCCTGTCCTCCTTTTCGTATGGTCAGCCTACCCTTACTGGCAGTAAGAGCTTTGAGTAGAAATATGCTGGCATTTTTGGTATTTTGGCTCCACCCTTTTGCCTTTGGCTCCACTCCTCTGACTCTGGCCTCTTCCAACGCTGGAACATGGCCTTCAAAAACTTATCCAAAATTGAATTTGGCCCTTGGGTTGAAAGAGGTTCAATGCCCATGGACTATAGGTGATAATATATATATTTATTTGAACATGTAGACTTGGCACATAGACAACGAACAAATTCCAGAATTGGCAGTTGCAGAAAGCAAGGGTTTCAGCTTCCCTCTTACCCATTTTTGTCATGAAATTCCACCCCACAGCCTATGGGGAGTTAAAAAATAATAATAAACCTACGTTGATTCTTTTTTCTGTTTTTAAACCCTCCCCTTACAGAGCGGGGTGGAATTTCAGGTGAAAGCAGGGGAGGGCGGAAAGCTTAAACCTTCTTCTTCCAAAGCACCATGGTCCCAATCCGAATCGAGGCCATGCACACTTATTGGAGAGTAGGGATGGAGAGATTGGAGAGACTTGGATTTATCTGGTCAGCCTATCATAAATAATAATTTCAAGTAGTCTCAACCCCCCTCACCTGACTACCAGCTGGTAGTTACCCCTGTGTTTGGTTGTTTAAAATCATTTTTAGGCCACCTTTAAGGCTGGAACTCTTGTTTCTACCCCGCTCTGAAAGACAAGAGGAAAGACTGGAATCTCTTGGTTGTTCCTTCATTGGTAGGCTGACCATATGAAAAGGACAGGGCTCATGTAACTTTAACAGTTGTAGAGAAAAGGGAATTTCAGCCAGTTTCATTTGTATACAATTAGTTCCTGGTGATATTCTCTCTTCATCAGAACAGTTAAAGGTGCAGGCACTATACTAGAGTGACCATATACAAAAGAAGGCAGGGCCCCTGCAACTGTAACTGTTGTGATGAGGAGGGAATTTCACCAGGAACTAATTGCATACAAATGACAATGGCTGAAATTCCCTTCTCTCTACAGCTGTTAAAGTTACATGAGCCCTGTCCTCCTTTTCATATGGTCAGCCTATTCATTGGGCCTGTTCAGACATCACGCTAAGCCATGGTGGTTAGCATATTTGACGAAACCATGGTGGCTTAGTGTGTTGTGGAATGGGGAGAACCATGACCACAATGGCTACTTCAGCCACCCTGGGAAACCACCCTCTGCAGTGGTGTTGAGGGCCTCCGGGGTGGCTTACTGTGTCATCTGTTGGGCTCCCCATGGTTAAAAATGGCTGTTCCATGAGGAAAATGTGCCAACCATATAGACGGTCACCTAGAGAGGCCTCAACTTCCAGTGACGCTCTAGCCGGCATGGGCTTTCTCTATGGTTGAGATCACTGCTTGCAGGCTACAGCATCCATTCCAACATGATTCAATTCCTGCCACAGTGACTGCTGGGATATGTAGCTGTAGCGGCAGGAGGAAGATGGGCTAACCATAGAGCAGGGAGAGGTAAGGGAACCACAGGACTGGCAAGTCCTGGGCATGTTTTCTTGGGCTCTCTGCACCATAGTGAGATGCACCATTTCTGAAACTGTGTCTCTCCTCTCATTTTCAGTCCAAGCTTTGGCACATTGTAATCTTATCATAACACTAACTCATATTGCAAGATGTTGTAAATCTTTCCTACCCCAAAGTTGCTTATCAAGTCAGACAGATCTGACAATGATTCAGTATTTTTGGATTTTTTTTAATGCAGTAAAATCTATGAAAAAAAATTATCTCTTGAAAACTGACCCCCTAAATCACAAAAAGTGTAACTTTTACTGTTGCATTTCATTCCCCCCCATTATCAACCATTAGACGTTACAAATGTATTATTTCTCTACCTATGATAATACAAAGTAGGGGTGGGTGTGTAGACTAATCCCAACAAGCCCGCCAGGTCTAAAGATTCTGCACACTAAAAACCAGCTGTAACCCAGCTGAGTAAAGAGGTGTGTGGGTGTGTTAAATATTAAAGCAGAGTTGCAAATATATTTTGAAGATAGCAAGCTGGGATTTTTTCAGAATGCATTAATTAATATTTATATAACACCTTTCTATGTGATCAAAACACTTCACACATATTCACCCTGTAACCCTTGCAACAATCCTGTAATTCAGGACAGAATTATTGTCCGTTTATTGCAGATGGGAAGCTGAAGCTGAGACCTGCTTGCTTCAGGTCACCTAGAATGTTGATAGTTAGGCTGAGGTTTGAAACAGAGGCTTCCATAATCTTAACCAGTATGTTATGGAGCTCCCTAGTAATACAAGCGTAGGCCAGCTTCCCCCAACCTGGTGCCCTCCAAATATTTTGGACTACAACTCCCATCAGCCCTTATCAGCCTAGTCAACGGTCAGGGATTATGGATGTTGTAGTCCAAAACATCTGGAGGGCACCAGACTGGGGAAGGTTGACATGGATGTTTAATGCAGAGTTAATTTGCACTCCCTCAGCTTTCTTGAACTATCCCTTCCTAAAGATTAGGCTGCGGGTGGTGGGGGTGTCTCCAACTTTTTTGGGCCGCTGGGCACATTTGGAATTTTGAAAATGTGCCCTGCGCATGACCACAAATTAGGCACTGTGGAGGTGGGGGTGCAGGGCCAATCACAAAAACGTTAGGAGCACCCCCTCCCCCTTTATCTGTATACATCAATGTGTGCATGTGTCACTCACTCTGGCTTCTCTCTCACTGGCTCTTTTCTTTCTTCCTCCACACCCTCTCTGGCTCCTCTTTCTTTCTTGTTGCCCCAAGGGTCTTTGGTAGGGGGTGTAGACTCCCCCCCCCAGCCATTTTTTGGGAAGTGGCAGGTTTGTGTGTTTCTATTCCTATTAAAGCTAATGGATCAGTGGCTACATTGGCTTTCATAGGGACAAAAAAAGCCCCCCTACTGAAAATCAGCTGGAAGTGCAGGTGAAGGTCACCCCTCCGGCAAAGGCCCAGTTGCCCCAAGGGACCTTGGTGGGGGTGGACTCCAGCCCTTTTTGGCAAGGAGGACCTTTCCCCACTGTGCAAATGAATGGAGGAATCGCTCCAATCTCTTGCAGGGGGTGAAAACAGCTTGGAGGGCGCCTCAGCCTGGTTTGCAGGCACTGCATTGGAGACCCCCGGGTGAGGCGATATAAGTTCAATTCAGCATGCTATATAAGGAAAGCCCCCTTCACCTATTTCATAACCATTTCTTCGATTTTAAAGTCAGATGGAAATATATTGGGTTTTAGGCTGACCATATGCAAAGGAGGACAGGGCTCATGCATCATTTGTATGCAATTAGTACCTGGTGAAATCCCCTCTTCATCACAACAATTAAAGTTGCATGCACTATACTAGAGTGACCAGATACAAAAGAGGGCAGGGCTTCTGCAGCTTTAACTGCTGTGATGAAGAGGGAATTTCACCAGGTGCTGCATGCATGCAAATGACACCTGCTTAGGCTGACCATATGAAAAGGAGGACAGGGCTCATGTAACTTTAAGAGTTGTAGAGAAAAGGGAATTTCAGCTGGTGCCATTTGTATGCAATTAGTTCCTGGTGATATTCCCTCTTCATCACAACAGTTAAAGTTGCAGGGGCCCTGCCTTCTTTTGTATCTGGTCACTCTAGTATAGTGCCTGCAGCTTTAACTGTTGTGATGAAGAGGGAATTTCACCAGGAACTAATTGCATACAAATGACATTGGTTGAAATTCCCTCTTCTCTACAACTGTTAAAAGTTACATGAGCCCTGTCCTCCTTTTCATATGGTCAGCCTATTGGGTTTTTGAATTATTAGAAGGTGAAAACAGATGACTGTATGGTGGTCCTAACTGCAAAAGCAGCTGAGATGAGTCTCACGATGTTTTTGCAGTCAGGGGTGGGGTAAGGTTTGCTTTCTCCAAATTGTCAAGTCCTGCACATTCTGTTATTCTTTCCCAAATTGGAACTGAGGCCTCTTCTTGGTCCTGGTAAAAATGGCAACCCCTTAGCAATGTCGTTTGAAAACAGCTTTGCCACCTGTGTTGGCAACAAGCAGAGATGTTTGTGACCATCACAACAAACAACATGACCATCTTATGAACACTTTCCCTATGCTGTTTAAGGTTTCCCAGTTCCTGAGGTGAGCTGGTATCGGGATGGCCAGGTTCTTTCTGCTGCAACTCTGCCCGGTGTGCAGATCTCATTTAGCGATGGCCGCGCTAAACTTGTGATCCCCGCCGTGACAGCAGCTAACAGTGGAAGATACACCCTACAAGCCACCAATGGATCTGGACAAGCAACTAGTACCGCTGAACTACTCGTCACAGGTATGCTATGAGTGGAGAACTGACAACAGTTCGCACTTTCCTTCTTCCATCTTACAAGTGGGTAGAAATGGCCAACAAATACTATTTTTGAAACATGTAGTCCAGAAAGGGTTGTAACCAAGAGTGTCATTCTACTGATGGAAGCGGTTCTATCAGCGGGACTGCAGCCCCCCCCCCCCCCCGGTCAAAATCTGCTCTGCAGAGTTGGAAATCCCTCCAGGGGGCTATCTATTCGCATGGAAAGCCCCGGGGTGGATGTGCTGTGGCGCTGCATCGATTAACCTGAGCACACAAACCCTTACATTTGGGTACATGCTTTAAATCCTGCCCCATAATTTTTGAAGCAGATTTAACATGTGAAAGACTTCACTGACTTGAATGGACTACTCAGCCAAATGACATACAATGAAACCCCTTTGTTTCCATCCCACTAATTGAGGCTTAACTTTGTGCAACTTTTTTCATGCTCAGTCGAAATACTCACAAGAGGGTCCTCTAATTAGGGATATCATAATTATGAATAAGTTCAGTGATATGAACCCATTGGTGGTGGTGGGGAGATGCTTCAGTTTTGTTGTTGCAGAGGAGTATAGTCTTCAGGCAAAAGTTTAAATCACAGGGCTGGAGCACCTCTTTCAACCCAAGGGCAGAATCCAATTTCAGAGAAGCTCTTAGGGTCTGCATTTTAGTAAGGGGAGGTGCAAAGGCAATGAGGGCAGAACCCCAGAGGGCTGGATTTGGCCCCCCGGGCCTGAGGTTCCCTTCCCCTGATGTAATGCAGATGTACTATTTCCACATAAAAATATAATATCAACTGTTTTAGAGGAATAGGTGTGTGTGTTTGGGGTTTTTGGTTCTCTGTGACTTTCTTACTTGAGCTTGCTTCTTATTCTATACTAAACTACAGCTGAAACAGCGCCACCAAACTTTTCACAACGACTACAGAGCATGACCGCAAGACAAGGAAGTCAGGTTCGACTTGACGTGAGAGTGACTGGAATCCCTACACCTGTGGTGAAGTTCTATCGGGATGGAGCAGAAATTCAAAGCTCCGCCGATTTTCAAATTTTACACGAAGGAGACCTCTACAGTTTAATAATTGCAGAAGCTTACCCCGAAGACTCCGGAACATATTCAGTAAATGCCACAAATAGCGTGGGTCGAGCTACTTCAACAGCCGAACTACTCGTTCAAGGTAATAATAGATTGCATGTTTGTGAGCCAAACAAGTAAAATAATAAAAAAAAAATACAAATGGTATGATCATGGCAGTGAACCACTGTGGTTACTGTTCTGTCAACAAATCCATCAACATCATGTCTCTCAAGCATTTATAGCTTGGCTGTAAATTTTCACTCGATACTAAAACCTATCATAAATACCTCAGCATGAAAGGAAGAAAAAATAATTTAGAACAGCAGCAGCTCTGTTTGCATTTCTACCCTGTTAATATAAGAAAAATGATTAGACATTGCTTATGTGTGTGTGAGAGAGAGGCCAAGTGTGTGTGTGTGTGTGTGTGTGTGTATAATTTGCCTCCATTTTTGCTAGAATATTTTAAAAGTTTTTTTCTTAATATAAAATCAAGCAAAGTATTGGCTAAATTTATTTATTTATTTATTTAAATATTTATATACCCCTCCATATCTAAAACAGATGCCAGAGTGATGAACATAAGAGGTAAAAAAAGATAAAAAGAATTAACGCACCATTATTAAAATTCTTCTTTTAAAAACAGACTGCCAATAAAAACTGTAGCGGGTTAATTAAGTAATGCTTCCTGAAAGAGAGCTGGTTTCAGGAGGTGCCAAAATCAGCACAGAGGTTCCAAAGAAAGGGGGCCACCACACTAAAGTCTCTTCTCCTGGTGGACTCCAGTTGGGCCATAGGTCTCTGTGGAACCACCAGGAGCATGTCCTCCAATGACCTCAGTGACCAGGCAGGTTGATAGGGGAGAAGGCGCTCTCTTAGGTATCCTGGTCCCAAGTTGTTAGGGCTTCGTACACTAGTACCAAAACCTTAAATCTGGACCGGTCGTGAACAGATAGCCAGTGCAGTTTCCTCAGCAAAGGAGTTGCATGCTGAAACGTGGCATGCATTCTGCACTTGCTCCAGCTTCTTATCCCCCAGGGCTTATCCTGCTGTGTATTGTAGCTTCATCTTGACTCACGTGAATACGTCCTTATGTTTACACAAAGCTCCAGGAAATGCAATGTGCGAAACAGGGGTCCTGGCCAGTACGTGCCACCACATTTTGTTCAACATCTCCAATCCCCAAAAGCACACCTGGAGCAGCCAATGCCAGGTTTGGAGGGCCCTTGGGGAAGACATCCCTCCCTCAGCCTCCTTCCTCAGGGAGCCTACCTTCTCACCGCCACCTCTTGCCCCTCCTCCTCTTCCCCATCATTGCTACCACTTGCTTGCTTGACAGGCAGAGAGCCAGGGAGCAAGTAGGTAGTGGCAATTCCTTCTCACTGCTACCATTGCCTGGGTCAGAATGAGAGACAGGAGGTTGCAATGGGGAAGAAGAGCAGCAACTCTAGGGGGCTCTTGTCAGGGGTGTGAGCCCCTGGAGGGTGCCCAAAGACGGCTCCCTTGATGCTAGCACTGAGAGCAGCCATTCTGCACATGCAGGGACCTGAAAGAAAAAAAATCCTGTCAATCAAATGAAGGGCCCTCTCTCGCAACAGCTGAACATGGGTAGCTGCCTTATCCTGAGTCAGACCACTGACCCACCTAGCTCAGTATTGTTATAGTTCTGGCAGTGGCTCTCTAGGATTTCAGACAAGGATCTTCACCTGGAACTTTCTGCTGCAGTTCTCCCCCTGATCACATGGTGGTGATTAATAATAATAATTAATAATAATAATAATAAGGTTTTGTGTACCTACCATGGTTGTTGGATCAAGTTGGGGAATTGTGCCTACATCAGACTTTTTCACATGTGACTTCAAATCCAGCTAGAAATGTTTGTGCGAAAAGTTGCTACCATGTGCATATAGCTCCTAGCTGGATTAGGGCAACTATGAACGTCATCAGACAAGTGTTTTATAGCACGCTCGTTCCTGGGCACTCACGGAGTTTCGTGGGTCCTTTTATGACACTGTCTGCCTTCCACGTGTCTCCTGCTCCTTCTGCTCGTTTTCCCGTAAAAAAAAAAGCCCCCGAAGAATCTGTTTTTTTCTCCTATAGCAAAATGTGCCTCCCTTTCCTGCTGTGCGCAGGAAAAGCAGTGGGATAAAAACGCCCGCTGAATGGGCCACATGGTCTTTGTTTACTTCTTCAGCGTGTGAAGAAAGAAGAAGCTGCTCGACCCTTTCCCCACCCCCCACCCCCGTCTGAAGAAGCTCTCTACATACCCTTCATTACAAAGATTAGATTCAGGGAAGCAAATTAAACTCAGCAAAAGTGAGCTGAGTAGCTATGGAGGCCTTGCGATTGAGTCGTTTTCTTTTTCAATACGTTATAGAATATACTGAAATGATTCTGAAGCATCCGTTTAGAGTGTCATCCTAGACTCACTGACCTGCAAATAAGTCCCACTGAATGTAATGGTGATTACTTCTGAGTATAAGTGAATAGGCATGCACTGTCAAAGTCTTAATTATCATGCACGGCATGTTTGGCCTAATTAGATAGTTGCACAAAAAGCCTAAACTTATATCAACTGCTCCCCGCTCCATTGTTTGTCTATATCCAAGTAAAACAAATGGCCATTCAATTTTCTTTCCTGTGGTGTTTAAACGTGCGCATAAATAATTGAAACAACAGATTTTATTCCCTCTTCTCCCCCCCCGCCAAACCATTATTGTTTATTGCCATTTAAGAGTCGTCTTTTCCTTTTCATTAGGTGAGGAAGAAGCCGTCCCCGCTAAAAAGACAAAAACAATTGTTTCGACTGCTCAGATTACACAAACTGCACGACAAGCCAGAATTGAAAAGGTCTGTATTTGGACAGATGGCTTTGCCAGGGACGTTAGGTGGTGGTGTTTTAACACGGCAGGTTCTCATGCCTGTTCTTGATGCGCTTGCATTGCAGAAAATAGAAGCCCACTTTGACGCCAGGACACTTGCAACTGCTGAGATGGTTATAGAGAGTGCCACTGGACAGCAGCTGCTGCACAAGGCGGCTCTTGCCCCACGGATGCCTCCTAGGCCTACCTCGAAGTCACCAACGCCACCGATGATTGCTGCCAAAGTACAAATGGCACGACAGCAGTCGCCATCCCCTGTGAGACAGTCGCCGTCCCCCGTACGACATGTCAGAGCTCCCACGCCATCGCCAGTCAGGTAAAAGCACTCTAATATCTATAAAAAGCTTCCCCCCTCTGTCCCCATGGGTAACATCCATAGAAAATGGGACAAGAAGTATAGAAAATGTGACGGCCTGGAAACCGATCGTTTTGTCTCTGGATTTGGTGGCACGTGGTTGTTGAACATTTACAATGGGTGCTTCCAGATGGAGGGCTCCAAGCCCCCCTACCACTCAGAAGGCCAGCTTTAAAATAACTTCACTGGCTGCCAATTAGTTTCCGGGCGAAGTACAAAGTGTTGGTCATCACTTTTAAAGCCCTACATGGTTTGGGTCCAGGTTTCCTGCGGAATCGCCTTCTCCCATACAATCCACCCTGCACACTCAGGTCCTCTGGGAAGAATTTGTTATAGTCATCCAAAACTAGGCTGACAGCTGTTACCGAGAGGACCTTCTCTTCTGCCGCTCCCAGACTGTGGAATGGCCTGCCGGAGGAGATTCGTCAGCTTAATAGTCTCTTTGACTTTAAGAAAGCCATAAAGGCCTACCCAGATGAATTTTAAAACGTTTTATTGGCATTTTATTGGTATTTTAATAATGTATTAGTTTTATGTGCTTTTTAATCAGTTTTATGTATTTTATATTTGATGTTGTTCCCCGCCTCAATTCGGAGGGAGAGGCGGGTGAGAAATAAATACATCATCATTATTATTATTATTATTATTATTATTATGCTGCTATCCCGTCTTTTCTTCCTTAATAAATTTCCACGGTAAGAAAAAAAATGGAAGCAGCAGTGGGAAAACACAAGAGGGTTACGAACTGAAGCTGACAACATCTGGACCCCCCTGTAAAATTCTGTAACGGGGGCAGGCCGATGGAAGCTTTGCCTGCAGCACCCTGTGTACCAATTATATAGCACAGCTAGGTGAATGCTGTTATGCTTATTGCACAAGCAGTCAGTAACTTAATGGGAAGCAGAGACTCTATTCATAGGTACAATATTGGCTTATTATTATTACGCCTCTCCTGTTCAAAAAAGGGGCAGATGCACTTAAGGATGGACACATTTTGTAAATCCATTCCATCTGTGTTTTGCGGATTGTCAGGCATCTTTCGTTCCACTGTCTTCTCATTGGCGGATTTGGATTTTTTTCAGGGATGTTCAAGAATTTAGTACCACTTGCACTAATGCTTATTAGCACAAATGTGAAATTGTGCAAATCCCCCCCAAGTGTTTTTTTTTAATTTGATTAATAAAACTATGGACTCTTTGTGAATTGGAAAAAGTCATTCCACTGTGGAATCTGCAGGTTGGATTAATAGAAATCTGAACTCATTTGAATCCATTGCAGACTTCTCATGCAAATTTTAGAGCTCACGACGTGATCGAAGTATTGGGTCATGCCTCCACGCAATTCCCAGTGGGCCTTACGCCCACTTGCGGCCATGTGCTTGGGCCAGTCCTGCCATGCAACCTGCTTCAGGCATCACCATGAAGGGAGATAGATGAAGGCAGGAATTGCTGCCTAAATGGTGTAGGAAGTGTTTGTTGGTCCCAGCAGGGGAGCTCCATTTGAGCAAATTGCCTTTGGTTGGCAGTGCTGTGTGCACTCCTCTGGGTGGTCAGATAGAGGGGCTTTTAAATGTATGGACTAAGGCCAGGCTGAATATATATTCCTCCTTCAATGGGACCATTCATCCCTCATGAATGAGAAAGAGGAGCACGTCGGTAACTTTTAGAGAGGGAGGTGAACTCGAAGAACTTTCAGGTTTGAGGTGAATTTATCCCAAAGACAAGATGTCCAAGCAACATGGCAACCTTCCCATCAGGCATTCTGCCTCAAATGATGAGGCGGGATGCTGCCCTGCTGCCAAGGGCAGCCAAGTGGCTGCTTGAAGTGGCAGCAAAGTTGTTGTTGTTTTGTAAACAAACAAACAAACATCTGGCAAGATGATGCCAAAAGAAGGTGGGAGGGGGAAGTGGAGGAAAACACCCACCCCCACTCCAGGGCTAGCTTGATACTGAACTCATGAATTCTGTGTGATCAGAGTCTTAAGGTGGAGTAGAAGAAGAGGCACAAATTTAAATGGATTGGGTCCTGCTAGGTGTCATGCAGGTTTCTGGCTACACCTTGGACTGTTGGGGTAAACAAACGCGTAGTTGTGGAGTCCCCCATGATTTTAAAATATAAAATCCAGTGGTTGCTCAGCTTTTTCAGAATGGTTATTTCTTTTCTAGCCTTCCAGAGCAACTTACGGTAACATTCTTAACATTCTATGTTAAGCAAAGTTGTGTTATTTATAAATAGGGTGACCTTATGGAAAGGAGGACAGGGCTCCTGTACCTTAACAGTTGTATAGAAAAGGGAGTTTCAGCAGGTGTTATTTGTATGCATGCAGCACCTGGTGAAATTGCCTCTTCAGCTCAACAGTTAAAGCTGCAGGAGCCCTGCCCTCTTTTTTTATCTGGTCAAGAATGTGCAAGCTTCCCCCCCCCCCCCAAATGCACCTGCGTTTTTATGATTTGAAAACACAAACGAAATTCTCATACATCCCTACAAGCAGCAACAGAAATACAATTGTTTTACAACAGTGACACCTTCAGGATACAAATTGGTGCTATTTCCTACTTTCATTTGAGTAAAACTTGAATGAAATGTTTACATCTTCTAAACTAGATTCATAAGTAAGGGTGCCTCCACACGAGACGTTTAAAGCTCTTTGAAGGCTCATTAAAATTTTTACCTCCACACCAGCGGAGCGCAAAACGGGCGTACAGGCGCGTTATCTCCCCGATAATGCGCATTTTCGAATGCGCGTTAAATCGCGACTTATTTTGCTCCGGCCGTTAAAGCGCATTTTTGCAGTGTGAACAAGCGATTATGCGCATTAACTTCTTGTAAAGCGCTTTTTGGACATATATTAATGCGCTTCGCCGCCTCTCGCCGCCTCCCGTGCAGAGGGATTAGGAGTAAATGCGCGTCAGCGATAATGCGCATAATCGCCGAACCGGGCGCAAAAGCGCATCCTTGTGGAGGGGGCCCCTAAGTCTTGAGCTGCTGATGCTATGAAATTGATTGGTCTGCATGTAAATGAAATCACTGTTTCAGGGCTGGATTAAACAAGGTCTACATTGATCCAAATTCTTGGCCCTCCATATCTCTGACCCATATGCCACACTTTCCCTTTCGCCAACATCCAGAAAATCTATACAAGGATGTTCACATAAGCAGCCTCTTCAACAAGTCAATGACATTCATAGGGGGAACAGCCGTCACAGCTCATTGCTAACATCATAGCTATCTACCACCAACGGATCCGTCGTAGACTAGGCCATCCATTGGTGTTGCAACATAGTTCTTGAGGTGTAAACATATCAAAACATTCAGTTAAATATGTATTTTGGAAATTGAAGCACATTTAAATAGTAAATAATGTGTGGGCATAGTGGGCTTTAATGCTCCTGCCCCCCTTGGGCACCAAGCACCTGCAAATTATATTTCCCAAAAGTGATCCGTTTGGTTAAATGGTCACCATTTGCTTTAAAGGATCACGATATGGCAATATAAACTTCAGACACAGAGACCTGAATCCAGATTGGGATCGCTGTCCTTACTCTAAAGTAAAAAAGGATAAAAGATGTAGCTAGTAGCCATGTATTGCATGTTTTGGTTCTCAGACTGTTGCTCTCATAGCATTGGATCCATACCTGGCCTCCTACGAATGTAAGGACTCCTTCCATTGCAGGGGGGACCAAGATCCAGCAGAGGCTCCCTGCTGGAGGAAGAGGGGGAAATAATTTTTGCGGAGTTTCTATTTCTCCTGCAGCCCACCCACATCACCTCCCACATCTTTGTGGAGGGTCTCCCAGTTTTGTGGAACAGCTTTGCAGGGGTCTGCAGAAAGAAGGAATTGGTGGAAAAAATGCTTTGAACTCCCCCATCCCACCTTTTCTCCAGCAAGAGCATCCCATGGGCAAAGTTCCGTAGCTGAATCCAAGCCATTGTTTATTGCTATAGATAATGAAAAATTCTCAATAAATTCTCAATTTATGCCTAAGACTGCAGCCTCAGCAAAAAACTTTTCTTAATAATACGTGCTTGATTTTTATGGGATTAGTTTAATGAGCTCAAAAGTACTTAACATGGCCATTTATATCCTTCCCTTAAGCAAAATATTATCCATTTCGCATATGGGCATCTGTGTTATCAGATCACAGTGTTCTTAATATATAGCCAGACATATATGCTACATGAAAATTGCTTTTGCGCGCTGTTTCTTTGGCATCAACAATACGTTATGTTCATTCAACAGATCTGTGTCTCCTGCTGGAGCTGCGAGACTCTCAGTCTCCACTTCACCTATCAGGCCTGTGAGATCCCCACTCTTGGTCCGAAAAACACAGGCAACGGCGGTGGTAGGTTCTGAGGTCCTTCCTCCTTGGAAACAGGAAGGCTACGTAGCTACATCTGAAACCAGAATGAGAGATACCAGAGTAACTACAAGTGCAACCCAGATGAGGACTGAAGAAAGATGGGAAGGGAGATACGGTCTCCAAGAACAGATTACCGTTACTGGCACAGCTGCAGCGGAGGCTGCGATTGGAGTTGGTGCTGCTGCTGCAGCTACAGAGGTAAGCCCCCCCTTTTTTAAAAAATTGATGATAGTTGCTGGTGCACTCTATATTGTGAAGCTTTCGGACTGAATATGTTTGTTTCAATGGAATTTCAAAGGCTGTGTGTCAGTATCTGGTTACACAACTTTTTAGATAGTTGTCTTGTAATATCTAAATAGGACCACATTGTAATACAGGGGTGGGCAACTTGCGGCCCTCCAGATGTTGTTGGGTTTTTAACTTGCATCAGCCTTAGCCAGCATTGCCAATAGTGATGGATGACAGGGATTGCAGCCCAACAAGATCCCGAAGGATTGCCTTCCCCTGTGGTAATGCATCTGCTCATCTCGTGCTTATCGTTTCTGTTGGTGTTGCTGCTGTTTTATCCCTGCGGGGGAAAGAGATGTATTTTCATTTCATTCGTTTGGGTCCTACAGGACATTGACAAGACAGCCGCTGTTGCTACTGTAGTTGCTGCTGTTGACATGGCCAGAGTGAGAGAACCTCTTCCAAGCGCTGCAGAACAGGCTGCTAAGAGGACAGCAATGACTGCAGTACATGTTCAACCTGTCCAGGAGCAGGTAGAAGTAAAACAAAGCTGCAATATATAACAGCCTCCCCCTGCCATTCCTTACATGCAAGCCATGCATGCTTTAGCAAACAATTAACAACATACTTTCAAGTGTTCCAGATCAGCATGCGTACAGTACAATAAAAGACTAGCAAGTGTTTCAGATAAGCATGCCTTAATGAATCTGAAAAGCATTTAAATGTAAACCATTGCCAATGGAGTCAACTAATGTACCATCTGTTTGATATTAATGGCAGGAATCAGCCAACAGTTTTAAAGCCATTTCTATATTGATGGCTCAGAACCAGTTTTAATAACCTCAATAAAAATATTAAATAAGATACCCGGACAGTTCATTTTGTAAATCTAATGTTTTTATTATACTGACAAAGGTGTTGCTTAATATTTAACTTATTTTCCCATCTACTGAGCTTAAAATAACATTTCCCGTGCATATTTTCTTTCATGTTCTATTACGTTTCTTTTCTTTTCCAAAAAAGTAATTGTTGCTTAAAGTAAATTTTAAGCCTTGGTTTTCTTTCTCTCCTAAACACAAATCAGATTAAAAAGGAAGCTACCGTAGTGGTTACTAGTGCTACTGCTAAAGCCAGAGAACAAGAAACGATATCAAGAACTAGAGAAGCAATTGCTACTAAACAAGAACAAATACACATCACTCAGGAAAAGGTGAATAGTAGCTGTTTACCCCATGAGAAAGCCATTTCTATTTCATTTGCAAGCTTTAGACCTGCATCCACTTCCCCTTTGTCTTATTTAGGCTGACCATATGAAAAGGAGGACAGGGCTCATGTAACTTTAACAGTTGCAGAGAAAAGGGAATTTCAGCCAGCATCATTTGTATGCAATTAGTTCCTGGTGAAATTCCCTCTTCATCACAACAGTTAAAGTTGCAGGCACTATACTAGAGTGACCATATACAAAAGAAGGCAGGGGCCCTGCACCTTTAAGAGTTGTGATGAAGAGGGAATTTCACCAGGAACTAATTGCATACAAATGACCCTGGCTGAAATTCCCTTTTCTCTACAACTATTAAAGATACAGGAGCCCTGTCCTCCTTTTCATATGGTCAGCCTATCTTATTTGGTACGACTTTAAAAAGCTCCGGAATAGAATTTATGTGCCTGTTGTGACATCACTCTTTCAACCCCTATTTCACTGCGTTCATTTGTCATTGCTAGCATTTACATTAGTCTATCTTGATGGTGGCTTATGCATCTCTAGATTAGACTGGGCAGGTCGTGCCCGGGAGCTAGGACAGAGTGATGTTTCTTATCATTTGGGCAAGTAGATGTTCAGTCTTACATTAAATGTATTGCAAATTCAGTGTAAATTCAAAGAGTCGTTAAACTAGTTCTTGTGTGCCCCATGTGATGTCTGTAAACCTGTTTATGTAGAATAGTGGCCTCCCTCTCGCCTTTCTGCATGGCAATCTGCTTTTGAAACCAAGGGAATTTCTGCATGAGGAACTGATTGTGCGCTCATCATTCCCTGCTCACGGTTGTTTACGGGTTCTTTAGACTACGTCGTGACCCCTTAGTTTCGCTTCTGGGTCTAACTAGCACTTTCGGCGATTTTTTTAGAGCACGGTTAACGTGCCTCTTTAATTGTGAAAGTGAAAGAAAGTGCAATTTCCTCTTGTGTATTTGTGCTATTCCGTTATACCACGGTGCCACCTTGAGGCGATGTAGCTGAAAAGGAAATACTCTTCGTTTAGTGCTCGGATCTCAGTTCTCCCATGTAACTGAAAGTAGACACCGTAGATTGACAGTCACGTAGAAAAGCTCATTGGAGACTTTCAAAAGCAGCTTGTGATGTACTGTGGGTGCTGGCTGATCAAAGGAAAAAAGGGAGAAATTCCACTGGGCTAACATAAGTCCTTATCAAGAGTTTGGGGGTCAAATGACATGTTAACATTAATTGCATAGCGCGGAGCTGAGCTTAAGAATTTTATTTACCTTAGTATAATTGTATGTGGTCCTGATTTGAATTGAGACCAGTCTGCACTGGGAGAGGAGGGTTAAACCTCCTCCCACATTTCCCCACACATATTATGGGGGTTAAAAGAAGAAGAAAACAGTCTCTACTAAAGTTGATTTGTTGCAGGTGGAATTTGGGGGGGGGGGGGGGAACAATGGTGAAGTGGTTTCAAAATGGCTTCCCAATGCATGCTGGTCCTGATCAAAAGCAGGGCCATGCCTTCTTACACGAGAGCAAAAAAAAAAAAGAGATTCACCTCAGCTACTTGCTACACAATTAATGTAGCATGGAGTTTCACCCTAAGTAACTCTTGGTATGGTAGCCAATGTTTCCTGTTTCCTCAGCACCTGACTGAAACTGCTGGGTCTTAAAAATATGCATCCCTGCACATTTATTATTATTATTATTATTATTATTACTACTACTACTATTATTTAACTTTGTGCCAATTCCCACCACAAAAAGCAGTTGCGAAGTGACATTCACATATACTGAGAACTCTAAGCTGTCTTCTTCCTCCTCCTCAATAAATAATATCTTGTGATGTCACACACCATTGCTTCATTCATAGCAAAGCCTTCTATGACATCACAGAGCTCTCTTCAAAGTGGTTATATGTGAATATGTGACAAAGTGGTGCTTGATTCCACTGTACTGCTTATTAGAAATTATTTTGCATACCTGAAACACCGCAGAAAACCTGCCAGCCCCAGATGGTTGTTGCTGTGAAGTATACTCTGGTGGAGAACGAGTTGAGATAAATTCCTTTAAAGCCAAATTACCAGAGTACAGTATTTGTCCTCTATATGTACACATTTACAGCCCTTGGGTCTAAGTACATTTCTGATGGCTTTGATTACAGGAATTCTGAGTGGAACACTGGCATTCAGTTATAACTATGAAAATACTTGTTCCTTAACCCAGTTTCTTTTATTGATGGCCATGCAGTAAAGACATGATTCGGGCCTAGTGAAGCAGTGTATTTTATATTTCTGACACAACAGATTGAAATATGTATTGCAAATTGATCCCATGTTCATATGACTAATTATTTCAGTTCAACAAGCCCACAAATGCAGTGTCACTCCTCAGTTTTCTCTGAAGCTCAGATGTTAATTTGTGAGCCAGCTGCAAGAGGAGAGTGAGACTCAGGCTTACCCCCAGGGCATCCTGCCTATTTCCCAACTATCTCCCTGTAATGAGAAAGCAATGTTTTAACTGGCACAATACTGGGTTAATCTATACCCAGGATCTCTCCAAATTTGTAATCCATCCATAGATTGAAAGAAGTAAAAAATAAAGCTGATATTGCACCAGGCCAGAGGTTACTATCTTCTTTCTAGGGAGAATGGGTAGAAAAAGGTTAAGAAGTTTTGGAGGGGGTGGTTACATGAGCTTGAAGCATATTCTCCTCATTTACCAGAGGCCCATGAACCAGGGACCCATGTAGAGGAGCTAAAGGGGGAGAGAGTGGGCTCATCTTTAAAGAAGGGAGCCTTTGACTCTTGAAGTTCTCATTCATGTGAATATTATTGGAGTAGGGCCCACTCTTCCACATTCCACTGTGCCTCAGTTATCTGTAGAAGAAGAGACAACATTCTAGAGAAAACCTCTGGAATATTCCCATTACTAGTCTAGAAGTAAACACTGTAGTATCATTCCCTTTAATAGCAAACTTAGGAGTCAAAACGGGAGCACTGTGAAACAAGAAAGCAGTGGCTGCATTCAGACAACACAATAGTCAATGGTGGGTTAATAGTCAACTCTATGATTGATTATTGAGGGGGTACTCCCCACACAACATGATTATAATTAATCACTATTAAGGCCAGCATCAAGCTGACTATTAGACAACAGTGGCTGAATTCGGACAACACGATAGTCAGTGGTGGGGTAATAATCAACTTTACAGTTGTTCATCTAGGGGGTACTCCCCACACAACATGGTAATATATAATCAACCGTGGTGTGGAGTAGGATCAGCACTGAGTTGACTATGGCAGCATTCGGACAACATTATAATCAATACAACTGACGATTGTTTCCCCCTCCCCGTTTGCTTAATGTGTCGTCCGAATTCAGCCATTGTGTTTGATTGACACATCCCCCACTCTCTCTCCCTTCAGTATTGTATCAGCCATTGCAAGTTCTGCCAGCTGGACTGGAGTGACAGCTGCTGCTTTGGTCGTTCTTGCCAGGACTCTGTAGTCACCAAAAATAACCAACTGGGTGTGCCGAAATAGTCAACGGTGCCCAACACATGATACGATAACCAACAGTTGGTTATTTCGGCCGAATAACAAACCTTGGTGTGAAAAAGTCCTGACAGACGACACAATAACCAACCATTGACTATTTTACCCACCATTGGTTATTGTGTCATCTGAACCCAGTCACTATCAGCATGCTTGGGGAACCCTGAGATTTGCACAAGTAAAAGTACAAAAAAACACCACTTTTTAAAAACTATGGGGACAACCCCCCACCCCCCAAACCCCAGCATAAATATTCTGGCAGAGGTGGGATTTAGAAAACTGAAGGGAGGGAAAATTGAATGAGGTGTCCTGGAAGAGAGCAGGTCTTGCTGCTGGAAGCGTGAAAAGAGTACTCCTGTTAGGAGGTGAAGATACACTGCAACAATTTGATGTAGGTCCAGTCTCACTTTTTAATAATATTAATAATAATATATTTATTTATTTATTTATTACCCGCCTCTCCCTCTGGATCGAGGCAGGGAACAACATTAAAAGCAAATGATATAAAATACATAAAACTGATTAAAAACATATAAAAACTAATACATTATTAAAATACCAATAAAACTCTTTTAATCACGAACGAAATTTCTGATCCTGCTTATTCCCTACCAGTGTTTTTCTCACTACAATAATTTGCACCCCATTCCATGTATTCCCTCAAGGATATTCTTCTGTGGGGGAGAAATATTATGTTAGATCAATTTCCACTATGTTTAGGATTGGAGCTTTAGGATTGAATAACTGTTACATAAAACAATACCCGCTCCATGTTTATTTAGGATATCTCTCTATCTCTCTATCTGCTGGCCACAATCCAGCAGAGTAAAGTGTGCTTAAGAACAGAGTTAAATGTGCTTAAGAATTATAATATGCACAAGCACACTTAGCTCTGTGTTAGATTGTGTGTCTTGGGGGTTACCTCTATGTTGCTGGATAAAGTCATGTAATTTGGTTTTGAGATTTTATTTATTTGGATCTGATATAACTTAATCATTTATTTATTTTTACCATAAACCTCAGATAAGAAAGGAACAGGTGAAAGTTCCTGTACCTAAGGTAATAATCGCTGCTGACACAATTAAAGAACGAGAACAGATTTCAAGAGCTAGAGAAGAGATTTCTACCAAACGAGAAGAAATTCACATCGCTCATCATGAAAAGGTGAATTTGACTTTTACAGATGTGTAATTAACCCATCTCCATTGCAAATTTCATTCTTTGCCAATTGCTTTTTATTTCTCTTCGTTTTCTTAATGTGCTGTATCATATCGCAGCAACAGAAGCATCCATAATGTTTATAAAATAAATTGTCTGTTTTTTCATGGAAGTAAATCAATAATTCAGTCCTAACCAAAATCCCAGTTATCTCAACAGGGAATCTTGCATATTTAGGGATTGCAAGACTGGAGTCTTCAATGTAGAACTTCTATAGTTTATTTTTTGTTTTGTTTTTTAACTAAAGATACTCATAATTTTCACTAGATAATGACAGACATTTTTTTCAAAATGGAGCAGGAAAAAAACCTCTTAACAGTGTTGGGTTTGTCCCGTGAAATTCATTAAATATTTTGCCCAATTCAAAACGTCCCACTGGTTTCAAAGCTATTACTGGCCTTCTTTTGCTACCATGGGGGCCGGCATGGAAATGGTTCAAAGAAAGGGTCTATGTTGGGCCAACAAACCAACTTGAGTAGTGTAAATCTCAAAAAATCACATTCGGTAACTTAGTTTGTCCTTCAGTTCAAACAAATATCAGATCGTTTCCACAATTATTTCCACATGGATTTCAGTCAAGAGGTGTTCCAAACCCCATATTGGTGTAATGCCTTTATTAAGCCAAGCAAAAGATCACCCAAAAATGTGCAAGCTTTCGAGATCTCCAGATCTCTTCATCAGGCAAGATGATGTTGTTTGTTGGGTTAAAAAAAGAGCAAATGTATATGTGCTTTTGCTTTAAAAAAAAATAATGAGGTGCTTTTTCTTTTTTTAAAATCTCATGGTGACTACAGAAAGTCACTTTGTCGTATAGGGATAGACAAACAAGTCTGTTTGTTCTGTGTCTTTTTCGCATGTATTCAGTCACAAGTCTGTTCTGTCCAATTTTTGCAGCAATCTGCACAATTTTAAAAAACGCACACAAAAAAATCACATTTACATTCATACGCAGTTTTTCCTAACATATACATAGTGGCCCTGTTCAGACAACACACTAAACCATGATGGTAGCTACAGAACCATGGTTTAAACTCTCTCCCTAACCACTTGCCACAAAAGGGTTAGCGGCCTAACCGTGGCTTAGTGTTTTATCTGAACAGGCCCTTTGTATGCAACCTAATATATGCACTTCTAATATATGCACTTCTGAATGCAATTTTTGAGCCGTGAATGGCATTGCAATATTCAGAGACGTGCACAGTCTGAAGGGTCGGCTGTGCTCCAGTTCACATATTAGTCCAGGAAGTGGACTTAGATCAGTTTGTGTAAAATGTAGACTAAACAAAATGCTTCCCTATCTGGAGTGGTGGTGATAAATTCACCTGGATTCCCAAAACAATACATCTTGTGTTTCATTAACTGTTGGGAATCTCTGAAAACCATTTAAAGTATTCAACAGAGTCTGAGATACCTTTACACTTAATTAATAGATGGCCAAATTGCTGTCTCCCCATTGAAAGTATGATGTCATTCTAATGAATGTAATAAAGCTACATAGATGGAACTGTATGCAGTCCATTCAGAATGCTAATTCTAGGATCTCTATGGGTATTTTATTATCTTTGCTTCTTTATAATCTCTTGTGCTTTACTGGTCCTTGCCTGCTTTTCCCTGATGTCCAGGTAAATATTTTTGCAACATCATATATTTAATTGCACTTCTCTTTTTACTATAAAAATCAGATTAAGAAAGAAGTTATCAAGCCTGTGAAACCTTCTGTACCTAAAGTAGTAATTACCACTGATAGGCCCAAAGTGCCCACCACATTAGTAAAAACTACAGAGGGAATTACTACCAAACAAGAACAACAAGCCTACCTTATCCAAGAAAAGGTGAATAGAACCGTTGGTGATGTGATGGCCATTCTCATTTACTATTCTCACACTGACTTTCTCATCTTCCTTCAGTAAATGCACTAACTGTTTAATATCCTTTTCTTGTTGCATTACTTATGAGAAATGGGAAGTGGCCTTTATTCCGTTTGTTGCGCCCTAATGTGCTCACAAGCTTCCTTGTGATAACATTTCAGGCTTTAGAAATTCATATACTAAATTGCATTTTTTAAATTTTCTTCGGTTTAACTAGCCAGCCAGCTAATAACCAAGCCATCAGTATTATCCAGTAGAGGAACTGGGCCATTCTACAGGGGGCAAAGCCTTAAAACGCTTTAATCCTGTTAACCTTTCCCTGCCATGGATTCCAGTCTCATCTCTCATTTGTGTAACTTTTTGTATGAGACGTTTTGTAATGCAAAACTTCTATTCTTGCTGTAACAATCAGATAAGGAAGGAGGCTGAGAAAACTACCGTAGTTCCGAAAATCATTGCTGTTGACAAACGCAGGGAGCAAGATAAAATATCAAGGACTAGAGAAGAAGTTGCTGTCAAAAGAGAACAAATCCATCTAGTTCATGATCAGGTGAATAGAGCTGTCTGAAATGTGAAATTCATGGAAATTTCTTTAAAAACTCTACAATATCCACATTAGCAGACTGCCACTTCGATGGCCTGGGACATTGTTCTAGCATAGTATTTAAAATGTCCCTTTGAAAGTGATGATAGAGGTGTGTGCGTGTGTGTGTGTGTGTGTGTGTTATAGGATGCTTTCACATGCATATTTTTTCCTCTTGTGAGTATATACATACGAACTAAAATGCTGAGAAAATAGTGACATGTGTTCACATAAATTCACTTTGTAGCTCTTCTTTATCAATTTTAACATGTTTAGGGCTGCATTCCTATAGACATGGGCATAAATCCCCAAAGAATTCAATGGAGCTTTCTTCTGGATAGTTTTGTAAGTTAATAATATAAATGGTAGTATCCAATATTAGTCCTGCTTGGAATAGAGACATTGAAATGAATGAGGCTTAAGTCAGTCATAACTAATTTAAGACCCATTCATTCCAATGTGTCTGCTCTGTGTAGGATTAACATTGGATACTACCCCCTCTATATTGAGTTGGATCCAGATTTAGTTATGCTTAGAATTGACTCATTGGCTGAATTCGGACAACACGATAGTCAATGGTGGGGTAATAATCAACTTTACAGTTGTTCATCTAGGGGGTACTCCCCACACAACATGGTAATAAATAATCATCTGTGGTGTGGATTAGGATCAGCGCTGAGTTGACTATGGCACCATTCGGATGACACGATAGTCAATACAACTGGCGATTGTTTCCCCCCTCCCCCAGTTGCTTATTGTGTCGTCCGAATTGAGCCATTGACTACTCAGGACTAATTTAAGTCCCATTAATTTTCATTGATCTAGTATAAGCATGACTAAGGCCAGATCTACACCAAGCAGGATATAGCACTTTGAAAGTGGTTTGAAAATTGTATATGGAGTGTGTCACGAGCCCCCAACAGTTGTCAATACCATTATAAACTGTTATAAAGCAGTAGTGTAGATCCTGCCCCAGTCTGGATCCAACCCATTAATACAGTGCAAAAAAAAATGTTTAAATGGTTTAAACCATCAGTTTAAGAATCGTGCTCCACTTTAAAAGAGGATATGGTGAGGCTCAAACAACCCTGTAATCATTTAACTATGAGCCAATACAAAAGACCAAGTTAAAAATGTTGCAAAATTATCTGTACAACTCTCTGAAAAGCAAGTGTGTTTATGTGTATACTTATATGTGCATATATGTTTTTGTTTGTAAATTGTCATATGCATCAAATGCTACATATGGTTTTCAGAAAATGCTGCTTTTTCTATATTCACATAAATATGTGCAAGTTTTTAATAGGAATGATATCCAGAAGAATATATATATATATATATATATATTCACACCTGTCTTCAAATACAGTATTTGAAAATTTGTACTGTATTTATGCATTATCTGCCTGCATTGTATACAGTGTGATCTTCCTTCCTTCCATATCTGGAAATTTCAAAGAGACATTAAATTTGTCTTCAAGAAAAGATTCAAAAGAGGCAGCCATGTTAGTCTGTGGTATGAAATCATTGAAGAGGCTGTGGGCCCTTGAAGATTATAGGGTGACCAGATAAAATCCAGGTCAGGGCTCATGTAACTTTAAGAGTTGTAGAGAAAAGGGAATTTCAGCCAGTGTCATTTGTATGCAATTAGTTTCTGGTGAAATTCCCTCTTCATCACAACAGTTAAAGTTGCAGGGGCCCTGCCTTCTTTTGTATATGGTCACTCTAGTGTAGTGCCTGCACCTTTAACAGACAGTTTCCATCGACATGTCTTCGCACTGGCAGCAATAGTGTTATATGACGCAGCTGTCAATGTGAAGACATCTAGGGGCAAAGGCCCTTTGCTGCGAACTAAAAAAGTCACCCATTCAACACAACTGTTTTAGTTAGCGGCAGTCCTCACCCCCCCCCCATTTAAAGTTGTAAAAAAAAAACAAAACCTGACCCATCTCTGCTTCCCTCCCCCCCCTTTTCGTATTTTTTTTTTTTAAAAAAAGCTCTTACCTGGGAGTAGGAGAGCCGAGGCTCCCAGTCTCCCCTCCAGCAGCTGCTGCACATTCGAATGCTTGGCGGCGCGGGTGGCAACAAAAGAAAAGGCACCTTCGTGCCCCTTACATTAGGACTGGCGTAAGGGGCGTAAATGCGCCGCACGCCGCGGGGGAGGCGTCAGGGCGCAGCTCTCTTGGCGGCGTGAAGACGGGGCCAAAGTGGATTTTAGCCCACGAAAGCTCATGCCTTAGTAATAAAACACTGTTGCTCTTTAAGGGGGCACAGCCTCTTCATTGTCTTAAAAAAAAGGAGCTCCATGTATGGTGGCATAAACGTGTACATATAACAGTAATAGGGAGCCCATGAAATACAGATATGGATTACAGAAGGCTGGATAAGCAAGGTGTTTGCGTGTCTGTCTTTTATGCTAGCTATTCTGTCTCAATAACATAGATATGCGTCCATGTTCTACAAATATTACCTTTAGATTGGTGTTGGCAAAAGGGCTGAAGCTGTAGCCACGGTTGTTCATGCAGTTGACCAAGCACGCATTAGAGAGCCAAGGGAGCCAGATTATGCCGAAGAAGCGTATTCTGAACAGGCAGCTTTGGAATATGGATATAAAGAGCATGCAATAGCGAGGCGTGCGGTTGAGTTACCGCCAGAACATCATATTGTCCCCAAAGTGGTGAAAACCGAGGAGGTTTATGTTCCTCCTGAGACACACATTACAGCTGCTGAAAAAATGGCCGTATCGACACAGGTTAGGCTCAAATTTAACAATGCAGTCATTTCCAATGACTGTTGAACATCTTTGGGTTGTTGTTTTTTCCTACTTGGCAAGCAGCATCAAATTCTCAACAAACATTTTATTGGTTAATATAGATTAAAAGGACTGCAGAAACTTCAGTCGAAAAATCAATCCATGTGGAACACACCCGTCCCCGTACAGCAAGCCCTCATTTTACAGTTTCAAAAATTTCTGTGCCCAAAGCAGATCATACTTATGAGGTAAGAAGAGGAGGAAGGGTGTGCCAGGCAAAATGGCTCTTGTTATTTGAAACAACCAGTTCATTGTCTTCTCTGTATAGGCCAGAATGAAAAGAAGCCCAAGAACATGGGGGAGAGGGAGATTTGTGGAGGCCATAGGTCATCCCCCTCTTCCAATAATGAAATACTACAGAGGAAGATGTGGTGCTATTTGTTGTGGATGGAATCCAAGAGTGTCTGTCCGCCAATGGAGCAGCATCCATCAGTGGTTGGATTCCCTCTCCTCACTGCAGCCCTCTGTACTTTCCACAATCTGCTTCAGAGGGTTGGGGGACCCTCCAGAGCGTTTTTTTTCTTTTGGTGGAAGTGCAGGCGGAGATGCATGGGGAGGAGATGAATGGAAAGTCCCGTTGATTCTGGCATATGTTATTGGGCTGGTCTCTATTAATTAAGTAGATTGTATCAATGCAAATATATCTTCATAAGCAATTTGGAAGATTACCTGAGAGTCTCCATTTGTATTGATCAAGCAAGAATATGTATTTTTTAAAAAAACTTCTTGTCCAGAAATGAACAAGAAGAAGAGGATGGGAAGGGAAACAAATACTGGATAAAATGTTATATGCCTGGCACACTACTTTCTTCTCTTGAAGGGCAGAAAATTCTCTGTAATTGCTCACCCCATGCATTAATCAAATAATTCATAAAATGATAGCATTTATTTATTCTTCAGTAATCCTGCTGCATGCTAAATCAGTTTAGGCATTAACATACGATACATACATAATCCAAACTATATCATATGCCCCCATTAGAATTACAATGCTTTTGCACTACTTTAATCTTACTTTTCCCCCATTGTTCTAGTTAACATTTAATTGTCTCTTTCACAGGTCTCATCATCTAACGAGCCCATCTAATCCATTTTTAGAATACAGATTTGTGATATCTCTTCTTCTTTTCATTAAAAATGCCCTTTTTAACCATCAAATACATGTAATTAATGCAAAGTATGTTATGGCAAATACCTTAATTTTATTTCCAAAAAATATTTCTTGTTAAACATAACAAAACAAAAAAACAGACGAACACATATATATTGTCTGTCTGTTCTGCCTAATATAATGATTTGGTATTTTAACTCAATCTGAATTAATGCTTTTACATTGTGAGTTTGAATATTTACCGTGATATCATGATAATAATATTTGAATTAGAGATCATGTGATCCCTTATGAGACTTGTTGCTTGCTGCTTAACAGCAAAGGGTACATATAACATTTATTAGACTTTAAAGTGCCAGAAGACCTTGTGTTGTTTTTGCAGAAAAACCTCAATTTTTGAATATTGCAGAATAATCTCGATTTTTAATTTAAATAATATCAAATTATTAAATCATGATTTTTTCGTTATTTAGAAAATTAAAGAAGCATTTTAAAAATGCTCATTGTAAGAGCCTTGCTAATTGAAGATAGAAAAAGGATAGACTGGTTTTGGTCGTTCCCAAACTAATAATGACAATAAAGAAGCGGTATTGCTTTCTACCATTTTAAATGTATTTGCCGGGCTAATATATAGTGCATATTTTCTTTTAATGTAGCAAAGTGGTAACACTCTTTCTCTTGGGTTGGTCAGGTTTCAATAGCAGGATCTGCTATAGCTACTCTGAAAAAGGAGTTGTCAGCAACTTCTGTTCCAAAGATCACCAAACCTGTGAGGCCTCCTCTTGCAAAGTCACCCGAACCCCGAGTGATGCCAGAGAAAGTTGCTTTGCCACAGTTCCCTTTCGTAGAGACCACGGCTGACACCTATCAGAGGCGTTACGGTGCTGAAATGAAAAGAGAAATAGGTGTGACCGTGACAGGTGGTCTGGTGCGGGAACGAGAGCGCATTGAATTAATGCAAGAAGGCGAGCCAGAGGTTTGTCAATAACCACATTCCAGTCCTCCTGATTTGCCTCCAGAGTAACCCAGCGTGTTTACACCTTTCCTTCATTACCAGCCTCTTCCCCCCCCTTTTCAAATATCCCTCTCTCCCGACTGACTTTTGTGTACCCTCTTTTGTGACTTTTGCCTAACATCTTAAGGTCCTAACATCACTTTGACGTAGCAAGCAGTGGAAATGAACTGGCAAGGAACCACTGTCTTACCACCATTCTCATGCATGTTGTTCTTTACTTTCTTGACTTTGGGTGAGGCCTACTAACTCTACTTTAAACACCCCTAGGTGATTGAAATCGCTAGAGTTCCTGAACCAGCAGAGGTTCCTGCCACCCCCCCATCCATTGTAACAGTAAGTAGCAGATATTTTGCTAATGCAGTTCTTTGCACTTTCTTTACCATAAATTTGCTTGTTAGTATCCTCACAATCAAAATATAATGCAACTCTGGCGCCATCTAGTGTACGTAGTCAGTAGGTGGACGAAAAGCAAAATCCTAAGTTTTTGCAAGCAGGCATTTAAATACCAGTCGTATGCACATTCATCAAAGCAGCCAGAGCCACATGTGGCGTGCATATGAAACTGATCTATATGATCTGTGTATGAAACAGATCTGCAGTATATATAGAGCTGCATATGGAACTGATGCATGCAATGTTTCCCCCATTCAATCCAATGGAAGATGCAGACCCACTGCACGGGGGAATGCATGGATGGATCTATATTCCTTTCGTTGAAATGAATAGTGGAGGTAGTGCATGCCAAGCCCTGTATATACATTGTTGGTTAATTGATTGGTTGGGGTGTCTTATTGAAATATGCCATATTGAAACAATAAGATTTACCTGTGTTTTCAGGGCAGGAGAAGGGCCGGAATGCATGTATCACAACCTCTCTTTGTGTGTGTGTCTCTCTCTCCATCATTTTTTTAAAACGATTGCCTTGTAACAAAGATACATTGGATCACAAAGGTCAGGAAAAAGCTGCTTAGAAAAAAAGTGTGAGAATCTGCCCATATTTCATTTAATTTCATTTATTACATTTATATACCGCCCCATAGCCGAAGCTCTCTGGGCAGTTTACAAAATGCAAGTTATTATTATTATTATTATTATTATTATTATTTATTTCATTTCTAACCCGCCTCTCCATCTAGATCGAGGCGGGGAACAACACTAAATAGTACAGTAGAAATATCACAAAAAAATTCAACAATATGCTACAACAATATTTAACAATATACTAAACAACAACATCACAATAATACTCAAAAATATACTAAATACAAGTTTACAGCAAAACAGAGCAGATAATGGGGAAAATACACAACTCGGTTGGAATAACATCTCTCCCCCTGAAGCAGCGCCTCCCAAACTTCAGCTCCAGCCATGATAGTCTTTGGTTTATTATAATTGTGGGACTGAAAGGCCCCTGAAATATTAATTGAATCAGGATGTACCACTCTCAAAGCAACTTTGATATGATTCACAATATCAACAGATGAATACAATGAAAATAAAGCACAGGCAGAAACTGAGTTGAACCGATGCTGTGAACCTACATGACCAATGATGAATGTTTATATGGGACACTGAAGATGTGAATATGAGACACCTGTTGTTCTGTTTTAAAGAGTGGATAAACCTAGCCAAGCAGAGATAGAAGAAAACCTCACAATGTCAGTTAGGTGGTCTAAAGACTGAGAGTGCAGCTACGACTGGACCTTGGAGCCAAAGTCCCAGATGCCTGAGTTCATACGCACACACACACACACACACACATGCCACCAAATGACCACCCAGAGAGTGGCAGGTGTCAAAGAGCATCAAAAGCAAACTCTTTTTTATACCTGGAGCCATGAAGGAGCTGTAACTTAAGGGAGCTTAAAATAATAATTTTAAAAAAACTGCACCTGCTCAGAGAATTTTTTATTCCAGTCAAAGTTGGCAAACATTTGTGGTGTTGTTCTAATTTATTGGGAATGTAGAAATAGTCGCGTGGTGAGGAAAGAGGAATATCAGTTGTGTGCTTCACGAGTGGACCTATGTGGTCATCTAGGGGACCACCCTCAAGAGTCCAAGATGTAAAATTACCTAGGTGCGCTACTGGATCAAATATCGTATAGCTGTGCGCATCCTGGGTTGGATCCAGATCTACAGGTGTGGATGTGGGCTGGCTGAAGTGGCCTTCACACCCACACACCCACACCCACCCATAGCAGCCCCTACAGTCCCCGCAAAATGCTATACAGATAGTGAAAAAGTGAGTCACCCCAAATCAGGTAGAAGCACCTTCTGCGAAAGGAGCTCTGCCTGATTTTCAGGGATGCTCCCTCACCCCCGTACAGCAGCCCACTACGTTCAGCAGGGCCCCTGACTCTTTGTGTAGCATTTTCGGGAAGCTCAAGGGACTGCTGTGGAGGAGAGGAGCTGAGGACGTCCATCCATTTGCATGGCTTTATATATGGATCCATCTTTTGTGCCCACCTTGGATCAACATTTCCAGCCTGACCAATAGAACATGGCCTCTGGACTAACCAACCCTTATGCAGATTGGAGGCCTTGCAAATCCAGGGCAAGATTTGTTTGTTTGTTAGTTTATTGCATTTCCACTTCCCAACAACTGAAGCAGTCTGGGAGGTTCACAAAACAAAGGTTAAAAGCCACAACATACAGAAATATAATGAAATGATGTAAAATTTAAAACCAGTTAAATCAACCCCAGAATACAATCAAACTAAAACCGGAGCAGAGGACTGAAGCAATGTAAGGATCCAAAAAGCACCAACACATTTTGAAAATGGAAAGACCAGGCAGACGATCCATTTACCTTATTTGGCCAGTTCTGCCTTGGTGTTGACTTATGTGGAAGCCAGGCTGAGGAAGACCATTTTTATTTATTTATTTGTTTGTTTGTTTTATTTGGTTTTTTGCACTGAGGAGCTGCAAATGGCTTCTTTAATCTAGGGTTTGTCATGGGCAGTTCCATGACAACTCTGCCTGCAATCCAGAGGGACCACATTCAAGGGTGCAATAATATTTATCCAATTTCTATGGAATGATCTTAGTGAGAGCAGGAGTTTTAACGCAAGGATAGTTCTAAAGTGGAGAGCTCTTTTCCTGTGTTGTTTAAACATTGTTTATTATGTGCGAAGGGATGATATCAATACGCTGAAGGTTTGTGTGTCTGCCTGTCTGTCTGTGCTATTTAGGTGCTGAAAGATCTGATTGTTATGGAGGGAGAATCCGTCACCCTGGAATGCCGTATCTCTGCATATCCAGCTCCAACTGTAGCGTGGTATAGAGAAGACTACCATATTCAGAGTTCCATAGATTTTCAGATTACCTTTGAGGCAGGAGTCGCTCGCCTTGTGATCCGAGAAGCTTTTGCAGAAGACAGCGGAAGATTTACCTGCACCGCTACCAACGAGGCCGGAAGCGTCAGCACTTCATGCCACCTCATTGTACAAGGCAAGTACAGAAAGTAATAATGGGGAGACTTAATTGTGGGAGACATATAGGGGAGGGGGTTCCTCCCTGTGCTGCCACCACCTGCTCCTTCACTAGGCAATGGCACCTATGGAGTTTCTTATTTCCAGCAAATGCTTATATGTCAGGCCCTAAGGAACTCTTTGCCACTACAACTCAGGGTTCCCCAAGCTGACCCTTTTCTGCTGCCAACAGATAATGGGAGGGGGAAAAAAGCACCACTGAAGGGCTGGAAAAAAGAGACTGGCTCTGGTGCTACTGGAAACTGTTAAAATCTGTAATGTTTCTTTATCTTAAATGGCTCGACGTTTCGTTCTAGTCCGAAACGTCAAGCCATTTCAGATAAAGAAACATTACAGATTTTAACAGTTTCCAGTAGCACCAGAGCCAGTCTCTTTTTTCCAGCCCTTTTCTGCTGCCACCAATACTTTGCGAATACTTTAAAACCTGGTAGTTTGGGAAGGTACTTGAGGGGGTTGTGGTGGAGCAACTGCAGGCACTCTTGGAGGATACTGATTATCTAGACCCATTTCAGTCTGGGTTTCGATGTGGTTGCTGGACTGAATCAGCCTTGGTCGCCCTGATGCATGACCTTTATCAAAAGAGGGAGAGGGGGAGTGCAACCCTGTGAATTCTTCTCAGTATCTCATTGGCTTTTGATACTATCGACTATGGCATCCTCCTGGATCGACTCCATGGGATGGGCATTGGATGTACTATGCTACAGTAGTTCCGGTCCTACTATGGGGTCATTTTCAGAGAGTAACATTGGGTGACCATTCCTCGGCCCCTTGGCAATTGAGCTATGGGGTGCTGCAGGGTACCATCTTGTCCCCAATGTTATTTAACATCTATATGAAGCCACTGGGAGCGGTCATTAGGGGATTTGGAGCTAAATCCCATCAATATGCTGATGACACGCAGCTCTGTCTCCCTGTGACAACTGAATCGGGTGAGGCTGTGCAGGTCCTAAACTCAGTCATGGGCTGGATGAGGGCCAATAAACTGAAACTGAATCTTGACAAGACGGAAGCCCTGTGGGTGAGTGATTCCCGAGTCCAGGAGATGGGCTCATTGCCTGTTCTGGATGGGGCTGCACTCCCTCTGCAAGATCAGGTTCGTAGTTTGGGATACTCTTAGATCAATCTCTGTCGCTGGAGGCTGAAGTGGCCACCGCAACTCAGAGTGCCTTTTACCAGCTTCGCCTGGTTCACTAGCTACGGCCTCTCCTGGACAGGGATCGCTTGGCCACGGTGGTACAGGCATTAGTAACCTCAAGATTGGATTCTTGCAATGCGCTCTATGTGGGGCTACCTTTAAGACTGCTCTGAAAGCTGGAGCTAGTGCAGAATGCTGCAGCTCAGCTTTTTATTTATTTATTTATTTATTTAATTCCATTTATATACCGCCCCATAGCCGAAGCTCTCTGGGCGGTTTACAAAAATTCAAAACATTGAACATTAAAAACACCGATATACAAAATTTAAAACCATAAAGCATAAAAACAAGTTATAATTACAATATCCTTTATAAAACAACAGTTCTGGGTCAAAGCACAACAACAACACAAACCCCTCATCATATGCTGTTAAATGCCTGGGAGAAGAGGAAAGTCTTGACCTGGTGCCAAAAAGGTAACAATGTTGGCACCGGGCGAGCCTCGTCGGGGAGATCATTCCATAATTGGGGGGCCACCAGAGCTGCCCCTTTCCAGCATGTCACTCCTTACTGAGGGAATTGTACCGGCTGCCTATTTGCTACCAGGACAGGTTTAAGGTTCTTATACTAGTGTACAAAGCCCTAAACAACTTAGGACCAGGAGAGCGCCTTCTCCCCTATCAACCTGCCCGGTCACTGAGGTCATCCGAGGGCATGCTCTTGGTGGTTCCACATAGACCTGTTGTTCGGTTGGAATCCACCAGAGGAAGAGCCTTCAGTGTGGTGTCCCCCCTCCTATGGAATTCCCTGCCTCTGGATGTCAGGCAGGCACCAACTTTGTATTCCTTCCGGCGCCTCCTGAAAATGTCGTCATTCCAGGAAGCCTTCCCTTAATGACCAGCCGTGGTTTATTTTGCACATACTTTCTTTTAAAAATGTACTTTTAGTGTGTTTTTATTCTGGTTTTTATTCTATTTTATTTTGTCCACTGCTCCAAAATTCTGAATTGGGAGTGGTATATAAATATTGTAAATAAATAAATAAATAAATAAATGCCTGATATGAGAGGCTTAGGTGTGAGATGGGCAGCAACACTAAAGACAAGATGAACTATTGAACAAGTGAATTTATTAAAGGGATATTTTGTACATGAGGGAATGCTTGTATTTACTTAGGGGTTTTCAAAAGTCTGCTTACTGACACTTCTTAAGGACTCCAGGGGGGCCTGTTGCTAATACAATCTTCTAATTATTTCTTTTACTTCAGGCCAAATTCTCTAAACCTTCACCCCAACCAAATGTACTCACAACCACTATCTGATGGGTGAACAACACAGTAAATGAGAACATATTATCTAGATATCTTAGGTAGATAGCTGAGAAAACTGTGCAGAAGCAACCAGGATATTCTTCCCATGGTGGCCCCTGAGATGTCACCAAGACCCCAAACTAAGGAAAACCTGGTCAAAAATGCCCATACTTCTGTCTCCTAGCACACACATGTTGCACTGCCCCAGTTTAGAATGCGTTCTGAAATAGCAGCCATCTAGAGTCTTTGACCAGGGTGGCATGCCTTCAAATCTCAGCCACAAAACTCAATGAGTTGCTGCATTTAGAAGAATGATCTGAAATCCTGGTTTGATCCTGGTTTGGACTAACCACATTTTTAAAAACAACAACAACAACCCAGTTTCTAATATTTGGACATAATGCGAATAGCTGGAAGGGGAAACGTGCAAGCCCAAAGTTCACACTTGCTTGTTTTTCTACCATCCTCAGTGACTTTTCATGTGACATCTGTGCCAATTCCTCATCATGGAAAGTGTTTTTATGTCAGTATTCTTATTTTTTTTGTAATAGTCTCGGAGGAGTTTGAGAGCAAAGAAGCTATTTCTGCAAAAGTGGTCACAGAAGAAAAACGGTAATCATTTTTTAAAAACTGCTTGAACTCTGATTACTCCTTTCATGCTTATCGCCTAATGGATCGCTGCATTTACCTTTACTTTTCTTGTGATTGCTCTTCTAGCTATGTGGAGTCCAAAGATGTAGTGATGGCAGAAATCACAGCTGCTGAAGAAGAAGTGTCCGGAGAAGCTGCAGCTCCTTTCTTCATAAGAAAACCTATTGTACAGCAGTTAATTGAAGGTGGAAGTGTCATTTTTGAGTGTCAGGTTGGGGGCAACCCAAAGCCACATGTTTACTGGAAGAAAGCCGGGCTTCCTCTTACTTCAGGCTACAGGTGCAATATGACTTTTACGGTTGTATGTAATGTCTACATGGTGCGAGAATTCAACACATCAAACCACTCATTTACTGTATCCTGCAGCTCAAATGGTGCAAGATATAATTGCCAGCTTACCAAGACATCGAATGTGAACCGGAGGATAAAATTACCTCACAAAATATGATGATAATATAAGTTCAATGTCTCAGACCCAACCCAAATTTTCAAGAAAAGTACATGGATGGTACTATTTCAGAATGCAACGCAAGGGAACTTATATTTGAATGGTCTCCCGCATCAAAAATGTGCTGTGTGGGTAGAAAGCTAGTTGGTCAGAGAACAGGCTGGGATGGAGGCTTCTTCATGTGGTAGCTTCCCACATGCAGGGAGCCTTTGACGTGAGGAATGTGTGGCGTTCTTTTGCCATTCTGAAGGGGTGCAGATTTGGGAAACGGCCAAACCATTTTGCTGCTTGAAGCGGAACACCCGCTTCCTGTGCCAGGGTCAACATTTGGACAAATCTCGCTGTATCATTCAGGCATCACTTCCTACCCTCATCTATCCCTCTAAATTCCATCACCTGAAGCAGCCTGTTCCAGCTTGCTGCAGGGTGGGGCCATGTCCCTGAGCACAGTACCACTTGTTTTTCCGGAACCGCGTTGAATTCTCTCTCAGCATAGAATTTAAGCTTCATGATTCATTCAGTAATTCGTGTCCTTGTAGTTCCTCAGTCTTATGGGAGTTGTTTTCTTCCTTTCTTTTAATGTTTCCAAAGATACAAAGTGCTTCATAAAAAAGAAACTGGGGAATGCAGACTTGAAATTTCTATGACTTTTGCTGATGATGCCGGAGAATACACCATTGTTGTCCGTAACAGACACGGGGAAGTTTCTGCGTCAGCTTCCTTATTAGAAGAAGGTAATGTGCATAGAGAATTGGGGTCAGTGGATTAAAAACAAAATCCGTAAGGAAAGGGGGGCTAGTAGAGGTTGTCAGTGTTTAAGAGCTGACAAAGGCATGAACATACAATTTTACTGACTGGATTAACATGTAAGGAAGGTTCAAGACTTTCCTATACACAGTATAAGTTTAAAAAAAAACTCCTGTGGATCTTTCCCCTTCCTAGTGCCCTTCAGATGTGTTAAATGACAAACTCCTAGGATCTTGCCTATTAGCCATGCTGGTTGGAACTGATGAAAGCTGGGAGCTGTCTTCACTGCATTGGGTTGGCGCTGCCTCCCTCTCAAGCCCCACGCTTTCCCTCTTTTGGGGCTGTGTTGAGTAATCCCAACACCAAGGAGGGAGCGCAGGGTTTCTGGGTGGCCATACAGGTACTGGAACCACCCTCATGCCCTCTTCCTGGTGGAAGGTGACCAATTGCCGGTCGCTGTCCACCAGGCACTGCCGCCAGGTTGACCCCGGATTGGCCATAAAGTGACATCAGACAGTGGAAGCGCCATATTGCTGTCGCCCCATTTGAAAAAGTTGGGGTAAATCCCCGACTTTCGAACTGCAGCATTGTGACGAAGCCCTGCAGTGGCGCGAAGCTGCACCTGCATTGTCTAACCGATGCAGTGCAGATCCACAGTCACTGCAGGGCTTTCCCCACGTGTAGACAGCCCCTACAATGTCTTTTCTACAGGATGCTGTAAATCAGCTATTTATCCACTGTATCTACTTTCAGTTTCATCACAAGCACTACATGAGAAGCATTTCCTTTCCTGCTTTTCTGCTACATAGCCTCTAGGTGGTATAGTGGAATGGTGCAAACACACAAGAGGAAATCACACTTTCCTTTACTTTTCACAATTAAATGCCACATTTTCCCTCTTCTAAAAAAAAAAAACTCATTGAAAATGCTGGAAGCAAAACTGGAAGGTCACAGTGTCATCTATAGAACCCGTAAACAACTGTGTGGAGGGAAGGAGGAGTGCAGAATAAATGTAGAAAAGCCCTAAGTCCCAAACATCTGGAGGGCATCAGGTTGAGGAACGCTGTTATAAGTTTTAGCTGAATATGGCAATGAAGGTTAACGTAGAATCCATTAGAAGGATGGTGTTGTCTACTGTTGCCCAATTCACAGATGAGTCCCAATGAATCACTTGGAAACCACTGTTTATAAAATCCATAAAAAAGGATTTTAATTATAGTGCAAATATGAAGAGGGGGTAGAATTATTGTCCCCATCTTAGAGCACAGGAATCAGCTGTTTATGACGCTTTCCTCTAGCAAATTAGAACTATCACTCAGAGGTTGCACATAGGCAACTAATATGGGCCAGTATGGCAGTTTACTAGAACTAGGTTTTTGTTTTTGTTTTTTTTACCTTTAGCTGATTATGAGGTCTACCTAAAATCTCAACAAGAAATATATCAAACTCAAGTGACCGCATACGTACACGAACCAAAAGTGGCTGCGGTAGCCCCGCCAACTTTGTATGCTGACTATGAAAAAGAATATGAAAAAGAACAAGCTCTAATTAGGAAGAAAATGGCAAAAGATACTGTGATAGTCAGGACTTTTGTGGAAGAACAGGTAAGTCGCTTAGAATTAATCATTTTTTAAATTTCAAACAAGACATGTCAGCTTCATTTTCCTCTTTTCTTTGCTTCATTAGCTGTACAAAAACTTAGAATACAGCTGTCATTAAATCGACTGAACGTGTTTTTCCCCTTTTTGATAGGAGTTCCACATTTCTTCCTTTGAAGAAAGACTTATCAAAGAAATTGAATACAGAATTATTAAGACCACCCTTGAAGAGCTCCTTGAAGAAGACGGAGAAGAAATGGTGGTTGACATATCTGAATCCGAAACAGTTGAATCGGGATTTGAACTGAGGTTAAAGAATTACAGAATCCTTGAAGGAAGTGGTGTGACCTTCCATTGCAAAATGAGTGGATATCCTTTGCCTAAGGTATGCATATGTATATACCTTACAATAGAGCAAAAGTGTGCCTTGTATCCCATTGTAGTCCTACTTAGAGTAGACCCTTTGAAATGAATGGGACTTTAGACTAAAATTGGATACAATCCAATATGCTGTTTGCATCTCCCTTTATTTAAATTCTGTTCACATGAGAGCTACGTCTATCTAAAATTATTTCTAGACACTTTTTTTTACCTTCCTGAATGTAATATGCAGAGCCATTTTGCAAAAGACATACATCTGAAGTTTGTTGTCAAACCGTGATTTCTTGGAACCTTGTTTATAGCAGCCAGTTGAAAAGTTATAATTTGGGAGTGATGAGACACTTTTAAAGGGGTTTTCTTTATAGGTTTCATTTTGTGTGTCTTCTTATGTGTTGTAAAGAAAGAAAAAAGAAAGAGTACGTTCCCACACCTTTTCATGCTACCCAAATGATTAAAACTGTGTGAGCCTCAACAGAGCATGCAGTGGGAAATTCCAAGTTACTTATATGGAACCTTGCAACGTCCTTATTCTCACAGTCATTTGGTTTTGTTATTTTTTATTATTTTTGCAATGCAGATTGCATGGTACAAGGATGGTAAGCGCATCAGACATGGAGACCACTACCACATGGAGGTTCTACAAGATGGCAGAGCCAGCCTGCGCCTGCCTGTTGTCTTGCCTGAAGACGAAGGCATTTATACTGTCTTTGCCAGTAACATGAAAGGAAATGCCATATGCTCTGCGAAATTATATGTTGAACCTGTTGGACCAACTGGGTCTCCAGGTTGTATCCCATCACCTGAAATGATTAGAAGATATCGGTAAGAATAAGGCACAACCCTGTGTTACTTATTACTGGGCTCTTGTAACGGTCTTCTCACAAATGTACATTGTAGTGGTGTGCTGAAGAGGAAATGCTCAAAACCATGTCGAGATGGCCCTGATTCCCCTTAATGTTTTTCAGCTCCTACCTTCTTCAACTGTCTTAAGGAGCCACCCACCCTATCCCATACAACACACACCACATCTGCTCTTAACCCTTGGTTATCTAGCAGGCAAGTGGAAGAACTGGGCAAAATTTGTATTAAAGGCCTCAGGAGCAGAAATTATTCTCAGCACAATGAGCGCAGTTGTGCTAAGAATTAGTATAAGTAGAATGAGCATAATTCTGGGTGCTGAATTTGGTGGGGAAAGGTCCAGAACACTAGCTCTAAAACTCTAGTTTCAAATATAGTACTTGTAATAGGTTTTGCACAATTTAATTCTTCAGATATTCTGCTGTCGCTTTCAGTGAACAGGAGTGACTATGTTTTCATCACATTGACTGGTATCATGTGAAAATATTTCAGTATCATTTTAGGTGTGAAAGATCCACACATCACAGTACAGGGTGATTAAATGGCAGATAGATAGATAGATAGATAGATAGATAGATAGATAGATAGATCGATCATCTCCTTTTGAGTTAATCTAGTACTTCCTTTAACGAGGTAGGCTGTAGTTCATGAAAGTTTATGCCAGAATAAGGGTACAATCCTATACATGTTTAGACAGAAACAGGTCCTACAACTCCCAGCATCCTCCAGCCAACCAGGCTGGCTAGGGAATGCTGGGTGTTGTTGGATTTTTTTCCTGTCTAAACATGCATAGGATTGCGCCACATACAATTATATGGATTATACTGGATCACTGGTTGACACAGGCCGTTTCTACACCAGGCTGTTTGGCTGGGATGGCCCCCGGCTAGTCCCTGTGTGCCGATGGTGTGTATTAGGTACTTCCAGGATCGCCCTCCCTCCCTCCTTGTGTGCCGATGGTGTGTATTAGGTACTTCCGGGATCTCCCTCCCTCCCTCTATACCCCTATGGTGTAGAAAGGGCCACAATTGAATAACTCTGGCTGAGAGTTGTAGAGTTTTTTCTGTCTCAACATACATAGGGCTGCATCCGAAACGTGTTAGTTTTTAAGGTGCCGCAAGACTCTTTGTTGTTTAATTATCACTGGTCTTCAAGTGAGTGGAGGTTCTCTGTGTGTTGCTACATTTTAGGCACCATTGCCAGCATGTGATTTGATAGGCTGGTATATTTCCTTTTCAGGTCTCTTTCTCCTCGATCCCCAAGCCGTTCTCCTGCACGCAGCTCGCCCTCACGCTCTCCTGCACGCAGGCTGGAAGAGACAGATGAAGGACAGCTGGAGAGATTGTACAAGCCAGTGTTTGTCTTGAAGCCGACCTCCTTTAAATGTGCAGAAGGGCAGACGGCAAGGTTTGACCTGAAAGTTGTGGGCCGACCGATGCCAGAAACATACTGGTTTCACAATGGTATGAAAGCTCACCTCTCGCCGTGTAGCTCTATGTAAAATCACAGGCTCACAGGAAGGAAAACATGCTCAGACTAAAACCATATCTATATTTATTTCCGTAGGTCAACAAGTTCTTAATGATTATACGCATAAAATAGTAATTAAGGAAGATGGCACGCAGTCACTGATTATTATTCCAGCTACTCCTGCTGATTCTGGAGAATGGGTTGTAATTGCTCAAAACAGAGCAGGCAAAACATCCATCTCAATGACCCTGACAGTGGAAGGTATTTATTCAGCCCTTTTTTTTGGAGATGGGCCGTTGATTAAAATGATCTGCCTCAATGTATTCCTCTGATAACCTGCTCTCGTGTCCTTTTTAGCTAGGGAACACCTAGTGAGACCACTGTTTGTTGAAAAACTGAAGAATATGTGTGTCAAGGAGGGAGACAAGCTGCAAATGAATGTGAAGGCCAGGGGTAACCCTAATCCTGACATCGTGTGGCTAAAGAACAGTGACATCATTGTACCCCATAAATACCCAAATATAAAGTAAGCTTTATGTCCGTCTGTCTGTCTGTTGTTAAATATATAATTAACATGTTCTATTTGTAATGGAGTGAAATAAATGTATATTTTCCTCTCTCAATATATTATTTATATATTTATGTATAGATAATACACAAATGTATATATACACACACAAATAGACAGTCAGTGCAGTATGTGATGCCTGCATTGCAGCCAAAGTACAACTCGGTGAATTAACACTAGCAAATAGGATCCTGAGGGTGCTGGTAATTTCCTTAGCAGGACTTTGTATGAAATGCAACACAATTCTCCAATAGTATTGGTGAAGCTTCTTCCAACCTTTTGGCCTTGCTGTTCACCATTAAATAATTATTTCGTTGATTTAAAAAAGCCCTATAAAGAGCAAGTATTTACTTTCCATACTCTGTATTTTAGGATTGAGGGAACAAAAGGAGAAGCTGCCCTGAAAATTGAGTCCACGATCCGACACGATGCTGCGTGGTATACCGCAACAGCCATTAATAAAGCCGGACGGGACACTACACGGTGTAAAGTGAACGTTGAAGTTGAATTCACTGAACCTGAACCAGAAAGGAGATTAATCATTCCCAAGGGGACGTACAGAGCAAAAGAAATTGCAGCTCCAGAACTAGAACCCCTCCACTTGCGTTATGGTCAAGAGCAGTGGGAGGAAGGTGATCTTTATGACAAGGAAAAACAACAAAAGCCAGTTTTCAAGAAGAAACTCACTTCCTTAAGGCTCAAGCGCTTTGGGCCAGCCCATTTTGAATGTAGACTTACGCCCATTGGTGACCCCACCATGGTAGTGGAGTGGCTACATGACGGCAAGCCGTTGCAGGCTGCCAACCGGCTTAGGATGATTAATGAATTTGGATATTGCAGTCTGGACTACGACATATCATATCCCAGAGACAGTGGAGTGATTACATGCAGGGCTACAAATAAATATGGTACTGACCACACATCAGCGACACTCATTGTTAAGGATGAGAAAAGCCTTGTTGAAGAATCTCAGCTGCCCGAAGGCAGGATGGGACTGCAGCGCATTGAAGAGCTAGAACGAATGGCCCATGAAGGGGCTCTTCACGGAGTTATAGAAGATCAAAAAGTGAAACAAAAGCCAGAAATAGTTTTGTTTCCTGAGCCTGCAAGAGTCCTTGAAGGTGAAATTGCACGATTCCGCTGCCGGGTGACTGGTTATCCACTGCCCAAAGTCAATTGGTATCTCAATGGCCAACTCATTCGGAAAAGCAAAAGGTTTAGGCTTCGGTATGATGGAATCTATTACCTGGACATTGTGGACTGCAAATCATACGATACAGGTGAAGTAAAAGTAACTGCAGAAAACCCTGAAGGTTCAATAGAACACAAGGTGAAAATTGAGATTCAGCAGCGGGAAGATTTCAGATCTGTCCTTCGCCGGGCACCTGAGCCTAAGCATGAAGCTCCGACGACAGAGCCCGGCAGACTTCTGTTTGATGTTGAAAAGGTTGACAAACCAATTGAGAAAACTACCAAAGAGGTGGTAAAGCTCAAAAGGGCAGAAAAAGTCAGCCATGAGAAAGTGACAGAAGAATCCGAAGAACTTCGCAGTAAATTCAAACGCAGAACTGAGGAGGGCTATTATGAAGCCATTACTGCTGTGGAGCTTAAATCACGTAAGAAGGATGAGGCCTACGAAGAGCTGCTTAAGAAAACAAAAGAAGATCTTCTTCATTGGACCAAGGAGTTAACGGAGGAAGAGAAGAAAGCCCTTATGGAGGAAGGCAAAATCACTATTCCAACCATCAAGCCAGAGAAGATTCAACTCAGTCCAAGCATGGAGGCTCCAAAGATATTTGAACGTATACAAAGCCAGACCATTGGCCAAGGAAGTGATGCCCATTTCCGTGTCCGTGTAGTGGGCAAACCAGACCCAGAATGCCAGTGGTTCAAAAATGGTGTGCAGATTGAGAGGTCGGATCGCATCTATTGGTTCTGGCCAGAAGATAATGTTTGTGAGTTGGTCATCAGAGACGTAACAGCAGAGGACTCTGCCAGCATCATGGTGAAAGCTGTTAACATAGCCGGCGAAACCTCGAGCCATGCTTTCTTACTAGTACAAGGTAATGTGCATACCTCTTGTTCGTTTTCAAGTGGCATTTGTTTTTTATGCTGTGACACTCAAACCATAGAATACTTTCCCTCATTCTTAAAACTCCTTCCATTTTCTTTGCAGCCAAGCAGCATATAACATTTACGCAGGAGCTACAAGATGTCACTGCTAAGGAGAAAGATTCAATGGCAACCTTTGAATGTGAAACCTCCGAACCATTTGTCAAAGTGCAGTGGTACAAGGACGGTGTGGAGATTTGTTCTGGAGACAAATACAGGACGCATTCAGACAGGAAGGGTCACTTCCTTTCAGTGCTAATGATTGACAAGTCTGATGAAGAGGATTACAGTTGTGCCCTGGTGGAAGATGAATCTGTAAAAACGACAGCTAAACTAATTGTAGAAGGTGAGGACAAGAGTTACTTTAGCACACGGTATTCCTCCATGCCCCTGTTTCTGTTTATTAGTATAGAGATGAAATACAGCCAGTGCTTTGAGTTTCCCTTAATGGCTAACTCAAAAAATCATTCTAATGAATCTAATGAGCTGTGAATTCCTGAGTGACTGTTGAGGACTGGAATCCGTTGTCTAATAGTGTTGAAGGTTTGGAATGATAATAGTGAACTGAATTCTAGTTAAGTGATCGAGTAATCAAATGACCCTTCTGATGTATGGGTTCACCCCTAGCCAGTTGCACAATAACCAATATTACTGACCCTCTGTAAAGAACTACAACACCTTGACTGTCAATCTATGTGTACATCTGACTAACTTTACGTGTATCTTGACTGATGTGCCTAACGCTGGCTATGTGGCTGCTCCTATGACATTGGGGTCTATGAAAAAGCTCCCACCCATGTAGTTCCTCTTACAGCAGGTTAAGCATGTGTTGCAAGTGATGCTCAGCCCCTTTGGAAATGCATTGCTTGTGTAGGATACTAGACATGCTGTTAGAGGAACCAAGGAGACGTGGACATGGCCCTGGGCCAGCACGGAACTAACTCTGGCAGCAGCAGCCATTGTAGTCAAAGTATATGTAACATACTTTGAATACAGATAAAATTTCAGATAAAATACAGTTTGGCTAGAAGAGGTGTTATCCTGACTCCAGGGGGAGGGAGGAAGACTTCAGTGTACTTATGTGCATCTGTATTAGTTATCATTGTAAGCATATTGAGTGCTTATTTCTACATTTTGAAAGTTTAGGGGCAGCATCCAACGAGGCCCTTATTATTGCACAAGTGGCTCCTCCTGCCAATTCCATTGCGCAAGTGGGATCCGCCACTTACAGAAGGGAGATTTAACACTTCCTATAGGAAGCCCCAAACCAGCGGAAACACTCGTTTCTGGATGAATAGTTTGGGGAGGTCGGCTGACCTGCCCCATTACAAAAATGAGCGGTTCTGCTTGCTTCTGGAAGCACTAAATCTCTTTGCGCAAGTGGTGGATCTCGCTCATGGAACAGAATCAGCGGGGGGGGGGGGGGTGCGACCCCCTGCTGGATACTGGTGAAAAGATTTTAAATTGGGGGTATACTTTTTGATCCACTCTCTAATAAACATTTTTGGACTTTTCATGACCAATGAAATCACTTACGGAGATGATTTTTTTGAATGCAGGTGCCATTATTGAGTTTATTAAAGAACTGGAGGATATTGAAGTCCCAGAATCCTTCTCAGGAGAACTGGAGTGTGAGATTTCACCTGAAGATGTGGAAGGAAAATGGTATCATAACGATGTGGAACTCACACCCAGTAACAAATATGTCATATTCTCACGCCGAGGTCGCCAAATCCTCACAATTAAGGACATTGCCAAAGAAGACCAAGGAGAATACAGCTTTGTGGCAGATGGGAAAAAGACCTCCTGTAAACTGAAGATGAAGCGTAAGTCATTCCAGCAAAGCAGTCTCTGCCTTCCATAAATTTCATAGCCAGTGCTCCTAATCATGATGATTAACTTGCTATTTTTTATTTCATCTTCCATAGCACGACCTGTCACTGTCCTTCAAGGTCTTGCTGATCAGAAGGTCTGTGAAGGTGACATTGTTCAACTTGAAGTGAAGCTTTCCCAAGAAAATGTTGAAGGGGTCTGGATGAAGGATGGTGTTGAAATTCAACCAAGCGATCGGGTCCACATTGTGATAGACAAGCAGTCTCATATGTTGTTAGTTGAAGATGTAACAAAAGAAGACAGTGGAGCATACTCCTTTAACATCCCTAGTCTGCTTCTTTCAACTACTGGTCGTGTCACTGTCTATAGTAAGTGCTTGTCCATTGGGAGTCATACAGGAAAAAGCAGAGTTAACTTGCATGAAATGTGGTGAAAGCAGTTAGTGTATTTCACTTTTTAAAAAGGATAAATTTATTGAGGGTAGGTCTGTTTACAGCTATTAGAAGTATGATGGCAAAATGGATATATATGTATAGACAACGTTAATCTAACTTAAGTCTCATTTATTTCAACTGGTCTACTCTAACATTAAATACAACCCAGAATAGCTCTGAATAGTAACAGCAGCAAGGGATAGCTGTTCTCCTTATGAACATCCAGAGACATCTGGGCATCTGTTTGAAATATTGCACTAGACTAGGATCTTGGTCTCATCTTCAGACATTCTTACATACTTAAGTGAAATACTTATAGAAGAAATTAACAGATGCTTTTAATGGAAACTTTTTTAAGATGGTTATTTTCTGATTTGCAGGTGTGGATATAGTAATACCTCTAAAAGATGTCCATGCAGTTGAGGGCACAAAAGCCATCCTTGAATGCAAAATTTCAGTTCCGGATGTATCTTCATCCAAGTGGTACCTAAATGATGAGCAGATAAAGCCTGATGAACGTATCCAAGCAGTCTCCAAAGGTGCTAAACAACGACTTGTGTTTACCAGGACACACGCATCAGATGAAGGACACTGTAAACTGGCTGTTGGCAAAGTTGAAACCAGCTGCAATCTCACAATTGAAAGTAAGTATTCTTCAAATATTACTCAAATACATTATCCTCATGTGACAAAGTGGTAATAATAATTTAATTCTACCAATGCACTTTTTTAAAAAAACAAACAGAAATTCAGATTATTAAAGGACTTCATGATATTACCTGCACTGAAACGCAGAATGTAACCTTTGAAGTGGAGCTGTCCCATGCCGGGATTGATGTTGTTTGGCATTTTAAAGACCAGGAACTCAAAGCCAGCCCCAAGTACAAGATAGAGGCACATGGCACAATCTATAAATTGACAGTAGTGAACATGATGAAGGACGATGAAGGGGAGTACACATTTTATGCTGGGGAGAAGAAGACATCTGGGACACTGGTTGTAGCAGGTAAATTGATTAGAATGCGCTACTGGTGAAATGCCCCATTGTTTACATATTTGTCAGTCCACTTTATAATTCCTTCCATGACTATGAATTGAGTCTTGCAAAAAATGATGCTGAACTGAGGGGAAGGGGCTGAAGGGAAGTGATACCAGGATGTTCTCTACCTTCACTCTTCAACACCACTCCAATCCCTCTGAAGGGGCAGGGCATGCTTTGGGTAGTTTCGAGTAGGTTGTAGTTTCACTTTTTATTTTTTAGTTAGGTAGGTAGGTAGTTTTTCTAATTTTCATTTTTCATTTAGTTTCATTTCTCATTGTTCTTCATGGGAATAAATACAACACCTCCTAAATTTATATAATAAAGTCTGACTTTGGGGAGAGTTGCATCATCTTCCATTTGGTCTCCATGGAGACATGGGGAAGGAAAGTGTCATCAGGTCAATATAGTCTGTGATGCCAAAAGAGTTCAGTACAGTTGTAATTCCGTTTTTCATGCTGATCCCGACTATAGGAGCATAATAACAATCCGTGCTCACAGAACTGTGGAGCCACACCACTTTCACAGGGCCAGCTCGGCTTTATAGCCAGGGCCTGCCTTAGGCATTTTGTTGCCAGAAGCAGAGCAGCCAATGGCAGAGACCAGAGATGGAGCAGCGAATGGTACCCCCACAGTCAAGGTACCTAACACCCAGGTACCTAACACCCAAGACTAGCTAAGTTATTTTGACACCACAGGCAGAAACTCCCATGGACATCTCTGCACTTCCTGGTAGTATAAATGCAACAATCATAAATGAAATAATTAACCATTTGCTGACCTTTTGTGATGCTCAAAATCTGCTGCCTGAGGTGACCATCCCACTCTACCAAATGGTAGGCCAAGCCCTGTTTATGGTAGGAGTAGTTTATTGTTTGCATGGACAGCAGCTACCACACCAGGAGCATTGTGAAAATGGGCTGTCAGTGAAGGCAATAGACAGCTAATCTGACTGAGGACGCAAAGGGCAAATATAAGCTTTTACTTTGTTTTCCCCCACAGGTGGTGCTATTTCAAAGCCCCTCACTGATCTAACTGTGGCTGAGTCTCAGAAAGCTATTTTTGAATGCGAAGTAACCAATCCAGAGTCTCAGGGCCAGTGGATGAAGGATGGAAAACCACTTTCTATGACAGATCACTGTAAAAGTCAGTCTGATGGATTGAAGAGGAGACTTAATATTCCAGTCAGCAAACTTGATGATGCTGGGGAATATACCTTTCAAGTGGCATCTTCAAAAACATCTGCTAAACTGAAAGTGGAAAGTGAGTAATCAGTGAAAAAACTGCTTCAACTCCACACTGGCCTGATTGAAAATCTATTGAAATGGCCCTTTCTGTGAATGGTCCACTTATGAATTTAGCAACATATATTATGAAAAATGGAAATAAATAGAAAATTAAATACAGGTTGAATATAAGAATTTTGCAAGATGGAATCTGCTTGACTATTTAATGGCATATTCCAGCAATACAACTGGCAGCCATACTCCAACATCTTTATTACAACAACAACAAAATACTGTAGTATTCTGAGATGGGACTGCAAATGTTGTGTCTCACTTGATTCTTCTGAATTCCTCTAGTATTTGAAATTAGCTGTGATACTGGACACACTTACTCAGGAGTACACACTCTTCAACATAGTGGAACTTCCTTCAGAGTAGACATGGCATGCAAAGAAATATATTGCACTTTCAGTCTAGCAATGTAACATTGTAGGTTCCCTCATGAATTCATAGGTGGAGTGGGGGATATTTACCATAGCTTTACATTGGGTACACAGTTAAAATGCAGTATTAGGCAAAGATGTACAAAAAGTATTGATTTTTCCTCTGGGAAGAAAGGAAAAATAATAATCTCAGATACAATTATATCATGAGATAGGTCAACACCGTAGCGTCATATATCGTGGATCCTGAGAAGTGCCGATGGAAGGGGGTTGATAGAAGGTGACTTTTCTAGCCACTTCTCTCCAACAGCTGTCTCAGCTCCCCAGAAAACCTCTCCGTTGTAGCGATGGGATGAGTGGGAAGGGGTGATCACCAACCATCGGGCAGAAACATCTTCCATCAGAAGGAGCAGCAGCATCTTCTGCCAGCCTCCTTTAACGCTACATTAGAAAGCCTATGTTTGCAATGGAAGATGCAACATTCACCATTTTTATTTGCTTTTCCCCTGTACAATTTGTTCTTTTGAAACAGCTGTTAAGATCAAAAAGACGCTGAAGAACCTGACTGTCACAGAAACACAAGATGCAGTCTTTTCAGTGGAACTTACTCATCCTGACGTGAAAGGAGCTCAATGGATTAAAAATGGCGTTGAGCTGCATTCGAACGACAAATACGAGATCAAGGTGGAGGGAACTGTCCACACACTGAAAATCAAGAATTGTGGCGTACCTGACGAGTCAGTTTACAGCTTTAAACTGGGAAAGATTGGAGCCAATGCTAGGCTCCATGTTGAAAGTAAGTCCGCCTTTATATAATAAGTCAGCTGGAGATCATTTAAGGGAATTGAAAGTGGTATGACAAGACACATCATTCCCCGCAGTGGCATACTCATTCATTGACCTCCATCACACCTAATTTCCCCCTCTGGTTTGCCTCCATTTTTTTTACCTCTGATGCAGAAGCGCATCATGCTTAGATCCCTTTCACCTCAATAGCTGGTCCTTTGGCCCTTTGCTCTTCCACTCCACTCCACCCCTCCACTTCTCTTTCTCCCTCCAGTCAGGTCCTGTCAGATGAGCACTTCAACCAGACCGCCTTTCTGTCATCTTTGGGGGCATCAAGGGAGTACAATCCTGTCTCTGCAGAGATTCAGACATTGTACGATTTTTAAAAAAACGCTTTCCAGCCTGGGATGCAAAGTTTGGGTTTTATATTGAGGCTTGGAGCCGGCTGCTGGGAAAGATTGCTTTTCCCTGACAGGACCTGATGCAATCCATTCAAGTCCCCAGTTCCTTTAAAACTACATGGAGGCTTAGGGCGCATTAAATGCGCTTAGGGAAAATAATCCAGACTTTTAGCATTCTAGGAAAGGCTGGAGAAGAGGCAAGGTGTCAGCAAGACAGGCACGGCATCATGTGAGAACCGTGCTGCAAATCCGCACACCAGGCATGGCGAAAATGCACTAAATCGTTGGTGTGATGGAGCTCATTATGTTTTGGTGATTTTTTAAAGCTCTACAGAAAACTCTGTGAACAAGATGAGAGCATGGAAAGAAGTGCACATCATGGGCAATATGGTGTGGTGTGATGTAGTTGTTTGAGTATGCGGCCGGTACTTGGGAGATCCAGGTTCTAGCCCCCACTTAGCCATGAAGTCCACTGGGTGACTTGGGCTAGTCACTGACTTTCAACCTAATTTACCTCACCAGGTTTTTGTGAGGATAAAACAGAGAGGAGGAGGAGGAGGATTGTGTAGGCCACCTTGTATTCATTACAGGGGGAAGAAAGGCGGGATAGGAATGTAATAAATAAAACAAAATATAAAGATTCATCTATCATCCTGCATTACGTTCAATTCTAAAAACCCAAGCCTATTAGCTGTGCCATCCTGTTGCAGTAGTCCAACGATGGTTGGAATTAAACTCAAACCAGTGACTAAACTTCTGTTAACCTCTTCCCTCAAGCTGTTAAGATCATCAAAAAACCAAAGGATGTGACTGCTCTGGAGAACGCCGTCGTTTCCTTTGAAGTGAGCGTATCCCATGACACTGTCCCAGTCAAATGGTTCCACAAAAACATCGAGCTCAAGCCAAGTGACAAATACAGACTGAGTTCTCAAAGGAAAGTTCACAAGCTGACATTGCAAAATATATCCCCTGCGGATGCTGGAGAATACACAGCAGTAGTAGGACAACTTGAATGTAAAGCAAAGCTATTTGTAGAAAGTAAGTTTTTTAAAAAATATCCATCTATCTATCTATCTATCTATCTAATTAACATCATGTACCATAATCATATGTCGCACTGGAAGAAGTCTATCTTATTATACCTGTTCATGGACTGTCTAATCTTATTTTTTTAAATTATTTTCCACAGCTGTACACATTACAAAGACCATGAAAAATATTGAGGTTGCTGAGACCAAAACTGCCTCTTTTGAGTGTGAGGTGTCTCATTTTAATGTACCTGCTGTGTGGCTGAAAAATGGAGTGGAAATTGAAATGAGCGAGAAGTTTAAAATAGTAGTTCAGGGAAAACTCCATCAGCTCAACATCATAAACACCAGCAGTGAGGATTCTGCCGAATACACTTTCATCTGCGGAAATGACAAAGTCAGCGCGACCCTGACAGTGAAACGTAAGCTAAAAATAGACAACAGCACAGAATGCTTGGTAGAAGTAAAGATAATATCGTAACATCAGTGCATTTTGTGCTCAGTAAGACCAGGCAAAAGACGTAAATTTAGGGGCTAAAAATTAAGTCCACCTACTTTCTCTGAATATGGCACTTTTACAGTATACATTTCTAGTCCTATTCACACATCACAACTACTATCCATGGGTTGTTTAAACCATGAGTAGTCATGAACAAGCAGGGGTGAGTGAGTATTCTGGTTCCTGTCTGCCTGCTCCCATCAAGTTATGCAGCATCCCTGGGTTGTTGATCATGATGTCTGAACCTGGAATTGTGGGTTGTTGGAGGAGAGACAACCCAGAGCTGTAAACCAAGAACAAAACATGGGTTACAACTCTGGATTGTCTCTCTTCCAACAATCCAGAATACCTGGTTTGGTCATCATGATCAACAACTCAGGACCAAAGTGTCTCTGGGTTGTTTAGCTCTGCCCAGATGCAGCCGGAGTGACCGTGCAGTTATATTATATTACCAGACAAGTAGCTGAATTCCTTAACAGAATAATTGGTTGCAGATCACAGATGGGTGTGGAGTGATGATAATAATAATAATAATAATAATAATATATTTATTTATCACCCGCCTCTCCCAACGGATCGAGGCGGGGAACAACACCAAACACAAAATACAAAAACTGATTAAAAGCAGATAAAACCAGTACATCATTAAAACACCAATAAAACACCAATTATATTTATTAATATTTATTAATGTTATACTGTTACTTGTTTTCTAATGGTCTATTGACTGTCAATAAAGATTGATTGATTGACTGTGCAGTGAGGAACAGCATGCTCACTTCCTCTCGTTCATGACTAATAGTTTAAACAAACCATGAGTAGTAATGACATGTGAACTGAGGCTCTCTGTTGCCAGCATATTCTTTAACTTAATTATTTAGGACCTTCATTTTTCAAACCTTTTTGATCTGTGTAAAGGATATGCTTGCTCTCCTTTGTAACATTCTTTGATATTCCTATTTCGAAAAATATGTGGAGATGTTTAAGAGGCAGCTGGTGTATAGAGGAGGATCGGTGTGGTTTAGCAGCTAAGCTAGAGCATCGGTTTGAAGGATGTGGGAAACCTTGATCTGAGCTCCTGCTTAGCTGTGCATCTCAATGAGTGGCCGCAGGCAAGTCATTCTCTCTTAGCCCAGCTTCCTATCTCACATGGTGGCTGTAGAACTAAAATGCCAGTCACAGCTCCTGAGAGCTGATGAACACAGGGAAAAATGTAACAACAAACACATAAATCAGCCTATCTGGGCAAGGAATTGAATAAAGGAGACAATTGACCTTTGTATGATGTGATCCTAAATAATAATTAAAAATGTTAGTGATATCCTAATAGATTGTTTCAGCAAGCAACTTCCAAATGAAGAATTTACTTATTTTGTTTTTAAACAGCTATCCTGATTACATCCATGCTGAAAGACATCAATGCAGAAGAAAAAGATACAATAACCTTTGAAGTGACTGTCAATTATGAAGGCATTACATACAAATGGTTAAAGAATGGGGTGGAAATAAAATCAACGGACCGATGCCAGATCAGAACGAAGAAGCTTACACATTCTCTTTCAATAAGGAATGTACATTTTGGAGATGGAGCTGAATACAGTTTTGTTGCTGGAAAAGCTGCTTCAGCAGCCACTTTATATGTGGAAGGTATTTATTTTCTTCATCTGTTTTAACTTCAGGCATGCTCACACCAGTGTCTCAGCCCATAGCAGCTGCAGGAAGAAGGCAGCTCATGCTGAACTCCAGCTGCATCAATCCATGCCAAGGCTAGTCACATGCATGCATCAGCCACCATGCATTGAGTTCAGCCCTGGTTAGATTTAGGCATACTGCCACACTGATATATTTGCCAGTTGTGCTGTACTCCCAATGGCCAATCCAGTTTTTGGTAATAATGAGATCATTTGGATGATAATGTTTTGTCTTAATATGCTATGAATGAACCCTTTTCACCATGCAGAAGCCCCTTTGCTCCTCCTTTCACATGTGCCATAATTAAACCAGGAAACCTCCAATTAACAATAGTTCATCCAAATCAGGACATTATGGATACCAGTTTCAGAACAAGACAAGCTATTAAACCAACTTCAAACCGTGGCTTAATATCTTGGCTTGTTCCAAAGCTGGTAACCATAGTTTCTTAATTCAGACAAAACCAGAAACTATGGTTAATTAGAAGTAAATTCATTCCTTCTTTGTTCTTGCCACAAAGGGGCTGTATGCAAAAGGCTCATTCGTATCTCAGCTGGTTAAGCTGAGATAGGATCGTCCAAATGTAGACAAAATGAACATCGCTTGGTTCATAAATGCTTGATGCTGCTGAAAGTGAGCCACGGGTGTCACAGGCTGAGATAGTTATGTGAATAATAACCCTTACAGAAAATTGTTTTCTTTCAATTGTCTTAATCTGACTGCTGCTATGTCTCAAATTTTATTTATTGACATTATTTTATCTGCTTTTTTATTTTATTATTTATTTATTGTTGCACTTTTATCCTGCCTTTTTCCTCCAGGGAACCCAAGGTGGCATACATAAACCTCCTTCTCTTCATTTTATTCTCACAACAACAACCCTGTGAGGTGGGTTGGGCTGAGAGTCTGTGACTGACTCAAAGTTGCCCAGTGGGTTTCCATGGCTGAGTGGTGGCTAGAACCTGGATCTCCTGACTCCCAGTCCAACACTTTAGCCACTTTAGCCACTATACCATACTGGCTCTTTTATGTAGCAATGTTTTTTATTTCTGATTTTATTGTTGTAAGCTGCCTTGGAACTAATGCAGAAAGTCAATGTGGAAGTTAAATAAATAGCATGAAATCCAATTGTGTCCATCCCCTGCAGTCCACCCGCAATCTGCTCTGGAAAGTTGGGGGACCTTCCAGAACAGATCTGTGGGGCACAGTGGCCTGAAGTGGGAGGAGACAGGAGCTCACACAATGTTTGATGTAGCCCATCAATATTAATCCTTCCGGTATCTAATATGTCGCTCAAAATGACAATATTATGCATTATGTTTTTCTAGCTCGCCATATTGAATTTAGAAAACACATCAAAGACATTAAAGTTGTGGAGAAGAAAAGAGCTGTTTTTGAATGCGAAATCTCAGAACCTGACATTTCCGTTCAGTGGATGAAAGATGGACAGGAGCTTCAGCTTGGGGAAAGGTAATTTGTTTATGTTTATTTTACTTTTTTGTCATGAGAACTCATGTGCTGCTAATCACAAGCATGCAAGACCTGCCTGATGGTGAAGTTAGAGAATTCAAATGTTGCTTGGTCAATCTGATTAGAGACCTACCAAGAATTATCTACCGTTTTGTGGCTCCTGTTTGTGAGGCACAAAAAAGAATGCATTAGGAGGAGATAATGAAACTTACCATTTTATACCTCATTGAAAGTTGTATGGATAGACTGCATGTGTTCCAAGAATAGAAATGTAACGTTTGATGGTAGGAGCTGGGAGGAGAGGATGATCTTGTGAATCCAAAAGTTACAGGAAAAAAATGTATTTGGAGACTATGCCGTCTATATTGTGTATGTTTTCTTTCTAAATTTCCTTTATTTGGATTCTTTTTAGAGTGAAAGTTCAAAGGGAAAGATTTGTTCATCGTCTTCTGATTACTTCCACAAAGATATCTGATTCTGGGAAGTACACTGTAGTAGCAGGAGGAAATATGTCCAGTGCCAATTTGCTAGTGGAAGGGCGTGACGTTCGTATCAGAAGCCTCCAAAAAGATGTTCAGGTATAGGACTTCCTCGTGTTAGGATTAGCAATGTGATAGACCTGCATCTGATACCAGAAATTTCACTTTATGCCGGGAAAAAAAGATCAAAACTCAATAACAATTTGTGGAGAAGCTTTGATACCATCAAAGATTTTTTTAAAAAAGAATGTTCAGGAATGCTATCATGTAGCAACAATTTGTTTAAAACTCGTCTGCCAGATCTCATTCAGTATAAATATTAAATGTGCAATCCTGACATTTTCCCATTTTGAAAAATTACACATATAATTATGGCTGTATGCCAAAGACTATGCACAGTCACGTGGGAGAGAATTGCTCACATGTGGGAGAAAATTGCTCATATTGCTACTTTTTAAACTGAACAGTGGCTTGACTTTTCAAAAGCAGGAATTGCCGCAGTGCACACGGAAAGTAAATCTTTGGTTGTTCACAGTGATTTCCCTCACATATTTGTTGTCCCTTACGATAAGTTTAATACCTTATATTGAACTAAATTCCCGTTTCTGGCTTAATTCAAATCAGTGAATGCCAGTGAACACAAGGAAACCTTACAGCTGTTGTGAAAAATGTTCAAGCACTGACAACGTTATATTTTGATAACCTCTCTTATTTCCCAAGTGTTAATACCAGAAGGATCTGGCAATATTATCTCTTAGTTGGTACTTGAACATTCATGTAGTTCCCTTTCTTGTCAACCTGCCATCCTGATCTAGAGCGGCATATGCATGATGGTGTGCTCTGCCATCCATTTTGATATATAATATCAAAATATATAAATTTGTAAACTAAAAAAACAAACCCCCAAAACCGCCCAACATAAACCTATGCTCAGAGACTTCTAGGAACTCTGGAATATTAAAGTTGTCGGATGAAGAAATGAAAAGAAATAAAAAGGAAAGAAGCAAGAAATAGGGGTTGGATGTAGGGTGACCATATGAAAAGGAGGACAGGGCTCCTGAATCTTTAACAATGGCAAAGGACAGGGAATTTCAGCAGGTGTCGTTTGTATATATACAAAACCTGGTGAAACTCCCTCTTCATCACAACAGTTAAAGCAGCAGGAGCCCTGTCCTCTTGACCATGTAGAAAAGAGAGCAGGGCTTGTGCAGCTTTAACTTTGTGATGATGAGGTAATTTCACCAGGTTCTGCATATATACAAATAACACCTGCTGAAATTCCCCTTTCTGTGAAACTGTTAAAGATACAGGAGCCCTGTCCTCCTTTTCATATGGTCAGCCGACATTGGGCCGCTTGAGCCTCTATCAGCTTATAGTATCTTGGAGGTGGAAATTAGGGGCAGGTGGGGCAGGATATACAGTGCAAAATCAAAAAACAAATTCCCCCCAGAGTAAACACATCATGAGGTTTAGAAGAAAAAAAAAAACCTCCCTGCTCTTTATGGAGAAGGAATGAACAAAGAACACCTTTCCCTCCTCCATTCTCCATTCTCCCTGCAAGCCCCACACATTGTGATAAGGCTCTGTTTCGGCCTAGCTGGAGCCCTGAAATGCATTGGGGATTCACTGCAACATTTTGTGGCATGTCTCCCCTTATTCTTTCTCACACCAAATGGGCTGGCAGTAAAACTGAAGCCCTCTTTCAGGCATTCCCTCTCCTGAAACCACAGCTGTGTTCAGAGGCAGAGCAGGACATGCTCATAGGCTTTGCCTGCTGGGTCACCTCCCTGTTGCCCACCCCCTTTCCTGCATTGGAGGGGGAAGGAGAACACCAGGGCCTGCTCCCTGTGTAGTCGAGACCCCTCTGTGATCAGGATTCTAAATTGTGCGGGGCCCTATGCACACAGAGCAGGCTCCCCACTTCAGCCCTCCTCTCTCCTACACCTGGAAGGCAGCAGGGATGAACAGTGAGGACACAGTGGAGGTGGAAGGGCCAGTGAGCATAGCCCCACTCTCTCGCCTCACACAATTGGAACCACGTGAGAGCAAATGCCCAAATAGGGCTGGAAACTCCCCCCATGCCCTATGGAAGTCCTGAAAAGTGCTACCAGGCATCTTTTCCAGACTGGCTGGATCCCTGGGCAGGAGCAGTACTAATTTAGAGTGACCAACTGTCAGGATTTTCCGGGACTTGTCCTGGTTTTTGTCCTATCCTGGGTGTCAAGGGGGATTTTCTGTAATTTTCTGTAATGTCCTAGAATGACACACTTTTCCCTTTAAGACCGCCATTAGTGTGGCAGGGGGGAAAGATGAGCTTTCCAGAGGCCCCTACTGAAGCAGTGGGGGGGGGGGGCAGAAATGAAACACTTTCCCCTCCTCTCCAATCTGGAGCTTCTGGAAAGCATGTCATGCACAACCGCTATATTATTGGCAGCTGCCAATAGTGTGGTGGGGGGAATGACGTGCTTTCCAGAGGCCCTGGAAAGCACGCTTTCCCGTGCCCCACCCCCTGCCCCCACTGGGTGTCCTCTTTTTTGGTTTCCCAAATATGGTCACCCTATTTAAGGTTGGGGGCCAGATCGACACCAAACAGGATATGACTCTTTGAAAACGGTTTGAAAACTGTATATGGAGTGTGTCCTGGGCCCCAACAGTTGTCGCTACTGTTATAAACCATTTTAAAGCAGTGGTGTAGATCCTGCTGGGGATACACGGTTCCATTTTGTTCTGTGTCCTCCTCACGCATGTGATCTGACAGGAAATTAGGAAATGAGAGGTGAAGTATCTCTCTCTCTCCAGTCCTTTTCAGCACTAGTACTTGCTTTGTTTGGTTGCACAATCCGGAAAATAATGGGTTTATTTTACTCTCTGGGATAACTGGAAGAGACCAGTTTCATTTTCATTTATCTGAGAATTGGGAAGTGCCTTCTCTATATTCCTTTGAAGGGAAAACGACTGTCGTAAAATTAATATATAATAGTTATTTTGCTTCTGTTTACTGACAGGTCATTGAGAGACAGCGAGCTGTGGTAGAATTTGAGGTCAATGAAGATGACATTGATGCTCGCTGGTATAAGGATGGAATTGAGATCAACTTCCAGATTGAGGAAAGGTATCATTATGTGATGGAAAGAAGAGTCCATCGGATGACCATAACTGAAACCAGATATACAGATGCTGGAGAATACACCTTTTTAGCTGGAAAAAACAGGAGTTCCATTACCCTCCATGTGAATGGTATGTCACGTGTAGAGATTTATTTTGCTTTTTATTGGATTTTTAGTCCATCTTCTCTTGTGAACAACTTAAAACCACATATATAAAGACACTTGAGCTTCACTGGCTCATGGAGTTCTCAGAATAGTTCGGTACTTCTTGATAGGCTAGGGCCCTGATATCTGGGAAGTCCAAGATACCCCAATTAGTGTACACATCTGAAAAACAGAATGTTTGTGCATCTCTCCAACCAAAAGGAGGATTCAGAATGAACCCCCAAATGGTAAAAGCTGAAATTTGCCACACATGAAGCTCAAGACACTTTGATAACTCGAAAAGTTGGGGAAATTGACATTGTAATACCTAAGTGTCAAAGCCAGGACATAAAAGAGTCTGACATTCCAACACAGAGCTATCCAAACTGTGTGTGGGGTATTTTCCCCTAGTATTCAGTATTGCTTTACAGTTCTTACCCCATTTATCCTAAGGATAGCCCTGTGACTGAAATGAAGCTGCAAGCCAGGGCTGAACAATATGCTCAGAAAAAGCATGCGTTACAGTCTGCCTGGGACTATACCATTTTAATGCCCATATTGGGGTATCCTATGGTTGAATGGCCCCATATCCAAATCTCCCTGCCCATTGAAAACTATCATGTCAGGAAAAAAGATTCTAGCCCAGTTATCTTCTTGATGAACATGTTTCGTACATGCGAGATGTTTTTAATGTGGGAAAAAATTCAGTCCTCCTTGCAGTCCATGTGGTTAGAATGTACATGCGTAAATCAAGCCTTTGCACATTGTCCAGGAGTGCCTGTTGAGTTTTGTTGCTGAGCTGTGATTAGAAACCTAGAGCCTATCTATACTGTACCCTGGAACTTTTTAAATAGTATTTTAAAACGTTCCAAATAGGTGCGTTCTAAAACGTCTTAGGCCACATTAAGGAGTACTCACGTTACAGGAGAAAAAATCTTCAGTCTTCAAAGCGGTGTATGCGGTCTCACACTCTTCTGTCCGTCTCTTTCTGTTTCGTTTTTACAATGAGTTTACAGCAAAGCATTGTGGGCGCTGTAGTTCAGTCGCCCACTTCCTCCTTAGTTCCCCTTTCATTTCCTAGCTTTCAATAAGTATAGGTTTAAGCATTGTGGGTGTTGTAGTTCACTCGCCCGCTTCCTCCTTAGCCCTTCTTTCTTCCCCACCAATCAACTGCTAAGCATCTGGGTGCCGGTAAATGAAGCACTGCCCCCACAAATCACAAACGGTAAGGAAGGACACATTATTTTGCTTAAAATGATTTATTAAAATTAAAAACCGTTGTATATAGCTGGAGTGAGTTTTAAAAAACCTCAGGTATACATTGTTCAAGGGAGTGCGTCATGTGGCCCAAAGAGTTTTCGTAACCCTTATGAAACGTTACAAAGCTAGAGTGTAGATCGGCTTTAAGGGATTCTTTAAATGAGTGATTCATAGCATGCTTGTGATTGGCCACTAACCGATGTTTGCGGGTCATTTTGACAATGCCGTGAGCCTCCTACACATCTCCCGCTCCTTTTTCCAGTTTTTTCCATAAAAAAATGAACCTCAGAAACCTTAATTCTTCTGAAATATGTTGGAATTTGTCAAGATTTCCTGCCGTCTGCAGTGGAAGTTGTGCTATAAAATTCCCATTAGAGGGCTCTGTCCCACCAAACTGTATGGGCTGGGAGGTTTTACATTACAGACCATGTGGTCTCTACTCTCTTCCTGTGTAATTCAGCTCATTTTAAAGGCGGAAGAGAAGCAGGAGGCAGAGTGGTGGTAAGGAAACATGATTCCCCTCCCCCCGTCTGAAAGTCCTTTAGCTCTCCACATCTAAATCCAATTTCCTTCCCCCGCCTCATTGGCTATAGGTCCTTAACAAGCTGATAACAACTGTGTTTAATAGAGAAAGTGAGAAATGGCATAGAAAGTATTTGTTTTGTGTTTTTATGTACAGCTCCAGAGCCACCTCAAATTGTAAAGGAGCTTCAGCCAGCCACCGTGGAGTCTGGGAAACCGGCTCGTTTCTGTGCTGTCGTGTCAGGCAGACCTCAGCCCAAGGTCTCCTGGTACAAAGATGAACAGCCTCTTTCCCCAGGCTTCAAGGTCAAGTTCCTTCATGATGCCCAAGAATACACTCTGTTGCTGATTGAGACTTTTCCTGAAGATGCTGCTGTCTACACGATAGAAGCAAAGAATGACTATGGCGTGGCCACCTCCTCAGCGTCCCTTTCGGTGGAAGGCAAGCTCTCCCTGCCCTCTCAAGCATTATTGAAAATGGTGTTATCAATATTTTGTTATGTGTGCTCTTCCATGAAGGCTAATAATCACTTTTTGGTCTTTTTCTTTAGTCCCAGAAGTTGTTTCTCCTGATGTAGAAGTGCCAGTTTACCCACCTACCATTATCACACCACTGCGTGATGCGCTTACTTCTGAGGGGCAGCCTACTTACTTTCAGTGCAGAGTTACAGGGACAGGTTAGTTTAACAAAACCATATAAAGCGTTTGTGCTCCTTGATCAACTGATACGCACAAGAAGACAAAAATGGTCCAGTTACTGAAGCCAGTTTTCTCATAATTATGTAGATTCAGTTGTGTGTGTGTGTACACACACACATACCTATAGGTATAGATATATAGTGTTAATCAACCAAAAAACTATTAGCCAGTAATAAAATAACTTTCACCACACTATTGCTGGCCAAGAAGTCCCCCTCATTAAGGGCTTCTTTCTGCATTGATAAATATTATGAAGTCAGTCACAGGCTCAATCCTTCTTCCCTGTTAAATTCAAAAAGGCATTTTGCCATGCTTTCCTAGTTTGAAAATATGTCAGTGCAGTGACATATCAGAGCTTTAGAGAACTGCATATAAAGAGGGTGTGAGCACTGTGTTAAACGATCATGAAAAATGAACAAAACCTCTGGTGTCACCTGCTGACACAGTGTTGTCTGGAAAAGTTAATTAAAATTTCCTTTATTGCAACTAGTGTCAATTCTCACTTTACTTTTTGCATTTGGGTTTCTATGCTCAAGTGCAAAATACATATGTGCCCTCTCAGGTGTACAGGTTGCGTATATGTCAAATTAGGAGCATCTCGGGTTTTAAAAAACCAAACACCAAACTTTACTAGTAAAGGGTTGTGTTGTTCGATTTTTTTCAGACACTAGGAAGTGTTTTAAAGAAGCTATACACATTCTCTCATTGTGACAGGAACATAAAATGAGAATGGTCTAAATGACAGAAAGGCTTGTTTGGGAAAGAATATGGGAGAAATATTAATTCTCAAAATAGTCCTAATGATTCATTCTGACCTTTCTACTTTTATGCTCCAAATGTACAATGATACTTTGATGCCAGTGCAGACAAGGCACATGTGAATGATGTCCTTAATTGCGCATATATGAGTAGCAAAGATAAAGTGAGAATCTGCCCGTGGTTTATTCCTGGAATAGGCAACTCGTGTTCCTCCAAATGTTGATGGACAACAACTTCCATCAGCCCTAGCAAGCATAGCCAGTGGTGAAGGATTATGGGAGTTGTAGTCCAACAGCACCTGGAAGGCCATAAATTGCCCACCCCTACTTTAGCCATTCAAGGTATTTACATCACTCCTGTGCATCATTAAAAGAGCTATATGTTACTCACAGTAAATTTGGTCCATCTAGACATTTAAATAAATGGAGCCCAGAAAATGGAAGACCTGTTTATTATAACAGAGGAAAGAGAATTAATTTCAATAGGAGAGAATAAAGTGCCCTGCCGTAATTTTATAACTTTCAGTATTATTGTAAATGTTCCTCTTTTATATAAAAACATTCATTAGTCTTTTAATTCCCTGAAGAGTGGCTGACTTTAATGAAACCACATAGTATCTCCCTCCTGCATATTTTTTTAAAAATCTGGATTAGGTACAGATAAACATCACAATAAACAATGTTTAAATTATATAAATGGGTTTTAAATGAATAGTGGCTATTTTTGGTATCCCTAAAAACGTGACTTTTAAATGTCCACAGACCATTTGCTCAATAGATAGGGGGCAATAATACCTTGTTCTTCCCCCCACCCTATGACATTCACAGACCTTTCATTCCCCTAATTTTTAATAACTACAGAAAAAAATGACCTTTTGTGTGTATTTTTAAAATCATGTAGGAGTTTACATTGAAAATATTGGCATAATATTTGTTACAGCTATGCAAAGCATGTCACAGTAATGTTTGTATATATGCTCACATGGGTATATATATATATACCATTTTGATGTGCATGTTGAAGGCTGAAGTATCTATTTGCGAACAGAGCATGCGGAGTTGTTCTTGGCAGTCCCACTCTTTGAGTATTGTTCATGAATGTATTTGCATATCCTCAAATACAGCATGAATGTATTACAATATTAGCTAAGTGCTACGTTACAGGATGGCAAGATATATATATATATATATATATATATATAGTCTTCCATTGCCCCTTTACTTGGTACATTTAACTTCTTTAAAGTTTATTGTTTTTTTAACACCTTATCTGAATACCACAGTACAATACACATTTTAGAAAATCTGGAAATTAATTCAAAGCAAGAAAATAATGAATAATTTCAAATGATATGGTTCTAGACATCTACAATGTAAGTCCCTACTCCAAATCTATTACCCAGTACAACCTTTTGCAATCCTACAGACCTATGGGCTAGTGTAACTTAGGACCTGTTCAGACAGCATGCTATGCCATGGTTAGGCCGCTAACCTTTTTGCAATAAATGGTTAGTGAGCATGTTTAAACCATGGGTATGTACCCCCCGTGGTTATGTAGCCTCTGTGGTTAGGAATGGTTAACACAACACACTAAGCCATAATGTTTAACTCAAAATGCTTAACCATTGTGGCTTAGCGTGTTGTCTGAACAGGGTCATAATGTTCGTGATATGTTCACCATAGTAAAGGAATCAGGAGCTGTCCATGCCATTGCGAGTTTCCACACTACCCTCTGCCTGCCTATTGGCAAGTGTGTACAATGAAGGAGCTCCAGTTGCGCTCCACATGTGAAGTTACAGAGTGGGGACTCTCCTCTTTACATGGAACTCTCTTTTAGATTTGGATCACGGTCCAGATCTCTACGTCCTGTTGGAACCAAGCCGTGTTCTCCTCTGCTGCTCCCTAATATCCAAAGCTACCAATCTCCGCAGTGGAGGCATTCTACATGAAAATACCTTCAAACCAAAAGCTGTTCATTTTTCATGCTCACTGAAATTCTGGATATAATGGAAAAGACACACGTCAAAATGTTTGGTTCATGCTCACTGTATACCCAGAGGGCAAAGCTACACAGTCCCACCAGATTTGTCTGTGTCATTTCCTTGCTCCCTGGACCACGTATGTGCTGTTGCTGGCAGGGGTGACGGCACACAGGATTAGTCTGACGAAATGTTCCAGGAAAGGGGGAAGTACTCAATATGGGGTTGCCATGTCAAATACGATTTTAGTTAGTCCCAACCTAAGAAACATTACCAAGCTCTCAACTCTTTCAACAATTTGCTCACCGAGAGTGAAGAGTGACTTCTTTTTTTCATTTTGTTTATTTTCATTTGAGCAGACCTCAAAGTATCTTGGTATAGCAAAAACAAAGAGATCAAGCCATCCCGCTTCTTCAGGATGACTCAGTTTGAAGACACTTTCCAACTGGAGATTGCAGAAGCTTACCCAGAAGATGAAGGCATTTACACCTTTGTCGCCAGCAATTCTGTAGGCCAGGTGTCAAGCATGGCTGCATTGAAGCTGGAAGGTACAGCCTACTGCCTCAATAGAAACTCTTCAGTTTTGCATGCGTTTTATCACTAACATTATTTCTTAAACTTACATGTAATTGTCCGTCACGTCAGTGTGTCTTAACGCGAATTAATCAATCCCATTGTCCGATGTTCACAATGTCCGTTGGTCTCCACAATATAAATTCCGCACAACATCATTTCACATCCGTCCAGTGTTCCATGACTCTCGCCTTTCCATTCTGTTTCCAATAAGCATTCAGCATGCACCAGCAAAAACGCGGGGGGGGGGGGGGGGAGAATCCTCTCTAACATAAATGAATTCCCATCATGCGTTTATTTTTAATGCCAAACACCTTTTTATTGAAAGGAGGCAAAGGCCAGGATCCAAAGGGCTGGATTTGGGCTGACCTTTCACAAGCTGCATCACTACCCCCACCCACCCACCTCATTGCTGTGTGGCATATACCAATTTGATACTGAGGCCAGAATATATATATATATATATATATATATATAGGTGGATGGTACCAGTGGAGGCTGGTGGCTCCGAGGACAATGGAGCTGTGAATCCGCTCTGGGTTTCAGTCAGAACCAGACAGAACTTTAATGGAACTATCCAAGGTGCCAATCCCAATCCTCAGAATAGGTTCAGCACCTTGGATAGCTCATTTAGAGTTCTTCCTGAAACCTGGAGCAGATTCATAGCCCCACTGACCTCAGATCCACCAACCTCCACTGGATGGTGCAGTATAGCAATAGCACTTGCCAAAAGGCAGCAGCCCAGAAGCTCCTTCTCTTCTGTAACATCTAGTAATACAAAATGTATGATGAGCACATGAGTTTCCCCACTTTCAAGTGGGGAAACTCACTACGAAATGATATCACATCAGGAGTTTTGCATCCATGTATATTACAGAGGAGAGAAGAGGTAGGACTGGCTTTGGTTCTGGTCTGGGGGAAATTTAAAAAGCAGTTTGTAATATGGTATGATAAGCAAATCTGCCCTGTTTTCAGTCTGTCTCCACTTTCACATCTTTTCACCCATAATTCTTTTTCATTGTCACATGAATCTGCATTTTTTTAAAATTCTCAAATATGTATTTAAATACATATTTGAATACATACTTAAATGTATCTTCTCTCTCAAAATATTAATCTAAGTATATATTTCTCTCAAAATATGTATCTGAATGCATATTTTGAAAACATTTAAACTGCCAAGAACTGCAATGCAACATTCAGAGAAGTGTGAAATCCGGTGGGTAGCTAAGACCTGATCCACAGGTTACTCTGAGAGGTGTGGATCATGTCATTTCACAAAAGAACCTTCAAAGAGCAAATTCCTGAAGCATCCCAAATCCAGCAGGGGGAACTGCTATTAAAAGAACAACATTCAAATGTTCATATGGCAACAGGCAAGCCACTGGGAATGTCTACAGTAGCTCTTTGGATCCCAGCCAAGATGTCTTAGGGCATAATCCTATGTATGTTTTCATAGGGAAAAAGTCCTACAACTCCTAGCATTCGCAGGTTGTATGGGGAATGCTGGGAATTATAGGGCTTTTTTCTGTCTAAATGTGCACAGGATTGCACCCTTAATATATCAAACTCATAAAATTATTAGGCATTGTTAATATCATTGAAATTGCATTAATGTATGAAAGAGGAGAGCTTCATACAATGAAAGTAGAAAGGAATGCTCAGAAATGCATACATTGATATCCCAATACATTTTAAAACACAAAGAAGAGCCCGCGACAATGATTATTTTGGGGGGCATTTCTGAGGATGATGTATCTACAATGATTTGAAATATCTGTAGTGTATCTCAAACCCTAGGAATTAAATTCACTCACATGATGATGCTAATTCAAATATGAATATTTGTGAAAGGAAACAGTTATTCCGATTTGAGGTATCATCTTGAAAAGCATTATACATTTAATCTTGAGGTGTATCCAAATGTTTTGTTTTCTATTCTGCTTGCATCAGAGCTTAAACATTGTCACTAGGGAAAGAAAGAGTGAAGAAATGTCAGTTTAAAAGAGAGGAAGACGTGTAGGACAGCAAGAGAAGGTTGACTGGTGTACAGAGCAAGAAATTAAAAGTTGGCATGCTTCTTTTCAGGATTTAAGTTTGAAGAAGTTACCTCACATTCCGAAAGGCATGTTTCTTCATCTGTTTCCATTAAGAAGGAACCCGTTGGCCAAAGGCCCACCTTTATCCAGCCCATTTCGAGCTGTAGCGTATGCAGCGGGGAAACAGTCAGATTCCAAGCCAGGGTTTCTGCCATGCCAAAACCAGAAATCCTCTGGTTTCATAATCAACAGCTAATGTTGCCAACAAAAGACATAGTTTTCCATTTTGATGAGTCTACAGGCACAGCCATATTGATAATAGTAGATGCTTTCTCAGAACATGCCGGGCAGTACTCTTGCAAAGCAAGAAATAGTGCTGGAGATGCAACTTGTACAGCTACACTTACAGTGACTGCTGAAGGTAAAGCCCCATTTTTGTTCTTAGGGATTCAGTTTGTTGCATAAGCCACACTTTCTACACTGTGACTAATCACCTTCTTTTCCTCATTTCACATGTGTGTGTTTTTAGAATTTGCAATACCATCACTAATGTTGATAGTCCCAGTGATAACACAATAAACCACTCTTGTTTCCTGTACTTTCAAGGGCCCTGCCCTTTAGAACTTGCATCCTAGCTATATAGCTCAGATAGTCCAGATGTTTTAGTAGACTAAACAAATGCACACTTCAACACAGTGAGTTGTTGGCAGTTGGTAGCATTCTCTGAGGTTTGCGCTACTCGGTTTTAAAAGGGAAACAAGGGGCAGGACACCACAACAAATGTTGTTTGTCAGGGTATCACAGATATCTTCAATTGGCACGGACAATCGCAGAGAAAAGAAGAGACCAAATATCTCCCACATATTATCATCATGAGCACATTTCATTTTTCATCCATCGTTGTGGCTGGATTGTCTTTTATGTATTACGCTGACTATTGAGGGTGCCCTTAGTGAGTGCACCCGGCATGCTAGGCTTTCAAAGGAAGATGGCATATGTCATTCTCATCATCTATAACATACAGTTTTGTTATTAACTAGGCCCCGTTGAAGTGCATTAGGTATTAATCAAATGTTTTGTTACTTGATTACACAGTGCAAGCCTTAGATAGACAAAGCTCTGGGAAAGATGTAAGAGAGTCTGTCCAGGCAAAATCAGAAGTGCATATTGCTTCCCCTTTTGCAAAGAAGGAAACCAAAGTTTATATAAAAGAAATTAAATCCGTGCAAGAGCCATCACAGGAAATGGTGGTGCAGGCCTCCGAACATATTTCTGGAACTTCCACTTTGAAAGCTGGAGTTGGGAAAGAAGCAGAAGCTCTTTGTGGTACAACCATTACCCAGAAGTCAGAAAGTACCATGGTGTCTATGACCTCAATTCAAGTGCTGAGAGAGACTCCACCAAAGATCCTTCTGAAGCTTCATGATCTCACCGTGAGATGTGGCGGTACCGCTCAGTTTATGTGTGCTTTGGAAAGCGAGAACTTTTCCGTCGTTTTGTGGTCCCATGAAGGAGGAACACTGCAAGAGTCTGAGCGAATCAGGCTGTCCCAAAATGGAAGCGTTCTTTTCCTCACCATTCATAATGTCCAACTTTTAGATCAAGGATCGTACAGCTGTACTATTCGTAACAACTATGGAGAAGTAACAACAACTGCTATACTAACCATAGAAGGTGGTTATTCTGATTGTAAACATTATGTGACTGATTTCATTCTCATCATCACTGCCTATGGCTTCCGTGCTAGCATTTGATTTAAAGTAATAGTTTTCAGTTCTACCTTCCACTACCTTCTACATTGAGGGCTCTATTCATAAATTACTCATATGCACAGCTAACCTGTGTAATTTGCTCCTAAAGTAAGTTTCATGCCTCTTCACGGAGGTGTTGGTTTCATTTCCTAACGTAAGAATTAGTCAGTTTGTAGTGAAATATTGAAGTGATTTAAAAATGCCCTGTTGGCTAAAGGGAAGAACAGGAAATATTTAAAATCCAAAAAACAAGTGCTACTTAGAGTAGTCCAATTGAAATGAATGGGATGTAGGGTTAGTTAAGTTCTATTCATTTCAATGGGCCTACTCTAAGTAGCACTTAAGTGGATTTTACCCATGTTTTTACAGTTAATTCTGTTTTGTTAGCTTATCACTTTTGGAAAAGCTTAAAAAGCAAAGAGCAGCGCCTTTATTCTAGGCTAGTCCAGTTTGCCCATGTCCTTAAACCAGTTTTCTGGTGCCCTCCAGATGTTTTGGAGTTCAATTCCCATCATTTCCAGCCAGCATAGCCAGTGGTCAGGAATGCCGGGAACTGTAGTTGAAAATGATAGGACACCAAGTTTGGCAAGATGCCTTAAGCAGATACTGTCATTAACAGCTTGCTCTAGAAAACAGACACTTTTTTTGTGTGTTAATGCCTATACTGATTTTCCTCCATAATCAGAATTCCACATCTTGTTTCATTTTTTAAATTATTTCCCAAGCCAATTGGTTGTTAGTTAGAACAAGTAAGCACACGTGCTAGTTGGCTTTCTCTTCCATGCCACATCAGGTGATGGATGCTGCAAATCGTGACATGCCTCATTTTGTTGGATCTCCACCCCCTCTGCATACATTAGGGGTGCAACCCTATCAAGTTGCTGCCCATTAGAAGAAAGCCTCCCATTTCAGAGGTATCCTGCCGGGCTGCTGCTGAAGGCAGGAGAGCAATGGTGGTGGTTTTTTGCCTGTCCATCCTCCTTTTTTTGTCTTTTTTTCTCAAGACGGACTTTTGAACCCACCTAGACGATGTGTGCTGCTGGGGTAAGGGCTGGGGCTGGAGAGGCCATAGGATTTTTCATATCTTGGCCTATCCTTTTTTCTCTCCTCCCTGTTCACAGGAATGCCCCCCTTTTGAACTCTACGAGGTCCTCCAAGGCCGCTTTTGCAAGATCAGAAAGTAGGCACCATGATTCTTTCCACAGAGGGGCAAGAGGGAGGGGGAGACAGAGGGATTGGATCTTGAAGTGCCCTTCTCAAAGTCATAGCAGTGTCTATGGCTTCAGGAGGGGAATCCAAAAAAGCCTATGGTCACTGAGATGCTTCCAAGGGCTATAGGCTTGTGCCCTTACTGCTTAAAAAAAAAAAGGAAAATGTCTCCACCTCTCCTACTTCCTCCTTGCTCTTGAACATTGATTTGTTCTTCTTTGGAAGACTGAGAATGCTTTTGATTCTCTTCCCATTACTCATGGGTCCCCTTTACAAGGATTCGCTTTTGCGCCCGGTTAGGCGATTATGCGCATAATCGCTGAAGCGCATTTACACCTAATACCTCTGCACGAGAGGTGGCGACAGGCGGCAAAGCGCATTAACGGATGACCGAAATGCGCTTTACAAGTAGTTAATGCGCATAAGCGCTTGTTCACATAGTCAAATGTGCTTTAACGGCCGGTGCAAAATAAAACTCGCGATTTAATGCGCATTCGATAATGCGCATAACCGGAGAGATAACGCGCCTCTACGCCCGATTTGCGCTCCATTCTTGTAGAGGTAAAAAAAATTAAGCACCTTGAAAGAGCTTTAAACCTCTCTTGTAGAGGCAGCCATGGTGTGGAAACAGCTGCATTATTAGAAGAGCAGGAACATCAACTTCAAACCAAAACAGTGCCAAGAAATTTCTGTTTTCGTCCCATTTACTTAGCTTTTATCAATGGATGGACTTCCTGACTTTTTTACACATCAGTGAAAAGCTTTGCATCTGAACCTGTCCTTTTAGTCAATGAGGAAGAAGCCTTGACTAGAACAAAAAAAAGTATTTGTAGAAATGATCGACCAATTCCAATCCTTCTAATGTCAAAGGCACAAATCCCATGTATCTAATTGCAACCTGGCGTGAATAGAGCCCTGAAATGCAGATCAGAAAAAGTAAAAACCTTACTATTCTATTGTTTTTGCACTAACATGCTGAACATTCTTTTTACCACACTAATGGCTTTTTATACATTTTTTTTGTAAGTATAGATTTTGATTGCTGCAAAACATCTAATCTTATCCTAACTTTATTCTTACCTAGCTAAAGAAGCACAAGCCAGAACAGTAACAAAAATTACCCTTGAATCAGATACTAAAAGCATAAAAACAGTAAAAGAGTCTCAGATTAAAACAGCCTATGAATACAAACAAGAGTCTTCTTCCACGGAAACATCAAGCACCTCAGTATCTTCAGCTGAAAGGATACAGGACACCGAGAAACAAAGGATCAGAGACTATTACCCTGATGTTGTGCCATGTGAAGACATCGTAGAAACTGGTGCCATCGTACCGGTCTTCCTCGAAACTCTGCCCCCAGACACCTTTGTAAAAGAAGGAGCGGATGTCTCACTTTTCTGTGTAATCAAGGGTGTACCTACACCTTGTGTCATCTGGCTGTACAACCAGCTAATAGTTGAGGAATCTGCATTGTGTTCTTTAAGGCATGATGGTCCTCTGTGCAGTTTAAAATTACTGAAAGTTCATGAGAATCAGAGGGGTATATACAAGTGCAGAATAATTAATTCTGTGGGACAAGCCGAGTGCAGCACACATCTGAGAGTGTCAGGTTGGCAACTGCATGTTCCTTCCATATACAACTTCCTCCTGCATACCACCGTTGCATTGAAACCTGTTTGATCCTCAGTACATGATAAACGACTGTGGGTGGCTGAATATTTTCCTCACTGTGTTAAAGGCATGTTAAAGGCATGTTGAATCCCCCCCCCCAAAAGAGAGGGGGGAAAGAAGCCCTTTTAAAATGTTGTGGAAAAAAATAAACAATATTTTAGCATTCTCCACTGTTTCTTTTAGTCCTGTCAAGCATTTCCTGGCATGGATGTGTATGTATGTTTGTGTGAATTTTTCTGTCAATGCATCATAGACAAAAATGCTTTGTTCTCCCCCAGTATTTCATTTGACATCCATTAATTATCACTCTGTTTTTGTTTGTTTTTTATTACAGCCCCAGAAAAAGTTATTCAGGAGAAGATAGAGCAGCAGATTGAGATGGAAGTTAAAGGTATAGTCACAAAGGAATGTTACACTGGAGCAAAGAATTGGCATAAAGTAAATAACCACTTTGACAGGCTTACCTGTACGATGAAGAAAGCAAAACATATTCTGAAGCATATCTCAATATGCTGCATGTTTTGTTTTGTTTTTTAAAAAAATGTGCTAAGGATAACCTGCATTACAAAAGAGTACAAGTTTTAAAGTCAATTTAAAACTTTCGTTCTACAGATTTGCAACCTTTACTTTCACTACATGCTGCGCAGCTGGTTGCAAAAGCTTTTCTTTCATATACCTCCTCCTAATGCATGGGGCATTTAAAACCAGACCCCAACTTCTGAAAACGTTATTAAAATACATTTGCACTATAACATTTATTAGCTGATCAACAAAACTGGGGTGACATATGTTTAAGAAATGGTTTTATGCAAGATTGGAGATTGACCTGTTTCAGTTGTGCCCTCCCATTTCATGAACATGAGATTAATTCTCCATGATAAATTTCTTACACTGGCTTGCAGATAGCATAGTTGATCCATGTTGCTTGCTTTCTTTTTTTTTTTTGCATAACACTCTGAAGTTAGCAGCTGTATTAGTTCGAATAAACGCCTTCTCATTTCATTTTAGCAAATTACTTACATTTTTTTTCATATCTTTGGAAAGCATTTTTTTCAATTGTTTGACCATTTTAACCCACAATAAAAGGGATTAGAAAGGGCGTTTATTCTACTGTCTGCAAGTCAGGTAAGAGTCCCCACCCACCCTAACCCTTTGCAAACAAAAGATACCCCCCCCAAAAAAAATTAAAAAGAGCTTTTCAGGCAGTAAAACATGCACTCACAAGAACATGTCATTTTGAGATTCATTTTTGCTTGTTGATGAAGAAATTTCCACAGTTGGAAGAAAGAACCGACAACGAACGATTTTCGTGTCAGAATCTTTAAAACAGAGCAAGGCGTTGCGTTTATTCGAACAAATATGGTGAGTGAATTTTTTTTTTATAGATTTTTTTTATGTGATGAATCTGTTGCATGCCCAATATTTAATTTCATTTATAGCTATATCATTTCTTTTCATTTTTTCTCAAAACGTATGACATAAAGACCAGAGTACGCTGTAATATAATGGTATTCTCTTGCAGAACTATTCTTCGGTGAAGAGCCAGAATGTTCAGAAAACCCAAGAAGCAAACAAGATGCTTTTGCTGATTCTGAAGATCTTCTGGACCAAGGGGCTCTGTCCAGTCAGCAGTCTTCAAGTACAAGCTCAGCTGCGCATTCCTGGTCTGAGAAACTGAAACCTTCTTTCACACAAAAAATGAAGTATAAGTCTGTTCTGGTGGGAGAGCCAGCCACTTTCCAGTGCAAATTAAGTGCCTACCCTGTACCCCAAATAACATGGTTTCATAACAACAGGCAAATCTCCCAAAGTCTCCGACGAATAATAAAAACTGAGAGCTGCATGGATATGCACAGCTCCAGTTTAGAGGTGAAAGAAGTTCAAGAAAGGGACTCTGGGAGCTATAAGATTTTTGCTATTAACAGTGAGGGTTCTGCCGAGTCCACAGCATCATTATTGGTAGCACGTGGTGAGGAACAAAATGCCAAATACCTAGAATTTCTGAGAAAGTCAGAGCGTACCCGTGAACATATAGAACGTCTGGTGCAGGAAAGGAGAGGTGATAGGCTTAAGGTTGACCTGAGATGTATTGGTTCTCCATTTGATAAGAGACAGGAGACTGAGAAAGCATTGACAGCTTTGTCCCCCACCAAGGGGATGGTAAGGACCATAAGCTTTGAAAATATCCCTTTTGTAAGACGGGAATTTGTGTATGATAAGGACTGGGTAAGGAACAAGCATTCAGTTCAGGGAGAAAGTGATAAAGAGGCTTTACTTGATGAGGAAATAAAACTAAAGTTGCAACGTCTTCGTGAGGCGAGAAAAGTGGTGCTAGAAAAGAGGAAAATGTGCCTAACACAGGGATCAGCTGAGGTACAGCTTGCATCTGTACGACCTGTACGATTTAAGGATAACAGAGGCTTGTCAGTTCATCCAGTCTCATCCAGGCTAGGGACAAAGGGACCTGTTTTCCAAACAATAGAGCAAATTAATGACAAGGTCATATTATCAACAATGTCAGACACTGAAGAAATTAGCACAGGAAGTTTGAATAGAGAGTTTGAGACAACATCAGAATTTCAGGTTAGAATGGAACAAATTGTGGGCTTTTCTGAGCCTTCCCAGATTCCCCAGGAATCGGCTGATAGAAGCGATAGGAAAAAAATGTTCCAAAAACAAAAAGTAGTAGCTTTTAAAGGGCCAAACAAGCAGCAAGTTCCACAACAATTTCCAGGGACAATCTGGAATCCCAAATTGGTAGACTTTACTTATGCTCAAGGAAATTCAGTAGAAACAACCATGGACACCAAACTACAGATACACGCTGAAGCTGTCAATACAACAAAAAACATTAAGAAAAAACCCTCTCCTCTGGTCTATGTACTTTTGAAGGATGATGTCGATGAGTCAAGAAAACCTGAAACAGTGATATCTGATACAATCATATTTGATGTTAATGAACCGACAGCTGTTTCTGAGAACAGGGAAGTGAGCAAAAGTGCAGAAGTTGCAATATCAGTAAATAAATACTCCCTTGAAATGAAAGAGGATGTATTGGCTGAGGTCACTGAAATCAAAACTGCAATCATAGAACCGCCTATGACACTGGAGAGTCCTCTTCCAAAATATCTGCAGCCATGTCCTCCTTTCTTTATTCATGAAATTGAATCTCAAGAAGTAAATGAAGGGGAAAGCTGTATGTTTAGTTGTGATTTCCAAGGGTACCCATATGTCACAGTGACTTGGTATAACAATGACAAACCACTGCCGCGTTGCCAAGAATGTACCATCAACACAGCAGAAGATCATTCTATGCTGACATTCCCCAATATTGTCCGTGATCAGGAAGGGCCCGTTACTTGTGTGATATTTAATCAATATGGAACTGCTACGACTTCAGGCATGCTAAAGGTGAAAGTAAAAGAGAAGACTGAGCCCAAACCACTCAGTATATGTAAAGTTGAGTTCTTCCCAGACTATACTGAAGAGGAAGAAGAACTCCGTTTGGCATTTAACAATGTGAAAAAAGATGGCACAGTTTTAAGCACTGTTGGTAGAGCCACCCTCCTGCTTCCACAAATTAACCTCCCTAGACCTTGCATTTCAGATCCAGATCTGCTTTCTCTTCCTGTGGAAATCAAAATAACTGCTCCAACCCCAACTCCAGAACAGGATGAAGAACATAAAGAAGTAATTCAACCTGTTCAGTTTATACCTGAAGAACCCCCTGAAGAACAAACGTCTGCAGGAGTAAAACATAAATTTAAATTTTCATTTGATGTGGTCCATGAACCCCCCAAAATAATAAAAGAACTTCAGCAACATATTCGATGTAGAGAAGGAGATTCAGTTGTACTTGAATGCTTATTATCTGCAGAACCTCTGGCAACTGTAACATGGCTCCTTAATGATGGGGCTTTGATTCCCACTGAACATTTTTGCATTGAAGAGGGAGATGGTATGCATAGATTGCGTATCTTCAAGGTTTCCAGATCTGATGCTGGCACATACAAATGTGTTGCTGAAAACAAAACTGGAGTAGTGGAAACGGCTTGTGATGTCTTAATATATCCCACTGTGGAAATATTTTCCAGTAATGTAGAAGAAACTGATCTCAAAACTGCCCAAAGCCAGATCAAAGGAGTCCAGGAACATATTGCAAGAGAAAATGTGGATAATTATTTTGAATCCTCAGTAGGACTAGTGGAAAGCAGTTTTAGTGATAAGGAGTATTCTGTAAGCCAGGAGTTCCACGCTGTTAGTACACTTGACTTCACAGGGGAAGAAACATGTATACCATCCAAAGAAATGGAATCCCAGTTACCTAGTTATCTAAATGATATAATGAAGTCCCTACTTGCTGATGAAACTGAAAGCCCAGGTTTCCAGATCCTGAATCAAAGAGAAATAAGTAAAAGAATGATGTCAAAGGTAGAAGAACAAAAAGTAGTCATTATTTCAGGACCAGACTCTCCTCTTGAAAAGAGTCATAAAGAGAGAGATAAATCTGTGACTGTAGAAGACACCTCTGTAAGTGATGAGCTAGAATATGAACTAAAGAGTGTTAAAGATAAAGTTACTTTATTTGAGGAGATGCAAAAGAGTTCTAAAGACCATAGTTGTACTGCATTTAATTCTGTAATCAGCCACAGTAAATCAAGCATACCTTCTAGTCATGAAATTTCTGTGCAAGGTAAAGCTCAAGAATTAACACTAGAACATCTGGAACCAGATATGGAGAGTAGTCAATATGTCCCAACTCAAGGTAGATCACATGTGGAAATACCTTCAAGTAATATCAAGGAATCTGTTGATCCCACTTATTTTAATCCTGTATTAAAAGCAATTCAAGAAGACAGTGATATCCATGAGAAGGATATTAGTTTTACTGGCACATTAAGCAAGAATTCTCAAGATTTATCAACCAAGACAAGGATGTCATATCTGCAAAGTATACATGATGAGCAGCAAGAAATATTCAGAACAGAAAAAGAGCAAGCATTCAGAAGTACCGCATTTGACGAAAAGGAAGATATTTCATACCATGAAGAAAAAATCTCCAGCTTTGGTGAAGAAAAAGAGAGAAAAATATATTGCAATGAAGAATTGATAGGAAAAGCAGGAATAGAAATGCCTAAACTTGTATTTGATTTAAAACAAATGTTTTATGTTGGAAGCAGTGTAGATACGAATATTAAAGAACAAATTGAAACTCAAGAGCCCATATATCAAAATCCAATTACAGACACACTTGATATCTCACTTGATGAAAAGCGAGTGTATTCAAAAACAGAAAATCTTGATAAAGAACAAAACAGAGTGAAGTCAGAGGAAGTACATGTCAAAGAGAAATACTTTATTTCTGAAAAAATAGAAGCTGATACAAACAAGATCACAGAATCATCACATGTAACCCTGACAGCTCTAGGACAAGACATGTATTTTAGCCAAGATATTTCTAACGAGAATGGACTTACAAAGGAAGTAAATCATGCCCAAGAAAATATATTATGCCTGAAGAAGGACTTTGATTTATATCCACCTTCCTTTGATAAGGAAACTGTTGTTGAAAAGCAGGAGGAAATTGTTGTCAAAGATCTTTCAGATTTTGAAAGAAGAGACACCAACATAGATAAAACAATAGAAAGTGCTGAGACTGACACATCAGAAGTGTGTTATAATCAGAACATCTGCAAAGGCAGGGAACCAATGGAGGAAGTTATATTTGATTTAAAACAACTTTCTCCAAACCATGAAGATGTAATTGCTAAAGCTCTATATTCTGGTTCTGAAGGAAAGGAACTAAGTGCAGACAAAAACCTGGAAATTGCAAACAAACCCACATCATTGCTAGAGCAAGTAATTGTTGCCAGTCAAGAGTTGTCCAAGGGCAGTGAATCAGTGAAGATGGAATATAATGTTGAGCAAGATATTGCATCCCTTAAGAATAATGCTAATATAGAAAGTGTTATCCAAGGGCAAGTTATTCTTCAGCAAGAGCAAACACATGCAAAAGATGGACATTCTGTTTCTGCTTATTCAGACAAAAAACGTATTGGTGAAAAATGTCTTAAAAGTGAATATTCAATTGTTGAAAGCATGGCAGCTGAAATCATGGAAAACATACAAAAAAGCATGTCAGTTTTAGAAGAAATTGTACATTCTGATCGAGAATTTACCAAAGTAAAAGAACCTAAAATGGAAGAAAGTAAGGCACAGCAGCATTCGTTATCCCTCAAAAGTTATATGTTTGATTTAAAGCAAGCTTACTCAGACGAAGAAAATAATAGTCAACTACAGGAGACAGATGAAATGTATTTCAAAAAACCTGCTTCTGAAGGAATGCAAGTCAATTCACAGAATATCAGAGAAAATGCACATCAGATACTGCATTGCAGTCAAGAAGATTCACAAACTGGGGTAACTATAATGGAAAAAGAAAATGTTCAGCAATGTGCACCCTCTGAAAATGCAGACATTAATTTCAAATTAGCTTTTCTGAATATAGAAAATGTTGACCAACAGCAAAAGGAGAAGTTGTCTCATGAGGAAATCCCTCTCAAATTCCTGTATTCTGGTTCTGAGGGAACGAAAGCCTTTCAAGGGCAGGAGCTAATTTCCACTCAAGAGATTTCTAACACCAGCCAGGACCCAAATGAAAGCAGGGGCCACAAAGGAATCTCCTTGTCCCAGGAAAAAGAACTACAAACACAAGAACCAATGTTTGATCTAAAAGCACATGCTGCTTTATCACAAGAGTTTTTGTTGAAAGAGACTAAAACATTACAAAAGGAAGAATTGTGTTCCTTCAATCTGAAGTCTGCTTTTGAGATGGTGGATACAGAAACAGAGAGTTTCATAAAACAGCTGCAGAACACAAATGTATCAGAAGGAGGAATTTCTTTAAGTGAAGAACTTCGTCAGAACTATAAGTTACGGATGGAGGACGAGAATTCCCTAGAACATAAAATGCAAACAGAAACAGAGATGTCAGTAACCCAGATACTGAAGAAGACCCTAGAAAGTGGTAGCCTTTCTATTGAACAAGCGACTGTTGCAAAGAGGCATTGTGAACATGAGGGAAAGATTTCTGAGGAGGAAGTTCTTAGCATGCCAGATGAAGCCTTTATATGGGGACAGTCAGAATCCACCCCTCTCAGTCAGTATTTTCAAAACATAGTGAAGGAAACAGGTATCCCTGAACATATTAACACTCTAGGGAATATAGTTCCAGAAGGTGATAGTTTCATATCTGATTTGAAAAAAGCTGCACTCGAAGATATCTCTCTCAGTGTTTCTAAGGCAAAGGAAGAAAAAGCATGCAGCAATGAACCCTCTGTTATCAATGAAGTGAGAAGCTCTTCACATGAGAGAAGCGATACTGAAAAACTTATTTATACCCAAATAATGCCCGAGGAACAACATTCAGTTATTCGGGGACCATCAGACACCTCAGCCAAGGAACCCTCATTTGCTCAATTCCTTCTCTCTTTAAAAAATGACCCACTTGTATTCCAAGAAGAAGCGACAGAAGGTGTAACTATTCTTAAAGAGCAAGACCATAGTGCAAAATATCAACTTGAAAAACAATCTGAGACCACTGAATCCGTCAGTTTTGCTCTGGGAAACCTAAATGAAGGGTTTATTACAGATGCAACTCTTCAAATGCAAGAGATACACGTTCCACTAAATGAAGGAACAGATTTTTCTCTCACAAAGTATTTGCTTGCTGCTGGTGAACAGGAGACTCCAGATGTCAGAGAAAGCTCATCCAAGAGTCTGACTCGGGAAGGGACTATCACCTCTTTGGAGGTTGAAGATGTTACATTTAGTACTGTTTATGATTATTACAACCAACAGCAAGAACTAACCCGCCCTTTTTCTCCTGAGTCAGAAATGTCTATTGATATTGATAGCATGAGTGGGGATGAAATGGCAGAGCCTGAGGGATTCTATACACCACCATCATCAGTGAAGAATTCTGAATCTCCCATATCTTTTGCTGATTATCACACCCCAGTTGGCAGCCCAGAACGATATTCTACACCTTCTGAGGAACAATATTCTACACCTTCCGAGGAACGGTATTCTACACCTTCCGAGGAACGGTATTCTACGCCTTCTGAGGAACGGTATTCTACGCCTTCCGAGGAACGGTATTCTACGCCTTCAGAGGAACGGTATTCTACACCTTCTGAGGAACAATATTCTACACCTTCAGGGGGACCAAATATGGATTCAAGGATTTCTCCTGCAAATCTGACCAGGGGCAGTACACCACCAGAACGCTATCGAACGCCCACTGGCTCTATTTTACAACAAAGGAGCTCTTCCCTTGATGAGCTACATGCTGACATGTTTGGTACACCTTGTGAAGCATTGGAACCAAAGGAAAATGAGATGCCCCCTGCATTTATTAAACCATTGACTAAAAGAAAGATTTATGAGAACAGCACATTACGTTTTATTGCAGAAGTCATAGGTTCTCCCATACCTGATGTGAAGTGGTATAGAAATAAGTCATTGCTCGAACAAGATCAAAGAGTCAGTGTACAAAAAGAGGGTGATATATGTACCTTGGAAATCTGTAACATTCAAAAAACTGATGGAGGAGAATATATGTGCCATGCAGTAAATATCGTAGGGGAAGCCAAAAATATTGCACAATTAGAAGTGTTGCCCCATGATGGGAGAGCCTTAGCTCTTCCTCCTCCAGTAACTCATCAACATGTTATAGAGTTTGATATAGAACAAGGCTCTGCATCACGAACACCTTCTCCTCAGGAAATACTCCTGGAGGTAGAGCTGGATGAAGCTGATATTAAGGAATGCGAGAAGCAAGTGAAAATAGCCACTGTTCCTGAACTCACTTCTGATAATCAGAGTATGATTGTATCTCTTGATGTTCTCCCTTTATCTCTGGTGGAACACACAATGGCTTCACCTGGAAGAGAAAACAAAGATGTTAAAATTGACTTCGAAGTCACTGAGATGCCTCCACGCTTCACCACTCCTGTTTTTGACACAGAAGTTCCAGATAAATCTGAGGCATTGTTTCACTGCAAAGTCTCAGGCTCCCCTACTCCAGTAGTGCAGTGGTTTAAGGAGAGCAGGTTCATTGCTCCAGATGTTTGGAAGTATGCTATTACTAGTGAGAATGGAAGTCATAGTCTTAAAATTCAGAATGTAGGGCATTCTGACAGTGGCATGTATTTGTGTAAAGCAGTTAATACCGTCGGAGAAGCAATGTGCAGATGCTTCTTGGTTGTAACCAAGTGCCAGAGGTCTATTGCAATGGAAGGTGATGGAGGTGAGACAGATGTAGGTTTGGACAGCGCCAGCGATAAGCCTCAAAAGATTGATTTGCTTGTGGATAATACAATCCAAAATGGCAGCCAGACAGAAATAGAGCTGGAGTTTGAGTTTGAACGAAACACTGATGAGTCTCAAAAGGCTGTTCGGCTGGTAGCTGTTACAGAGCAGGAGCAGGAAGAGGAAAGGGAGTCATGCGTAAACATTAATTTTGATGTATTTGCTGAGCCATCCAAAGAAGAGCAGATAGAATTTCAAGCAGAGAGCAGCGACAGCTGCAGCTTTGAATTTCAAGTCACAGAAGCACCACCAAAGTTTATGGAAAATATTTCTGATTGTGCTTCTTTCAAAGGTACCTCTGCATATTTCCAGTGCCTTGTAGTTGGTTCTCCAAAACCAGCTATCAGTTGGTTTAAAAATGCGTCATTAATTCATGAAGGGAGATACTGTATGGAGGAAAGTCACGAAGGTTATCACAGCCTGACTATAAGAAATTTAGTCCAAAGTGATGAAGGAGAATACAAGTGTGTAGCAACAAATAAAGCAGGGGCCGCCCATAGCTCGGCTTTATTAACCATCTGCTAAATAATCTGATTTCAAAATGTATTTGTTCTTAAAAAGATGACATTTGCACGGTGTTCAGAGATCTGTGCAAATATACTATATGTAGCAGTGATTTCAGATTTCAGATGTTCCACCTCATTTATTCTCACTCTTGTAAGCTATTGTGGAGGTTAAGTGATACTTAGACCTTATTCAGAGCTCCAGTACAGGCTATATTTATCTCAGTGAGTTCCATTGACCTGGCCCCCTTATGCATCCTTGTAATGATATCATTGTAATTGTCACCCACATGTATACACCATCTGTGTCTGAAACATGTAAATATTATTGTGTTATTTAAAGGTGCATTTGCATTTTTTGTTAAGAGGGTCTTGAAATATTTGATATCCCTTTTTTCCTTGTAACTGACTTGTTTGGAATTGTATTTTATAACGCACACTGTATTTTCAATACAGCTCCACAAAAGAGCACAAATACAGATTTCTCCCTCACAATGTTGTATCAGAACGGCACATACTCTCTGGAACAAATCCTGAATCTTTATGTCATTTCTCATCTTCTCACAAAATGGCCACCTAAGTAACTGAGACTTATATCAATCTCATTCCACATACATCAAGAGTAACATGATGCCAGTCAAAATAGTCTGATGCAAAGAGAATCAGAGACCAAATTGGCCATATGAGAGTTTTGTCACACTGGGGGATGATGCAAAAGCTTCAGGGTTTATTCCTCTTTACCAAGTTTAGAAGCACCTGAAAGCTAGGGGAAAACAATGATCCAAAATATACTAGAGGTTGTTTAAACCTAAACATGAACAATTATCTTTAGTCCATACATGGGCAAAATGAGACAAAACCCCAAGACCTGATATCCAGCAATTATTTTAATATTTATAACATTATATGTTGTTAAACCTAGATTAGAGCAAAAGAGGAATTGAGAACTATGCATGTAGTTTTCAAAATATGAACACGCGTTGTACTTTCCACTCTACAGTGGTGATCCAATAAAATAATCTAGACTTCAAATCCTGAGATCGAGTCCCAATGGAATTTTACTCTCAAGTGGACATGCCTAAAATTGGGTTTACAGTGCAACCTACGCATGTCTACTCAGCCCTATTGAGTTCAAGGATACTTATTCCCAGGTAAATATGTGCAGTAGGATTGCAGCTTTAGGGTGCACTCCTCTGCATGCTTAGACAGAAAAAAAGTCCTACAGCTCCCAACATTACCCAGCCAGCATGGCTGGCTAGAGAAAGCTGGGAGTGGTAAGATTTATTTCTGTGTAAGCATGCAGAAGAGTGCACCTTTAGCGTATTAAAAACAAGTACAAAGATAGGGTACTAAATGTATTGACCACCACAGAACGCATATTATGTAACTAAAAAGTAAATAAATAAATGATAATAACCTTTTAAAGTGCAAAGAAAGTAATCCACAGGTGGAAAAGAATATGACAGTTATTAAATTCTATATATTTAACCCAAGACAGCTACGTTAAATATGAAAGTAATTATACCCCTGAAAGTTAAGGCTGCTTGTTATTATTTTCAACAATGATATTTAAAAGAAGCATGATAATTTATACTTAAATTAGTGCATTTATATACTCAGTTATGTATATGCATGTTCTATATTTCTATATTTTTGTTCTCAGTCTATCATCTAATACCTGTAGTTTTAGATTCCACATAATCCCAAAGCTGACTATGTTAATAGGAATCTGTGACATACTCTGAAATGTTAAAATTAATCTTCAAAATATAGACTATGTTTGCAATTTGTGGGTTAATTAACCCATATTCATAGGTTGTTTCCATGACATCCAAACCCAGGCACTTAAGTTTCATGGGTTAAACAACTTCATTCACCCAAGAACAAACCATAGGTTAACTTGGGGTTATTTAACTCACAAACAACCTCAAGTGGCTGGATTCGTAGGTTGTTGCTGGAAATCAGAAGCGACTCGAGCGCAGTGTGCGTCCCTGCAATTTGTGAATTAATAAACCCACAAATTAATTAATTAATCTAGGAATTACTGCTGAATGCCACCATTTCATTCAAACAGGGCCATAGAGAAGCTCTTTTCAAAAACCTTGTAAGCATAGTTTAACACCATCAAAATTTTCTTTAATTATATCACAGAATATAATTTAGAACAATGGCGGATGCTTTGGCTTGAAGCAAAAATGGAGAGAACAACCCAAAGAGTTCATTGCCTGGGATGTGCATAGCACGTTTTGTTAAATATCAGCTTGGCTATGTGTGGGAGCAAGCCTTTATGTCTCTCTTCTCCCAGAATCATAAGAAACCTAAATCTCACCACTGACTTCAGATAGAGTAGTTCAGATGGGCCTCCTCCACACGAGACGTTTAATGAGCCTTGAAGGCTCATTATAAATTTTACCTCCACACCAGCGGAGCGCAAAACGGGCGTACAGGTGCGTTATCTCCCCGATAATGCGCATTTTCGAATGCGCGTTAAATAGCGACTTTTATTTTGCTCCGGCCATTAAAGCGCATTTTCGCTGTGTGAACAAGCGATTATTCGCATTAACGTCTTCTAAAGCGCTTTTTGGACATCAATTAATGCGCTTCGCCGCCTCTTGCCGCCTCCCGTGCAGAGGGATTAGCCGTAAATGCGCCTCCGCGATAATGCGCATAATCCCCGAACCGAGCGCAAAAGCGCATCCTTGTGGAGGGGGCCATGGACAACTAATTCAGTTGGTCCAGCTTGACTGAATTGGAAAAAGTAAATGTTAAATTATTGTTGTAGATTGGGAGGGGGGAGGATTGGCTGTTACTATTTTCCCTTGTTATTTCTTCATTTTATGTGCCTAGCACTTCCTTGTTCTCTTCTGATTAGAGAGTGATGTGATAGAACAAGAGAGAAGAGAGACAAAGATAGAGGGAGGGAGAGGCTGTGATGGCAGATGGTGAACATCTTATAAGAAGATTTAATTCTTTTTTCCAACCTATCATTTTTAGTCTCATTTGACTGAAAATTCAAAGCAAATTTTCAAACATTTTAGATATACATGACAAACTATCAGGCATCTATATGTAAAATCTTAGGTGAGAGGGAAAGGGAGTGTTTTTTTGTTTTTTAGCCGCATTTTACTAATGCATTATACAGGGTATTTCAGCATGCTTAGTGACCAGTATATAGATGGGTTTATATACTGAAATAATCCAAAGGCATTCAAGTAATTTGCATAGAAGCTGAAATTATTAAATATTTAGTAAAACAACGAAACATAGATGTTATACGCTGAAGTATAAGAGAAATGAGAGTGTCTGATCCAACACTGAGCTGGGTAGAAATTGTACACAACGTTGTGTCCATTGTCATTCCCTAAACAGTTGACTAGCAGTTCTGGACTTAGTAAAGTGCAGCTATCCCTGCATATTAGAGAATATGCATTGAATGTATTGTACTGTCTGATATCACAAAAACCAAACAGTTCCGCTTTGGGGGAGTTCAGCACCACATCTGATCTTTCACACTGCCTTTCAGCTTGCAGTATCTCCGCTTACACAGATGGGGGCGGATTCTGAAAAAATATTAGTGCGAAGCAACAGTCCCTGTAGGTCTGCTCTGTTGGTAGCACAGCAAGTTGCTGAACGGGTAAATAACCCTTTACAGTGTCAACAGACAAGGTGAGCATATCTGCTCCTACCCCAGCCTGATCAGCACTGTGAGGATCTTCACTTGGAGATCCCCCTTAAGGGGGCAAGGCAAAATCCTCACCTTCCACCCCAAAACTCACTCAACCCCACCCCCCGCAATCCAAAGCTGCTCAGAACGGAGAATAGTTTCTGCTCTCTATTCCCAGTTGTGCTTTGGAACCACAAATGGAGCAGCGGGCACGTAGCTTTCTGCAATGCTCCCATTTCTCTGGATTGGGGCCACAGATGTTACAATTTTAAATTGACCAGTAAAATCAAAGCTCAGTGACGGAACCACCAGGGACTGGTTGCAATCAACTGGTATAAATCCAAAATAGCTGCTTGTTTCAGTAAAACCATTGCCAAATATCCCTGGTGAAAGCAAAGATTGGCAGCTGTACCTATATCTTCCAAAGCTAGAGCAGTATCTTATTTGGCACTAGCATTAACGTAAAATATGTTCCGCTAGTCCATGGTGCCTCTAGGGGAATGCCAATAGCGTTTGCCGGCGAAATGGTTTTCCCTGGAAATCTGTCGTGCCAGCAAACAGAGGTAGCTTATACTAGCACATGTCATTTATGTCAACGCTAGTGCTGAATAGAATAGTGAACAAAACATTTAAGCTATACACTTTTTCAGTGTCTACTCAAATGTATTTTTTTCATAGTTACAGGTCACTTTAAAAAGAGAGTCTAAAAAGCTTTGTTTGTTCATATTCAATGTTATGTTTAAAATCTCAGTGTATATATTGTTTTAATAAAAGTATAAAATGCAGTACTCTTCTAGTTTATCGTTCATTGAATGTGCTTTGGTTAATTAATTCTTGACCGGTCAACAATGTTTCTATTACATGGAGGTTCGTATGAGAATGCCACAACCTTTATGGCCACCCATTTCAAACGTTTAAAATTAAACACTTGCCAAGGAGAGTGAAACTAGAAACAATTCATTTTTCCCCAAAGTGGAACAAAGAGCAGGAAGTTGGAAAAAATCTCTTTGCAACTGTAAAGATTAGATTGATAGATAGATATATAGATAATTTCTTTATGTATATAAAATGCACCTCTCATTTCAAAGTGACAAAGATACTCAGTTAATCATTTCTAGACACCTAGGATCTTGATATAACAGTGTACTTTAATTTGTTAAATATATATCGTCGGAGTGTAACCATAGGTGCCTGCAGTCCAAGTGTAGTGGGCTTCCCAGAATCCTGAAGGTGCACATGACTCTCATTGGTCACTATGTGTGTGTGTGTGTGTGTGTGTGTGTGAGAGAGAGAGAGAGAGAGAGAGAGAGAGAGAGAGAGAGACTAAGGGAATAATGTGGCATCCGAGATCCTGGTTTTTGGAGACCTATGCAGAGCCTATGCATCTACAATGGGCACAATCCCAATCCTCCTATGCATGTATTCACTATACAGAAGTAACATCTGTACAGTCCTTCTCATATTATATTTTCCTACATGGATGTGAATTGCCATTTAGGAAAAGGGAGGAATTTGTCATGTATGACAAGTGTTTCGCCTCATGAATTACGAAGCCAATAACTACCTGCTTCATAGAACCATGGAAAAAAGAATGTACAGCAACTAACAAAAGATGCAACATGTGAAATGCCAAAGTGTGAGACAGCTATTATAAGGAACGAAGGATGGTAAACAATTGGTAGAGAAGATCAAGTTGTTACTTGACTACTCATCTGCCCTACACAGTGCAGGTGGTCCACATGTGGTCCATAGAATGATCTTAATTGTTGTGATGAAGAGCTCATGGAGATGCCTGGCTGCTGAATATTATGTAGGTGATCCATTCCTTTTTTCCTTAGGTGGATTCCTGAGCATTGGGTGGGGGGAGCTTTCTGCCACTCATGGGATCTCTGGATCCAATTTTTTAAAAAAAGCATACTTAAAACATAAAACAATTATTGCAGACACCTACATCTCATAGATCTAACAGGAACACATGCAGTCCTTTGGTATGAACACAAGTAGATCTCTTCACTAAAGCTCCGACTTTAGCTTTTCTTGGTTAAGCAAAAATTCACATTTATGTAATGATTACTGTTATTTTTCTCTTTTGACATTCATGGAAAATTGAAAATGTGGTTCTGTCCATGCATAATAATCATCAATGTTTATTTTTTAAAAGACTGCCTGGATAAAGGCTGAAAAAGATCAGGCCTATATCTTGCCTTCAGTTTATATGCAACTATTCCCTAATATCCATGCAGTGATTTAAAAAGAAAATTCTCGTTATGAATGAGATTGCAAGATATTCCCCCCTTATTTGATGCAAAGGTTTATTCTGAAAGATATGTTTTAATTGCCTTTCAGCATTGCCACTATGTCACATATTATGAAGTGTTGCCCTAACATGTTCATGTAGATCGCAATTACCTAATACAACTTTTCAGGATTCATATTATAATAAATAAAATATTAGGGCAATATCTTTATTAGACCAACCCAAAGGACACAAAACAAGTGCAAGTTTTTGAGTTCTCCAAAACTCTTCATCAGGCTAGATGCAAAGCAAAGGGAGGGTAAACTGGCTGATGTTGAAGCTATGGAGTCTACTACGTGCTCTGATGGTTTCCGGTTGAACTTGGACTGTCTACAAATGATCAGAGCACCCAAGAGAGCTTAGTTTTAATGTCTGCAACCTGCTCCTACATTCCATCTTAAGACTGACTAACTGCAGACTTTGAGCTTTTCTACATGAGGCATTTATTGTGCACTCATTATTTCTTACTCACAGTTGTTTATGGGTTCTTTAGATGATGTCGTGAACCTCCAGTTTCACATCTGTTTTTAGGAGCACTTTCCCAGGTCTTTTTGGGGTCTGGGGGATGGAGTCTTATTTCTGAAAGTGAACGAAAGGTATTATTCTACTTGTGTAATTACATTATTCCACTATAGCACAGTGCCACCTAAAGGTTGTGTAGCAGAAAAGAAAGCTCTTCACGTAGTGCTTTGATCTCAATTCTGCGACGAAATCAAAAATAGATAAAGCAAATTAGCAGCCTTGTGTAGAAGAGCTCTTAATAGCTTCAGTTTTCTCCAGCTCCCCCCTGCTTGCTTGATGAAGAATTCATGAGAACTGAAAAGCCTATACGCTATGTTGTGACTTTTGCCTTAATATGGATTTTGGGATTTTTCTTATGGGAACAGCCACCTTTGCTTTTGTGTGTATAACTTTAAAAAAATTTTTTTAGTAAAATGTACATAATTTTTCCCCATACAGAGATTTCTAGCTCTATTATTGTGTCAGCTGAGGAAGAAAGAACCGAGAGTTACAGCAGCGACCTACAGTTATCTGATAGTGATAAAACACTTGAACTCATGCCTGAAAAGTCAGTTTATTCCAGCAGTTTTGAGATGAAAAAGGAGAAGAGCAATGTTCCAACCTTCCTCAAGCATGTGTCAAATGTTGAAATAAGTTTGGGAGATATAGCTAGACTCTCTGTTACAGTTACGGGGAATCCAAAACCTCAGATACAATGGTTTTTCAGTAGTATTAAACTGACATCATCTATGGACTATAAGTTTGTATTTGATGATGAAAATTATAGCCTTATTATTCCTTCCACAAAATTTGATCACGAGGGAGAATATACTTGTATTGCTAGTAACATCCATGGAGAGACTGCATGTAGTGCTTATCTGAAAGTAAATCCTAAAGGAGATAACAGGGAACTGGAGACAGAATTAGCCACTGAGATCCCCACAGAAAAGGCAGAAAGTCCCCAACCTCCACATTTTGTTAAGGGACTCAGTCCTGTTCAGTGTGTACAAGGGGCTTCTGCCTTGTTTGAGTACCAAGTCACTGGAGAGCCTTCTCCTGAGATTCAGTGGTTTAGGGGAAATGCCCAGCTTTTCTCCAGTATGCATTACACCATCGTTCATAATCTTGATGGTTCTGGGTCACTAACAGTGAATAATTGTCAGGGCAATGATGGTGATTTATACTTCTGTAAAGGAATAAGTCTCTTAGGTGAAGCCACTACTAGTGCAGAACTTTTTATTCTCTTAGACATCTCTGGTGAGTTTTCATATAAGGAGCAGAAAGCTGTGCAGAAAAAACGCACCAGGTCCTATAAAGAAACTTTAACTGAGCAGGCCACTGAGTCACGGTTATATGCAGTTAAACTGCCTGGTGATGATAAGCATGATGGGCAGCAAGTGGTGTATACAATTGGAATAGAAGACAGGCATTCAGTACAGAGTGAAGAGGTAGATACTTTGCACATGGCTTCTTACTCAACAGCTACCATACAGCAGGAAGCCCTTCTTACCCAACAATCTGCCTTGCTTGAGCCTCATCAAGTTGAAGAAATTGCAGATGCCTCTTCTCAGGCAAGTAAAAAGGTAGCTCCTACAACTTTTACTGCAGGTGAGGTGAAGGAACACCCTGGTTTCCTAGAGCAACACTCTGAGCCCCTCCAAAGCCCACCAACAGCAGAGTTGCCTGGTTCCCAACGCCACCAAATTCCTGATATCTGTTTACCTGTTGTGGAGGAAGTAAACCAAGTTGACAAAGAAAAGGGACTGCAAATCAAGCCACCTGAAATGATCACACCAAAGTCTGCTACAGAAGAAAAATCTCAGTTTGCCTCAGTTATTTCTGAGGAGAAATATATAGTAAGCTCAGATGAATCAGTTGTGTTTGCCATTCCAAGTGCTGGGGAAGTGACTCCAACAAGTGAGCCCAAACAAGCAGTCTTTATTCCTAAGGTTGAGGGCATCCAAGAATTTTCCAAGGAAAGTTCTTTGGCAGTTGAAGCACACAAGTGGGAGAAGGGCGTACTAGTGCAGGAAGAAGGCAGTTTTTTTCAATCTGTTGTAGCAGCAGAGCAGCGTAAAATAAGTGAAGCTCATACCGGTACAATTGATTATGTTGATTTACCTGAAGATGTTAGCCCAACCCAAGAAACACTCAATGTACTACAAGTGCCGATGATTGTCTCCGAAGAAACCTACCCTAAAGAGTCCATCTTTGACACAACCATTGCAGAGCAGCAAAAGGGCTCAATGAAAAAGGACATGCTTATCAAAACAGCCCTGATTGCACAAGAAAAACAGCAGCTCTCAAATGAACACACAAAAAATATTTCCATATTAGACAGCATGGTAATAGCAGAAATCCAAAGAGAAGGTGAAAAGCTGCTGTGTTTGCCCATTGTACATGAACAAGACACCCTTCCTGGAGAAGAGCATTTTAGTTCTGAGGTGCCACCAGAAGCTGAAGCTCTATCTAGGAAAAGCCCATGTTTGCTCCACTGCTCCATAACAGAAGAACAAGTTTCCACCTCTTGTGAAGATGCTAAGCTGTTTCCTCCTCTGATGGAGGGAGTTAGCATTCAGTCCGGCAAAGAGCCCCTTTCTGTTTTGCATCTCCAGGTGAGCCAAACTGAGCAACTGTTGCCAAAGGAGGGCATCTTGGCTTCGCAAAGACCTGAATGGCAAGTTGCTTTGCAGAAACTTGAGCTCATGTTTAAACGTGCTGTGACTTCTGAGGAAAAGAGCCAGATAGCTGCAGAAGCACTGGAGACCTTTCAGAAGAGTGTTGCAAGAGAAACACCCTTGACTATAGTTGAACCCCAGCTCCTAAGATGTCTGACCACTGTATCTGAGGAAATGCTGCTGCCTAAAGAACAAGTCCTCCCTGAAGCAGGCAAAGAGCAGAAAGCAACCTTAAGGAAGGAGGACTTTCAAACGGCTATGCAGGTATCAACTGTGACTGAAAAGAGGGCCTTGGATGTAGGACATGTTGAGCCATTTAACGATATTCAGGCTATAAGCTGTGACATGATGTCTGAGTCCAGATTGCCTTCACAATCCATCTGCATTGAGGAACGAGGTGTCCCCATAGAGAGTGCAGAGCTCTTAGAAGCCACTGAGCAAGATTTCGCAGCACGAATCCAAGAAGGACAGTCAGTCAGGCTTCCCTTAATATTGGAAGAAAAACAGCCATTCGAGGAAGAACACCTAGATGAACTCACAAGACCAGAAGCTGAAAATGTAAAGGCCCAGAAACAATCAGGGACAATTCTGGATGTACCTGAAACACTGGCAAATGAATCCTTCTATAAAGAAACCCAACTTGTAGCTAAAGCTCCAGTATGTTGTAGTGTAGATATGAAGGCACAGTTAAGAAGTGCCCTGAAAGTAGCTCTGACAAGTGAACAACACTTGTTTTCTTCTGATGCACTAGATGATCTAGAAAGTTTTCAATTAAGAACTGTAAAGGTGATCAGAGAACCTAATCATACAACATGCATCTGCCTTATTACCATAGAAAGTTCCAATACTGCAGAAATAACTCTCTCCCTCGAAGGAGCCTATTCTTATACAGGGGACTTAAAAAATGAATTGCAAGCTGCATTTTGTTCTATTGTTTATGAAGAAAAACACATTCTGATAGCGGAGGAACCCAGTACTATCTCAGAACCTAAACACCATAAGTTGCTTATTATTGGTTCACCTCTCAAAGAAATGCATTCAGTTACAGTAAACCATTCACCTGTTCAGCAGCAATCAATAAGTAATATTGGTTCACCTGAGCCACAACGTGCTAAAATTAGTACTGAATCAAGAATACAGCTGGAGCACCTTGTGTCTGTTCAAGAAGTCAAAACTGCTACTTCAAAGGAGGAGATTAAAGATGTAGGTACAAGCACACTCACCCTTGAAATTCCTTCAGCAGCTGTCCCATCTGAAAAACCAATTGATGCTCTAAAAGTGAGAGAGAGAAAAGAAGAACTTTTTGAGGAAAATGAAGAGGAGGCTCATATAATTGAGGCTAAGGAGCAAGAAGACAGACTAGTGAGCAAGGATTGTCCCATCATGCACCAAAGTTTTGTAGACACTGCTGTTGAGGAAGGTGATAGTGTACGCCTTACTTCCATCATAGCCAATGTTAAAATGGTGAATTGGTATTTTGAAGGTAAACTGATATCTTCAGGTAATGAGTTCAAGTGTTTGCAAGACCATGATACATACACACTACTAATCAACCAAGCATTCAAGAAAGTACATCAAGGAGAGTACACCTGTGAGGCTCTGAATGAAGTTGGGAAAACAACAACAACAGCGAAACTCACAGTTGTAAAAAGAGGTTGGATTATGGGGATAAAATACGGCTTTCTTATTTTCACTCATTTTCTAACTAAGTAGAACACGTATACATATTTGTATCTCTATTATCATTTTAGATACAGATATAAGAAGTATATTGACTTCACTTGTGCATCACCAAACTAATCACAAATTATACATTTCTCAAGTTACTCACGCCTCCTCCCTCTCTAGTTTTTGAAATTATTTGCACTTTTCACTCTTTAGCCATGCCATGAAGTTCATTTTCATGATTCCTTTCATGAATGATGGATGTTAAATACCATTTGTAATGAAAGATTTTAAAAAGAACGCATGTTTAGCACTTTCGTCCCCATATCCACAGATAAGAGTGCAATCCTAAAAACACTTACAAGAGAGTAAGCCCCATTGAACTCATTGGGATTTGCTTTCGAGTAAACATGCACAGAGATTGCAATTGCACATCCTGGAAGTCATTGCACCATTTCAGCAGAATGTCACACATTTCATTTTGCCACTCTTTCAGTGCAACCCGGTATAAGTCTAGATACACATTGTTCGCATGCCTGTAGTAGTAAGTAGCACATCAGAGTATCTTCAGAGTTCCACTGTGCACTGCAATGTAGTATTCTGCTTACAGTTTGCTTTCACTTCTGACCACCATTTTCCTTTGCAGCCACTTTTCTTGGATTGATCATGAAATCACCCATCTCATTTGTGTTGGTCACTTTATTAACAGTGATTTGGAATGTACACTTACATGCACCATTATTATTATTATTATTATTATTATTATTATTATTATTCACATGCATGTAGATGTTTATAGCCCTATTATTCTTTTACTTTTACTTTTAGTTGCACCAATACTGAGGAGAAGACTGGAATCGCAGGAAGTAGCTGTGTATCACCTTGCCAAGTTCACTTGTGAGATCGAGATGGCGCCAAACGTACGCTTTCAATGGTATAGAGCAGGGCGGGAAATTTATGATGGTGACAAATATACTATCTATACAGCTAATTATACATCCACTCTTCAAATCCCGAGACCTCAAGTAGTTGACTGTGGGGAATACAGTTGCAAAGCTTCCAATCAATATGGCAGTGTAAGCAGCAAAGCAACCTTAACAGTTACAGGTAAGTGCAGTACACAAGCCCTGTATTGAACATGTTTTTTATTACCACTGTTTAGTGTATTGTAAAATGTTTTTCGGGCTCATTTTACTCCTTATTTTTTAATTAATTAATTAATTACATTTCTGCATTACCCAATAGCCAGAGCTCTTTATGATCTTTCACATCAAGTCCAAGGATCTCTAGGTTTTGTTTTTTTTAGTTCATACAGGAAACAGAAGAAAATGTCAGTGATATTTCAGAGGTTCAACATTTAAAACCTAGGAACAAAATTGTATTTCCTTTGGAAACGGACACAAAGAATAACGGATAGGTTATTAAGTGTTAAAAATTAGCAGCAATTTGAAGAACAATGTTTTTCACAACTCTTTAAGTGTGACAGAAAAAGTGCAAATAATAAAGGGACTGATCAAGTCCGTCCCTGATATGCACCATTAGAGTGTACAGACATGCAAGGACAAGCCTCCGTTAATGGAAAGGCTGCTGATGGGTTGTCAGCAGGAAACTTCACGCAGAGCAGGAGAGATAGGGGAACTATGCAGTGGGAGAATGATTTGTGCCTAAAGTCTTTTTTAATAGCTTTTGTTTCTAGCATATTCTTCTCTAAACATTTTAAAATGTCTTCCTCTTCTTGAAGAAATTATCAATTTATTATAAAATGTTAATTATGAATTTGCTTGGATGCAATTGATTCGATTTACCACTTGGGTATTGCAAGATCCGTAAGTGTTGGGTGGGAGAACCATCTTGAGGTAAATAAAGGATATGTAACAACACATGGGTGTTTCACTTTTAGAAACTTCTATATACATAAACAATATTATTTGTTTAAAATGTACATTTTACTAATGTAAAATTGCATGCGTCTCTTGCCTCATTGAAACTGAACTGCAGGTTAATTCATGAAATACTCTTAAAATAATGATGTGATAACCTAATTTCACAATTATATGACACTTCTTAGATGAAATTCTGGCTTTTCAATCTACTTCTTTAAAGGTTTTACATCATGCCGTGTGAATCCTAATGATAGTAATTAAAATCAATATATTGACCATTGGGAATCTTTATTCTTTTTAATGCAGAGGCAGCATTTCTGCCTCCTTCTTTCTTTGGTGCTGATAGAAAAGTAGCCATTAGATTGTTCAAGCCAATGTCAACTTTACCCCTTTCTTTTGCAGAAGCGTTTCCTCCAACTTTCCTAACCAGGCCTGAGTCTGTTACTACTTTTGTGGGTAAGAGTGCCAGGTTCCTCTGTACAGTATCAGGCACCCCTGTGATAGACACGGTCTGGCAGAAGGACGACACTGCCATTTCCTCCACAGAACACACCAAGATTTCAGCTTCTGACAATAAGCACAGTTTAGAGATTACACATCTTTCAGTCAATGACAGGGGGATATACACTTGCAAAGCCTCTAACAAGTTTGGAGCAGACATCTGCCAGGCAGAACTTGCCATCATTGATAAGCCCCATTTCGTTAAAGAGCTTCAGTCTGTGCAGTCTGCGGTCAATAAAAAGGTACATCTTGAAGGCCAAGTGGATGAAGACCGGAAAGTAACAGTATCCTGGAGTAAAGATGGCAACAGAATACCTCCAGGCAGAGATTACAAGATTTACTTTGAAGACAAAATAGCATCACTTGAGATCCCCCTCTCTAAACTTAAAGATTCAGGAACATATACATGCGCAGCAGCAAATGAGGCTGGGAGTAGCTCTTCTTCTGCAACTGTAACCATCAGAGGTAAGAAAATCGTTGATCTACTTAACTTTATGCTATTCGCATTCTCTTGTTACTGGTAGTTCGTCATTCCAAATAAGAAGTGGGCATTAAATTTTTTAAAAAGAGATTAGTTGCATAGTTTTTCCAACTTTAGCATGCCGCTTCTGTTTCCAAATATGCTATCCATCTTTTGCAATTGTCTCCATGTCTTCCCTGAAGCTTGTTGTCTGACTTACCTATATGTGCATACCCTCTTCCGGCAATTATGAAAACTGGCATTTTGCTTTTTTTCCCTCCTAGGCAATTTTGAGAAATCCTGGTTTTCATTTTTAAAAGCAGAGTTCAGAGTAATTGCAGGAATGGAAATTCAGTCCAGGATGGGTTCTTGCATGCTTCTGAATACTTTGTCTTGTAATCATCACATCAGATTGACCTTCTAAGGTGCTGTATTTCAGGATTTCTTTCTTTTGTTCTGATCTCTTCTTCCTTTAGAGCCACCATCATTTCTGAAGAAAGTGGACCCCTCTTACTTGTTGACTCCAGGAGAGTCAGCACATCTTCAGTGCAAAATCAAAGGGTCCCCTGTGATCCAGGTGACATGGTTCAAAAACAATAAAGAAATTAGAGAGAGTGATACACACAGGATATCCTTTGCCAACAATGTGGCTGTGTTAGATATTTCCAATGTGAAAGTTGACGACACCGGAAGTTACTCATGTGAAGCAGTCAATGACGCTGGCAGTGATAGCTGTAGCACTGAGATTGTTGTCAAAGGTTTGTTCTTCAACCCATGGGCAATTCCTTTTAGAGACGCTCTGTTCGATTGCATGCATTCTTACCAGTCACTAATTCTTTGTTAATGCTTTGATGATTTTATAGAGCCTCCTACTTTCATCAAAACTCTCGAGCCGGCTGAACTAGTGAGAGGAATCAATGCCACTCTTCAGTGTGAGGTTTCTGGTACTGCACCATTTGAAATCTGTTGGTTTAAAGACAAGAAGCAAATTCGCAGTAGTAAAAAATACAGGTTGACTTCCCAAAAGTCTCTTATCTCCCTGGAGATTTCCTCATTTAATAGTGCAGATGTTGGTGAATATGAGTGTTCCATAGCGAACGAAGTTGGAAAATGCATTTGCAGCGCATCATACATACTGAAAGGTCAGTGAGCGGTCTAACAAACACAATCCTATTTTAACAGAAAGCAGAAAGCCAATGCTTTCTTGGGAAGAGCCTTTCCCAAGTCATCCTGTGCCTGCCTTCTCTTTCTGTGTCCTGTAGCCTTCTAGGAACTGCCATTATATTCCTCCTGAAACAGATGCCAGATTGCATTAACTTGCAAACATGAAACTTCAAGCAGTTTGTGCCTACACTGGCCAGAATTCTCATTTGCATTCGTCTTTCTATTCCATGTTACCAGTACTCACACCATCACCAAAATAGTGTAACAGACTCAGGGTGCTTCCAGACAGACAGATCCTAGAGCTACCAGTCAAAAGGCATTGTGTAGCTATTCTGACTTTTCTTAACAGATTTTTTTCTATAATATGGGAAAACACAGGAAGCTTACAAATGGAGGGTGGCATCATCTGGACCCCTGATGCAAAATTCTCTGAATGGGTCAGGGTTATTACACAACAAAAGTCTTCATCTGGAAGCACTCTCAAAGGCAAATATATTTATTCATTTAAATGCATCAAAAGGTTCTTATTGAGGGATTTCCTGGCAGAAGAGTTCAGATTAGACAAGACCACTCGTGTTGACTACCTAAAATGGAAAACACTCTTATAACTGAACAATCCCCAGCACTTCAACCCTCCCTACTTCTTATTGTATGGATTTAGATGAAAGGGACACCAAATCTGTCCATACCCCTGCCTCTCTCCTCAGAAGAATTCCAGCACTGGCAGTAATCCAGAGGCTGAAATCTCCACCTCAATTCCTTCTCCCTACCTCCTTCCGAGAAGCAAGTCCTCTTCCCCAGTATATTCCTCCTGTACCCTCCCTATCCCCAGTCTTTACATGGATTAAATTACCAGTTGTCAAATAATACATAATGACTTACATTTGATAAGTAATGTGCCCTCTAAATCCAGATTGAAAAGTGTAAACTTTTCCCTAACTTTCTTCTGGATCCCAATATCCATGAAGGATAGTGATTAATACTACATCTAGAAGAACTATCTTATTTTCTTTAATCACTTTGATGCGACACCTAGCATGATGTGAAGCAATGATAATAGATAAGGTTTTCTTTTTCTTTTTTCAAATTAGAACCTCCATCTTTTATTAAGAAAATTGAAGATGTTACTTCTCTCGCTGGAGATGCAGTTATTTTACAGGCAGCTGTGAAAGGCTCCGCTCCTATTTCCGTCACTTGGATGAAGGGAAAAGATATTATTAAAGAAGATAACAAAGTCAAAGTGAGCTTTGAAAATGGCATTGCCACTTTGCAAATCTCAGATGTCCAAATTAGTTCTGGCGGTAAATATACATGTCTGGCTGAGAATGACGCAGGGAGTCAAACATGTTTTGGACAATTAGCAGTTAAAGGTCAGTGTAGGAACACTTTCACATCTCATGGTTCTTCATCTATTAGCAGGCTGTTGCACTTGCTCTGTAATGACCACTGTTTAACTTTGTTATAGAGCCTGCCACAATTATTGAGAGAGCAGAGTTCATTCAGGTGACTGCTGGAGACCCTGCAACTTTGGAATACACTGTTGCAGGCACCCCGGAGCTAAAAACGAAATGGTTCAAAGATGGAAAACCTCTGGTTTCTAACAAAAAGTATAGAATCAGTTTTAAGAACAATGTTGCTCAGCTAAAATTCTATACGTCCGAATTACGTGATACTGGCGAAATCACCTTTGAAGTTGAAAATGACGTCGGACGCAGTTCATGCACCACCACATTTTCTGTGTTAGGTTGGTAACCTTCTTCTGGCTAAAGACAACAACGCTTCTCCAATTCAGAGCATAGAACAGCTAAAATAAAAGGTCTTGAAATTCTCTTTTGACTGCTTTTCTTTCTTTGCTTTGCTTTGAAACAGATCGCACCATTCCTCCGTTCTTTACTAAGCCCCTGCGGAATGTTGACAGTGCAGTTGGTAGCTCCTGCCATCTTGACTGCAAAGTATCAGGCTCTCTTCCAATAAAAGTGTCTTGGTTTAAACATGACAAAGAGATCACTGCCAGTGCCAAATATACAGTACGGTATGAAGAAGGTTCGGCATCTTTGGAGATCAAGCGTCTGGATATCAGTGATGTAGGGGTGTATTCCTGTAGAGCCACAAACTCTGCAGGGAGTAAAGAAAGCAGTAGCACTTTGACTGTAAAAGGTTTGACATCTTTTTGGAATTCTCTTCTTGGTGTTTTTATTAACGAATCTATTCTTTTTAACTCGCCGTATAAGTCACACTACTCACTCTTTTAAACTGTTTCTTTCAAACAATGTTTAGAGCCACCTAGCTTCGTAACAGAGCCAGAGTCCCAAGAAATATCACCCGGGTCAACAGTACGTTTGAAGAGTACATTTAAAGGAACAGCACCACTCTCTGTACAGTGGTTTAAGGGTGATGCTAAGCTAACAACTGGTGGAGCTTGCTACATCTTGACAGAAGCTTTGTCGAGTTACTTGGAACTTTATGCAGTAAAACCTGCCAATTCAGGCATCTATTCTTGCAAAGTCAGCAACGTGGCTGGTTCAGTTGCATGCACCGCAAATTTGTTTGTAAAAGGTTTGCATTTTCTTTCTCTTACTACAATACCTTGGCCTATTGCCTCTTACTGTTCTTTAACCTCTTTCTGCAACTCTTATTAATAACATTTCTTAATCCCACAGAACCCGCTACTTTCGTGGAGAGACTTGAGCCATCACATTTGGTTAAGAAAGGAGAATATGCCCAGTTAGAATGTAAAGTAATGGGCACCCCAGAAATTAAAATATCTTGGTTTAAGGATGACAGGGAAATTAAAGACAGTGCCAAGTACAAGATGTCTTTGATAGGCTCCACAGCAGTACTCAGACTGTTGGATGTCACCATTGAAGACAGTGGTGAATACATGTGCGAGGCCAAAAACGATGCTGGGAAAGATACCTGCAGTAGTGTTGTGGCAGTAAAAGGTGTGAACTTCTCCAAGTTTTCTTCTTCTTTTAAAAGTCTTTAAGAGGTTCCAAAAAGAATTAACCACTCCCACTCTTTCTTTCTCTCTTGTGCTATAGAATCTCCATATTTTATCAAGGAATTTGAACCCAGGGAAGTGTTAAAAGATTCAGATGTTATACTGGAGTGTGAGGTGTTAGGTACTCCTCCATTTGAGGTATATTGGTTAAAGGACAACAAGCCTGTGAGGAGCAGTAGAAAACACAGAATAACCATGGAGAATTCCTTGCGTAGTCTCCAAGTTTTTAAGTTTGATTCTTCAGATGCAGGCGAATATCAATGCAGGGTGACAAACGACGTAGGAAGTTGCGTCTGTAGCTCAGAGGTAGCTCTGAAAGGTCAGTACTACTTAGAAAAAAGTCACTCTGTCCTTGATTTTAACATTTCATTGACTCCAATGCTCACCAGACATTTATTCTTTCAATAGAGCCCCCGCAATTTGTGAAGAGGATTGAGAACATTAGCTCTCTTAGAGGAGGCACCATTGTGTTTCAGGCGACTGTTAAAGGCTCCATGCCAATAACAATCTCTTGGTTGAAAGATAATGACGACATTGTTGAAGATGATAACACAAAAATGACTTTGGTGAACAATGTGGCAACTCTCATGATCAGGGCCATTGAAGTAAAGCATGATGGGAAATATTTTTGTCAGGCTAAAAATGATGCCGGAATCCAAAGATGTTCTGCTTTACTAACAGTGAAAGGTTTGTTTAGTCTCCTTTCACCTTTTTAATATATATCATAATCTTCAGTCAATATTCCAGTTCAAGTCACACAACTCATACTTATTCCTGTGTTTATCCCAGAGCCAGCCACAATCACTGATAAAGCTGTTTCAATTGATGTCACGGAGGGTGATCCAGCCACCTTGCAGTGTAGATTTTCAGGAACGAAAGATATCACTGCCAAATGGTTCAGAGCTGGGAAGGAGTTGACTTTGGGACCCAAATATAAAATCAGTGTTACCGACACCGTCTCCATGCTAAAGATTGCTTCAACAGAAAAGAAAGATAGTGGCGAATACACATTTGAGGTTTCAAATGATGTTGGAAGCAGCAGCTGTAAAGCTAGCATTAGTGTATTAGGTTTGTATTGTGTATCCTGCTTGGAGGTGGATGGGTGGGTGCGTGGGGCCTTGCTCGCCATGACAGTTCTTATTCTTCCGATAGCAAAGATGAGCCTAGCGGCAGCCTAATCTAACACATTTCTTTTTGGTCTGTCTTGGG